>OW052244.1:17213773-19613773 GCA_932526585.2 Philonthus cognatus | reverse complement strand
TAAAACTTACAATTCGAGAAGCTCTTTTATAAACTTCTTGTTTTGAGTTTTTAGGTTTTTAATGTATTTGACCATTGCTGTTTTTTTGTCAAGATTTCGTTGTTTTTAGACACATTTTGATGAGAATAAAGAGCGTCGATTTCAAAATAAAAAAAAATATACTGTCACTATGACATTTAGGACTAACTACCCCTACATTAACCAAAATTCCTATTGTAAAATATTGTATTTCGCTAACTTATGAACAATTTGAGAATTAATATAAAAATCAAATAATCTTTAATATCGGATATATGTTTTTGAGTTTCGTGAAGAGTATAATCAATAAATATTTAATGTATGGATACAACAGTGTTAATTATTTAATTAATATCGGAATATATATTTTATTAAAAATCCCTATTTGTAAGACGGAACCATAATGTAAAAAATCAAATAATAATACTCTCCATTAATGATATTTTACGGCATACTAGAAAAACTATTATAAAATAATCTTTACTTTCAATCGGAGTCCACATTTGATTTATATAAACTATGTAAATGGTTTTGGAATTAATGAACATCATTATCTTACACAAATCAATTACATTTGTTTGTAATAACAAACACAATCAACATACATTCAAACTTGCCCAACTTATGTTATTTGTGTGCGAACATTTTAATAAATACACCAAGCTGAAGTTAACCCGCAGTCTCGAAGCTCAGTATGTAATTTAGCCTATGTAAAACATCCCCATATTTCAAAGTCTTCTTTATTATACATTCCACGCATTGTCGGTTCAAAAGATAAGTTTCCCGACATTAAATTTCTCAAAAAATTCGTTTCCTATACATTATGAAACCCTCGGTAAAAAATGCCCGGCGATATTTCACTTCCCAACCCCATTTTAACTCTGCGAAAATGTAAAAAAAGAGGAAATCACAAAGTTTTTGAAATTTGCTTAAGATAAATCCTTAGTAATATTTAGTTTAAATATATTATCACAATATAACAGGCTAAAGTAGAAAAATGTATAATAGGTAAAAATATAATAATAAGTGCAGTTATTACAAGTAATATCTGATCTGAATATCGAAAAAATTTCTAAATAAAATTATAATAATTAATAATAAATAAAAAAACTCGTAATAAATATATTATCAGAATAAAATATTTGAAAATCGAAATAATTATAATAAGAACAAAATAAAATAGTAATTAAGTCGCATAATCTTAATATCGATTAAAATTACAGATCTCGTTAAAATAAACATACGTTGTTTTTACGATATTTATAACTTTAATTGATTAATTAATTATTGTTAATACTTAGTATAATAATATTCATTTCACTACTTTTTTTCTTAAGATAATCATTTCGAAAATGATGTGTCCTTCAATATTTTAAGGAAAGGACTATTTGTTTATATTTATTAAAGAAAATAAATAATTCTGTAGCTCAAATACTTTTTGAGATATGTATGTATTTTTTTTAAATAGGAGAATATCTAGGGTAAAGCAGTTTTTAATACATATTTATTTATTTGAGCACTTAAAATTTAAGAAATTAATATAAATACGTACATATCCGATAATTTTAAATTGTGTGATAAGTATGAGTATGATTTCAAACATACAGACTTTACGCATCTGTACGACGATATAAGTAAATATGATTGGTCAAATGTTCTAAATTGTAAGGATATTAACAAAGCTTGTACTAATTTCTATAATAATATTTTTTCCATGTTTGATAAACATATACCACTTAAGAAACGTCTTAACATTAATAAAAACATATCTTGTTTGGTATAGCTCTAATTCTAAACAGCTTATTAGAATAAAAAAATCATTATATTAGGCTATTCAAACGGTTTAAATAAAATTACTATAAAACAAAAATTTTTAAAACAAGACGAGAAATCCACATATCCATTAAAAAAGATCAACGAGATTATGAAAAATCAATTCAAGAAAATATTTTACAAGATCCTCGTAAGTTATTTCCTTATGCCAATCTAAAAAGGAGCCAATCAAACATTAAGAAAATACTTGTAAATAAAACACTTTTTACTTTGTTTAACCACTGGATCTTACATTTAATTGTGTGACTAGTTTCGACTATCTAGTAGTCATTCTCAAACTAAAGTAAATACAAATTACACGTTAAAAACTATTTATACGGCTTCGAAGAGAGGGGTGTACATTAGGTCAACCTGGTCATTAAGAAGGGAAATTCCGGGATTAATTCGGGCCTTGTGTATTTCTAGTGCTTCCAGTAAATCCATTTTACGACCTTTTTCGGCAAAATTGATTACTGAAAGTACATCCTCGCCAAAAGTGTGATTCTCTTCTAAAAGATGGTTAGCATAGGTAGAACTATTATGTTTTAATCTAAAGGCTCGCTCGTGTTCTTTCAACCTTATTTCGATTCTACGACCAGATTGTCCAATGTACACACCTTTACAATTTTCGCAGTTCAATTTATAAATTCCTGATCTAACTAGGGGATTAAGTTTTGTTTTTGGGTTGAAAATTATATTATTAAGTTTATGGGGCGTTTTTAATATTCCATTAATGTTACATTTTTTAAGGATGTTTTAAATTTTACAACTTATTGTACCATAGTAGCTGATTGTTTTAAAATGTTGATTATCTATTGACCTAATTCTAGGGTAGAAGAATTTCTGCACCTCTTTCATTTCATAATTATGAATTAAATTGTCTATTAGTGAAGTTGTGTAGCCATTATTCAATGCTATTTCCTTTATTGTATTGATCTCTTTCTTTCTATCATTTATATTTAGCGGAATTTTAAATGCTCTATTTATCATTGTATAGAAACTAGCTTTTTTATGAATTTGTGGGTGGCGGGAGTGGTTAGGGATAACGGAATCAGTATAGGTCGGTTTTCTATATATATTAAAATTTAATTTGTTGTTAATTTTTGTAATGGTTAGGTCTAGAAAATTAATTTTGTTATCGGTTTCTGTTTCTACTGTAAAAGTTATTGAAGGGTGTATTGTGTTAAGAAAATTGAGGAATTGCTGGAGTTGTCTATCTGTACCTTTAAAGAATGCTAGAACATCGTCTACATATCTAAACCAATGACATATGTGTTTTTTACCTAACGTGGAATTTAAAATGGTATTTGTAATATTGTTCATGAATATTTCAGCTAGCAATGGGCTCAGCGGGGACCCCATTGCTAAGCCTCCATGTTGACTGTAAAATTTATTGTTAAATGAAAAATAGTTTGATTTAATTATTAAATCTAATAATGATATGAAATCTGATTTTACTATGGGGTTAACATTACTTTTATCTAAGTGTTTAATGATTAGGTCCATGCAATCGGCGGGTGGGATTTTTGCAAACATGTTGGAGACATCAAAGGAAACAAGTTTACAATTACTCTCTAATGTTATGTTTTCTAGTGACTTGGTTAGTTGTACAGAATTTTTAATAGAATGGGGGTCGCTAAACTTAGTGATAAACGTGTTTCCTTTGATGTCTCCAACATGTTTGCAAAAATCCCACCCGCCGATTGCATGGACCTAATCATTAAACACTTAGATAAAAGTAATGTTAACCCCATAGTAAAATCAGATTTCATATCATTATTAGATTTAATAATTAAATCAAACTATTTTTCATTTAACAATAAATTTTACAGTCAACATGGAGGCTTAGCAATGGGGTCCCCGCTGAGCCCATTGCTAGCTGAAATATTCATGAACAATATTACAAATACCATTTTAAATTCCACGTTAGGTAAAAAACACATATTTCATTGGTTTAGATATGTAGACGATGTTCTAGCATTCTTTAAAGGTACAGATAGACAACTCCAGCAATTCCTCAATTTCCTTAACACAATACACCCTTCAATAACTTTTACAGTAGAAACAGAAACCGATAACAAAATTAATTTTCTAGACCTAACCATTACAAAAATTAACAACAAATTAAATTTTAATATATATAGAAAACCGACCTATACTGATTCCGTTATCCCTAACCACTCCCGCCACCCACAAATTCATAAAAAGGCTAGTTTCTATACAATGATAAATAGAGCATTTAAAATTCCGCTAAATATAAATGATAGAAAGAAAGAGATCAATACAATAAAGGAAATAGCATTGAATAATGGCTACACAACTTCACTAATAGTCAATTTAATTCATAATTATGAAATGAAAGAGGTGCAGAAATTCTTCTACCCTAGAATTAGGTCAATAGATAATCAACATTTTAAAACAATCAGCTACTATGGTACAATAAGTTGTAAAATTAAAAACATCCTTAAAAAATGTAACATTAATGTAATATTAAAAACGCCCCATAAACTTAATAATATAATTTTCAACCCAAAAACAAAACTTAATCCCCTAGTTAGATCAGGCATTTATAAATTAAACTGCGAAAATTGTAAAGGTGTGTACATTGGACAATCTGGTCGTAGAATCGAAATAAGGTTGAAAGAACACGAGCGAGCCTTTAGATTAAAACATAATAGTTCTACCTACGCTAACCATCTTTTAGAAGAGAATCACACTTTTTGCGAGGATGTACTTTCAGTAATCCATTTTGCCGAAAAAGGTCGTAAAATGGATTTACTGGAAGCACTAGAAATACACAAGGCCCGAATTAATCCCGGAATTTCCCTTCTTAATGACCAGGTTGACCTAATGTACACCCCTCTCTTCGAAGCCGTATAAATAGTTTTTAACGTGTAATTTGTATTTACTTTAGTTTGAGAATGACTACTAGATAGTCGAAACTAGTCACACAATTAAATGTAAGATCCAGTGGTTAAACAAAGTAAAAAGTGTTTTATTTACAAGTGTATTTAAGATGTACCACAAAGTGAACGCCTACAACACCAAACAATTAAGAAAATACACTTAAATTATCAAATAACACATATACCTGTCCACGGGATTGTGTTAATAAATTTGCTAACTTCTTCTGTAGTGTTTACAACCCTCTCAATCTATCAATAAATACCCCAGTGTCTGAAGGTAATGTTAATCTTTGTAACTTTAATTTACCTAATATCACAGAAAATGTCATCTACAATACAGTAAAACAGATAAAAAACAACATAACTTGGCGCCCAGATGGCATTCCAGCTTTTTTCGTTAAAGACTGTGCAGTATGTCTTCTAGATCCACTTAAACACTTATTTAACTTATCAATTTCATCAAAAGTTTTTCCGACTGTCTGGAAAACTGCAAGAGTTCCTTCAATCTTTAAAAATGGAGATTAGCATCAAATTGACAACTATAGACCGATTTCTATTATCAACAATTTTGCAAAGATGTACGAATCAATCCTAACTACTAAACTGTATAATCACGTTGAAAAATACTTATGCCCACAGGAGCATGGATTCTTAAAAAGACGGTCGACATCAACTAATTTAATAAATTCAACAAAATTTATTTTACAAAACTTTTAGGAACGGAAACAAGTAAATGTTATTCATACAGATTTTCGTAGGGCTTTCGATACTATTGATCAGTTTACATTATTGACTAAGCTAGGAGAATTCAGTCTCCATAAGAATGCGTTGGACCTAATCCGGTCTTATTTGACCGATGGATCACAATATGTTGAATACATGGGTTTCCGTTCCTCCAAGTATTGTCTAACTAGCGAAGTACCCCAAGGGTCAAACCTTGGGCCACTATTATTTTAACATTTATTAATGACATAGTGAATAATATAACATCGCGGGCATTACTGTTCGCAGATGACTAAAAATCTTTAAATCTGTAGCATCTGTAAACGACGCTGTTATCTTGCAAAATGATTTAAATAGTAGTAGTCTATAGTGTAAACAAAACAAATTAGAACTCAACATTAATAAATGCAAATATATTGTTTTTAAAAGAAAATGGTCTATAGTGGATTATAGATTTTCTATATATAATGTTTACTTAAAGCGCTGTTTGCAAGTGAAAGATCTAGGAGTGACCTTTGATGAAAAATTAACATTTATTCCACACGTTGATGCTATTTGTAGAGAAAGCTTAAAAATGCTAGGTTTTATTAAACGCACTTGTAAGACATTCACAAATATTAATTCTCTAAAAAAATATATTAGTCATTTATCTGCAGTTACCTTGAATATGCTAAAATTGTGTGGTCACCTGCATATGAAAACCATATAGACCGTTTTGAAAAAGTTCAGAAGAAATTTGTTAAATTACTATATTTTAGAGAAACGGGAACTTATCCGGGATATGGTTCGAATACCAACATAAGTTACTTACAACTTCTCTCCCGTTACAATATGCCTACTCTTTTGGATCGAAGGAATAACAGTCATTTGATATTTTTATATAAAATTATCAAAAATTTGGTTGATGACAGTAACCTGTTATCATTAATAAATTTCACTATCCCTAGACCAAATTGCCGCAGACATAATACTTTTATTTGTAAATATAGTCGTACTAATTATTCACTAAATTCACCTATTAACGCCATGATGCGGTTGTTTAATAACTCTGCTAGTGATATGGATATTATATATTAATACATCTCTAAAAACATTTACTCGCATTACAAATGCCATTGACTGGAGTAATAATTAAGCATTAGTTAAGTTAGTTGTATTATAGTTACCGTATATTTAATGTTAGTATTGTAAACTATTCACATATTTTTACTAATTTTAGTTTTTCTCCTTGCATACCCTGTAAATGTTAAGGTATTCGTTGTTGTTATAGCAGTGTTCAATTTGAAACTTCTAACGAGTGTTTCCACTCCCAGATTAAGCATGAAGTAAAATTTCGAGTTTAGAAAAGCCTTAAAATTTGGTTTCAGTTTCACGCTTTTATAAACTCCAAATTTTACTTCATGCGCCACGTGTATTAGACACTGATTTAAAGTGAAGTTTAAAATATACTATAAAAGCTATATATTTTGAACTTTACGATATTTTATCGTTTTATACGCCTGTTACTCAGAATTTATTTAATTATAATGGATAGCAAATAATAAATGTACATACCTAATCAACATATTTGGAACTTCAATAGAAATCAGTGTTTTATATGCGTGGCGCATAAAGTAAAATTTCGAGTTTAGAAAAGCCTGAAAATTTGGTTTGGTCGCTTCGCTTTGCTACGCAACCAAACTACATTTTCACGCTTTTCTTAACTCGAAATTTTACTTCATGCTTAATCTGGGGAGAAAAACATTCGTTAGAAGCTGCAAATATAAACGCTCTTTAATAACAGAAAATGTTTGAAAATGTACAGCGTATGCATCGAAATATGTATATTTAAAAGATAAACTCATAAACTCATATATATAATAATATTAATTAATTGATACATTCGCTTATATTATAAATTATTTTATTATTTTATTTAATAGAAAGGCGTGTAATCACTTACAAATTGTTATTTACAATTTACAGGGAGTGTTTCTTTTAAGTATACATATCCTAATTACAGGGTATATGCTGTAAATCCTTAGATATTCGTTTTTTTTTGCATATAGTTCAATTTGAAGCTTTAAACCAGTGTTTTCCATTCCCAGACTAAGCATGAAGTTATATTTCGAGTTTAGAAAAGCCTGAAAATTAGGATTAGTCGCGTAGGGCGACGCGCGGAGCGACCAAACCAAATTTTTAGGCTTTTCTAAACTCGAAATTTTACTTCATGCGGCACGCGTATTAGACACTGAAAACGTTATAATATTGTAAACAAGTCAAATTCAATTAAAACCAGTGTCTTGTACACGTGGCGCATGAAGTAAAATTTCGAGTTTAGAAAAGCCTGAAAATTTGGTTTGGTCGCTCCGCGCTTCGCGCTACGCAACCAAACCAAATTTGCAGGCTTTCCTAAACATGAAATTTTACTTCATGCTTAGTCTGGGAGTGGATAGCACTCGTTTAAAGCTTCAAATTAGTATCCTAAGTACATTCTCTAAATTACTTGAATCAATTATGGCTTTCCGAATGACAATTTTTTTTAGAAATAACAATCTATTTACTGATACACAACACGGATTTATTAAAGGACGTAGCATTGAAACTGCTCTATTTGATTTTGTACAACCAATATACAGTGCATTGGACAAAAATAATGTAGCCTGCGGAATGTTCTTGGACTTATCCAAGGCGTTTGATACAATAGATTATGAAATCTTGCTAGCAAAGCTTAATTACTACGGAATTCGTGGCACCTGTTATCTAGAAAACAATCAGTGAAATTGAGGTGTAATGCACAAGAAGTTGTATCAAGCGTTTTGGAGGGTACCATGGGTGTTTCCCAAGGCAGTATTTTAGGTCCCCTTTTATTCAACGTTTTTTTAAATGATATCAATTGCAATTCCGGAGTAGGCTGCCAAATTATAAACTGCGCAGATGATACTAATATAATATTAACGGGTGAACATTTCGTGGACGTTGAATCAGTCGGCAACATACATCTTAACAAACTCCAAACATGGTTCTATAATAACAAGTTATTACTAAATAAAGATAAAACCACATGTATGCAATTTAAAGTTAGTAATAGGATAGAAACTCAGAACTACATTTCTTTAAATAGTACAAACTACGAAGTGACTCAAACTTCAAAATTTCTTGGTATTACTATTGATGAGAATCTTAGCTACAAGAGTGATGTCAGTAATATCTCTGCAAAATTAAACAAAGCCTGCTACGGTCTACGAGTACTGTCAAAGTATACCAATCCGAGCATCACTCGTATTTTGCAAATTTTTTCTGCCATATGAAATACGGCATAATGTTCTGGGGTAGTAGGAGTAACCTTCAAACAATTTCAATTGCCCAAAAACGAGCAATTCGAGTTATGTGCAAGATGAAGTATACTGAAAGCTGTAGAAACGTATTCAGGGCAAATGGACTACTAACTTGCACTGGAGTGTATATATATATATGAGTCAATGAAGTTTATGTGGAAACATAGACATCTATATGACGAGTATAGACTCCTTAGTCAACACAACACTAGACATGGCATCGAATACAACTACCCATATCATAAGTTGATATTCTATGAAAAGAGTCCATTATACAATAGTATAAAAATATATAACAACCTCCCCAAACATGTACGGGGCTCTACAACGTTTTCGAACTGGAAACAATCACTAAAGGAATTCTTACTAGTTTTAGAACCTTATGTTATAAGGTTCTAAAACTAGTATGAGTATTTTCAATAATGATTATTTCTTGTAATTGACCTTATTCCGTGCAACAAATGTATGTTACTGTATATTCTGTTTTCATTGGAATAAAGACATATTATTATTATTATTATTAATAATTAAACTATTTAAAAAAAAACGAATATCTGAGGATTTACTTCGTATACGCTGTAATTAGGATATGTATAATTAAAAGAAAAACTCCCTGTATGTAATTGTATATCACTTGATAATTTAAGATCCAATTGTGTCTAGTAATTAAAAAGGAATTGCATAAAAAGTGAAATTTAATGGCAATTCGGTTGAAATGCATCTATTTTGTAAATTCATTAAAAATAAATTGATAATCAAAGAGTGAATAACAAAATTATACTAGGTTTTATTCAACTATTTATTTTTATTTAACTCAAGTTTTGACATTTTAGATGTATTTTAAAACGTTGGTAGTGTTCTTTTAATAAAAATGTATTGTAGTACTAAACTTAGTACAATTTTTCTATCCACTATTTGAAATGGAATACCACATAGTAAAGGTCTCAACAATCTTGATGTTAATAATCAGAGGTTTACCTTTTTTTAATGATTACGTAATAAAATTGTAATAACATGTAGTTATGTTTAAAGGGTTGATTACTAATGAGCTATTTATTGATCGGTTTTTGAAGGTCGACTTCAAAAGGAATTTTAATTAGTTTAAAGCAATGTTTTAAGCTCGGAGATTGTTGTTTATACTCAGTGTACTATTTATATGCCATTGCTGTTGGATGTTATTTCTTCAATTTCGTTGAATTTATCGCTCTCGAAATAAACTTCAAGGACGAATGGATCGGCCTTTCGTCTAATATCAAATAAATATTACTTCTAACGGTTAATATATGAAGTATGCGTGTAAATATTTTCAGAGATGGGAAATCGATATTTTTCAATTTATTTCTAATTATGTTTGGAATTGAATTACAATTTTGTACACACGAATTGTTCCAATTTGTTCTATTGATTTTCTGATGGTGTATTAATTTAATATAATCGTGAAATGTAAACACACGGTAAAAAATGTATTAGTTTTTATACATCGTTTTTTTTTAAATCAGGAGTGTCCAACCTCGCAGGCCGCGCAAATTTCCAAATTCTTTGCGAGGCAAAATTTGTCATCCGTATTTTTTTGCTGTTCAGTTATTGTGAGTGGAAATATATCAACAGTTTTGTTTTTTACTTATATTTTACATGAAAATATACAGTAGTAAATGAAACCTTTGTTTTCTAATGCCTATATTTTTACAAAATAATCTTAGTTGTTCACTTAATTTCCTGATATTTTCATTTATTTTAATACAATTTAATAGCACATTTTAACTATAATATTTAAGTCTAAAATTAGTCGAGTATCTTTTGTTTTCTTGTAGTATCTGTTTTATTTTTATTTATAAAACATTAATACAAATGCGATTATTTTAAAAATGTTGTAATACATTTCTCCATCGTTTTATTAATTTCACGTTACACACAAAAATAATTATAAATATGTACTAACAATGATTTTTCTTCAAAATAATCTAAATTTTCCACTTATTTTTCTAATATTTTAATTAATTTCAATACAATTTAATAGCATTTTTCAACTATAAAATTAGTCTAAATTTAATCGAGTATATTTTTTTTTCTTGTAATTACTATTTTCTTTTTAATTTTTTAATTTTTGAAAACATTAATACAAAACCGGTTGTTTAAATTTTTGTAATAAATGTCTCTATCGTTTCATTAATTTCACGTTACACAAAAATAATTAGAAATATGTACTAACAAGGGATTTTGTATAAAATCATCTAAATTCTCCACTTATTTTTCTGATATTTTAATTAATTTCTAAATTTGATCGAGTATATTTTCTTTTCTTGTAATTTCTGTTTGATTTTTTTTAAATGTTTAAAACATTAATATAAATACCATTATTTTAGAAGTTTTGTAATAAATGTCCTCATCGTTTTATTAATTTACGTTACATAAAAATCTTATTATAAGTATGTACTATTAATGGAGTTAATACATTTCTACACTTTTATGCTGCACAATTTGTAAATAGCGTATAAATTCTTTGTGATTTGTTTTTTTTTTAATTATCAACAATATTAATTAATTGTGCCCAGATATTTAGATTTGATCATTAAAGAATACACACGTTTTGTCGAATTAAAAAATGTTTGGTTAAACCTAAGCTCATTTAAGTTTTGGAAAGTACAAAAATCAACATTTCGTTTGAAAAACAATTAAGCGGCAGTTTTTCATGTTAGAAAAGAGTAGTACAATTTGTAGAATGTTATTAGGTTTTTTTGGATAAAAAATAAACAAGTTTCTTGGTAACATAGAACAATAAGTTCTAGAGGGTGTAATTTTTATTTATTCAAGAGTAACTACATATTTTGAAAAAAATGATAAGTGTCGATTTTTTTCAATGGATTTTTCTCAGTTATTAAAAGAGAAAACTGTAAACTTCAAAGGTATAGATAATTTTACACTAAATAATGAAATGTTGTCAGACATTTTATATTACCATTCGTTTTCGAGATATACCCCAAACTTGCATTTGTTAAATGGAAACCGTAGTTGGCTATGTAATCATTAAAAAGGTTTTTTTCTTTCTTTAAATTGATGTAGATATTTTTGTAATAATACCTGAGTTATTAACAATTTTCAATTTTTTAGAACTAAAAAATAGTTGGCCATGAAAAAATTACAATAATAAAACATTTGCACCTTTTTGTAATATAGCAGTTCGTTAAATTTAAATAAGTTAGAAGGTATGTGTAGGAAAAAATGGAAATTGGTAGGAAAAAATATTTATAAAAAAACAGTTGTTTATATCACTAAACGAATTAACAAAAATACAACTGTTACAAATAATCGCAATTGTTATATTATAGTCATCATTTCATGTCTAATTTTTTTCCTAAATAGAATATAAAATAGTTAATAACTAAGTTATTTTTGGAAATAAGTATATCAGGTGACCTGATTAAAAAGAAAACTATGGTTTCCATTTAAAAAACTGAAAGTTTGTGTTATATCTCGAAAACTAATGTCGATAGAGAAAAAACTGATAAAACGTTATTACTCAGTGTAAAATTATTATAGTAAAGCAAACCAAGTGAATTCAATTAAAAACCTATATATTAGAAGAAATGTTTTACCAAGTGATCAATGAGAAAAAAGCTAATGATATGTATTGAGTAATCATAAAATTAATGTCAGTATGAGTTCATTAAGATTTTGTTGTATTCCGCAAAAAAGCGAATCATTGTAAAGTAAGTTAAAATTTTTCACTGACCTTATCGGTATATAATTTTGATAGCTAAAAGTGCAAATCCTTTAAAATGTTAGATAAACTGCATTAGTGACTTAATTTCGGGTAAAACAATGAATAAATAAAGTTCTCTTGGTTTATTAAGCGGGACTCGTAGCGCACACCGCGATCCGGGCCATTACACCATTGGCGGGAGCGCCTCATGTTAATGCAGCGCTCGGGTAAAAAAATGATATCTCAACAAGTTTTAAATTGCCCATACTTTTGAAAACTGAAAAATTCTTAGGAAGGATCAGGGTATAACATATATATTTTTTAAGAAAATTAAAACATGAGTATTTGATTATTTTTTGAGATGTTTTATTTATTAAAAAAAATCTATATAAATAAAGTTTTTTCGTTTTGGAAAACAATGTATTTTAAACTTTAAATATTTAAGCACAAAAAAGTATAGAATAACTATTTTCGTGAAACCATCGAAAATGCTGCACTCTGTTCAATCGGTAAACATGTTTATTAATTGTATATTAAAAAATGCCTAAACTTAAATTCTTGAATCTTAAAGGCGGTTCGTGGTACATTTTCAATGATAAGATACTTGTTGATGCTACTTTTATGTTATTTCTGTGACTAGTTTCAAGTACACGGTAATCATTATCAAACTAAGTGATTTAGTGACCCAGGCATGTTTCAAATGAATGGTAGTACACCTTTACAAATTATAAATAATGCGTGAGTATAGAAGAAAAAAATTTGTTAAACATTGTAAAAAATTGAAATAGCAAAAAAATCTCAAAAATAGTCTGTAATTTCTTACATCTAATAAATTTGACAATTTTTCATAACTACCAAGCCATCATTAAACATATTCTAAGTAAAGTATGTTTGATCTTACTGTTGAATTACAAAGCTACAGCTCAATAAGTTATGTACCAGATATTTGGGTTATTTTAGAATATAACCTAATCTAACTTATAGAGCTGTAGCTTTGTAATTCAAGTAATAGTGCCCGGTGCTTTCACTACAATAAAGTTACAGGAGACACTCGAAGGTTCTAGAAACCGATATCGCTTATTGGTCTGTCTAGTTTATTCCTTTCACATTTTCAAAAAAATGATGCGACAGGTTTGAAAGGTAGAGGGGGGAGGGGTGTCAAAAGCGGCTTGTGCATAAAGGCTGCGGGGCTGCAGCTCCACCTAAAGAATCAATTGAAATTGAGTAAGTTGATGGCAGCTTCCCTTTTTACAATGATGACATTTTTCTTTTATTCTGTTGACAGATACATGTGTTTAATGTTTATTAACTACTAGTACGGTTATATCATAATAATATATGGTGTCACGAAAGTGGTATGCAGCATATTACATATGAGCGGATATGTTGCGCACTCGCTCACAGCGCAGCGGCGAGTGCAGTATTCCGCGAGTATATGATTGCCATACCACTCGAGAAACATACGATACTTTATCTACGCCCTAACAAAATAAACAATGAGCATGGAAAAACAACTTATTTATTCAATAATTTTTGATAGTAACATGACATTGATTAAAACTAAATTAATACTTGATCAATATACATCAAATAAATGTCATTTGGTCGTGCGGTAATCAATCAGCTGTCAGCATATAATATAGTTGTCAAAGCTATTACGTGCATGTGTAGGTAATGTCAATCATACGCGTCAAGATGACAGTGTAGTATGATGAGGTTATTAGATAGGGCGTAGGTTATACATTTCTTTTAATTAATTATCCTGAAACATAAAAACTCAAAATCATTTGTTTTTTTTTTATTAAAGACCAATTAAATACACTCTCTGTAGGGGGTGTTATTTGTATAGTAACGCTTTGTCGGTAGAATTTTTGCTGTGGGACTTTTTGCCGAAGTAGGAGCGCGTGCCGGCAATTCAGTGATTCAGGACTGGGATAGGGATAGGGAATATGGACAGGGCTGCGCGGTGAAACGTGCGGTCTGGTCTCTCTCTTCCTGTGGGAAACTGACCTGACTCAAAGGCTGCATGCTGGTCTACCAGCGTTTATCCCCTCAGGGGGGCCTCTGTTATCTCTCTTATCCCGTGTGTAAGCGAATGTAAGCGCCGACAAAATCGCGTGAATGGCGAGACACGTCTCTCTAATGATTTATCCGGTAAACCTCTTGACCACAAACCCACTGCCCTCTGCCCATTACCTATGGCTATCGTCCGTTCCGTTTTATCGCTCCTGTCTCGTGCCTCTACCACTATCGTTTACATTCTGACACCTGCATATTTACACATTTGCTTCCCTTGTTTACTAATTATCATGTCTACTTTGTATTTCTGTATTCATATTTATTGATGTATACATCGGGTGTCCAACAATTATTGAAGTCCTAGGTGGCTGTTGAATTAAACATAAATGTCGATTCTTATTTCAAAATTATTGAATCTGACATATAGTCGCATCAGTACTTATTTGTGCCACACCACTTCGATATTTTAATTTTAATTCACTACTATTATATTGTGGTCATATTTATTCCATTCCACAAATCCCATATTAGAAAATGTAATACTATCATCGAAAATTTGGTCGTTTATTTATTCCATACTAAGTTCTACGAATACTTTTTTAGTGCTTATTTGTTCCATTTGCTTATTTGTTCCATTTGCAGATTAGTGCTTATTTGTTCCAATACAGGATGAGGTTAGGTTTATTAACATAAACCTAACCTCAAACTGTATTAGGTAAACACTGGTGTTGTATGTACGTCTTGTATTTTGTAATAATTATAAATTCTTTATATTGGAACTACCTAATTGCCCCAGGTATGTACACTTCTATACACTATTTTTCACAATTTTTTAGTTGTATAATTTGGTTCTGTTTTAATCACCTAGCAGCAGTTTCAATAAATAATAAAACACCATACCACTTCTTTCCTGCTCCCAACGTTTCTTAACTCTGAAAACAGTGTCTTTACTGATGTTCACCAATCGAGCAATTTGTCTAATATAAAAACCATCTTCAATTATAGTTAGAATTCGACTTTTTGAATTGTTGTCTAAATGACGCGGTAGTTTGACATTAAAAAATTGACATATTTACGTAACTAGGAAATTCATCATGTCTGCTTTAAACTATAACATATTTTGTGTACTTAATTTTATTGCACAGAAGTGTACTTATTAAAAAATAAAATTGAAATGTCTATCATAGTACTTTCCCTATGTTAGATACTTGAGCATTCACCTACATTATTTTTTAACATATTTTTCGTATTCACATTAAACTTTGTTCGTAAGCTTCACTTATGTTTTCAGTTTTCCACAAAATATTAATACAAGGACAAAAATGACGTTTATAGCAATAGCTTACTTATTCAAAGTAATTAATTCGAAAAATTCATATTTTTAAAACAATTTTAATAAAATAACTAAAGAGCTTCGACATAAAGTAAATACGCATTAAATGCTAATTTTTCGATTATCTAGAACTTTTCTTAACAAGATTTTTTTACATGATCAGTATAAAAGATAAACCAAAAAAAAAATGCTAAGAGTAAACTACCACTTCCGGTTGCCGCATTTCTACTAAAAGTTGATCGGATACTACTATTGTAATAAAAATCTTAAGCTCAATCGGTTTAGACTTTAGCGTGGCGACAAAAGGGCATGTTTTGCATAAGGGAGAAAATAATAAATGTGTGTGTTTGCAAATTTAGTAAATTTATGTTTCGGCGCTACTAGTGTGAAAACTGACAATGAAAGGAGTAAAGAGGATATTATTTTCTAAAGATGAATTGCCTAGTTCTGATCCCGATATACCACCAGACGTGAAATTTGATTTATTTGTTTGTGACGATTCGCCGAAAGACTCTACTTTAGATTATACAAAATCATACATCTCTGGTTTAAGAAAAGATCACTTTGTTATATCCTCCTTACATTCTGATGAAGATTTGATTACCTCAAGTATTTTTTTCGGTATTCCAAGTCTACATTGCAATAAATTAATAATAATAATTTTTATGTCAGATAACGGATATTTAGAAGAAGGATCATTTAATGGAGTTGAAGTTCCTGTTCGTGACATTGAACCAAATAAGAAAACACCAAAGAGCAGCAGGAATCCCGAAAAATGGAAAAGGAAGATCCAGAGAAAGCTAAGAGAATGTAGTCAATAATATAGGGATGATAAACGACTTCGTCCAGCTAGAAAAACTAACGGACAATGTTAAAAAAATTGTATATTACAATCTATTAAAAAGATTTGCCAAGAAGAACAAGAAATAATATTTAATATTTTTGGGGCACTCAACGATAATAAGAAAACTACCTATTTTTCTACATTTGTCATTCAAGAAAAACCAAAAACGCGATATACTGAAAAATAAAATAATGTAAATTTCAATAAAAAAAAATATATACTTTTAAACATAATTTTGAGATTCCTTCTACAAAAATTAAAGTATGCAGGGAATTTTGGTAACTACTTTTAACAAAGAATTTATTATCACTTTAAAAATAATCATAATAAGGAACGCGGACTGTCAAGATCGCCAATAAAAGGCAAGCATAGGAAAAAATGTGTTAGAGATCAACAACTGAATAACGTCAGGACACACATAGAATCACTTCCAGACTTTGAATTGCATTACTGCCGTTCGAACAATTCAAAAAACTATTTATATCTATCTTTTACTGTTTAAAAAATGTATAATTTACAAAAACGGCCGACCAACCAGTTCAAGTACACAAGTACTGAGAAATATTCTTAAGTGAATATAACTTACGCTTTCTCCTCCAGAAAAAAAGATCTTTGTGATATTTGCGAGAAACATAAAATAAACGAAACTAGTGGCACACATAATCAAAATAACTAAGACTTTGCAAGGCATGTATAAAACAAGAAAGAAGGTACACTAAAAAATACTGTAATTCCTTACTTCACATTTTATTTGTATCGTTAGATGTACATTTCGAGACACAAGGTGCTCATTATCAATAACAACAGTTTGTTATTAATAATGACCACCTTGTGTTACGATACAAATAAAAGTGAATTAAGGAATAAAAGTCTTCTTTAGTGTAATAATCACTTCACGTAAACTCAAAAACATACAGTTAAGAATGAAGGTAAAGATATACGTGGCTTCGATAGACGATAGACAAAGCATAACTTCCGAAAGCAGAGATTTCCAACTACGAGTACTTCTACAAAAAGAAGTTTGCTGCATATAATCTGACGGCACATTGTTCTACAGATAGTGTCACAAATTGCGCATTTTAGCACGAGGGCATAATAGGTCGGAATGGAAACATATAGCAAGTGCACTTATTACCTTATTAAATAGAATTGTACAATAAAATCCAACCTTGAAGAAACTTATCTTATGGCTGGATTCTCATACGTTGCTATTAAATATTTCTTACAGATACACAGCAATGTAGAATGTATTGAACAAACATTTTTGGAGAGTGGACATAGCTTAATTCAAGAAATTGACTATGTGCACAGTGAAATAGAAAAGATTTTAAGAAACAATGAAGTATTTATCCCAGTTTCCCTTTTAAGACACTTGCTTAATATACCACAAGGAAAAACTCGTCTTGAAGTTATTTAGTCGAAAAAAGAACATTTTTCAATTTTCATGGATAAAGTCATAAACTGAATTTCAAAGAAACTTCGTTTACAAAAGTATAATACCTGAAATATAAATCCAAAAATCGGGTGCACATAGCATATAAACAAATATTTTCTGAAGAATTTTGTAAAAAACGAATTTGCGGAAATCTTACTCCTAGATCGACAAAAAAGCCAAGACGAAATTATTGTTGACTATTCAAAAATAAATTTGATTATAGAGAAAAATAAGCTAAATGCATCTAAAATAACTCATATAAAATCGATGTACCCCTACATGCCAGACATTTGTAAAGTTATTTAAATTAAAAACAGTTGGTATTGTTTTACAAATTAAAACTTAATTCCGACTAGTTTCGGTATGTTAGACCATTTTCAAAGGAATTTACAGAAAAAAATATTATCTAGTCAAAATTAGGGAATTCCAAATCTCCTCGTTCTCGTTTACTATGTTCGTTTTTCCCATTTTTATGGCCCTGCTAATCTCCAGGCCTTCTTTTAGATTCAGTGTGTATCCCTTATTACCTGAATGCAAAATCTTAAAATTATGCGGATTAAAGAAGTGATTCAATGCGATGCAATGTTTGGAAAAGCCAGTTGTTGGTTTATTATCTAAAACAGATTTTCTATGTTCTTTCATTCTGATTTCGAATGATCTGCCGGTTTGCCCAATATAAATTACATCGCATTCATCACATTGAATTTCATAAACTCCACATTTCTTCGAATTCTCCGTTTTCGTCTTGTTATTTATTATTGCCTAAATTAAGTGGGTTTGAACATGTAATGTTAAAGTTTTTCCCTTTAAATTGATTAATTATATTGTATGACAGGTCATTGACAAAATTTATTTTATACCATTGACTATCTATTTTTTGCTCAGGTGCGTAAAAGTATTTAATTAAATGTTTTTGTTTCCGTTATTTTTAAATAAATTATTTACAACGTCCTTGCAATAACCAATATTTCTAGCAATTATGTAAATAATTTTTAATTCTTGTTAGAAATCAGATTCCCTTAAAGGGATGTTAATTAATCTATTGATAAAAGAGTAAAAAGTACTTAATTTTATTTTATTTGTTTATTTGTTTGAATTGGCTGAAATGATTGTGTCCATATATGTTTCTTTTCTATATATTTTAAATTCTAATTTATTAGTATTTTTAACAATGGTTATGTCAAGGAAATTTAAGCTGTTGTTCTTTTCTATTTCAGTAGTAAATTGTATATTATTATTAATTGAATTTAGGTATTTTTTAAATGAATTTAATAGTCTTGTCGTTCCAGTCCAAATACAAAAGATATCGTCCACATACCTTGCCCAGTAAAACACAGGTTTTGCCTCTGTCTTACTGAGAAGAGTAATTTTAAAGTCGGACATAAAAATTTCGGCTAATAAAGGTGATAGTGGCGATCCCATAGGCAAACCTTCTGTTTGCGAGTATATTATATCGTTAAATTCAAAATAATTTTGGTTAAGGCACAAATTGATTAATTGTATAATTTCTTTTTTATTTAATTTGATAAAAATGAAATGAAGAAGAAATTATGCAATTAATGAAAATAAAAAAATAATAAAACTAAGAATAAATAAAAAATAAATTATGCAATTAATCAAGTTGTGCCTTAACCAAAATTATTTTAAATTTAATGTAGGAACAAATATTCATTATTTTATAAAATATTCACTATTTGTTTTGAGTTATGTGAAGTAATAAATCCCTAATAAAACACGATTTAATTTCCTTTCTTCACTTATTTATTTTTGTTTGTTAAATGTACATTTCGAGTACCATGTACTCATTTTCAATAACTGAATAACAAGATTCAGTTATTGAAAATGAGTACATGGTACTCGAAATGTACATTTAACAAACAAAAATAAATAAGTGAAGAAAGGAAATTAAATCGTGTTTTATTAGGGATTTTATAAAATAAAACGTTAACAATTGGAATGCTGTGTATTTTATTTTAACATTTTAAAGTCATTGAAAGCAAAACCTACACACAATTTTATAAAAAATATTTATATTTTACATTAAAACATAATGAAATTAAAAGTAAATCAATTTTACAGTCCTACTAGGGCTTTCTATCCAATTATCTACAGGGTGTCCTTATTTCAACGGAATGTTGGGGATCTCGGTTATTTAAAGAGATAAAGAGTCGGGGTAAATTGCGTAATTTGGGGCCCAATAATAATTTAAAAACAAATTTTAAATATCTTCTTTCGTTTTTGAGATATTGTCAAAAAACGGATATTTTAAAATTACGTTTTTATTTTTTTATTCAAAAACTATTGAATCCAGTAATTTGCAACTTTGACATTAAGCACTTTTTAATGATTAATCTAGTAACATATTTTATTTTAAGATGACTATAACATTTATCCAGGGACCATAGCCAAGTTTTTCTTGTGGGCGCCATTTTGGATTTTCATATTTTTTGGAAGAATATTTTTTTCTGAATCGAATGATGTATCACAATTATAGTTTATTGTACATTTTATATGTAAAATTTATATCTTTTGTATTTTGTAAAGAGTTGAGTGCCTCACTTATTTGACAACTCCCAATACCCATACTTACACTTGCTACACTTGCACTTGCTTACATATCATCCCTGAAGACGGGCATCCGACGATATTTATTTTAACAGTTGTAATGTTGTATTTTAAACTAACGAGTGTCTTCCACTCCCAGACTAAGCATGAAGTAAAATTTCGAGTTTAAAAAAGCCCCGCGTGCGCGACCCGAGACAAAATTTCACGGGGCTTTTCTAAACTCGAAATTTTACTTCATGCGCCACGCGTATAAACTACTGATTTACTGTAAAGTTAAAAATACATAACGCTTTGATGTGATGGTGATAAATATTTACCGAGACGTAGCGAAAAAATGCACGAATTACTTCTTTTGTGTGTTTTGGAATAATAATAATAAAAGTAGAATAACTTCAGTTTGTGCAACTTTTATGTGATAATCGATACTTATTATTATTATAAAAGATTGACAGATATTAATTAATTTTGAGTGCTAACAATGATTGACTGCTGTCAAGATTTTATTTATAAACTGATATGACGTCATTGTTTCCAAGGCATTCTTTGCAAAAAAGAAAATATCATAATTTTAAATATCAAATCTAAAATAAATTATAGGTGTGATACATCATTGAGTTCAGAAAAAAAATTCTTCAAAAAAATATGAAAATCTAAAATGGCGGTCATAAGAAGAATAAAAGTTGGCAATGATCCCCGGGTAAATGTTATAGTTATCTTTAAAAAAAATTGGCACTAGATTCCTTAATAAAAAGTGCCTGTATATTGTCAAACTTCTAAATGTCCAGATTCAGTAGTTTTTGAATGAAAAAATAGAAACGATTTTTAAAAAAATCAGTTTTTTGTTGATATCTCGTAAACAAAAAAAGATATTTGAAATGTTGCCCCAATTTAACCGACTCTCTATCTCTTCAAATAACTGAGATCCCCATACATTCTGTCGAAATACGGGCACCCTGTATATCATATTATGGAACAAATTTTCCGTCTCAATTCGATATTTGTTCCATATCCAAAATAAAAATTACCATAAAAATAAACTAATACATTTACAATAAAAAAGAAATAAACAAAAATTCTCATTCTGAGTTTGCCTTATATGGTGCTGCAAAAAAATAATCTGAACATTCAATGTTGATTTTCTCAAAACTAGGTTTTGGTTGAATAGCACAAATAAGTACTGATGCGATGATTACAGTTCTTTACGAGTAGTAGACATGAGTTAAAAGAGAAATGTAAATTATCTATTATAATCTATTTAAGAGAAGTAAGAATTTCCATTCATGTTTGAATCCACAGGCACCCAGGACTTCCATAATTATTGGACACCCGATATAATTCAAGCTGTAATTCATAAAATTAATTTTAATTCAGTTTTTCAGTGAAGAAATCTAGAGGCTCTATCTTCTGATTTTTTGAATTACCCGATCTAAAAAATTACAGTTCTTTACTAGTAGTCGACATGAGTCAATGAGAAATATGAACTCGAGGAGTCAGTACAAGTACGAAACAATAGGTACTTAAGTACTTTTATGAGTAAAAATTACCGACTACATGGAGTGAATAAGGAAATATGATTGTAAACTCTTGAATTACTATTTAAAATTATATTGAAATGTACACAGCGTTTTTTTTTTCAAAGAGTACTTTTATACATTCCTAAAAAATCTCCACACCTTCGAATTAATTCGAAAAACAAGCGGATAGTATATTTTGTACTTCACAATGTTTCAGTGTTTTAAATGCGTGGCGCATGAAGTAAAATTTCGAGATTAGTACGCGATACGCAACCAAACCAAATTTCAAGGTTTTTCTAAATTCAAAATTTTATTTCATGCTTAATTTGGGAGTGGAAGGCACTCGATTAAATCAAAACATTATCAATCCTAATTATACATCCAATTCATCATAAAGTAACAAGTGCAAGTACCTACACAATGTCTACACTAGACTACACAAAAAAAGAATGTTGCAGTAGCAATTATTGATGTCGTGCTAATTTCACAGCATCGATTTTCTGAGATGTACAATTGCAATGGCATTAAATTGAAATGAAAATAATATCCGATATTGCGCTATTTCACACAATTATTAATTTCATGGCCGATAAAAGTTGACGTGTATGTTTCGAATTGATGCATTGTTTGATTATTAAAATTAAGATACGTTTTATTGGCTATGTCGGCGGTTACAGGTTACTTATTTAAATTTACTACAACAAATAATAATGATTTTCCAATTACGTGTACCTAGAATAGACTTGGTAATAATATTTATTATTACATACACGTACACAACCAACTAATAATATCGATTTCTAAAAATTGGTGCTTGTGTTTCAAGGGTAATACAACAAAATAGTATTCGTTTAAAATCATAATTTAACAATATGCATAAAGGACAATCAATTTTATGTAACATACTTTCATTTTGATTGTTTTTACTTTATCAATATTGTTTATATTGGCCGCAAATGAAATTAGTACTTACTATTATCAATAAATAGCAGCAAATATACTATTATTTAATATGATTAGAATTAATTCTTAATACACTATTAATGGGTTGTTAAATCTTCTTTTTTTATGTAAACAAATACAATTTAACCAACCTAACCTTAAGTTTGCAGGTTAGGTTAATTAAATCTTGTTTGTTTACATCAAACTTGAAGGTTAGGTTAGTTAAATCCTGCTTGTCTACATGAAATTAAGCGGTTAGGATTGTTAAATTTTGTTTCTTAACATCAAATTTGGAGTTTAGATTAGTTAAATCCTGTTTATGTAGATACTTTATGTAGCATAGAATAAATAAGTAGTGCAAGTATTAAATTAATATTCTTTTTATTTTTCGTTTCAAGACTACATTTATTGCTAAAATAGAATCTAATAGACCAATAGATTGATGGATTAATTGATTTATAACTGTATGTTTTGAGTTTACATGAAGTCATTATTACACATTAAAATACTGTTATTCCATACTTCACTTTTTATTAAATTAAAAAATAAAGTTAGAAATAACAGTTTTTTATGTGTGATTCATTTATTAACATATTTTTCTGGCATAAATATAAAACCAAAATCAACATATCGTGCATAATTGGATTTAGAAAAACAATTTCTAATACAATAAAATAAGAAAAGTATATGTATAACAATTTTATAACCTAAAATTATTGCTAAATATGGCGGCCTTGCGGTTATACCGGAAGTAAACACCAACTTCCTTATTTTAAATAGAACACCTATATATTTTTACATTTTTGGATTGCTCGTTAAAAATAAACATGAGTTTATTCACACAACATTGGGTCTCAGTTGAACCGTTTTCGAGTTATTTCATTTTTTTTTTGTTGATAAATTTGACGATTTCAGAGCTCGACGCCATTAACAATATCTTCTAAACGGACTAAGTCAGAGTTGTGCGGCTTACGGTTTTGGATTCGGGAAGAAATGTAGTATTTGTTTAGGTTTTTGCCATTAGTCAGATTTTCTAAATTGAACCG
The DNA here is from genome assembly GCA_932526585.2 of Philonthus cognatus. NCBI lineage: Eukaryota > Metazoa > Arthropoda > Insecta > Coleoptera > Staphylinidae > Philonthus > Philonthus cognatus. The sequence continues at coordinate 19,589,599 of OW052244.1, read as the reverse complement.
AGTCCGTCGACGGTATTCTTCAGCACTTCAAACATGCATAACTTCATTTTTTTAAATAGAACCATATATCTTGTGACACTTTATCTGAAGCGAAATTAAATTTCCTTTTTATTGATATTGTTGCCATATCCTTTCAACAGTTTTTGAAAAATTTGCGATTTTTTAAAAATTTTAATACATTTCGTATTATCGCGTTAGCCCTGGATACTGATGACGTTTGGTGATTTTGTTTTGACTCGCATGTCCGACAAATGTCAGTTTATTTTAGATTATTTTGGCGAGATCTTGCAATAAAAAAAGCGAACATGTTTTTTCAAGAAGAACTGATTGGTATGGTCCACACCTTGGGCAGTGCTGATGGAAATACATTACTTGCTTCAAGAATGTATGCCCAACGTTTTGCTGATCGGAGACATCCAAATTCAGCGGCATTCGCTACATTTATACTTAATGACTAACTTTTATGTAGTAAATTTTGACATTTCAGGGGGCTGCTCAAAGCACAGATGCAATTTGTCATCGGTGAGAAGTCGCACTAAAATGACGTCATTTCGGGAAGAATTTGCCAAATCGGATGAAGTAAAATGACGCCATTTCAGTGCAACTTGTCACCGATGACAAATTGGTGCTGTGAATAGGCCCCCAGAAGTTTCCCAGTATAATATAAATAATAAAAACTAAACTACTCCAATCATTAAACCAAATCTTACATTTTAAGTACAAATGGTGTATTCAGACGTTAAAAAGTAGAAAATTTGTTTTTCTTTTTGTTCGTGAAACATCCATCTAATGTGTATTCCAAAGACAGTCGAGTATACGGTAAGAAGGATCGACAGCATCGAAGATTTTAGAGGGATCGTTTACGTCACAAATGCGCGCTGAATTTAAATGTAGTTACTTCATGGTAAACTTCAGGTAAACATGCACAAGCTGTAAATTTTCTGACATTCGTTGATTTTCAAAAGAGTTCAATTTGAAGCTTTAAACGAGTGTTGTCCACTCCCAGACTAAGCATGAAATAAAATTTCGAGTTTAGAAAAGCCCCGTGAAAATTTGTTGAGGGTCGCGCATCGACCCGAGACAAATTTTCTGGGCTTTTCTAAACTCGAAATGTTACTTCATGCGCCACGCGTATAAAACACAGATTTTAAGCAAAGTTCGAATATACATAAATTTCACAATATTTGGGTGATTTATACGCGTGGCGCATGAAGTAAAATTTCGAGTTTAGAAAAGCCCAGAAAATTAGTCTCGGGTCGCTGCGCGACCCTCGACAAATTTTCACGGGGCTTTTCTAAACTCGAAATTTTAATTCATGCTTAGTCTGGGAGTGGAAATCACTTGTTTAAAGCTTTAAAATGAAAAAAACAGGGAATATCTCAATGACTAACTAAATGTCAAAACAAAATCACCAAACGTCATCAGTATCTAGGGCTAACGCGATAATACGAAATGTATTAAAATTTTTACAAAATCGCAAATTTCTCAAAAACTGTTGAAAGGATATGGCAACAATATCAATGGTATCGATAAAAGGGAAATTAATTTTCGCATCAGATAAAGTGTCACAAGATATATGGTTTCATTTAAAAAAATGAAGTTATGCATGTTTGAAGTACTGAAGAATACCGTCGACGGACTCGGTTCAATTTAGAAAATCTGACTAATGGCACAAACCTAAACAAATACTACATTTCTTCCCGAATCTAAAACCGTAAGCCGCACAACTCTGACTTATTTCATTTTGAAGATATTGTTAATGGCGTCGAGCTCTAAAATTGTCAAATTTATTAAAAAAAAAAAAATGAAATAACTCGAAAACGGTTCAACTGAGACCCAATGTTGTGTGCATAAACTCATGTTTATTTTTAACGAGCAATTCAAAAATGTAAACATATATAGGGTGTTCTATTTAAAATAAGGAAGTTGGTGTTTACTTCCAGTATAACCGCAAGGCCGCCATATTTAGCAATAATTTTGGGCTATGAAAAACTTGATTCTGAACAACTTTTATTTGAAACTTTTTAATCGACCAGGTTGGCCCTGCGTTAGAAGAAGTTGCACGTGAAAATCAGGAGATATGGTATCAGCATGATGGATGTCTGGCCCATTATGGTTTAAATGTGAGGGAATATTTAAATGGTAAGTTTCCCAATTGTTGGATTAGTCGCGGTGGCACTATCAACTGGCCACCAAGATCTCCTGATTTAACACCATGCGATTTCTTTTTATGGGGTCACCTGAAAACCAAAATTTATAAAACAACGCTATCCAAATATTGAATCTTTGCGGGAAGCAATTTTTGTGAATTGCAGATTAATTACAGATAGGCAGTTGGCTAATGTAAGGCAGGCATTTTATAACAGATTGGGTTATTGTTTACACCAGAATGGAGAACTTTTTGAGTACTTGCTCTAACATTTCCCATTGGGCGTAGATACAATAAAATAAAAATTTAAACAAAAATAAATCACGAACTGTTTGTAATCTGACACCACTATATATTATCTTGATAATAAATTAATTATCATTCTTCCATTAATTACGTGTTATTATTATGATTTATCCCAAACGACAAGCATGCATTAATTATTTTTCATCATTTAAATTTCTTTGGTAGCATTTTGATAATATGGATTCTGGTACGAACGTAAATTAAATCGATACATTTAATACAGTTTTTAATACTCTAAAAAATATTCCTTTGCGATTTTTCTCTGAAATGAATAGGGGAGCTAATAATTACACATATTTAATTTTACATGTTAAATTTCGATGTTCGCCCCTTATCCCAGACACTCGGTATATATATATATATATATATAAAAATGAATAAAACTTAACTTTAGATTAAACATATCTTCGATCTTTTGCCGTTGTTTTCTGTTCATGTCATGATAATTGTGTTTAAAAGAAAATATTCGAATTCGAATAACAAATTCTTTTAACTTTGTTATTCAATTTAAGTTCTGATTTAAGTTACAATAACTAATTTGCTGAAATTAATTTTATTGAATTTGTTTTAATTGTATGTAAAGTTAATTAATGTTTCACCAAGTGCCAGATGAGAAATTAATTCAAGAAATTGTTTTAATTGTGTTAATTTAAGTTTAAATTTATATAATTCAATGATATTTTTCTATATATTTAACATAAAATATTGTATATACAGGGAGTTTTTCTTTTAAGTATATACAGGGTGACCCATTTTAATTTATCGAGTGGCATATTTCGAAAAATATGCTTTGTATAAAAAAATGTTTCGAACAAAAGTTTAATGGTTTCGAGGGGGCCACCCCATTCCATGAAATTTTCTTCACTCCCACCACCCCAGGGGGGTGAGAGAAAAAAAAGGGGGGGCATTAACAACCGAGCAGTTATAAAGTTAAAAAGTTGATTTTAGGTAAAATTTCGCACTTATTTTTATGATTTCAATTAATAACATTATATTAAATACTGGGAAATTTTCTTTTACATATACATAATGTATACGATGTACATTTTTAGGCATTCGTCGATATTACTAAAATCGTTCAATTTAAAGTTTCGAACGAGTGTTTCCACTCCCAGACTAAGCATGAAGTAAAATTTCGAGTTTAGACAAGCTTTAAAATTTTCAGGCTTATCCAAACTAAAGATTTTACTTCATGCGCCACGTGCATAAATCACTGAAATATTCTAAAGTTCAAAATACATTAAAAACTATTTTTCTGAAGTGAATAATAAACAGAGTATTGAAATAACAAAATATTTACATTTTTCTTCACACATTCTTAATTTAGCTCAAATAATACAATGTAACAAATTAATTTATTTAGTAATTTAAGAAACTAAAATGATGTTGCGTTATTGCTCCAATGGCGCTTAATGGGTTAAGCAATATACTTAAGCCCATATGCACCACGATTGATTAACTTTAATCATCTACTAACCATTAATTAAATCTCTGATGAAGTCAAAATTTGAAAATTTTTGAATATTTTACATGTGTAAGATTTACCAAACATATGTTTTCATCAATGTGCAATTAAGTACAGAATTTGTGAATAAAATTGTTGTGAAATATAAAAACGAATTAAAATTAATATCGACTTTCAGCAAAAATTTAGTCTCATTGAGACAAGTTTCCAAATATTCATTGAAAGAACTACTTCTCGAGCTAATACCCCGACAGATATTGAATTATACTATGCAGGAAGATCTACTACTACAAACCTTTTGACATTTATTTCCTCGACAATTAATGCATTTGAAAATAAACATTCGGTCGATGTTATTTACACAGATTTTGCAAAAGCATTCGACCGTGTCAATCATATTTTTTGAATTGCTAAGTTATCTGCCCAGGGATTCCATGATGCCGTCATTAAATTGATTACTAGTTACCTAACCAACCGTACATAATGTGTTGAAATTAAGAACTTTTTATCAAATGTCACTACTGTTCCTTCCTGTGAACCTCAGGGTTTGTACTGCGGACCGTTACTGTTCATAAATGACATATCGCAAGTAATTAAAAACTCGTCATTTTTGTTATTTGCTGATGATGTCAAGATTTTTAAAGAAATTGTAACTGCTGATGATTGCATTTTGCTTCAAGATGATATATCTCCTATTTTGAAATGGTTTTGTGATAATCATCTATTTTTTAATATCAAGAAATGCAATGCAATTACATTTACCAGAAAAATAAATACTATCCATCACCATTACATTATAAATAATAATACATTACATTAGACGAAATTAAAGATTTGGGTGTTATTTTAGACGTTAAGATACTATTTGCCAATCATATAAATTTTATATGTACCCGTGCATTAAAAATGCTAGGTTTCACGAATGTCAAATGATTTCTTACCTGCAACGTTTAGGCTGGTTTTTTTGCATTTGTTCACCAGCTCAATTAACCTATGTCAATAAAATTGAAAAGATACAAGAGAAATTCTTAAAAACTATGTCATTTAAGTTTGGTTAAGTTGTAGAGTTAAACTCTAATCTTGATGTCATTTATTCACACATACATATCGATATGCTCAGCCACCGCAGAATTGATGCCGATTTGTTTTTATTATATAAATTTCGGACAAATTGAATTGTTCAACACTCCTATCGCATATCGATTGTCACTATAGTTTTGTAAATCGACCCATAAGACACAATCCTATATTTAGAGTTAAAACTCATAGGACAAATTACGGCTACAATAGCCCGCTTTCGCGTTTTTGCGGTACTCGAATTTACTTTCACTCAATCCACATTTTGATTTATATCATAGTTCGCACTCATAATTTATGTCCAAATTAAAACGGTGAAATAATTCTTTGATAATCAATGTAAACCTTTTAAATATATAATTTAGTAGAAATGGTGTTTTCTCATACTTGTCGTTAGTTTAGTTTAATTCATTTTTGTTTGATTCTTATTATATTACATGTTTATTTTTATTTTATATACAGAGAGTTTTATGTAATACCGAACATTATCATCCAATACAATTTGACACCTTTAATTTTTAAGTTATAGGTAAATTGGGTTGTCTATATGACCATTAAAAATTGTAGCCAATCAATCGTAATTAATGCCGTAACTTATACATACAGGGAGTTTTTCTTTCAAGTCTACATGTAAAAACTACAGCGTATATGCCGTAAATCTTTAGATACTCGTTGTGTTTTAACAGAGTTCAATTTGAAACTTGAAATGAGTGTTTCACTCCCAGACTAAGCATAAAGTAAAATTTCGAGGCCTAACCAAATTTTCAGGCTTTTCTAAACTCGAAATTTTACTTCATGCGCCACCGGTACAAAACCCTGACATACTGCGAAGTTTTAATCACACCGCTAAACTTTACATTGCATCCGTGTTTTGTACCGGTGGCGCATGAAGTAAAATTTTAAGATTAGAAAAGCCTGAAAATTTACTTTATGCTTAGGCCTGGTCTGTTTTTTAACAGAGATCAATTTAAAACTTAAAATGAGTGTGTTCCACTCCCAGACTAAGCATGAAGTAAAATTTTGAGTTTAGTAAAGCCTGAAAATTTGGTTTGGTCGCGTAGCGCGAAGCGCGGAGCGGCCAAACCAAATTTTCAGGCTTCTCTAAACTCGAAATTTTACTTCATGCACCACCAGTAAAAAACACTGACATACTACGAAGTTTGAAACACACCGATAAACTTAAAATTGCATCAGTGTTTTGTACCGGTGGCGCATGAAGTAAAATTTCGAGTTAAGAAAAGCCTGAACATTTGGTTTGGCCGCTCCGCGCTTCGCGCTACGCGACCAAACCAAATGTTCAGGCTTTTCTAAACTCGAAATTTTACTTCATGCTTAGCCTGTGAGTGGAAAACACTCGTTTAAAGCTTTAAATCTATTAATTAACCGAGCGTTGGCAAATGCACAACGTATGCTTATGTATACTTACAAAATCCTAGTTATGAAAATGTTCGGTGTTACATAAAATGTATGTTCGCTGATCAAATATATAGTTATAGTTTAGTTATAGTAATATTGGTTGTATCATATTTGTATTTTTTGTAAGAACAATGCAATTATCCGTAAATAAATACTTATATGCAAAATGCAACATCAGGTCAAATTATTCTCTCAATAAACTAAATAAACCAACAGGATATGGGAATAAATTGGATTGTTGTGCTTATAAGAAGTGCTAATCACTGATTAAACTTAATTAGCTGTCATAATGAACAACTTTTTATTTTTTACTTCACTTTTATTTTTGTTTCTTAGATGTACATTCCAAGTGCTAAACACTCAATATCAATAATTTGCTATGATGCAGGAGAGCATTAGTGTAGTAATAGTTATCATTCGTATCAATATATTTACTTAAATTATTATATTAAAATATAAAGTTGTATACGTGCAGTATTGCTAGTATAAACTTAAACACGACACTTCCGTTTTTTGTATTATTCCTTATTCCATTGTCGACATTCAGGCGTGATTGTGCAATTCGCGAAATTCTTATTTGCGTTCAGCAAATAAAGATCGAAATCTCATTCCAACGCCCTTCACTAGCATAATAAATTTCAACATTTCTGAATAATTTCAATCGGCAAACGCTATAAATCACCACAATAAAATTAAAAGCGGGGAATTATTTACAACTTTGGCGCGTATAAATCATTAATAATTTCACTTTTAAATATGCATGCGTTTTCGTTTGTACCAGATAGACGGAAGATGTCGAGATAAAGTCGGTAATTTTTATTATAATTAAATATTATATTGAAATGATGGTCATGTTTTATTAATATTTTCCAGGAGTAGAGATTTTCCTCCGCAACAGATGTCGTTTCGGTTATGAATTATGGAACGTATTCGTAAATTATGCTTGCCTTAACCTTGCCTAAAGCTATACGAATTAACGATGTGAATCTGTTCCTATGTGCTTTATAAAATAATTATATTATTTTGATGTTATGCGAGCACCCTTAAATTAAATATTAATATTATTTAAAATACATGCTTTAAACAAAAAATATTTAATAATAGTGCGAGTGCAATAATTTTCTTTGTATCACTTTTGATTTGTCTACAAATTGAAAATAATTATTTTAAACGTATTCTAGTTGATTTCCTTTTAGTAATAATATATAAAATTACGATAATCTTCGTATAAACTGCAAACAATACGTCCTAATAAATAAGACTACTAAGACAATAAATACCCATTGACACAACTACTTCCTGTTAAAATACACCGCCGGATATTGAATTATACGATGAAATATTTAGAATTATATTTCCTTTTAGTAATATATATTTGTAGAAATAAATAAAGAGAAAAATTCCATAAAATATCTGCATAATATACAATTTTCTAGCTTGATCATTAATGAAACAAACCAAGTGTTTTAGATAAATTTTCTATTATGATAAACGTGTCTTTCGATCAGATGAGCAAATATTTATAATATTAACGATACAAGTTTTATTACAACTGGAGTCCACTATATAAAAAACGACATATACCAGGTGTTCGATAAAAAAAAAACGCCTAACACCAAAACTCTGTTAGTTATTGAGCGATTTCAATATTTTCTCAAAATTAACTTCATTGCCAAATAGTAGTCAACTATAAGTACTTTTCTTATTTTATTAAATTAGACATGGTTTGTCTGAATCCAACTATACCCGATATGTTGAGATTAATTTAATATTTATGGCAGAAAAAAAATATAATGAATCTTGTTCACATAATTTTTTTGGCAATAAATGTAGTGTGCCTTGAAATACTGTATACACAATGTATACGCTGTACATTTTTAAGCATTCATGAAGTCAAATTTCGAGTTTAGATAAGCCTGAAAAGCATAAAGTAAAATTTCGAGTTTAGAAAAGCCTGAACATTTTCAGGCTTTTCTAAACTCGAAATTTTACTTCATGCGCCAACACTGAAATATTGTGAAGTTAGACATACACTTTAAAATTGAGAAATAATTAAATAACAAACATTTTTCTTCGCACATTTTCAAGTTAGGTCAAGTAATATAGTTCGTCCGAGAATGCAAACAATATCTAGTTGTTTTCATTGCCATTCCGACATCTCTTTTGCAAACAATTAGATGCTACTTGTTTAAGTCGTTTGTATTCTGCCCTTATACTACCGAACTTGAAATATGCGTCAGTGATTTGGACACCTCACACGTAATGTAATATTAATCAATTAGAAGCGGTCCAAAAGAAATTTCTGCATACACTCCAATTCAAGCTAGGTCTTGTTCATGAGCAGGGAAAATATGATGATGTAATGGAGAAATTCAAATTGAAGCAGCTTGCTGAGCGGCGTCATACATCGATCTATGTACTCTTCATAAATTGCTGAATGGACTGATTGATTGCCCTGAACTCCTTTCACAATTGGATTTCAAATATTATCGAGCACGCGTCGACATAGAACAATGCCTCTTTTCCGATTGAAGACTTTCGGATCAAACTACACCTATAACAACCCTATAAGTAGGATGATGAGATCGGCAAATGCATTTAATTCACAGCCATGGTTTAATTTGTTTGAGTTGTCACATAACCACTTTAAACATAACTTGTATAAATTTATATAATTGTTAATTCAATATTTTAGTGTATAATGCATAATTTTAGTGTATAATCTAGTTATTCTAATTAAGTTTGCAATATTTTTGTATGTTAAGTATTTGTTATGTATGTATTTTATGTAATAGGGGTTTCCCGTTTAAATAAAAAAAATGAAATGAAATGAAATGAAATCTCTAAATTCCCTAAACACAACGTTAAAGCAAGTGTTAAATATATGACGTTTTGTTGGTAAGACCTCGCAGCGTTGCCGCTTCATCACATTATTGTCAACTGTTGACAGCGTGTGACGTGTAAGGTTTAGTTACCGTTATTGTTGTTTTATTCCATTAAAAAATCAGTTTTTATCAGAACTAACCTTCGAAATGCCGAAACCTTTGTCGTTGGACGCGAAGAAGCAAGTGGTGAAACTTTTTGATTACTTTGAAAGGGAGCGAGACAACAATGGAGCCGTTTTGCCTGTCTCCCAGGTACGCCAGAGGGTCGCCGACGCACTTGGATCTCAGTACTCTATCTAGAACAATAAGTGCTTCCAAAAGTGATGAAGGCTTACAAGAGCCAAAAAAGGTGGACCACGAACTAGACCCGTTGTGTCTATTTCTAATAGCCAACAAGCTGCAATACGTAATGTAATTTACGACATGCATCAACAACGTAAGTTTACATAAATGATTTTTCTAATAAAACGTTTAAACAATTTTGAATTTAATTTTAATTTAAACATATTTTTAATACAAACTGTTTCAGACAAACTTATTTCGCTCAATACGCTGATACTAAGTTTATAAGAGAGATGCATTTTTGAAGATGGACGTTCATCGCTAGCAATTATTTTAAAAGAGATTGGTTTTAAACATGTAACTGATAATCCTAAAAAGGGAATAATGGAAATGCCTCACATAGTGCCTACATGAGTGATATTTCTAAAGAAACACATAGAAAATCAGAAGAGCAATGAACGGAAGTTCGTCTATTTAGACGAGACATGGATATTCCAAAGTGGGACAATAGGATGATCCTGGCAGGATAAAAACTTAAAGAGCGTTAGATGCATCACATCAGATGGCAAACATTATATTATTGTTCATGCGGGGAATAAACATGGATTTATACAACACGCGGAATTAATTTTTGCCTCTAAAACTGCCGACACGGACTACTACGGGGCAATGAATTCCAATACATTTATGCTGTGGTTTGAGGAACGTTTACTCAAGTGCTTGCAAAATCCATCAATTATAATCATGGACAATGCAAGGTACCACAGCACAATAGTAAATAAATCACCGACAATTGCCTGGAAAGAGGACGACATTAAAGAATGGTTGCACAATTATAATTTGGTGTTCGAAGAACACTTTTTGAAAAATGAACTCTTAAAAATTGTTTAGTTCAAACACACCGCGAAATGAATATATTGCTGATACATTTTCGGAAAAATATGGCCATAGTGTCTTAAGGCTGCCCCTATATCATTGCATATTTAATCCAATTTAAATGATATGGGGGACGTGTAAGACCTATTACAATAGACATTTAGGTCGGGATGGCTTAGGCAATAAAAATTGCCCTGCCATGTGGAACGAGGCGTTAGGGACGGTGACTATAGAAACATGGGCAAATACAGTTCAAAGCACGGAGGATGTCATTTGGAGCTGGTGGGAAAGAGAGCAAGTGCTTGACGCAGAAGACATCCCACCACTCATAATAAATCCAGGCGAAGACTCCGAGTCTGAGGAAGAGTGAATCGTATTAACATAACAGATATTGTAATATTAATAAAACTTTTATTAAGAAAAAACTTCGATTAACCTTCCTATATATCGAACATTCTAGTACTAACATTTCAATGCACATTCAAATTCATATTGATAAATGGCAGATATATGTTATTTGGTGTGGATCTGGGCTTTCTTCTTGCTGCGCCACTACAGCTAAACCTTAATTCACCACTTTTTAACCATTCATAACTCAACGTTAGGCATCTAGCACCTAACGTTTTCGGTCGAGTCTTTTACACGTACTCTTGGCAACAATGCGGGGACATTAAACCCTTTATTGAACACCCGGTAAAGGGTACGTTTTTTTTATGTTCTCTATGGGGATTTTTTAAACGATAAAAGATAGAGAAACGGCTTTTGGGCAAAGAAGTGCAGTTTTACGAGCTAAATAAAAAGACATTTACATTACAAAAATCAAGGGTAACTAGTAAAGTGTCCATTTTTTCAAATCGATTTTTCTCAGTTATTAAAAGAGATAAAAAAAATTAAAGATAATTTCATACTGAATAATAAAATGTTATCAGATATTTTATTTTATATTAACACTCGTTTTCGAGTAATAACACAAACTTGCATTTTTTTAAATATAAACCATAATTAGATCATTTGAGATACTTAATTATACAAATAATTGAGTTATTAGGAATTTTCTACTTTTTTTACAACATAAGAAAAGATGGCCATGAAAAAAGGACAATTATGAAACAATTGCGGATTTTTGTAACATAGGAGTTATTGTAGGAAAAAATGGAAATTGGTAGGAAAAAATGTCCATATAAAAGAGTTGGTTTTAATACTAAATTAGTTGACAAAAATACAACAATGAAACTAACTGTTACAAAAAATTGCAATTGTTTTATTATAGTTATTATTTCATGGCTAACTATTTGTTGTTGTAAATAAAATATGATATAGTTAATAACTCATTTATTTATTTTTGTGAATAAATATGTCAAGTGACAAATCTGATTAATGAGAAAAAACAAATCCTTTCTAATGATTACATAACCAACTATGGTTTTCATTTAAAAAATTTAAGTTTGTGTTATCTCTCGAAAACTGAAGTCGATAGAAAAAATGTTTTTTTGTCTATTTTAATAACTGAGAAAAATCGATTTAAGAAATCTACATTCTTGAAAATATCTAATTACCCCTAACTTTTTAAAAAAAATTACAAATGCCATATTATTCAGCTCTTAAAACTGCACTACCGTTGCCATTTAACCGTTTCACTATCTCTTATAGTTTTCGAGATCCCTATAGAGTGAAAAAAAATCACCCTGTATAAAAAAGAATTCTTTAAAAGTAACATTTTGTAGAAACGATTTTGATTTGGTGAATTCAGTTACTCCAAACCGACTGAATTTACCAAATCAAAATCGTTTCTACAAAATTTTACTTTTAAAGACTTTTTCTTTATAAAGTCGATCTTTTAACTTACAAATCCCAGAAACCGTTTGTGACTTTTCTTAACCTAAGGCATTTCTACAATCGATAATTCTGATTTTATCAGTAGTAACGAGAGGGATTTCTAAAAGTGTGATTATAATGACATGTTTTATATTTACTTTATAATCATAAAATCTTGTTTTGCAGATAAAACTTCGAAATTCAATCTGCTTTTACTCTAGATTAAATTAAACAGTACAGACTGTTATCGTTTATTTACGTAACATTTTGTTAATGTACGATTTTTGCTAGGGTCTAAGACACATATGGGCAACCCCCGGCCCGCGGGCCGGATCCGGCCCGCTGTAAGATATGATCCGGCCCGCGAGACATTTTGAAAAACCCAATTGAAAAAATATTACATTAGGTACTTATGCTCACGGGGGTGACAGTGAGGCGGCAAACATCAAATTCTTTGATGTTTGCCGCCTCACTCTTTGATAATCGCCGCCACTCGACTTGCTCGATCAAATTCTTTGAGGTTTGCCGCCTCACGGGCGACACATCAAAAGATTTATTGCTTCTTAATTATTCTAAACTAGTTTATTGAAGATTATTCGTTCATTTTGCCTATATAAGCGGGTGGATGGCCCGAACGTTAGTTCAGTTCTATTTGAGCTACCGAGGTGATAACTTAGACAAGCGATATCCTAGCGAACTGCTCGAGCCGTCAACTTGCTTTGTGACTTTGTGTGCATCTTGAGTGGTTACTAACTATAGTTTGTTATTAAGTTTATTGAACGAAAAGTAAACAAAAATGATGTCTGGTGGATAGAAACGAAAAGTAGATACAGAGGGTCGCCATTTTCAAGAAAAATGGACTGAAGAATTCTTTTTTATCTTGCACAATGGTAAGCCTATTTGCTTGCTGTGTAATGAATCTATTTCAGTAATAAAAGAATTCAATATAAAGAGGCATTACTCAACATGCTACGCTACACTTACTGACAGGACAATTAAGAACAAACAAAATCCAGAAGCTTACCGCAAATTTGGAAAATCAGGAACAAATGTTTAATAAACAAAGAACACAACTTGATAATGTTGTGAAAGCTAGTTTTATAGTTAGCTCAAAATTAGCAAAGGCTTTAAAACCATTTGCCGAAGGAGAATTTATCAAGGAGTGTATGTTAGAAGTTTGCGGTATTATGTGTCCTAAAAAGAAAAAAGAATTTGAAAAAATTAGTTTGTCAAGACGAACTGTTGTTCGACGTATAGAAATGATGGCTAATGATATTAAAACAACATTGACTGACCGTATGGCTGGATTTGAATCATTTTCCATAGCATTAGACGAGAGCACCGATTTGTCTGACACAGCTCAACTGGCTATATTTATTCGAGGTGTTGATAAGGAGTTCACTGTTACTGAGGAATTGCTTGCTTTACAGCCGCTAAAAGGAACCACTACAGGAGAGGATATTTTTATTGAAGTTCAAAAGGTATTCACAAGTTTTGGCTTGCCATGGTCAAAATTAATTGGAGTATGCACTGAAGGTGAACCTTCTATGGTCGGCTTACGTAAAGGTTTCATCGGAATTTTAAATGAAAAAGCAACAGAGTAAATGTGCAAAAAGATGATTTGATAGTCCTTCATTGCATTATCCACCAACAGAACTTGTGTTCTAAGTCCATTCGACTCCAGAATGTTATGAATGTGGTAGTAAAATCCATTAACTTTATTCGATCCCGAGGGCTTAACCATCGTCAGTTCAAGGCGTTTGTGGATGAAATATCAGCTGAATATAACGACGTAACATATTATTGTGAAGTCAGATGGCTGAGCAAAGGAAAACTGTTGAAACGGTTTTACGAGCTTAGAAATGAGATAGCAGACTTTATGAAAATAAAAGATAAATCACTATCTGAATTAAGTGACCCAAAATGGATATGTGACTTAGCATTTCCGGTCGATCTTACAGGCTATTTGAATGATTTAAATTTAAAACTTCCAAAACAAGGACAGTTAGTAAATGATTTGTACAGCCATTTAATAGCGTTTCAGATCAAACTACGCTTGTGGGAGTCACAGATGCTGTCCGGTAACAGTTACCATTTCATCACGCTCTCTGCGTATGAAAATATTGCTTATGCTCAATATGCTGAAGAACTCAAGTTACTGTCGGAACAATTTTCGAACAGATTTTGCGACTTCAAAAACATGAAAGACTGTTTCAGTTTATTTGCTACTCCTACAACATATATTGTACAAAATGCTCCAATACACTTACAAATGGAGTTGATCGAGATTCAAAAAAACTCACTCCTAAAATCCAAATTTGAAGACGCAGAGTTGTGCGATTTCTACAAAAAATACCTAGAAGAAGACAATTTTCCGCAGCTTAGAAAATTCGAATGAAGATCTTTTCATCGATGAAAGTTAATAAATCAACACATCGTACAAGACTGACTGACGATAATTTGGAAAATTCTTTACGTCTTTGTGTCAGTGGAATTAATCCAAATATCGATGGATTAGTTTCCCAAATTCAAGCTCAAGTGTCTCGTTGATTTCGGTGTATTTAACTTTCGTAGTTTGTAACAATTGCAAATTTAACTATTTAATTATAATGTACCATTTTTTTAAATTTCATTTTGTTATTTTAATAAATTGTACTATAATAACATTGTCGTATTATTTTATGTCTAACATCTATCGCAAAAAATATTATCACTACTTTAAAATGCACTAAGTACTTTTAAACGCGGCCCGCGAAAGTATTTGCACGCTAAAGTTTGGCCCTCAACATGTCAAAGGTTGCCCATACCTGGTCTAAGACATCAATATTGAAATAAATAAAAAAACATATTTTCAATTGTTCAAATTACACAATTGTTGTTTTATTATTGACTTAAAGAATTGACGATAAATATTAAAAAATTCTAGATTATACAGAGAGTTTTATGTAAAACCGAACATAATTATAGCGAGAATTATTTTATTAAGTATACATAAACATACGTTGTACATTTGCCGACGCTCGGTTTGTTAAAAGAATGTAATATTAAGCTTTAAACGAGTGTTTTCAACTTCCAGGCTAAGCATGAAGTAAAATTTCGAGTTTAGAAAAGCCTGAAAATTTGGTTTGGTCGCGTAGCGCGAAGCGCGGAGCGGCCAAACCAAATTTTCAGGCTTTTCTAAACTCGAAATTTTACTTCATGCGCCACCGGTACACAACACTGATGCAATGTAAATCTTAGAGGTGTGTTTTAATCTTCGTAAAATGTCAGTGTTTTGTACCGGTGGCGCATGAAGTAATATTTCGAGTTTAGAAAAGCCTGTAAATTTGGTTTAGCCGCTCCCCGCTTCGCGCTACGCGACCAAACTAAATTTTCAGGCTTTTCTAAACTCGAAATTTTACTTCATGCTTAGCCTGGGAGTGGAAAACACTCGCTTAAAAAATGCCATATTATTAAGCTAGTAAAACTGCACTACTTTGCCCATTTAACCGATTCTCTATCTCTTATAGTTTACGAGATCCCCATAGAGTGAAAAAAAGTCACCCTGTACAAAAAAGAATTTTTTAAAAGTAACATTTTGTAGAAACGATTTTGAATTCAGTTACTCCAAACCGACTGAATTTACCAAATAAAAATCGTTTCTACAAAATTTTACTTTTAATGACTTTTTCTTTATAAAGTCGATCTTTTAACTTACAAATCCCAGAAACCGTTTGTGACTTTTCTTAACCTAAGGCATTTCTACAATCGATAATTCTAATTTTATCAGTAGTAACGAGAGGGATTTCTAAAAGTGTGATTATAACAACATGTTTTATATTTACTTTCTAATCATAAAATCTTGTTTTGCAGATAAAACTTCGAAATTCAATCTGCTTTTACTCTAGATTAAATTAAACAGTACAGACTGTTATCGTTTATTTACGTAACAGTTTGTTAATGTACGATTTTTGCCAGGGTCTAAGACATCAATATTGAAATAAATAAAAAAAACATATTTTCAATTGTTCAAATTACACAATTGTTGTTTTATTGTTGACTTATAGAATTGACGATAAATATTAAAAATTTTTAGATTATACAGAGAGTTTTATGTAACAATGTTTATAGCGAGAATTATTTTTTTAAGTATACATAAACATACGTTGTACATTTGCCGACGCTCGGTTTGTTAAAAGAATGTAAGTAAAATTTCGTGTTTGGAAAAGCCTGAAAATTTGGTTTGGCCGCTCCGCGCTTCGCGCTGCGCGACCAAGCCAAATTTTCAGGCTTTTCTAAACTCGAAATTCTACTCATGCTTAGCCTGGGAGTGGAAAACACTCTTTAAAGCTTCAAATTAAATTCTTTTAATAAAACCGAGCGTCAGCTTACATATTTTATTTAAATACAGGGATTTGTTATTTCACAACTACATATCTCAGTTTTAGGATTTTAAAGTTTGGAAGCGCAAGATTTTGTTGGACTAAATATACATTAGTAAAATGTATTAACGTATGATCAATGATAAGCAGTATATTCTAAACTCTACAATATTTTAGTGTTTTATACGCTTGGCGCGCTTGGAAATCTAAAATTTCAGGTTTTTCTAAAAATTTTAATCCATGCTTAATTAAGGATTGGAAACACTTGTTAGTAGCTTCAAATTGAACAAAATAAAATGCATACTAGAGTGGTTCTTATTTTACAAGTATGTGAAATTTAACGGGAAAAACCGGAAATGCGTATAGATAAAAAACTAATAACTGTAAATTTTGAGCAATATCGAACATCTTGTGGATATGCCCTAGCCCACTAAAGCTTAAAAAAGTCGGTGTATTTCCTTTTTTACATTTTGGTCTACCCTAATATTTAACGATCCTCCCTAATGAGCATATTGTGCCGATAGAGGACATTAAGAGGGCCAATTTTTGCTAGTTGTGTGTTTCTGGGATACGAGATGGCACAGAGGTAGCCGAATTTTATCACAACGAATAATAAAAATGATGAGCGCGGATCGCGTTGTTTGTTAACATAGCGCCGTGCGAATGGATAAATGGGTATTGAATTACAGAAGTCACAAGTAAACTGGATAAATATTCACGATTTTAATTTCTATGGACATACATACAACTGTATTACGAAACAGATGCCTTCACCATTAATGATTTTAGTTTGATATTCCATATGAGTATAAACAGGTAGTTATTCTTTAAAGTATACGTATTCAAAATCCAGATTATTTTCTTTATTTATTTAGACATTCGTTTTTTTTTAAAGAGTTCAATTTGAAACTTAAAACGAGTGTTATCCACTCCCAGACTAAGCATGAAGTAAAATTTAGAGTTTAGAAAAGCCCCGTGAAAATTTGTCGAGAGAGGCGCAGCGACTCGAGACAAATTTTCTGGGCTTTTTTAAACTCGAAATTTTACTCTATGCGCCAGGCGTACAAAACACTAAGGCCCAATTGTTGAATTGTGGCTTAACCTGAGTTTAGATTTAAACTGGGCTTAAATACATTTTGGTGTTTTTCAATCACGGCTTAGTAATAAGCAATGGTTTAAACTCGAGTTTTTGAAAGCGGCCGACCATCACTGCTTAACGCGCTAAACTCGAGTTCATAACCTCAAACATCAAAAATAGTTGACGTTTGTAATATGATGTAGACAATTTGGATATTCGGGCAGATTCAGTAAGCAAAAATGTTAAATTTAACGTGTATGTTATTCTTTCAATCTACATTCTAAGTGGATTTAGTATGTGTTATGTGTACAAAACTCACTTGATGAATTACGAACATGTTATTTTTAACGTTTTCCTTATAAAATCGGTTTGGTTATTTCTGTAATTTAATGGATATCGATAAATTATTCCTGAGCTGGTCAGATTGTTGACACATCCAAACACGTTATATTTCCGTACCCTTTTGCTCACATAGCTTTTAGATTAAATCCTTACATTGCTTTCTAGTGTACCCAATCCTACTAATTCTACGTGTATTTTCTTATTTCTCAGGCAGGAGAAATAATGATGCAGCAATAGTATTAATATAATCTCCTTGAAGTTATTTTAATAAATATTTTATTTGCAAGGTTATGCAATAACTTTTATCACAAAATACGCATACAAGCTAAAGATAATTGAGATGAAAACTGTCATAATAGTTGTCATATTATTGACGTTTGTTCCAAAGCTGTACATGAGATTGTTACGGACATGCGCCCTAGTTGCTACAGAGCCTTATGTGCATTTTATTTATTATTTAATAGGTTTATTTTATCACCGAATTGCTTACCATAATGTAAACAAATACATATATATTTATATTATCTACAGTACACGTTTGTTAGCATCACATGCACCATATTGGAACAAAGCATATTTGCTAATAACATAACTTAAATAAGCTTGGCTTAACATGTGATTCAGAAACACATTACGAACTAAAGCACAGCTTATCTAAAACTACAGTTTACGACAACTGCAGCTTAAGCAACGATTCAACCACTGGCCCTTAAATACTGTGAAATTTATGTATATTTGAACCTCACTTGAAATCAATGTTTTATACGCGTGGCGCATGAAGTAAAATTTCGAGTTTAGAAAAGCCCAGAAAATTTGTCTCGGGTCGCTGCGCGACCCGAGACAAATTTTCATGGGGCTTTTCTAAACTCGAAATTTTACTTCATGCTTAGTCTGGGAGTGGAAAACACTCGTTTAAAGCTTCAAATTGAAATCTTTTAAAAAACAACGGAAGTCGGAACATTTACAGCTTATGCATATGTTTACCTAAAAGAAAAATTCGCTGTATTTTTATTGTAGACAAACAGTTACATTGAATTGGCAACATAAAATATATCATATGTTCAATTAAACAAAAACCCTAGACTGCCATGATTTCTTTTTTTCTTTAATTTAAGTGGGCTACATACTTCAGGAATTGACTTATAAAACGTCAGACACAATAATTATAATGTATATTTTCAGAGTTGCCAATCTCAAAAATTTACATAGCACTCTAGAGAGTTTTTTTTTAATTGAACATACGATATATTCATGTTATTATTTGCAACTAGTGATTTACTTGAATACTATCAAAAATCAAATATCATTCATGACTAAAGCGTGCTGCTTTTCTTAATTTGTTAAATTGCAATGAATCACACAAAAGGAATAGATGCGAACACGAGCGGAGGTCTACTATTTAAGCTGGGTAGGCGACACTTCATGCTAAGTAGGCTAAGCCGTACATAAAATGAGAAATTACAATAACCCAATTCGAACTCTAGACGCTAAGCTGACTAAGTGCCTCGGAAATTTAATCGCCAAGTGTCGCACATTCAATTTGGTAAATAACTGAAAAAGGAATTTTTCCGATTCATCACTTGATTCAACATATACCGGCATTCCACATTCCTATTTAAAACATGAATCCGGAAATGCACTTAAATTTAAAGAATGTATTGGGAAATATTTTAATAATGTCTTTCTTTGTTGTGTATCAGTAACATAATAAATTAACAGTCTCGGCAACAATTTCTTCTCACATGTTTTTGATAATTATAGTATATTTTTAGGATAATACTAAAATAGCACGATGCTGCCCCCTATTTATTAAAAGCATTATCAAAATTAATATTGTTCTTATGGACATGTTTTTGATAATTATAGTATATTTTTAGGATAATACTAAAATAGCACGATGCTACCCCCTATTTATTAAAAGCATTATCAAAATTAACATTGTTCTTATGGAGATTTCTAAGCAACGATTAATTTAATTTATCACATTATTTTTAATTTTATTTATCATATCATAGATTATTCTACTTAATACAACATATGTATAATAATAACTTCATTAAACTAAAGTAGTGTGAAGCAGTAATAATGTTTTCTATGGAAGTATTGTACGGATTTATGTGATCATTTGAGAGTGTTCCATTAATTGCTTTATATATAATTTAAGAAACATTTTTTTTTAAAAAAAGAATAGTGTCAATTTATTTTCAAAGCTTTAATGTGCAATATGCATAAGTTTCAAAGATCTATTTTCATTATTGTGGAAGATCAATCGTTGTTTGTTCTTATGGCCAAACAACATGTGAATTTCCGACCTTAATGCAAATCGAAGACGATTTTATTTGTTGAAATCGAACTAAAATTGACAAAGTAATGCATTTTCTAACTCCTCTCTATTAATTGAAATTAGAATTACATTTTAAGAGAGCCATGACGATGTGCAACAGACACTATACACGGTTCCATTTGTTTCTGGATCTCGCCTAGCCATGCTTTCGTGTTGTTATGTTGCAGTATCAACATTTACATTTTTTATTAATTGGCACTCCTGATTCCTTATTTTAACAGTGTTGCAATAATTTATGATATCATAAGTAATCCTCTTTTTAATTTTCAAGAGGTTTATTGTTAATCTTGCAACAATTATTTCGCCACGCGGTCGCTTCTTCGAGCATTTTATTATTAAATCAAATTAATCTAGTGTTGCAATGCTGTGTCAATGTCAAAGTGAAAAATAATTTCAGGCACATATTAAATATTAACATGCCAAAGATTATCTCTGAATCAAAAAGGTTACAAATTCTGAAATCCTACAAACATTTTAGGCAAAGTAATCCAAACCTACAAATGAATGACCAAAATTAAGGTGGATCGATGGAGTTGATCAAAATGTGTTAACGGGAAGACCCAAGCGAGAAATACAAATGGAGGACGAAATAAGTTTGCAGAGCCGAATTCATTATATTTGTTATATACAATATTATTGCTGTGTTTGTATGTACAAAAGCCAAGTAGTAAATTTTGTTAATCTTAAAACTGCATATTATTATCCTTTTATATCTGAAAATTTGTAAAACAGGCAACAGTGTAAGATCACAATAGTCAGAAATTATAACCTTAAAATCGAACATCTGACAGTGACATTTAAAAACCCTGATTTAAAACACAACCAGCCCCATTTACAATACTTAAACTGTCACTTTTCCATAGCTAGGCGAGATCCAGAAACAAATGGAATCGTGTATACATGTAACCATATCTCGTTTTCATCTTTTTACAATTGGTAATATTATTTTGATGTTTTCAGCGGCATTTGGAAACGATATTATAGTTACTTTTAAAATAAGCTGAAGAACCCGATCTGCGGATGCAATTTATTTGATCGGAAGTCCGTATGGCCAATTACTTGGCTTAAAATTACCATCTAGAAAGCAAGTGTTATCTGTGTTTTTCTCCAATCATCACTTACTTAAAATGAGTTTACGCGACAGTACAACGCTAGCTGTGGAAGAATCTGTGTTTTGGTTAAAGGCTCAAATTCATCTCAGCATTATACTGCCGGCCGTGAGATTGTTAGCAAAATTCTTGTTGTGAATGACGTTTCAGATCGAAAAGTCAAATTATTTCAAGAATTGAATATTTTTTAAACCAACGACGAGGAACAAAAGCAGTTTTTATTATTAACAATTGGAGAGTATCACAAACAAATTTCGAATTTTAATAAAAATGTAATAATTGGTAATATTTACAAAAATGTACGAAACATCGAAATATACAAGTATGATATAACTAAAAAATTCATAATTCCACAAATTTTAGTCCAATTTCAACAAGTTTAGATTCGTATCAACGTTTTTTATTGACACAATATATAATTTGGCCATTTGCGTATACCGTTTAATATTAGGGTAGAATAAATCGACGTTTTCAAACTTTAAAGGGCTAGGGCTCGGTTACGCGAATTTCGATGTGGCTTAAAATTTGCACTTATTTGTTATTTTTCTATACGAACAAGTTTCTGGGTTGTCCCGTTAATTTTCACATACTTCGAAACTCCCCATATGTGCTAAAACCACTCTAATGCAAACGCTGAATCGGGATATGTATACTTGAAAGAATCATTTCCTGTATCTTATCTCTGCAGCCCCACCAATATATATTCACACACGCTGCCACTGGATTGCATAATTATAATTTTTAAAAGAATATAAATTATTTAATAATGAAAGGAGGTATATTCTCGGAAAGACTTATTATATTCATATATTATACATATGTTGTTAAAAACGGCACGTTCTGAATGTCTTTAATTAGGACTGAAACATTTTAAACGGCACATGGCACACTGATACAGAGCATAAACATAAGAATATGTACGAACATACAAAGGTTATTATTGTACGCATGGGGTATATTAAATGGCGTTCCAGGAATTACATGCAATAAAGCGGAGCTTTATTTAGCTTTTCACATAAACTCTGTACAACAAACTAATTATGCACTTTATTTGAAACAGTAGACAAAGCAATCAAAATATTCGTTTAAGAAATTTAACTCCGAGGGATGTCAAAATATATATTAGCTCGATTTATGTGTTTATTGTGACATGCATAGTCATTATATACCATAATGACCATATATATCACAATAAACACATATAGCGAACTAATATATATATATTTGAGGCCCTTTCAAATTTTGGATAGATTTAGGCTACGAGTTTAAATTCAGTTTTCAAAAAATGGTGATGTGTCCATCATTGCACTTTCCTCGTTAAAGATATGATGATTTAAATATCAACAATATGGAAAACTTGCCCAAACTAAGTTTATTCTACTTTTAATTTTATTAGTCCAACATTATTCACAACAAAAGTAATTCTTGCATTTTTTCGCTACATGGCGGTAAATATGGATCACAATCACATCTAAGCGTTGTATACTTTTAACTTTACTGTAAATTAGTATTTTATACGCGTGGCGCATGAAGGAAAATTTCAAGTTTAGAAAAGCCCCGTGAAAATTTGTTTCGGGTCGCTGCGCGACCCTCGACAATTTTCTACACGGGACTTTTCTAAACTCGAAATTTTACTTCATCCTTAGTCTGGGAGTGTAAGACACTCGTTACTTTAAAATATGTCACAAGTGTTAAAATGTGTATCGTAACTGTCACAAAGAAAAAAAAAATAACATGGCGATTTCATTATAGTTAAATTCAAACTCGTGTCAAGTTGGCACGGTTGGTTAAATGTCGGCTTGCACCGACTTATGTCAACTGTCATTATAGTTTAAATGTCGGCTGCTGCCGACTTATGTCAACTGTCATTATAGTCCAAATGTCGGCTGGTGCCGACTTATGTCAACTGTCATTATAGTCCAAATGTCGGCTAACGCCGACGTATGTCAAGTTGTATACATGCCCAAAGATTACATGTCAACTGCCTATGACTTCGATACAACGATTGAAATGGCTATCCAAGGCCGCCATAATGTTGCAGCGAAAGTCAAGCAGTTACAAAGCTCCTTAGTTTGGTTGACTGGTGGATCTAAAACTGAAAATGGAGTCGGAATCGGTATCACTGGCCCTCGATTCGAGTCATCAACTGAGACCGTAATTCTCAGTCAGGCTGCCTTAAATGCAATAAATCACCTACATGTAAGTCTAAATCTGCCTGGAAGTGCAAACTATACCTAACGCAGCTGGCCAGGAACAACAGAGTTAAACTGCTCTGGGTTTCTGCTCATAGAGGGATCAAAGGTAATGAAATTGCCAAGAGCCTTGCCAAAAAAGGATAAAAAATTCAATTTGTTGGAGCAGAGCCCTATAGTGGAATAATTAAAGTCCGCATCAAGGGAATGATCCAAGAGTGGGAAGATGGTGCCAAAAGTGCTAACTTGAGAAACACACCTGGCTTGAGGCAGGCGAAAAGGTTTATCGTCCTCTCTGCCATAAGAGCCAAACAGTTTCCCAGGCTAAGCAAGAGCAATCTAAGGCTCACAACCGGCCTTCTAACCGGACACTGTCCACTGAAATATCATCTCACTAAGATGGGTCATATAACTGATGCCAATTGCAGATTCTGCAACGAGGCACAAGAAACAGCAGAGCACCTACTTTGTGAATTCTCTGTCCTGTCCCTTCAACGAGGGAATAACCTGTCATCGGTCATTTTAAAGCCTGATGACATGGTATACATAAACCCTCAAGTTATTGTAGACTACGCAAGAGATCTAGACATTAAAGAACTTAAGTAGGTCAGTGATAATTACAAAAGATCTTTCAGGACGAGGTAATTTCAGAAGGCCCAGAGGCTACACAACCCACCGACCCCATAACATAACATAATATGTCAAGTTGACACAATGGACTGTCAGCTATCGCCGACTTATGTCAAGCTAGTGATTTACAGTCATAAATTCACATTTTAACTATATCATAAATTCACATTATAACTGTAAGTCACTTGGTTGGCTGTTTCTGTACTATGGTAAGATTTTGTTCTATTATGTCTCTATGAACTGTATTTCGACTATTTTGGTATTATGACTGTAAGTCACTTGGTTGGCTGTTTAGTAATTTATTAGGATTTTGTTATTAAATCATTATATTGACTCTATTTGATATAGTGATTTAAGTGACTTACAATCATAATATCACAATAGCCGAAATACAGTCCATAGAGAGACATAATCAAACAAAATCCTAGCATAGTCCATAATCAGACAAAAAGTAATTCATAGTAATTCATAGACAATCAATTAAGTGACTTACAGTAACAATAATTAAAACACGTCAATACATAGTCCAATAGTCCAAAGACATTTAAGCAATTTACTAAGATTTAAAATGTCAAAAATGTCAATATACAGTCGATCAAGTAATTTAATGACAAAATCCTATCATACATAGAGACTTATAATCAATGTTGCAACAGTCAATAAACAGTCGAGAAAGAAATGTAATTACTAAATACTAGCATGCATAAAAGAACAGTTCACTAAATGACAGTTATAATACAATTTACAGCCAACTAAGCGATTTTAAGTGTAGGTTAAGTCAACGACACAGTGATTATATAATGATAAAAATTTCATGATAGTCAGATTAACTGTTAATTAATTTTATAGATTCCATGTTGATTGTATTTACTGTCTTTACTATTTTGACTACTATTTGACGACAACATCGATTATTACCTAATCACATAAATAGTTAAATGAAATATCAAGGAATTTTACAAGTTTCCGTGATTGTTGTTGACTTTTTCCACTTTATTGACCAATTTTATGAAATTTATGATTCTAGAAATCATCGAAAACAACGAAATCAATAAAAATTAATTGTAAATCCAGTAATTAGAAACTCAAATTAATGAAATAATTGAAATTCGTTAATACCACTTAATCTGGCCATAGTAAAATGGTGTTGATTATTTCGAATTTTAATTAATTGTAATGCATTGGCCTTACATAATTTTGTTTACAGATTACATTTTAGTTGTGAAAAGTAAGAGATCTATTTGCTGTACATATCAATTAATGCATTATACATAATTAAATACATATATAGTAAGATACATTCATTATTAAATAAAATATTAAAAAGCCTATTTTACTATGGCCAGTATTGGTGATTAATCACCATCCAAATTATCAACTTATTTTAAAGAAAAACTGTTTAAGTTACCGTCGGCTGTGAAATATATATATATATATATATATATATATATATATAAATACCGAGTGTTAAGTGTTAACACTCGGTATTTATATATTCTTCACAGCCGACTGTAACTTAAGGAGTTTTACTTTAAAATAAGTTGATATTTAGGCCCCTTAGGCAAATGATTGAATTTTTCGAGAAACATTTAGAGCGCGTATTTTAGAAATCGAAAGAATCGATTATTTTAATTCGAAATATACCGTCACTAGTTAATAATGTTATTGAAAGTAACCAGGTATCATGTGTATTGTGTAGAATTGCGTTTGACAAACGATAAAGTAAATGGGGGGACATTAGAAGGGTCGGTCGGATCTCCAGTGAAGGGTGCTCTCGGTTGAAATCTGAAATCCCTTCGTGTGTCCGGACTAGTCCGGAGTGCCTGGAGTGTTGTAGTGGCGAGGCAGACGGCGGCTCTGACTGGAAGGCTGGAAGGCGTGCAGCGAGTGAAAATGGCAGGATAAACGGGAATCCCCTAGGTCAACGATCAGACCCTGACCCAACTTACTTACTGACCTTATTCCCTATCACACACACACACACACTAGACAAAGTCATACACACGTTAACAATTTTTTTATGTTAAAATGGCACGTCACGTCAAAAGTCGACCCTTTTCATCGCGATATATTTTATTAATAACATATTTTGTGAGCTTGTATTACCAGAGATGAAATCACTCGTTTCGATGTTTCAAATCATTCATTCTTAATAGAAACATGACACACTCAGTCTTACTTATTTTACCAAAAAGCGGTGTGAGGCTTGCGCAATCGGTTGATTTATATCTGTGTATTCATAATTCAACCCTTTGCTGAACTATTTTACTTAAGTAGTTTTATTGATAAAGATGTATTGTTTGCATTTTATACAACCATTGTCGTAATTTTATATATTAAGATTTAATTTTTTCTATTAAAAATAATTTTGGATAATTTCAACACCGCAGATGGATCAAATCAACTTACATACATACCTTTTTAAACAACAAAGTATAAAAACATGTAATTTAAATGGAATATAACTACTTTTTTGAAAGCAGTATATCGAAAAACGCAACCCAATCTGTACGATAGACTCGAATCTGCTTGAATAATCGGTCATAACACCGATGCCAAACAATTTTGTATGTTCAAAAATACATACGTCTCTCATACTTGCATGGTTATTATGCAACACATCCCGCAAACGGAAATATAAAATTGTATTTACTATCACGTTTTTTATGAAGTGTATCATTTATGTTACTCCGTGCAGTAAAGAGTTAATATGACAATTTTGGCAGGAAATGGATTTAACAACGATTATTTACAAACAAATCTTATAGCATTATGTTTAGATGGCGCGAATATGTTAGGTGAAATACTTCATAATTTAGCGGTATGGCATTGTTTAAACCACGGTTTACAGCTAGCACTTGATAATGCTATAACAGAAATAAAGTATGTCAACCACTTTAAAATATTGTTATGCAAAATGTTGTCAATATATCATCAATCCAAAGAAATAACTAAGATAAGTCATCCTCCTTGACTAGAAGGGGCATAAAAGATTTCAAAATTAAGCGAACTAATAAAATTTAACGTCGATATTAATGATTTTCGTGATTTTTTTGACGCAAACGTAGAACCCAGAAAGACTCAGTTGCCTAATACAATGTTCAAAGCTAAAAATTAATAGCAAACACGAATGTAATTAGTAGTGCGGAAGCGAAAACAGTTTTATTAATGTAATTATAACAAAATTAAAAACAAGTTTAACAGTTGCGGATTTAATGACAATTCGTTGTTTGGAAAAGCTTGTCGAAAACTTAATTGCTATTACATACAGGGATAAATATCGTTATGTATACATAAATACACTGAAAAATTTCAGTATTTATTGATTTTATAAATGTGTTCAATTTAAGCTTGTAAGTTCAATCCTTGATAAGTCAAATTTTCAGGCTGAAAATTTATATATATATACTTAAAAAACAAATTCCCTGTATCTATAAAAGCCTAAATAGAAGCCATAATTAGCAACTGAAACAAGAGTTCGAAACAGGGACAACAAGAAGTTTTTGGAAAATGAAGTAAGCATATGGAGTTTATATTAATTAATATTAAATGTATTTCTTTTTACATAATTTTATACAAATATTACTTATTAACACAATAATCGTTAAATTCTCGGTTCGATATAATTATTATTTAACGTAAACTACCATGACCATATAAACAATAACAATAACAAATCACTGAAGAATAACTAAACTGTCCCTTTTCCCAAATTAGAAAACAAGGTAGTCCAAAACCGCATCACACTGTTCACTGCTCTCGGGACTCTCATGGTCTCCTACCGTCTGTCCCGCTTTTTTCCTGTTCCGCTAGTTTTGTTCGCCTAGCACACGGGGAAGTCCCTGCATTCCCGTGTGCGCGTTTACTATTCTTGGGATCCCATCGCTCAGATTATGATGCGCCGACACGGCCTTCCTAACATATCGCACGTCCTCATGCGCCACTTTCTTACTGTGTTCTTTCTCATCTGCCACAACAAAATTACAATAAAATTAGTCATGTCATTAAGTAATGTCATCTCTCCATTCCGACAACATGATTTCAACCATTCATAGCAGCAAACCTTAATTTGTAGCAATCATAGCAGCTCAAATAACATTCAACATTAACAACCAGATTGCCTCAGCAATCTACCAACTCAGCTCATGACCAGATTACCGCAGAGTCTAGCATAGCCCACAGGCAGATCACACCTCAGCAATCCTACAACTCACAGCTCATGACTAGACTACCTCAGAATCCTAGCATAGCCCTTAAAACATGAGCGGTCTTCGTCACGACTATTTTACAAAAACGCCTTTCTGGCATATCTGTATTCAATATCATAAAAGTTCTTAAATTTATCTTGATACAAGTTATTTTTGAATAATGGCAAATTTTACTCACAAATGTTTGATACACCAGTTTTAAATTAGACTTTAAACTTCCCATCATTCAAAAAATATGTAGCCATCAGAACTTATTGGACTTCAAAAATACTTTAAGCGTTATTTGT
This sequence comes from Philonthus cognatus, assembly GCA_932526585.2. Classification (NCBI taxonomy): domain Eukaryota; kingdom Metazoa; phylum Arthropoda; class Insecta; order Coleoptera; family Staphylinidae; genus Philonthus; species Philonthus cognatus. The sequence continues at coordinate 19,560,777 of OW052244.1, read as the reverse complement.
TAAAATACGTTTCTTTCTTTAAATAGTTTTTTGTTGTTTTTATTTCGCATTATTGTTTCCTTTTATTTTGTGTCTTTATGTAATATTTTTCTGTAACTGAATATTGTCTGTTGGACAATAAATAAGTAATAAATTATAACAAAATTATCATAGATTGGTACCAAAAGAAGTACTGCTTCTGGCATGTATTAATTACAATTCAAATCACTTGTATAGAATGAAAATTAACACTATGTTAATGTTGTGTACAACAGAGTTAAATAAAATTGTCATCATAGTTAATTAACTAATTAAAAAAACGTATTTTTGATAACAATCCTCCAACTCGTAAAAACTTATTTGTGATCAGGATCTTCCAATTTGTAGTGTAGTGTTATAAACTAAGTTAGAATTCAAATATGAAAAATCACCTAATCTAACAGATAGAATAATTAACATTTGAAAAAAACTATTTTTTAAAAATCGTTAATTTCAATAACACAAAGTTGTCAAACTCTATTTTTTTATATTTTTCGAAAATCAAAGACAAGACTCATATGTTGTAAACAAACATATTTTTATTTAATGTAACGATATTTTTTGTACTTTATACTGAAGACGGCCTAAAAGCCGAAACTGGTTTAAAAGAATAAATATACACATATAACGAGAAGGACATATTTTATTTAATATTTATATTAAACCACTCGTTATAGAATGGACACAAACACTTATTATAAACATATGCTATAAAAACATATTGTACTAAATTTCATGTGCAGAATGCCCGTTGTTATCTCATGCAATGAGCACAGTTTATTCTTAGAACCTGTTACTAGCTTAGAAATGATTTCAATTGTTAACAGTTAACCTAACAAAAATAGTACTGGCTATGACGAAATATTGATCTCCTTCATTAAAAATTGTATTCATAACATCTCAGCACCACTGTCTGAAATAATTAATTGTGCTCTTAAATCTGGAGAATACCCTAAATATTTCAAATGCTCAAAAATTGTCCCCATATATAAAAAGGGTGACCACAACAAACTAGAACATTACCGCCCAGACAGTTTACTACCTCCGTTCTCCAAGATATTTGAACGTGTAATATATTCCCGTCTTACAAATTTTTTCACGAAATTTAAATTATTTTCTAAATCCCAACATGGTTTCCTAAAAACTCGAGGTATTGTTACAGCATTATTTGATTACATACCGTGGATTTTAGATGCTCTGGAAGATCATAGTATTACATGCGGAATGTTTCTTGACTTAAAAGGCATTTGACTGTATTAACCATTCGAAGTTACTGATGATATAATACCAATGCGGTATTAGAGGTATTGCACATGACCTCATAAATTCATATTTATCAGATAGAGAACATTATACACACTTAGTGGAACTGTCTGGTATAACTGTCAAATCTAGTAAGCTTAAAATGTCTATGGGTGTCCCTCAGGGAAGCATTTTGGGTCCATTGCTTTTCGTAATTTAAGTTAATGATATTCCAAATAATGCAACGTAAAATAGTAGGTTGCTGAATTACGCTGACGACACAACTGCTATCATACGAGGATCTACGCATCAAGATCTAGTAGAATCAGGAAGTAAAACCATGATATTACTTGAAAGTTGGTTTTCAGAAAATAATTTAATTTTCAATTCAGAAAATATCAAGTGCGTCATATCTAAGGTTAATGATAAACTTAAATCATGGGCAACAATTGAATACAATAACACCAACTATAAATTAAGTAATAATGCAAAGTTTTTAGGTATAATTTTGGACAATACCTTAACATATCAGGCTCTCATCTTATCGGTATGTGATAAAGTAAGTAGAGCCTGCTATGGCCTGAGAATATTGTCCAAGAGAACAAATGTCAACATAGCGAAACTGTTTTACTATGAAAATATGCATTCTGACGTGAAATATGGTTTGATATTTTGGGGGAGTGGTTCGTCAAGTGAAAGGGTATATCTGCTCCTGAAAAGAGCAATCCGAATATTATTCAAGATGGGTTTTAAGGACTCGTGTAGAGGAATATTCAAAAATGAAAATATAATAACATTATGCCGAATGTACATACAGAGAGTTTTATGTAACACCGAACATGCCAGAAAATATTCAATGTAACAATTTGTAAGCTGGTGCATATACAAATTGTGTAAATTTTTAAATACTCGTTTTCCTACATTTGTAAATTTTGAATCACAGTATGCTATAAAAAACTCAGTGGAACTTGTACAAAGACTAAAACCATTAAATATTCCGAAAAACGCAAAGTTAGTGTCTTTCGATGTAAAAAGTTTATTTACCTCAATACCAACGTCGGAATTAAAATCAGTTATAATCAATTTAATTAATAAGTCAGATAACAACAATGACGAAAAGTCCGAAATGATGAAATTGGTCAACATCTGCCTAGAACAAAATTACTTTGAGTTCAATGACACCATATATACGCAAACTGATGGCCTACCTATGGGGTCACCATTATCCCCCCTTTTAGCCGAAATTTTCATGGCCAATTTTGAACAATCAATGTTCAGCAATCCTGATTTTAAAAATAAAAATAACATTTTATTCTGGAGTAGGTATGTGGATGATATTTTTTGCATTTGGACAGGCACAAACCGACAATTAAATTCTTTTGAACAATATTTAAATTCAATAAATCGAAAAATTCCATTTACATCAGAAACAGAAATCAACAATAGTTTAAACTTTTTAGATTTAACAATAGAAAAAACTGACACTAACAATTTAAAATTTAAAATATATAGAAAAGATACATTTACTGACACAATAATTCCAAATTCTTCAAATCACACAAACCAAATTAAGTTTAGTACATTTAACTCATACATAAATCGGCTAATAAACATCCCATTGAGTAATCAAGATTTCGCCATCGAATTAGCAACCATAAAAACAATAGCTCGCAACAATGGATATAATGCTGAAATTGTTGATAACATCTTAAAAAAGAAAAAGAAAAAACAATTGATGAAACATTTCTATATCGAAGAAATTAATGAAATAAAATGGGCCAAACTTAATTATGTTAAGGATTTGTCAAATAAAATTATAAACAATATAAAGGTTGATGAATTTCGCATCATATGCACTAACCAGACAAATTTAGGAAAACTACTAATAAACAATAAACCCCCCATAGACAAATTAAAAAAGTGTGGAGTGTACGAACTAAAGTGCAGTGAATGTGATGCATTATACATAGGACAAACAGGAAGAACTTTTCAGACAAGACTAACAGAACATAAAAAATCAATTATAAATAACAAACAGTGTACAGGGATTTCAAAACATTGTATAATTAACAACCACTTTATAGATGTTAATAATTTCAAAATTCTATATTCAGGTAATAAGGGCCGTAATTTAAGCCTCAGGGAAGGCCTAGAAATAAATAGGGCAATAAAAGACGGAAAACACCCCGTCAACGACAATGAGGATATTTGGAATTCCCCAATCTTAAAATCCCTTATTACCTGACCATATATAAGCTTGTTGGTATCTTTTATAATTCACTCCTGATAATGCTGTAAAACGCGAAACTAATCGAGTAAATAGTAAAGTAAAAAATTGTGAAACAAACCAAGTGTAATTTAATTTAAACCTTCATTATCAATATAAGTTTATACATTGCTTCAATTTCACTGAAGATTATTAAGAACTTCAATTCAGCGTATTGTGTAAACCATTTGATCAGGACCACCCCAAGTACGTTGCTTTAGGTGTACCAGCAAAAATGCCGTCACAAAACTGTTATTCGGCAGTTTTAAATATAAATAGTCCAAATTTGAAGAGCGTGACGAGGCAGGTTTGCAAGTACCGCACCTAGGTCTGCTGCCAGCACAACAACACTGGGGTGTTAGGTGTGCTGCTTCATTTGGTAAACATTTCAATTTTCATTTATTTGCTAACATAATACTCAATAACGATAATGTAGGTGTATTTATTGATTAATTGAATGCGTAACTTACAATGAATTGATTTTTTTCTTTAGGTAAACATGCATAAGCTGTAAATTTTCCGGCATTCGTTGTTTTTTAAAAGAGTTCAATTTGAAGCTTTAAACGAGTGTTTTCCACATTCCCAGACTAAGCATGATGTAAAATTTCGAGTTTAGAAAAGCCCCGTGAACATTTGTTGGGTCGCGCAGCGACCCGAGACAAATTTTCTGGGCTTTTCTAAACTCGAAATTTTACTTCATGCGCCAGGCGTATCAAACACAGATTTCCAGTGTAGTTTGAATATACATAAATTTTACAATATTTTAATGTTATATACGCGTGGCGCATGAAGTAAAATTTCGAGTTTAGAAAAGCCCAGAAAATTTGCCTCGGGTCGCTGCGCGACCCTCGACAAATTTTCACGGGGCTTTTCTAAACTCGAAATTTTACTTCATGCTTAGTCTGGGAGTGGAAAACACTCGTTCAAAGCTTCAAATTAAACTTAGAAAAAAACAAGGAATATCTAAAGATTTACAGAAAATAGGCTGAATTTGGAAAACGTATACTTAAATGAAAAACTCCCTGTATGTTTCACGACAGTATTAATCTTGATTGTCTTGAAATGAGGATGTCTTGCTTTGGATGAAAAAGTATGTTCCATATTCCTACACACTGCACTTACCATAAACCCACAAGATTTAATAACTGACATATATTATTTTGACGTTACATGTACCCTATTTACATTAGTCCTAATTTGCATTAGAACTACTAAAAGTCGTAACCAATGAAATCACACCCAGAAGAATGTAAATTGGGCTGACTATATTACCATTGGAAATCGTAGCCAATCACATTGCACTCACTGCTTTGATGCGTCCCAGAACAAATCGAACATAGGAAAATTTACAGTGACCATTTTCTGGCATGTTCGGTGTTACTTAAAACTCTCTGTATATGAATGCGTCCAGTTTTTGTATAAACATAGAGACAAATTTAAAGACTTTGAAATGTCTTCTAATTATAATACAAGACATGGACAAGTGTATATATTACCGAAGCACAAACTATCTAAATATGAAAAGGGACCATACTACTATATATTGAAAATTCATAACCATCTACCAACTGCTATAACAGAAATACACTCTTTCACATCAATTAAATCCAAACTACTCAAATTAATTTGTAATATTGGACCATATAATATGCAAAAATTTTATGCGCACCATATGTAATGTGTACTTTATATTTATATGTATTTTATATATTTATTCTATTAGTTGTTATATGTATTTATGTATTGTTGCTGAAAGTTATTTCAGCATATTATTTTTCATTCTTATTGTAACTGTATTTTATTTTTAGATTTTCTATATATCGTTGACGACTTTGCATGTACAAATTGCATTATGTAATTTTGTCATTGTAAAATGAATGGAAATTATTATTATATGTTGGTCAGACTAGTAAATTGTTTTCTGCACGTTTAAGCAAACACCAAAGTGACACTAGATTAAATAAAAATTCTTGTGCTCTAGCAATCTATTTTTCCTCAATAAAACCATAAAATAGATTTAGATAACTCTTAGCATTTTAAACTTTGAGTGGAAAGCGAAATTATTTTTAAAAATGCTTCACATTAACAAACAAAGCTAGTATGAATTTCAAAACAGATACTAAATTAAATTTATTACAATTACATTTGTTTGTATCTATTTTCTCGAAATTTAATGTTTCCTTCTGTTTTTAAAACGTTTTTTTTGTACAAATACTACTTAACAAATCTATTGATATTATCAATTTTCTGCATACAGACCAACCAATTGAAAGTATGTTTTTTTTCGTTTATCTTACCAAACCCTTTGCTCGATCATATCCATATTGGTTTAAAAAATTAAAAGCACATGCCAAAACATAAAAAAAGGTTTATTTCTTAATTCCGACGCAATTTACAGCCGCGAAAACCAAAAATATTGATTAATGGACTTATTTGTTTGGAAAGCCCAACTCTTTTAAACATCATGACACAGTTTTTATTTCCAATATAAATAAATAGAAAGCGACATTAATCAAATCATTAAAATTAGAATAACTCAAAAGTCAGACCGAATACTCCCACTTTTTCTATTTATTAATAACACACGTAACCAAGTGCAAATTCCACCAATCCTACTAGTCCTCAGTACTTTGAGCAAACTAATTACTGAAATGATTGCTTTTTACAAGTAAACAGTCTGAGTCAGAGTCGAATATAAAAGGAATGATCTTACTATTTCTCGACATCAACTGGCCCTTGGCCCGCTAGTGCACACATCTACTCGCCGCTTAAAAGAAACAAATTTATTTTCTTTCCTTAGACAATTTATATCAATAAGGCCCACTTCTCCACACTTGCTTGATGTCCATTTCTTCCATAGGTGATGCCATCTTCTGATGAATTCTTCGATAGGTACGGCGAAAGCAGGACCATGACCACATAAAATATAACAATAACAAATCACTCAACAATCATTAAACTGTCCCGCTAGTTTTGCTCTCCTCGCACACGGGGAAGTCCCTGCATTCCCGTGTGCGCATTTCCTATTTTGGGGATCCTATCGCTAAGATTTTGATGCGCCGACAACTATTAAAATAAATATAGTTTAATACTTTTAATTTTTACTTTAGCTTTGACCTTTCTTTTTCTTAGCGAGCCGGTTGTTAAATATTTGGCAGCACACCCCTGATTATAGACAACCAAATACTGTTAATGTATATTGTGTTGCCATTACGTCAATGCCAAATTAGTAATGTTTATTCCCTAATTCAAGTGAATATTGTTTAAACAAATGCTAAGAAAAACATTTATAATTAAAATTATTAACTTTAACTTGGTTCTCATTGATCACCTGATAAAACATTTTAACAAATAATAAAATTAAATTAAACGCACTTGGTTTGCTTAACTTATTTCTATATTTCTCCAGCTAAATTATTTGAGAATGACGATAAGTCGAACTAGGTGGTGAAATAAACATATAAGTGAAACAAACCAAGGGCCTTTAATTTATATTTATTATTAAATTTTATGCTACAGTAAGTGATTTAATTTTATTATTCTTTTAAGTATATATATCCTGATTCATACTCTGTAAATGTTCAGTCGTTCGTTGTTTTTATAAGTGTTCAATTTAAAACTTTTATGGAGTCAAATTTCGAGTTAAAAGAAGCCTGAAATATTTGGTTTGGTGACATAGCGAAGCGGAGCGACTAAACCTAGCTTTCAGGCTTTTCTAAACTCAAAATTTTACTCCATGCGAAAGGCGTATAAAACATTGATTTCACGTGAAATTCACATTGTATTGCTTTAATAGTAAACTTAACAATATTTCAGCGTTTTATACGCGTGGCGCATGAAGTAACATTTCGAGTTTAGAAAACCCTGAAAATTTGGTTCGGCCGCACTGCTTCGCTACACGGCCAAACCAAGCTTCCAGGCTTTTCTAAACTTGAAATTTTACTTCATGCTTCATCAAGAAGCGGAAATATTCTTTAGAAACTGCTAAATAAACTCGAAAATTTACAGGATACGCATCAGGATATGTGTCCTCAAAAAAAAAAAAAAATCCCTGTATACAAGTCGTAAAGGCGGCGAAACAACATCAACGATATTTGGTTTTAAATTAGGCGAACGCTTTCGTAAATTATTTTAAATAAATCAAAGCGTTATTCACGTGATATACTGACATTAATATAAATTCCGCTCATAATTTATAAACATTTTAACCGCATACATCATAAAGATACGCAAAGTATTGTAAAATATATTATATATAAATATATCAAGAGCCTAATACATCTGACATCACAATAAATCAATTCAAAGAATACACAGACATAAATCAATCAGATTCAGATTTTAATATTAAATCCATTATATTCCACATAAAAAAAACTCATCTCGCGTCTCTCTCTCACTTCTCCTCTCCCAAATCGATTCCCTCGTGATTGCAAAGCAACATGGAGGGAGTATCTTTCAAATATTTATAATAACAGTTGTTAAAGCGATGAAAAAAGGAACGCTGTTTTAACACGAATAGACCTCGTGGGTCATGCCATGTATGTAGCAGAGTTTTGAAAGCTCGTTACGTATTATTGATTTAATAATTATGCTATCATCCAGTATTACATTAATTGATAATGATTGATCGAGTGCTGAATTAATACAATTCTGCAACGTAATTATAGAACATGGGGGTTGTGTTTAAGTTGTTAGTTCTCTAATGGAAATTATTTTCCTGTTTGGTATATATGTAGGTGGTATCGGTAATTATGTTTAAGTTTGAAATAGTTGCAGTAGTATTAATTTAAATGCTTTTAATTAGAGGAGAGTAACAGCAAATCGATATTGAAATTTGTAAGCCTAAAGTAATGACAATTTGAGTGTGCTTCAATATTATTTAGGCAGGGTTCGTACGATATATATCATCAGATATCTATTACGATATTTAGTATGATATATATATATATATATATATATATGTGTATATCGATATTTATAAGCTACGATATATATCATAGATGTTTAATTTGTTTTACACTTAACCCATGGTGGAACATTTTTGAAATATCCAAAATTATATCATAGATATTTATGTTTGTGCATTCCATAAATAACTGTGATATATATTAAAGTTTAATAATATCGATATATGTATATATATCATGATAAATATCGTGATAGATATCTAATGATATTGTCCGAAAGTCAGTGTTTTATTATTAACAGTTGCAGTTTTTTAACTAATTGAAGAATTGCGTCACTCGAAAGACATTTTTCAACATTTTGCTTAGTGCAATCAACATTGAAATAATAGTTTGGGAAATTAGAAGGCTGCCAAACTTGTGTTATTATTTAAACATTTAAATTGTGAAAATGTTCCTAATGATCGCAATTTAAACTGGATTTGGGAAGATGATCCTATTCATGAGCATCCACAGAAATCTTTTCAGAGATACGGAGAGGGAAGCAAAATATTATATTAATAATAATGTTTATTTATTTAAAAAAGAGTACAATACAATACAATAAAAAATCAAATAAAACTAAGATATATAACGAATGTCTATAAACTGTCGACATCTCGATTGCTTTAAAAAAAAAATAACATATCTTAGATTCTGAAGGTTCTGAATTCAGAACCTACTGTAATGCTGACAGTTTATAGACACTCGTTATATAAATAGCAATGTAAACAGTTAATATATATTCAGAGAGTTTTATGTAACACCGAACATTATCAATGTTCATTTTCACACAGAGAAATATATATATGCATACGTTGTACATTTTCCGACACTTGGTTTATTAAAAGAATTCAATTTGAAGCTTTAAATAAGTGTTTTCCACTCCCAGGTTAAGCATGAAGTAAAATTTCGAGTTTAGAAAAGCCTGAAAATTTGGTTTGGTCGCGTAGCGCGAAGCGCTGAGCGACCAAACCAAATTTTCAGGCTTTTCTAAACTCAAAATTTTATTTCATGCGCCACCGGTGTAAAACACTGAAACGCTCTGAAACTCGAAATATATTTCAAACTTTGCAATATATCAGTGTTTTATACCGGTGGCGCATGAAGTAAAATTTCGAGTTTAGAAAAGCCTGAAAATTTGGTTTGGTTGCTCCGCACTTCGCGCTACGCTACCAAACCAAATTTTCAGGCTTTTCTAAACTCGAAATTTTACATCATGCTTAGTCTAGGAGTGGAAAACACTCGTTTTAAGTTTCGAATTGAACTATAAAAAGAAACGACGACTCTCTAAAGATTTAAGGCACATACGCTGTAATTGGGACAATTTGTACTGAAATAAGTTTAGGCATTAATTGCGATTGATTGGCTATAATTTGTAATGGTCATACAGTCAACCCAATTTACACATAACCTAAAAATTAAAGGTGTCAAATCGTATTAATTGCTTTGGCTTGACAAATCGAACATACGAAAATGTACATTGAAAATGTTCGGTGTTACATAAAACTCTCTGTATATACAGGGTATACATATTTGAACCAGAATGTATAAGGATGTTAGTTATTTTAAGAGATAGAGTTACCTGAGGCAAAGTTGCGTATTTAAGGGCCCAACAATTTTCTGAAAGCAATTTTGAAATAACTGTTTTTGTTTTTGAGATATTATCAAAAAAACGATTGCTTCAAATTTCATTTTTTTTTTATTACTCTAAAACTATTGAATCTAGACATTTACAACTTTGACGTTGTACAGGGTGGCCCAAATTTGATGTGTTATAGAGAATCTAGTATCTGATATCTGGTATAAGGGGAGTGCGCATTGCTGCACTGCACTTAGACCTCATTAGGCCTACTGTGCCGCCTCCGACGACGGGTCACCCATCCTTAGCTCAACCATGCCACCGTGTCTAGGTAGTCCAGTATTACTGAGGTGGGCAAATCCCTGATAATGTCCATCGTCGGCCATCTTTCACTGTTTTATAGAGTATCTTCTTACCCAGAAAAAAAAAAATCTGAAAAAATAACAACGGCAGTAACAGATTATTTCTAACTTAATTAGTTTGGGAGATATTGGCCGATTTTCAATTGTTGGCTATTTTAAAAAACAGCTGTTTCTCATTAACTATAAGATATACAAAAATATAGTTTGATACCTATTTCTGTAGATTTCTTTGTAGAATTTAGTGGTTTATTTATTCTGACTTCGAATTTTAAAGTTATGACACAAAAGTTTATTTTCAGACTTGTGCATTTTTTAAATGTTTCACTTAAAATAAGTTTTACATTGATATAACATAGTTAATAAAAACATTAAACTTATTTTATGTATTTTCTAAAAAAGACATTATGTTTTTAAAAAATATACACAAAAAACTATTCTAACTCAAATTGCGAAAATGTACACATCCATTTTGTCGTACTGCAAAGGAAATTCAAACATGACATCCGGTTTTAATAAATTTTTGTGCCTAAAATTTTAAATTTTAAATAAAATTCAAGAATATTTTGTTTTATATATTTGTAAAAACTTGAACATTGCTCAATTAATACAAAATTTACTAAATATATATATAAAAATCAATAAAGTTACGAAAGACAATATGAATATATCTCAAAATTAAAAAATAACAATCTTTGTAAAAAATGTAAATATTAGCACCTACTAATTTTTCTAGTGTATTTAAGTTTTCTAAAGTATATTCATTTAACGCAAAATATACAGGGTGTCCCAACCAAAAGTTGCACCCCTAAAATCTCCGATCCGGTTCAAGTTTGGAAAAAATGCTTAAAGAGGCCAATCTTTTCATAAGGGGGAAGACATTTTGTCTCAGTTTCAAAATTATTTGTTCGTTCCTCTTGCGTGCACGGCCACCCCTCCAAAAAAATTAAATGGCGAGAGGGGTCAAGTGACACATTATTTTGAAGCTGCTTTTATTGTCTATGCAACCATGATTTTATATTCAATTAACATTTTTTTTTTAAAACTACTTAAATGACCACAAAAGTGGTTATGGAAATTTAACGAATGTACTACTCAAAATCTTTAGCCCCAACTTCCATACAATATTATAATCGCTTTTCAAAAGCTTGTCTAACGTCTTGCAACATTTCCTGAGTGATTAGACGGCACTATGCGACGATTCTTTTACGAAGCACTTGAAGAGATTTAGCTGGCGTAGAATATACCTTGGACTCTAAGTGGCCCCACAAAAAGAACTCTAAACAGGTTAAATCGAGCGAAAGAAAAGTTAGTTTCTTCGATATTTACATCTTCTTCCAGTGCTTGGGTGATTAAGGGGTCAATAGATCTTTTAACAACTGAAAATGACTATCACCAGTCAAACTGCCTTCAAGAAAAAGTAGTCCTATAATCTGGTCATCCAAAATGCCTCCCCAAACGTTCAATTTTTGGGGCTTTTGGGTGCGATTTTAATTGAAAATGTGATAGTTGGAATCACTTTAACATCATTCAAAATTGGAAATAAATAATAATGGTTGTATTGATAATGAAAGCACATACAAAATGAGGTGTTACAGAGGAGTGCCATTTAATTTTTTTGAAGGGGTGGCTGTGGGTGCTAGAGGGATGCAGAAATCTTTTTAAAACTAAGATAAAATGTGTTCCCTCTTTATGTAAAAATTGACTTGTTTCAGCATGTTTTCCAAACATGGGCCGAAGTTTTGGTTGGGACACCCTATATATTATACAATATAAAAAAGACAATTAATTTTAAAATAAAATTTACTGAATTCTTCTTCTTAAAAAATATCTCTTAGAAAAAAAAAACTGGAATATCTGAGCTATTTTTTTACTAAATTAAAGTGTATCAAAATATATATTAATTCAAAACCATTAATTGCTCTAAAAAATATTTAAAATAAGAGAATTTTAAAATACGATTTATTAACACTTGCTACTTGCAAAATATTAAAATATCACTTTTTTAATTTAATTTGGATCCTGTAGTTTAATTTTCAGCAGTTTTTTTTTTACAGCATAGTTCATTAGTTTCTTAACAATTTCCATCAATTTGATTAAAATCTGAAATTCGCTTATCTTTTCTTATAATAAAATAAAGAATATAAAATGATTCAATAATTTCCAATATATTAAATGATGTTTATTCAATTTTGAGTCTTAAAACTAGAGTCTTTTTGGGCGTTTTAAGTCGGCATTTTGTCTTGAAATTCTTAGTAAATAGTTATGTTTTTGTATAGCCTTAACACTTTTTGCAGTCTAGGTAGAGTTCTGCGCCTTAGCACTTAGTATTAAAACTCTAAGTATACAGCTCTCAGTGTATTAAAAGAACCATAAAACTCTTAGTAGACAGTTAGATATATTAGAATAATTTTAAAACACTTAGGCCCGTTTGCACCCGGACTGATTTACTTTAATCATCCACTAACCATTGTTTAAACCTCTAATTTAGTCAAAATTATAGAATACAAGAATGTTATGCATTTGTAAGATGTTCTAAGCATGTCTATTTTATCAATATGTAAATTGTTGTGTTTTTAAGAAGTTCTAATCGCTGATTAAGTTAATCGACTACAGGCACCCAGCAAATGGGCATTAGCAGTTATGTGGTTAAACCTTGAATAGTCTACAAATTGTTTAAAGATTTTAGACAAACTTCTTAAATTTTGGTTAAAAACATATTTGTATAACTGTCTTATTAGAGTTTAAACCTTTTTATAAACAGTTTTAGGTATCTTAAAAACGTTTGTAAACCTTTAAACTCTTAGCAGACATTTGTATGTTTTGGTAGAGTTTTAAAACTATCTTGTAATTTGTATTAATGAGTAAAATTATTATTATTAAAACTTTAATATTTTACAAGTTTTAAATATCTTAACTTTTTAAAATTTGTATGTACTTGATTTTTTTGTAAATTGTACAATCTGTAGGTAGAATTTTTTAAACAAAATCTTAATAATTCCTTATCTTTAAAAATTAAGTCCATGCTCCTATTCCCGAATTAAACATCATGGATTCTTCCGACGATGAGCCGTTAATTAACCTAATATGCTAAGATTGCTAAGTAATTTTACAATTTAAAAGCATCTTAAATGTTATTTTTTTTACTATTTTGTAACCAACTGTGAAAAATGAAAATAAAATGAGTAAAGTATGTGTGTAATACAGGATTTTTTTGTATACAGAGAGTTTTATGTACCACCGAACATTTTCATGACGAGAATATTTCTTTTAAGTATACATATGCATACGTTGTACATTTTCTGACGCTCGGTTTATTAAGAGAATTCAATTTGAAGCATTAAACAAGTGTTTTCCATTCCCAGGCTAAGCATGAAGTAAAACTTCGAGTTTAGAAAAGCCGGAAAATTTGGTTTGGTCGCGTAGCGCGAAGCGCGGAGCGGCCAAACCAAATTTTCAGGCTGTTCTAAACTCGAAATTTTACTTCATGCGCCACCGGTACAAAACACTGATTCAATGTAAAGTTTAACGGTGTGTTTTAAGCTTCGTAATATGTCAGTGTTTTGTACTGGTGGCGCATGAAGTAAAATTTCGAGTTTAGAAAATCCTGAAAATTTGGTTTGGCCGCTCCGCGCTTCGCGCTACGCGACCAAACCAAATTTTCAGGCTTTTCTAAACTCGAAACTTTACTTCATGCTTAGCCTGGGAGTGGAAAACACTCGTTAAAAGTTCTAATTGAATTCTTTTAATAAACCGAGCGTCGGAAAATGTACAACAAAAGTGCATATGTATACTTAAACGAAATATTCTCGTTATGAAAATGTTCGGTGTTACATAAAACTCTCTGTATATATATATATTCATACGAATATATTTTTTGACATTCGTTGTTTTATAAAAGAGTTCAATTCATAGCTTTAAACGAGTGGTTTCCAATCCCAGATTAAGCATGAAGTAAAATTTCGAGTTTAGAAAAGTCTGAAAATTTGGTTTTGTCGCGTAGTGCGGAGCGACCAAACCAAATTTTCAGGCTTTTCTAAACTCGAAACTTTACTTCATGCGCCACGCGTACTAAACACTGGTTTTAAGCGAAGTTAAAACTATACGTTCTTAGCATACTATTTTAGTAGCATGTATTCACATAAAATCAGTGTATAATGCGCGTGGCGCATGAAGTAAAATTTCGAGTTTAGAAAAGCCTGAAAATTTGGTTTGGACGCTCCGCTTCGCTACGCGACCAAACCAAATTTTCAGGCTTTTCTAAACTCGAATTATTTCTTCATGCTTAATCTGGGAGTGGAAAACATTCGTTGAAAGCCTCAAATTGAACTCTTTTAAAAAAACAACCAATATCTGAAAATTTACAGCATATACGCTGTAATGGGGACATGTATACTTAAAAGAAAGTATTCCTATATAATTAATAAATAATATAAATAATAATATTGGTGAACAAGCATAATTAACCAGAAGTTGATATATATCGGATAAATATTCGATATTTTGATATGTATATAAATATCATATTTCCGAACCCTGTTTTTAAGTAGAATATGTCTATTAACAAGGTAATCTCTCCAATAATTGATTAAGATAGTCTTGAGAAATGCCTAGAGATACGTATACTTTAAATCCAATTTTCAGGCTTTTATAAACTCTAAATTTTACTTCATGCTTAATCACAACACACCAAAAAATCTTTGGCGAATCTGAAATGTTATCGTTTGTGTAGGTTATAAATTGAGTAATGTTGTAATTATAAGAAAATTGCTCAAATGTGAATATATTTAACATAAGTGAATTTCGCACAAGTAAAAATAATGTTCTTAAAATAGATGAGTTATTGCAGCAGTAAACGTCGACGGAAACGACAGAAATGACGGGACGAAGTTTATGCGATCGCATAATGGCCGCATGTAAATTATCCATAGATTACTATTGATAGATATTGAGTGTTGAATTTTGCAACCA
Source organism: Philonthus cognatus (assembly GCA_932526585.2). Classification (NCBI taxonomy): domain Eukaryota; kingdom Metazoa; phylum Arthropoda; class Insecta; order Coleoptera; family Staphylinidae; genus Philonthus; species Philonthus cognatus. Next base: position 19,545,393 of record OW052244.1, on the reverse strand, counting down.
TAATAGCCTGTTTAGTGTATAAAAGTGGTTTATTCATTTCTCTTCTGTTTATGTGTGTGAGTGTGTGCATACGGTACACTTTATATAGAACGGAAAATAACTGTATCCCCAAGCATGCATTACCTTTGATTTGTCATTACGAGGAAATTTATGGGAATTTATGTAATTTATGCTGTATTAACTTGTTAGGCACGGTTCACGGCGTACAAGAAATATTGTATATGATTCAGCGCAATAGAAAAAAAGTATATAGAATGTTGAGTAATTAATGTAATCATGTTAATGGTAATTGTTTTATATTTCTTATATGTCAATTTGATATTAGAAATAAGGATATAAAAGAAAATAAAAACGTAAGAAAGAAATCACGTATAAAATGAAAGTTCTAGGGGAGCTCTGAGGCGCTTGAGTTTTGCAAGATTTGGTTACTAGATTTGAGATTTGGTTATACAAAATTTGAAACCTAAGATCAGTGCCGGATTTAGACTTAGTAAAGGTGTACCAATATGTCCAATACGTAACAAAATATTCCCTTCACATTGTTCATCATCATCCTATATTTCTATACGTACTTTAATGAAGGCCAGCTATGGTAAATATTATATTAATATATAAAAAAAAATCGGTATGTGAATGCATTACGAGATATTTCGTAAAAAAAATATAGAAGAACATGGCAACGTTGTCCGGACTTACCTTAGTAAATATTTAACTAACACATCTTTTAAGTTCGAGTGTTTTTAAAGATTTAATGCTTTTAGGTAAAGAATTATAGAATTTAGGCCCATAATAGCTGACCCTATTCTGCGACTTAGTTAACCGTAAACAGACAGGTCGTATTAGGTTCCCAGATCGTTTGTTATGTTCATGGGTTTCGTTATATTTAGCGTGGACATATAATAAATATTCTAGTATGTACATGCATGGCAATATAAGTAAGCCCAGTTATATGATTACTGTGGTAATCGTCTCTATACCCTAAAGATGTTATAATTCTTACAGCACGTTGCTGTAAGGCAAAGAGTCTTGTAAGAATGCTAGAGTTGTCAACGGGAGGGAAGGAAGTCCAGAAGAAACCAACAACAAGAAACAACCCGACGTCAGCCGTCCCAGCCGTCATTCCTGTTCTTGGACACCGACGCCGAGCATCCGATTGCCAGTGCAATCGCCTCGACGCTACAACGATGCTACCAGTGTAGTGTTCGTTGCTTCCACCGCATCCAGCCCAGGTCACCAAGTACCGTCAATACCGACGCTGACCATCAAGGTTGCCAAAGCAGCTGCCTCGACGTCCAACACTACTAGTTTAATGTTTGTTGCTGCCGCCAAATCCAGCCAGACGCAACACCCCACTGATGCCTACGCAAGTTCTCGTCGAGGAACACAGGACGACGTCTTACACCAGGACGCCGTCCTGCTACCTGGACGCCGCCTCCATCCGGATGTCGCCTCTATCCGGACGCCGCCTCTATCAAGATGCCGCCGCCAGCTGGACGCACACCGAGGTACTAGAAATCCCGATTTTGATATCGCGACGCCGACGCGACACCAAGTCTGCCCTATACCTCCGTGCACTGTGTTACTCTCTTTCCTCTTTTCTTTTGTTTTTTTTTATCTTAGATAAATCATTTAAAACAGCATTTCTGTTTCAAAAGTTAGTTGCTCATCTCTCATAACCTCAACTAACCTGAGCTAGTTGGGAATCAGCGTGAGATACCTTTCCTAGCGTTGACAGTATGACCCCATATTAGTAGGCCATACATAAGATGATTCTGGCAGAATGCAAAGTAAGTTGTCTTTAATGTAGCTTGTGGGAGTGAGTTTTTTAAATGCCGTAGAAGGTAGATATTACTACACACTTTTTAGCAGAGCTGGGCAGGATTGGAATCATTCAGGATTCGATTACCGGATTCGAGACCTTTTAGAGGATTCAAAAGAGGTATTCGAATACTTTAGTGAAAACGGATTCGTTATCCGGATTCGTTATATATTTTTAAAAGGATTCGTATTCGAATCCAGACGTAGATGATTCGAATCCTTATAAAAGGATTCGAATCCTCATACACGGATTCAAATCCTTCCAAATAATTTGAATCATCGCTATTAAGGCTGGGACTCTAATTCGATTAATTCAACTAGTTAAATATTCTAATATGATTATTTAAATCACTAAATTATTCATATTTGAATATAAATATTTAAATTTTCGAATAATTCAAATATTTGTGAATGCATATGTGGTTACTTAACCATGACAAATTTCCAACCTTAATAGTATATTTCAAACTTCACTTGAAATTGGTGATTTATACGCGTGGCGCATGAAGTAAAATTTCGAGTTTAGAAACGCCCCGTGACAAATTTTCTACGCGGGGCTTTTCTAAACAGGGAATCGAAGTTTTTTTACAAGAAGACAACGAATATCTGAAGGTTTGCAACATGGATAGGAAAGAAAACATCCAATTTTGAAAAAATATCGAAGTTGGTTTGGTTTTCATTGCATTTTTAACTTCACTTTAAATCAGTGTTTTATACGCGTGGCGCATGATGTAAAATTTCGAGTTTAGAAAATCCCCGCGAAAATATTCTATGCGGAAGTAGATAACACTCGTTTGAACTTTAAATTTAACTCTTTTATAAAATCGTATGTAATATAATAAATCATTCATTGAAATCATAAAAAAAGATGCAAAATTTTACCTAAAATTAGCTTTTAGAGTTAACTTTATAATTTGCTCGGCTCTTAATGGGTGAATATTCTATTCTTAAAAAAAAACCGTATTTATTTAATATTAAATTTGCATTTAATATAATAACAAACTGTGAATAAATCGACAAAAATCTAGAAATATCGAAAATCTCGACATGTAGAAAATCTTGACATTCTATTCCCAGACTAAGCATGAAGTTAAATTTCGAGTTTAGAAAAGCCCCGCGTATAAAATTAGTCGAGGGTCGCGCAGCGACCCGAAACAAATTTTCACGGGGCTTTTCTAAACTCAAAATTTTTCTTCATGCGCCACGCGTATAAAACACTGATTTAAAGTGAAGTTAAAAACGCACTGAAAACCAACCCAACTTCGATATTTTTTCAAAATTGGATGGTTTCTTTCCTATCCATGCTGTAAACCTTCAGATATTCCTGGTTTTCTTGTAAAGAAACTTCGATTCCCTGTAGTCCTTCAGTCTCCCAAGACCATGATTGGTCCTTCGAGCTGTAACCTTTGTAAAATGGTAATAAACTTAGTAATCTAGAGTGATCCTTTAATTTGAAACTACTAAGAACGAGTGTTGTCCACTCCCAGACTAAGCATGAAGTAAAATTTCGAGTTTAGAAAAGCCCCGCGTAGGAAATTTGTCGAGGGTCGCGCAGCGACCCGAGACAAATTTTCACGGGGCTTTTCTAAACTCGAAATTTTACTTCATGCGCCACGCGAATAAAACACAAATTTAAAATGAAGTTCAAGAACACATATATTATCATTAATTAAAATCATTATTTCATCAGATATTTAGTCGGCAAATGAACATTTTTGTTAATAGAAACTGATGGAATAAAATTTTACTGGTTGCAAATAATAGATTCAAATTTATTTTTAAAGGATTTGTATCCATGATGTAAAAATGAGGATTCGAATCTTTGATTCGAATCATATTTTTCATTTACGAATCCTTTATTCGAGTATTCGTGATTCGAATCATATTAGGTGATTCGGATTCGTGATCCGAATCCTGTTTTTGAGGATTCATCCCAGCTCTGCTTTTTAGCAGTTTCATTTCCATGATCCTGCCAAGTGAGTTTAGGATCAAGGTAAATTCCAAGAAATTTCGCACTGTCATTAGAGTGGGAATTTAGTAAAAATTTATAACGCAGGATTTTGTCCGGTTAATTAGCAGATGATTTGTGCTACACCAATCTGTTGCATTATTTACTGCAGCAATATTGTGCTGAGTGGAAGTTTGTTCTTGAGTAGAGAAGCTTTTGATGGTTGTGTCATCGGCAAACAGGACAATCGATGAGAAATTTATTTATGCAGGTAGATCATTGACATATATTAGAAACAGTAATGGGTCCAAAATTAAACTCTGTGGAACACCGTGCAACACCTCGTCTCGTGTACTGTTCTTAAAGTGAACTCGCTGAGTTCTCGTACCCAGATATGAGTTGATCAGTTTGCAGCTCGAGGGGCTGAAATTATAGAAGTATAATTTCTGTAAAAGTATCTCATGAGAGACACAAGCAAATGACTAACTGAGATCTAGGAAGGTTGCTTTTGAAAATTCAAATCCTGCATATATTTCCTCAGTAAAGGCGATGATTGCTTCTCGCATAGATCTACCTCTGCGGAAAGCAAACTGATTGTTAGCAATTGTGTTGTTGTCATTTAAAAATGTTTTAATTTACTCGTACAGTCGTTTCTCAACAACTTTTAAAATTATGGGCAGTAGCGAGATTAGCCGGTAATTGTTGATATCGGTTATATCTCCCTTCTTGTGTATTGGAATAAAGAGTACACGTTGAAAACAGGCTAGAAAAGTACAAGAAATAATGCATAAATTTATAAACTTGGTTAAGGGTGTTGTAATTGACTTTGCTACTCTTTTTAATAGCTTAATCACTGGGCGTTTGTTTTTCTGCCACTATAAAATGTTAGCTCAAAATTGCTTAATTGGCTGTCGATTGATTATATTATGATTATAAGTCACCGTGCTGACTGTTTCTTATTATGATGTATCGTATGTTCAATAAAAAAAAAAAAAAAACTAGGGTGCCATGGAAAATATTGTAGGTTAGCAACTGTTAGCTTATATAATAAATTAATTTCAGCCAACTTAAATTAAAGATAAAATGATGGCACTCTATAAGCTTTTTTATTGAATATACGATTTAGGAATTACATATATTTATCGACTGTATATTGACTATTGCAATTTTGACTATAAGTATCTAAGTATGATTTCGTCATTAAATCGCTCTGTTGACTGTATATTGATATGTGTGACATTTTGATTGTAAGTCAATTGGCTGGCTGACTTTAGGTCATTATAAGATTTTCTTATATTATATCTTTATCCACTGTTCTTTGAATATTGTGACATTATAACTGAAAGCTACTTGGTTGACTGTCTTTTGACTATTGTTGGATTTTGTCATCAAATATTTCTATTGACTGTTTTTTTTTTCTATTGTGACATTATAACCGTAAGTCACTTGGTTGGCTGTCTTTTAACTTATTAGGATTTGGCTGTTTTTTGTCTATACTAAGATATTATCATAAAATGTCTTCATCGATTGTATTTTGACTACTGACACATTATAACTGTAACTCGTTTGGTTGATTGTCTTTTGACAATGCTATGATTTTTACGGTGCTTTTCTAAACTCGAAATTTTACTTGATGCGCCACGCGTATAAACCACTGATTTAAAGTAAAGTTGAAAATATATTCAGCTAAGATGTGACAAATATTTACTAAGATATACCGAAAAAATGCAAGAAATATTTATTTTGCAATTATTTAGTAAATGTGATAATAATAATAAAAGTTGAATAAATTTAGTTTGAGACATATCTCCAGTGTATTTAATATGAAATAAAATCATTTCAAAATTTAATCAATCACTTAAAGCTGAACCGAAAACTGCAAAAACGATATTTTTTTTCGAAAATCGGAATCTCACCGATATATATATATATATATATATATATATATATATAATATATATATATATATATATATATGTATATATATATATATATATGAACTGAACCGGACCGAAAACCGGAATGCAATAAATAACGGTTTGAAGTCCTGTATTTCAGTGTTTAATACGCCTGGCGTCCCGGTATAGTGGGGCCCTAGAAAAAGTTTTGCGGGGGTGCCCGAAAATTATAATTACGCCACTAAGAGCGAATTAATTAAATTGTTAAATAATATTTGTTGAGAGAAAAATATATATATATGCACTGAAGCAATGATAATTGAAGTGGTTAACCATTCCACTGAAGCCCGTCACCTGTTTTGCACCAGCATGACAACTTGTTTGGTATCATAGCTGTCGCGCAAACTTTTTCGTGATTGAAAAATTAAAAATTCGTTCCAGAATTAATTACAATTTCGTCACTCATATGAATATATAGGAAATGAAATTGTTTTTTTTTGCTGCGCACTCTCTCTCCTCCCCTCCCCCTCTCTCTCTCTCTGTGCATAGTCGTTATAAAAGTTATAAAATGAAATTTCCGGGCCACAAAGCATGTCTGGGGGAGATGATATATAGGAACGCATTTTTTGCGTACTATTTATAATGGAAAGAATCAATGTTTGTGAACGGCGTTGCCGAGTCGCGGGGCCCTGTCGCGGAATGCGGCCTGAACAGGCAACGGCGCATCGGTACGATCAATGTGACTGCTCGTGGGGCAATGGATCCTCCTCGTAGGAGCTCGTGTTGACTTCGTGCGGGATAGGGAATAGGGAAAAGGGAAGCCTCCACCCTCCCGCTGGCTCGCACATGCACGTATATACGGGAGGGAGAAGGAACGTTCCCTTTCCCTTCGTCCTGGGGGTGGCTACCCTGCATCCCGTCCGCTTATGGGACGATCGAGCAAAGTGGATGATACAAGTTTATGATATTTGTTTTTCTTATATTATACGCTTCTTATAATGGTTTCCTTTCTTATTATTATTATTTCTCCTTCTGAGATGCTTTTTATTTCTCATGTAATTAATGTCCCGGATTAGCTATACTTTTTTCCTCATAACCATCTCTACGAGATTTCAGACGTCAAACTATCCTCCATTCAATTTAGAAATGGCTTCTCCGGGGTTTCTCATTACTCCCATTCAACGAATACACAACATTTAATTTTCCGATGACATACTACTCCAGTATATCCATTTTAATCATATTCCTACACCCATACCTATTCCCAATTCTCATTTACATCTTTATTTCCCTTCCTGGTCCCATCCCTTCCATCATCTTCGTCATTATTTTGTTGGTGTTGTCACAAACAGGACCGGCGCTAGGATCACTGGCGCCAGCCTGCAAATTTAATGGAAGCGCCCTTATCCAGATCTTGAATCTTAAACAATTTGAGATACAGATATGGCTAATTTTTGATCTTTTTAGTAACAAATTATATGAAATAATGCAATTAAAATGTCATAAGAAAATGCCAATAATTGTGACAACAAATTCTATGAACATTCACGAACAAGAATCGGCAATTGAAGTAAATTTTAAATAAAATGTATATCTTTAGCAGAGTTGGCCATAAGTGGACTAAATTTTTAGTTATAAATAAAAGTAATCAGTATATTGGTAATGAATAATTTAGTCATGACTAATTTAGTCAATTATCGTAAGTCGTGTGTTATTAGTCTGACAATCAGATGCGAATTATTAGTCAACTTAATTTTTAATCATGACTAATTTCGAGGGACTAAATTGAATCAGTGGCGTAGATAGCTTTTTGTTTTTGTGATGGGGGGGATTTGAGCGAGTATTTTGTTTTAAACATTTATTTTTTTAAGTTATACAAAAACAAGTACAAAAAATTATAATGTTACACTAATTATACAGGCCAACAAAAAATATATAATTTGGATTTGTTTATTTTTTTTAAGTTTTGGTGGCCAATCTAATAAAGAATCAACATTTTATTGTTTCCATCACGTACAATTTTCTAATAAATTTACTATGACACCTAGTTACTAGTTTATGGTTTTTTAAATTTAGTTGGGAATAAAAATTAAATGACATTCTAAAAATTGCTACACTACTGAGATTAAATTGTGTACAAATCAATAGAATAGTATAGAAGAATTCCCGAAAATAAAATTTAATTGCTGGGCCTTCCTGATTTGCAGTCGGCGAATTTGAAAATTGTGGGACTTCTACTAGGACAGCAGTCAGGGTAAACAAAGTACCCATGTTTTTTGTGTGAGTGGGTCAGTCGAAGTAGACATCAACATTGGATGAAAAAGGACTGGATAAGAAGAGACAATTTAACTCCCGGATAAAAAAAATGGTCTGCATGAAAGTCTTGTTGATTCACAAAAAATCATGTTACCTCCACTGCGTATTAAACTAGGATTAATGAAACAATACGTTAAAGCTTTCACAATTGAAGAAAGGAATTTTTGTGCTTTCAAAAAATAAGAAGATTAACGAAAGATCAAGAATTTGTTAATACCATGACCGAAACAGAAAGATGCATGGATTTCATCTGCTAATGTTATTGAAGGGTTTTTGGGAAACAACAAGGATCCTAACTACAAGGAAATTGTGAAAAACATGCTACAGAAATTTATGGAATTGGGATATAATATGAGCATAAAAGTTCACTTTTTACACTCGCATCTCGATTACTTCCCCGAAAATCTAGCTGATGTGAGTGAGGAGCAAGGTGAGCGGTTCCACCAAGACATGATAGAAATGAAACGCAGGTATTAAGGTCGGTGGAATGTTTTAATAATGGCTGATTACTGCTGGTCAATAAAAAGGGACAATCCGGCACTGGAATACAGAAGAAAATCCACTAAACGAAGTTTTGATCCAAGAAGGAAAGATCTTCTGGAAAGAACATAAATTAAAGATTGTTTAACACTTTTTTCAATTCAGTTTACTACTTGTACTTGTAACTTATTTTTGTCTCTGTATCAATAAAAGTAGCGTTTATTTTGACCAAATTTTTTATTAATTTATTCTCAACATTGATAAAATAACCTTACGTGATAGGGCAAAATGACACTCGGGTTTGAATTCAGCAAATCAAAATTATACAAAATCAGATGTCGGTTCGAAATCAACTTTCAAAAAGTCAAAATTTGTTGGCCTATGTTATGATTTAAACAATTGATGATTGACATACTAAAAGTATATTTCACTTGTTAATTGATTAAGGATAACCTCACATTAAATTAGCGTTTTATACGCGTGGCGCATGAAGTAAAATTTCGAGTTTAGAAAAGCCTAATTTGGCTCGGTCGTTTCGCTTCGCTACACGACCGAGCCAAATTTTTAGGCTTTTTTAAACTCGAAATTTTACTTCATGCTTAATCTGGGATTGGAAACACTCGTTAGACGACCAATCATACACTTATTTTGCAGTTATTTTTATTGTAAAATTTATGACTAAAATAAATAGAGTTGATATTTTACTCAACTTTTGGCGTATAGGACTTTCTATACAGTTTGACTAATTTTTAATTTGATGACGTTGAAAGAATGGTACTAGCGATTTTTATGAATTTAATATATTTAAAAGTTAAGTTGATTTTTTTAGAATAAGTTAGTTTACTTTTACATCCTGTAACTGAAAATCGTAAATTTTCCAAAAATTATCGTCTTTTATTATTCAGTTCAGAAAATGATAATATTGTATCGTAAATTTAAGTTGTGAGACCCCTAAATTGAACACTTTAATTGATTATTAATTAATTGATATTTTATCTGTGATATTTTAGCTTCAATTGTGATAGTATCTTTGTATTTATGTGTTGCAACATAAACTCTGATATTTCAATTTAGAACCGTGATCTACTTTACTAATTAATGTGTGCTTATTCAAAAAGTGTTTAGCACCATGTCTATTTTATAATTTGAAATTATATATTTATGGCTTTTTACAGTTGTCTATTATATTTATGGAATTGTTTAATGCATTTGATGTAACGGTTAAGCAACATTAATTTAACCTTACCTATTGAACCATTGGGATAACAGAATCAAGTGATACCATTCTCATGTGATAGTGTTTAATGCCTTCAGTTTATTAGGTATGATAACATATGTATAAATAATTGGATGTCTGGGCAGGTGGCGGCCGAGCGGTAACGTCGCCGGACTGTATCGCTCGGCGAGCCACAAGTCGGGTTCGATTCCCGTGCACAGGGATACTTTATTTGAAAATAAAGTCTCGTCGTGACCCTGGGTGTGACATGAATGTGTCTGTTTGTCCGAATGAGAATTAGTAACAAATGGAAATTGTAAAATTAATACAAAATATATATGCATAAATGATGTTGGCTAATGGGCAAGTTCTTAGGGCCAGGCAAAAGCCAAAAACAACAAAAAAAAAATAAATTAAAAGTTTAATAATAATAATATCATGTCTTTTCATTTTCATAACAAATGACTCATTGAATGATAAAAATCATGCTTAAATATTTTTTTATATTATTTACTCTTTGAATTATGAGCGTTTGAAATTTAAATAAAAGATAATGGCCTTTCTGGATACTTTAAAAATTTTAATTCCATTTTCTTAAGAAATTCATGGGTTTTAATGATAATAAATGAAGTATATAAAGTTTTAAACTATAAAAAGTTATAAAAAAAATAGTCAATACTTTCAAAAATGTGTATTGACTAAATCATATTTCTAAAAGCTTTCTGCGACATTTTAACTTAAGATCTCAATGGGCTTAAAATTTTGAAAATTTAAATTATAAAGTCCATCATGCGGCATACAAGGAGCTTTTCTTTTAAGTATACATATTACAGCTTATACCGTGCCTTTTTATTTAAGTTTGGCCATACCCCATTTTAACTGTTATTGTCTTATAAGTTTAGAACAATTTTTTGTTTTATCAATAAATCAAACATTTTTCTACGAAATGTTAGTTGTTAGAAGGACCTAAACATGTTGGAATTCTTTATTTTTGAAATTTTAAATTAATAATACAAATAATTAAGCCAAAAAAACAACTTGGCTAAAATGTCATAATGCATATATGCCTTTACAATTTCTATTCGTTCTATAATATTACAAACAGACATTGTCTTCACAAATCAAATAAACAAACTTTCGTGAGATTTTATAACATTTACTGGTCAATAATTATTTGTGTTATTAATTTCAACTTTGAAAACGAAAATAAACACATCGAACATGTTTAACAATGAACATTTTAGTGAAAATGTTTAATTTATTGGTAACACCAAAAAACTACTTTAAATTGGTACGATAACAAAATTTAACATCGGGTACTAGTTTTACCGTGTAAATCCCTATGGCCATACTTAAATAAAACGCACGGAATACGCAAATCTTCAAATATACTTTGTTTTTTAAAAGAGTTTAATTTGAAGCTTTAAACCAGTGTATTCCACTCCCAGATTAGGGATAAAGTAAAATTTCGAGTTTAGAAAAGGCTGAACATTTGGTTTGGTTGATCAAACAAAATGTTCATGCTTTTTTAAACTCGATATTTTACTTCATGCGCCACCTGTAATAAACATTGAAATATTATAAAGTTTACGATATGTACAGCAGTATGGTAAAGACGTATATTTTAAACTTCACTAATAACCAGTGTTTATTACGCGTGGTGCACGTAGTAAAATCTCGAGTTTAGAAAAGCCTGAAAATTTGGTTTTGTCGCTCCCAAACTAAAAGCTTTCTAAAGTCAAAACTTTACTTCCTGCTGAATCTAGGAGTGAAAAACACTTGCTAAAAGGTATAAATTGACCTCTTTTAAAAAGCAACAATTGTTAGAAAATTTACAGAGTATGCATATAAAGCCTACACATTTTTGAAAATAGTGACATTTTAAGTTTTATATACAGTAGAACCTCGTTATACCGGGATGGCTTTTGGCTATACCTAGCAGGATATAAGGAAAACACGGTATATCCGAATATATGTAATTTGTATAATAGTCACATACACACACGCGCATATATATGTATATACATATTTAAATTCTGCGACGAGCATTTAAAATTAAAAGTATTTTTTTAATAACATATTTCTCCCTTTCTCGAATTTAAAACACAGCCACATATTTACATAAGGGATCTACCCACCTCGGCTTTGCTAAACTACCTAAACCAGGTAGTCTGGCTGAGCTGAGGCTTGGTAATCGACGGGAGGAAGCACAATGGGCCTAATGAGACCTAAGTGCAGTGCAGAAATGCACACTCCCCAAAGTACTAGAAGTGTCTACAAAGTGTCGGTATCTCGGTTGCGTTGAAAATCAAATTACATATCTTAGATTATGTCACACGAATCTTGGAAACGTCAACTAAATTTAATTATATGTCATTGGGTAGTGTCACAGCACGTTAAGTTTGAAAGTATTTTTCCGGTGAAACAAGAAGCATTTATGGTCGAGAGTTATTTCAGAAATTGCACACTAGTAGATGGTGAGTGGCAATATTCGACGGAAGCGTGTAAAAATGTATTCAGATTGAGGTTTCCAAACGTTCTAATCACTAAATTTTCGAGAAACTGGTTCTGCTGATTACAGGAGAGCAGGTGGATGGCTAAGCGTTCGTACTGAACATGTTATAAATACGGTTACAAATGCTATCGAAGCGCGACCTACCTCTTCAATTAGAAAATTTTACAAGAACCTTACTTACGCCACTCAACTGTATATAATGTTTTATGCTGGTAAATGCTTTCGAAAGCATGAAGTGAAAAATTGCTTTGTGTCTTCGGCAGCATGGCCACAATATTCAACAGCTTTTGTAATTTTTTGCTCTGTTTGAAGAAGCACACTGACATATAAAATTTATTTTTGGCAATGTTGACGTTTGGTTTTTTTATTCTTAATTACTTTACGACGTATGTTTCTGGAGTCAGAACCTACTGGGATGTCGACAGTTTATAGATACTCGTTACAAAAATATATTAGTGCCTATCAAACATGTAGCAGCCGGTCAGTACAAAAAGAAATGCACTGAAAAACTACTCGATGCGGTAAAACAGAATATTTTTAAAAATGTCTAAAATTGAACAAGAACAAGTGGAGGAGTATGAGTATTATAATATAGTATTTAGACAAAATATCAACTTGTCATTTGAAAGACCACAAGTAGATGTAATGGTTGTGAAACACTCCCTCTAAAAATAAAAAATTAATCCCTCAACGACACGCCAAAAAGAGTTACTGTAGTAGAATGCGTAGGTTACAAAATACGATCGAAGAATATTTACAATGCCTTAAAAGTGTCGAAGCAGCTTTGTCGCACTCAAAATAATGTGCTTGCTATTTCGTTTGACTACATGCAAACTTTGCAATTGCCGCGATATCCTGCTCAAGACCTGTTTAAGCTATCACAACGAACAATTAATGCAGTGTTTCTCAACCGGGGGGGATTGGGGCTCACGGCAAGATATCAGGGGGGGGGGGGGGGGCACGAAAAATTTCCTAAAGAGTAGATGAAGTGAAATAAGGCTTTAATAGTGTTTCAATCTAACTAAAAAAACTCAAATAAAATCAGGGAGAGGGTGTGGGGAGTGAGGCGCGACCTGAAAAGGTTGATAACCCTTGTATTAACGTGTTTTGTGTGCATAACACATAAAAACAGGTAATGCAGTTGTCATTATGTACCATAAGGGCCAAGCAAAGAATAACACAATTGAAGTTTGCTCATTTCTGTTGCAGTATATCAAGGGCTACGGTAATGATAATAATACAGAATTACACCTGTTTGGCGATAATTTCCCGGGGCAAAATACAAATAATATTCTGCGTTTTTGCCTAACCCTTGTGAACTCAGGCCGGTTTTAGAACTACGAAATCTTGTTTCCTATCCGTGGACATTCATTTTTGCCCTCAAGATAAAGAATACAGACAGGGTCTATACGCTAATAGGATTTGTTGAGACTATAGTAACCCATTCCGCAAAAAATAACTTCACATCTGGTAGAGCAAATACGTTAAGAACTATATAATTTCAGCCGAAACATCTAACAGATCAGTGCCTAGAATTGCAAAAGAACGCTTCAATACCTCAAAATTCCATTACTTCTTGTTCAATGCAGAAAGTGGCAAAGGTGTTATCGTAGCAAAATATCATATTAGAGGAATTATCAGTAATACATTTCCACTGCTCTTGCCAGGAATGATGACGATTGGTTTTCTAGTAGATCCTTCTATCCCCAACGGAAAAGTTTCAATTTTTGCGAAGAAAATGAAACATATCAAGAAATCCCATAAGTTTGTGGACCAAAATAAAGAAATTCAAAACTTTTAAAGAAAAATTAAAAGTAGAAGACAATTATTGATTTTATGTATTTCTATCATTTAATGAAATAAGTACATCAGTTGCTTTTGTTTATTATTATCCATATTTGTCATACGTTATGCTTTCATAATATAATTTTGGCAAATTATGTAGTCGTATTTAATTTAATGTACAAACAACCCAAGTCCCCGCGAGAGTTGACCTTCTGACCCCTTTCGGGATGACAAACTTTCATTTGTTATATCATATTTTGTTAGCTAGTATACTGTTCTAGGTCGTAGAAGTTACAGAATTCATCTAATATTTTTAAGAAAGCTAATTATTTTTTTTCAATTATCTCAAAACTTTTCCATTGTGACATTTGTTTCTGAAATCAGCGATTCAATTAAATCTATATGCTTCACGCAATGTGTTAATGCGAATAAAGAGCTAAATACTATATTAAATAATTTGAAAAAATCAGAAGCTTCAAAAAAATTGGAGCATTATTTTCCTTCAAGAAAGCTAAAATGTGGCTAAACCCCGCTTAACTAATTAATCTTGTATTGGATAGAGGATTTAAAATAAATAAAAGTAAAGTATATATCAAACCCAAGAAGACATAAGCAGTATATTTTATACTTGACTTTAAATTAGTGTTTTATACGCGTAGCGCATGAAGTAAAATTTCGAGTTTAGATAAGCCCGAATTTAGATTTGGACGCCTCGCGACCAAATCCAAACGTTCAGGCTTTTCTAAACTCGAAATTTTACTTCATGCTTAATCAAGGAGTAGATGCACTCGCTTTAAACTTCAAATTGAATGGTTTTATAAAGTGGAGCTCGTTCCATTTAACAAGCCGAGAAATAAAAACGCAGTTGTGCACATAACCCGAACGTTCCTAAAAATTGACTTGTTTAACTTTATAAAAGCACATTTTATGGGGTATCGAAATGTCATTATTTTTTAGCTACGCACTTATTGGGTCACAGAAAAAGTCTACAGGCGTGGGCTTGAAGCATTTGAGTTCGTCTAATGACATTTGAAGTATTGATACACACACAAATTGTATCCAATATCAAAACAAAAGTACAAAGGAACATGGTATATTTTCTAGAGAAAAACTTCAAAAAGTCGTATATACACATACTACAAAAATAATAAAATTAGATAACACCCAATACTTTGATAACATTTTATGAAACTGAAATATCCAGTATATGTTTTTACTTCGGTGTAACACTATTTAGTCTCGACAAGGTTTTTGCATTTAATTTGCGATATTTTATTTTCACCTTCTGCAATTTTGTTTGAAATTACTCAATATTGTTTTTTGTCAAATAAAATCCTATTTGGCATGATATTAAATTTTGGCGTTCATTCCATAATTTTGTTGAACTTCACATGAAACAAAAAACTCTAGAGTTTGTTACAGAATTCATCCGAAGTGTAGTTATAAATTCTCAGAAATTACCAAAAAAAGCCTTTTTTATTTACTAAATACAATCACTAAAATCATCAACATTATTTAAAATATGAGGGGGGGGGGGATTATTTGAAGCATTTTATCATAAAATCATTAATATTTAAGATGTATAAGTGTCTCAGGATAAATTACTCACCCTGTATATATTGATGTTTAGATATTTGTTGTACATTCCTCCTTGAAGATGACCAATGGTTAAAACTAGTTGGAGAAAATACAAATCAGTGAAACAAACCAAGTGTTTTAATATATATCCAGAATTATCTTCCTAACATGAATATTATGAATATCTAAAGTTTCCACAACTGAATTTGACCTTTGCTTAGACTTTTCATAAAAAACTGACCTGAAGTTTATTTATGGTTTAAATGACTTTATAGTTTCATAAATTACTTAACAATAAATATTTTTAAGTATCTAATACAGAAAATTAAAACAATCTATCCAGAATATAAATTGTGATCATTTAAAATGAAATTCTAAATTAATTGGATCTTCTAAAACTCACCCGATATTTGAGCCATTAATTTTGAAATTGACCTAACTCTATTTCTTATTTTTTACTGTTGGCTGAATTATCTTCATAATTTGAGTTTTTTTTTTTTTCATAAACAATTTCTAATTAAGAACATTCAAAATATATAATATATATTTTAAATATTCTTAACAACAAATTGCATTTTATGACCGAAAACTTCAAATTATAAACGTTATTACAGTCAGCAACAATCTACAGACTTGTTGTGAATAGAGTAGATAGGGCTGAATTAAAATCGATAAGCCCGCTAGTTCTCCGGTTACAGCCAGAGCTTGAAAGGGTGTAAATTTGCATTTACCCAAAGAAAATGTGACGTGAAAAAACTTAGTACAGCACTTTTTAATGCGTCTATATCTTTTATCTTGAGCGCACCCTAATGTCGTATATTTTTTGGTGTTTACGTGAAGACATCTCATCTGTTGCTCCTGCTATAATGCTTATCTCCATAGATTCTTAGTCTATGAGTATTATTGAGTTTTAATAAAACTGAATTTGTTTATTTATTGATTTCTTAAAATTTTAAGAGAAAAAACTCATTTATATGCATTTATCATTATTTATAATATTTATATTCTGATGTAAAAAGGTTTATTGCCGTTAATTAAGGAATTTGAATTTGAATATCTTTATACAATTATTTAACTCTTATTAGACAGGAACTGAATGAGAGCTAGGGGTGTCTAATCAACATTTTTGTTTACAAGTCATAAGTTATAAGAGTGTAAGGGGATATTAAAAACCTCGAATTTTTAACCCAAGATATGTTTTAACTTTACAATATTTCAATATTTCATACACGTGGCGAACCGTAGTGCGCTGGAAAATCCAAATTTTCAAGCTTTTCTAAACTCAAAATTTTATTTCATGCTTAATTAAGAAGGAAAATCACTGAGTAGAAGTTTCAAATTCAACGCTTTTATAGAAATGTCTATAAGTTTACAGCCTATTTATCGATATATGTGCACTTAAGGTCAGAAATTTACATGTTATTTGGTCATAAGAACAAACAACGATTAATCTTTTACAATTATGAAAATAGAACATTGAAACTTATATATATATATATATATATATATATATATATATTTATATATATATATATTGTACATTGAATCTTTATGAATAAATTGACAGTATTTTTTTTTTCAAAAAAAAACGTTTCTTAAACTATTACATAAATCCGTGTATTACTTCCATATGAAACATTATTTGTTCTTCATATTGCTTTAATTTATTGAGGTAATTATTATAAGTATGTTGTATTAAATAGATTGATCTAAAATAAATGATAAATAAAATTAATCTTTGCTTAGAAATCTCCATAAGAGCAATGTAAATTTTGATTATACTTTCAATAAATAGGGAGCAGCATCGTGCCTTTGTAGTAATATTTAAAAAATATACTGTGATTTCTAAAAACATGTAAAAAAGAATTTAGGATTGATATGTAGAATTCATATACGACATTTGTCGCCACACGGGTTCCCGGCTCCCGACCTTGAGTTGCGAATGTATTTTGTCTGACGCGGACCGTTCATTCAATTATCATGTTATTGATACATAACAAACAAAGACATTGTTAAAATATTTACCAATACATTTTGCAAATATAATTATATTTCTGGATTCATGTTTTGAATAAAAATGTGGAATGCCAGTAAATGTTGATTCAAGTGCTGAGTCGGAAAAAAATCCTATTTCATTCATAAATTACTAAATTGAATGTGCGGCACTCGGCGATTTGGTCACCGAGGCACCGAGTCAGCGTAGCGTTCTAAGGTCCCGAGTTCGAATTGAATTATTGTAATTTCCCTTCTTGTACTGCGCGCGGCCGTTTAGACTACCCAGCTTGGTGTGTAGCCTAGAGATGGGCGAAATGGCTCTTTTCGGTGGGCTGGATCACAAGATCTGACTCACTTTAAAGAGCTGGTTCATTGAGCCGGCTCAGAAGAGTTACATGACTCAGTTACGAGCTAGGTAAATATTGATCATCATCACATCTAAGCGTTATATATTTTTAACTTCCCTGTAAATCAGTGTTTTATACGTGTGGCGCATGAAGTAAAATTTCGAGTTTAGAAATGCCCCGTGAAAATTTGTCTCAGGTCGCTGCGCGACCCTCGACAAATTTTCTACGCAGGGCTTTTCTAAACTCGAAATTTTACTTCACGCTTAGTCTGGGAGTGGAAAACACTCGTTACCTTAAAGGTGGGTGTCCGAGCCCCCCTCTAGATACCAAAAAACCATACATTTAAAACTGTTGTAGGCAAGTTTTCACCAAAATTAAAATAAATAATTAATTACACAGCACAACAGCATTTCTGTTGCATAGAATATTTTACATGATTCTGAGCTAATTTTTGACGCTGATTTCAAATATGTTATCTAGTTTTTAAGTTATAAGGGGGGGCTGTTTTTTGAGAAAAAGAGGCATTCACCGTTGACAAATATTTAATTACAACAAAACTACAAATTCTGGATTTTTCTTTTATATGATTTTCTACAGTTTTTGAATGACGAAGTGCTTGAATGCTCCAGCAAAAATCTGCCATCATATGTGCATTTCAGCGACCCTGGTATCGTTCCTTCATTGTCCGAATATCTTGGTGGAATCGTTCGCCCTGTTCCTCACTCAAGTCACCTAGATTTTCAGGAAAACGATTTAAATGGCTGTGGAGGATGTGCACCTTGATGCTCATGTAGCATCCAAGTTGCTGGAAGTGAGACAACATTTCTTCAACATGCTCAACGTAATCAACATCCTTCTTATTACCTAGGAAATTCTGAATAATCCAGTCAAACGAATCCCATGCATATTTTTCAATTTCTGACCTGCTGAAAGTAGGATCGTTCACCAACTTTCGAATTTGTGGGCCGTCAAATATGCCTGCTTTAAGCTTTTCTGTACTCAGTTTCGAAAACTGTCTTGAAATATACTTAAAACATTCACCAGTTTTTGTTTCGTGCTTTAACATATTGTTTCATCAGACCAAGTTTAATATAAAGAGGTGGCAAGATGACGCGATCTCATGTCAAAAGAGGTACATTAACATCATTAAAAGATAAATTCAAATTCAAAACTATTTGAATTCGATAAAATAAGCTTACGCTTCTTATAGTTTGCACACTTTAAACATAATATATAAAATGACGAAAAAACTATTCGTTTCACGAAACGAATTTCACGTTTCACGAATAGTTTTTTCGTAATTTTATATATTATGTTTAAAGTGTGCAAACTATAAGAAGCGTAAGCTTATTTTCTCGAATTCAAATAGTTTTGAATTTGAATTTATCTTGTTTGAACTGTACCGTAAGGTAAATAATAAGGTCTCACATTCTTCATACCTGCTAATGACATAATCCTCTTTTTTACCTATAAATACCGATCATCATTTTCACTCATTCCATTTCTGTGTACCTGTTCATTCCACACACAACACTTTTTCTAAGTAAGTTTGTTTTAATTTTATTCCATTTTTTTTTAAACGTCATAAGCAAAGCTATACTGAAGAGAGATACATCTCGAAACGCGTCTATAGATGGACTAAGACATTAGTTTTAATCCAAGTCCTTTCACTTCTAATTTGTTGCTATCTCTCCTTTCATTTTAAATTTTATTGTTAGTTGGTTTGAAGAGAATTTGACCAAAACGTTACATATACTTTAATAGAGCGTTGTAACAAATCAAATTAAATAAGATTTTAAATATTTCATTGTATAATTCAATATCCGGAGGTGTATTTGCACGGGAAGTAGTTGTTTCAATGGATATTTATCGTCTTAAATTGTCTTGTTAATTAAGACACTGTTTGCATTTTCACGAATAGTTTTTTCGTAATTTTATATATTATAACATCATTAAACCTTCCTGGAGACAGTGCATCCCTAGCAGGCCATTCTTTTTAGTCCAATGTTCTGCTTTCGCTTTGCTGTCCCAAAATCATATAAAACAAAAATATTTGGTATAGCCGCCTTGTTGCCCCAAAGGGAAATTTACCATTTTAAGATCAACACAATTTTTTTTTAAGGAACCTAGTTTATTTCCATTATGTAATAGTACACACTTCAAACTGCGATTTGACTAGTCGATAAATAAACGCCATTCTTTTGAATCGCATCTCTATAAGCCCATGGCAGTCATCAAACCAGTAATATTAGTGCAATATAGAAAATCATCCTCTTCAGCGAAAAAATGAAGTAAGCCTTGTTCTCGAGTGCGATAATACAACACTTTAGTCTCTTTAGTTATGAGATTTCTGTTTTTCAATCGGGAAGCTAATAATTCAGAAAAAGTTTTCGATAGTTCAAGGTCTCGAACTAAGTCGTTAAGCTCGATTTGATTGAATGGTCTCGGTTCCAAATAGTTTTTTGGGACGAAATCGTCATCGCTCACGCTGCTTGATTCATTCAACTTGTTAGAGCTTTCTTTAGATGTAGGTGGTAGTGATGAAAATGCATTATTCGAATTCCTTACAGGTCTATTAGCTGATGTTAATGTGGGGTAAATCCATTTAGAGCCGTTTATCTTTTTAATTCCTGTAACATTCCCAACACAAAAATAGCAGTCATCGTGATGATTGAAAGGTTCACGCCAGATCATAGGTAACTGGAACTTGAAAGAGGTCCTCTTCTTAATGGTCCTGAAACGTAATTCCTTAACACAGATTTTGCATACAACATTAGGCATCCAGTACTTGTTTTTTTTTTAATTTCAATCGAAAACCAAAACACTCCAAATATGTTTGTTGTACAAAATCAGCGACATTCAAACGAAATTTTTTAGACATATACTGGTCATATAATATACTGGCCAATATATACAAACTGAGTTGTTAGTAAACATTAATTTAAAAATACCTAGAATTCTTAAACTAATATCAATTAAATATACATAATAAATCTTGTCGCTTTTTGTCGCAACACCCGTAGTAGCTGTATCTCAAAAACTCAAGTCAGTTTTTTCCAGTAGCTCTAACTGGAAAAAACTGACTTGAGATTTGAAATCAAGCACCTCAATTTAGTAAAAAACCGTCAAAATTTTTCATGCAACAGAAAAAAAGTTTGATTTTGTTGTGCTGTGTTATCTACCGATTAGAAAATAAAATGTTTTTAACTAAAGAAATTATCTAATTAAGAATTAACAAAAAGCTGTCAAAATTTATACATAGAATTAGTATATATAATCAGCTCAGAAGTTTCAACACAATTTGTCAACCAACCTAACAAAATAAAGGCTAGTATTTTGTAAACTTTACAATATTTAAATGATTTATACGCATGGCTCATCAAGTAAAATTTCGAGTTTAGAAAGCCCCGTGAACATTTTCTACGCTGGGCTTTCCTAAGTGAGTGGACGGCACTCGTTTAATTTTCATTAGATTTTCAACATATCGAGATTTTCATTAATTTTTATGAATTTTTCAGCATCGATTAATTAATTTAATCGTTATATTAATCGTTATCGATTATTAAACGTTTTGAAATTTGCGAGGCAGAAAATTAACGAAAATCTAGAAAATTCATGAATACCGGCATTTTTTTTTGTTTATCGAAAATCTAGGAAATGTGTCAAAGTTTTAAAAGTAACGAAAGAAGTCAAGAATTTGAAAATGAGCAACAATCTTGGAAAATGCATGATTGTTGTCAAAATTTTAAAAATTGTTATAAATCTTGGAAATTAAAAAAAAGTTTTAAAATTAACAAACGTATTAAAAAATTCACGAGTTGTCAAAGTTTTGAAAATTATTAAAATCTTGGAAATAACGATAATTGATAAGATTTTACTGGACAAAACCTTAAAAACCCTCGCGATTTTGTAAACTTATTAAAATATTGTAAAAAGCCATTGGTTCTTTTTTAAAGAATGTTTTCCACTCCCAGACTAAGCATGAAGTCAAATTTCGAGTTGAGAAAAGCCGCAAGAATTTGGACGCGAGGCGTCCAAATCCAAATTCTGGCTTTTCTCAACTCGAAATTTTACTTCATGCGATTAATTGATTATAATTGTTAATTGTTAAGTTTATTTAATTGTTAAGTTGAAAAAATATTTAAAACATTATTTTATTATAGATTATCACTTTACACATACTTCAAATTGTTGTCAAATTTCAATATTTCTTGACATTGCATCACTGTTTGTCATTGGTCTCAAATTTATTTACATTTCTCGATTTTCGACAATTTTCGATTTTTGCAAAATTCTGGCAAATTTAAATATTTTGCCATGACATTTTATCACTTTTCCATGGTTTTTGCACCACGGAAAGAGCATAAAATTTTATATAAAGACATTAAACTCTATAAATAAATATTCACGATTTTAATTTAAATCGACAAACAATCAACTGGTTTTGCTTGTCTCATTTCCAATACTTATTTTTATTATATAATTATGAATTACAATCATTATAAAAATTTATTACATATAAACATTTATGTATGTGTATATTTAATAATAATAATATTATATTATATATACACATAAATAAATGTTTATATGTAATATATATTTATAGTGATTGTAATTCATAATTATATATTAAAAATAAGTATTGTAAACGAGACAAGCAAAAACAGTTAAATGTTTGTCAATTGAAATTCAAATCGTGAATCTTATTTATCCAGTTTACTTGTCTACCAGTGGCGGATTATCGCACAGGCGCATGAGGCGCTCGCCTGTGGCCTCCGAATAGCACCGGCCTCAGACCGGCCTCAAAAATAAAAATTAAGCGTAATGAAAAAAGGCAATATGCGTGGAAGTGCGGAAGTCTGAATAGCACCAGCGTCAGACCGGCCTCAAAACTCAAAATTAAGCGAAATGAGAAATGTGTGCTAGTACGAGAAATGCTAAGGAGCGGCTAGAGCCTCCTTCAAATACCACGCGAGCCTAGTGATATGACGCGCATGAAATATGCGCACCGGCCTGCCGGCGAAGATTTCTAGTCTAACCTAACTTCCTCACTTATGTTTGTCAGTTTGTGTATAATGTTTAAAGTTTAAAAGTTCGATTGAACAAACCGTGATCCTGTGTCCTTTGAATTGTGAACGACTACAACTACATAGGTACTACGATATAACGATTAACGTTTGTATCATTGTATCTGCTGTCTGTACGTAAAAAAGTAAGTAGTAATACATTATACATTTTTGATTTCTAAATATTAAAATATTTCAAAATTTAAATTAATTAATTAAAGCTATTTGCTGTTTGTTTGTTAAATGGTCAAATGAATATTGTGGCATCGTGTATGTGTATCGTGTAATTACGTATTAAGTGTGAAAAAAATGTGTGAAATATCAATTTTTCTAATTTACACTATTGACAGTGATTTCCATCCCTCATGCCGAAAATTATTGCCCCTTAATACCAACTATCATTTATTCATTCATTTTAGGCCATGAAAAGAAGATTTGAAGGTGGTGCTGCCAAACTACGGAAAAAAATGCGAAAGAAAAATGCGCAGAACAGCAGAGGAATTCTCTTGCGTCATTTCTCGCTTTCCCAAGCCCAAATGAAAATTCTGCTTCTGTGTCTAATGCGTCGTTTTTTAATCATGCTTCTTCTTCTAAAAACTCTGTCGATGATAATGATGATGATGACATTGATATTTATGACGGTGATATATAATTTGCAGTTGGAGAAAATGAAGTGAAAGTGGAAAGTGAAATCCAAATAGAAAAAGAAACCTGAAAATGATGTCCTTCAAGTTCAAGAAAATTTAGAACCTAAAACATTTCAAAATAATATTGGATTATGGCCGAAAAAAATGTCCAAACAAGAAATTGAGTATTATTTAATAAATAAACCGCTTAATATAGGTGACATTAATAATTTAAAAATACCTTATACTGATAGAGATAGAGTTTATTATAGAAATATATCAGAATCACACTTCTATTGCCTCAAAATAAACGGCTCTAAGGAATTACGCGAATGGCTTATATTTACGGAAAGTAATAAGTGTGTCTACTGTTACATATGCAGACGAAATTTACAATGTGCAGACGAAATTTACAACAGGATTTAGTGACTGGAAAAATGTAAAGCGCCGATTAAAGGAGCACGAATCTTCCAACGATCACATCAAAGCTATGTTTACCTTTCAAAAACGAAAAACACTAATTGGGCGTATTGATAAGCAATTAGTAAAGCACATAGACTCCGAAAAGAAGTATTGGCGGGAGGTGCTAAAAAGAATAGTTGCTACTATGCGACTGTTGTCCACTATGGGTTTGGCGTTTCGAGGACATAGGGAATGCGCTAATTCTAATCGAAGAGGAAATTTTTTGAGTTGCTTAGAATACCTATCAGAATTCGACAATTTTCTAAAAAATCATCTTGAAAAATATGGTTATTCGGGTAAGGGTAATGTTAATTATTTGTCGCATAGTACATGCGACGAATTCATAACTTTGATGGGCAACGAAGCTAAATCTTATATAGTTTCTGAAGTAAAGGAAGCGATATATTTTTCCATTATTGTGGATTCTACTCCTGATATTAGTCATGTGGACCAGCTGACTTTCGTTTTAAGATTTGTGAATAAAAAAGGAGAGGTAAACGAAAGGTTTCTTGGCTTTCTTCAAATTGAACAACACGACTCTGCTTATCTGAGCAATGTAATATTAACGTTTTTAAATAGCTTAGACATAGACATAAACAATTGTAGAGGTAAAACTTATGACAACGCTGCAAATATGTCTGGCAAATACAGGGGATTACAAGCCAGAATTAAAGAACATAATGCAAAGGCCACTTACATACCATGTGCTAGTCATAGTATAAATTTGGTAGGTAATCGTGCTGCAGAGTCTTGTTCGGGAAGTCAAAAATTTTTCTATTTTATTCAAAATGTTTATGTTTTTTTTTTCTTCATCAACTCATCGGTGGAATCTGCTTACAAGTAGTTTTTCAGATAAATCAAAACATATTAAGCGATTGAGTGATACGAGATGGTCAGCGCGAGCAGATGCTGTTTCTGCCCTAAGAATGAATTTAAAAAAAACCCAGCAAGTGCCAATGGCCATTAGCGAATGTGAGCAAGAAAAACCTTTGAGCAAATTGGAAGCTAAAAAATTATCAAAATATTTTGATGAATACGAAATAGCTTTATTAACGGTGCTATGGGATACACTTTTGCAGCGCATAAATTGTACGAGCATATCGCTACAAGATATACAATCAAATTTGCTACAAGGAGTAACGCTTCTTAAATCACTCTCTAAGTTTGTGGAGGACATTAGAAATAAATTCGAAAATATTGAATTAGAGGCAGGTTTGCTAACTAATAGTAATTACAAGGAAATCAGACAAAAGAAAAGAACATTTCAATTTGACGAAACTCGTGAAGGTGACACGATCGTCACTTGTAGAGATGCGTTCAAAATAAACACATACAATGCTATATGTGATAATATTATTTCTGAAATATCTGCAAGATGTTTGGTTTATAATGATGTTTTTAGTGATTTCGAGCTATTTTTTAATTTCAAAATGAACGAGAATGATGCAATACAATGTATAACTCGGCTGTGCAACAAATATGAAAATGATATCGACATTGATTACTTTAGAGATGAAGTTCATCAGTCCATTGCATTTGTTAAGGAAGAAAATGTATCCAATCCGATGGATATGTATAAATTATTAATGGACGGGCTGCAATCCACCTTTCCCAACGTGGAAACTATTTTAAAAATTTTCTTGACTATGCCAATATGTAATGCTAGCGGCGAACGCTCATTTTCTGTATTAAAA
This sequence comes from Philonthus cognatus, assembly GCA_932526585.2. Taxonomy (NCBI): domain Eukaryota; kingdom Metazoa; phylum Arthropoda; class Insecta; order Coleoptera; family Staphylinidae; genus Philonthus; species Philonthus cognatus. The sequence continues at coordinate 19,519,646 of OW052244.1, read as the reverse complement.
AGAGTAAAAAATTACTTACGTAATAGTCTTGGCCAATTGAATGTAAGTAATTTATCAATTATGTTCATAGAAAGTGATATTGTTCATCAAATAAATTATGATGATATAATTGATAAATTTGCCAAACAAAGGGCTAGAAAAGTGCCAATATAAAAAAGTGCAATATATATCTCAAAACATTTAATGTTGCTTAATTTAAATATTTATTTTATACTTTTATGTTTGTTAGTGTTGCTGTTTACCAATGCAATAGTGATTATATGTTGTATGTTATATTGTTATTTATTACACGTTTCTTGCGTGCATTTTTTGTTAATAAATTTGGTGCTTTTTTTTGTTTTATTTTTATTTATTAAATAAATGGCGGCCTCAAAATCGAGTTGCGCCTCTGGCCTCCAAACTGTTTACTCCGCCACTGTTGTCTACTAAAATGTAAAACCCATTCCCAAGCCCGGCGCTATCTAAACAAACAAACAACGCGCTCCTCACTAATAATTTTTATTATTTGTTGTGATAAAATTCGGCAGGCACTATGAACCAATACATAGTCAAAACTACTTTTAGCAACTTTGCTATCTCTGCGCCATCTCGTACCCCCAGAAACACACTATCAGCAAAAATTGGCCCTCTAAAAAGACAAATTCCTTGCATTTTCCAAGTTTAACTGAAACTGTTGATTATTCTATTTTATAATCCTTCACAGTTCGCTAACCCCCGGGTTATTATTGTTAATTTATTTGAAAACGGAATATCATTTTACATAAATCTATAAAGATAATACTCGTAATCATTGTAAATACAACCGATTTCTGCAAATACAATTTGAATTATTTATCATTCATTAAGTTATATAAAAATAATAAATAACTTGTAACTAATTAAAGTGGATTTAAGGGTTTTTGGAAATAGGCGACACAATTATTATTCACGTATACAGGGTAAGTCACTAAGCGGAAATCGGTCTATAGTGGGCGTATCGTTGAAAATAGCAAAAAAAGTTTCAAATAAAAGTTGTCCAGAATCAAGTTATTCATAACCCAAATTTATTGCTAAATATGGCGGCCTTGCGGTTATACCGGAAGTAAACACCGACTTCCTTATTTTAAATAGAACACCCTATATATTTTTACATTTTTGGGTTGTTTGTTAAAAATAAACATGAGTTTATGCACACAACATTGGGTCTCAGTTAAACCGTTTTCGAGTTATTTCATTTTTTTTTTTTTTTTGATAAATTTGACGATTTTAGAGCTCGACGCCATTAACAATATCTTCAAAACGAAATAAGTCAGAGTTATGCGGCTTACGGTTTTGGATTCGGGAAGAAATGTAGTATTTGTTTAGGTTTTTGCCATTAGTTAGATTTTCTAAATTGAACCCAGTCCGTCAACGGGATTCTCCAGTACTTCTAACATGCAGAACTTCATTTTTTTTATGGAACCATTTATCTTGAGATACTTTATCTGATGCAAAATTAAATTTCCTTTTTATTGATACCGGGTTGTTGCCATATCCTTCCAACAGTTTTTGAGAAATTTGCGATTTTGTAAAAATTTTAATACATTTCGTATTATCGCGTTAGCCCTAGATACTGATGACGTTTGGTGATTTTGTTTTGACATTTAGTTAGTCATTGAGATATTCCCTGTTTTTTTAAGTTCATTTTAAAGCTTTAAACAAGTGATTTCCACTCCCAGACTAAGCATGAAGTAAAATTTCGAGTTTAGAAAAGCCCCGTGAAAATTTGTCTCGGGTCGCGCAGCGACCCAAGACAAATTTTCTGAGCTTTTCTAAACTCGAAATTTTACTTCATGCGCCACGCGTATAAATCACTCAAATATTGTGACATTTATGTATATTCGAACTTCGCTTAAAATCTGTGTTTAATACGCGTGGCGCATGAAGTAAAATTTCGAGTTTAGAAAAGCCCAGAAAATTTGTCTCGGGTCGCTGCGCGACCCTCGACAAATTTTCACGGGGCTTTTCTAAACTCGAAATTTTACTTCATGCTTAGTCTGGGAGTGGACAACACTCGTTTAAAGCTTGAAATTGAACTCTTAAAAATCAACGAATGTCAGAAAATTTACAGCTTGTGCATGTTTACCTAAAGTTTACCATGAAGTAACCACATTTAAATTCATCGCGCATTTGTGACGTAAACGATCCCTACCCTCACTCTAAAATCTATGATTCTGTCGATCCTTCTTACCGTATACTCGACCGTCTTTGGAATACACATTAGATGGATTTCACGAACAAAAAAAAAACAAATTTTCTACTTTTTAACGTCTGAATACACCATTTGTACTTAAAATGTAAGATTAGGTTTAATGATTGGACTAGTTTAGTTTTTATTATTTATATTATACTGGGAAACTTCTGGGGGGCTATTCACAGTACCAATGCAATTTGTCATCGGTGACAAGTTGCACTGAAATGGCGTCATTTGACTTCATACGATTTGGTAAATTCTTCCCTAAATGACGTTATTTTAGTGCGACTTTTCACCGATGACAAATTGCATCTGTGCTGTGAATAGCCCCCTGAAATGTCAACATTTATTACATAAAAGTTACTGATTATGTATAAATGTAGCGAATGCCGCTGAATTTGGATGTCTCCGATCGGCAAAACGTTGGGCATACATGCTTGAAGCAAGTAATGTATTTCCATCAGCACTGCCCAAGGTGCAGACCATACCAAACAGTTCTTCTTGAGAAAACAGGTTCGGTTTTTTTTATTGCAAGATGTGGCCAAAATAATCTAAAATAAACTGAAATTTATCCGACATGCGAGTCAATACAAAATCACCAAACGTCATCAGTATCCAGGGCTAACGCGATAATACGAAATGAAGGATATGGCAACAACCCGGCAGCAATAAAAAGGAAATTTAATTTCGCATCAGATAAAGTGTCACAAGATATATGGTTCCATTTAAAAAAATGAAGTTATACATGTTTGAAGTACTGAAGAATACCGTCGACGGACTCGGCTCAATTTTGAAAATCGGACTAATATCAAAAACCTAAACAAATACTACATTTCTTCCTGAATCCAAAACCGTAAGCCGAACAACTCTGACTTATTTCGTTTTGAAGATATTGTTAATGGCAACGAGCTCTGAAATCGTCAAATTTATCAAAAAAATTGAAATAACTCAAAAACGGTTCAACTGAGACTCAATGTTGTGTGAATAAACTCATGTTTATTTTTAACGAGCAATCCAAAAATGTAAAAATATATAGGGTGTTCTATTTAAAATAAAGAAGTTGGTGTTTACTTCCGGTATTCCCGCAAGGCCGCCATATTTAGCAATAATTTTGGGTTATGAAAAACTTGATTCTGAACAACTTTTATTTCAAACTTTTTTTGCTATTTTCAACGATACGCCCACTATAAACTGATTTCCGCTTAGTAACTCACCCTGTATAATCACAATAAAAATATATAACCCAGATAGTACCATAAATAGTTTGTTAAAAATTTAAATGTTACTCTTACATTACGAATTAAGTCACTAAGCTTACTTTATTGTCGACTTATTCTTGTAGTACCTAATTAATAGACACTATTTTAAGCGTATAAAATATGTACTTAGAAGAGCAATAAAAGTAATTATAAAGCAATCGATTTATTATGTTTTTATTTACTTTTGCAGAGTCGATGTGTGGTTTCGTATATTCAGTGATTTTCATCCCGACCTCAATGGACTTATTTATTTTTTTATAGAGGGATTCCAATGGCCTTTCAGACGGCTTTCCTAATGAATTTTTAAACTCATTAAACCCGTCTACCCTTCTACCTCGTAAATTAATGCCACAGTTTATGTCAAGGTGCATAATTGAGGATACATCTTTAAACATGTGTTTAATTAGAACGGAAATTATAATGTGTTTTTTTTCCATCAAATAAATAATTATTATTGCTTTATTATAATTGCAATCACTTTAAATTTAAAAGTCGTAATGAATGATTTTGTCAGTGTTTTATAAGTTGATTTGTTGCAAGAGAAATATTTATTTGTTCATTATACATGGATTTATTGTATTAAGTATACATCGCATTTTTTTCTTTGATAGTGGCACAACTAAAAAAAACTATTTTTAAAATACAGTTATTTAATAAATACAGCTTTAACGGCCAGTTTCATAATAATTGGGTTAAAGTGACTTTAACAAAAGTCGACTTTAAGCATAAGTCGACTGTAAATATTGATGCGTTTCATAATGAATTCCCGATCTAAATTTAGTAAAAGTCGACTTCAAGGTAACGAATATAGGTTAGTAACACCTTTTTATAGTTATTTTTGTTATATAATGTTGTAAAACCCTAATTTTGATTGTTTATATTTCAATTATGTCATTAGAAATGTCACAACAAATAATAAGTAAAAATATTAGAGTTAATGATTTTACAATCAAAGAAGAATTACTTTTAATTCAATCTGTTAAAAGTTTAAAAAACATAGTTTATTGCAATAAATAACAAATAAATTGTCAATATCGGAAAAGGTAAAACGTCTTTATTTAATTTAGATTCAATTATTTGTTAAATTTAATGAATGTACCAGTTAACAAAAAAAATATATTAAATAAATTATTCTGCTTGATTCTAGTGAAATCTGTTATCTTTAAATTGATATAACATTATTACCATTGCTTTTAATAATGAAAAATTTGGAAACAAATCCGTACCGCTGAATGTATCATTCCTTACTTTATACACTGCTTTCCTTTTAATTACAATTTATTCTTCGTATCTTGAAGAATTATCCAAAATGTGATTATTCTTCTGTGAAATTGTTTGCCTTGGCTTCACGACACTGTCGAACATGCGATTATTTATTTTTAATATTTGACACCATTTTTAGGTTAGTTTTAAAGCCGGCTTTATCTATTTTAAGTGCCAATAAGCCGACTTTTACTTTAAAGTCGACTATTGCTTTAAATTTGCATTACGAAACGGAATTTAACGGTAAAGTCGACTTTGAATATTTAAAGTAGCTTTAACTTGATTATGAAAGTGGCCGTAAGAAACATAAATAAAAATACGAGCAAAGAGTACGATAAATTGAGTGAAGATAGAGACTTCAATATTTGTATAAAAGTGTATTGTAAACTTTTGGCAGGCACGTCCAGAAAAATTAACAAATTTCACTTGTGCCATTATCAGAGCAAAGCAGCGACATATCCCGTAAGTGTATTTTGTAAAATTTCAGACATTCATTGTTTCTGGAAAAGTTTAATTTAAAGCTTTAAACGAGGGTTTCCCATCCTTGATTAAGCATGAAGTAAAATTTCGAGTTTAGAAAAGTATGAAAATTTGGTTTGTTCAAACCAAATTTTCAGGCTTTTCTAAACTCGAAATTTTACTACATGCGCCAGGCGTACCTAAACACTGAAATACTGTAAAGTTCACATTAAACTAGTTGAGTATACTATTTTAGAAACATATATTAAACTTCACCTAAAATTAGTGTTTTAAACACGTGGAGGTGTAGTTGATCTTCTTACATACCGGGTGTTTGAATAAGCGTGGCCACCGGCTGTTTCTCAGAAACTATGCATCGTAAAATGTTTCTGTAAAAATTTGCACAGTAAAATAGGCCAAAAGAAAACGCTGGAAATACTTTTTAAGTTTCTAGCTTCGCCGCTAGAGGGCGCAATCAATACCATAAAAGACAAATACACGTTTTTATCAAATAAATGCCAAGTTAGGCTATGTTGAAAATATGAAAATCTTAATCTACGCCTAATTTTATTCCATTTCAACTATCTTCTCGCTTCTTTGGCTTTCATATAAGACGCAAGGGAGAATGGAAACGTCAACTAATTTAAATACCTGTAACTTTAGTTAGGTTTAACTGAATTTAATAAACTTAAACACATTTAATTGACAATTAAATACACTTTAAAACGCCATTTAGTTTGATTTACTTTAATTTTGATGTTAAGCGCCAGGGGGCGCGATTGAAACACTCCATATTTTTTTGATTTTCTTAACATTTATAAATTGGAAGGTATACTTTGGTTATGTTAGTTAATTAAAATAAAAAATACTGTGAAAACTAGTGAAAACAGCATCGCGATATCTTTATCCTAGCCGGAGATATAGTGAAAATGTGACAGATTAGAGGTATTTTATACCACGCACTCTATAAAAATAATATAAAATCTACTAGGTTGCTGGTTTAAAAAACATTGTATTCTTGTTTTATGCTGTAAAAATTATACACATTCTTTTAAAATAATTTGATATTTGAAAACTTTTATATTTTATTAATTAAAGATGTGAGTAAATCAATGATTGTCAAAAATATTGAAATGGAAAAGACTATGATATCTGAAAATTAACGAATACATTTATTGTTTATTTGGGAGTATATTTAAACTAATTTTTAACTGCAATTAGAATAATTTATTCAAATAACAATAATAAATAATTAACAAAGTAAAACTAATTTAACATTTTCTAGGCTTTTCTAAACTTGAAATTGTACTTCATGCGCCACGCATACAAAACAAATATATTGTGAATTTATGTATATAAACAACGTGAACATTTTCTTTTAGGTAAATATATGCACAAGCTGTAAATTTTCCGACATCAGTTGTTTTTCAAAAAAGCTTAGTTTAAAACTGTTTACGAGTGTTTTCCACTCCCAGACTAAGCATGAAGTAAAATTTCGAGTTTAGAAAAGCCCCGTGAAAATTTGTGAGGGTCGCGCAGCGACCCGAGACAAATTTTCTGGGCTTTTCTAAACTCGAAATTTTACTTCATGCGCCACGCGTATTAAAGGCTGATTTCAAGTGAAAATTTATATAGACTCGGGTCGCTGCGCGACCCTCGACAAATTTTCACGGGGCTTTTCTAAACTCGAAATTTTACTTCATGCTTAGTCTGGAAGTGGAAAACACTCGTTAAAAGTTTTAAATTAGGTCTTTTTTGAAAAACAACGGATGTCGGAAAATTTACAGCTTATGCATATGTTCACCTAGAAGAAAATGTTCACGTTGTTATTTTTTAGAAGAGTTCAATTTGAGTATTTTCCACTCCCAGACTAAGCACCAAGTAAAATTTCGAGTTTAGAAAAGCCCTGTGAAAATTTGTCGAGGGTCGCGCAGGCAATATTTCTAGGCTTTTCTAAACTCGAAATTTTACTTCATGCGCCACACGTACAAAACGAAAATATTGTGAATTTATGTATATTTGAATCTCATTTAAAATCTGTGTTTTATACGCGTGGCGCATGAAGTAAAATTTCGAGTTTAGAAAAGCCCAGAAAATTTGTCATATCATATTTTCGACGTAGATTAACTTGGCATTAATTTGGTAAAAACTTGGTTTTATCTTGTACGAAAGAGATTGCGCCCTCTAGCGGCAAAGTTAGAAACTTAAAAAATATTTCCAGCGATTTCTCTTGGCCACTTTTGCTAAGACATTGTTTACCGCAATATTCTACGATGCATAGTTTCTGAGATACAGGCGATGGCCACCCTTAATGAAACACCCGGTACAGTATTAGAACTGTTATAAATATTTAAAATTATTTAATACAGGTCGGTCTTGAAGGAGGGTTAAAACAAAAATCTCTATCTAACAATAAATAAGTATTAACTTATGACATTACTTGTAATTGGTGTTTTTATCAGGAAAGAAGGCAATAAACCGCCGACGACGACAACGTTCAAATTAATCGCTAAATGACCAATAACTAAGCCCCATAAAATAATTTAATATTGCAATATACGAATCTATAATTTATCCTACATTATAGCCATTATAAAACGAAATGAATTATGTGTGATCATAATTTATACGCCAGGAATTCTCTCTCACAGGACTTTATGGCTTGTTATTAACTCTCGCCTAACAACACGAACCAGACGAAGACACACACACAAACATTTAACCATTATCGCATTTTAATCATTTTGCCCATATTGTTTTTTGGTGGGAGGCACGTCGGGTTTATCTTTGTTTATCTTATTCATTGGCACCTCGGGGGATTTATGGATCTATTCAAAATGTTTGTTGGCCAATAATGAGAAAATAGGTTGAATGGATTCAATTCAATTTCAATTAGCGAATAAATTAATTATGTTATTTTGCAATCGAGGTATTGAAGGTTTTCTTGTTTGTAATTACATATTTATCATAAGTACAGTACAGCCTTTCCAATTAATCACAAATTGTGAATTGTAGTAAATTATGTTGTTTCATTTTTAGCTTAAAAATGGTGAAACGTTATTAAACTTGAACTTTTTCGAAGATAATAATCTTATTTTGGAATTCTTTCTAATGAATAGCCCAACAGTGTGCAAATACTGCCACTAAAAAAATACAAATCACACATAAAAACATTTTCAATGCATTTAATGCCTAATTATTTTATTTTATTTTTAATTAGTACCGTATATAGTAACTGTGTTGTCATTTATCTGGTTTATGTATTTTAATATTTGTCCTATATGTTTACACCTAACTATGTACTTTTGACGTGTGTAAAACTGTAACAGTTAGGTGCACTAAGAAATATTATTATTATTGTAAAGTCCGGGGTATCTGCCTCGATTGCTGAATATATTTGGTGAAAACCCCAATTTATTTCTACCAAACCTGATAAATCTAGAGCATTTGAACATACAGGTGTTATTAAGTATACTGACATTTTAAATTAAAAGAATATTACTCGAATTTTAAAAGCGCAAAATTTGGTTAGGCGAAAAACCGTTAGGTAAATTTATTAATGTGAGAAGAAAGTAATAGTTATTTATGGAATAATTATTATTAAAATAATTAAAAATACCTATGATGTATGCCAGTGTGCATATAGTTAATTTAAGTGGAAATAAACATTGTTGGAGGCATTGGCCGGTTGGTAATCATATTTGCTAGGCAAAGAACCGGGCTTTATAGTTCATTTTACGTTGGAAAGCTGTTTCCACGTCGATTGGTCCTTTTAGCGCTCAAAGGTTAATGCGTGGCAAAAGGAAACATCCCATACGCTTCCGCCGAGTTAAACTTATTAGCCACGCTCCATCTGTCCCTTCTACTCTTCTAACTCTTATAACTCGCGTCCTCTCATCCCCCTCCACCCTAACCGACTGTTGTTCTCCGCTTGTCCGCTCCATCGTGAAAATATCTGACCCCTACCGCCCAACCGGATACACGCCACTGGATAATTTCAATAGGAACATGGAAAAACGCACAAGGCATCCACAATCTGATTAAAAAGTTGAAGTCATCTCTAATAGGAAATATGTCTATTAACAAGTTAAAATTAATGTTATTATTAAATCTTAAATATTTTGAAGAATGCACTTTTCAGTACATGATTTATACAGAGAGTTTTATGTAACACCGAACGTTTTCATAACGAGAATTTTTCTTTGAAGTATCTATATGCATACGTTGCACATTTTCCGATGCTCAGTTTATTAAAAGAATCCAATTTGAAGCTCTAAGCGAGTGTTTTCCACTCCCAGGCTAAGCATGAAGTAAAATTTCGAGTCTAGAAAAGCCTGAAAATTTGGTTTGGTTGCGTAGCGCGAAGCGCGGAGCGGCCAAACCAAATTTTCAGGCTTTTCTAAACTCGAAATTTTACTTCATGCGCCACCGGTACAAAACACTAGTTCAATGTAAAGTTTAGCGGTATGTTTTAAACTTCGTAATATGTCAGTGTTTTGTACCGGTGGCGCATGAAGTAAAATTTCGAGTTTAGAAAAGCCTGAAAATTTGGTTTGGCCGCTACGTGACCAAACCAAATTTTCAGGCTTTTCTAAACTCAAAATTTTACTTCATGCTTAGCCTGGGAGTGGAAATCACTCGCTTAAAGCTTCAAATTAAATTCTTCTAATAAACCAAGCATCGAAAAAAGTTATATTTGCTTTTAACACCCACACACAATTTCATATAGAAAGATGTCCATAAAATGTATGTAAAATAAGACATTTATTTGAAAATTATCAAATAAAATGCAATAAAGTAATTTATACAGGGTGAGTCACTAAGCAGAAATCGGTCTATAGTGGGCGTATCGTTGAAAATAGCAAAAAAAAGTTTCAAATAAAAGTTGTTCAGAATCAAGTTTTTCATAACCCAAAATTATTGCTAAACATGGCGGCCTTACGGATATACCGGAAGTAAACACCAACTTCCTTATTTTAAATAGAACACCCTATATATTTTTACATTTTTAGATTGCTCGTTAAAAATAAACATGAGTTTATGCACACAACATTGGGTCTCAGTTGAACCGTTTTCGAGTTATTTCATTTTTTTTTTTTTTGATAAATTTGACGATTTTAAAGCTCGACGCCATTAACAATATGTTCAAAACGAAAAGAGTCAGAGTTGTGCAGCTTACGGTTTTGGATTCTGGAAGAAATGTAGTATTTGTTTAAGATTTTGCCATTAGTCATATTTTCTAAATTAAACCGAGTCCGTCGACGGTATTCTTCAGTATTTCAAACAAGCATAACATCATTTTTATTAAAGGAATCATCTATCTTGAGATAATTTATCTGATGCGAAATTAAATTTCGTTTTTATTGATACCGGGTTGTTGCCATAACCTTCCAACAGTTTTTGAGAAATTTGCGATTTTCTAAAAATTTTACTACATTTCGTATTATCGCGTTAGCGCTAGATACTGATGACGTTTAGTGATTTTGTTTTGACATTTAGTTAGTCATTGAGATATTCGCTGTTCTTTTTAAAGTTTATTTTAAAGCTATAAACAAGTGATTTCCACTCCCAGACTAAGCATGAAGTAAATTTTCTGGGCTTTTCTAAACTCGAAATTTTCCTTCATGCGCCACGCGTATAAATCACTCAAATATTGTGAAATTTATGTATATTCGAACTTCGCTTAAAATCTGGATTTTATACGCGTGGCGCATAAAGTAAAATTTCGAGTTTAGAAAAGCCCAGAAAATTTGTCTCGGTCGCTGCGCGACCCTCGACAAATTTTCACGGGGCTTTTCTAAACTCGAAATTTTACTTCATGCTTAGTCTGGGAGTGGACAGAACTCGTTTAAAGCTTCAAATTGAACTCATTTAAAAATCAACGAATGTCAGAAAATGTACAGTTTATGCATGTTTACCTAAAGTTTACCATGAAGTAACCACATTTAAATTCAGTGCGCATTTGTGACGTAAACGATCCCTACCCTCACTCTAAAATCTTCGATTCTGTCGATCCTTCTTACCGTATACTCGACCGTCCTTGGAATACACATTAGATGGATGTTTCACGAACAAAAAAAACAAATTTTCTACTTTTTAACGTCTGAATACACCATTTGTACTTAAAATGTAAGATTTGGTTTAATGATTGGTGTAGTTTAGTTTTTCTTATTTATATTATCCTGGCAAACTTCTGGGGGTTATTCACAGCACCAATGCAATTTGTCATCGGTGCCAAGTTGCACTGAAATGGAGTCATTTTACTTCATACGATTTGGTAATTTCTTCCCGAAATGACGTCATTTTAGTGCGACTTCTCACCAATGACAAATTGCATCTGTGCTGTGAATAGCCCCCTGAAATGTCAAAATGTATTACATAAAAGTTAATCATTAAGTATAAATGTAGCGAATGCCGCTGAATTTGGATGTCTCCGATCGGCAAAACGTTGGGCATAGATTCTTGAAGCAAGTAATGTATTTCCATCAGCACTGCCCCAGGTGTAGACCATACCAATCAGTTCTTCTTGAGAAAACATGTTCGGTTTTTTTATTGCAAGATCTCGCCAAAATAATCTAAAATAAACTGACATTTGTTGGACATGCGAGTCAAAACAAAATCACCCAACGCCATCAGTATCTAGGGCTAACGCGATAATACGAAATATATTAAAATTTTTACAAAATCCAAAATTTCTAAAAAACTGTTGGAAGGATATGGCAACCACCCCGTATCAATAAAAAGAACATTTAATTTCGCATCAGATAAAGTGTAACAAGATATATGGTTTCTTTTAAAAAAAGGAAGTTATGCATGTTTGAAGTACTGAAGAATACCATCGACGGACTCGGCTCAATTTAGAAGATCTGACTAATAACAAAAACCTAAACATATACTACATTTCTTCCCGAATCCAAAACCGTAAGCCGCACAACTCTGACTTATTTCGTTTTAAAGATATTGTTAATGGCGTCGATCTCTGAAATCGTCAAATTTATCAAAAAAAATGAAATTACTCAAATACGGTTCAACTGAGACCCAATGTTGTGTGAATAAACTCATGTTTATTTTTAACGAGCAATCCAAAAATGTAAAAATATATAGGGTGTTCTATTTAAAATAAGGAAGTTGGTGTTTACTTCCGGTATAACTGCAAGGCCGCCATATTTAGCAATAAATTTAGGTTATGAAAAACTTGATTCTAAACAACTTTTATTTAAAAGTTTTTTGCTATTTTCAACGATACGCCCACTATAAACCGATTTCCGCTTAGTAACTCACCCTGTATAATTTGATTTTAAAAATTTCAGGAAGTTATTCCAAAAAATTATCAAGATATGAAACAAAAAGTCGCATAAAATGAGTCTATTTCTAAGTTCAATTGCACACACCGCAAAACTATTGATAGAGTATTTCTAGATTTTTATTTATTTTTAAACACTTTAATATCGTTACCAAGATATTACTTGTTGAAATTGTAATTGTAAAAATAGACTAATTTTTGCATTCTAGTTGAAGATAAAAATTAAAACATTATGAAGTTATGATTTTTTCCACAAAATTCAAAAGGTGTGATTCATTTTTTGTTGTTCTTCGCTTATCGAATAGTCAAATATTAAAATAATTTGAATATGTATTTATTTGAATATTTTAATACATTCTGAATTTTTTTAAAATCCCAGCTTTATCATAAACCATTTTTGAGAAACCCCCTGTGAACGTTTGAGACTATACATAAATTAAGTAAAAACTATACTAATTATACAAAGTAAAAACTGTTTTACTTACAAGTATATTAAGGATATTCCATAAAGTGAAATCAAATTACGATTTAGATATATTTGAACTAATTTTTTCTACAAAGTTTCGATATTTTATCGTATTAACAAAAACGATATTTTTCTTATTAAAAAGTTTTTCTGTCCGGGCAGTAATCTCCCCGACCACTCGAGAAACGTACGATACTTTACCTACGCCCGAACAAAATAAACAATGAGCATTAAAGAACAATTTATTTATTGTAATAATTTTGAATAGTACCATGACAATGATGGAAACTAAATTAGTACTTGAATAATATACAGGGAATAAAGCTGTACATTTTCCGACATTCGTTGCTTTTTAAAGAATTCAATTTGAAGCTTTAAACGAGTGTTTTCCACTCCCAGACTAAGCATGAAGTAAAATTTCGAGTTTAGAAAAGCCCCGTGAAAATTTGACGAGGGTCGCGCAGCGACCCGAGACAAATTTTCTGGGCTTTTCTAAACTCGAAATTTTACTTCATGCGCCACGCGTATTAAACACTGATTTTAAGTGAGGTTCAAATATACATAGAGTTCACAATATTTTAGTGTTTTATACGCGTGGCGCATGAAGTAAAATTTCGAGTTTAGAAAATCCCAAAAAATTTGTCTCGGGTCGCTGCGCGACCCTCGACAAATATTCACGGGGCTTTTCTAAACTCGAATTTTTACTTCATGCTTAGTCAGGGAGTGGAAAACACTCGTTCAAATTGAACTCTTAAAAAAAACAACGAATGACTAAAGATTCAAAAAAGCAAGCTGAATTTGGATTAAAAAAAAATTTATCAACTATTTTTCGACGAAAAGTAATTTGTTTCGAAGCAGTTTTGGATGACTTAAAAACAACATTTTTATTATCAAATCCTAATTTGACCACAGAGGGCGCTCAAAAATGTTTATTTATTCAATGTTTTTTTGCATATTTTTTAACTTTATTTATTCAAAATTATTACATTTCTATTAAATTACATCGTTTCAATCAAGGTTTGGTATACAGGGTTTTCAAACGTTTTCTCGTTATAATTGGAGCTACAAAGTCAGTTAATATTCAAACTAGTAGTATTTTTTCCACTGCTTACGATGGTGAAAACGGAATAAAAATTAAACATCGCGATCACGAATTATGTCAAAATGTTCCATTTTGTTTAAATGTGACACCCAATATTCAATATTCCCAATCGATAGGAAATTGAATTCTGAAAAAAAATTGCCCTATGAAATTTTAATTTAAAGTCAAACATGACAGAGTTATTGATGATTTTTCAAATGAATTAATGTGGTTGCGTTAGTTTTAAATTTGCCTAACCACAATTAATAGGAATATCTACAGTATCGTTTATGTTATAAACAAAACAACACCATTTAAATAAGATGCTCAAAAACATCACCCACTTTCTCCAAGCATTTTTGAGCCCGCTTATAATCGCCTCTAGTGGCTTTGGCAATAATTCTACCATCAATAATTTTGATAGAATGAATGATGCTTTGCTGGAGATCGTCAAGAGAGAGAGGGACAAATATCTTTATTCAGACTTTACAAATACATTTATTCTTAATTTATATACAGTTATTAAAAAATAATGGGTTAGTCTGTCTGGGCTATCGATCTGCGGTCTTTCTGCCCAGTCTGAATCTATTTGTTATTGATAAATAATAACAATTCAATTTATTTAACTAGCTTCATGAATCGAACTAATGAATTGATGAAGTGTAGCGGGGGGAAATTTGTATTTGGAAGGGATATTTGGATTGCGAGGGATACAGATTTATTTAAAATGTTGATATTGTTAGGATTCGAGAAGAATTTTGTGCTTCATTCTAGTATACGTTGGGATATTAAGATGACTTTTGTGGTTTCATAAAGTAGTTAATTTGAAGGATTGTTCAGTGGGTTGTTAGGATGTCTTAATTTGGTAAGGGTTCTAAGGGCTGTTCATTCTGCTACTTGGATATGGTGGAGTGTGGAAGAACAGATTTGGTTAAAGACGATGCATCCGTAACCTAACAAGGGGCGGCAAATAGATTTATAAATATGTGTTGCTGTTTTCATGAAAATACCCTAATTTTTGTATGTCAGCGCTCTGAAATGCCGGGCCCTTGTCTTTGTTTTTAGTTTAATGGAGAGGAAATGTGGTTTAAAGAATAGTTTTGTGCCAAATATGATTCCAAGGTACTTGCATGAATATTTTAGTAAGATTGAGGTATTGTTAACGGTTAGGTTAGATTACCTGGGAGAGATTTTGTGATAGGGAATAAAAAGTTGGGATTTAGAAGGGGTTATTTTAACTTTCCACTTAGAGCACCATCTTTGAATAAAATCAAGGGATTTCTGTAGGGATTTTTTGGTATTTTTTAGGGTGGATGCGTGGGATACAAGTACTGTGTCCTCTGTAAATGGGAGGTAGAATTTTGTAAGATTAAAATATGAGGGATCAGTATTGTGTATATCTCTGCAGAATAAATTATATAAGAGAGGAGATCCTTAAGATTTTCATAGCGCCTCCTATACACCACACTTTTCCCATATTCCCAAAAAAAAAAAATCCATAGGCGTTATGTCTGGTGATCGAGGAGACATACAGATGGACCGTTAGTTGATAAATATCTGCCATTAAAAAAGTATTGTAATAGCTCCTGCCTACAATGTTCGCCAATCTTACGAACATAGTGGGCAGGAGCTCCATCTTCTTCTTTAAATAATTTGAAAAAGCATTAATAGCTTTGTCATTTTTGACTTTAAAATAAAATCTCATAGGACAATTTTTGTTCAGAATTCAATTTCCTATCGATTGGGAATACTGATACTGAGTATTCCGTATGAAAAAATAGAACATTTTGACATAATTCGCAAGCGCAATGTTTTTACGATGGTAACATCGTAATCAGCGGAAAAAATACTACTAGTTTGCTTATTTAACTGACTCTAGCGCTAATAATAACAAAGTTAGCAATAGCCGACGTAAGGTCGAAAACCCTGTATACCATGTGTTCCCGCATAACTGCTCAGATAGGTAAGAGTTTTCTATTATCAATTTTTTAGCAAAAAGTAATTCTTTATAAAACGTTTTGGCTTTCATAAAATAATATTACCATAAGGACAACACACATTTGATATGAGGGTCTTTACTATGGATAAAGAATAAAATTAGCCCTAAAGAGAAATGGCTTACAATTTGGCTTTAGAGAAAAATGTTATGAGACAAAAATGTATTTAATGATGAAATTAATTTAAACATACAAGGAATTGTTCCTTTGGGTATATACAGCGATTATTCGTTTTAAGTATACATATGGATTCGCTGTTAATTTTCTGATATTCGTTGTTTTTTACTTTTAAGTTCAATTTGAAGCTTTAACTGAGTGTTTTCCGGTCGCAGATTAAGCATGGAGTAAAATTTCGAGTTTAGAAAAGCCTACAAATTTGGTTTGGTCGCGTAGCGCTACGCGACCAAACCAAATTTTCAGTCTTTTCTAAACTCGAAATTTTACTTCATGCGCCATGCGTATAAAACACTCGTCTTAAGTCAAGTTAAAAATATACTTCTGTAAAATACTACTTTAATAGCATATTGCGAACTTCACAATATTTGATTGTTTTATACGCGTGGCGCATGAAGTTAAGTTTCGAGTTTAGAAAAGCCTAAAAATTTAGTTTGGTCGCGTAGCGCTACGCGACGAAACCAAATTTTGAGGCTTTTCTAAACTCGACATTTTATTTCATGCTTAATCTGGGAGTGGAAACACTCGTTTAAAGCTTCAAACTGAACTCTTAAAAAAAACAAAGAATATGTAAAGATTTAGAGAATAATTAGGATGTTTATACTTAAAAAAAAATCAGTTTGATATAAGTAACTAAAATTTCTGTAAAATATTTACAAATGATTCAATTTTTATGATTTAATATTTTAAAAAAAATCAAAATTTAGTAAAATTACAACTATTTTAAATAAATTCACGTCAAAAATGTACGATACATAATTATAGTAATAAATTTAATAAAAAATAAAATTGTTTCTATTAAGTTCATATTTTGTATATAAACATAATTTTTGATTACAAATTACTTTTTCAAATAACATCATTCTTTAAAATTATAATTAGAGGTACTTTTCTTTTATGAACATTTTAGTTTATTTTAATTTTTGAGCGCCCTTAAAATTGGAGAATGAAAGTGTTTTTAAGTCATCCATTTTTTTTTTGTAAAGAATGATTATTTGTGAAAAAATGGATAATATAAAAGTTTTTCCTATCCGGGCAGTATCCGGGGACACACGGTATATTAATTTTCTTTATAACCCTGTAATAGTAATATTTCTTGTGAGTTTTTTTATTTACCTTGCTGATTTGCCAAATTTACCACCATTTCATTATTTTATGTTAGTTTTGTCTTATTTTCCTAGGTCTTAACTTCTCCAAAAAAGCATTAAAACGTATTTAACTAACAGACAACAATTAGTCAAATTATTTGTCATCAGCTCGTGCATATTTTCAGAATCCAAAAAGATAAATATAGGGCTTCCTCAAGGTAGAGTTCTAGGGCCTATATTATTTATAATATACACGAACGATTTAACAAACTCTTCATCAGACGTCCAGGCCAGTATAATATCATTTGCCGACGACAAGCATATTAATTAGAGCCAAAAACTACACAGAACTCAATACTCGTTCTAAACATAATTACAATAGCATCCACGGTTGGTTCACCAATAACAAACTAACGATCAACACAACAAAAACGACATGTATTTTATTTCAAACAAAACATATATGATATAAACAAATTAACAATCAAGAATCTCAATACAACAGCAAGTAATTCTGTACGATTGCTAGGTATAGAAATCGATGTGCATCTTAAGTGGCGTGACCAAATAGAGAAGCTTTAAAAAAAATTAAGTGGTATATGCTTTTGCATACGTACCTTAAAAGGTATAATAGATATTACAAATTTAAAAATTGTACGCTAAAAAAGACTGTCATTCCTTACTTCACTTTTTAGTTGTATCGTTAGATGTACATTTCGAGACACAAGGTGCTCATTATCAATAACGATACAAATAAAAAGTAAAGTAAGGAATAACAGTCTTCTTTAGTGTAATAATCACTTCATGTAAACTTAAAAACATACAGTTATTAAAAATTGTATATAATAATGTTCTTGTCTTAAATATGCGATACGTAATACGTTTTTGGGGACATAGCAAACAATGTTCCTCATTATTTGTCATCCAAAAAATAGTGTTAAGAATAATGCATAACCTCGGATTCAATGCTTCTTGTAGAAGTATATTTAAACAAAACCGCTTGCTAACGTTTTATTCCCTGTACATATTCGAATGTCTACCATTTATTCATAAAAATAAATTACTATTTTACAAAAATAAAATAGGTCACAGGTATGATACAAGACACACGATTATTTATAATATCCCCAAGCACAGACTCACATTATCAGAAAATAATATTAATTATAATTGCATCAAATTTTTTAATTGCTTGCCAGATAATATTAAAACAATAAAAAAAATAACAGTAAGAAAGACATTTAAAAATACATTATTTGATTTGATTTGTAAAAAAATAATTATACAGCATAAATTAACACTTTTCCTAATTGAAATTATGTATATGGTTCTTTTCTTTCCTTTTTTTACGCCTTTCTTCTTCGAATATGCATAATTTTTTTTGTTATATTTTTGTTTAGAAAAAATAAAGATTATGATTATTATTATTAATCTACAACAAATTTGTCTTACAAATCAAATACGTATTAAAATAACTATTTCCCGAGCTAATACCCCGACGGATATAGGATTGTACCGGGTGGGCAAATAAGCGAGGTAAGCGGCTGTATCTCAGAAAGTAACGATCGTAGAGAGTTACGGTAAAAAATGTTACAAGTAAAGTGGGCAAGGGAAAATGCTGGAAATTATTTTCAAATTTCTAAGATGGCTGCCAGTGGGCGTTTCCACCATCTTGAATTAAATATAGTTACGTTTCTCGCGATTTTCCCCAATGAATGTAACAAAAAAGTATTTGCGTTTTAATGCTAACCTAAAGTGGAACATTTTTTGTAAAAATAATTTTTCTCTATCTTTCAAAATAAAGTGGTGGGGGGTATTTGAATGTTGTTTTAAATCAGGTATGGGCAACCTTTGACATGTTGAGGGCCAAACTTTAGCGTGCAAACACGTTCGCGGGCCGCGTTTAAAAGTACTTGGTGCATTTTGAAGTAGAAATAATATTTTTTGCGATAGATATTAGACATGAAATAATACGACAATGTTATTATAGTACAATTTATTAAAATAACAAAATGAAATTTAATAAAACTGGTACATTATAATTAAATCGTTTAATTTGCAATTGTTACAAACTACGAAAGTTAAATACACCGAATTCAATGAGACACTTGAGTTTGAATTTGGGAAACTAATCCATCGATATTTGGATTAATTCCACTGACGCAAAGACGTAAAGAATTTTCCAAATTATCGTCAGTCAGTCTTGTACGATGTGTTGATTTATTAACTTTCATCAATGAAAAGAACTGTTCGCATTTATAAGTACTGCCAAACGCACAAATCAATCTTCTTGCGAATTTTCTAAGCTGCGGAAAATAGTCTTCTTCTAGGTATTTTTTGTAGAAATCGCACAACTCTACGTCTTCAAATTTGGATTTTAGGAGTGAGTTTTCTTGAATCTCGATCAACTCCATATGTAAGTGTATCGGAGCATTTTGTACAATATATGTTGTAGGAGTAGCAAATAAACTGAAACAGTCTTCCATGTTTTTGAAGTCGCAAAATCTGTTCGAAAATTGTTCCGACAGTAACTTGAGTTCTTCAGCATATTGAGCATAAGCAATATTTTCATACGCAGAGAGCGTGTTGAAATGGTAACTGTTACCAGACAGCATCTGTGACTCCCACAAGCGTAGTTTGATCTGAAACGCTTTTAAATGGCTGTACAAATCATTTACTAACTGTCCTTGTTTTTGAAGTTTCAAATTTAAATCATTCAAATAGCCTGTAAGATCGACCAGAAATGCTAAGTCACATATCCATTTTGGGTCACTTAATTCAGATAGTGGTATATCTTTTATTTTCATAAAGTCTGCTATCTCATTTCTAAGCTCGTAAAACCGTTTCAACATTTTTCCTTTGCTCAGCCATCTGACTTCACAATAATATGTTATATTCAGCTGATATTTCATCCAAAAACGCCTTGAACTGACGATGGTTAAGCCCTCGGGATCGAATAAAGTTGATGGTTTTTACTACCACATTCATAACATTCTGGAGTCGAATGGACTTAGAACACAAGTTCTGTTGGTGGATAATGCAATGAAGGACTATCAAATCATCTTTTTGCACATTTAATTCTGTTGCTTTTTCATTCAAAATTCCGATGAAACCTTTACGTAAGCCGACCATAGAAGGTGCACCATCCAATTAATTTTGACCATGGCAAGCCAAAACTTGTGAATACCTTTTGAACTTCTGTAATGTACCCTGTACATCATTATTATATTACATTTTATTATTATATTATTTCTCATTATTATTATTATTATGTATATTTCGCACAGATAACATTAGGGCCAACAAATAGTCAGAAACCGATCAATAACAATTTGTTTATCAGTACTTTCACTAAAGATGTTATTTCAAATCATTATCTTAAGTAAATGTTTTCTACCGCGCTCATTAGACATTGCCCCTAACGTTATGCGTGTCCCTTTGTTATAATCTCTTTCTTCCAGAGCTTGATTAGAATAAGTTGTTAGTCTTATTTCAGACATCGCGAAAAGCACTCTTACTCTTGAAATCCGTTTATACTAATTCTTTTATATTAATAAATCTGTTAAAGTCATAAACAGTATATTAATAACAATTAATATCCGCCTCCCGCTCAACCATTACACAGGCGCAGTCGGTAAACGTGAAATAAATAAGTGTAAAAAGTAATTAGCGGGTTTTTTCGCGAGTAAATAATACAAAATTGTGCATAAAATCCGAAGTACGTTCCTCAACACATAGAAGGACGCCAAAATCGTAGTGCCGTTCCCAAGCTACCATCTCAATAGCGTCCTACTCCTGTAACGATCATATCCACAGAGTGCCAGAAGGAAGCCATCCACGTCGTGAAGTCCCAAGCATTTAAACAACGAGCTACCATATCAAAACTGAGTCGTCGTACTCAGAAAAGCGCTAAGCAGATTACCCGAGAGGGTAACACAACAACCGTTTCCACAGCCCCACCAGGAAGTGCGCGTACCACCAGAAGACGAGTGATTAAATCGTGCGACGAAATGCTCATCGTAATTTTCTTCTCGATTCTAAGGTAGGAAAGAATACACTCATTTATTTTTTGCAACCCACATTGACTTTTTTATTTTTCAAAATTATTGAATTTTCAAAACTGAATTTAAATTGTTTCAAATCTTTTTAAATTATTTTTCATATTGCTATTTTTTTTTACAAACAAAAAAGTTTACATAATGGAAACTTTAAATTTAGCATTTTTGACTCTGTCCGAAGCTAGATTCGATAACTCAAAAAAATCAAATTTAGAAGACTTTATTGGTCAGTGCAACAATGCTATGACATTGGTTACTGCTGAGCAACAGGCAACATTATTAATTTTCATTAAAAATAGAATCACTGGCGATGCAGGTGCTCTTGTTAGAGGTCGTGTTACTAATACTTGGAACGAACTTAAACAATTGCTTCGCGAGAATTTTTCAGTTAAAAAATCCTTCGATCATTTACAATCAGAACTTAGGTGCATCAAACAAGAAAGTAATGAGTCAGTAGTAATGTTCGGTAACAAAATCAAAAAGTTATATCAAGAATTAATTAATTCATTAGATCTTACATTAGATGATGCTGTTTTACAAGCACAAGCAGATTTGTTAAACAAACAATGCTTAAACGTTTTTATGGCCGGTCTAAATAGAGATTTATGCGTTATTTTGAAAGCGAGAAACTGTGATTCACTAGAAAAAGCTATAAATATTGCATCTTCAGAAGATTTTTCATTGCCTCAAAACAATTTTCAAATAAATTTAAATCAATGTCAAATATGTGGCAAAAATGATCATATTACAGCAAACTGCAGGTACAACTCGTTTCCCAAAAACAATGGAAATTCAACAATCACATGTAATTATTGTAAAAATGTTGGTTATTCTATAAACGAATGTCGCAAACGAATGTATAACAACTCACAAGGAAATTTTAGATCTCAGCAACAAAATACTAATTTACGATATTCACAAAATCTTAAACAGCCAAATTTTAATAACTCAACCCGAGAGCCACAAACCATACATTCTAATGTTAACAAAAATAATTCAACACACAATTATCAACCGCGTAGTTTAGATATTTCACCTCGGCAACGTGATAATAATTTACATCAAAATCAATCATTTCCAAAAAATTCTAATAATAGATTCATAAATTCTGATTTAATTTCTTCTCAGCAGTTAAATTTAAACTCTTTGGAGTCCGAAGTTGCGGACGAACTTCGGACAGCATCTCAAGTCCCAGAACATCAATTTTTTTCAATAGACATCGACGCAATTTCTTCCTATGTCAACATAATCTCACCTCAATTAAAATCCCAAGGTACATTTTTAATCGACACTGGCGCTGAAGTCTCTTTAATAAAATTAAACAGACTACAACCTCACGTGTATGTTTTTGACGATTTGAAAATTACCTTGCACGGCATCAATACATTTAACAAACCGATTCACACCTTATGTTATTGCACCTTACATTTTGAATTTGATAACAATTATAAATTTGAGCATGTGTTTCACATAGTTCCTAGTTCTTTTCCGATCCCTCAAGATGGACTTATTGGGAATGATATTCTTAAAAAGTTTAATTCTATTATTGATTATAATAATGATACAATTAAATTTGGAAATGCTTTATTAAAATTACATACTATCAAGAAAGTTTTAAAGAAAAGTACACCCAATAACAGAACTAATCAAATCAATCAACAAATTCCTAATAAATCTATTGTTCCAAATTCCAAACCTAATCAAATACAATGTGAACCGAAAACATCTCCTAAAATTCCTCGTAATGTATTCAAAAATCCTAATCTTCAAAAAGATATAATCAATGCAATCAATGCAAATAAAACACCCTTGCCAAGTCCAACAAGTCCAACCCCATTAAACATCGAAGTAAATAAACTAAATTCTGATAAAATTTTTGTAAAAGCTAGAACAGAAAAAGTGATTAAGATTAAAATCGATAACCCAGAAATAATTGTGGGAATTGTAAATAAACAAGAAATATTTCCTAAAATTTACTTATGTAGTAGTATTGTCACCGTAGATAAATCAAATAATACAGCAATAACAACACTGCTAAATACTAGTGATAATGACTATGAATGCGATAATATTTCTGTTACATTAGAGCCATTAGAGTCAACAAAGAAACAATTATCTTTAAATAAAATAAATACAAGTGAATATTCGAACGATAGTAAAGACATTAAAAGTTATAATATTTATTTAAATATACTTAACAAATTAAAACCACAAACTGTTAATCACTCTTTACCTGTTTTCTCATTTTTAAATTCTTCTTTAAAACAAAGCAAAGTCACGTTTCATTTTATTCATGATCGCACCACAAAATCTGATGGCACACCTTTTGGTTATGCAGGTTTTGCAGGTGAAATAATGTCAGACTGTGGTTCATCATATTTTATAAGTCATAATTTGGAAGCAAAATTGCAGTGTAATTCCATTGACAATCGTCTTTTTACTATAACACAAGGGAAACATTTTGGGATTTGTATTAATTTAATCTGTAATCCAACAAATTGGGCACAAAAATTCACTAACTTCTTAGATATTTTTCCTAAACTGTATAACAAACCTCTGAACATTCGTACGATTCTATTAGGTACAGGTTTATTTAATATACCAATCAACGATATTGTAGATTTTCTATGTAATTTTTCTAATAATAACCCCTTCTATCCACATCACTATACGGTATATATTCCTGAGAAAGAAAAATTCCATTATGTTGCAAGTTATTCCGAAAATTTTATTCAACCTACTCTAAATTACACATTTAGCTCTAAATGCATTCAACATTCAAAACATTTTTCAACACAAAAAGTGCCAAGCGACGGTAACTGTCTTTTCCATTCAATTATTTACTTAACGGGTTTCTTTAAATCAGTAGAAAAGCTTAAAATATTTTTATTGAATTCAAAACATATTAAAAATTGTCTGTCACCAAAAGAAGCAGAATATATACTCAGAACTCCTAATGCTTTTGCAACAGACGACGTCATTAAAATTGCAGCATTAGAATTAAATATTTGCATATGTGTTCATACTCCTGAAAATTATAACTTTGTTTTTGGGAATCCGAATAACGAAATTATTCATATTTTTCATTCAAATAGCCACTTTGAGCCTTTAATTACAATTTCCGAATCTGGCAATAATCAAGATTTACAATCCAACCCATCCGAATTCGTAAATAATAATTCCAGTAGATTAAACATATTAAAAGAGAAGTTACAGACGAGTCATCTGAATTCAGAAGAATATAACTCATTAATTTCACTGTGTCTCGAGTTTAACCATATTTTTAATTTAGAAGGAGATATTTTATCCAGCACGGATTTAGTTTACCACGAAATTCACACCTCTACCGACATACCCATAAAATCAAAAACTTATAGGTTCCCCCAGTCTTTGCAAACCGAAGTAGAAAATCAAATTGACTCAATGCTAAACCAAAACATCATAAAACCTTCTTTCAGTCCCTGGAACTCACCTATCTGGATTGTTCCTAAAAAACCTGATTCCGAGGGAAACAAAAGTTGGCGGTTGGTCGTCGACTACAGAAAATTAAACAGCGTTACGGTAGGCGACGCTTATCCTTTACCTAACATAGAGGAAATTCTCGACCAACTCGGTCACTCCAAATACTTTTCTACTCTCGATTTAACATCCGGTTTCCATCAAATAAATATTCATCAGAAAGATATTCCTAAAACCGCATTTAGTGTACCTTCTGGGCACTATGAATTTTTACGTATGCCTTTCGGGCTAAAATCTGCCCCCGCAACCTTCCAACGCTTAATGAATTCTGCATTAGCGGGTCTACCCAACCATTTGCGCTGTCTGTGCTATCTCGATGATATTGTTATTTATTCCAACAACCTCGAAAATCACTTAGATAAATTACGAGCTGTTTTTACTCGTTTAGAGAAATTTAATTTAAAACTTAAGCCGGAGAAATGCCAATTCTTACGCCACGAAATAGTTTATTTAGGCCATCTTATTACTAAAAACGGTGTGCTCCCAAATCCTGATAAAGTATCATGTATAAAACTTTTTCCTCAGCCAAAAAATACTAAAAACATTAAGTCGTTTCTCGGTTTAGCAGGCTATTATAGACGTTTCATTCCAAATTTTAGTAACTTAATTTTTCCTTTAACAAAATTATTGAAAAAAGATGTTAAATTCAGGTGGACCAGTCTTGAACAGGATTGTTTTGAAAAACTAAAAACCCTATTATCAAGTGAACCAATTTTACAATTTCCTGATTTTTCTCAAGAGTTTACTATAACTACTGACGCATCGAATTACGCAATCGGTGCCGTACTTTCGCAAGGCCCACCCTCACAAGATTTGCCAATCGCGTATTATAGTAGAACCATGAGCAGAGCAGAACAAAACTATGACGTTTCCTCTAAGGAATTGTTAGCTATTGTGTCTGCTGTCAAGCACTTTAGGCCCTATGTTTTTGGTCGACGATTCAAAATAGTTACGGATCACATCGCTTTAAAATACCTTGACAGTGTAAAGGACCAATCGTCCCGACTCTTGCGATGGCGTTTATGCCTATCAGAATACGATTACTACATTGAATACAAGCCGGGGAAATCTAATCACAATGCAGACGCTCTTAGTAGAATTCAAATTAAAAATGATTCGAACATCACTAACATTCCTACCGCGAACACTTATATCACAAATACCATTTCAGATTACACAGATTTTTTGAAAAAATTAGAGAACACAATAATACAAAATGCAAACGTAGTCGAGAAAGATGAAAATATTACAATTTCTCATGGTAATAAGGCATTCTTTCTTTCTACAGACTTGAATTTAGATTATATCAATTCCAAAGAAAATATAGAAAAATATAATCATTTAAACACACTCCAACAGGAGTCCCTCAAAGTTTTTGACATTGTAAAATTTAAAGACAAAGACAATTTCATCTTCTACTGTTTCTACAAACAACATTTTTGGAATTCCTCAACATTTCAGATCATTTTTAAAACCCTTCAAATCTTACGTGACGAATTAATTCAAAACAACATTAACTCTATTAGCATTCCAAAAATTACCACAACTCTCGATAATTTACAATGGAATAAAATTCGCTCTATTATTAGGTATATTTTCAAAGACACAGATATACTAATTAATATATATCATAATAAAGCTATTCTCCCGCAAACAAAAGATATCCCTGACATCCTAAAAGAAAATCATGACAGTCCAGGCGCAGGACATCTCGGTTTTCATAAGACATATCGTAGGATCAAAATGAACTACAAATGGCCAAATATGAAATCCACAATATACGATTACGTCAAAAGTTGTAAATATTGCCAAGAAAATAAATTAAATCGTAAAAAGAAACACGCGCCTATGGAAATCACCACAACCTCAATTAAACCTCTTGACAAAATATTTCTTGATGTAGTTGGCCCTTTGCCACTTACAGAATTTGAGAATAGATTCATACTTACTTTACAAGATGACTTAACTAAATTTTCTCTAGCTTTTCCTATTCCTAACCACGAAGCCTTAACTATTGCTACTACATTCACTGAACATTTTATCTGTAAATTCGGTATTCCTAAGTGTATATTGACAGATCGAGGGAAAGAATTTACCTCCATTTTGCTTAAAGAGGTGACGAAATTATTTAAAATTAAACACATACTAACTACCGCATACAGACCTCAAAGTAATGGTGCTCTTGAAAGATCACATTTAACACTCGCCGATTATTTGAAACATTATACCTCTAAACAACAAGATTGGGATAAATACGTTGCATTTGCTACATTCTCTTATAATACGTGCGTTCATTCTTCTACAAACTACACCCCTTACGAACTAATGTTTGGCCATAAACCTAATACACCTAGAGACTTAACACGGGAACCCGAGTTTAAATACACATATGATAATTATGTAGACGAGTTAAAATTACGTTTCCAATATTCCCACGATATAGCAAGAAAAAATCTATTAATTTCCAAAGAAAAAAACAAATTCTATTATGATAAAAATTCAGCGATCCCCCAATTTCAAGAAGGCGATTTAGTCTATCTGCAAAATGAACAGTTTCAACCAGGAGTTTCCAAAAAATTATCTTCCAGATATTCTGGTCCTTTCAAAATTATTAAAATCAATTCTCCCACTAACTGTACAATTAAAATTAAAAATAAACATGAATTAGTACACTTCGATAGACTAAAACATGCTACTGTTTTAGAATCTCCGGCACAGTGATGGCCAACGATTTCTACAACAACACCCCTTTACAAACATTTTCAACTTATATAAAACTATTTCTCTACCAACCTCTCATAATCACGATAACTACGTTTTTATAGAACCTACATCAAAGTATCTTGCCATGTCACAAGATAGACAACATTACACTCTTTTTGATGACCTAAGTTCATGCGTTAGAATATCCAACAAATATGTTTGCCAAACTAAACAACAACCCGAACGTATTGCTGAAGATAATATTTGCGAAATAGATATTTTAGTTAACGGAAAACTTAATAAATATTGTAATACGAGACTTATACCATTAAAGAACGTTCTATGGAAAACACTTAATGAGGAAAACACCTGGTTATATATTTCACCCGCGAACAAGACAATTTCTATTGCTTGTAATAATAGAGATACTTTCGACTTAATAATATCCAATAACGGAATCTTGCAGGTAGCGCGCAATTGTAAAATATTTACAGGTGACACAACCTTTTCTAGTACTACCTATAACTTCACAAGCAATCTGAGATACATTTTGCCAAATTTTAATATTTTAGACCATGAATGTTGTTCCAAAAAGGTTTTAAATGTTTTCAAAAATATATCTTTCGGAAAAGTTAAAATTAACTACTTTGATAATAATGATCTAAAAATGGCTAGTCATAAACTCGATGAAATTTCAAAACTTAGTGAGAATATAGTAAATAATAGGAACTATAGTTGGATTTCAGAAATTCATTACTCTTTCCTATCATATATTTTGCTTTTTGTTATAGTTATCTTTATTCTTTACAAGATTATTAAACGCACTAGAATTTTGCATTCATTTAGACAAATAAGACCTAACCATAACAGAGTCGCCGCATATGTACCAGAAAATATACCAATGAATATTAGAGACATGAATATAGCTCCAGACATGCTTAATGATGCTCCTGCAGTTCCGCCATTAAGAAGAAGCGAACGAATTAGATTCAATCGTAATCAATAAAGTCAAAAAAAAAAAAAAGAGAAAAAAAAAAACTATGTCATTGCTTGGGTTTGCAAAAGAAAAATATTTTTCTTTCCTTTACCTGTTTTGTATTGTCAAAGAAATACCATATTTAAATGTATGTTATGTATATAAGTACTCTGCATTTTCTGTATAAACAATTATTGGTATTGGTGTATTTTTATTTTCAGTATCATATATTTTTATATTATTTCATGTACATATGTATTTACAAATGAATTCATTCTATTGTGTATTCATATTTATATTATCTATAGTTCTTCAAATTAGGCAAAAAAAAAAAAATAATAATAATAATCAATTTATCACATTATCCTCTATTCAAGTAATTCTTTTAACTTTTTAAATTTACATTGTAAATTTTTTATAAGGGGGGGAGTGTAATGTACCCTGTACATCATAATTATATTACATTTTATTATTATATTATTTCTCATTATTATTATTATTATGTATATTTCGCACAGATAACATTAGGGCCAACAAATAGTCAGAAACCGATCAATAACAATTTGTTTATCAGTACTTTCACTAAAGATGTTATTTCAAATCATTATCTTAAGTAAATGTTTTCTACCGCGCTCATTAGACATTGCCCCTAACGTTATGCGTGTCCCTTTGTTATAATCTCTTTCTTCCAGAGCTTGATTAGAATAAGTTGTTAGTCTTATTTCAGACATCGCGAAAAGCACTCTTACTCTTGTAATCCGTTTATACTAATTCTTTTATATTAATAAATCTGGTAAAGTCATAAACAGTATATTAATAACAATTAATATCCGCCTCCCGCTCAACCATTACACTTCAATAAAAATATCCTCTCCTGGAGTGGTTCCTTTTAGCGGCTGTAAAGCAAGCAATTCCTCAGTAACAGTGAACTCCTTATCAACACCTCGAATAAATATAGCCAGTTGAGCTGTGTCAGACAAATCGGTGCTCTCGTCTAATGCTATGGAAAATGATTCAAAACCAGCCATACGGTCAGTCAATGTTGTTTTTATATCATTAACCATCATTTCTATACGTCGAACAACAGTTCGTCTTGACAAACTAATTTTTTCAAATTCTTTTTTCTTTTCAGGACACATAATACCGTAATAGGTCAGTAGGGGTCATGTGCAAATATTATTTTTGACGAAATTAAATTAAAATATTAATACAAAAATCACCCAAGAAAATAATAAAGAAAAATCAACATCCAGTAAATACGAGAATAACATTAGTCGATCAAAATTTTTTATCTGAAAGAAATAAAAAATGCAGCATCGCCTTAAAATAATAAACAAGTACCGGCGCGTGGAGAAATGCTAAGACGTACAGAAAGATTCAGTTCAGGGTTTAAGGAACGCAAACACAACAAGTGTGCAAGTCAGGGAAATGAAGTTGACGTCAGAGAGGGAAGGGTTTTGTGACCATATATGGTAGTAGATAAAATTTAAGCAACAAAATTTGGGGAGGGGAGAACTTTGAGAGCAGCAAAGAAACGATTCTAAAAATCAGTTAGTTTTGGGACCGGGACGGGGACAATCAGTATTTGAATGTAAATGGGGACAGTTGAGAATAGGAAGTTTCAGTGGGATGTGAGTTAGTGAATTAATGCTGATAAAAAGAGTTAAGTATTGAAAATGGAGTTAGAAAATGGAGAATGGAGTTAGGGATAACAGCGCTGGAGAGACTATCATGTAAGAGTAAAATTAATTCTACATCAAACCGACTTAGTTGAAATGAAACAAACAAAACCAGCGAAATAATTTAAACATCTGGGAAAAGGGGGAAGATGAAAGGGGGGGGTGAGAATGAGGGATGCATGATGGTTGATGTGTAAGGCCGAATTGAGCGGGAAAACGAGGTATGTCCTACTAAGTAATCGAAACAGTCGATTGATGTGTTAGGCCAATCCGAGTTAGTATTGCGCTAAGTGTCCTACTAACTAACCACAAGAAAAAAAAATAACTCGATTATGAGTGGAACGAGGTGAAAGGTCGTTCCGCTCATTAATCGAAAATGAATGGCGATTGATGTGTAGGGCCGATGTGAGAGATTGTCCCACTAACTAATCGCAAGTGTGTCGAGTGTGTGATGCTAGCTCCGAGATGGTTTTTGTGGGTTTCCCATCTCGTAATGCAAATGCAGGGGCTAGTTAATTTTGCTCCCACAAGTAGAGTCATACATTTTTTTTGAGTTTAACTAAATGCATATGACTTTTAAGCATAAACGTTGGGTAATATATTTTGTGAATATAAATAATCTAAGACATACCAATTCATTAGAAATGTCATGAAAGGTCAATAAACTTTGCATACGTTAAGCTCATATCCTGTTTTATTTATTGTCCACACATCCTCCTAGTCAAATTAAAAGGGAATAAAGACACAGCATTTACGATAATGCATATTGACACAAACAACGAACCTGGTAGATAAATAAAAGGGTTACTACATACACAACACAACGTAAACAATAATACAAATTATAAATTTGTACAATACCTAGGGTCGAATCATTACATTGGTGCCGTGACCAGGATGTTTGTGATCACAATAAATATGTATTAAATAATTTTAAAATGCTGTGTCCACTTGTGGACAAGAATACTTCAGGTAAAAGTGTTTTAAAAAGGGCGGAAGCAAAGTTTTAAGAGGTACAGACGTAACTAATATTTAATAAACAACAACAACAAAAATAAATCATAATAGCGATTTCAAGTTCATACGTGTTAGTATTTCAAGTTCAAACGCTGACCTATATTCAGAAGATAGGCGCGTAAACAAAAAGAGCTAGAATAAGTATAAAGAAGCACAAACAGAAATTCCATATACGAATAAAAACAAACGCAAGTAATTCAAAAATCAAAACAAACGTGTTGGTATTTCAAATTCAATCATTGACCCACTTTTAAAGATAAACACACTCTAGAAAAGGAAGAATATGCAACAAAATAAAACGACGATTGGGAAAGGAATTTTTTTAATGCACAAAATGCGCATTATAAGTTTACGTAATAGAGAAAGAAAAACATTCGAAATTCAGGAATACTAGCAAAATGCACAGAAACAATAAATATCAAAGTTACAAATAAATAATAATTAAAACAAAATATTAATAAAAAAATATCTATTAGGAATGCAATAAAGCATTTTTAAGAGCGATTAATGACCTACTTATAAGAAAAATAAACATGCGTATCCAGAAATCGTAATAATCGCATAAAATAAATGTTACAAACGTGTAGCGTTCAAGAGCGCGCAAAGGAAATAGTAATCAAAACTTACAAAGAAATATTTCAACAAGAGGTAATAATAAATAACAAAAAAAAGGGGGGTGCTTAGAGTAGACCCATAAGCTAGCAGAAAATACAATTTTAAATTATTAGCATGAGATAAACGAAAAGAAAAATCCAACTTGTGATTTTAAAATAAAACAAACAAAAAAAAAATACGAATTTCAATAACAGGTAAAAATCGAAGCAGGTTTTATAAAAAGAAAAACAAACAAACAGACGAATCAAGGGTACCTAGGTCAAATAAGAAAGTAACTCAAGTTCATAAAATAGTTCAATTATCTTACGAGATGCAGTTTAAGTTAATATGAAACCTAAGAATAAAACTATAAAACACACACACACCAAATGACATTAAAGCCACATCAACATATAATAAAACTCATATAACAAGGAACAACAAAAAAATGAATTAAAAAAAAAAATATATATATATAGACTTAAATCAGATATACAATTCAGATGCGATGATAAAAAAGTACAACAAAATAAAATATCTTATGCATTACTGAATTAAAGGTGTGGGCCTTTAACAAAAACAAAAATTAATTGAGTTTCAATTTTTATTTCATGTAGCAGGTGCTTTGTTTGAGTATGATTACAGCAACCACGATGACCAGGCAAAATCAATCATTAAATGTAGAACGCAAAGGTGTTTGAAGTGGGGGCGAAAAGTTTAAAAAAATATATGAAAGCAACAAAGCATTGGCAACACCGAAACCGGCGCAAAGAAGCAGCTAAGTAATCAATGGGCGAAGAGAAGGCCGGATAATCAAGAGTACCGAGATGGGAGAAATCAACCTATGGGGAAGATTTACAAAAATGCAAGAGGTTCCAAATGATATCCAAAATCGAAGGCGGAGAAAAAAAAAGATGATTTATTCCACAACATCTGTCCGTCAAAAAGAATCAAGTCAACAGAGTCACATTCTACAAGAACGGACAAATTGATTACATATCCGAATTTTAGCAACAAGAAGGCCGTGGACGTAACGACAAA
Source organism: Philonthus cognatus (assembly GCA_932526585.2). Taxonomy (NCBI): domain Eukaryota; kingdom Metazoa; phylum Arthropoda; class Insecta; order Coleoptera; family Staphylinidae; genus Philonthus; species Philonthus cognatus. The sequence goes on along the minus strand of OW052244.1, from coordinate 19,486,757 downwards.
GTTACAACAGAGGCCGGGAAGGCCGAGAGACACAACAACGGCAGGAAAACCACCAAGTACTAGACTCTTTCGAACGGACTTTTTAACTGGGGGCGATGGGTCATCTAAATGAAGTTTTGGCTCCAGAAAAGAAGCACTGCCACTTCAGCTGCCAATTCAAAGTCAAACATCAAGAAAGCAGGGAGCGTCAAACTCGGACCAGAAAGCCATCATGTACCTTACTCCTTCGTACGGACTTTTCGACTACAGGAAAATCAAAACTGGGGATGATGGGTCATCTGAAAAAGTTTTTGATCCAGAAATCAAACACTGCCGCTTCAGATGCCAATGACACCGCCACTACATCTTAACCGCTACGAATTCATAACAAAAATAATTTAAAAAAAGCTATAACTTAGCAGAAACACCGCAGCAAGATTTAACATCAATTATAAATATGTTTTAGAAGTTGTTACAAATCTAAAGTTAAAAGACTCAAGGAATCTGGGGAGCTCGATCAAGCAGATTCTTCAGTCGTCGTCAATAATCAGGGATGATGGACCTGCCGGAGTACTTCTTAAGACAAGAATTACCGTACTTCAATTTCAACAACGGCAGTTCTTCATCAGGAGCCCGCAAGGAAAAAAGGGTCAAGGTCACGATATTTCAATCTGCTACCGAAGCGTTGACTTCGTCCCATCAGCAAAGCACGAAAAAAAAGGGAGTATATGATAAATCATAACCATCTCAGTACAAGTAATTTTAACTTCTTTCACAGTAAAAAAAAACACATCAGGAAAAGCTTTTCAGGCACAGTATCGGCATTTACGATAATGCATATTGACACAAACAACGAACCTGGTAGATAAATAAAAGGGTTACTACATACACAACACAACGTAAACAATAATACAAATTATAAATTTGTACAATACCTAGGGTCGAATCATTACATTACCGCAAACTTCTAACATACACTCCTTGATAAATTTTCCTTCAACAAATGGTTTTAATGCCTTTGCCAATTTTGAGCTAACTATAAAACTAGCTTTCACAACATTATCAAGTTGTGTTCTTTGTTTATGAAAGATTTGTTGCTGTTTTTCCAAATTTGCGGTAAGCTTCTGGATTTTGTCTGTTCTTAATTGTCCTGCCAGTGAGTGCAGCGTAGCATGCTTAGTTGAGTAATGCCTCTTTATATTGAATTCTTTCATTACTGAAATGGATTCATTACACAGCAAACAAATAGGCTTACCATTGTGCAAGATAAAAAGAATTCTTCAGTCCATTTTTCTTGAAAATGGCGACCCTCTGTATCTACTTTTCGTTTCTTTCCACCAGACATCATTTTTGTTTACTTTTCGTTCAATAAACTTAATAACAAACTATAGTTAGTAACCACTCAAGATGCACACAAAGTCACAAAGCAAGTTTACGGCTCGAGCAGTTTGCTAGGATATCGCTTGTCCAAGTTATCACCTCGGTAGCTCAAATAGAACTGAACTAACGTTCGGGCCATCCACCCGCTTATATAGGCAAAATGAACGAATAATCTGGAATAAACTAGTTTATAGAATAATTAAGAAGCAATAAATCTTTTGATGTGTCGCCCGTGAGGCGGCAAACCTCAAAGAATTTGATCGAGCAAGTCGAGTGGCGGCGATTATCAAAAAGTGAGGCGGCAAACATGAAAGAATTTGATGTTTGCCGCCTCACTGTCACTCTCGTGAGTATAAGTACCTAATGTAATATTTTTTTAATTGGGTTTATTCAAAATGTCTCGCGGGCCGGATCATATCTTACAGCGGGCTGGATCCGGCCCGCGGGCCGGGGGTTGCCCATATGTGTTTTAAATAAATGCCTGTAACTTTGAAACGGCTTAATGGATTTGGATAAATTTGGTATCATTGAAAAGAGCATTTCTTGGGCTTTTAGGTTTCTCGGAATCATGACTATCGGCGGTCGTGTAGGCCGCCGATAGAGGGCGTTATTCGATATTATAACCAAAATATTGGATTTTCTCAAAAAATTTAAACGCGATGATATGACTTTTTTTAGACTAGAAAAAGACAAATGACCAACCAACAAGCCTGCGCAAACCGCATCTTAATATCTTTATTATTATGATTATTATTATTATTATTAGATATTAAGATGCGGTTTGCGCAGGCTTATTGGTTGGTCATTTGTCTATTTTCTAGTCTAAAAAAATCATATCATCGCATTTAAATTATTTGAGAAAATCCAATATTTTGGTTATAATATCGAATAACGCCCTCTATCGGCGGCCGTGTAGGTCACAACTGTCATAATTACGAGAAACCTAAAATCCCAAGAAATGCTCTTTTCAATGATACCAAATTTATCCAAATCCATGAAGCCGTTTCGAAGTTACAGGCATTTATTTAAAACAACATTCAAATACCCTCCACCACTTTATTTCGAAAGATAGAGAAAAATTGTTTTTACAAAAAATGTTCCACTTTAAGTTAACATTAAAACGTAAATACTTTTTTGTTATATTCATTGGGGAAAATCGCGAGAAACGTAACTTTATGTAATTCAAGATGGTGGAAACGCCCACTGGCAGCCATCTTGGAAACTTGAAAATAATTTCCAGCATTTTCCCTTGCCCACTTTACCTATAAAAATGTTTACCGTAACTCTCTACGATCGTTAGTTTCTGAGATATATCCGCTTACCTCGCTTATTTGCCCACCCGGTACAAGTGTTTTCTGTTACATACAGTGAACTACTACAAATATAACAATTCGGCTCAAATTATTCTGGCTATCTGTAGACGCGTTTCGAGATTTATCTCTTATCAGTATAGCTTTGCGAAATATTTGATTTAGTCTTTGTAAGACAAATTTGCTGTAGATTAAATACTTCTCCAAAACTTTACATTATTAGAGGAGAGCTATGTCCCAGTGTTTCGATGGGCCAGCATGGCCCTGCCTACAAACGTTTGAAATTCTAGAAATTCTCTACTATATAACCTTAACTAATGATGCAATGGAAGTATGCTATGCTTTTCAATGCTAAGTATAAGTGGCGCAAATGTCTGTGAAAGTATCTCACTGGACTTCTTAACCCATTAAGCGCCATTGATGGATATATGCAACATTATTAATTTTATTTGAAATATATTACTAAATAAGTAATTGATTTATTATATTATTTGACTTGCCGATGTATGAAGAATAACGAACATATTTTGTTATTTCAATATCTTGATTATTACTTATTAAAAAAAAAATGATTTCAGTGTATTATTAACTTCACAATATTTTAGTGTTTTGTACGCATGGTGCATGAAGTAAAATTTCGAGTGTAGAAAAGCCCCGTGAAAATTTGTCTCCCTCGACAAATTTTCTACGCGGGGCTTTTCTAAACTCGAAATTTTACTTCATGCTCAGCCTGGGAGTGGAAATACTCGTTCTAAACTTTATATTGCACGTTTACATACAAAATCGACGAATGCCTTATATTTACAGCGTATACATTATGTATATTTAAAAGAAAAATTAACAGTATGCAATACAGTAAGTCATTCGTAGAAATCATAAAAAATATAGAGCTTTAATTAAAATCAACTTTTAGAGTTAACTCTATAATTGCTCGGCCGTTAATGGGTTAATTCAACAAATGTGCGGTATTAAATTACAGGTAAAAATATATGTTTTCTTTTATTGTGTTATAAAATAAGATAGATTTTATTTTTATTTGCTAGGTACTTTGAATCGTTTCCGAAAAATTGACCCTTATTTGTAGTTCGAACACATCGAATAAAACATCGAACGCTCCAGGGTTTATCCGGCGGCATAAAAAGGGTCGGCCGTGGAATCCTTTTGTGGTATCCCCGGTTCGCAAGATTGAACGTAGGAATGCGACGGCATTCTCACTATATCAAGGGCACGAGTGGAATCGGGAAATAGGGAACCGGGGTGCAGAAGAGAGTGACAGAACAGCTGTGCCGAGCTTTAGGGACGGCGTCGCGGCGCCAAGGGCACCACCTGTTCGTGTTCGTGTTCGAGTTCGTGCGGTCTGGCTCACCGACCCAGGATGCGGCGTCGGCCGTCGGGACGCCCGGCGTCGAGACGGTATCTGTCACCGACGTCGAGTCCTCTCTCTCTCTCTCGAGTGCTTTTATCCAATTACCCGGTGCTCGCAAAAAAAAACATTACCTGCTTTCCCGAGTAATTCCCTTTTCCCACCGCATTATTATCATATTCGTTCCGTGCGTTTCATTAACGTGTTTTCATCACACTTTTTCTAATAGATATTATTATCGCATTATGCCATTCAACATACCATATTATTATGTATTTTAAACATACTGCATATCATATGACCATGAATGCTTTGAGCAAGTTCAATGATTTTTTTTTTCAGGAAAAATTATGGTGATGAAAATATGATTACAATTTCAACAATAAATAATTTCATTTAGAAGGAACATTTCAGTTATCATGTCTAAAAAATACCCCGATAACCGAATTCATATACTGGAAATTTGGCAAGGTTATACTAAAAATAAATTAGAGTTCATTAGTAATCCAGAAACTTTATTTGCACTTCTGCTTTTTCAGGTATTCTGGCCGATTCCATAAGAGGAATGTAAAATTTAACTTATGTTATTCTTTAACTACACAGCCTAAGCGATTTGATATTTGATATTACAGGGAGTCTCTTTTTAAAGTACCACCTGGAATATCTTCAGAACCATGCACCGAATGAAAAAATGTTTTAAATTAAAGTTTAATGATTTTGAGGGGGACATCCAATTCTGTCAGAAAATTCAACACCCCACCCCCAGAGAAGGCTGGGGAGGGGGTAGCTTTGAAATCTTAAATAGTTTTATTGCAGATTTGAATAGAGCGTGAAAAAGTAAGTAAGTTTTATCTAAAAACATTTTTTGTTACTTTGATAGATGACGCTGCAATCAACAAAATTGTTTTTATTATGTAAATTTCTCGAAACCAATGAAAGCGGTGTGCGCGCGTGCTTTTTGTAAAACTAAAAATAAATAAAATTTATATAATCTACACAGAAATAAATACAACTTGATAGGCTGTAATTTAAATATCGTCACAGTATATTTCAAAATATCAAATAAAAGTTAAATTTTGATTTAAAATATTTATAAGTATATTTTTACTGAATTAAATTCTATTAACTTTAAATAATTGTTGATCATATTAAACTTTTGCAATTATTTATTAAGCTTTATTTTACATAATTTAAGCTTTTCCAATTTGGTGGTCGAAGTTTAATAACACACAAATAATGCATAGGAATTTGTTTTCGTTATAAACTTAAAGAAAGAAATAACATCAAGTCTATTTTACGACATAAATTTGTCAATAAAGGAAATTGCAAACTAAGTTCCTGGTTGATCGTCTAACGAGAGTTTCTACTCCCAGATTAAGCATGAAGTAAAATTTCGAGTTTAGAAAAGCCTGAAAATTTGGATTTGCTGGGGCGCGCGAGCGAAGCGAGTCGCGCTCCAGCAAATCCAAATTTTCAGGCTTTTCTAAACTCGAAATTTTACTCCATGCGCCACGCGTATAAATCACTTTCTTTAAGTGAAATCTTCAAGTAATTAGTTAGAGTAAAATAAATTGTTTGAGCTTTTATAAACTTGAAATTTTACTTCATGCTCCACGAGAATTAGGCAGTGATTTAACATAAAGTAAATCTTAAATTGCTAATTGTTCGCACAATATTTACAAAATATAAAAAATAAAAAAAATATCGAACTTCTTCGAAATGTTTGTCTCGTTGAGACTTTTCCAAATACTCATTGATGTAATTGTTGTTTCACTGAATATTTGGAAAAGTCTCAAGAAGACAAGATTTTTCCACTGATTTTGAGTGAAGCGAATACTTAAATATTACAAAGTAAGTCTCAAGAAGACAAGATTTTTCCACTGATTTAAAGTGAAGCGAATACTTAAATATCACAAAGTTTAAAATAAACTGCTAAACTTCACGTTAAATCAGTGTTTTCTAAGCGTGGCGCATGAAGTAAAATTTCGAGTTTAGAAAAGCCTGAAAATTTGCCTTTTATAAACACGATTTTAAGACTTTTCTAAATACGAAATGTTACTCCATGCTTAATCTGGGAGTGGAAAAGCTCATTAGTAGCTTTAAATTAAACACTTTATAAAATCAACGAATTCCTGAAACTTTGCAAAAGACTGTAATCTTCGAAATTTTACTTCATCCCTAATTAATGAGCGAAAACACTCGTTAGAAGTTTTAAATTCAACACTTTTATAAAATCAACGAATGCCTGAACATTTACAGAGTATGCATCCTAAAATCCGTCCATGAAAAATTTCATGTTTAACGTTAATAAATTTAACATTTCACTTGTAGCCTAATAACAACAATTTTAAGAACCCACGTTTTAATTTCGAATTCAGGATGACATTTTGTTTCGATTGAAAGACTTGTTTTTATAAAATAATAGTTGAATGGATATTCCGACGTTTAAAAACTAATCAAAAATATAAAACCAAATGTTGCAACCTTTTTGTCCAGCTTGTCTTTAAATGTTTTGGTATATTGCGATTCATAGTTGAATCAATTCATATTGGTATAAAATATGCTTCCAATAAGTTAGTATTAGAAAAACTTGAATGAAAACACTAACACTTTCTTCACAATAAGTTTGCATTTTGCTAAATGTACATTTCGAATACTAAGTACTCATTATCAATAGCTTACTCCTACAGCTTACTACAGCTTTCTCCTACAGTAAGCTATTGATAATGAGTACTTAGTATTCAAAATGTACATCTAGCAAAATAAAAACTTATTGTGAAGAAAGTGTTAGAGTTTTCATTCAAGTTTAATTTATATCTTCACGTAACTCAAAAAACCATATTCCTATAGTATTACAAAAATGTAAATCTTAAATCCAGAAAAAAACATGCAATTGTTAGAAGTGCTTTGGCCTATACTGTACATAAATGTGTATATGGATTACATTAGAATTAGTGTATCGATCGAAAAGCAATTACGCGCATGCCTTTCAATTTGTGATAAACTGCTGCGCTCGCTAAGATATGTGAAAACGTAATGGGATAACGAAATTAGCACACATCCATATTACTTTTGTAATACCAATAGAATTGGTAAATAAAAAAGGGGGTAGGACGATCGCACACAAAAAGAATTACATTTTCCTGAGCGCGAGTAAGAAATTTCAAGTGGAGAGTGAATTGGACCGAAATGAACCTTTCTAAAAAGGAATGCTGCCATAAAACAAATTATATACGCAAATTCGATTATTCAAATCCGTTTGAAATTTATTTCGCATTTCCCTTTAAAGCAGCTATATTTACGAAATGCAAATAACAATCGTCCCCAGCGGGAGGGGAGAGGGAAGGGAGTTGAGTGTAAGATGAAACGGACGAATATTTGAGTTTGAGTCTTTATTTTTCTAGAATCGATTCATCCCCCATTCCCAATGATCAGCGATCCAGTGTCAAGTGTAATCCACTCCCCTGGTTTATTTTATTCCTACTCTATTCCATCTACCTTTTATCTCTCATTCTCATGCTAATGCAAATTCTTAAACGAAACTGTTATCTCTCTTTCCCAGACGCTTATTTTGTATTATTTCCAATGGATTTTATTGTAGTTACAATTTGTTAGACTTAAACTTTTGTTTAACAAACTAAAATACTTTCTATATTGTATTTTCTCAAACAAAAGTTTAATTAAATCCTACAAATGTTTAGTAATCGAATAGAAATATCCTCCTATTAATATTCGCTATTTTTATTTCACACCTTTAACTCCACTTCTGAAAACTTCAGGTAATAAAAGATGAAATAGCTGTTTTTAAACTTGCGAATAACTCAGTATTTTATATAAACCGTTTATGTTAAAATTGGCATAACTCCATTTCTCAACTACTTTTTGTTGACTGAATATTCTTCACAATTTAAGGATTTCCGTAATAAACAACATTTTCTGGTTATATATTTCAAGACGCATCATAGAGAATTCCCATATAAAAAATTCAATTTTAGTTTGTATCTCTATTATTGAACCAAAATGATCAGAATAAAATTAGAATCATTCCTTTATCTACTAGCATTGTTTTCTAAGTTTTATTTATGTTTTCTCTTTAATATACAGACAGTTTTATGTAACACCGAAAATTTTCATAACGAGAATTTTTCTTCTAATTATTCATATGCATACGGCTTATTAAATGAATTTATTTTAAAGCTTTAAGCGAGTGTTTTCCACACCCAGGCTAAGCATGAAGTAAAATTTCGAGTTTAGAAAAGCCGGAAAATTTGAATTGGTCGCGTAGCGGCCAAACCAAATTTTCAGGCTTTTCTAAACTCGAAATTTTACTTCATGCGTCAACGGTACAAAACACTGATTCAATGTAAAGTTTGGCGGTGTGTCTTCAACTTCGTAATATGTCAGTGCTATGTACCGGTGGCGCATGAAGTAAAATTGCGAGTTTAGAAAAGCCTGAAAATTTGGTTTGGCCGCTCCGCGCTTCGCGCTACGCGACCAAACCAAATTTTCAGGCTTTTCTAAACTCGAAATATTACTTCATGCTTAGTCTGGGAGTGGAACACACTCATTCCTTTATCTACTAACATTGTTTTCTAAGTTTTATTTATGTTTTCTCGTTAATATACAGAGAGTATTATGTAACACCGAACATTTTCATAACGAGAATTTTTCTTCTAAGTATTCATATGCATACGGCTTATTAAATGAATTTATTTTAAGGCTTTAAGCGAGTGTTTCCACTCCCAGGCTAAGCATGAAGTAAAATTTCGAGTTTAGAAAAGCCGGAAAATTTGGTTTGGTCGCGTAGCGCGAAGCGCGGAGCGGCCAAACCAAATTTTCAGGCTTTTCTAAACTCGAAATTTTACTTCATGCGTCAACGGTACAAAACACTGATTCAATGTAAAGTTTGGCGGTATGTCTTCAACTTCATAATATGTCAGTGTTTTGAACCGGTGGCGCATGAAGTAAAATTTCGAGTTTAGAAAAGCCTGAAAATTTGGTTTGGCCGCTCCGCGCTTCGCGCTACGCGACCAAACCAAATTTTCAGGCTTTTCTAAACTCGAAATTTTACTTCATGCTTAGTCTGGGAGTGGAACACACTCATTTTAAGTTTCAAATTGAATTCTTTTCAGAAAACAACGATTATCTAAAGATTTACGGCATGTGATTGGGACATTTATACTTGAAAGAAAAACTCCCTGTATTTACAAGTTGAGGCATTAATTCCGATTGATTGGCTAGAATTTGTAATGGTCATATAAGCAACCCAATTTACACATAACCTAAAAATTAATGGTATCAAATCATATTGGATGCTTTGGTTTGATAAATAAAACCATACGAAAATGTACATTGAAAATGTTCGGTGTTCCATAAAACTCTCTGTATATGTTAAAGATACTTAACCACAAATTGTTTTTTATGACTAAAATTATAAAGGTTATTACAGTCAACTACAAAAAATTGATAAATAAAGCTAGGCCACTTTCAAAATAAAGGGTTTATATGTGTGGATTATGAAGTAGAAAAGCTGAAAATTTGAAAAATTAATTGGTTTAAATTATTTTAAATTAAATCTTTAATTGATACTAATATTAGTTGAAAATATAGCGAGGAACAAATTGCTAATTTAGTAAACACAACAAATTTAATAATTGCTTTTATTCGAGAAATAATGTGGAATAACATTCGAAATAATGCGTTATTAAATTTCCTCGCAGCCCCTCTCATTGTTTTTGTAAAGTTTATACAATTACTCGTCTTAATTAAATGAAGCTGTTGAAATGTTTACTTTACGAAATTTGTAAAAATACCAGGAAATTAATTATTATTTAAATTAAGTGATGCAAATTCAAATTATATTATACACATTTCGAAGGCCATCATCTTTTACTAAAATTCTAATTGAATCTTAGTTTACTATTTATGAGCACGGCATTTATAAATTACAAAATTGTTATAAACTCAGAATCAAACATCGAGAGTTGATTTGTTGTGGCTAACATAAATAAATATTACTTTTAAATAATTAACACAATTATTACTTTTTTGTATTCACTTTTTATTTTAAACGGTGACTAGTTTCGGCTCAACAGCGAGCCATTATCAAACTAACAACTTAAACTAACATTAGGATCTTATATATACTTACAATTATTTAACAGGTAAAAAAGTGTCGAAAAGAGGAGTATACATAAGTCTGGTCATTTATTAGTGGGATTCCCAGATTCAGTTTTGCTTTGTGAATCTCTAATGACTTCAGAAGGTTAATTTTATGGCCCTTTTCCACACAATGCAAGACTGAAAGTACATCTTCACCAAAAGTATGTCCTTCTCCCATGATGTGAAAACGTGGATTTATCTTGTTTTAATTTATACGCTCTAAGATGTTCTTTCAGCCTAACATTGAAATTTCTACCAGATTGTCCTATATATACCCCTTTACAAGACTGATATGTTAACTTATATATCCCGGATTTATTGTAAATGTTGGTTTTCGTCTTTAGATTGAACATTTCATATTTAAGTTTTGAATAGGGCTTAAATGCGACTTTTAAATTTTCTTTTTTCTAAATATTTTTAATTTTAAGGCTTAAAATGCCAAGAAAAGGTCAGTGGGGCGTATTTTTGTTCACTCTGATCAGTTTTGATGTTTGCATACATATATTTTTTAATTTGTTTAAGTTTATGTTTTTCTATTAAATTATCTATAAGTCCTATTTTGTATCCATTATTGTTCGCAATGATCTTAATTATTTCTATTTCTTTTTTAAACGCGTTTTTTGTTAGGGGTATATTTAGTGCTTTATAAATCATTGAATTGAATGCCGCTAATTTGTGTTTCATAGGATGTCTAGATGATTGAGGAATTATCGTGTCTGTGAATGTTGGATTTTTATAAATTTCGAATTCTAATTTTGAGTTCTCTTTTGATATTTTTAGGTCTACAAAAATTCTTTTATTATTTTGTTTTGTGTCCAGTGTAAACTTTATGTTGGGGAGTAGGGAATTAATAAAATTAGTCACAGTTTTAAAAAAAAAAAGTGAATACAAAAAAGTAATCAGTGTTAATTATTTAAATGTTTACAATGTTTCACAAAGTAACCGCCTCCACCACAAGATATTTAAATATTACTTTTTTTATGTAAAAACAACTTTTTCGAACAAAAAACGATTGTTATCCTGAATTCGAAAATAAAATATGGGTTCTAAAAGTAATGTCATTCAAGTCGATTTTATAAGTGAAATGATATATTTAGCGTACACGGAAATTTGATCATGGATGCATTTCAGGATAGATACACTGTAAATCTTCAGGCATACGTTGATTTTATAAAAGTGTTCAATTTGAAGCATTTAACAACGGTTTCCACTTCTTGGCTAAGCATGAAGTAAAATTTTGAGTTTGGAAAAGCCTGAAAATGTTCACGGGGCGACCAAAGAAAATGTTCAGGCTTTCCTAAACTTGAAATTTTACTCAATGCGCCACGCGTATAAAACACTGATTCAACGAGAAGTATGGCAATTTGTTTTGAACTTTCACCTCACTTTAAATCAGAAGACAAATTTTGTCTCGTTGAGATTTTTACAAACATTTATTGAAATAACAATTTCTTTAATAAGTTTTTTGAAAAATTTTAACGAGCCAAAATGTTCGCAGAAAGGCTATAATTTTGTTATTTTTAATATTTTCTTATTATTTTGTAAATACTCTGCAAACTGGCAAATATAGTTTTACTTTATGTTAAATCAGTGGTTTATAAGCGTGGCGCATAAAGTAAAATTTCGAGTTTAGAAAAGCCTGGAAATTTTGTTTGGTCACTCCGCTTCGCGGAGCGGCCAAACCAAATTTTAAGGCTTTTCTAAAGTCGAAATTTTACTTCACGCTTAATCAAGGAGTGAAAACACTCGTCAGAAGCTTCAGACTGAACATTTTTACAAAAATAACGAATTTCTGAAAATATACAAAACACTCCAATCATCGGAATATGTATACTTAAAAAAATCCCTGTATTGCCATTCCTACCCACACAATCTAACGACAATATTCATTGTTTAAAACACAGTTTAACAGTTTAACACAATATTCATTGTTTAAAACACAACGCACAACAATATTCATTGTTTAAAACACAACGCACGACAATATTCATTTTTTAAAACACAATTTTTGACAATAGTCTGTGTTTAAATCACAATTCCCGGAAATGTTCTTTGTTTAAAACACATTGTACGACAATATTCATTGCTTATACACAATTTTTAAATAAAACACAATTTGCGACAATATTTTTTAATAAAAGCACGATTTCCAACAATATTCTTTGTTTAAAGCACAATGTACGATAATATTCATTGTTTAAAATACAATTTCTTAAAATATTCTTTGTTTAACATATCATTTCCGACAATATTACACAATTTACTACAATATTCGTTATTAAAAACACAATTTCCGACAATATTCTTTGTTAAAAACACGATTTCCAACAATATTCTTTGTTTAAAACACAATGTACGATAATATTTATTGTTTAAAATACTATTTTTTTAAATATTCTTTGCTTAACATATAATTTCTGACAATATTACACAATTTACCACAATATTCGTTAATAAAAACACAATTTCCGACAATATTCTTTGTTAAAAACACTATGTCCAAAAATATTCTTTGTTAAAAACACAATGTACGATAATATTCATTGTTTAAAATACAATTTCTTAAAATATTCTTTGTTTAACATATCATTTCCGACAATATTACACAATTTACCACAATATTCGTTATTAAAAACACAATGTACGACAATATTTCGTGTTTAAAACTCAATTTATAATAATAGTCTATGCTTAAAACACAATTTACAACAACATTATTTCTTTAAAACACAACGTACGACAATAATCTTGGTTTAAAATACAATTTCCTACGGAATTGTTTAAAGCACAATTTACAGTTACACAACACAATGACGGTTACACAAAATTGTCGTTGATATTAACGCAACAGTTAAAATTGACCGGACGTACGATTATTAACTTTTCCTCAGTCAAAACATAATTAGTATTTTCAGTATATACAGGAAATATTGTAACCCAAAATAGTATAATGATATCAAACTGGCGATTACAACTCTTTCGAATGAAAAACGACTGTAATCCTGAGTTCGAGAATAAAATACGGGTTGGTAAAAAGCCGATTTTGTAAGTGAAAAGTTATATTTAACGTACAAGGAATTCAGGATGCATACTCTGTAAATGTTTAGGCATTCGTTGATTTTATAATAGTACTCAATTTGAAGCTTCTAACAACTGTTTTCACTCCTTGGTTAAGCATTAAGTAAAATTTCGAGTTTAGAAAAGCCTAAAAAGTTGGTTTGGTCGCTCCGCAAAACTGAGCGACCAAACCAGATTTTCAGGCTTTTCTAAACTCGAAATTTTACTTCATGCGACACACTTATTAAACACCGATTCAACGTAAAGTTTAGCAGTGTGTTCTAAATTTTATAATATTTTAGTGTTTACATCACTTTAAATCAGTAGACACATTTTATCTAGTTGAGATTTTTACAATCATTCATTAAAACAACAATGTCTTCAATGAATAACTGAAATTGTCTTAACGAGCCAAAATGTTAATTATTTTTATAATTTTTTTATGTTTTGTAAATAATACTCTGCAAACTGGCAAATTCAGTTTTACTTTATGTTCAACATTTCGAGTATAGGGAAGCCTGAAAATTTAGCTTTTCGAATTTTAAGGCGTTTTTAAACTCGAAATGTTTGTTTATGCTTAATCAAGAAGTGGAAACACTCGTTAGAAGCTTGAGACTGAAAACTTTTATAAAAATACCAAATTCCTGAAAATATACAGAGCACCAGAGCTGGGACGAATTCTTGTAAAAAGGATTCGTATCACGAATACGAATCACCTAATATGATTGGAACCACGAATACTTGAATAAAGGATTTGTAAGAGATAAATATGATTCGAATCAAATATTCGAATCCTGTTTTTTCGAATCACGAATACAAATCCTTTAAGAATAAATTTGAGTTTATATTTTTTTTGTAACCTTTAATATATAAATATCGTTACCAGTTGTTTTAACAAAAATATTTGAAACCTTATTATTTATTAATAACACTGAACATCGTTGATAACAGTAAATATCTAATTCCCTGTTACTCTGATTAAAGATGTATTTATGTGCTTCTAAACTTCACTTCAAATCAGTGGTTTGTACGCGTGGCGCATGAAGTAAAATTTCGAGTTTAGAAAAGCCAGAAAATTTGTCTCGGGTCGCTGCGCGACCCTCGACAAATTTTCCCGGGGCTTTTCTAAACTCGAAATTTTACTTCATGATTAGCCTGGGAGTGGGAACACCTCTTCAACACTTCAAATTGAACTCTATTATAAAATCGACGAATGACTGAAAATTACCTTAATACAAAATTCACTGAATATCATTAAAACCGGAAAAGTCAGAGAAAAGTCATGGAATTATATTCAAATTGACCAAAACACTAACAAAAAGCTATATGATATTATTAAATTTGTCAAAACCAGCAGGCAAATTACAAAACACGTAAAAATTGATAACATTAATTTAAATATTGACAAAAATAATGAAAACAATTTAACAAAATGGGGGTTTCCCACGAAAGAGAGTTATATTAAAAGGTCAGGGAAAAAATCTTGAATCAGGGAAATGCCGGAAAAATTTTACATTTCAGATTCTTACTACCATGTCAGTTTTACTTCAAATAATATTAAACAAAATTTTGAAAACTAGATTATTATCTTTAAAAACATTTTCAGTCATTTATTGTTCTTACCAAAGCATTCAGTTTGAAGTTTCGAACGAGCGTTTCCACTCCCAGACTAAGCATGAAGTAAAATTTCGAGTTTAGAAAAGCCCCGTGAAAATTTTTCGAGGGTCGCGCAGCGACCCGAGACAAATTTTTGGGCTTTTCTAAACTCTAAATTTTACTTTATGCGCCACGCGTATAAGACAGTGATTCAACGAGAAATTTAAAAACACACAAAAAAACATTTTTCATGTTATTCCTTACATTTAATTCAAATTATTTTTGACGATTCAAAACCTTTTGTAAGTATTCCAATTCTTCTATAAATATTCGAATCTTTTTATAAGGATTCGAATCACCCACATTTGGATTCAAATGCGAATCCTCTCAAAAAAAATGTAACGAATCCGGATCACGAATCTAGTTGAACTTAAGTATTCGAATGACTCTTTTGAATCCTTTAAAAGGATTCGAATCCAGGATTCGAATTCCGAATGATTCGAATCCTGCCCAGCTCTGCAAAGCACTATAATCATCAGGATATGTATACTTTAAAGAAAGATCCGCTGTATATAGTCTTTATAACCATACAACCTAACGACAATATTCATTGTTTAAAACACAATTTCCGACAACATTCATTGTTTAAAACACAATTTCCGTCAATATTTATAGTTTAAAACACAGTTTCCGACAATATTATTTGTTAAAAACAGGATATACGACAAACCTTGCGTGAAACACAATTTCTGACAATATTTTTTGTTTAAAACACAATTTTCGACAATAGTCTTTGTGTATAACACAATTTCTGACAAGATTCCATCATTGTTTAAAATTCAATTTACGACAATAGTCTTCGTATAAAACACAATTTATGTCAATATTCATCGTTTGAAATACAATTTCTGACAATATTTTTTGTATAAAATATAATGTACGACTAAATTCATTGTTTTAAACACAGTTTTCGACAACAGTCTTCGTTTAAAACACAATTTCCGACAATATTCTTTGTTTAAAACGTTCAAACAGTCTTCGTTTAAAACACAATTTCCGACCATATTAGCTT
Source organism: Philonthus cognatus (assembly GCA_932526585.2). Lineage (NCBI taxonomy): Eukaryota > Metazoa > Arthropoda > Insecta > Coleoptera > Staphylinidae > Philonthus > Philonthus cognatus. The sequence continues at coordinate 19,470,838 of OW052244.1, read as the reverse complement.
AAAACAAAATTTACGACCATATTCATCATACAGGGTATCCCATTTTAATCTTAATAGGGGAATATCTCAAAATGAGTGCGTACAATCGAGAAAGTTGCCGAATGAAAAGTTTTGTGGTTCGGAGGGGAACGTCCGATTCTTTGATAAATTTCACCCCCTGACCCCTAAGGGGTGGATAATAGGGGTAACTTTAAAATCTTAAGTAGGAACCCCCAATTTTTATTGTAGATTCAGAAAGAGCATGAAAAACTAGGTAGGTTTTACCTGAGAACTTGTTTGTTATTTGCAACAGGTGGCGCTGTAATCGACAAAATTTGATAAATTTGATTTTCTTCAATAAAACATAAAACTAGTGTTTAGCAGACAATTAATTCTTAAAAAATTCTCAAGTCACTTAAAATGAACGCCCATTTAGGTGGGGAAGGGTGCAAAGTTTGTTCACTCCAAAGAAACCTTTAATTTTTTTTAAAATGACAAACTAAAGTTAGGGCAAGGGCTATGTTTGAAAAATTAATTCACCTTCATGAACTGACCTTCACATCTTGTTTATGAGTAAGAAAAGTGAAAGATGAGAGAGAGACAGAGAGAGAATCTTTGAAATTTAAGATGGACATTTTCAGCCCAAATTTAAATATCTCTTAACCGTATTTGAATAATTGTTCACCAAAAAAATTGTGCTGGTGGGAAATTCCTAGTAGATGGAAATCCTGCAGTTGTTGAATCAAAAGTTTTCTGTGAATAAAATGCTTACATTTTTTGCCTTGATTTGGTTTTCAAGTCACTTATGGTTCAACATTTTAAGGAAGATTAAAGTAAGATTTAGGTGGGATTTAATGATTTAGTAGGTGTTTGATGTGACCGCCATTGTTCCCAATACAGATATTTATTCTTTTTTCAAAGTTTTGACGTCGCCAGATGTTTTTTTTTTCTTGTAAGACTACATTAAAATCTTAAATAGGAACTCCCAATTTGTATTGTGGATTCGGAAAGAGCATAAAAAACTACGTAGGTTTTACCTCAGAAATTTTTTGTTATTTGCAACAGGTGTCGCTGTAATCGACAAAATTTGAAAATGTGATTGTTTCCGATAAAACATAAAATTTGTGTTTGGCTGACAATTTATGATTAAAAACTTCACAAGCCATTTAAAATAATAGAGGTAATTATTTTAAATGGCTTGTGAAGTTTTTAATCATAAATTGTCAGCCAAACACTAATTTTATGTTTTATCGGAAACAATCACATTTTCAAATTTTGTCAATTACAGCGACACTTGTTGCAAATATCAAAAAATTTCTGAGGTAAAACCTACGCAGTTTTTTATGCTCTTTCCGAATCCATAATAAAAATTGGGAGATCCTATTTAAGATTTTAAAGTTACCCCTATTATCCACCCCCTTGAAGGTCGGGGGTGAAATTCATGGAAGAATCGGATGTCCCCCTCCGAACCAGAAACCTTTAATTCGGCAATATTCTCGATTGGACGCACTCATTTCGAGGTATTCCCCTGTTAAGATTAAAATGGGACACCCTGTATAAAATAAACTGTACGACTATATTCTTTGCTTAAAACACAATATTTGACAATATTCTTTGCTTACAACGAAATTTCTGACAATAGTCTGTTTAAAAACAATTTCTGACAATCTTCATTGTTTTAAACACAATTTACGACAATATTCTTTGTTTAAGAAACAATGTAGACAAAACTCATTGTTTACCATATAATTTTTGACAATAGTATTCGTTTAAAACATAACTTCCGACAATATTCTGTGTTTAAAAATGTACAATAATATTCTTTGTTTAAATAACAACTTCCGACAGTATACTTTCTTCAAAACAAAATTCCCAACAATATTGTTTGTTTAAACTACAATTTACATTTACACAACACGATGACGTTTACATCAGATTGTTGTTGATATTGACGCGACAAATCAGAATTTTCAGGCTTGTCTAAATTCTAAATTTTGTTTCATGCGCCACGCGTATAAAACACTGATCTTTTCTGAACTTCAAATACAGCTATTTGATCCTTTTTGAACCTGAAGTTGCTAGTCTGTATAAAGTATAGATAAATATCTAAATAAATTATATATTTATGTTTTCTAAATGGGTGTTACGATCTAAAAAAATAGATTAGGAATTAAAATATACCAAATTGAATAGGAAATAGTTTATACTAGATGGAAATGGTGTAAAGCAACTTTTTCTTATAAAACCGCCAGAGCGTTTCTTTGTTTGTACTCTAAAGTGTAATTTGACGCCCCCTATTTTTAGCGCCCTAGGCTCGGGCTCAGTGGGCCTAATGGGAAATCCACCCCTGGCTCTTTAGGAGATAAAGGGCTCTACAATTTAATATCTGTAAGTAAACAGTTGTTTAAACAAGAATATTTTAATTATAATGATAATTTTACCAATAGTATAGTAATCATCTGTATGTGGGAGGTAAACTACACCAAATCACATTTTTGAAACTTTACAGTGCTATTTACCTCTCGATAGAGTAAAAAAATTCTAATTGCAACAGTATAAAAAACGGATTTTGAAAAAAATTTAACTTGGTATATTGTCCAGTTCACGAGAAGTGTCCTGTGACATTTAAGTTCAAATTAAAATAACTATAACAGTATAAACCTCCCAATTAAGAGAGTTAAGCATACGTTACAATTAATCACACTAAAGTAAGAGAAATAATATTCATATAAAAGTACCTCCAAAAAAAGTTGCAGCATAGGTTTAAAATCTGTAATCAAAGGACACCTTTCATAAATTCTACTATAGTAAACCTTCCACATACAGACATAATTTTTTAATTATGAATAATGAGTTAAAAGTATTTTTAACATTTTATAAAATGCATGAATGAATTTGATATTTAATATAGGTAGTAGGATTTTCGAGAAAGTAAGAAAGATTTATTTGTAACAATATTCCACGAATTCCGTAATAAAAAGGTTATTGATGACGGAGTATCTCGCATAAATATCCGTGAGATAAATTTGTAGCATGTAATTAATTAAAAACGCTGCTTTAATGAATGTTAACAAGGACAATAAAATGAATAATTCCGTTTAATTAAAGCGAAAATAAAGATCAATTAAGCACCGTCCAATAGAATAACACTCGATTAGTAAAATATAAAATGCGACATCACAACCTCCCCTCTCTTCCGAATCTCATCTTTAATTAATTTCACAAAACTCCTTGTTTGCCCACGATTATTGCACATTATACAAAAGAAACTTCGCGAATATGCAAAGTAAATTATTAACATTCATAAACGAAAGCCTTCCCAAGTTTTAATACCCTCTCTCTCCTTCTCTCCATCCCGTTCCTACTCTAAACTTTATTTCGAATAAAATTTCCATTCGTTTCCTCTTCTTTTTACATAAAATTGCTTCTTTTTCAACCCCCTGGCGCATGTACAGTTTGATATTGACTGGTCGGGAGACTTTTTTCTCTGTATGTGTGTGTATGTAGTCTGGAGAGAGAGAGATGCACTGTGCAAGAATCAAGTTTTATATAATACGTATTATAAATTACTTTATTACGCTATCTGCCATCTTTTATAAATTAACCCGCTTATCTTGTATCTTTTTCGAATTACATTAGATGTGTATTAATGTCGTTGGGGGGACTTTTTGCTTTGGAATATATTCATTACGTCTTGTCGCATTAATTATGAATAAATCACGTCATGTCTAAGTTTAACTTTATAGTTTCTGATGTGAAATACATTGTAAGCGTGTAATGTAATCAATTAGTCGGGTTAGGATAATTTGATTCGATGAAACGCTGGACCTGGATTGTTGATATGACGAGGGTGGCGTTGCACTTGAATAACGCCCTTATTTAGGAATGATATAATTAAAAAAAATATTTCATAAAGAAATACCAACCACCAATTAGCGTAATCACGTCTTAAATTTGTTTTTTTCTGCAATATCTATAAAATATATTAGAACACGAATTCGTATCTACATATTGTAAAATGTACCTTTGGTAAGTTTTGTGATGTTTATCAATTATTTCTTTTAGTTGAAATCATAAATGTGTAGGATATTGGCGAATGCAAATGGAATGATGAACCTTACAAATTCTCCATTAGCCAGATTGCATCTTATAAACAAACCAATTAATACGATGTTAATGCTACCGCCATTCCGCAATGGCATCCGAGTCATTTGCTTTGAATTGATACGATTATGTTGATTGCGGGATTTACTTAACGTCAAGCTCGTTTTATGCAGAGGCTAATTAATGATTTTCGCAATTAAACACGAATGTGTGCTTTATTTTATGCACATTTTCGTGGTCCTTTTTGGTCGTGGTGTGGCGCAGCAGGTCGCCTTCATTACCGACGCTATCTATGTAAGTACACGTGTTTCGCCATTTCTGGTGGCCGCGATTGCCCGTTTGCAATAAATCCGCCGAGACTATCGCGATTTCGTCTCAAAAACCAGTCTGCAGATTGTGTTCCGATATCCTCTGCATAGATGCAGTGGAAAAGAACAGGTGGAGGCGGAGGCGCATTTGCAGGCGGAACGGCGCCGTTGCAGGAATGTGTTTGCAGGTCGATTTACTCGATTCAACAATGTCACTATTTACATACATGTATAGCATATGTATAACAAAAGCACTATGTATCTATGTAGCAAAAATCAACTATAGGTTTGAACATTTTAAACCTTGCCCAAATATGTCCCCAAAAGTTATGGCTTCTACCACTGGTTCACCAATAAACCAATTTAAAATTATATGATTGTCAATAATATGAACATTTTTGTTAAAATATTCGTTTAAGTATTATTGATCAACGTTTTATAAAAACATGATTATATTTTCTTTAAATCAAATCTTTATTCATGCTAAATTCAGTGGCAATGATCGCTAAAATCAAACGAATAATTCTACTACTTTTCTAAATGTAAAAAATATATTGTTTTTGTTTGTTTTAAGTATACCTTCATATAAAAGATAACCAAATCTTTAGGCTATTTAAACACAAAATTTTACTTCATGCTTAATCTAGGCATGAAATACGTGTTGAAAGCTTAAAATAAATTTTATTTATCAAAAACGATACCTGATAATTTACAAAGTATACATATATAAACATATACAGAGAGTTTTATGTAACACCGAACATTTTCATATCGAGAATTTTTCTTTTAAGTATACATATGCGTACGTTGAACATATTCCCGATGCTCGGATTATTAATAGAGTTCAATTTGAAGCTATAAACGAGTGTTTTCCACTCCCAGGCTAAGCGTGAAGTAAAATTTCGAGTTTAGAATAGCCTGAAAATTTGGTTTGGTCGCGTAGCGCGGAGCGGCCAAACCAAATTTTCAGGCTTTTCTAAACTCGAAATTTTACTTCATGCGCCACCAGTACAAAACACTGATTTAATGTAAAGGTTAGCGGTGTGTTTTAAACTTCGTAATATGTCGGTGTTTTGCACCGGTGGCGCATGAAGTAAAATTTCGAGTTTAGTAAAGCCTGAGAATTTGGTTTGGTCGCTCCGCGCTTCGCGCTACGCGACCAAACCAAATTTTCAGGCTTTTCTAACCTCGAAATTTTACTTCATGCTCACCCTGGGAGTAGAAAACACTCGTTTAAATTTCAAATTGAAGTCTCTTAATAAACCGAGCATCGGAAAATGTACAACGAAATGCATATGTATAAAAGAAATGTTCTCGTTATGAAGATGTTCGGTGTTACATAAAACTCTCTGTATATATGAATATATATAACAATAAAAACACTTTTTGTTTCTTACTTTATTGTTATTTTTATTCGTTAGATGTACATTTCGAGTGCTAAGCATTATCATTATCATCAAATCAGTTATTGATAATGAGTGCTTAGCTCTCGAAACGTACATCTAACGAATACAAATAAAAGTGAAGTAAGGAACAAAAAGTGTTTGTATTGTGATTAAATACTTCACATAACTCAAATAAACAATTAGTGATATATACCTCTCGTTTTCTTTGTATCGTGCTCAACATTAGGATCTCGTAAACCAATGATGATACGAAGTTGGTCAAATTAGACAAAAGTTTCAATATTTAATACCGAGTAAGAATACATCAACAAATTTCAGCTAACATCATTTGTTTTGAAAATATGGCGAACATTGTAAAATGGATAATAATTTATTTTTATTTTAACACTGTTATTTAATGGAATACAGATCTGTAACTTGCTGTGTACCATAAACGTCATCAGAGAAACACACAGGAATTAACAGATTTTATACAGGGTGTTCCATTTTCTAGATACAACACCTATTTTTAGTTTTTTTTATGGCGGTCATATTTAATTATTGTGCAATTGAAAAGAACAAAAAAAAGAGTTAAATCATGTACCACAATTTTAATTAATTATTAGTTAAAACAATTGAATAAAATATGACAATTTTTGTTTTAGCAAGTCGGCCGTTTTAGATTTATAGATAAGATCAAGAACAATTAGTACGAAATCATGTGATATATGTCAATGACTTGTAATTAGTAATTATTAATGCATGCATCGCATGCATTAATAATTTTGTGTTAAGGTCTAAATTACACTATAATCTTAATTTTGATTAGAATGAGTTTACCCTTATATCGTATGTTCAATAAAAAAACCTCTCGAGTGCCACGATTCAATTTATTTAAACAATATGGCAAACACGACAAAATTAAATATGTTATATTCAATTTTTTTAACTAATTGATATAATTATCTTAAGCAATATCACGAACACGATAAAAATGAATATTTTTTATTATTGATTTCACACTACTTTTCTCGGTCTTTTCAACGATCTGAAAATCCAATATGACCGACTTGATAAAAGAAAATCTGTCATATTTTCAATTGCTGTTTTGACATGTGGCACATGATTTCGCACTGTTTGTTTCTTGATCTTTTTAATGGTATAAACATCCAATATGGCCGCCATAAGAAAAACTAAAAATAGGTGTTATATCTAGAAAATGGGACAGCTTATATAGAATCTGTTAATTTATGTGTATTTCTCTGAAGGCTTTTATGGTACACAAATATCTATCGCATTACATAAGAAAGTTATAATACAAATGAATTATTATCCATTTTTAAATTTTTGCCATATTTTTAAAATAAATGATGTAAGCTAAAATTTGTTGATATATTCTTACTCAATATCAAATATCAAAACTTTTGTCTAATTTGACCAACTTCGTATCATCATCGGTTTACGAGATCCTAATGGTGAGCACGATAAAAAAATACGAACAGTATATATATTTAAAAATTAACTTAATTATCTAAAATCTATCAAATTAAACAGAAACATTCAAAAATATCAATTCTGATTACTTTGAAAATATTGAAATGTATGTAGATTTAATAAACATTCGTTGATCATATAAAAACAGTGACAAAATAAATAAAAAAAGTAAGAATTATGTTTTAAGAACGTCATTGTGAATAAAAAATAAAATAAAATTAATTCAATTGTTTCCTATTATTTAATTAAATTCTATGAAACTATGGAATTTCACCTGACGGAAAAAATGACAATATTTACTGCCCGCAAATTTACCTTTAAAATTTCTAGAAGAATTTTAAATATTACAATTTATTATTATTTTCATGAAAATCGCTCAAACAAAAAAACCAATAAAACTTTTTTTCAAAAGACCCAACATTTTTATGAAATAAAAAGCAAACAATATGCTTTCATTGACGTAAAGCTTGAATCAAGGCTTATATTTTTAACCAAAACCACTGTTTTTTCTACTTCACATTTTAATTTTACTAAAAATCGCTAACTTAAATAATTATACACAACTTTTTGCACAAAATTAATATTGCTAGTAAACAAAAAGCAAACAAGAGCCAAAGAATGTAGCTTTGATACCATGCAAAGCTTAATTGTTCGTACGCTTAAATCAACGCTTAAATTTCAAAATCACTGTTTTTTTTTCGGTATGAGTATTAAATTTAATAAAAATTGCCGACTCAAACAATTAAGTGCTACATTATTCAAAAACTTGACGTTTTCATGAAACAAAATGCAAACGACAGCGAATAAATGAAACTCTAAATTGAACTTATAATCAATTGCTTATACGCTTAAATCAAGGCTTCAATTTTAAATATGTGTCTCCGTTCGCATTAAATCTAATAAAAAATCATATAATTAATTAATTACAACTTTTTTTTAAAAATTGACATTTCAGTGAAACAAATGGAACACGACAGTTAAAGGTGAACTTTTGAATCGTCGTAATGTTCAATTGTTTTAACGCTTAAATCGGAGCTTACATATAAAGTAAATTTTGATGTTTATTTACTCTGCGTATTAAATGTAATTTAAAAAACAATCTTAAAACAATTAAGCATAATTTTTCTTTTAAACTAAACACGTTCATAAAACAAAAAGCAAACGACAGTCATAAAATACAGCTCTAAATTGGCCATATACTCAATTGTTGTTAATACTAAAGCCTTAAATTGAAAATGAATGAAGAATTTCAAAGTATACTATTTCTTTTAAATGTTGAGCAATATACAGAGAGTTTTATATAACATCGAACATTTTCATAAAATACGATTTGACACCTTTAATTTTTAGGTTATGTGTAAATTGGGTTGCCTATATGACCATTACAAATTGTTGCTAATCAATTGCAATTAATGCCTCATTGTACACACAAGCAGTTTTTCTTTCAAGTATACATGTCCCAATTACAGCGTATATGCCGTAAATCTTTAGATAATCGTTGTTTATTTACAAGGAGTTCCGCGCTACGCGACCAAACCAAATTTTCAGGCTTTTCTAAACTCGAAATTTTACTTCATGCTTAGCCTGGGAGTGGAAAACACTGGTTTAAAGGTTCAAATTACATTGATTTAATAAACCGAGCGTCGGCAAATGTACAACGTATGCTAATGTATACTTAAACGAAAAAATCTTATGTTCGGTGTTACATAAAACTCTCTGTATGTTTTACAAATGCTTATAGAAACTCATTCTTTTTAAAATAACGTTTTCACATCAAAATTATTAATTTGCTTTCCAAATATTAATGATATTCACAAGAAATATTAAGATGTGTTTTCAGTAAAACTAATCTTAAAAAAATCAATAAGTTAGAACATAATGGTATTGAATCTGAAATATACGTATTAATCAAAAAAAAAAATCAGTTTACTGTGAAATTCACAAAAAGTATGTAGATATTGACAAATTTTCTTTCAATTCTAGACGCTACCACAAGTTGATGTGTGTTTGTATACTTTTATAAACAAATCATCCACTGTATTAATGTTAACTTATACAGTGGAGAACACTACAAAATAAAATGTTGATTATTGCTTAACAAAGGTTTGCACTCCATGATTAAGCATGTAGTAAATATTTCCAGTTTAGAAATGCATGAAAAGTTGGATTGGTCACTCCGCGAAGCGAAGCGACTAATCCAAATTTTCAGGCATTTTTAAAATCGAAATATATTACTTCATGCGCTAGGCCGGCCAGGCGTATACTACATTGATTTAAAGGAAAGTTAAAACTACGTATATTATTTTACAATTTTGTATTGAAAACAATAATTTTTTCAGCACGTATAATATTTATATTTTCTATGTGGATGAACTATAAAAATGGTTGCTCATCACTAATTTATAACATTTTAATTAACACACATATTCACATATTTGAACCGACTAAAATTATCCAACATTTTTGTTTCAGTTCAGCTTCGGTTTCCGTACCTACAAAAATAACGGTTTCCGATTAAGTTCTGGTTCAAAACGTAAAAATTAAATAAAACTTAATTTGAAAGTCCGCTGCTTAATAATAAAAATATATATTGCCTTGGAAAGAAAAATTTCCTACGTCAGTCAGTGTCAGCCGACGTTACTAAAATCATGACTAAAGTCAAAATCATGTAATAAACCAATTATACCTACCATGACTGAGCCCGCCGAAAACAATGAAGAAATTAAAAAAATTCACGTGGTCTTCCTCCACGGCAAACTTAAAAAGAGACCCGAAGACAGGTATTTATTAGATATGGCAGTTGCAATGAAAGACGCTGGACACAAGGTATCCTTATACACCTCAGAATTTGAACAGGACAGCTGTTTTAGTGAAGTCAATGTAAGTAAATTAATAGCTTAATAATAGACAGTATTGATAGTAGAACTTTGATTAAAACACTAGGTTTGTTTCACTGATTAATCAGTCGAACAAGCCAAGTGTTTTAATTAAAGTTCTACTATTAATTAAATATGTTTCACGGGTTAAATGAGAAATTAATTCAACATATTAATAATAAACGTTAGTAATTTCAACTTAATTTGAGTATTTTTGCAAACACTTCTGGACTTCGAGTATTGCATTTTGTTTAACGCATTTTCATTATCTACTAAAATGTTACATGTTTCTGTTAAAGTCTTCCTATAAGCTGCTCTACGTTCGTTTGAAATCAAGTCAAGCTACTCGTTTTAAGTTACTCTTCTTGATTTCAAGATTCTTTTGATTTCTTGCTGCTAGTTACCTGACTGGATTACGTACCAGTTATTTACCTTAATTTTAAGTTAGTCAGAATAATAAACAGGTGTCTTCATTTGTAGGCTTGAAATCAATTCAAGTAGCTTCAAATCAAGACAGGTAGCTTGAAATCAACTCATAACTGAAAATATAAATAATACATATTCTTAAATTACAAGATTCGAATTATTTTAGAGTCTGACTGGTTGTTTGAACGTGTTTTACTCAGGATGGTGGTTGCCGAGAAAGATGACATGCCTGCGGTCAATTATAATGGCTCTGAGGATGATCTTCTTTCCCCCGAACCCCAAACCTAGATTGATCGTTTTGGATATCGACACAATCGCTTTGTACTTTCTGTCACTGTTCAGCTCCTACAAAACCGTGTACGTGTCCCACTTCTCGAGTTTACAGCAGCTCGATTTTTACACGAAATTCATGAAAATCACGCCCGATTTAATCAGTGCCAAAGCTTTGAAATACGCTGATGACATTTTGGTACAGACTGAAGCGCTCGGTGAAGTTTTTAAGAGGTCTTTCCCGAATTTCCCCAAGGAGATTAAAGTGGTGCACCCGTGTTTTGATACTGGTTTATGGTCCGAGGATGCTATAGATATTTGCAGAGTTGTGCCTGATATTCCAAAACCGAGCTTTTTATTTGTTTGTTTCGGAGCTTACAAGAAGCGGTCTAACTTCCAGTTGGTTTTAAGCGCCTTCGAGGATTTGCTCCTGATAAGCGCTGATAACATCAGAAACAATTTGCATTTGGTCATTGCGGGGCAGTGCAGTGAGAATAGCTTGGATCAAAGAATCTACTACAAGGAATTATTAGAAAGCACAAAATACAAACCGTACGCATCGCAAGTCACTTTCCTAAAGCGAGTACCTACAGTGCACAAGAAAACCCTAATTGAAGAATCGATAGGTGTGCTCATTCCGTGTAAACACGAGGTTTTTCCCGATGTTATTTTATCCGTTTTATCAATTGGCAGGCCTATTATTGCAACAAATACCGGGTTTGTGAAGGAAGCCTTGAGGCATAGGATTACAGGGATTTTGGTGGATCCTTCGCCGCAGATGTTTGCGGCTGCTATGTTTAAAGTTTTGACCAATCCGGCTGTTCAGGTTTTTCTCAGTGATATGGGTCATGATATTTTTACTAAGAGGTATTCTAATAATGTGTTTAGGAGGAAAATTAATGGGTTAGTCATGCAGCATGTTAACGAAGAAAAGTGTTTGGAAAATTGTTAGTTGTTAATGTGATTTTATGTGATGGGTAAATATAAATTGAATGTTAATTTTTGAAGGTTTTCTTGTAGCTTCTATTAATTTTTTCTAGTTTAGATACATTTAGTGAAACTCGGGAGAGATGTGTTATGACTCATTGATGTGGAATGTGTGGTTCAAATTTTTTAGAGAGTATGTCGACAGTTGTATCTGCAACGATTTTTCCTAGTAGTATTAAATTTTGACAATGTCATACTGTTTAGGTCGCGAGTGTTCGCGTGTGTTCTTTCTTTTAAAAAAGCTTTAAATCATATTTTCTTGTGAATTTTTTCTTTTGAGTATACATATCCCAATTACGTGACTTTTAAATATTCGTTGTTTTCTTAAAAAAGGTCAATTTGAAGTTTAAGTGAGTCTTTTCCACTCCCAGGTTAAGCATGAAGTAAAATTTCGAGTTTAGAAAAGCCTGAAAATTTGGTTTGGTTGTGTAGCGCGGAGCGACCAAACCAAATTTTCAGGCTTTTCTAAACTCGAAATTTTACTTCATGCGCCACGCGTATAAGACACTGATTTCAAGCGAAGTTTACTCGTTCACAATATTTCAGTGCTTTCAGTGTTTAATACGCGTGACGCATGAAGTTATATTTCGAGTTTAGAAAGCCTGCAAAAAAAATGTTCAGGCTTTTCTAAACTCGAAATTTTACTTCATGCTTAGTCTGGGAGTGTAAAACATTCGTTTTAGGCTTCTAAGTAAGTTCTTTAAAAAAAGCGTATGCATATGTATGTATACCTAATGGAAAATTCCCTGTATGTATACTTGAAAGAAAAATGCACTGTATTGCCAGATTAATCCGATGACTATTTGCCAAATCTACTGATCAATCGAATGCGCTGATTCAACTAAGAGCTTACACAAAATCAGCATAAATGCATTATTTATTTCTGTAAATACCTGAACTATTTAGTAGATGTGGAAACTGGAATTGATTTGTGGCTGGGTTTTTACAGATTTACTTTTACGAAGACATTGTCAAAATGTGACGTTTAACCTCAAAATTTTGAAGCTGCATACCGGAACATACGTTTTCGTATGTTCCATTTAAAAACCATAGCAGACATATTATAGTTTTCTGTCTCTATTCACACACGTAATCTAATGACATCAAACTATTTTCGTATTATACAGGGTGCGGCAAAACAGACAGTGCAGTTTGAAACGCCCAGTACATCTCGTGTAGTGGGGGTACCTACGTGGGAGGGATATCATTGTGTCGGGGGGGTCGTGCCGATTTTAGTCGTTACCATGGTTTGGTCTGGAGAACATCGGGGCTTCGCAGTCCGCACGTTTCTTGAAAATGACCGTTCTGCCGTCGCTACCCAGCGGGCCTTCCGGCTGCATTTCAATCTTGCGCGTCGTGATCCCGTCCCTCACCGTAATTTAATCGCGAGTTGGGTGCGTACATTAGAAGAAGCTGGTTCCACACAAAGACGTAGGGGTTTAGGAAGACCCAGAAAAAAGCCCCGAAAATGTTGCAACAGTAAGAGAAGCTATCGAACGGTCACCTACGCGCTCTTCCCTGAAGCATGCAACTGCATAGGCCATTGCTGATCGCTCTCTAAGACGGATATTGCATGAAGACTCATTCCACCCCTACAAGATGATGCTTGTTTAAAAGTTAATTATGAAAACCGCATTAATCGCTCCCAAGAAATGTTGAACCGGATCCATGCGAGGTCAAATTTTTTCAGTTGTGACAAGGCCCACTTCCATCTCTGTGGAGGAGTGAATAAACAAAATTTTCAATACTGGGCTGTAAATAACTCAAGGCAACTTCACGAGAGACCACTTCACTCCCCAAAAATCACCGTGTTGTGCGATTTCCAAATTTGGGGTGATTGGGCCTTATTTTTTTGAAGAGGACGGACGAACCGTAACTGTCACTGCTCAATGTTATGCTTACATGTTGGAAATTTTTTTCAACCTCGATTGGAAGAACTGATATAGGAAGAAGATCTGGGAGACATCTAGTTTCAGCAGGACGGGGTTACGGCCCATACTGCTTGAGTTTCAATGACGAAACTGCGACAGCTGTTCCCTGGGTGCCTTGTTTCTCTGAGAGGTGATGGGGAGTGGCCCGCACGCTCCCTTGATCTGAGCATTTGCGACTTCTCCCTGTGGGGCTACCTGAAAGAAAAGATTTTTTGGCATCGACCTCGCACCTTGGAAGAACTCAGGGATCGAATTCGAGAGAAAATCGCCGCTATACACATCGAGATGTGCCAAAATGCGGCCGAAAAACTCAGAAATCGCCTTCATCAATGTATCGCTGCTGGGGGTCATCATCTTTCTGATGTCATCTTGAGGACCATGGATAAAACGACATGATGCACCGATTAGGATAAAATAAACAAAATTTCTTTAAATTGCGCCGTTTTTTTTTTAATAGCCCTTCAAAACTGCACTGTCTGTTGTGCCGCACCCTGTATGTATTGGTGCAGAAAGCACTACAAATCAAATAAACAATGGGACACCTCTCGTGAATCGTACTTTAGTTACTACACTTCTCTATAGTTTAATAAAGTATTATTAACAAAAGATTACAGCAATTTTAAGAGAGAGAAAACACAAACGCGCGCCCCCCAATTACATTCCATAATCGAATCAAACGCAGAATGCAATTTACTTTTCAATTTTCGCACATGAAACCTTTCGTTCTCATCGGAGCGATACTTCGCAAAACGAAATTACGCACTTTTCAAAAGAATCCTTTATGCCCAATTAATGAATTTAAATCGTTCCATCAAAGATCTGGGTAGGGGCGACTAGGGAGGTACACCCTCCCATTTAATGAGATCATAAGTTATTGAGTGTTTCTGGAGGAGGATTTTCTTAAGCGCGAGTGAATTATTTAGATTAATATATTACGAACATTTATATATGAGTATAATATAACGCGATTGCGTTATTCACGAGACACAAACAAATTCATTTCTGTTACTAAGCCCGACTTTGTATCGACCCGGCCTCGTTATGACATCTAAATATATGTGCTCGTATCAAAAGCGGATGAGGATAATATAAATATTTCATTTGTATTTAATATTTACTATTCGATATCAACCCATTCAAATACAATGATGTACAAGAGACGTAAATTATTTTAATATGTAATTGTTGATTTTGATGTGACTCAGCCATCACTAATTCGTTCGAGATTTATATAGTAAAAAAACCTAGATTTTGAAATAAAAATCATTGTTTATAAATATATCTTTATGCTACAGGATATTTTCTTTTAGGCATACGCGTGATCAAGTAATTTAATTTTCCTTTAATTTTTTATCGCGATAAAAAACTAGGGTGGTCGTGGGATTTTATTTCAAAATCTTGGTTCCTGGACCATACAAATTTCTTATAATTTTTTACACTTGTTAAAAGATCAATACTCCGCTTAGATCTAAAATTTTATGTTTTTATTCAATTCAGTTTTTATGTTATGAAGTTTTGAAATGTGAAAGAAATGAAAATAATGTCGAGTTTAAATAAGCCTGAAAAGTTGGTTTGATCGCTCTGCTTCGCTACGCGACCAAACAAAATTAAGAAGAACAGGTTTCTTTTGTTTTTGATTATTGTTATAGAATCAGAACATATCTAATTTCTTATATAGGATGTCTCGCGAAGTTCTCCCGGCACTTAAAGGGCATGTTATTGAGATAATTTCAAGCAAAAAGTTCATATGAATATGTGTCCTATTCTCACCATTATCTGAGCTTTACACATTTCAAACTAAATTAATCTTAAATAATTTTTATTTTTATGGCATCAAAATTAATAACATAAATGACTGCACACTAATAATTTAAAAGAGCACTTTTTTGCCTGTGAATACCACGCGTTCTATTCGTTACCTGCATGGCTGTCTTTTATCTTTTGTTTTTTTGACACATATTCATATGAACTTTTTTGCTTGATATCAAGAACATGCCCCTTAAGTGCCGGGAGAGACACCCTGTATGTATTCATAAAGTGTATTTGAAATTTTGCCCTGTAGTGTGCAGGGTGGTCTAATTTCGATGTTGCGCCGATGGCGTAGTCACGATCTCTTTTTAGGACTAGGATAATGCCGAAAATAAAAATGTACTATCTTGTTCTTTTCAGAAGTTATGGGGCAAAATCGGTGTTTCTTGATTTTTAACTTTACGTAATATCCTGCGTAATTTGTAAGATGGACAAAAACTATAAATACCTTCTTAAGACACTTTTTTGAGTAGAATCCAGTGGCGTAGGCATTTTTATTTTATGCATACATTTTTGACTTATAGCCAAATTATATTTTTAAAATGTAAATCGTAGTTGGCTTTGACACAGTTGAAAAGAGTGTTTTTCGCTGATAAAAAAATATATACTCTTGTGAATTTATCTTAAAGAGACATTGTTTTTGTTGAGAACAAAATGTGTCGTTCTTCGTCTTTTTTTATTGTAAAAACATAGTGTCGTTGTACGTCTTTTTTATTGTAAAAATATAGTTACCTGACTTTATTTTTACCTACTGTACGATGGCCTACAGAAATTATGAAAAGTGCGATATGTTTGAATGTTTCATCAAAATATTTAAGATTCCAAGTTCGACTGCACAACTTCATTTTCAAAGATATCCTAAACGTCGCTAACCCGCGGAAATAATATTTACTCTGGATCTTTTTAAAGGCCTAGGACCAAAACATATAACATACCAGGCCAAGAATAAGAGAAAATCAATGTTTATGGTTCAAATTAATCGCCTGTGTCAGGGCAAATCCCAATACATCCTCTCGCGAAATTCAGCAGAATGTCGGAGTTTCTCGTTGCAAGACTTCAAAAATATTAAAGAGCCATCAATTTAAACCTGTTTAATATTTACGGCCGGGAGACTATGAAAGGAAGCTCGACTTTTGCAATTGGTATGTAAATCGATTGATAGAAATGATAGAAATTTCTTTCGCTTGATAATATGGACAGATGAAGCCCGTATTACTAGTGATGACATTTTTAACCGTCATAATCAGCATTGGTGAGATAATACAAATCCCCACCAAATAATACTTCGACGAAGACGATTTAATGTATGGTGTGCATTATTAGGAGATTGAGTTTTGGGATATCGTGTTTACAGAAATAATTTAAATACGGAGCAATATCTAGACATTATATTCCATTGCAACAGCAAAGAGTTCTGTTCTTCCAACAAGATGGAGCACCAGATCCTAATGGGCGTAGGACCAGATTGCTTCTGAATACAAATTTTGAGGGCAATTGGTCGGGAACATTTGGACCGGTTAGATGGCCTGCTAGATCTTCAGATCTGACACTGTTATATTTTTTTGAAACCTTAAACCTGTAGGACAAAAATTACAAGCAGGCTATACTTAATTTAGACGTATTAAGCAACATTTTTATGATGCCATGGGAAATGTTCCCAAAATTCAAATTTAAGCTGTAAGAGGTAGATGCCAAAGATGCATTGAAAATAATGGCCATCAGTTCGAACTAAATGTTAAATAAGTTTTTTTTATTTCGTAATAAATAAAAATCTTAGTAAATATCGAAAATAAAATTATGTTCTGCCTAGTAAAATATTTATTACTCAAAAAATAATAATAATTATTATAATTTAAAAAACTTTAGTTTATAATGTTTATCATAATTTAAATTGCGCATGCAGAAGATCAAAAATGGATAATGTCTTCCGTATTATATTATTTAGCAGATTAAAAGCTAGTTTCTACTCTATAGTAACAGTGTGTCAAAGCCAACTATGACTTACATTTAAAGAAAAATAATTTGGCGTAAGTCAAAAATGTGTGCATAAAATAAGAAAATGCCTACGCCACTCAATTCTACTCAAAAAGGCGATTTTGCCCCATAACTTCTAAGAAAAACGAAATGGTGCATTTATGTTTTCGACATTATCCTAGTCTCAAAAGAAGAGAACGCGACTGCGCCATCGGTTTTGATCTGAATGTTATATTTACCGAGATGCCCATAAGCAACATCAA
This sequence comes from Philonthus cognatus, assembly GCA_932526585.2. NCBI lineage: Eukaryota > Metazoa > Arthropoda > Insecta > Coleoptera > Staphylinidae > Philonthus > Philonthus cognatus. The sequence continues at coordinate 19,453,032 of OW052244.1, read as the reverse complement.
AACTAGACCACCCTGTACTTTAAAAATGAAGCGTACAAAGGGCGTAAGTACCAAATGACCTATTTTAGAGAAGAAACATAAAACGTTGTTTAAGTACTATGGCACTTATGACGTTTTGATATTTGGGTCCATATTTCTGCCACTTGTAGTAGCACTATCGCCTCGGCATTTGTTGTAAAAAGTAAAGCCTGACATTTAGAACATATTCCGTATATAAAACGCATTTCTTAAAAATTGGCACGACTTTTTGCACTAGGCACGCCTCAAATATCGATATATAGGGATTTTTTCTTTTAAGTATAGATACAGGGAATTTTTCTTTTAAGAATACCTACATGTAGAGATTTTTTTTCTTTTAAGTATACATATGCATACGTTTTTTTAAAGAGTTCAATTTAAAGCTTTAACCCTTTCGGGACCACTTTTATGTAATAAAAAAAAAATAGTTTTTTTGTTGTTTTATTTTACCAATAAGGGCATTTAGAGATATTATATGATTAATAAAATTTCATGTATTTTGAGGTCCCTTTACGATACTGGGACATTTATAACCTGTTGGTGCTTATGAGTAGGTTATTGTTGTTCTTGTTGTCGTTCATTAGAATATACTACATTATAATGAGCGACAACTAGGTTTAAATTATTATTTTATTAAAATTGTATTTGAGTTCAGTAATCCGACACCGGATACACAAATACACTTTTGATATTTGTTTTCTGTGGTTACACAGAGTATAGATCCGTAGACGAAACACTGACCTATGGAGCGTTGGATGGCGTTAGCTATCCAATTCACTTAATAATATTTTATTGTAATGGCAAAAAACAGTTCATAGAAATATTTAAAAATTCATGTATAAGGTGTAAAACAAAATTTGTATGAAGGTATATTGCACATTTGGCAAAACTGTGTTGTTCTTTTATCAACTTTTCTTTCGGCGCACAACATCTTTTAGTATCTCCTGTAGTTAGTAAATGACCTCCAACATCGCGAAATTGTTTACTGGTCTTCGGGGTCTACCAATACTTCGCCGTTTATATTTTCTTCCTCTAAGTGTTCTTTCATATTCAGCCATTTCTTCGGCCAAATCTGCCAGAAAGTCAATAAACTCCTCCTTCCTTTTATTTTTTTCATCATATATTATCCAGCTATGCACTGACGCTACTATAATCATACTGTAAAATATCTTCTTTCATCATTTAGCAGATCTTCTATTCAGATCGTCAGTAGTAGATTTTTGATCTGCTATGTCTGCTCCCCTCATAAATTTATTATAAAATGAAATGTAACATCAGATTTTCTGCCGTTCTTTTGTTTGCGTTTACCAACACAACTTCATTTGAATGACAGTTACTTAAGAGTAGCACCTCCTTTGTGTCCTGCCACTTGGTAAATATATTGTTGTCAGTAGTATTAAGAAACACAGATTCCCCTCTCTCTAATTTGCCACAATATTTCGACATATTTTTTCTATTTTTAATGCAAGTATGGACTGCAGGAAATTTTATATGCTGGAACAATCTAACGGAGCTAAAAATCTATCAAAACAGATTACTACGTCGGATACTTATATTATTTCCACCAACCTTAACACAACTCTTTCTCCCAGAGTTCCTTCTTGTTCAACAGATTTAGCACCGGTATACAGATTCATATCATACATGTACCCTGTAGACGAGTCATATCTAACCCACATTTTTATTCCACGCTTGACAGGTTTTATCGGCATTACTGCTTGAGACTTGATCTGCCTTTGAAACCAATCATACTTTCATCAATGGATTGACGACAGCTATTCTCCCTATATTTTGAAACGTATATTTTTGAACCTGGATCATTGGGTTAATACAATAAATCTTGCCGGCATCATTGTGTTTATCTGGCTTATTTAGGTAGAGTTTTGACATAAGAAACGTAAATTTTTAGAAACTGATTACCTCAACATAATTTACTTGACCAGTAATCTTTTAGTTTTATTGAAGCACATTACATAATAGATTGAAAGCAAAATCATAATTTCTCCATCTTTCTGCTCTTTTTTTAGCTTTTTCCTCCTCAAAAATTGTAATCATTTCATTAGTGTGCGTTACTATATTTAGTAATAAACTGTAAGGGAAAAGTTTCCTAAAGATATACAATATATATATCGTCCACACCTTGATCAATACAGATTATTAAGACATCTATTGATTTTCGATAATTATATTCAACATTCCAATATATAATTTGCCCAAAGAAAATGTTATTGAATGGAAAACGTTGAAACGGGCTTGTCACACACAGGCGCAGCGCAATGATTCCCAATTCCTCCCAATACACACAAACACACTGCACGATCATAATATTGCCATATGGCCGTGTTGTGTGCGGGATGGGGATTTGGATTTGTGTTTGCAAATAACCTCTTACATACTAGAATGTATTTCCTCATCAAGGATCGCTATTATTGGAAACCGAGTGGATGGCTTGGTGCTCGGCTAAAGATATTAGGTTTTAATGAAATTCGCCCTCTATTTCGCTAATGACTTCATATTTCTCTCTCTCTCTCAATTATTAATGGGATTTACTAATTATGCCAGTGAATTATTAGTCGTGGGGTTTGCGTTTTATTATCTATATAGTATATATTTAGTATTTAAGTTTCGCTTGGATATTATTATTATGTTTTAAGTCATTTATAATTCAATCTTGTTTGTCACTTCAATCGATATTAATTGCATCATTAATATTCTTTCCCTGTCGACAGCACCGCGCAACGCTTTTCAATGTTACAATAGAATATTATCCCATATGTTTTTATGAAATAGGGGATGCTAGTTGCATTAAAGTAGGGGATGATAATGATAGGGGCTCAATAAATATTTACAAGTTGTTGAGAGAAATTAGATTTAAGAGAATCTAATTTCTCTCAACAACTTGTACACTGAGTTACAAAAAAGTGGCCCACTCAAGTTTTTCTATCTAATGTTATTTTTTGTTTATAAAGCTAAATATTGACACAGATGGCTGTGAAAAATACAATAATAAATATGTTTTACCTAATTTCTTCAAACAGAGGTTTAAATAACAAATTAATGGTCAAAATACGCAATACATAAAAAAACATTAAACACCAAAAATGCAACAGAAGATTATCTTTAATAAACTAAGGTTTTTTGATGTTAGTTACGAGTGTTACCTCCCCAAACATTCAAAAATGCTTGAATTCGCATGCATTGAATTAAGTGTTTAATCGTTTTGATCAATGTTATTCTTAATTCTTGTAGCGTTTCTGGACGTACTGGTCGAGCTCTAACACATCTTCCTAACTCATCCCACGCGTGTTCTGTAGGATTCATGTCAAGACTTATGGCAGGCCATTCAAAAAATGTAAGTCCTACTTCCCGCAGATACTGCCCGATGCACCTAGCGGTATGGGGTCTTGCATTATCCTGCATATACAAGAAGTCTGGCTCAACAAATGGTGCGAAAGAAACCACATAGTCTGCAAGAATGTCTCTAATGTAACTGTTTGCATCTAAAGTTCGTTTTTGAAGAATAAAAATTTCCTTTTTTTCCTTTAACGAAATCCCCGCCCAAACCATAACAGACCCTCCCCAAAAATATCCAATGCTGAACAGCAATGGCTGAAGAATATCTCTCCACTTGTCCTGTCCAGACTTTATGGCGTCTATCTGGCGATTGCAAAGAAAATCATGATTCATCTAAAAAGAGAACTCAAGTCCAATGATGTTCTTTCCAATTTTGATGCATTCTAGCAAACTCTAATCTCTGTTGCTTGTCCTGTCGTGTAACCTTCGTCTAGCTGTCTGAATGCACACAGCAGTGTCACCGCAATTCTGAGCCTCTGGACCAGTTCCACTGAGATTTGGTGACGATCTCGTAGACACTGCAGCGTTAAAAACCCATCTTCTCTTACAGATGTGGACCGCGGGCGACCTGAACCAGGACGTCGAGTGTACCTCTGGGTCTGCGGTACCTCTGAAGTGCTCGACGTAAAATTGTCTCTGGTTTTACAATCGCAAGAGCAGCATATCGAACACTTCATTAGAGCCTTCGCCCCCACAACTTCTTCCGCAGTTATTTGCATTTTTTAAAGAAAAATGCCTAAAAACAAGCAAGCATAAACAACGAAAATTAGATTTAGCTAGAAAATAACAAAAATCAACCTTATCGTAAAGTAACACTTGTTAGTAAACGCAACGCAGTGACTAATACTAAGAATTATAAGTGACAGCCACTAGTCATAGCCATCTGTGTCAATATTTAGCTTCATAAACAAAAAATAACATCATTAGAAAGGAAAAACTTGAGTGCGCCACTTTTTTGAAACTCATTGTATTTGCTGAGCACAATATTCATCAATCAATATTGTTAGAGCAATATTAATTTTATCTACAAGTGTAGTCAGATGCAGTTGCTACTCAATCTGTAATGTATAATATCACAAAATCTTCTAAATTATATCAGTTTTTACATAGATATTTCAAAATTGAAATTACCATAGGTAATTTAGGAATACGCTTGTTAATGGAAACGACACGTTGTTTTTTACAAGTTCAATTTGAAGCTTTAACCGAGTGTTTTCACACACGCAGAGTAAGCAATTTCGAGTTTAGGAAAGCCTGAAAATTTAGTTTGGTCGCATAGCAAAACGATGCGACCAAACCAAATTTTCAAGCTTTTTTAAACTCGAAATTTTACTTCATGCGCCACGCGTATGTTCACTGGTTTTAAGTGAAGTTTAAAATATACGTCTTTAGCATACTGCTTTAGTAGCATATTGTGAACTTCAGAATATTTCAGCCTGAAAATTTAGATTGCTCCTAGATAATTTTCTAATAAATTAGAAATATTAAGTCAATTCTAGAAAAATCCATGTAAAAATTGTTATGATTTAGCAAATTTAATACCATTTTTGTTTTTACGAAAGAATCAAGTTTGGAACTTTTACAACATATCCCGGAGGGTTTTATGCGTTTGCAGTTTAAATTTTGTTAATACAAGTGTTCGGAACTTTTTTTTATCGGGCAATCAAAGTTTTCTGATAACCGTTCAACGGGGGAGGGAATTCCGAAGGAATCAATTTTAATATTTAGCATGTCTTCGTCTTTTACAGGCGATCAATGCACGCAAAGAAATGAGGACAGAATTTTTTTATGGCGTCCGGGCGTGTAACGAGTATTTGATGTAAATATAATTAATACGGGACGCTAATCACAGCTTATAATAATAGATAATTAAGATGGCTATTGATTTCCGATAATTACATCGCCCGAGCGAACGGGTTTTATATAGTTTGACGTTTAAATTGAATAGTTAAATAACGTACAAATATATGCTGTCGTATTAATAAATTATTTCTTTAAGATTGTATTAAGCAATATGTAATTAAGCAAGAAGAGTCTAAAAATCGCATTACAACATGCAGTGATTTTTTATGCCAATCTATAATTACACGGGGTGATTTAGAATAGACGTAAAAAAATGTAGACTGTTCGTTACTTCTAATACACCCTGATTATTAGCGTAGTGTGGGCCTGGGCTCGAAATATTTTCACGGACCTCGCAAGGTGTGTCTTCGAAATATGCGATCGTTTTTAAAAAATCAAAGATATTCTTGTTAATATTATAAATATCATATATTTTATTTCCTGCCAAAATAATATTTCACAATTATAACCTATTAATGGCCGAGCAATTATAGAGTTAACTCTAAAAGTTGATTTTAGGTAAAATTCTACACTTCTTTTAATGATTTTTTGCGAAAGACTTGTTGTATTACATACTGACAATTTTTCTTTTAAATATACATAATGTATACGCTGTAAATGCAAGGCATTCGTCGATTTTGTATAAAAACGTACAATATAAAGTTTAGAACGAGTATTTCCACTCCCAGACTAAGCATGAAGTAAAATTTCGAGTTAAGAAAAGACCCATGAAAATTTGTCTCGGGTCGCGCAGCGACCCGAGACAAATTTTCACAGGGCTTTTCTAAACTCGAAATTTTACTTCATGCGCTACGCGTATAAAGCACTGAAATATTGTAAAGTTACAAATACACCGAAAACATTTTTTTAATGATGAATAATTAAGATATTTAAATAAATTAACTCATTTAGTAATATAATTACCATAAAATTAATTATGTTGCGTATATGCATCAATGGCGCTTAATGGGTTAATAGGATGGTGATGCGAAGCGCTCAATCCAAATTTTCAGGCTTTTCTAAAATTGTACTTGATGCGCCAGGCGTATAAAACACTAACATATTGTGAAGTTCAAAATATACTACTTAGGTTTGATTTTGTGGTCATTACTTTTTCAAATGTTTATGAGGAATATATAAAAGTAAACTTAAAATTAAAAAAATATTTATGTATCTTAAATGTAATTTTTAATGGTATGTCAAGGCGTTAACACGAGAGCAATCACAAGTAGTATATTCTAAACTTCACAATATTACAGTGTTTCATACGCCTGGTACGTGAAGTAAAATTTAGAGTTTAGAGAAGCCTGAAAATTTGGGTTAATCGCTTTGGTGTGCTACGTGACTAATCCAAATTTTATAATAAATTTATAAAACAAAGAAATTATGAACGTGTATATTTTTTAAATATGTCACTTCTAATTGCTTCTTTTATACACTAAAAACTATTTAATGAATATATTAGCTAATATAACTGTTATTTTTCGAGAGAGTCGAAATGTGCTGACTAAAAAAATAAAATCCGATCGATTCGTTTCCTACTTATGGGCGTCCGTATAATTAAATAAGATAGACTGTCTGTCTTGTCTGTCAATATTCAAAACAAACGGAGATTTTGTTTACATAGAACAATTTGTCCGGTGGCATAAATGATAAATGCATTTAGTACTTGACGTTTAAAGTATGCATATTTAAACCAATATAAATAATTGAAAGTTTAATTTCCTAACTTAAATTAAATACTTCAACAAATAAAGTCCTCGCCGTTATAATTACTTAAAATCCATTAAGACGAAAATCATAGTTTTTCAGAAAAACTCTCCCCTCCCAACCCACTCTAACAAGTTATTCACTCAAAGTAGTTCCCCCGCTTTAACTTTGCCGGAAAGTTATTAATAGAGAACTTGGTATTTGCATTAATTAATATGGATTAAGACATAATCAAAAGAAATAATTACATTCTAAGGCAAATAATTAGAGTTACATAACTTCTATCAAGCTGCACGTAGAGAAACAGAGAGAGAGAGGGAGACTGAGACTCCATTAAGTGCAATTCCGGTAGACTTTCTGGAGTTAAGTTAGTTTGCGTTGACATCATTTTATAATTTAATCGCAACTTATACTTTGCGTATGTTAGTGTGCATAGCACAGGATTACACAAGCATACTATTGAGAAACTCTTGCAAATGATCATTTGTAAAAGGGGGGAGTGTAAGTAATTAAGGGAAAGAGTGAACATGACAATTCATTTTCTTATTCCGTTTTATTTTGTGTCACCGAGAGTTATTCCAGGATTTTATGCGAAGTCTGCGATGAATAGGGGCAAAAATTTTAAACTCGCGCCCCTCTCCGCTCCCCCCATCTCGGGGCTGTTTCTTTAAAAGCCCCACGGCTGGTCGATAAGGAAGTTTGTTCACCTCAAACCGCACCCCTTCAATAAAAATCTGTTTATTTCCAATATAAGTATAAATATGTTGTATTTATTTTTATTGTGATGGATTTATACAAGTCATTAGCCATTCAATGGCGTTTATAATACGTCGCAAAGTTAACTGACATGTCAAAAACGACATTTTTGTAATCTTTTATTTAATAATAAAACGTCATTATTTATTATATAACACAGAATGTGCTACTGCTTCCTGGAATGAAAGTATTGTGCCGTAAAAAAACAGTTTTTGTTCAATTAAATTCTCTGCACTGTTTTGTACTACTGTATGTACAATGTTGAGTTGTGTCTATAAGTTGTTAGTCAAGCGTGGTTCAATATTGCAGTCTTTTCGTGTAGGAAAACGCCAGTTTGAGATTGATCGTATGCTCAATGTGCCTCAACGGGGTGTTTCCAACGCCATCAGCCGGTTCAAGGAGTTTGGTCACGAAGGTGACCATCACGGAAGAAGAAAGTGCGCCGTAATACTAAGAGGAACCACAATATGACCAAGAAGCGCGGCGGCCGAAATTCGAGGGTTTTGATGGAAAAAATCACCCGTGCGACTGGTATCAGCGACTGATCATTACGATGAATGATCAAAAATTAGCTTAACCTCAAGCCTTGCAAGCTTCAAAAAGTTCAGCTACTCACGGATAAAAACAAGCGTATGTGATAAATTCAAATTCAAAACTATTTGAATTCGAAAAAATAAGCTTACGCTTCTTATAGTTTGCACACTTCAAACATAATATATAAAATTACGAAAATGTTATTCGTGAAAATGCAAACAATGTCTTAATTAATAAGACAACTTAAGACGATAAATATTCAATGAAACAACTACTTCCCGTGCAAATACACCTCCGGATATTGAATTAAGCGCCATTGATGCATACAGGCAACATTATTAATTTTTGGTTAATTAAATTACTAAATAAGTTAATTTGATATATTATATTATTTGACCTGACTTCAAAATGTATGAAGAAAAGTGTAGATAATTTGTTATTTAAATATTTCGATTATTACCCATTTAAAAAAAAAATAATGTGAGTGTATATTTAATTTTACAATATTTCAGTGTTTTATGCGCGTGGCGCATGAAGTAAAATTTCGAGTTTAGAAAAGCCTGAAAATTTGGTTTGGCCGCTCCGCTTCGCGGAGCGACCAAACCAAATTTTCCGGCTTTTCTAAACTCGAAATTTTACTTCATGCTTAGTCTGGGAGTGGAATCACTCGTTCTATACTTCATACTGCACGTTTTTATATAAAATCGACGAATTCCTGAAACTTTACAGCATATACATTATGTATATTGGAAAGAAAAATTCACAGTTTGTAATACAATAAGTTATTCATAAATATTATTAAAAAAAGTACAGAGTTTTACCTAAAATCAACTATTAGAGTTATGTCTATAACTGTTTGGCCGTTAATGGGTTAAAGTATATGTAACGTTTAGGTCAAATTCTCTTCAAACCACCTAACAAATACAAATTTAAAATGAAAGGAGAAACAAAAAAACATTTGAAGTGAAAAAGCTTGGATTAAAACTAATGTCTTAAGCCATCTATAGACGCGTTTCGAGATTTGCCTCTTTTCAGTATAGCTTTGCTTATGACGTTTTAACACGGTAGGTGCTTTGTATCGTCGCCAAGAAAAGCCACTTTTAAACCGCTTGAATGTGTTATTAATTACCAAAGGTCCTAGTTATTATTATTGGATGTTGTTTTGTTAAATTTGTATTTGTTAATATAAATAATACAAAAAATATTTCAGCCAAATATTGTACCGCACCCTGTAAATATGGAAGTCTTCAAATTATTAAGCGCTATTGATGTAAGAAGCAACATTATTATTTATTTCTTAATTAAATTACTAAATAAGTTAACTTGACACATTGAATTATTTGACCTGACTTGAGAATGTGATAAGAATAATTATTATTTCTAGTAAAAATATTGTTTTTGCTCTTTTAGGGCCTCTTTTACATACAAAAATATGACATTTTGAAAATTTCGAGGCGGGGATTTGAACCCCTATAGCCCCCCCTGGCTACGGCCTTGATGTCGATCGCAAGTGAAATAGTAAATTTTTATTTATCTCAGTCAGTAACTTGCCCTTAAGGAACTCAGGCATACATAATTTAATATTAATCGTTGCGATAAAATCTGGAAAATTCAGTAAACATATACATATTTCATAAGGAAGAATCATATTTCGTATTTTACATATATCAATACTCATCTTTGGAATAATTTCTACATTCAATATTTCTGTCGAATTCTAAAGTTTTTTTTTCAGTATACATAATTATTAATCATTACATTCATTCGTTACCTTTTCACACACCACTTGTAAAGATGTGAGAATTCTATTCTGAAATTTATTAATTATTACTCCCGTATTCGTATTTGCAAGACATTAAATTACAAATCAAAGTCAACTATAATTATTCCGAAAGGATTAATTTGAATTTATTATATTATTTTAGTCAGTCATAAGTAAAGACTATTTAAATTATAGGTAATTTTTTTAGTGATGATCATATAAGATAGACTGTGCGATCCGCTCGATTCTTGCATATGATCGAGCTGCTCGATCTTTTCGATCGGCTCGATCATTTTGATCAGCTCGATCTTTTCGATCGGCTCGATCTTTGCGAGCAGCTCGATCTTTCCGAGAGGCTCGATCGAGAGGCTCGATCTCTTGAACAGCTCGATCTTTTCGAGCGGCTCGATCTCTTTAATCGGATCGATCTTTTGATCGATACTTCAACTGATCGATCATTGCTTGATCGATCCTTGAGATACTCGATCTTGCCCATCACTATAATCTGTTTAATAACTAGGAGGAGCGTTTTAACAACGTTTTACAACTCTGATTGGCCGAGAGCGCGCCCATTTTCCACTATGATAATTACGTTATTATTAGACGCAACAGATGACATAACCTTAATTCGAAGCGTTACCTAGTTGCAACTTTGTCTGTTTCGTAATAACCTTTTGTGCGGTGCTTCTTTAGCATAGTTAAAAGTTAGTTTTGTTTATATTGTTGTGATGGATTATGGACCCAGTACAAGCTCGGTGTTAATATCACCTTCACCTCCAAAAAAGCGTAAGAAATTGGATTTGGGTCATTTATATCTGTCTGAAAAACAGTGCATAATAAATATGTATAAGCAGATGGTAACAGATGATCCACATGTGAAATGACTGCTGTTGTATCAGACATTGTTGGTGCAGTAGGTGAGATATCAAATAGCATAAGAATATGCATTAAATAATTAAATGTTTAATTTTTAGGAGTTGTAAATTCCACTGTCTATCGTACCATTAGCGAATATAAGAAATCCGGAGAGATTTGTAGCCCTAAACAGCTTTTCAGGACATAATTACAAAGGTTGATGACGTAGTGAAGAGATCCGTGCATAGTTTCTTCTATAAAAATGAACTGCCAACTTTGAATAAAGTTTTAAAAGAAGTAAACGATCATGCAGGCATGCCAAAGATAAGTCGTTCTACCTCGTATAGTTTTATGAAACAAATCAATTTTTTGTAAGATAGAGACCAGAGCTGGGCAGGATTCGAATCCTGGATTCGAATCCTTTTAGAGGATTCAAAAGAGGCATTCGAATACTTTAGTTTAACTGGATTTGTGATCCGGATTCGTTACATTTTTTTTTAGACGATTCTTATTCAAGTCTAAATGTGGGTGATTCGAATCCTTGAAAAAGGATTCGAATCCTTGCAAAAATAATTCGAATTAATTGTGAGGAATAACATGAAAAATGTTTTTTTGTGTGTTTTTAAATTTCACGTTAAATCACTGTTATATGCGCGTGGCGCATGACGTAAAATTTCGAGTTTAGAAAAGAACAAAAAATTGAGTTTAATATTTTTTTGCAACCATTAATATACAAATATCGTTACCAGTTGTTTTAACAAAAATATTTAAAACCTAATTATTTATTATTACCACTGAACATCGTTGATAACAGACTAAATATCTGACTCGATGTTACTCTGGTTAAAGATGTATTTGTGTGTTTCTGAACTCCACTTGAAATCAGTGTTTTGTACGCGTGGCGCATGAAGTAAAATTTCGAGTTTAGAAAAGCCCGAAAATTTGTCTCGGGTCGCTGCGCGACCCTCGACAAATTTTCACGGGGCTTTTCTAAACTTGAAATTTTACTTCATGTTTAGTCTGGGAGTGGAAACGCTCGTTCCAAATTTCAAAGTGAATGCTTTGATAAGAACATTAAATAATTGAAAATGTTTTTAAAGATAATAATCAAGTTTTAAAAATTTTGTTTAATATTGTTTGAAGTAAAACTGACATGGTAGCCACAATCTGAAATGTTAAATTTTTTCAACATGACTAAAGATTTTCTCCCTAGCCTTTAAATGTAACTTTCCTCTGTGGGAAACCCTTATTCTGTTAAATAGTTTTCATTGTTTTTGCCAATATTTAAGTTAATTTTATAAATATTTACGTGTTTTGTAATTTGCTTGCTGATTTTGACAAATTTAATAATATCATATGACTTTTTTGTTAGTGTTTTGGTCAATTTGAATATAATTCCATTACTTTTCTCTGACTTTCCTGGTTTTAATGATATTTAGTGATTTTTTTATTTACGTAAATTTCAGGCATTAGTCGGTAGAGTTCAAATTGAAGTTTTAAACAAGTGTTTCCACTCCCAGGCTAAACATGAAGTAAAATTTCGAGTTTAGAAAAGCCCCGTGAAAATTTGTCGAGGGTCGCGCAGCGACCCGAGACAAATTTTTTGGCTTTTCTAAACTCGAAATTTTACTTCATGCGCCACGCGTACAAAACACTGATTTAAAGTGGAGTTCAGAAACACATAAATACATCTTTAACCAGAGTAACAGGGAGTCAGATATTTAGTCTGTTACAAAATATAAAAAACGAATTAAAATTAATATCGACATTCTGCAAAATGTTTGTCTCATTGAGACAAGTCTCCAAATATTCATTGAAACAACTACTTCTCGAGCTAATACCCCGACAGATATTGAATTATACAATGAATATTTGTGTTACACGACAGCTCTACTGTTCTATGCATAATTTATATGCAAAATGCAAAATCAGGTCAAATTATTTGCTCACCAAACTAAATGAAACAACTGAAACAATAGTCTGATGAATTTAGTCTGTTATCAACGATGATCAGTGGTAATAATAAATAATTAGGTTCTGGATATTTTTGTTAAAACAACTGATAACGATATTTATATATTACAGGTTGCAAAAAAATAATAAAATCAAATTCATTCTTAAAGGATTTGTATTCGTAATTCGAAAAAACAGGATTTGAATCTTCGATTCGAATCATATTTATCACTTACGAATCCTTTATTCGAGTATTCGTGATTCGATTCAAATTAGGCGATTCGGATTCGTGATTTGAATTCTTTTTACGAGGATTTGTCCCAGCTCTAATAGAGAGACATTATTATATAAATTCCATATTATATTATGAACATAATGTTAATGTGTTTTATTTCACAGATATATGGCGAGAAGCCGCATAAGCATTTTGTTGAACTGACGATATCGTACGATGGATAAGAAACTACTTATCCACAATTAAGAAGTACAAAATGGATATTTGATTTTATTTAAAGAGTAATTATGAAATTATTTAAAATTGCAGCCAAATTCATCTGGTGATATTTCAGGTAACTTTTTATAGTGTAAATTGGGCTTTGGCACTTACTCCTTCTAGTTTTTAAACAGACTATAGTTTAACCCAGCAAATATCATATAATTAATAAAAATCTTAGCATAAATTGAGAACTGCCCAAAAATTTGATAAAACTTTACTAAACAAAACACACATCAACAAACTTATTACACAATTCGTAATGATTAAAAAAGATGAACAAAAATTACTAAATATACTGGCCGCCCTAAGTAAATGAACACCCAGTAAACGTGATGACATTTGCAGGAAAGATGTATTTTATCGGTGCTAAGAAACAATAAACATTTCAATAAGATTAGACTGTAAACCAAGTTACCATGGACAGCGAAACAAATATTCTTTGGTTTATTAATTCGGGACTTCAAACCAAACTTTTAAGCTTAATTAGTATTGGTCGATTGTAAAAGAAGGTCACTTCGGATATGCCCAAATTTTCGCTGAATGAGTTACTTTTAGCGGAGTAGAATAATCGGTGTACGAGAAGCAGGATTATCTATTTGTAATGTTGGCAGTTGTGTGGAACTCAGTGTCGCTAGAATTGGCTAAGATGGATAGAATGGATAGAATCACACGAGGAACGACGACGTTTACGATCCGGATGTCTTAAAAGCACAAATCATCGTGTTCTTTGGCTGGCGGCTCTTTCGCACCGTTTGTCGTCAACAAAGGAAATTTTTGATAGTGAAAAGGTTTAATTAATCATCGAATCCCCAAACAATCTGTCTATAGAAGAATTCGAAAATTTAGCGTCAAACCGTAGCTTCCATTTCTTTGTTTACTACTAACTCTGCAACAACGATTTTTTAAATGTTAATTGTTAAAATTTTTAAATATATTGATCAATTATTAGTAAGAATAATTAAGTAACATGAATTTTATACTTCATAATAATTGTTGAAAGTTCAAAATTTTAACAATTAACATTAAAAAGTTCGATTTTGTGGAGTTACTGGTAAACAAAGAAATGGTCGGTACGATTAAAGGTCAATACTTCGAATTCATCTATAGACAGATTATATAGAGATTTGATGATGAAGTAAACCTCTCCATCAAAAATATCCCTTGTTGACGACGAACGCTCCCGAAGAGCCGCCAGCCGAAGAACACGATCTTCACGATCATTTGTGCTTTTAGGACATCTAGGTCGTCGTTCCTCGAGTGATTTTGTCGGTCTTCGCCAACATAGAGGCATTCTACTGACACTGCGTTCCACATGACTACCAACATTACAAATGGATAATCCTGCTTCTCATAGACCGATTATTCCACCCCGTCCAAAGTCTCTCATTGAGTGAAAATTTGCGCATCTTCGAATAGGTAGCATTCTTTTACAATCGACTAAGAGTAATAAATCGTAAAAGTTTGTTTTAAAGTGCCGAATAATTAAATAATGTTAAAATAAAAAAAAAACAAGACTTTGTGTTTCAGGGTCGATGGCATCTCGATTTATTAATCTAATCTTGTTGACATTTGCATCGTTTCTTAGCACGGATAAAATACATCTTTCCTGAAAATTTAATCAAAATTCAGCCAAGTTTAGTAGGTGTTCAGTAACTTATGGCGCGCAGAATATGTACCCACACACAAATCACTAAAATAGATTTTAAAAAAAGTAAAATTCGTGAATTTAACATTCTAAAATAGTCAAAATTTATAATTTTAACAAAATTAGTTAAAATTGATAAACTTAATACAAAATGATAAACATCTTCATAATTTAAAATTAATAGAATTTAATTTAATGAGTGTCTTCCACTCCCAGATTTCGAGTTTAGAAAAGCCTGAACGTTTGGAAATCCAAATTCAGGCTTTTCTAAACTCGACATTTTACTTCATGCGGCACGCGAGAAAAACACCGATTTAATGTGAAGTTCAAAATAGACTGTTACTAATTATTTTTTAATAAATTACTTTAATAATAATAATTATTATTATTATATAACGGTATATAAAAATTAAATATTATTTTCTGTAGGATAGTATTTTCTGATCTTTTATTATCCCTTGAGACACATTTTCCCCAGCCCATAAAATAATCTGCATCATAGAGAACATTTTTTAGTAGGTTATTTATAAAAGTGTAGCCAAAGCCTCCAAAACGTACAGCTTTGGCTACACTTTTATTAAGAACCTATTAAAATATTTTCTCTGTGGTGCAGATTTATTAAAAAATAATTAATAATAAATTAGATATATTGGTGAATGCAAAATATAAAAATGTATTTGAGTAATTATACTTAGGGTTGCTGTAATAACATAGATTTAGTTCTAATGCAATAAACAATTACACCTCCTTATCTTGAAACGCAATATTAATAGTATCAAATTGGGTATAAAGTGATGATGTGTAAATGAGCAGACCCTCGAGGGCTTTCGCAAGGGCCGAGATATAACAGCGACCTTAAAATTGTAGTGGTCGTTGTAAACGGGGGCATTATCGCTTACAACAGTCCGTACCATCCGCAACATCCGATTGTTGGGGCCCGGTTTACATCGCCCTCTATAACACACGTAACAGGTGGTGATGAATCCTCGACACTCGCGCCGGGCCCGAAGGGGGCTCTCAAAGGGGCCTCGAGGGTATGTACTTGGCACACCTGACGCCACCGAGAATCGCTCGAGGCGACAGCTTATCACGCACATGTCACGGTGGTTCCGATTTTCTTGCACATAACAATAATGTGCACGAGAGAGCCAACATATTCGGGAATATCCAGTGTTTAAATATTGCAATCAGAGGATTTCTTTTTTTCAGGGAAGCTTCGTGCGAATCACTGCACGGATTTCTTGTCCTGTCGAGTGTTTCCTGTGGATCTCTACCAGCTGTAAAATATCGGTCACGCGGTAAATGAAGCAACAGAAGTTTTAGATTTTAAAAGCATAATTGCAAAATATATTACTGTTATTTTATATTTGTTATACTGGATATAGAACACGAGAAAGCCATGTGCTTATTTAATTGATTATCCTCTACCATCGGATATTATTTTACAATATAGGCAGTGGCGTATCCATAGCAGTGGCGTAGATAGCTATTTGCTATAGGGATCTGACTTAGTATCAATACTTTGTTTTAAAGCAGTGTTTTAACATGTTTAAAAACAAATGTTGTGATTTACACGGTGTTGTTTTAAATGTATTATTTGTTTAAAATATATATTTTTTAATAATGAAATGTATATTAAATTAAATATAACCTGATCTGAAGCCCTTAAAAATGTTATCATATTTTAACATCCTGCATATTTATTCGACTTCGTTAACTTCACTTTAGGCAACAATAAAAGATGAATGAGCTGCTTTTGACCTATACAATAAATCAGTGTGTTAACTGTTGAGGCTTCTACTTCGTTATACATCATTATTAACATAAATAAGACACATAAACTTTGTTTGTATAACTGAGGTTTTCTTATTGTGACTATAGTTTCGACAACTTTAACTTGTCATTATCAGACTACAAGTCACTTGTAGTCTGATAATGACAAGTTAAAGTTGTCGAAACTATAGTCACAATAAAAAAAACTCAGTTATACAAACAAAGTTTAATTGTCTTATTTATGTTAATAAATCAGTGTTATATACGCGTGGCCCATGAAGTAAAATTTCGAGTTTAGAAAAGCCACCATATAGATACACGCCTTTTTCCTATTTTTGTTATACCAATCGCTCGAATTTTAAAAGTGTTTTAATTTTCAATTTATTACCGTAAAATATACTCCTTATGTTTAATAAGAAGTATAGTATGTACTTCACAATATTTCAGTGTATTATACTCGGGGAGCATGAAGTAAAATTTCTAGTTTAGAAAAGCATGGAAATTTGGTTTGGTCGCTCCGCTTCGCTACGTGACCAAACCAAATTTTCAGGCTCTTCTAAACTAAAAATTTTACTTCATGCCTAATCAAGGAGTGAAAACCCTCGTTAAAACCCACTGAGCAAAGAAATGTTGAATGACACGTTGCATCAATGTTACCGCGTAACGCGAAACATTGCGTTTTAAGTTGCATGAATGTTGAAAACACGTTGAATAAACGCTGAATGGCCGCCTGCAGGAACGTTGCATGCTAACGTTCAAAGAAAAATGTTGCCGCACCGTTGACAAGGCAACGCCTATGCAACACGAGCGAATACTCTTATTTGTATGCAACCTAACATACGAATGTGCAGCAATTAAGTGAATGTTATTGGAAGGTTTCTCTCGTAATCTCAATAAAAAATTTATTTTTGGGTTTAAATGGGTAAAAAAATATAAATACATACCAGTAACAAGAAAACAATTTAAAAAAACTGTCTGACAACAAGTATCGTATAGTGTAGGGGAGACAGTACTCCGGAACCTAAGTACCCAGTACTCTTAAACTTTGAAAACAATAAATATTGTTAACAACTTTAATTTCGAGTTTAGAAAAGCCCAGAAAATTTGTCGAGGGTCGCTGCGCGACCCTCGACAAATTTTCACGGGGCTTTTCTAAACTCGAAATTTTACTTCATGCTTAGTCTGGGAGTGGAAAACACTCGATTAAAGCTTTCAGTTGAACTCTTTTAAAAAAACAAAGAATATCTGAAGATTTACAGCATATAATTGGGACATGTTTACTTGAATTAATTACTGTCTGTATGTCCAATGTCCATGAAATGTGTAAACCAGGACGCTACATTACAGCAACAGTTTTAAAAATTATACAATGCTAAAACTGCAATGTTACCATTTTAAATATATATCCAATGTTTACAATACAATGTTGCATAAAAGTCAAACTGTAATGATTATATAACGTTGTATTACTTTGCTGCAATATTTTTGAAACGTTATAAAACAACGTTGAATTTTAGTATCATGTTTAACATTTCGGTCATGTATATAAATCAATATTGCACGGAAAACGTTTATACAATGTTTGTAACGTTGCTAAAACTTTGTTCTAATAATTTGATTTTCTGTATTTATAAGAGAAATTAGGTAAATCTTGAAAGTAACTAACATTTGATTAATAATTTCATTCTATATATTGTAATAGATTTAATTATTTTCAATATTAACGATTTTCTGTTTTTATTTTTTTAAGCAAGTTGAAGCACATCCGCATCTCTATTTATGAATTCAATTGCACGTTGATTAGAAAATCCGTTTATTATTATTATATATTTTTTTTAATTTCTTTGAAACATATGAACATTTATTCAATTCTTGGCAAGGTTAGTAGATTTATGGTTGATTAAACCCTCTCTTTATTCACAAAAATTTTAATTTAAACGAAATATTCTCTAAAATTCATTGATATTATTACACAATTTTAACGTTATTTTAACAATTTAGAAAACGAAAAAATGCTAAAAATATCTCAGTTTTATTGTCGTTTAAAAGCGGTTTATGAATTCCTTCTTTCTCTTGTTATTAATATTATTCCTGCTCAATTTGTTTTTGTGATTATTTACTTAAAA
Organism: Philonthus cognatus; assembly: GCA_932526585.2. NCBI lineage: Eukaryota > Metazoa > Arthropoda > Insecta > Coleoptera > Staphylinidae > Philonthus > Philonthus cognatus. The sequence goes on along the minus strand of OW052244.1, from coordinate 19,434,208 downwards.
ACAATGTAAAAATGGGACTGTACTTGAGCCTAGATTTATACATGATTTTAAGTATTTAAAATTTCTGGCCAAATTATTAGACTCAGTTGATAGATTATCTTTGATAGTGTGTTTTTGTTAATTGGATTACTCATATTAAAAACCAGCGGTTTTAGATTTTACTAATTTTGTTTTACTAATTTTACCCAATTGTGTTCAAATACACAGATATTACAATATTTTAGGTTTATGTAAAAACTTTGATGTTGACAATTTTAACAGCATTTTAATAATCAGCAAAGATTTTTCATATACCTAGGTTGATTTTTCTATAATTTTGAGCAAAACTTTAATTTGTTAAACAATCGCCAGATTTAAGGAGACAGCTGATTAGGAGAATGCTTTCTTGATTTATTTTGAAAATAATGAACAAATTAAAAATACACGTAAAATAATAATCAGTATTAAACATTTTCTTCAGTGTTGAAATTTCGCTAAGACCTCACCTCATTTAATATGTTATTGAGTTACTTTAAAATTCTCAGATTTTACAACACAATCTGAGAATTTTAAAGTAATTCAATAACATATTAAATAAGGTGAGGTCTTAGCGAAATTTCAACACTGAACAAAATGTTTATTACTGATTATTATTCTACGTGTATTTTTAATTTGTTTATTATTTTCAAAATAAATCAAGAAAGCATTCTCCTAATCAGCTGTCTCCTTAAATAAATAATTTATTCATTCTGTTACATTATATTATTAGTTGACATTTTGTCAACAAAATTAAATGATATTAACTCTAAAAGTTGATTGTAAATTCTGCGCTCGTTTTTTTATGGTTTCTATGAATGACTTATTATATTTTATACTGGAAATGTTTCTTTTAAATATACAATACTGGATTCGTATATTATCAGGCATTCGTCAATTTTATTTGAAGCTTCGATAGAGTGTTTCCATTTCCAGATTAAGCATGAAGTAAAATTTCGAGTTTTCTAAACTCGAAATTTTACTTCATGCGCCACGCGTATAAAACACTGATCCAAAGTGAAGTTCAAAATATACACTGTTAAGTTTGATCTCAACGACATATATAAAATTGCTCGAATTTCAAAATGTCGTTACAATAAGACGAAATAAATATTTGTAAAATAGTTCAGATTAATACATTTATAAAATTTAAACAAAAATCGTCAAAATTGACAAATTAGAAAAGAGGTTCAAATGAACTTTGATTATTATAAATTGACAAAACCCGCAGAGTTTGTTTTTAAAAACATGGAAAAATACCCTATTTACTTTTTTAGTATCCGAGTAAATTCCACTTGAGCTTGAAACTGAGGGTTTCTCAATAAAAAATCAAGAAATCAAGATGCTAGATATAAGATAAAATTACACTTTAAGAATTTTAAATTGATTTTAATGTGTATCAAGTAAACTCCACTCTTTAAAAATGTGAAAAAAGTACCCCATTTATAGTTTTCGAGTTGTTTCCACTAAAATTTAGAACTCAGGGATTTTTCTATTCAAAATTGAAGATGCTATATTTGTACAAAAAATTACAGAAATTGAAATTTTGTATATGTGTATTTGTTTTAATTGTCGAATTTTACAAATTTTGTTGATTTGGTCGTTGGTTGTTTATGTTGATTGATTATGACGATTTTAATTAATTTTCTATTTAAATTTATTCAGAAAACAATGTTTTACACAAATCACGTGTTCAATTCAAATCAAACAAAACGTCAATTTGCAAATCAGTAAACACATCAATATTAACAATCTACGAATACAATTTAATTGAAGTTGGTGCAACTTTACATAAATGTATCGAAAGTGACGCCAGAAAATGGATTCGTGTATAAACTTACTACTTTCAAAGAAGTACCAACGTTACCAACTGTATAAGTCATTTTAAATCACATTATATTGGTAAGATTATTAAACAGAAAAAATAGCTTGTAAAAATATCTAATAATAAATGTATTCTCTAGTATTATAAGTTCTTTGATAATGGCTAGAAGCCTAAACTAGTCAGAATAAATCAAATATTTTGGGAAACAAACCAAGTGATTTTTATTTAAATTAATATTCATACATATATATTTAATTATTTTTTACCAAGTGATTAATGAGAACATAGTGAAAGATAAATTAGTTCTTTTTAATAATACGAAATTTACGTAAAATCTCCTCTCAGGAAGTTTATTCGATAAGTTCGCGAGTGTTTTATAATAATTTTATTAAAGGTTGTTTTCCACGCTCTACTTTGAAAAACTCAATAGCGCTAGAAAATGTAAACTACTAACAACACAGACTCTTCTCACTCGCAAAGTCTACTTAGGAAACTTTTACATGAGCGCGTACTTAAAGCTTAATTGTCGCTATTATCATCGTCTTTAATTAGCATTTTATGCAAAACTTCGTTTAACATAAATAAATAACGGAAACAAATAATAAACCTTTTTTGTGTGTGAAATTGTTTCAGTTTTAAAATCAATCCCTCAATTAAATATAAAAGTGATGAGAAATGTCTTTCTCAATACGAAATTGATACTTAAAGAGTAATTAATAAATAGTTGTTGGTTGTATATCTGTTAAGTTTTACTATGATTTCGTTGTTTATGGTAGAAATATCTACAATATCTACAATAGTAGAAGAGTGTATAGCTTGTAATCGTATTCCAAATAAAGGTTATATATCTATATACAGGGTGCTGATTCGATCAGGTATTCATAGGGATTTAATATGTAATACTACATTTATGCATTTTCTTGCTTTCTTGGTCATTTTAGAGGAATAGTACAGCAAACAAAAATTTGGAAAAAAAATCTTACGTACTTAGATCGCTGTCCGGTTAAAATTGTACACCGTTTACTATTTTTATCAAGTTTTGAAAAATTTGCAAATTTAAAAAAAATTGCCTCAAGCCGGGTAGCAGAACACAATAAGGGTGTTTTCAGCTCGTAATTATAGCCATTCAGAGGTCTAATACTCGACTTTCATGCCTAAAATCATCACTATTTTTAATTGTGTATTGATGTACAAAGGATATTTCCGTTTATAAATAAAATAAAATAAAACGCCACACCCGTAGTTTTTATCTAAAGCCCCCTCCGCGATTTTAGCGCATTCTTATAAAAAAAATGATGAATGAGGATGGGTATTCCCGAGGCTAATTATTTGAAATTTTTATAATTTTTAAAACTCGATAAAAAGTAGTAAATGATGTTCAATTTTAACTAAATAGCGACCTTAAGACCTATGGATTTTTTCTTATTTTTTGTACATTTTCTCTAAAATGACCCTGCAAGCAGGATAATGAATAAATGGTTTTACTTGTTAAATCCCTATGTATACCCGATCGCATCAACACCCGCTATATATTTTTTTAGTAGAAAATTATAAAAGGAACATCACTAATAAAAATTGTTTAATATTTAACAATTCTATGAGAAAAATATATTAAACTTCGAGTTTACTTTTTCATAATTGAATTAAATTTAAAGTGAATAAACAAAATGTAGGTTTTAGTTATTAACTTTTCTATATATTTTAAAAATAAATGTAAAACATTTGAATTATATTTTAAGCCAATAAATTAAATGTAAGTTTTATTTGTTCGTCTTTTTATATATTTTAATTATTCCATCAGTTGTAACAGTTCTGAAGAATGTACAGAATATATAGGTGATGAAATATATTAGGTACTTGCCACCACTAATTAATTCCGAATATGGATTATCAGGTGTTGACAAATATGCGGTTTGTCGTGTATATCTATCGTCGCTGTCGGTGTTAGTGGCATCACTTGCCGATTTAGCACGCAAATTAATCTATTCGAAGCCAATGCCGACTATACTGAGTCCATCCTAACCTGGAATGGGATCACATTTATAGTATAATAAACAGCAAAGCCCCCATAATATAGTGTATATTAGTAACCATTTGGCAATACTATTATAATATCTGTGATTAAGTTGATAATCGTGCACACAGAAGTTACTGCAGTAATATAACACAAATTCAATATAGGTAGTTTTTCACATACCCTATAACATATCGGACATGAATTGTATTTAAATAGAGTTTAATTCCGAGTACATGTAAAATTTTCAAAGTACTGAGAACATCTAGTGACTAAAGGATATGATAAAAATAGTCATTTTTAATTTTCGGTGAGTATATTGAAGAAAAATTATTATAAAACAATCAAACTCGATTAGATGACCAACTGTGAAGCTAGGTTAGCTCAGATGACAAATCGTAAGTTAGGTCTTCTAACACAACTTTACGATTTGTCATCTAATTGTTTAATTTACTTACCCAACTTCATATCATATCATCATATCATGTCATATCTATTGGTGCTAATTCATTCGACTTACACAAGTCATACATTTAATATATATAATTTGACTCGAAGTAACACTTATAATTATCAATCACAGATACAACATATTAAATTTTTTTTTGCAAGTAATAACAGTAAAAATTGAATTAGAATAAAAATTACTATAATCTGTTTAATAACTACGAGGAGTGTTTTAAATTTCACGCGCCAAAACCTACAACTCTGATTGGCCGAGAGCGCGCCCATTTTACACTATGCTAATTAGTCATTATTATACGCAACAGCTGACATGACCTTAATTCGATGCGTTACCAAGTTGCAACTTTGTCTGTTTCGTAATAACCTTTTGTGCGGTGTTTCTTTAGCATAGTTAAAGGTTAATTTTGTTTATATTATTGTGATGGATTATGGACCCAGTACAAGCTCGATGATAATATCACCTGCACCTCCAAAAAAGCGTAAGAAGTTGGATTTGGGTCATTTATATCTCTCTGAAAAACAGTGCATAATAAATATGTTATAGCAGATGATAACAGATGATCCACATATGAAAATGACTGCTGTTGTATCAGACATTGTTGGTGCAGTAGGTGAGATATCAAATAGCATAAGAATTATCACGGGGGATGTTTAAGGCCTTTTGCTTTTAAAGTCAAAGGCTCCCGATAAAAATGAGTTAAACTACAGAAGCTGGCCTGATGCCTAATTCGGTATCCCCCTTATTACCCGATTAGCTCTTGTTTGAACACAATCACTTTATATTTTAAAAAAATGTATACTCACCCATACATCCAATGAACAGTCGGTCAAGAACCACTCACGAGATTTTATTACTCCACTTATAAATGTTATAGTAAAGGGACAATTGTTGTTATTGCAAATGAAAAGATTGTTTTGTTTAAAGCAAAATATTAACAACAATTTATTAATAACAACAAAACAAAATAATTAATAACAAATGAATATATATAAAAAAAATTGACGAAGATAAAAAAAATGATCAAAAGAAAACGTATAAGTGAAATAAAAAAAGTAATAACAAAATAACGGCACTAAAAACAAACTTACAACATTTACACTGACTTGGGATGGCAACTAGATAACAGCTGTTTGAACACTGATTGAACACTGATTGAACGCTGATTAGAGTTACCAGCCCTTGTCATTATATATGCTTAACCAAAAATCGCATCCCCGACTACGATTTCTGGGTCGCGCTAACCATTTTTCGCCCGTCTGCCCTTGTGGACACTTCGAGGAACCCGAAATAAAATGATGTAAATACTTGTGAATAATTTTCCTCCATGGTAAATGCATTAGCATGAGAGGGAAATTATTTTGCACACAAATAATAAAAAAATAGGGTTCAGGCGAAAAATGAGTACATGATCAAGACTTAATTAATAATTAATGAACAGTGTAAACATATTTGTTCCCCACGCTCTCATAGTTGTAAGTGATCTTTTGTTTGGAAAAATCTTGTCGTGAAAAACCTATTTTCCCATCATGACAGCTAGAGAAGTTTATTAATAAAATAAAAATATTTAAAAAATATAAAAGTGTTACTTAACAACTGATTGCTTTGTGATTTATATCACATTAAAGATCTTTCTCTCAGCTATTACATTCTACAATTAACTAATCGGTGTATTCGTTGTAATTTGCTCTTTTCATATAAACCGCGAAAAGTGCTGGGGTTTTTCCCGAATATTGTTGGGCGAATTCTGACACTACCATTGCAATACATTTCTAACTGTTTCAAATCAGTGTTGTACGCGTGGCGCCTGAAGTAAAATTTCGAGTTTAGAAAAGCCCGAAAATTTGTCTCGGGTCGCGCAGCGACCCGAGACAAATTTTCACGAGGCTTTTCTAAACTCGAAATTTTACTTCATGCTTTGCCTGGGAGTGGAAACACTCGTTCAAAACTTCAAATTGAACTCTATTATAAAATCGACTAATGGCTGAAATTTACCTAAATGAAAAATTCACTGAATATCAATAAAACCGGAAAAGTTATGGAATTATATTTAAATTGACCTAAACACTAACAAAAAAGTTGCTCGTCATAAGCTTTTTGGATTATCCGCGTCAAACGTGGGTAAAACCTTTTGAGCCAGGTAATGGGCTGCGTGTTTACGCGTTGCCCATATTTAAGCTGTTCAGCATATTGTCTCTTAGACGTAGGTAGCTGAGACAAAGGCCCAGTTGAGGATTATCGAAGGTACTGTAAAACTTCTAGCTGGCATTATGGGCGTTTTTGGTTTTTCTTGTAAAAGGATTCGAATACTTACAAAAGGATTTGATTCATCGAAAATAATTCGAATTAATTGTGAGGAATAACATGAAACATGTTTTTTGTGTGTTTTTAAATTTCTCGTTAAATCACTGTTTTATGCACGTGGCGCATGACGTAAAATTTCGAGTTTAGAAAAGCCCACTGAACATCTGACTCCCTGTTACTCTGGTTAAAGATGTATTTGTGTGTTTCTGAACTCCACTTCAAATCAGTGTTTTGTACGCGTGGCGCATGAAGTAAAATTTCGAGTTTAGAAAAGCCCCAAAATTTGTCTCGGGTCGCTACGCTACCCTCGACAAATTTTCACGGGGCTTTTCTATACTCGAAATTTTACTTCATGCTTAGTCTGGGAGTAGAAACGCTCGTTCGAAACTTCAAAGAATGCTTTGATACGAACGTTAAATGATTAAACACGTTTTCAAAGATAATAATCTAGTTTTCAAAATTTTGTTTAATATTGTTTGAAGTAAAACTGACATGGAACCACAATTTCAAATGTTAAATTTTTCCGACATTTTCCTGATTTTTTCCCTGGCCTTTCAATATAACTTTCTTCTGTTTAATAGTTTTCATTGTTTTTGCCAATATTTAAAATAATTTTATAAATTTTTACGTGTTTTGTAATTTGTTTGGTGATTTTGACAAATTTAATAATATCATATGGCTTTTTTGTTAGTGTTTTGGTCAATTTAAATATAATTCCATAACTTTTCTCCGACTTTCCCGGTTTAATTGATATTCAGTGAATTTTTCATTTACGTAAACTTCAGGCATTAGTCGATTTTATAATAGAGTTCAATTTGAAGTTTTGAACGAGTGTTTCCACTCCCAGGCAAAGCATGAAGTAAAATTTTGAGTTTAGAAAAGCCTCGTGAAAATTTGTCGAGGGTCGCGCAGCGACCCGAGACAAATTTTTGGGCTTTTCTAAACTCGAAATTTTACTTCATGCGCCACGCGTACAAAACACTGATTTGAAACAGTTATAAATGTATTGCAATGGTAATGTCAGAATTCGCAATTTGATAAAACTTTCTTTACAATCCTTCTAGTATGCCATTATCCTTATAATTCGCCTTTGCAAAGAGAATAATTTGTTGGCAGATGATGAACGACCCCAAATAAGAAGGCCATTTAAGAGCTGTGAATAAAAGAGTGCCTTTAGCATACCAAAGGTAGCATAAATCTGCAGACAAACTTTGTTTATAATTTTGTAATAAGAATATACATTTGTTTAACTTGTTGGCTAAGTTTTCTGTATGTACTCTCTACTTCATGTTCTTATCAACAAAAAGCCTCAGAAATGTTGCTGAATCCACTTCGACATCATCATGATGCTCTCTTAAGGAAAATAATAGCCTGGCAGTCTTTTCGTCATTCATTGATATTTTTTTTTCTTGTGAACCAACTCTTGGTTTTATAGCGAGCACCGTTTTCTATATTTAGCAGATATTGCATGTTAGTGCTGCTAAGTGTTATGGAAGTGTTATCAGCGAATTGTACCTCCTGAATATTCTCTTTGAACAAGGAATCTGGTAAATCATTTGCATATATTAAAAATAATAATGGGCCCAGGTGGGATCCTTGTGGAATCCCATGCTTTATTGATATTTGATGGGATGTATTGCGTTCATATATAACTGTTTGTTTTCCAATAGATAAGTACGAAATAATCATTCCACAATTTGTTGGCAAGTAGTTATAGCAATATAACTTTTTAAGCAGTAGGTACGACACGCAATGGATAAATCCATGAAATTTACCTCTTCCAAACCTGTGAGGACATTATCAACGAGTTCAACCATGGCATGGATCGTTGATATGTCTTTACGAAACCCATATTGTCTTGTAGACCAAATATTGTTTTACTGGAGATGATTTAACATTTTCCTATAAAGGCAATAGTTTAGTGTAGTTGGGTTAGATGACAAGTTGTAAAGTTAGGTTAGGTTCACAATTTAGTGTAGTTGGGTTAGATGACAAGTTGTGAAGTTAGGTTAGGTTCACAATTTAGTGTAGTTGAGTTAGATGGTAAGTTGTGAAGTTAGGTTAGGTCACAATTTAGTATCATTGGATTAGTTGATAAGTTTTGAAGTGTTAGGTTAGGTTTGGTTCGCAATTTAGTGTGGTTAGGTTACATGACAAGTTGTGAAGTTAAGTTAGGTAAGGTTGGGTTCACAATTTAGTGTACTTGGATTATGTGACAAATTGTGAAGTTAGGTTAAATATTAAATTGTATTGTGGTTAGGTTCAGTTACTTATCAAACGTTAAAGTTAAACTAGGAATTAACTAAAATGTGAATTATGTCAAAAAAAGTTTTAAAAATGCATGAGATTTACTTATTGAAAGTGTAAATACTAAAAGTAGAAAATCTTACGAATTTTTTAAATTAGTAATGAGCTCACATTTTTTAGGACTTTTGACATTGACAGTCGAGAGTCAAGTGGCAACATTTTGGATAGCTCTATTGTGTATGTTAGGTTAGGTTAGATGACAATTGCATATGTTTAGTTTTGGGTTATAGGTCAGTTTAGTTGACACGGAGAATTTTTCGTTTAACTATACATATTCAGATAATTAAATTAGATAATCGTTGTTTTTAAAAAAATGTTAATTTGAAGCTTCAAACGCGTGTTTCCACTTCCAGGTTAAGCATGAAGTAAAATTTCAAGCTTGTCTAAACTTGAAATTTTACTTCATGCGCCACCGGTATAAAGCACTAATTTCTAGTGAAGTTCAAAATATACAATTTCTGAATAGTGCTTAAACAGTATATTTTAAACTTTCCTTTAATTTGGTGTTGTATACAGGTGGCGCATGAAGTAAAATTTTGAGTTTAGAAAAGCCTGCAAAATTTGGTTTGGTCGCTCCGCTTCGCTACACGACCAAACCAAATTTTTCATGCTTTTCTAAACTCGAAATTTTACTTCATGCTTAACCTGGGAGCAGAAACACTCGTTTGAAGCTTCAAATTAACCTTATTTAAAAACAATGATAATCTAATTTACCGCGAAGCTTTTAAATAAACAACGAACGTCTGAAAATGTACAGAGAAAATCGAGATATGTACACCTAAAAAAAAAAAATAAGAAAAATCCCTGAATCTCTGATAAGGTTAGATGACAGTTAGTGAAGTTGGATTCTATGTTAGATTAGTTGACAGTTGCATATCCAACATATGCAACTCGACTAATCTAACCTATAACCCAACTTTACAAACTGTCATCTAACCTAAGTTGACAGTTGTATATCTAACATATGCAACTGTCGACTAATCTTTTGACATGTCACCTCATTTTGACATGTGTGATTTACACTTTTGACATATTTGACATTTAACGTCACTTTTTACACAAAATTGAGGAAGTAAAGGCTTTAAAAATGGTTATATCACTTTCTACAATTTCAGTTTTTTTTTATATATATTCTATGCCACTTCATATTTTTCATCAATTTTGGTGTTTTTCGACAGTTCTACAACGACATATAATAAAAATTGACAACAAGACAAGTCGGCGTTAGCCGGCATTTGGACTATGTATAATGACAAGTAACCTACATGTAAATCGGCATTAGCCTATATTTAAACTACATTTACTTAAGTCGGCGTTAATCGACATTTGAACTATAATGAGAGTTGACATAGGCATTAACCGGCATTCGAACTATAATGCCAATTAATACAATGACAGTTGACGTAGACTAAGATTAACCGGCATTTGCACTATAGTGACAGTTGATATAAGTAATCTTGTGCCGATATTTAGTCTCCACAGTGATATCTAACCTAACATAATTTAATAGAGTGAAATTTAACCTAAACCAACTTAACAAAGCGAAATCTATCCTAACCGAACCTAAATAACGTAACTCTTAAAGTTTCATCACTTTTTAACGTTCTATCCACATTGTATGTGACGCATTACACTTGTGTGTTGACAGTTAGCTTAGGTTAGGTTATTAATGAAAGTTGTCATAGGCATTAACTAACATTTGAACTCCAGTGACAGTTCACATAAATTGGCGTGCGCCGACATTCAGTCCACAGAGTGATATCTAACCTAACCTCATTCGAGTGATATCAAACCTAACCTTACTTGACAAACCAAAATCTAACCTAACCTAACTTAAATAACGTAACTTGAACTTTCATCACTGTTTGTCGTACTATCCACATTGTATGTCACTGTTTGACATTTCGAGCGCATCGTTTGTGTTTTGACGGTAAGGGCGAAATTTAAAAGATAAATAGTGTGTGGAATTTGATATAGATTTCATTTTTTTTGACAATAATGATACTACTGTCAACATAAAGTTGTAATCGCTAGTACCTCGTTTGTTTTGACAGAGTGAAACTTCAAAGATGAAATTTGTATGGAATACAGTGTAGTTCTTATTTTGTTAAAAATTGAAAGAGTTGTCAAAACACAGATTTCAAGTGAAACGAGTTATTTTTACAGTGATAGCAAAAACAATAAAACTTAAGTAGATGCATCCAAATGTACTCGAGGTCATTTTGCGGTCTGAAAATGCGTCGAGTACAAGTACAAGTACTTGGAAAATAAAGTACTCATGGACTGAGTACCGAGTACATGAAAAGTACTCAGAGCACAAATTTTGAGTACTTGTACTCGAGTACTGCCCAGCTCTACTACGAAGTAAAGTTTTCAGGTTTTTCTATATTCGAAATTTCCCTTTATACACCATAGTTTAGAGCACTATACTATTATTAATTTTACAAAATGGACTTCTTGAGCATTCTGAACTTCACAATATTTTAGTGTTTTATATGCGTCGCGCATAAAGTAAAATTTCGAGTTTAGAAAAGCCTGATAATTTGGTCTGTTCGCTCCGCTTCACTTCAACTAAATTTTAAGGCTTTTATAAACTTGAAATTTTACTTCATGCTTAATCTGGGAGTGAAAAACACTCGTTTAAAGCTTCAAACTAAACGATTCTGTAAAAACGAAGATTGCCTTAAAATTTACAGCATATGTATTTATACAGGGAATTTTTCTTTTCAGTATACATATTCGTTAATTTTTAAGAGTTCAATGCGAAGCTTTAACGAGTGTTTTCCACTCCCAGACTAAGCATAAAGTAAAATTTCGAGTTTAGAAAAGAACTGTGAAAATTTGTCTTGGGTCGCGCAGCGACCCGAGACAAATTTTCACAGGGCTTTTCTAAATTAGAAATTTTACTTCATGCGCCACGCGTATAAAACACTGATTTTAGGTGATATTCAAAATATTCCTAGAAGTACTTAACTTTCTTTTACCACTTTTATTTAAACTTTTAAATGAAGTGATAAAACAAAGTTTAATTATTGTTTCATATAAAGTGAATGCTAACCAAATCAAAGATTTCAAAATATTTTTGTTTAGCAGTATATTTTTAATTCTGCTTAAGTAGTTTAATTACATTTCTGATTTAGAAGTATATTTTAAACTTCAGTAAAAATCGGTGTTTTATACGCATGGCGCATGAAGTAACATTTCTAGTTTAGAAAAGCCCAGAAAATTTGTGTTGGGTCGCTGCGCGACCCTCGACAAATTTTCACAGGGCTTTTCTAAACTCGAAATTTTACTTCATGCTTAGTCTGGGAGTGGAATACACTTGTTTAAATTTTCACATTGATCTCTTAAAAAAAAGGAATATCTGAAGATATACAGCGTATAATTGGGATATGTATACTTAAAAAATAAACTTGTATATGTGTACTTAAAAAAACAAATCTCTGTGTACTCCTTTTTAATATATGAAAATTATTCGAAACATAATTGCATTATACATTCAAAAGGAAAAATAACAATTTAGTAAACATAAATGTCGTCTATTGCAGTGATTAAATTAAAGTTATTTTAAGAAAATTGTGCATATTGAAAACATTCCTAGCATACATTATCATTCATTCCACAACCATTTTGATTTTTATGCTTTTATTGCCGCTCTTTGTTTGTAGAAAATGGAATTTTAATTAAATTCCACTTCCCGAAACTTTCTAAATATTCTTGTGATGAGATCATTTTTCCTCTCCTCTCCGTTGTCTCGCATTCGTGCATTTTTCGATATACTCTCTTCGCACGACGAAAAATAAATTTATCAACAAAAATTATCAAACATTATGAAAGTTTGTTATTTTAATATTATGCGACGTTTAAAAAATATTGTTAAAAGCAATATAATACTTTACATTGTTTAGTTGATAAATCTACAATAAAATTCCTATATTTGTTTCCAACTCAGGTAAAAATATAGGCATTTAATTGTAAGTTAATCAATTTCATAATGATCCCCAAAAATTCGTTGAATATCTAACCTTTAACGATTCATATTTTGATTTCTTTTAAGATAATAGTTTTATTCAAGAAATTTTTGGAGATTGCTTTGAAATTAATAATTTATATTTCAATAAAATATAAAAACGAACCAATATCGACTTTCTGTAAAAATTCAGTCTATTTAAGATTTTGCCAAATATTTATTGAATCAACTATTTCCTGAGCGAATACCCCAAAGGATATTAAATAATACAATGAATATTTGAGTCACACAAACAGTTTACTGTTTTTATGCATATTTTATATGTAAAATGTAAAATTTAACATCAAGTCAAATTGTTTTCACACCAAACTAAATGAACCAACAGGAAATTGAAAATTCTAAAAAAGTTACGAGGAATGCATATTAATTAAAAAAAGCTTAGCCTTTCTTAAAGATAAAGTTTTGAGCTATATATAGACGCATTTTAAGACTTATTATTCATAAGTACAGCTGTGCTTTAGACTTTCAATATCTAACAATATCTAACGTTAGAAAAATAAACAAAATCGTACTTGTAAAACAATTTAGTTTATTTTTCTAATGTTAGATATTGTTAGAAATTGAAAGTCTAAACCAGTGGTGGGGAAACTTTTTTTAAGACGGGCCATTTGTAATAACCAGACAATCGTAGCGGGCCAAAGAATAATGCTTAATCGTAGGTAGGTAGCTTTTATGCGGGTCGTCACATTACGAAGTAAGAACGCGTTGAAACATTCTCACGACGGCACTCTTAAACGGACTTGGCCCGCGGGCCGTAGTTTCCCCATCACTGGTCTAAAGCATAGATATACTAATGAGAAATAAGCCTCGAAACGTGTTTATCGCATAAAAATTGCGATGTTTCCATCATAGTACTTTCCCCGTTAAAGATATGATGATTCAAATATCAACAATATGAACATTTTTTATAAAAAATAATCTTTATTATACTTTTATTATTATTTTTATTCAAAAACTATCCACAAGCAAAGGAATTCATGTATTTTTTCGCTACATCTTGGTAAATATTGATCAGCATTACATCTTAAGCGTTATATATTTTTAACTATACTGTCAATCAGTGATTTACACACGTGGCACATGAAGTAATATTTCGAGTTTAGAGAAGCCCCGTGAAAATTTGTCTCGGGTCGCTGCGCAACCCTCGACAAATTTTCTACGCGGGGCTTTTCTAAACTCGCAATTTTACTTCATGCTTAGTCTGGGAGTGAAAGACACTTGTTACTTTAAATATGTCAAAAGTATTAAAATGTGTATCATAACTGTCACAAAGAAAAACAAAATTACATGGCGATCTTATTATAGTTCAATTAAAACTCATGTTAAGTTGGCATGATTGGTTAAATGTCGGCTTGCGTCGACTTATGTCAACTGTCATGATAGTTCAACTCTTGTCTACCGCCGACTTATGTTAACTGCTATTATAGTCCAAGTGTTGGCTGGCACCGACGTGTGTCAACTGTCATTATAGTCCAAATGTCGCCTAACGCCGACTTATGTCAAGTTGACACGGTGGACTAAATATCTCGGCGCTAGCCGACATTAGGTCCACCATAAACTGTCAACTGTCATTATAAAGGGTGTCAAAGTATAAGTGACCTCATTTCAATTATTATTAACAAACATTTTAAACAAGTAGTAATGATTATAAATGCCAAATGTACTGTCATATCTGAAGTTTTGTTAGATATGGAGCACTGGTCGATTGCTCAAAGAATATTCTGTTTAGAGAAGGTTTTAAGAATTGATTCAATTATTTAAATACAGCGACAGTTCTAGCAAAAATGTAACTATATTGGATCAGTTGAGGGTTTGAAACCTCTGAAAAAGGTAAAGCGAGCAAGAACGGAAGGGAATATATTACAAGTTAGAAATTCAAAGATGAATTTGGAAATTCAGTAGTTGTTAACAGTGAACGATATGGTCAACTCCGGTTACCATTAGATGTTACATGGTTTCAACAAGACGGTGCAAGGCCTCGTGTGTCGAGAGCTGTTTCCTGGTCCTCTGCTATTTTAGCGTGGAGATCAGCCGTGTATTTTTTGTGGGGCTATGTTAAATCAAAAGCGTACCAGAACCGACCTCAAACTCGGGAAGACTTAATAAATAAGATGACAAGCTATTGCTGAGATTCTGGCTGAAATGTGTTAACGTGCAATAGGATCAATATTGCACTGCAGGCAGATATGCATCAATAGGTTATCTGGTCGATGTACTTTTTAAGTATTGAAGTTTAAACTAATTTAGAATAACACTTGGAATGTCCATCTTTAATTTCCAAAGAAAAACAATTTTATTGCATATTCGTAGTGCCTGTTAATGGGTCACCTATAATTTGACACCGTTTAGTTCAAATATCCGCTATAGCCAACTTATGTCAACTGTTATTATAGCCCAATGTCGGCTAGCACCGACTTATGTCAACTGTCATTATAGTTCAAATGTCGGCTAAAACGATAGACTTTCATGAATGTTTACATTCACGTCATCAATTATATAATTCCGAACAGATTCAAGGTCATATGTAATTGCGCGCATTGACGTAACGTTAGAAAGGGGTTTTGTGTAAAATTTGTTTACTGAATCTTGCATTGAAACCCTAGAAATTGCATTCTAATATATAATCTTAGAAAGGACCCATGCATACGTTAGTGGAATGCACTTACAAAAAAAAATCCCGAAAGAATGATTACTGTTATGAGATTGACATTATTCCATGTACAATAATAATTAAATGCAATACAATTCATTTTAATATAAAAATATTTATTATCATTTCTAATGCGTCCATTTTAAAAACTATGAATCTTCATTCAAAATTTTTGAAATGGACGCCATAGAAATCTTGTTTGTGTGGGTGTTCATGAGACTATTTATTTTAAATTATCTAATTTTCAAACCACGATTAAAAATAGTTAACGACGTTGGATTTTAACCAAATAGCGACCTTTTCTCTAAAATGACCCGAGAAGCAGAAAAATTCATGAATGTGGTATTATATGATAAATTCCTACGTATACTTGATCGAATCACCACCCGGTAATTTGGTGGAAGTTGCATTAATCATTATCACTGTCTGTTACATCATCTTCTGAACTACTCCCATCCCCAATACGAATAATAAATTCTGTCACATTATCCGAAACGTTTTGGCTGATGTACCATCTGTCGATAATTGATTCTGTGTGTCTAACAACAGCGTCCCACCTTTCCGGAATACATTTTTCTAAGGATCTGTGCCACATGACCAACACTTCTTGTCTCCATATCCTTCTTCGCCTATATGAGCATCATAATATTGTTTTGCCTGTGCCCATATTAGTTCTATGGCGTTAAATTCGCAGTGATATGGTAGAAGTCGCAATCCTGCATGGCTATGTTCGAGCAGATATTGGTCTACCACATATCTGTTATGTCTAGCATATCGTTTGGCTAGGGCTTGAACTTGTTACCTTCCACAGGTTTATTGCTATCCTGTAGCCAATGCGTGATTTGTGCCCTCGTCCAAGAAGTTTTGGGCAGCTTTTCTACCAATACGCTGTGGAAGCATTCTCCACGAAACCTGTACTCTGACCAGCATACAAAATAACGAAGCGCTTTCCCTCACCGACAGCTCTCCTTATTTTAACAATTTCCCTCATGGACTGCATCTAAAGATAAAAGGGGACCTCCATTGCATTTTTCTTAGTTGAAGTAATCCATTACTTTGATTATCATATCTCGGGCTACTTCAGTAACGCTTTTTCCAGGCATTTTGAGTTTATAGTTATAAAAAACTAGATTTAATCGCAAAACATCTATTTCTACACTTACTTACACTAAACTAAACTAATACACACTATGAAAAAATACGAAAACCTCAAGAAAAACTAAAAACAAATAGAAATACTTAGAAACTTGAAAACTTGGAACGGATAGTGACGCTACTAACGTATCTGGGAAGCGTTGTGCTGGGGTAGACATGCATTATAATGGCGTCTTTGTCTAATCCAGTGCCTCACGTTTCCGAGCGGTGAGCACTGTAGTCGGTACTTGTATCAGGAGTCACAAGACATACGTTTCTATTATTTACTACGATGATGCGCATATAATGATATAAAATGGCAGAATAACTGCTTGTCTTTGATACGTACATAAATTGATGACGTGACTGCCAACATTCGTGAAAAATACTTTATGTCAGTCAACGTAGTGATTTTCAGTCATAAATTTACATTTTTACTATTGTGACATTATGAGTTTGTCACTTGGTTGACTGTCTTTTGAGTATGGTAAGATTTTGTCTGATTATGTCTCTATGGACTGTATTTCGACTATTCTGGTATTATGACTGTAAGTCACTTGGTTGGCTGTCATTTAATTTATTAGGATTTTGTCATTTAATCACTATACTGGCTGTATTTGATACATTAATTAGAGTGACTTACAGTCATAATACCAGAATAGTCAAAATACAGTCCAAAGAGACAAAATCAGACAAAATCTTAGCATAGTTGAAAGACAGTCAATCAAGTCATTTATAGTCACAATAGTCAAAACATGGTCAATAGAGATATAATATAACAAAATCCTATGATAGTCCAGTCAAGACAATCAAGTAGTTAATTAAGACTCAAAAGTAACAAATGTCTATATACAGTCAATCGAGTAATTTAATGACAAAATCCTATAATACTTAGAGATTTATAGTCAATGTTGCAATACTCAATAATCAGATAATTACTAAATACTATCATGCTTAAAAAAATAGATGACTAAATGACATAGTATCTGGTCTGGTATTAGGGGGAGTGCGCATTGCTGCACTACACTTAGATCTCATTAGGCCCATTGTGCTGCCTCCCACTACGGGTTACCCATCCTCAGCTCAACCATCCCACCTTGTCTAGGTAGTTCAGTATTACTGAGGTGGGGAGTCAACTATTCCCATCTTGTATAAGTGTCCATTGAGCCCGCAGTGACCGGTTAGAACAGCGGTTATCCATCTAAAGTTCCTTCTGGTCATCTGCAGGTACTGTTTAGCTGAAATCTCGTTGGGGTACAGTAATATATCCTTCGAGAGCTTTCCGTATTATCCCAACGCTTCCTGAATTTATCAAGTGTATTGGAATGTAACATATTACATAGTGACAGGGGTGTCAATCGCACTAGCGGCTCCGGTGAGATGACTTTCATCCCAGCCGCTGCTCTGGCCAGTGCATCAGCTCTTCTGTTACATGTGTTTATATCGTGCTCCTTCACCCAGCAGATTTCAATGTTGTTATGCATTGCTGCCTGCTGTAGTTTTTTATGGCACTCTAGTGTTGTTTCTGAAGTAGTGTATAACTTCTTAAGAAACATCAAGGCTTGCCTACTGTCTGTTAGAATCAGTATGGCTTCATTTGACTCTTTACCGCATAAAATGATGCCAGCCGCATCAGCCGCAAGTGTAATGCCCATCGTCTCCAGTTAAGCGACGGTCGCATACTTACTCATGGTGATTTTCGTATGGATCCTCAGGGTTCGGCCGAAAACTCCAATCCCTGACCTATCCTTTTTTTTAAGCCATCGGTGTAGATTCTTATACCCGACTCTCTCGTGGGTTAGATATTAACTGTGTAGGGTGCAGTACGTATTAGGAATGAGTTATAGTTATAATACAATCAATTTACAGCCAACTAAGCGATTTTAAGTTTAAGTTAAGTTAACAATACAATGATTAAATGATGATAAAAATATCGTGATAGTCAAATTAACTGTCATTTAATTTTATAGATTACATGTTGATTATATTGACTGCCTTTACTATTTTGACTACCATTTGACGTTATTGTCTATTACCTAATTAGTCACATAAGTAAACTCCATAGAGAACTTTGGAGATAAAAAGTTGACCGCATTTCTCGCCTAGTTAAATGAAAGAGATATATAAAGGGTGTCCCATTAACCCATTAAGCGCCATTGATGCGTACACGCAACATTATAAATGTTTGGTTAATTATGTTATTATTAAATAAGTTAATTTAATATATTATATTATTTGACCTGGCTTCAAATTGTAAGAAGAAAAATGTAAATATTTTGTTATTTAAATATTTCGGTTATTACTCATTTAAAAAAAAAAATAATGAGAGTGTATTTCTAACTTCACAATACGCGACCAAACCAAATTTTCAGGCTTTTCTAAACTCGAAATTTTACTTCATGCTTAGTCTGGGAGTGGAATCACTCGTTCTAAACTTCATACTGCACGTTTTTATATAAAATCGACGAATGCTTGAAGTTTTACAGCATATACATAATGTATATTTATTAAAAAATTCAGAGTATGTAATACACTAAGTCATTTATGAATATCATAAAAAGAAGTGCAGAATTTTACCTAAAATCAACTTTTAGAGTTATCTCTATAATTGCTCGGCCGATAATGGGTTAACGCAAGATTTGAATTAGACAGCTGAGAGTTTGTAAAAATAGAGCGTTACACGATACAACAATGTGTTTTCATTATTGAACAATATCTCAAAAATAATGAAAGTTTGCGGCCGCAGTTCAAAAATTTCTTACAAAATATGGTCAGAATAGTGTCTTCACTTTGTCAACTTTGAAGAGATTAGTTGAAAAATTCAGGGAGACCGGATCAGTTGGAGACGCTAAGCATACTGGCCGTTCAAAAACAAGACGTTCAAATGTCAATATCGAAGCAGTGCGTAAGGGTGTTGGTGAAAATCCCAGAACACAATTCAGCGTCGTGGACAAAAATTACAAATTTCAAGAAGCTCTCTACAGCGTATACTCACAAAAGATCTTTGTCTCCATGCTTACAAAATTCAATTAACACAACAATTGAAGCTTAATGACCATGTACAGCGAAGAGAGTTCATTGAATGGATTATTGAATATCAACAAGTGGATGGTGATTTTTCAAGCAAAATAATCCTAAGCGACGAAGCACATTTTCACCTTGATGGCTTTGTTAATCGCCAAAATTGAACCCACATGTGATTGTCGAAAAACAAATGCATCCACAACGTGTCACTGTTTGGTAAAGACTTTGGGCTGGAGGCATCATTGGACCATACTTTTTTTAAAATGAAGCTAGACAAACAGTGACTGTTATTAGTGCTGAATATCGCGACATGATAACACAGTTCTTTCTTCCGAAATTTGATGATATTGATGTGGCCAATATGTGGTTTCAACAAGACGGTGCCACATGCCATACAGTCTGTGAAATAATTCAATTACTGCATGAGACATTTCCTGGTCGTGTACTCTCTAGTTTCGGTGATTAAAATTAGCCTCCTAGATCGTGTGATTTAACACAATTATATTTCTTTTTATGGGATTATTTCATGTCAAAAGTTTATGTCAACAAGCCCACAACCATCCGTGAATTACAGGAGAAAATTAAACGCAGTATTAACAAAATTCAGCCACATTTATGCAGAATGGTCATGGAAAATTTTGACAATAGAGTGCGTATGTGCCAGAAAAGCCGTGGAGGCTATTTGCCCGATGTGGTATTCCATAAATAACCTAATCCTACGTACTTTATGATTCAATAAAAAATCTATGAATCTAAAGACTAGAAACTGTGTTTTCTATTTATTTCAAATTCTGTGTTAATTTTGGGACACCCTTTGATATCGATGAATTTTACAAGTTTTCGTGAATGTTGTTGATTTTTTCTATTTTATTGCCTAGTTTTATAACATTTATGATTCTGAAAAGTATCGAAAATTAAGAAATAAATAAAAATTAATTTTAATCCAGAAATTATAGACTTAAATTAATCAAATAATTTAAATTCGTTAATACGGTTGAAGATCATATGACAACTATCAAGTCATGAAATTTAATAAAAGTAAGCGATATTTGCTAAAATAATACTTTCCCTTTGTTTTGCATGTGGGCGAAAGTAAAAATGTTGAAAGATTTATAAAGTTTATTTTATATATTTTCTTATGAAAAAAGGTTCAAATTGTAATATATAGTGTAATAGATTTATACATAGTATTATTTAAAATAAATTAATTTATTGGCATTGTATTCTGAATAGGAACTTTATCTGATGTAATTTTATTCGTGCTCATTGTGTGTGCTTATGGAAATTAAATTTGAAATCAACCCGCAATCATTGTTATTCACATGAGATTAATTATTTCTATTTTATCTGTATTAATGGCCATTGTTAATCGATTCGCATAAATTTAATGCTAGATGTTGATTAAATCGTACGAACGCCATTACTGACTGCAACGCCATTCGAAAAATACCTATTTGATAGCCGCGCATAAATTATTGCTATTTATATATGTGTGCATTATTATGCCGCGCGTTATTTATTGTTGAATCATTAGTTTGTGTTCAAATATGTTTTAAATGTATGCGTATTTTTTTTTCTTTAGTCCTAAATAGTCAATTAACCTAGTAGCACAAAATATTGCGCAAATATTCTCTAATTATAGATTTTCTTTACAGAAAGACTAGTTAATTACGATTTTGAATTCCTGAATATACTAGTATTAAATATTATTCGTAATTTATTTACATTATAATATATTGATATAATCAACATTATTTAGTATTTAGTACTTACTAGAGCTAGTGCAATCCTTTTAGAGGATTCAAAAGAGGCATTCAAATACTATTTTAAAAAAGAAATTGTAATCCGAATTCGTTACAATGTTTTGAAAGGTTTTGAATTCGAATCCAAATGTATACAGTGCACTGTTCATGATGAAAGGAAACAATTCGTTTAAAATTTAAGGGATTGATTTCTGCGCTCGGACACATCGATTAGTATTTTCAACTAAAGATATTTTGCACTAAAAATGTTATATGCAGGGTGTTCCGTAAACAAGTGCTGAAACAATGTTTCCTTTTTTAAAATTAAACACTAACTCTGTATAATATCGCATATTTGGATTCGTGAGAAAATTCTAGATATTTCTCGTGTATAATGTTCTATACTTATCTTCAACTGTTTATGAAACATTGACAATTATTGTAAGTCGGCCATTTTGACGTAATAATGTTTAACAATAAATCATACACTAAAAATAACAAAATAACAAAAATTGCTTTGTAATAAATGTTCAATGTTTTATCCGTTTACTTCAACGCATTTTTCTATTCGAAGAAAAGTGTTTCCTGTTGAAAGTTTTTAATTATTTTGGGTGAAATAAATTTATTTCTTGCCTCCCATTTATGCTGTGTTTTAAAAAACGTGAAGAATTACTAAGACGTCGGATTTTCATGAAATTTTGAGGGATCGCTAGAGGAAAGAATGAAATACTTTAGTTTGCCTAAATATTTCCATAAGATGCTACTCGTTAGAATTTTAATTAAAAATAACCTGAAAACTGCCGATGGCGTAATTTTTGTTTTTCACATAATCTGAAAAAACAATGTCTTCTGTTTCTCTGTTTCAGTACATCATAAATAATGTTGATTTAATCCGCTCAACTTTTGGAATTCAAATAACCTCGTAAGAAAAAATCTAATGAGGTTATATCTCCTGATCTTGGAGGCCATGTAATAGGATCTCTCCTCCCAATATATTTATTTGGAAAAGTTACATCCAGAAATTTTTGAACACAATTTTCCGACCTTTTAAAAAAATGTGACCTTGTTCGGCATTTGTTAATGGGACACCCTGTACAAAAAATGTTTAGTGTAAAAAATCCGCAGTTGAAAATACTAATCGTCGAGTCCAAGCGTTTTTCTAGAAATTAATCACTTGAATTTTACACGAATAATAAAGGATTAAAATCTTCACAAAGCCTTCGAATCATCGCCATTACTCAGATAATATGCTTTTTTTAAACCGTTTTTAGGAGATATGTAATCAATTAAAATAATTTATTAATAAATTAAAAGTTTTGGAAGCATAATAAAGCTTCTAGATACAACATACATGAAATTATTGCCAGATTAAGCATAATGTAAAATTTTGATATAAAGAAAACACTTAACTTATTTATACCACTTTTATTTTACTTTCGTGACTAGTTTCAATTACACGGTAATCGTTTTCAAACTAAGTACTTAAAACACGGGTTACACAGGTATATATACTAAATCTAAAAAGCTTCGAAGAGAGGGGTGTACGTCAGGTCAACCTGGTCGTTAAGGATGGAAATTCCAGGATTAATTTTTGTTTTGTGGATTTCAAGGGCTTCCAGTAAATCCATTTGTCTACCTTTTTCGGTAAGATGGATAACCGAAAGTACATCCTTGCCGAAATTCGATCTTCGATCTTTTTTAATTAGTTTTATTTAAAATTATGATTAGTTGATGTTATTGATTGAAAAACAAATCAACAATATTCAACAGGATTTGTATTCGTGAATACTTTGATTCGAATCATAATTTATCATTTTTTGATTCAAGAATTCGTGATTCGAATCATATTAAATGAGAGTATTCTGATTTCTGATTCGTATCCTTTTTTGAGGATTTTACCTAGCTCTGGTATTTTCCAAAGGTTTCCTTTCACTTTTTTTCGTCTTAAGGGCATACCACTCGTTTGAAAAATAAGATAAAATAGTGCTTAATGTGTATGCCGTTGTTACCACCAATAATAATACTGTCGTATTGAAATTTCAGGATGAGAAAGTTAAAGGATTTGAATCATAAAAATATAATCATTAGTATCCCACAAATATCCAATAATTATTGGACTATTTTACATTTTCTTGCAAGAAATAAGCAAAGAACAATTTTTCTATCTCTCTTTCGCCGTGGATTCACGTTCGTAATCGGAAAAAGTGGTAGGCCTTTAATAACATTTTTTAATTTTTCATCGATATACACATTTTGGTGGAACACTTTATCATAAATAAAACCACTAGAGGTTTATTTTTTTAGGCAAAAATTGAATTTTCACGATAACTGTTGTTTATTAATTTAACGTGAGCAATGTGATGTCTTAAATCGCGAGGTAGAGCGATTTGGTGACTTTGCTGAGTTAAATTTGTTAAAAACAAGAGTTTTAATGAAATATTCAAATTTTGCCTGTATTAAAGATGAATCTCGAGTGGTTTTCGTCATGAATATTTTACGAAAACGCATTCCTGGCACATTTGCACTCAATATTCTTAAATGGACCGAAACCAATTTTGAAGTTAATTTAAATTATTAAACAATTCTTTAATAGTTTAGGTGAAATAAACTGGTATTAATAGGTATAGCAGAAAACTGTAAACTGCCTCCAAAATTCTATAGCATGGTTGATTTGTGGGATAAAACATCAACATTTTTCTTAATTTTAATTAATTTTTATCGTAAAACGGACGCTGTCAGCTTTCGGCATTTTAATTGGGTGTTTGTGTAAATTAAATTAGTGTAAAATGAGGGGAGTGTTTTTTCATTTATTAAAACTTTTAGGGACGTCACGTGGGGACCATAAAATTTTAATAAATGGAAAAACAACCAAGACGGCACCTATTTTCAGAGCCTCTTCAAAATATCTAAAACAGCAAATTTTGAAGAGAGACACCCTCTACAAGCGCGAAAGTATAATGGAAGAAAAAAAAACCCAATTTATGGGGTGTTGATGATACAATTTATGACCTTATCTGAATAGCAGGTAGTTTCCCTTTTTTCCCTTTTTAGAGCGTTTTAAACAGTCGTTCATGTTTATTTGATGACTCCAACAATTTAACACATTAACCAATATGTTATGCAATGGTATTATTTGGTTACGTTTTAATCGAATCAATTAAATAAAGCACGCTAATCTAGAAATAAAAAAATGCAAAATAAGGTTATGATTGATCATCTAACGAGTGATTCCAATCCCAGACTTCATGCGAGACGCGTATAAAACGCTGATTTAATGTGAAATAGTGTATAACCAACCAATTAAAGAAAAAAGTGCTACAATAAACATAAAATCATTTTTTGTACTTGTTTTTGTATAACTTTAAAAAAATAAATTAATAAAACAACATACTAATTCAAATCCCCACCCTCCCAATCACAAAAAGCTATCAACGCCACTAAAACAAGGTATGTATGATCGTAAAAATCGTAATAACAAATAATGGCAATATATTTTACCAGTGGTTAATTACCGTGGTTAATTTTTCGTTTTATTATATTCCGGTTATTCTATAACCGGTTTATAACAAAAGAAGCGTACCTTAGTTCTCAGAGTGTTTTAATATAAATTAAAATCACACAAAGAGGGGGGGGGAAGGTTCTTGATCGTCTTTAAAAAATGGATCTGCAAACATTTTCGAGATATTATTTTTTTAATTAGAAAATTTATAAACTCAAATTTCTCAAAAAATATTGGTTTAATCCAAAATAATTATTGAGCATAACTCACTCAACTCTTCGCATTCTAATCGAAAAATCAAACAAAACAACTACAACTTTATTTATAAAAAAAACTTGCTATTTACGCTTTCTATTTATTTGAACAGAATGTATGGGGATCTCGTTTATTTGAAGAGATAGAGAGTCGGTTAATTGGGGCAAGGATGCGTAATTTAGGGCCTAATAATAATCTATAAACAAATTTGAAATATCTTCTTTCGTTTTTGAGGTATTGTCAAAAAACGGCTTTTTTAAATTTCTTTTTTTTTATTCAAAAACTATTGAATTCAGACATTTACAACTTTGACATTACACCATAGCCAACTTTTGTTTTTCTTATGGGCGCTATTTTGGATTTTTATATTTTTTGGAAGAATATTTTTTTCTGAATTCAATGATGTATCACACTTATAGTTTTTAGTGCAATTAAAAGTCAATTTAAAGTTAAAGAAAACTAACCATCTTAATCCATTTTAATAGTTTCATATGTAATTTACATTTAAATTAACGAAGTGAACACCTTCTACTGTCAATAGCAGTAACGATACTACTCAAAAATTGGCAGCAGATGGCGTTCACATCGTCAATTTATATGAAAATTACATATGACTACTAAAATGGTTATAGAAGTTCAGTTTTCTTTTGGATTTTAAAATGCACAATCAATTGACATTTATAATAGTCATTCTGTGAGTACCATCGACAATGCTATTTTTTTCTGAATTCAATGATGTACCACACATATAGTTTATTGAACAGGGTGAGCGAAACTCGATGTCTCAGCTCTATTATATGAAAAGGGAAAACGATAGAAAAAATCTGAAATCTAAAATCAAATGACAATGAAACAATATTTGTCATCCATTAGTTTAATTATTAACAGATGCGGCTTTGTTATTTGCTTCCAAAGGCTACTTGTTTAAATCGTGACAATTGTGAATTTTTGATAATAGTTTCTTTTTGCTTTAAATTTTTTAACGAAAGAAGATAGCAATTTTTTTTCTCTACAAAGTTTATTCAGATATAATAACTCTTTTAAATATCTAAAAATATAGGTTTGTTTCTGGGGAAAAATGTTCGATGACGTCATTATTACAGTTTCAAAAATTAGAAAAATATGCAATTTTGAATTAAAATGGACCTTACTCAATCCCATTTATGAAGCTCTTTTCAGATTATTTCTATCGTTTTTCCTTTTCTTATAATAGAGCTGAGACATCAAGTTTAGCTCACCTGGTACATTTTATATGTAAAATGTTAATCTATTGTTTTTTTGTAAAGAGTACCTTAGAAACAGTTGAGTAACTCACATGTTTGACAACTCCTAAAACCCACAATTTGCTTACATATCACCCCTGAAGACGGGCATCCAACGATATATAATTTACCAATTGTGATGTATTTTAAACTAACGAGTGTCTTCCACTCCTAGACTAAGCATGAAGTAAAATTTCGA
Source organism: Philonthus cognatus (assembly GCA_932526585.2). Taxonomy (NCBI): domain Eukaryota; kingdom Metazoa; phylum Arthropoda; class Insecta; order Coleoptera; family Staphylinidae; genus Philonthus; species Philonthus cognatus. The sequence goes on along the minus strand of OW052244.1, from coordinate 19,407,485 downwards.
GTTTAGAAAAGCCCCGCGTAGAAAATTTGTCGAGGATCGCGCAGCGATCCGAGACAAATTTTCACGGGGCTTTTCTAAACTCGAAATTTTACTTCATGCGCCACGCGTATAAGCCACTGATTTACAGTAAAGGTTAAAATATATAACGCTTAGATGTGATGATGATCAATATTTACCAAGATGTAAACGTCAGATACGTTTTCAAAAATTGTATTGACCTAAAATTGTAAACGTAGACATAATTCTCGACTTTATTTTACAAATGTCGTAATAATTATAATTACATTTTAAATAATTTCATAAATATTAAATAAATCTTTCTATCAAAACCACCCCAAACCGGACAAAATATTACGCCACGCGCCGGCTGAAAACAGATGGACTTTTTACTACCTGCTAATATGGGGTTGACATTGACACCCAAAAAATGCGGTTGGTGTTCATAATGGATTACCTCTTAAATACTCGGTCTCTTTCCCCTTACCCTCCAGCATTTTAGGAAAGAGATAGAAATCGGAAGATTTTAGACTTTTTGGTCTGGTTCTTCCATAGCGTGCTGGCGAACAGGCCATAAATTACGACTTGGCGCCCATGGCCCTCCCAATCTAAACAAACACTTGAGTTCCTTTGCTCGGTTAGAAAATTAATTTTTATATTTCTCCGCTTATTCAGTAATATCTGCCAGCAAAAAATAATGACCCGTTATATCTTTTGCTGGCAGATATTAGTCATGTGCAAAATTATTTTTAATTCTAAATTTATTGTCATTATTCTTAGTAATCAAATTCAATATATAATTAATCAAACACAACTAATATCCGTTTTAAAAGTTGTGGCCCCTGTATTTAAGGGGTAATAAAAAAAAAATCGTGGAGCAAAAAAAGTTGCATTTATTTACAGGTTAATAATCCATTGAACATTTCCAATAAGTATGTTATTATGTTTCAATTTTATTGAATAGTTTGATAAATTATTATTGTAAAAAGTGTTTAAAACAGTAGGTATTATAATGTCGTTTTACGATTAACCCAACTGTAACCTATCGCAACTTTTTTGTTTATAAACAAAAAGGAACGAAACTTTACAAATAAACAAATACATATGCTGCAATTCCATTGGTGTAAATCAAAATTGTAAATAATATATATTTTGAATGTTATTAATTTATTTATAACAATACAATTTCTTCCCTAATATTCATGTAATCATGTTTTTATTACATCAGTACGTTATTTATGACGTATTACAAAAAAATAATATTATATATTTTATATAATATATTGCGTTTTGATACAATTTAAATAAACGCTCGCGCGGAAAGCAACGTTCCCTCTCTAAATGTATTAAAAAGTTATAAAAACTATTTTGAGAAAAATGATTTTAATTTTTGCTACGATATTGATTCAATTTATGAATATTCACAACCCAGTGTAAGAATTTCTAAAATTACCCTATCCATTTCCATAATATTACCTTGTAATATATTAATTATTGAAACAAATATTACAAAATATTTATTCTTCAAGTTAAGGGATCTTATACCAGAAGATAATATACATAACATATACAAAAATATTGTTTGAAATACAGCACATGCCGAGAAATAAATTCGTAAAGTTGAATATTCTGAAATAATGCTAAAACTGGGTCCGTTTTTTCATTTAAAGGTCAATAAAAACATTATTTGTAAAGGACAAAAATCAAAATTAAAATATGTTACGTATAATCTTTATGCTTATTTTCAAATGATGAATATTGAAAAAATACTTTTTGTTTTATTGGCATTCAAACACACGCGCATGAAACCTATCCTTTTCAAAAAGCGAGGTATGTCACTTTTATACTGTATTTTAAAATCGAAAAATCACAAAAAGAAGATGATACAAGTCTATATTGCTTAGAATGTTCCCAATATTTTTCGGTAAAATCTCATTTTTATCACAATTATTATTCTAGATATTAATAATAATATGCAAAAAGGTACCTCCATTTTTGTTTCAGTCTTTACAAAGTTAAATAGTTACACTTTTGATGGTGAAACCAAGACACTTTTATTTATTTATTTATTTATTTATTCAACCAACGGAACAAGGTCCAATTACAGATTGAAGTTAATACAAATAAAGAAACAATAAGTTAACAATAGTTAAACTGTATCTAACGTTTTGAAAAATTGTTACTGTTTCTATTGACTCAAATCGACTGTTTTTTTTTTCATTTATCACAAAATCATTTAGTCAGCAATATCTTAACTATTTTGACATTAAATATAGAATCACTTGGTTCACAATTTTTGCTTTTTCATTCCAACTTTACATTAACAGATATGTAAATGTTGCTAAAACAAATGAAAATTATACCGATTATGGCACACTTTTCACTTTTGAAGTTTAGCTCCAACTGTTAAAACAAACTAGTTATGAACGATTGTAACTTTAAGTTGACAGATGCGTCAATTTTGTCGAAGCTAATGCAAACTATACGAAATATCGCACACTTTCAATCTTTCAAATTTCACTCTAACTGTCAAAACAAACGAGATATGAGCGATTGTAGCTTTACGTTGACATACGAAGTATCGCACACTTCCAATCTTTGAAATTTCTCTCCAACTATCAAAACAAATTGACAGATTGACCGATGAAACTTTGAAGTCTGAAAGTGTGCGGGATTTGTTATAATTTTTATTTGTTTCGGCAAAACTGATGTAATTTTGCCGAATCAAATAAAAATTATAATAAATCCCGCACACTTTCAATCTTTAAAGTTTCAATCTAACTGCCAAAACAAACGAGCAACGAGCGATTGTAGCTTTACGTTGACAGACGTGTCAATGTCAAATGAATACTGCACACTATCAGTCTCTGACATTTCAGTCCAACTGTTAAATCAAGCGAGCTACGGGCAATTTTAACTTTACGTTAACAATTTCGACATTTTAAATAGTATTTATCCATTAATGCTTGATTATTTTGACTTTTATAACAGTATTCAATAGTAAATATTTAGCTATTTTGACCCTTTTAACAGTATCAATCATTAATATTTAACTATTTTGACATTTTCAATAGTATCAATCATTAATATTTAAGTATAAATGAAATTGCCAATTCTTGGTTGCAGAATACTTCAAACATTAAAAGTGCGATTCTTTTCGCAATATACAACAAGTTAGTCTTACAAAGACTATATCAAACACTCATCGAAACAACTACTTCCCGGGCTAATGCCCCGACGGACATTGAATTATACAACAAGTGTTTGCTGTTACATACAGTAACCTACTGCAAATGTAACAATTTGGGTCAAATTATTCAGGCCATCTATAGACGCGTTTCGAGATTTATCTCTCATCAGTATAGCTTTGCCATTCCCTCTAAACAATTTGACACCTTTGACTGGCGGTCACGTTACCGTTCAAACATAAGTAGAAATGAAATTGCCAATTCTTGGTTGCAGAATACTTCAAACATTAAAAGTGCGATTCTTTTCGCAATCTACAACAAGTTAGTCTTACAAAGACTTTATCAAACACTCATTGAAACAACTACTTCCCGGGCTAATGCCCCGACGGTCATTGAATTATACAACAAGTGTTTGCTGTTACATACAGTAACCTACTGCAAATGTAACAATTTGGGTCAAATTATTCAGGCCATCTATAGACGCGTTTCGAGATTTATCTCTCATCAGTATAGCTTTGCCATTCCCTCTAAACAATTTGACACCTTAGACTGGCGGTCACGTTACCGTTTAAACATCAGTATAAATGAAATTGCCAATTCTTGGTTGCAGAATACTTCAAACAAACAGCAAAGCTATACTGATGAGAGATAAATCTCGAAACGCGTCTATAGATGGCCTGAATAATTTGACCCAAATTGTTACATTTGCAGTAGGTTACTGTATGTAACAGAAAACACTTGTTGTATAATTCAATGTCCGTCGGGGCATTAGCCCGGGAAGTAGTTGTTTCAATGAGTGTTTGATATAGTCTTTGTAAGACTAACTTGTTGTAGATTGCGTAAAGAATCGCACTTTTAATTTTTATTAATATTTAATTATTTTGACATTTTTAACAGTATTTAATCATTAATTTTGTTTTAAAATCACTTAGCATTTTGACTGTCACAGTATTTCATCATTAAATGACTATTGTAACATTTTGACGGTATTTTCACAATTATGGGAATTTGATAGTATTTCGTCATTAAATGACTATTGTAACATTTTGAGTGTAACTTTCTTTGTCGACTGTATTTTCACTATTATGGCATTTTGACCTTAAGTCCCTTGATTGACTGCGAATTGTCTTTTGACGTCTAACATTAAAAAAACAACTGCTTTTTCTTCAACTTGTATCAAAATTGATATGCTGTTTTAACGTCATAGAACTTTCTCTCTCAATAAAACGACAATAAACAATTATCAATTGTTCTAATGATGAAACAAACGAGTGTTTTCCACTCCCAGACTAAGCATGAAGTAAAATTTCGAGTTTAGAAAAGCCTGAAAATTTGGCTCGGGCACGTAGCGAAGCGGAGTGACCGAGCCAAATTAGGCTTTTCTAAACTCGAAATTTTACTTCATGCGCCACGCGCACAAAACGCTGATTTAATGTGAAATGGTTCCTAACCAATTTACAAGTGAAATAAGTTTGTTATGTTAATTATCAATTGATTAGGTGATGAGGAAAGTGCTATGATGGAGAATTCACAATTTTTTTAAACACTTTTCACAATAATAATTTATTAAATTATTTAATAAAATTGAAACGTCAGTACGTTGTTGGAATATGCTCAATTATTTAATCTCGAAAAAATGCAACTTTTTATTTGCTCCACGGATTTGTTTTAATTATTCTTCAAGCACAGGAGCCAATACTTTTGAAGCGAAATTAGTATAAAATTTAGGAATCCGTTCCGCTCCACTTCTGTCGAGCAATTAAACACTAAAAGGCAGTTAACAGAAAAATGTGAACCATCAAATGTAAATCATTATAAGTTTACATGTTGGTTTATTTCTTGTTACTCTATCGTTATAAATAAATGGTAAATACCCCTGCTGTAAAATTGCGTTCGCTTAGTACCGATTTATTTATACCTTTCTTTAACATTAAGAAAACGTGGTTTTATTACAATTTTAGTATCAATTAACATTATCCATAGTAATATTTGAATTGTTAATCAAGAAACAACATATTAGATATAGTTTAGCAAGCTGTATATACATGTATATTATCTATGTTCAAAAATATTATATATATATATATATATATATATATATATATATATATAGTAAAACAGTGAATAAGTGTATTTGTGAGCTCCAGTTATTTCTAATTAATTTCATAATTAAATGTCATTTAATTAATATGAAATTTATATACTAGATGTGCACTGTTCAGGTACGACTACTGTTAAATTTACAAATTCGTACGATTAACGCATCTTGGCTAATCAATAAAAAAACGTGCAACATTTATTAATTCAATACAGCTCGTTGCCCACTGATTTTTTTTGTGCATTCCCAAGTTTTTGCGCTCTCAGTATTTTTCCATCCTCATTCATTATTTTTACTATCAATTCTCCTTGAATTTATCACCTTTGTTCTCTTGTGTATTCCCCTCCGTGGCCTACCAACCCTGTGTGTGTGTAATTTAAAGTCGTTACTATCGGCCAAGTAACGTGAAGTCAGTGGTTTGTAATTTTTTATATATTTATTACTTCCTGATATTCCTGCTCCTTTATTCACATAAGACACTCACGGTCTTGAATAGTTTTTATATTATAAATAAATAAAACACAATGACTAATTGTGATGCTTGTAATCAATTTATTCCGCCTATCAAAATAAAAAAATGTACTAAATCTGCTGATGGTAAATGATCCTGCCCATCTTGCCACAATGAAACAAATACCCCAGCAAGTCTTACCGATAAAGAAAATACACTAAAAACGGAAATTATATCTGCTATGAACGTAATGTTTCAAACTCACTTTCAGTCATTTTCTAATGAAATTAAGGAGCAAGTTGATGTCTGCACTAAAGCCATTTTTTACTAACTCTCCAAGTTAGTGAGTGGAAGGCTCAGAATTCATCTGAGATCTGAATTAGAAACACTTAAGAGCTATTCATCAAAACCGGAAGATATTGTAACAGAGATTGGAGATAGGTTAAGGAGATCCTCGAATGTCATGATTTTTAATCTAAAGGAGTCGGAAAATACTGATGCAAAGATTAGATGTCAAGAGGATTTACACCATCTGAACTAGTATATGAAAATGAGACTTATGAAACACTCGAGGATATTGCAAATAGATTTCGTGATTACTTTGAATCAGTTTTTATATCACCCTCTGATACTGACACTGACACAACCACTATAGATCCTATTAATATTCCCTTCTTCTTCTTTACTTCCACATCAGAAAAAACTATCTATACTTTATTAAAAAATCTACCGAATAAATACTCCACAGGTAATGATGAGCTACCAGTATTTTTCTTAAAAGATTGTGCTACTATTTTATGCCAACCGCTAACTCTCACTTTCATCTTGTCTATGAGGATTTCAGCATTTCCCAACAAACTAAAAATTGCATCAATTTGTCCCATACCTAAAATGTCTAATAAACTCAGTAATGTAACAAATGATCGTCCTATTGCCATACTATCCCATATTGCAAAAATATTTGAAAAAATAATATATGATCAAATTAATGCTTATGTGTCTCGGTATATATCACAGCAACAGCACGGTTTCGTTCCAAATCGATCCACAGTAACTAATTTATCCACTATCACACATGAAATAGCGGAATGTCTTCACTCAACGGGGCAAATTGATGTAATTTATACCGACATGTCAAAGGCTTTCGACAGAGTTGATCATGAACTGTTATTAGTTAAACTTGATTCCTTTGGGTTAGGTAAAAGTGCATCCACACTTATTGGTTCCTATTTTAAAAATCGCGAATCATATGTTACCCTAAATTGTTTCAAATCCGACTTATACTTCCCACTTTCTGGTGTGCCGCAAGGCTCCATCTTGGGTCCATTGCATTTTAATTTATTTATAAATGATCTTTCGAAATTGTTGACAACAATTGGCACCCTTGATGATTGCCTCCACTTGCAGAACTCGCTGGATAGTATCTCAAACTGGTGCACTGTTAATAAACTAAACTTAAATAGTGATAAATGTAAATTCATTTCCATCACAAAAAAATCCAAACCCATTGCATTTTCGTATCTAGTTAGTAATAAAACCCTCGAGCAAGTCAAAGTCTTTAAAGATCTAGGTGTTATGTTCGATAATAATTTCACATTCAATCGCCATGTACAGTCCCTTACAAAGAGCGCATTTAGAGCACTAGGTTTTATACATCGGAACTCAGCCAACTTACGTGATCTTAGTGCTTTAAAGGCGTTATTTAACGCTTACGTTCGGTTCAAGTTGGAATATGCGTCCTTAATATGGTTTCCGCAGAATCAACAGCAGATAAGGCTTGTTGAAGGGGTTCAACGAAAAATTCTGAAATGTCTCTACTTTAAAAGTGAAGGTTGCTACCCTATTAGAGGTTATGATCATATGTTGTAAATTGTGAATTTAACGTTGAATCACTTCACTGCCGATGCCTCAATGCAGGCATCGTTTTTTTGCACAAGCTAATGCGTCACAAGATATACTGTTCTTGCCTATTGCAACTGGTGGGACTGCATATTCCAACTTTTAACAGTAGGCATAAACCTACATTTAGCATTAGCTTATATCGGAATAATTTTGGATTAAAATTACCCGTACACATTGTCTGTAATATATTTAATAATTTGCCTACCACTTGTGACATATTTCATGACTCATTAGAGTCAATTTTGCTTTGTGTTAGTTATTAATTCAATATGTAACCTAAAAGTTAACATTTTATTGTTCAAGTTTATCATTTATTTTGGTTATTATTATTTGTTAAGTATTATATTATTCTATCATATTATTGTACGTTTTGCTTTGTAATTAGAATTTTTCCTGTTGAGTAATTAATATTATTATTATTATTATTATTATAAGTCTATTATTAAGTCTATGAGCATGTGTTAAATTAATTTCAAGGCAATTAAAAATTTTCAATTTTAAAAATGGATTTTCTCTGTTATTAATAAACATGTTGTCTTTAACCTTTTTCAATAGATGCAGTGAGTAAAAAAGATACAGAAATCAAATTTTCTCTATCTCAATTTGGTTTTGAGAAATTTGCTACTCGCAATTTCAGACACAAATTTACCCCTCTTAATTGAAATAATCCAAGTTCACCAAGCAACAGTGCTGCTTCCAACATCGGTTTAGAACCACTGATCTACACGCTATGTCATAATAAATAATACACTGAAAAAATAAAAAAATATTTTTAATTAATTGTTTATTATCAAAGTATTTATTTGAGTACGCTAAAAAAATAATGAGATAATATTTAATTGATTAGGCGGATACATGATGAAACTCCATAATACTATTTGAAGTAAAACAACACAGTTGGGAGGGTTTCACTTTTATTGTTGAACACTGCAACATGTTTCACCACACAGTGGCTTCATCAGGCAGATGAAATAATGCCTGATGAAGCCACTGTGTGGTGAAACATGTTGCAGTGTTCAACAATAAAAGTGAAACCCTCCCAACTGTGTTGTTTTATTTCAAATAATGAGATAAATTGATACATCACAGGAACAATATGATAATATGAACAGTTTTCATTTGCACAAAGACTAATTAATTGCATCCATTTCACATGATCCCGAGCAAACACCGGCTAATTATATATAAATTATTTAATCAAATTATATTACTAATCGGACGTAATTAAAATTCGCGAATGATAAAACCGAAATCAAAAGCGAAACAATAATAAAGCGGCAATAAACCATAAAGTTATTTTATATCTGATGGACATTCTTTTGATTTACCTGACAGCTATGAACAAAATTTCATTTCCACGGAATGACGTCGTAAAAAGAGCCAACAAAGAGTTTTTCCAGGATCAAAGAGGAAGACCCTCACTTCCCCACACCCCGTTTCGGAGGGCGTACACGACGGGAGGGGGTTGGATCCCGAGAAAAATAAGGGTATAGAAAACTTTGTAAATGCGATTTGTTGGATTTTGTTTGCAGTTGAAACTAAAGTTAGTTTCGCGTTTACGTTTTGAGAATATCGAGAGAGTTAGTTCGATTCAATCTTCATATTCGGTAAACTTGTTTGTTTTTTAATTATTTCGTTTTATTGTGCATATGTGCTGTTTGCTTTGTGCTTAAGTGGGGGTGTTTACGTTTCAACTGGGTCATCGGATTTCATCCGCTTTTCTGTAAAAGGATAATATATCGGGAAATAAAATGACGAAACGAATAAATAACTCCTATACAAGATATCCTCACTATAAATATATGCTGTCTGAATACGGGAAGATTATTTTAAGGCTTGTCCTATTTTTGTCTCTTCCTCAATAATCAATAAAAAGACTTGCAAGATAAAATCGACTGCAGATGATGAATTGATGTTGAAATTCTAATAAATGAAAATTGAATTTACTTTTATTATAATTTAAATACAGCGTGATCAAACATTTTTGATACCGTTGGCAGCACTCTTAGAGTCCACTTTAGTGTTTCTAGTCCTGCAAAAATTGTTCATACTATTGGTAGCGCTTTGAGAGTCCAAATCAGTATTTCTATTTGTGCAAACATTATTGAAACAGTTGCTAGCGAGTCCAACTTAGTATTATTATCTTTGCAACTTGTGAAAATAGAATGTGTTTATTTAAAAATACAGGGAATTGTCTTTCAACCTATGCATATTCCGATAAATACGCTGTGACTTTTCAGGCGAAGCGGAGCGACCAAACCCAATTTTTAGGCTTTTCTAAACTCAAAATTTTACTTCATGCCCCTCGCGTATTAAACACTGAAATATTGTGACATGAAAAATATACTGCTAAATCAATGTTAAGAATAAACTGTTGAAGCAGGATTAAAAGTATACTACTAAAAAGAATATTTTGAACTTCAATTGAAATCAGTATTTTATACGCGTGGCGCATGAAGTAAAATTTCGAGTTTAGAAAAGCCTGAACATTTGGTTTGGCCGCTCCGCTACGCTGAGCGACCAAACCAAATTTTCAGGCTTTTCTAAACTCGAAATTTTACTTCATGCTTAGTCTGGGAGTGGAAACACTCGTTAAAAGTTTCAATCTGGACGCATATTAAAAACGGCAATCGTCTGAAAAATTACAGAGTAAGTACACATACGGATATGTATACTTAGCAAAAAAATCCCTGTATACAAAACGTTTGTGATTAATTCAAAAAAATATATTAGTTTTGCAATTGAAATTGCTTGATTAACGTCGGCATTTGTGGGAATCAACAAAAATGTTGTCTTAAAAATCGATCGTTTTTTGTTACTGCATGGCATATTGCGCCATCCTGTTTAAACCACATTTCTAAGAGGTTCATAAAGTCCAATTTAATTCACGAAAAATCATGCTACGATATTCTATTCCATTTACAATTACAGCTTGGTCAAACTTATTTTTTTTGCTTAAATTTGTAATGGGTTTTTACAATAATAATACCTTGTTCTTTTTAAAAGCGATTAGTTTTGAAGAAATTAAAATTTAGGTGAAATATACCAAGTGGATTTAATTCAATTTTAATTTAAGTTAAAATATTTCATAAAGAGATCAATCAGAAATAAATTAAATTTATAGAAAATGTTTATTTCATTGGAAATTAATTTAATACTTATTATATTTACTGATTTATGTAACACCCACTGTTATTTGCATTAATAAATAAAAGATAAAGTTAAATTTAATCTTGGAATAAGATTTAACTGCAGTTAGTGTAACCAAACGCTACACAGATATAATGCATAAAATGTGTATCGTAAATAATAAAGGCACTTAATTTTTGAAAATCCATAATCACTTATTTTTAAATGTATGTTCTAGTATTGTACTTAAAGAGCTTATTTATATCGGGTAGCTAAGAGAGTATTGCTTACTAATTGCGTAAGCAATATTTTTATGGCCACCCGGTATAAATACGCTCTTGAAGTACAATACTAGACAATATAAATGGTAGACGTTTGCGTTTTTTTAAAATATATATATATATATATATATATATATATATATATATATATATATATATATATATATATATATTAGCTATAGCTTCATTTTGCGTAGTATTAACTAGGCATACTACTTCTAGTTTACCCGGAAGTAATATCATTTTTCTTATTTTAAATTGCAACCTAAACTTTTGTCCAACTTGTATTATTCGTCTCGAAATTCCCTTTCCAATGATGTATTACAAGTTGATATTCACGTCAAAACTAACCTTAAAATTAATATTTTTCGAAATTGACTTAGTAGGCGAAGAAATTGTAACTAGGATGAAACATCACAAGGTGGGCCGTAAAATGTCTATAACAGTCCATTCAAAGCCTTTGTTTTATCTAAGAACAGCCTACTATTATTTTGTAAGCTATTACTATTATAAAGCCTACATAGTGCACACTTTTAAAAGCTGTAATACGGTCAAGTCTTGAACTAATATCAATTTTCAATACGTAATTTTAAAGAGAATTTAATGATTACAAAAAAGACAGGGTGTGCTATTTAAAATTTTCATATTACAGTGCGTTTTCAAATTATAATTTTGGACATTTTACTTTTAGCATTTAACTTTTTTTGCCGGCAACTGGAAAAAATATTCGATGTAATAAGAAATTGTTTTTAGGTAACGACTATTTCACGGCCTATTTTGTGATGTTTCACCCCAGTCACAATTCCTTGGCCTACTAAGTCAAATTCGAAAAATATTAATTTGAAGTTGGTTTTGACGTGAATTTCAACTTGTTATACATCATTAGAAAGGAAATTTAGAGACGAATAATACAAGTCAAACATAAGTTGGGGTTGCAATTTAAAATAAGAAAATTAATATTACTTCCGGCTAAACCGAAAATAGTATTCCTAGTTAATACCACGCCAAAAATAAGCTGTAGTTAATTTATATATCTCAAAACTCAAATGTCTACCGTTTATATTGCCTGAGCAATTGCGTAGGCAATATCTCATGGCTACTTGGTATGTTGCAGACAAAACACGAAGCGAGCCACCCCCCTGGGTGTACGCCTACAATAACCTACTGTAAATGTAACAATTTGGGCCAAACTATTTAGACCATCTAATCATTCTCTAATCATACTTATGTGTTTTTTTTTTAGACTTTTTTTCAGTAAACATAACTAGAGGAAGCTAATTTGCTTAAGGAAATGCAATCGAATTTGCATTGCAATATCTTTATGGTAACATTTAAATAGTTAGTCGTGGGAATGCATAATATTCTTGTGTACTACTTTCAATTCCTAGATTATATATCTTGTTTGTTATTTCGTAATAAACGTTAAATTGAAAACATTACTTCCGCAAGTGTATTGAAACCTTATTTATAATATATACATAGTTTTCAATATGTGTATAAATTTACCATTATTAGTAATAAAAACAAGAAATATTTGATATGAATTTTTTAGACAAATACCATATTAAATTAAAGCAAAGTAGCTTTATTTCCAGAACAGATTTGTACATATTCATTCGAGTGTTAGAAACTACAAAAGTGATAAAAATATAAAACAATAAATAGCGAAAAATAGTTACAGGGTTTTTCTTTTGTATTTCATTATTGATCAAATGAGATCACTATATCTCAAATATATTTCACCTTGTCGAATATATGCCAAAAGATTCCCCGATTTATGAAATTGGTTTCACTGCTTACGAAATATTATTCCCTTTAATATTTTTGCTGAATATATATTTTTTAATAATGATAACTCTCTTGTAGGAATATTTTATTCTTATTTATACCTATGTAACACTACTTACGCCAGCATTCATTCTCCGGATAACGAGTCCTCTTATTTCATTGCTAACACGCATTTTTTGACGAACTGCAGCCATTTTGCTGATAAGTGAAATGTAATTGACAAAATGTGAGAAGGTTTTGACATATAGGGAAATATAGTGGTATGTAGGGAAATATATTTAATAAATGGGAAATATATTTCAGATAAAGGGATACATATTCGATATAAAGTGAAATGCAATAGAAAAACTCTGTATATACAAGTATATAGAGGAGGATTTTTTTATCTGTATACATACAAGGGTACTTCTTTTAAGTATACATACCCCAATATACTATAAATTTTCAGATATTCGTCGTATTTGAAAGGAGTTCAAATTAAAGCTTTAGAGGAGTGTTTTTCACTCCCTGATTAAGCTTAAAGTAAAATTTCGAGTTTAAAAATGCCTTAAAATTTGGTTTGGTCGCCCCGCTTAATCTTCAGGCTTTTCTAAACTCGAAATTTTACCTTATGCTTCATTTGGGTTACTCGTTTGTAACTTCAACTAAAACCCCTTTCAAAAATAATGAATATCTTAAGATTTAAAATAAAAAATCCCCGTATTTGTATGTATACGGATAAAAAAACATCCGTCTATAAAACTTAATTGCTATTTAATTTTAATTTTACAACATTTTAGCTCTTCTAATGTGGCCTATTAGAATAACACTAGTTGTTTTGGGCTAAACAAAATATGTTTTTACATTTATGCAATTTTTGTTTAATAAATCCATTAAAGTTTTGATACTTTTTAATAAATTATATAATTTAAAGCCAATTTCCCTTTTACTTTATTAAAATGGGCACTCAAAATTAGAGATAGGCATAATAGATTATAATTGCTAAAATTATGAAAACACTTTTTGTTCCTTTTCATTGTGATTAAGTACCATTTGATTACTAATTGTTTATTTGAGTTATGTAGAGTATACATAACTCAAATAAACAATTAGTAATCACATGGTACTTTCTTTTTATTCAAATAAAAGGAAATTGAATATCCCTAAGCGCCAAATTTATTCTGAAAAACAATTTAACAAAATGTAGGTGAATATAATACCTTGCGATCATTTAAATTTTAGATGCCGGCATTTTCTTGTGCGGTTGAATGATGGAATACATCTAAGGATAGTTTCTGCTATACTATATACTATACATTTGAAGGTTAAATTACAATAAATATGTCAACCTTATTTAACTTAAAATGATGTGAATTAAATATTAGTTATTAAAAATAAAAAATAAAACAATTAAACCTAATAAATACAATTTAAGCCTGGATTAATTAAATTAGTATATTGATCAACATATCAAGGTTTTGATAAAATCATGTGTTATTTCAACCGCTATTTTTTGCGTTCCAGTTTTCGATTTGGTTCAATCAATAAAATATATATCGGTTCGGTTCTAGTTTTCGTTCCTGAAAAAATATGTTTTCATTTTTGAAATGCTTTTATTTCATATAAAAAAAACCTTGATGTGTCCATCAATTTCAATATTAAGAAAATGGAAGTGTCTTGAACTAAGTTTATTCTACTTTTATTATTATTATCAAGTTGATTGATTGAGTTACGTAAAGATCAAATTAATTTGACGAATAAATTCTTTATTCGTCAAATGATTATTATCACATTTACAAAATATTCACAAAATAAATATTGTTTGCATTTTTAAGCTATATCTTAGTAAATATCTGTCATATCTCAGCAGTATATATGTTTAACTATACTTTAAGTTAGTGATTTCTACGCGTGGCGCATGAAGTAAAATTTCGAGTTTAGAAAAGCCCCGCGGGATTTTTCTAAACTCGAAATTTTACTTCATGCTCAGTCTGAGAGTGGAATACACTCGTTAGTTTAAAATATGTCACAACTATCAAAATGTGTGTCGCAGATATCATAAAGAAAAACAGTAGCATGACCATCTAATAATATATTTCAAATTATAGTTGTCTCAAATTGACAATAGTTCTAACATTGGCTGACGCCGATTTGTCTCAAGTTTGATACAGTGGACTAAATTTTATTTTAAGTTGACAGTATAAACTAATGTCGGCTGACGGCGACTCATGTCAAGTTGACACAATGGACTAAATGCCGACTATCGTCGTCCTAAGTCAAGTTGATAAGATAGACTAGTGTCAGTCAATCTAGTGACTTACAGTAGTAAAGTTACAATAGTCAAAATACGGTCTATATTCCTTTTGCTAATTCTTCGCCAAATTTAGGATTAATTATAGATAATGCTTTACGTTTCAAGTCACATATTAATAAATGCATTTCTAGAGCCGTTTTAAATTTAAAATTAATTCATTTTAACCGACATTATTTAATTATAAAATTAAGAAAACTACTTTGTGAAACACTTGTATTAAGCCATTTCAATTTAGTCGATGTAATTTACAATGCCTGCCTAGGTTATGTAACGAAGAGCCGTATTCAGAAAGTCCAAAACTCTTGCATTCGCCTAATTTTTTGTATTTTTGTATTCGAAAGTTCGATCACATATCCGATAAATTAATCGAATTACAACGGCTTTACATGAACAACCGCCGAACATTGCTTTGTTTAACATTTTATCATAAAATTATTGTTACCCATAAACCACCGTATCTTTACAACAGTATAGTATTCCGGTCTGATGTTTATACTATCAATGTGAGATTCAGAAGTATTATCTCACCTCCGCTCCACAAGACTGCTTTATATCAGAGATGTTTTTCTTCTTTATTTCTTCACACCAAAAATATCACATTTATGAAGTTTAAACGCGAGATATGTGATAATTTGCTCACAAATATATTACGAAGTACAGTCGATAGAGACATAAAATTACAAAATCCTAGTACCTTATGTGTTTACTCACTATTTAATTTAAACTGTGATCATGCATGTATCATATTTATAATTGTAGTCTGTATTTATATAGATTCAATGATAAAATCCTAGAATAGACAAAAGACTAATAAGTCAAATTCTAATAAGTCAACCAAGTGACTTACAGTTATAATATAACAATACTTAAAATACAATCGATAGAGAGGTTTAATGACAAAATTGAATCATAGTCTAAAGACAGTCAATCAACTGAATTACAGTCATAATGTTACAACAGTCAAAATACAGTCGATAAAGATATATGGTAAAATCTCATGATAGACTGAAGACAGCTAACCAAGTGACACAGTTAAAATGTCACAAATGTCAATATATAGTCAACAGAGCGATTTAATGACAAAATCCTATCATACTTAGAGACTTAGTGTCAATATTGCAATAGCCAATACACAGTCGATAAATAAATGTAATTACTAAATAGCATCATATTAAAAAAAAGTCAACTAAGTGACTCTCGATAAAGTATGGCACGAAGGCCTAATACAATAACTTGATCAATTATTACCGAAACAATATGTAGAAATATTAACATTATATATATATTACAGACTCTATAGGATAAAACAAAAAGATGAGTACTCCGACCTGAAAGACATAAGTGCGGGTGTCCTACAATGAAGTGTCCTCGGTCCCGTTCTTTATTTATTATATAATAGCGACATACACTCTAGAAGATATAAAAATATCTACATTTGGCGATGACACTGCTCTCCTGGCAGTTGACAATGAATTGGAGAATGCTAATAGAAAACTACAGATAGCATGCAATAAAGTGGTAAATTGGACAAAACAATGGAAAATCAAGCTTAACGAAGTAAAGTCAATTCAAATTACCCCCTTCTTACTCATGTAAAAGCAGATGCTCTACAACTACTAAACAATCAACACATCGTCCGAAGATTAAAGAGAAACAAATTATCAGACCTTGTTTAGTGAGCTGTGACTAAAAGCAGAGCATGGTGCGCGGGTGTGCCTACTACATCAAAAACATCTGAAGAAAGTCAATAGACAAACTCTAGTAGTCATTATTTAATATCTACTATTGTAAAATTAATGTTTTGTCTATTAGACTAGTTTTAATAACCTTAAGAAATGTACCAAATATACCTTAGTTAAAAAAAATAATCTAAGTGACATAGTCATAATACAATTAATCGACAGCTGAACGTATGGCTATAAGTTAAAATGTTATAGCGGCAGAAAAACAATCTACCAGTGTTTATACAAAAAATGTCGTAATTGTCAAAATAAGTATTATTTAATTTTACATTTGGACTATATACTTTTTATTGACTGTCATTTTACAATATTGACTATAAATCGATAATATTGACAACATGATTTATGCTGATTATTGACTACTATTTAATATTAACTCTCATATAACAACATTGATTATTAATCGATTATGTTAAGTACATGTATGCTAACTATTGATTACTATTCATTGACTCTCATTAGAAAACATTGACTATATTACCCGGTGGGCAAATGGGTAGAGACCCTGCTTACAAACGCAGGGATTGCGGGTTCGGGGTTGTAGTGTAAATGTGTGTCACTTTTAAGTGTAAAAATCGACGTTGAATTATTTACAAATGAAAATGATTGATGGCCAATGATCAACAAACTAAATGCAAAATATACCTAAATTGACAATTGTCGGCGTTTAACGTCAATTTTCATGTTGATCTGACTTTGAACAAATCGACATTTAATGTTAAAATCGCTATGTTTACATCAGAAAAGACAAAAATGACATTATACGTGAAAAATTTAAATTTACGAAAAGACAGTACCGGCTGATTTAAGATAGTTAATTTTTTTACTCCAACGATTTTCAAAAAAACAATTGATATTTTGGAACATAATGTGAAGATATTTAAATTTCAACTGCAACCAGTTAAAGTTTAAAAACTGTAAGGGAATTAAAGTTGATGTGCATGTTTAAACCGAAATAAACCAATATATTTTTTCCGGTACAGCTCCGGTTTTCTTTCCGACAAAAATAACTGTATTTTCCCGGTTTTCCGTTTACGATACAGTTTTGGTTCGAAGGCCTGGTTATTTCATGATCAAAGGTTGAAAAAGCTGCTTGAAATTATGAACACGTAAAAGATTTTCGACTTATAGCCTTGTAATACTAACTTCCCTAAACGGAAACAAATTTTCTGTCGGGGGAATGAAAAAAGGTGTTAAAATCATGATTAAGTGAGCGGCGTTTATCCCTTTTCGGATCCGACAATATCGCTGATATAAAGTGGGTGATCCCTTGAGCAAGTCCCCGATGTGCAAAGGTTGGAGATAATCTTTGGGCTGTCACATCCGCAGCATTGGCGTAAAGCCGGCACGTGCTTCCGGCGGGCGGCGCGGCGGCCCTTCGCACTCCACGGCGGCTGACGTGAGAGGCGTCGCGGCGCCTCCGCCGTCTACCACCCCGGGCCCAAGTCCCCCTGGACGCTTGAACGGCTGAAGGGCTCGAAAGGGCTGACCCACACGACACCAACACTAATTCAACCACCTGTTGGATCTTCAACAGCTGATGTCTAACTATGGCTGTGCGCTGGGTCTATTATAATGTTCGGGACAACCGGCGCCCTTCATGTTCATGTCCATTACCGATTATCGTCTCAATTTTTAATAATAATGTTATACGGCTTCATCACTCCATCGAAAACATTCTCTCGCGTCAACGGGAATTTAAATATTACGTAATTAGACGTTCACATTTTTGTATGGAAATGATGTAATTGAAAATACCAATTATTTATTTAATAACATCAACTGGTATTTAAATAACCATTTTATTAAAAGAAAAAAATAATGGATTTATTATTGTCGTGACTAGTTTTAATAGCCTAAACTTGTTGAAATAAATCATCATTCTAGTAAGACAGTACTTTAGAAATTAGTATATAAACTAGCATCATTTAAATCTGGGTTGCCCAACTCGCGGCCCAAAGCAAGTGTGAATGCGGCCCAAGCGTCAAATCGCCAATTTTTTTGTGAAAGAAGATATGCCATCAGTTATATTTATATAAGAAATTGTGATGCGTTCACCTAAACAATTGATTTTCTTTGATATATACTCATTTACTATTATACGTATGTATATCCAAAAGTAAATAACTTGGTGGCGACCAATTTGAAATGTTAATTTTTTCTGACTTTTCCCTGACTCTTCTCTTATTGCAGATTTTTTCCAGACCTCTCAAAATAATTTCATTTTGTGAAATAGGGAAGAACACAGTTGTTTGATAAAGCAATTTTAAAGTGCCCGCCGTTAATATATCTAAATTTAGTTATTTGAACAACAAACAGTCGCAGCTGCAGATTTAAAAGGTAACGTATCATAAAGTACGAATTGAGAAATTGCAAAATGTGATAACACTTTTCTAAAACTTATTAACGCGAAATCAAACATACGCAGTATATTTTGAACTTTGCAATATTGACAATGTTTTATACGCGTGGCGTATGAAGTTAAATTTCGAGTTTAGGAAAGCCTGAACATTTGCTAGGGCGCTCAAAATTTTACTTCATGCTTAATCTGGGAGTAGAAAACACTCGTTACAAATTTTAAATTGAACTCTTTCATAAAATCAACGGATGCTTGAAAAAATACATTACATCGGGATATGTATAAGTATTTAAAGAAAAATTAGTTGATTGTCATGTCTAGATGTCAAAAATTGATAAATGTTTAAAATGTTGAGAAATAATAAAAACAAAGTGATGTGTCCATCATAGTACTTTCCAAATCACCTAAACAATTGATAATTGATATAATAAACCTATTTAACTTGAAAATTAGTTAAAGACCATTTCACATTAAATCAGTGTTTTACAACCGTGGCGCATGAAGTAACATTTCGAGTTTAGAAAATCCTAATTTGGCTCGGTCGCTCCGCTTCGCTACGCCCCTGAGCCATATTTTCGGGCTTTTCTAAACTCGAAATTTTACTTCATCCTCAACCTGGGAGTGGAAGACACTCGTTTCTTGATACAATAGAAAATTGACGTAATAAGTTAATTGTCGTTTTGTTGACGTATACTGGAAAAAACATCAATGTTTAGCATTTGCGAATGCCCTAGCAATTGTTGCAAGAAGTTAGGAGTAGCTAAGAGAGACAACAAGGCGGTTAAAAGAGACAGCAAGAAAAATGGGACTATATACCGGGTCCCAACGCTATTACTCTTGTATTTATAGACCGATTTTATTGAACTAAAAACCAAACTCAATGGCCGTTTAGATATTAAAAAAATGACGCATATATTAATTTTTTTCAATAATAACTTCACTCCCAAATAATAGCCAACTTAAGATTTTTAAATGGCTGCCTATAATGTTTTTATTGTAATTTCTTGTTTTTGTTAAATGTTTTGGTCGATATCTCTTTAAATCTACTATTTACAATTATATTAAAAACAAATTATAATTAGTGTGCCTTGTAAAAAAAGTGACAAATGTCATTTATTGTGAGGTTATGCCATTAATAATAACGAAACAACGAATAAGTACCTTAATATAGAATAAAAGTTAAAGAAAAATGTAAATATTTTGTTATTTCAATATTTCGATTTTTATTCATTTTTGAAGTATATTTATACCTTCACAACATTTTAGTTTTTTATACGCGTGGCGCATGAAGTAAAATTTCGAGTTTAGAAAAGCCTAAAAATTTGGTTTAGTCGCGTAGCGCTACGTGACTAAACCAAATTTTAAGGCTTTTCAAAACTCGAATTTTTACTTCATGCTTAGTCTGGGAGTGGAAACACTCGCTCGAACTTTCAATTTAACTCTTTTATAAAATCGACGTATGTAATATAATAAATCATTCATTGAAATTATAAAAAAAGATGCAAAATTTTACCTAAAATCAGCTTTTAGAGCTAACTTTATAATTTGCTCGGCTCTTAATGGGTTAATATTGAATTCCTAAGAAAATCAATATTTAATAAATATTTAAGTTGCATTTAATATAATAACAAACTGTGAATAAATAGACAAAAATCTAGAAATATCGAAAATCTCGACATGTTGAAAATCTTGACGGTCCACTCCCAGACTAAGCATGAAGTAAAATTTTACTTCATGCGCCACGCATATAAAACACTGTAATAAAACTTAAAAAATACTAGCCTTTATTTTGTTCGGTTGGTTGACAAATTGTGTTGAATCTTTTAAGCTGATTATACGTGTTAATTAATGGTATTGAAACTGTGATTGACTTTGTTTTTTAATTCATTCAAATCGATCAAAAAATAACAGAGTTATTGCGTTGGGCGTTTTTTATCGAACACCCGGTATTAACGACAAAATACATGGAGTGGACAGATAAACAATTTATAAGAGAAGGTCATTTAAACGTCTGCACAGATACAGTAAAAATCTAAATATTTGAGGAAGTGGATAAATTTATATAACTGGGAGCAATTTTCCCAAAGACACCTGACAGGAACGGTGCAATTAAAGCACCAAGTCTAATAGCCGAAAATCGTTGCTTAGGAGGACTGAATAGAGTCATTAGAAATAGGAACATCTCTAACAAACTAAAAGTAAAAGTATACGAAACAGTGATGAGACCCATAGTGACATATGCTTGCGAAACGACAATAAGTAAAATGGACAAAATTAGTTTAGAGGTGTCGGAAAGAAAAGTTCCGAAGAGAATATTTGGGGGAAGAAAATTTCAGGATACGTGGAGAAGGACAAACGACGAACTAAGAGAACTATACAGGGAGCCCAGGATCACAGACGTTGTTAGAACACAAAGGTTAAATGGATAGGACACATATAAAGAATGGAGAATAGAAGAATCCCCAGATTGCTAATTGTATACTGCTCTCATTTAGCAATCTGGGGATTTTTGTTTTCTGTGGCAAAAGGAAAAGGGGTAGACCGAAAGCGAGGTGGAAATCGAAAGTGGAAACTGACATGAAAAAGCTGAAAATAACAAGATGGAAAGAAAAAGCGAGGAATAGGAATGGCGAAGCATAACTGAAGAAGCCATAGGCCAGTTCGGTTCGTACTACTAATTTTACATGCGGATGCAATCTACTAAGTCTAATCTAACTAAGGACGTAGTGGATAGCACCAGCATGTAGAAAACCTTGAGTGCAAGAGCTTGGTGGACTTAACCAACAACACCCACAAATTAACTTAGTAGATGTCACTTATAAGCCGACGACATAATCAAAAACGTTTTTGTCGTAGGACTCATAATTTTATCATAGAACTCGTAATTTTCACTTAGTTTTAAAAAAGTACTTTTTGCTCAATTTCTAATTTATTTTTGGAATAAAACTTACATAATGAAATTTGACGAAAATAATTAACACCAAAAAATAATTTCGATGAACTTACACGTAACTTAAAAAAACTTTGACTTGTTGCAATCGAAACTAAATATCTGGACTTGATTTTCTAAATTGTCATATCAAAGTTTGAATTTCGAAACAGAAAAAGTGATTGAGGGATTTATTTTATTAGATATTTAAAAAATCATTAAAGTATTATACAATCAACATAAAATTCATTGAACTTACTTAGAATTGATTGCACTCTGCTTTGAAGAAAACAAATTATCGTAACAGATTTCTTTTAAATATTAATGCAAAGTTGGAACTATGCAATAAATTCAACGATTTTACTCCTAAAATCGTTAATAATAACATTTGATTGGCTATAATTGAAATTTAAATAATCGACTAGATTTTTGAAATATCAGTTCTAAATTGAAATATCGTAAAAAGGTAGTTACTGTACTTTGTTTTTAAAAATTGTAAAAAAAAAACATAGTTTTATCTAATTAACATGAAATTCACAGAATTTGCTGAGAATTTATTGCACTTACATATGCTTAAATGATAATGAAATTATCTTAACTCAATTTCTTAAAATTTGAAGACAAAGTTGAAATTATGCAATAAAATCAGCGAGTTTAGGAGAATTTCTTTAAACAATTGAAAAAAATCAAAAGATTATCAATTCAAAAAAAAATTATAGAAGAATTTACACAGAAATAAATTAAATTTGATACACTGTAATTTGAATTTGAATATCGTCACGGGATATAATAATAGTGTTTATTTATTTATTTCTAATTAATTAGGAAACTAAATTACAATTTACTAAATTACAATTAATATAGTTTAAGAACTTAAAATTACAATTAGCATAGGTAAAAAACTAAATTTGAATTTATACATAAAATAGCAATAAAATAATCTTTAGTACAAACATTCCATAATTTCACACATAAATTATTCTGCATTTGGCGAAAATATGTCAACGAAACACTGGACATCATGGTAATAGCGAATCATCCTACATAATGGTGAAAACGTGTAATGCGTAGTGCGGGCTGTTTTTTAATTGAACGTCTCCTTATACCTGGAATTCAGTCTTGGTACAATGAAATTGATCTGAGTTAGTAATTCAGTGTTATGAGTGTAGTTATGTATTAATTTAAACAATTCATTAATGGATAAGTACCGATGTTTGTTCTATACTGAAATCAAATTCTTTTGATTTGGAATATTTAGGAGTATTTTTTTTATCGAAATAAATTCTATTCAAAAAATTAATTTTTTAAACGTCATAAGCAAAGCTATACTGAAGAGAGATAAATCTCGAAACGCGTCTATAGATGGCCTAAGACATTAGTTTTATTCCAAGTCCTTTCACTTCTAATTTGTTGCTATCTCTCCTTTCATTTTAAATTGTATTGTTAGTTGGTTTGAAGAGAATTTGACCTAAACGTTACATATACTTTAATAGAGCGTTGTAACAAATCAAATTAAATAAGATTTTAAATATTTCATTGTATAATTCAATATCCGGAGGTGTATTTGCACGGGAAGTAGTTGTTTCAATGGATATTTATCGTCTTAAATTGTCTTATTAATTAAGACACTGTTTGCATTTTCACGAATAGTTTTTTCGTAATTTTATATATTATGTTTAAAGTGTGCAAACTATAAGAAGCGTTAGCTTATTTTCTCGAATTCAAATAGTTTTGAATTTGAATTTATCTTGTTTGAACCAATACATGTATAATTGAAATTCTATAATGTTTCAAGATTGTTTGCTACAAGCTGCAGTTTCCACTAGGGCCTATTTAAAGAAAATTAATTTAACAGCAGACGGAGATTCAGTTAAGAGAGAGAGAGAGAAGACTACCATCGTTAAAGAGTGTTGTGTCTCGGCCGAGAGGAAAACGTGACCGACGCACGCAATAACCACAACACAAGAGAATACAATAGTTGTTCATGACCTCCGAGATGTGTCCGATATCGTGATTTGTAGGTCTGGATCAGATCGAATCGCGCAATTAAACGTCATGTCTTACAAGAGCCCTTTCGCAATCGGACTACACACACACATAATCCCATCCTATCAACTCGGAATATCATCATTTAATTATTTATATTCATAAGTAACAAACAAAAAACTTACAATGATTGAATATCGAATGTCCACATTTATATGTAATGTGTAAAACAGAATCGTGTTAGTCAAGCAAGATTAGTACGAAATTGTTTATTTATTGGTTATGAAAATAAAGTTGATTTGAAACATTAAAAGTGCGATTCTCTACGCAGTCTACAACAAATTTGTCTTACAAAGACTAAATTAGACACTCATTAAAACAGGAATATGTTTTTTTTTGAGTTACGCGAAGATTTTAACTATCTTGGAATGAAAACACTAACACTTTCTTTACAATATTTTTTATTTTTTTATTGATAATAAGTACATATTTTTATTTATTGATGATAAGTACATATTATTCGAAATGTACATCTAGCAAAAATAAAAAAATATTTTGAAGAAAGTGTTAGTGCTTCATTCCAAGTTTTATTCTAACTCATTAAAACTACTTCCCGACGGACATTGGATTATACAGCAAGTAAGTGCTTGCTGTTACTTACACTAACCTCCTGTAAATGTAACAATTCGATATAGACGCCTTTCGAGATTTATCTCTCATCAGTATAGCTTTTCCATTCTCGAAACGCATTTATAGATGGACTAAGTATTGGCAGTTTCATTCATACTTAAAGTTGATTTGGTTTTACGCATGAAATGTGTCAACTTTTTTTTAAATTTGGAATTGGAAAATGGTCTCGGAATATAATTAGGCGTTATCAGTGAAATATCGGAAGAGTAATGACGGTACGATAACGGCGATAAGAGTTTGTAACGCTAAAGGGGAGTTTAACCCCCCTAAATGGTTATTGATTTGAACACGGGCACGGAAAAAGTGAACGTGACGCAAATTCAATTGACATGTTGAATTTTATTTTTTCCCTGCTTTTGCTGGTGTTGTTAAATGTCACCATTTAACCATTATTTTACGAAAATTAACACTTTGGTTGCCGTATGAATCAAGTATTATAATTAATTATTAATCCATATATTGAACATAAAAGAGTTACAAAAGGCTATGAGTCGAGTGACTCAATAATTAATATAACCCTAATATAAATTAAATATTGCATAAATATTGAAAAACAAATTTACAATCTTGTAATAATAAGTAAATGTTAACACAAGATATTTTAACAATATAGAATTAAAATATGAAAACCAATAATGACAATATATTTATATTCTACATATGTTGAATAATTATTGTATCAAGATACACTATTTGACTCAATAGAATACGACTGAAGGGCTTATTGTAATAACATGATTAGCCACACAAACAAAAAATCTGTTTTATTCTTGGATTCGATTAAGCAGTTATATAATAAGCCACAGTAAATGAATTGTAGTCATCGTCCAACAGATATCGTCACCATACCTAAAATCAAGTTATTACATTTTAGGGTTTTGTATAAATATCACTTTAAAACATGATAAGCCACATCAAAATGGCACTAGGTATTATTATACCCTCCTAAAAAAATCGATTTATTGTGAGAGTTTGAGTTCAAACGATGAAATGCATTGAGAGTGTTATTGATTAAGACTTTGTGCTACTAAACGATGGTGGGTCTGCGTATACAAGTAAGCTATGTAATTTATTTATTTTTTTTAGCATATCATGTTTTAACCAAGAAAAAATATAAATTTTACCATGGCTTACCATGTTATTGCATGAAAAAGAAGGAGCAAATTAGGAAAAAAATATTCAACAGCAAAAAGCAAGAAAAGTATTAAACCTTCTGAGTTGGGTTTACCATGCAGATGTACGAACATTTGGAGAGAGAAACTCAGTAATACCATTGATTAACTAATAATATTTTCTTTATTTCTTAGTACTACCCATGAATTAATTTCTACAAATTAAGACTAATCAATATTAAATTGAGAATAAGCAATATAAATTCGGACTTCTAGCATAGCTGCCAGTTTATTCACAATCAAATTGGGGATAAACAACATCAAATTGGGAATCAAAAATTTTAAATTGGGATTGAACTAATATTATTATTAGAAATAACCAGTTTAAATAATTTAAAAATTATTAAATAAAAATAACATGAACTCTATTAATTTGACATGTTTTGTATCAGTTTTCTAAATTTAAATTATTTTTGAATGCAAGAGTATATGGAAACATTTTCTTTTAAATATTAATTTTCCTATTACAGCGTATATGCTGTATGTCTTGAGATATTCGTTGTTTCTTATTTTTAAGAGTTCAATTCGAAGCTTTAAACGAGTGTTTTTCACTTCCAGGTGAAGCATAAAGTGAAATTTCGAGTTTAGAAAAGCCCCGCGTAGAAAATTTGTCGAGGGTCGCGCAGCGACCCGAGACAAATTTTCACTGGGGCTTTTCTAAACTCGAAATTTTACTTTATACGCAACGCGTACAAAACACTGAAAAATTGTGTAATTCACAATATGCTACTAAAGCAGTATGCTAAAGACGTATATTTTAAACTTCAATTTAAAACCATTTTTTAACAGTTAATGAAGATTTGTGGGGTGGCAAATATTAACAATATAGAATTACATATTTTCTTGTAAAAATATTTACACTTGTTTTGTAGGCAATAACATGATACACCACAATATTTTAATATAAAATTGTTATTCAGAAGACAATTACATTTTTGTATCCTCTTTCTAAGGTTATTTGTCAGAAAGATACCTACTAAACTTATTAAAAATGTTTTAATTTTAAATGTCATAGTTATACAGTTTACACATTTTTTTAAAATGTTAAACTCCAATAACTCATTTTTGTTTAGTCGTGGCATATCACGTTATTACAATAAGCCATTTAAATATATTCTTAATAACGATTTTCTTCTTTTAATTCTTTTTATTACATTATGATCTCGTGTTAACATTTAATTATTGTTACAAGATTGTAAAATTGTATTTTAATATTTATTCAAAATGTTATGTATATTTAATATCTATATTGAATGATACTAGTGATACAGCATTGTATATAGATTAAATAATTATAGTGAAGCATCAATGATATTTATTATTGATACAATATTGTACACAAATTGAATATATATTATTGAGTGATCAATTATATTCATTATTGACACAATATTGTACAGAAATTGAATATCTAATATTGAATGTTCGTTGCTGATACAATATTGAAAACTGAATTATTTTCATACTGAATTTACACAATTTTGTATCTAAGAATGTGGAATTATCGTTAAAATTGAGTAATATTCTCAGTAATATTACCGGAAACAATGTCAAGAAATTCGCTATGCAATTCTATATTGAATGTGTGGGATGTGTTGCTAGTATAGGGAATACACAGAATCGCGATTCTGTCGGTATATTGTCCCACAAATGGGAGCATTGATGTATTCTTTCAAAAAATATAACTGCTATTAGCCGAGATACAAGAGACATTCAATTATATAATCCTTTGCGGTAACCTAAACATAAATTCATTAGTAAACAATGCTCAGAGTAATATCTTAAATGACATATTTGCCTCGTTCGAATTAATTAATAAAATCAAAGAACCTACAAGAATACAAATGTCTAAAAAAATAAGCTAACTGAATCTCAAATTGACTATATTATAACGAATTTATCTCCCTCAGTCGCAAATAATGTAAACTTAAATACATACAGGGAATTATTTTGAAGTATACATATCACGATTTGAAAATTACAGATTTCCAGACATTCAATGTTTTTGAAAAGCGTTCAATCCAAAACTTCTACCAAGTGTTTCCACTCCCAGACTAAGCATGAAGTAAGATTTAGCGACCGAATTAAATTTTCAGGCTTTACTAAATTCGAAATTTGAATGTTCGTTGCTGATACAATATTGAAAACTGAATTATTTTTATACTGAATTTACACAATTTTGTATCTAATAATGTACAAAATATACTGCTTTAGAATACTGCTTAAGTGGTATATTTTGAATTTCATTTTATTTCAGTGTTTAATACGCGTGGCGCATGAAGTAAAATTTCGAGTTTAGAAAAGCCTGAACATTTGGTTTGGTCGCATAGCGCTACGCAACCAAACCAAATGTAAAGCTTTTCTAAACTAGAAATTTTACTTCATGCTTAGACTGGAAGTGAAAACACTTGTTAGAAGCAACAAATTGAACGCTTTTCAAAAACACGACATTGGTTTTTTTTTAAAGTTCAATTTAAAGCTTTAAACGATTGTTGTCTACTCCTAGACTAAGCATGAAGTAAAATGTCGAGTTTATAAAAGCCTGAAAATTTGGTTGGGTCACGTAGCGAAGCGAAGCTACCAAACCAAATTTTCAGGCATTTTTAAACTCGAAATTTTACTTTATATGCCACGCGTATAAAACGCTGAAATATCGTGTAGTTCAAGTTATACTGGTTAGGCAATATTCTAAAGCAGTGTGTTTGTAACTTTACCTGTAATTATTGTTTTATACGGGTGGCGCATCAAGTCAAATTTCGAGTTCCGAAAAGCCTTAAAATTTGGTTTGGTTGCTCCAAATTTTCAGGCTTTTCTGAACTCGAAATTTGACTTGATGCGCCACCCGCATAAAACACTAATTACAGGTAAAGTTTAAAACACACTGCTTTACAATATTGCCTAAACAGAAGAAGTTGAACTTCACGATATTTCAGAGTTTTACATGACTAAACCAAATTTTCAGGATTTTTTAAACTCGAAATTTTACTCCATGCTTAGTCTGGGAGTGGAAACACTCAGCAGAAGCATTAAACTGAACACTTTTCAAAAACATTTAATATCTGAAAATTTAATTTACAAATCGGAATTTGTATACTTGAAAGAAAAATTCCCTGTATATCAGATTAAGAAGGTCAAATGATATCGGCAATTATTCCGACTCAAAAACAAAATATTATATATGAGAAGCACCTTGTAACTAAAAAACAAACCAGTAACTCAAACCTTGATGAACTAAATTACCAGCTAACTAATGTAAACTGAGATATCGTCGAAACGGGAGAGGTAAATTTAGCATTGAAAATATGAAAATATTAAAGAAAATTTTTTATATAATTCCCGTTTAGCGTGCTCAGAAAATACCGGACAGAAAACAACTTACACACCAAAATGGATAAATAATGAAGTTCGGGAATCGAGTAAAAGTCTAAAGAATTTATTTGACTAGAACCTGGGTCTCCAAACTATCTTCTTCGCGGGCCACAAATACAATTCTGCATAATAAAGTCGGCCAAGATCCGATTAATTTTATAAAATTATGAAAAATTTAAGGAACAATTGTTACAATATTTCAAAATATGACATTTACAAAAATAATTACAAACAATCGCGGGCCGGATTCATGCAAGTCGCGGGCCGGATTTGGCCCGCGGGCCGTAGTTTGGAGACCACTGGACTAGAAAATCGCATAAAATCGGAGCAACTACAAACTAAGTATAGAGTAGAATAAAAGCGAAATAAATGCTTAATTGATAAAACTAAGTTAATTATTACAGAAATGCAGATACAAAATGCATCCATAGTAGATCCACAATTATCAAGAAGAAACGATTACATTACTAAAAAAAGGCGGCAATGAAATATCTGACGAATCAATAGTGGCTGAATTGTTTGGATCATATTTTTCGAACATATCGGCTGAAAAATAACATAATTTTTCTATTGCATTTTACTTTATATCGAATATGTATCCTTTATTTATTTATTTATTGTATATTACCCAACAGCCACGAAGGCCAATTACAGGACAAATTAAAAAGAGAAAAAAAAAAAATAAAAGACAGTACAATACATTCCTAAATGATAGAACAGATACACGTATATGTATATACATATACATATTCACATACAAGAACACCAGAAAAATACACCAGAAAAATACACTTACACTTGAGTCACGTTACTTATCAATTCACTCATTAATCTTCGCTCGCTGCATGTATAAAATATATCTATATTTTTGCAATGGCTATTCACTGTTTTACACATTGACAAAATCGGCGAGTTCATGTGATGATATGTACTTGATGTACTTAAATAGAAAGTATGTTGTAGTCTACTATTTTGGCGTGGTACATAAAAGTTCAGTAAAGACAACAGTAATGAGTCATCGATTTTGTGGTGAATTAACTTATATACAAACATAATTTGAGCTAAAGTGCGCCGGTGTTGCAGTGATACGATACCAAAATCACGTTCCAACAGTTCTGATGAATAACCCTGCGCTGGATATACCCGGTATTTCCTATAGTACAATGTTTTTAAAAATTTCCTCTGAACTTTTTCAATTTCTGAGATATGAATAGTGTAGTGCGGACTCCATACAACCGAGCAGTATTCTAGGCGACTGCGGATGTACGCATAATAGAAGTTGATTAACGGTTGCGTAGATTTAAATAATTTGGTATTTCTTATTAAAAATCCCAATAGTTTGTAACCGAAACTAGTGATATAATTAATATGGTCATTAAATGTAAGTTTCTTATCGAAATAAATACCAAGATCTTTGAAGCAGGTAACTTGTTGAAGAGGCGCATTATTTATGTTATAATTGAAATGTATGTTTGTATGTTTCCTACTATAGGTCATATGTTTGCACTTATCTATATTCAACCTGAGCCCATTATTAGTACACCAATTATTAAATTTAGCAAGGTCCTGTTGTAGTGCCAAGCAGTCATTAGCGTTATATATGATTCTAAATAATTTGAGATCATCGGCATACATTAAATAATCAGAGTTAAAACAATTACCGACATCATTAAAAAATAATAAAAATAGTAACGGTCCCAAGTTTGACCCTTGAGGCACACCACTTGAAGAGACAAAGGTATACGATCGAAAACCTTTATATTCCACGTAATTAATTCTGTTTGTTAAGTAACATTTTATGAGTTTCACTACACAGTCACTCAAGCCAAAAGTATGAAGTTTTTTTATTAACAAATCATGTTGAACAGTGTCAAAGGCTTTCGACAAGTCGGTATATATAACATCTACCTGATGCCGATTGTCTAAAGCTCCAGAGACGGCTGTTGTAAATCTACATAAATTAGTGACGGTTGATTTACCCCTAACAAATCCGTGTTGCTTTGTTGACAGATACCGCTCAACGTGATTAAAGATAAGTTTGTACAGCATGATCTCAAAAATTTTGGCAAAATTACTAATTAAAGATATTGGGCGATAATTATGGATGTTATCGGTGTCTTTGTTCTTGTGAATTGGTGTAATTTTGGAGGTTTTCCAGAGAGTGGGGAATTTGTTATATTTTAGCATCATGTTATAAATATGTAAAAGTGGCGTTGATAACGCATGCCTACAGTCTCTAACAACAAGTGCTGGAATATTATCAGGGCCCATTGTAAGGTTCTGTTTTAAAGAATTCGCAGCAGTCATAAATTCATCCAAATTAAATGCTCCAAATGATAATAATTCGTTATTCGATGGTATATTTGCTTCATCATATGTAATGTCTATTACTTTATAAACGGATGAAAAATAGTCAGCAAATGCATTCGTTATATCTTGCGGTTGGTCAAGCACATCATTACCTATTTTAATCAATCCTGGAATTCGTGTTTTTCCTTTGCGTTCATTAATATATTCCCACAGTTTTTGAGGTTTACGTTTAATGTCAGATTCTATAGAAATTAAATAATTTGAAAAATCTGTTTTTATGTTTACTTTAACTAGTTTCCTATAAGCACAAAACTGTGATTTGTTAAAATTAGTTTTGAATTTTTTTAAAATTTTCATATAATGCTGCTTACGCCTAATACTCTGAATGGTTAAACGTGAGTACCAAAACGGAAAATTATGAGATTTACTAATTTTAAAGGGTACACATAAGTCTATGTAATTATTTAATATTTTATAAAGTTCATCGCAAGCTAGGTCAGGATCGCTCACGTTAACAACAGAATCCCAAGTTGTTTCAAGTATGAGTTTATAAAGCAGTGTAAAATTCGCTTTCTTGAAATTATAAGTCGGCTGCGCTGAGCAAAAGTTTTTTACAGGGTTAACATCAGAACCATGGCATATTATATTTAATGATGGATGATAAATATCTTCATGAGCAAGTTGGGAATCGTTTCGTGCTACCATGCAATTTAGGTTTTCAGAACATATTACTAAATCTAACATTCCGTTGAAACTATTTCTACAACCGTTTAGTTGAGTTGCTGAATGAAAGTCAATAAAATTAGATAAACTCAATGATCTACTACATTGTATAACAGGATAACTTGCTACATTAAAATCACCGACCAATATAAATTTATCATCAAGAAGGAGTTGTGATTCTAAAATGCTAAATAATAGTTCATATGAGGTCGCAGATGTCTGGGGCGGTATATAAACAACGATAATATTATAATATGTATTGAATATACATATACGTAGACAAACCACATCAATTTTAGAATTATCTAGTTCAACATCATTAATCACTATCTCATTAGTGGCAAAACAATTTTTCGAGGCCACCAAGACACCGCCACCCCGCCCTAAAGATCTGTCCTTACGATAAACATTAAAAGATGGTGGAAACAGTTCCGAGTTAAACAGTGAATCATTTCCCCAGGTTTCGGTTAGAAGAATTAAATCTAAGTCTTCGGATGATAGTACGTTATTATAAAATGTAAATGTTTTGGAATTCAAGCCACGTACATTTTGATAATACAGTTTTAAACCTGACTGTTGGGTATGAATGCGTTTTTTGCTTGTAATATGCGAGGCAAACCATCTTCATATTTTAAATAGATATTTTCGCCGTTCTCCTTGCGAGATCTAAAATCACGGAGCGTATTCTTCTTCACCTCGGTCTCGCGGGGGGTAAGGTCCTTGTTGATATAGATGTTGCAATATTCTTCACATTTCCGTAATTTAATTCCATTCCTTAAGATTTTCTGTGCGATGTGTGACGAGTCGAAAACAACTTTTAGTAGTCTAGGTTTAGTGTCAGCTCGGGGCTGACCGAGTCTAAATACCTTAAGATTGTTGGACTGCAGCGGAGGGGTTTGAATTTTATTTAAAACTTTCAGAACGTTTTCAGCTTCTTCCTCTTTGTTCAGTTTTTCCGGTAAGTTACTTAAAACGATATTATTGTCCCTACGTTTTTGTTCACGAACTTCTTGTAAAACTTCATCAATGATATTTGAACTTGGATTTAATTGTTGTTGATTATGGGATTCTTTAAGTTGCGTTATATCACGCTGTAAATTAATTACCATATCTTTGAGATTGAGAATGTGCTCAGTTAAATCCGAGGTACAGCAGCCAGTGCATGTCCACTTATTGTTCTTCGCAGAGCGTAGGACTTTAGATTCACTATTCGATAGTTTTGCGCAAATCGTACTGTACAAGCACCTGCATACGTAGCATTTCACGGAGTTACTTTCAGATAATACGGTATCGCAACACTTGCATTTCATGTTTACTTGTAGATATAAATTAGGAAAATATTTAGTTAGATTTAATTGCGAGAATGTTATACAAATTTTCTAAGAAATCAGCTTGGGTGGTTTGATCAGGTCGAGTAGATTGAATTGAATTCATTACATTTTGCAATAATAATACTAAAAAAAAAAAAACGCTGTGCACTAATTCATTATTAAAAGTGTATTGTGCATTAGGATATCCGTTTTTAACTTATAATATTTTATTATAGGGCAGAGCAAACTTAAATAGATTGTGCGTTGCTCAAAAGCGAATATTTAGGTTGATATTTAAATTAAAAAAAAAACTGAATCGTGCAAGACAATATTTATTGCAAATGGTATACTTACACTAATATTCATCTATATTTACAAGTCCGCGAATTATGTATTTCAAAATAAAAGTTCTTTTGAAACGAATAGTCTAATTCACAATTATTACACAAAAAAACAGAAACACCATACGTGCAACCTAAATATTTAGGTATATTAGTTTTTATTAAATTGTCTAATATGTGAAATTAAATAACAATATTATTTCATTTAAGAGAGAATTAAAAACATTTCTTATGCTTTTACAAATTTAGCGAATTTTTAAATACAATCTATGAACAATGTTTTATTATTTTTATTATTTTATAAATTGTTTTATTATATAGGTGTTGTAGATGTAAAACAAACATGTAAATTATATTACACTATTATTGGACGTATACATCCGCTGAATGTTATATTTTATTCTATTAATTGCTTCATTGGTGGCAAAGTATTTAAATTAAAAAAAATAATAATAATAAGTGCGTCGTTAAATTCTGAATACAAATCGATTAAATGCGATTGAATCTAAAATGAAAGAAAACAATACAATTATATTTTTTTTTTGTAATTTTGTATACAAATCGATAAAACGCAATTAAATCCAGACAAAACGTCAACAATAATAAATATTGGCAAAAATATTGAAATTAATGAAAATAAAAAAAACAAATATCTCAAAAATGTACAAAAATTTAAATTTTAAATTACAATATTTTATTTTAAATGTAACTAAAAAATCCACAAACACCATTAAAATTAACAACAAGTTTTAAAATCTTGTCAAAATTAACACAAGTTGATAAAAACTTTAAAATTTACCACATCAACAACTAAAATATTAAAAATTGATAGTTTTCATAGAAATATTGAGTAAAAAATGTATGATTTAATAGCCTAAACTTGACATATCTCACAAAAAAATATATACGGGTAGCAATAAAAAATTATAATATTACAAAAAATCTTCAACAAACATAAAAACTACACAATTCGTAATAATTAAAAAAATTAACTAACATTGACAAATATTCATAAAATAATACCTATACAAAAATCATTAACATTTATTAAAAATATCATAAAAAGTGAAGTTGATAAATTTAACAATGCTTAGATTTCTGTAAAAAAGATCATTGTATACATGGAGAATTATTAGCGTTTATTGGCTTTGCTTAAAGTAGTGTTTTCTTTTATCTTTCAGAACCCTTATACTTTTTTTTTAATTCTTTATTCTCATAGAATATGCATTACAATGTATACAAATACAAGATAAATTAAATTACATATTAAAGAGAATGTGTCACTCCCTTATTAAGCATGAAGTAAAATTTCGAGTTTATAAAAGGCTTTTCTAAACTCAAAATTTTACTTCATGCGCCACAATTATATAACACCGATTTCAAGTGAAGTTCAAATATACGGGTTTTAATTATTTTTAAATAAATCACATCAATAAGTATATATTATGTAACAGTAAATACAAATAACATTTCATTTTTTCTAGTAAAGTTTCTGACATGTTCTCTTCCTTTGCGCACGCCCACAAAAGAATGTTACCGAAACACCAGGGTAATATACCGTAATTTACGAAAAATAACCAGTGGTAATTACCGACGTAAATTACTACTAGCATCACTAAATGTATAATCTGTTTTTTTTAATATGACTAATCAAATTTGACATTTCCAGAATTTATTGGTGTGATGCAGGTTTTGTGTTTTAGGTTAAAACAAGATTAATTACATGTTGTGTTGTAGATCAACTTTGCATGTGTAGGTTATGTAAAGGGAAATCTAGCAGTAATATTACTCAAATAACTTTTAAAATGGATAATTCTTTGAACAAAAATTAAGATTAAAAATGTACCTATTATTATATTATATTGTCTCAAATTATTTGTATCTACTACCAATTTAATAATGTCTTTCTGAGGGTCAAGTAAATTAATCTTTGTATAATAGTCAACAAATAAATAACAGGTACAGTTGCGAGAGAAAAAAACTGGTACAGCCAAATATTTGGCTATGTAAACTGGACTCACTTTGATTTTTTAAATTGCCAAACAACTCTGCGGAAATGTCAAACGAAATTTAATTTATGTCAACATGTCTCAACTGACTGAAACGCAAAAAGCGATAATAACGGCCCGTTTAGAGACGGTATTAGCATTAGAGATATTGCTAACGAAGTGCATGTTAACAAAAGCACCGTCTTGTTAGCTTAGAAAAAAAAAATGTTGTTAACCTGTATATGACAAGTTTGTTTTATAAGAAAAAAAAAACGATATTTTTGCAGTGGCTTCAACTCCTTGCTGTACTAGTTTTTTTCTTTCGCAACTGTACTCGCGTGCTTACAGAATAAAAAATCTGCCACCGACTTTTCAATATCTATCTGTCTTCGTCAATATCCTCCCCATTTATATGTTCAAGTTATGAAAAAGTTATTTAGAACTTTTTCATAACGTTTGTTTAGTTGCAAGTTGTAGCCTTCTTTCTTTTGAAACTTTCTGCATCGTAACAATTTCTTTGACAAATTATAATTTATTTGTCACATTGGCAATTATCTACCAAGACTACCAATATCTCAAAATTTGATGTTTAAAATACCCTACTGTTAAAGCAGGACTGTACCTATTCGCAGTAAATACATCAAAGGTTTGGTCATAATAAAAAAAAACAGAGTATATCTACAATTAATACTTATATAGTAGCAATAACTAGAAACTATATTGTGTGTACATTGATTAACAATTTCAAGATATAAATATAGATACAATATTACTACAATACAAACACAAGATTAATTTCTACTAGGAAACAATCCTGCAAAGAGAGGCACATTAAATAAATCAACGATTCACAACACTCGCTCACATTACTATTAATCTAAATTCTATTATAACAGCAGCACCATAAATCACAATTTAAAGCCGTACTTCAATTCAAACGTTGTTTACTCCATTAGCAATATATGCATGTCGCCATTATCTAATTATTATTAAGCGCTGCATGCGATTATTTATTAAACCGCAGTCCGTTTTTTAAATTGGAAAATAAAACACGCTATATCGGCCGGCCTGAATCAATTAACATCGGACTTGGATTAAATAGGAAATTCGAGAGTGTGTGAATAAAAATTGTATTGTATTTTGCGCAATCAATACGAGAAGAATGGAAAACCGTACGAGGATGAAATTGTGATAATTTATTTCTGAACTGAAAACGCCCAGGATAAATCGTCTCGAGTTAATCAAATTGCGAGCGCGCGATCAATGCTCTGCTTATTGCAATATTTCAGTTACGTGGGAAGCGGATGAATTACTGAAAATTATTTTTGTCTTGTGTAATGGTGTGTTTTATAAATTCAGGTATCCTTAGGCAGCACTTTCGCAAGCATGCACCAGATTTCGTACAAACTCACTTAATTCTGTTTTTAAATTTACTTTAATAGTTTAATACATGTTCATTTGTTTTAGGGAAAATACATTTGCTTTTTAAGACTATTAAGATATTACCAAAATTCAGTGGATTAGCCAAGATTTCATACCCCAATCAGACCCAATCAATATTATGAATTATACAAGAAATGTTTATTGTAACAAAATATATAAAATTACCCATTAAAACAACTACTTCTCGTGCAAATACACCGCCGGATATTGAATTATTCAATGAAATATTTAAAATTGCATTTGATTTGTTACAACGCTCCATCAAAGTATATGTAACATTTAGGTCAAATTCTCTTTAAACCAACTAACAAATAAAAATGAAAAATAAAAGGAGAAATAACAAGAATTCTTGTAATTTCTCCTTTCATTTTTTATTTTTATTTGTTAGTGAGATTGAAGAGAATTTGACCTAAATTTTACATATACTTTGATAGAGCGCTGTAACTAATTAAAAATGATCAGGCGGTGTATTTGCACGGAAAGTAGTTGTTTCAATGGGTATTTATTGTCAAAAGTAGTCTTATTAGTTAAGACATTTTAATTTTGTTTGCATTTTATATGAACATTTTCGCTCCATCAAGCGTTGTAACAAATCAAATAAGATTTTTAATATTTCATTGTATAATTCAATATCCGGCGGTGTATTTGCACGGGAAGTAGTTGTTTCAATGAGTATTTATTGTCTTAAGTAGTCTTATTAATTTAGAAGTATTGTTTTCATTTTATACGAAATCGTCTTAATTTTATATATTATGTTTAACGTGTGCAAACTTTAAGAAGCGTGAGCTTATTTTCTCGAATTCAAATAGCTTTCAATTTTAATAATTCCTGTTTATTGTAAATATACATACAGTGAATTTTTTTTTTCAAGAGTTCAATTTGAAGCTTTAAACGAGTGTTTTTTTCCAAACTCGAAATTTTACTTTATGCGCCCCGCGCATTGAATACTAAAAACACTGAAATATCGTAAGCAAGTGAACTTTACTTAACCCATTAACGGCCGAACAATTATAGAGCTATTTTTAAAAGTTGATTTTTGGTAAAATTCTACACTTCTCAATATGATTTCTATGAATAACTTATTATTAATTTTTTCGATTATTACTCATTAAAATAAATACATTAGTCTGCTTCTAACTTCACACTATTTCAGTGTTTTATACGCGTGGCGCATGAAGTAAAATTTTGAGTTCAGAAAAGCCCCGTGAAAATTTGTCTCGGGTCGCTGCGTGACCCTCGACAAATTTTCTACGCGAGGCTTTTCTAAACTCGAAATTATACTTCATGTTTAATCTGGGAGTTAACACACTCGTTCTAAACTTTATATCGCACGTTTTTATAAAAAATCGATTTATGCCTGAAAATTTACAGTGTATACATTTTGCATATTTAAAAAAAAATTCTACATACTGTGAATTTTTGTTTTAAATATGCAAAATGTAACTTATTATTCATTTTTTCGATTATTGCTCATTAAAAAAAAATACATTAGTGTGTTTCTCACTTCACAATATTTTAGTGTTTTTTACGCGTGGCGCATGAAGTAAAATTTCGAGTTTAGAAAAGCCCCGTGAAAATTTGTCGAGGGTCGCTGCGCGACCCTCGACAAATTTTTTACGCGGGGCTTTTCTAAACTCAAAATTTTACTTCATGCTTAGTCTGGGAGTGGAAACACTGGTTCTAAACTTCATATTGCACGTTTTTATAAAAAATCGATTAATGACTGAAATATTGTGATTGTAATTTCCCGAAATATTTGTAAGTATAAATACGCCGCATCTTTTGTAAACTAGTCAGTAAGCTATTGATAATGAGTACTTAGTATTCGAAATGTTCATCTAGCAAAATAAAAACTTATTGTGAATACATTTTCAGACATCAATCGATTTTTTATAAAAACGTGCGATATAAAGTTTGGAACGAGTGTTTCCACTCCCAGACTAAGCATGAAGTAAAATTTCGAGTTTAGAAAAGCCCCGCGTAGAAAATTTGTTGAGGGTCGCGCAGCGACCCGAGACAAATTTTCACGGGGCTTTTCTAAACTCGAAATTTTACTTCATGCGGCACGCGTATAAAACACTGAAATATTGTGAAGTTAGAAATACACTAATGTATTTTTTTTTAATGAGTAATAATCGAAAATATTAAATAGCAAAATATTCACATTTCTCTTCATACGTTTTCAAGTCAGTTCATATAATATAATATACAAAAGTAACTCATTTAGTAATTGGTTAACAAAAAATTTATAATGTTGCGTGTATGCACCAATGGCGCTTAATGGGTTAATGGCAGTGTCGTATACGCGTGGCGCATGAAGTTAAATTTCGAGTTTAGAAATGTTGGGCTGCTCCGCTTCGCGGAGCTACCAAACCAAATTTTCAGGCTTCTCTAAGCTCGAAATTTTACTTCATGCTTAACCTGGGAGTGGAAAACACTGGTTTAAAGTTTCATTTTATACTCTTTTCAAAAAAACAACGATTATCTAAAAGTTTGCAGCATAGAATTGGGGTGTGTATACTTAAAAGAAAAACTCCCCGTATGCCTTCTGATGCATATATTGTAAATTCTTAGGCATACGTTTAACAAAATACAAATTAAAGAGATTTGATTTTATAAAACATTTTAAATCTATTACATAATCTATTTGTAAAATCCGCAGACAAACATGCAGAAATCGCAAAATCCACAAACCAACATGCAAATATTGAAAAAAAAAAAAACAATAAAAATACTTGTTACTCATAATTCAATAAATGCAATGGACGATGGATCCATTCGGTTTGGACATTATTCGCATCATGTTCCCATGCCATACACAATGGCCGAATATATACATTTTATTCGATTTGTATCACTAATGATATACACGACACGATCTAGTTATGTCAGTTCCACACTCGTTGTTCAAAATAAAATTTACAAAAAAATACATTTGCACATCTACATACTTTTTTTTATAATCTCTTTTACAAATCTCCGTTCGACAGCTTATTCGTGACGACCTGAAACTGTAAAGTAAAGTGTGTGTTATGGGACCCGTGTGTACCTAAAAGAAAAAAATCCTCTATGTTAATATAAGAAAGCAGAACATAAGCTTTCTTATATTAACATAGAGGATTTTTTCTTTTAGGTACATTTATCACGATTTTGCGATGTGAATTTTCAGACATTCGTTGTTTTATTCAAAACGGGTAATTTGAAGCCTCTAACGAGTTTTTTCAATCCTAGATTAAGCATGAAGCAAAATTTTGAGTTTAGAAAAACCTGAAAATTCGACCAAACCAAATTTTCAGGTATACATGTAAATTTGTGTGTCGTGAAGAAATTTTATTTTATACATGTTCACGATTAAAAACAGTGTAACATCACTTCAAACTTACTTTAATTTAAAGTAGAGTGAAGTTGGAAAACATGAAATTTTATAAATAGTTCAATAACTAATAGCATGTACCATCGGACCTCTCATTTGCATATTTTTTTGTCACTCCGTATTAAACCATTTCTTAAAATAACCTCACTTAACCGGTATAAATTTGGTTATATTTGACATTATCCAATTTTCAGTTTGTCCCAACATTTTATGTTTACCGATGGTACATTTGTTTTATGAATACGAAATATATTTGTGTTTGTACGGGTCAAGTAGAAATTAATTATAATCTGTTTAATTACTAATAGGAGCATTTTAAATTTCACGCGCCAAGACATACAACTCTGATTGGCCGAGAGCGCTCCCATTTTACACTATGCTAATTAGGTCATTATTAGACGCAACAGCTGACATAACCTTAATTCGAAGCGTTACCGAGTTGCAACTTTGTCTGTTTCGTAATAACCTTTTGTGCAGTGTTTCTTTAGCATAGTTAAAAGTTAGTTTTGTTTGTATTGTTGTGATGGATTATGGACACAGTACAAGCTCGGTGATAATATCAACTTCACCTCCAAAAAAGCATAAGAACTTGGATTTGGGTCATTTATATCTGTCTGAAAAACAGTGCATAATAAACATGTATAAGCAGATGATAACAGATGATCCACATATGAAAATGACTGCTGTTGTATCAGAAATTGTTGGTGCAGTGTGAGATATCAAATAGCATAAGAATATGCATCAAATAATAAAATGTTTAATTTTTGGCAGTTGTAAATTCCACTGTCTATCGTACCATTAGCGAATATAAGAAATTCGGAGAAATTTGTAGCCCTTAATAGCTTGGAGGACATAATTACAAGTTTTGATGACGTAGTGAGGAGATCCGCGCATAGTTTCTTCTATAAAAATGAACTGCCAACTTTGAATAAAGTTTTAAAA
Source organism: Philonthus cognatus (assembly GCA_932526585.2). NCBI lineage: Eukaryota > Metazoa > Arthropoda > Insecta > Coleoptera > Staphylinidae > Philonthus > Philonthus cognatus. The sequence continues at coordinate 19,365,681 of OW052244.1, read as the reverse complement.
GAAGTAAACGATCATGCAGGCATGCCAAAGATGAGTCGTTATACCTTGTATAGTTTTATGAAACAAATCAATTTTAAGCAAGATAGAGACCAGAGCTGGACAGGATTCGAATCCTTTTAGAGAATTCAAAAGAGGCATTCGAATACTTTAGTTCAACTGGATTCGTGATCCTGAATCGTTACATTTTTTTCTAAGAGGATTCGTATTCGCGTCTAAATGTGGGTGATTCGTATCCTTATAAAAGGATTCGAATCCTTGTAAAAGGATTCGAATATTTATAAAAGATTTGAATATTTATAATAGGATTCGAATATTTATAAAAGGATTCAAATACTTACAAAAGGATTGAATCGTCAATAATAATTCGAATTAATTGTGAGGAATAACATGAAAACTATTTTTCTGTGTGTTTTTAAATTTCTCGTTGAAATTTACTGCTTATGCGCGTGGCGCATGACGTAAAATTTCGAGTTTAGAAAAGCTCAGAAAATTTGTCTCAGGTCGTTGATAACAGACTAAATATCTGACTCCCTGTTACCCTGGTTAAAGATGTATTTGTTTCTGAACTTCACTTCAAATCAGTGTTTTGTACGCGTGGCGCATGAAGTAAAATTTCGAGTTTAGAAAAGCCCGAAAATTTGTCTCGGGTCACTGCGCCGCCCTCGACAAATTTTCTGAACTTCACTTCAAGTCAGTGTTTTGTACGCGTGGCGCATGAAGTAAAATTTCGAGTTTAGAAAAGCCCGAAAATTTGTCTCGGGTCGCTGCGCTGCCCTCGACAAATTTTCACGGGGCTTTTCTAAACTCGAAATTTTACTTCATGCTTAGCCTGGGAGTGGAGACTCTCTTTCAAAACTTCAAATTGACCTCTAGCGACCCGAGATAAATTTTCGGGCTTTTATAAACTCGAAATTTTACTTCATACGCCACGCGTACAAAACACTGATTTAAAGTGGAGTTCAGAAACACACAAATACATATTTAACCAGAGTAACAGGGAGTCAGATATTTAGTCTGCTATCAACGATGTTCAGTGGTAATAATAATAAATAATTAGGTTTTGACTATTTTTGTTAAAACAACTGGTAACGATATTTATATATTTGCAAAAAATAATAAAATCAAATTTATTCTTAAAGGGTTTGTATTCGTGATTCGAAAAAACAGGATTCAAATCTTCGATTCGAATCATGTTTATCTCTTACGAATCCTTTATTCGAGTATTCGTGATTCGAATCATATTAGGTGATTCGAATTCGTGATTCGAATCCTTTTTACGAAAATTCGTCCCAGCTCTGATAGAGACACATTATTATAAAAATTCCATATTATATTATGAACATAACGTAAATATATTTTATTTCACAGATTATTGGCCAAATGCCGTATAAGCATTTTAATTGAACCGACGATATCGTACGATGGAAAAGAAAACACTTAACCACAATTAAGAAGCACAAAATGGATATTTGAATTTATTTAAAGAGTAATTTATCTAGTGATGTTTCTGGTAACTTTTTATAGTGTAAATTGGGCTTTGGCACTTACTCCTTCTAGTTTTTAAACAGACTATACCATTGAACCATAATGATTGTCATTATGTTACATATGGAATTTTTTCACATGTAAATTTGTTATTAATCAATTAAATTAAAAATAATTACTGTTTATGAATCTTTTAAGGTTAGATTATTTATTCCCTATTATTGTAGAGCGGCACTTTTATTTTAACATGTGTAATGCAAAGGCAGACTAGATGAAAACTATTTTGTTCCACCTTGTATTAACAAGGCTGTAAAACTTTATTTCAAATATTTTCCTGTAAACTCAATACAAACTTTATAAACATAATAAAGCACTGATTACTGTATGTGAATCATCACTTTTACATACTAGTGCCCAAATCACTAGTGATTTTTATCAGTTATTTATTAATGGTTCTAGTGTGTAAAGTGAGATATTAACGCTAGATTTGTCTGTATACATATTTCGGGTTTTACCCGGCGCAGTCACCACAAAGTTAGCAGCATTTAATCTAGCCTTTTTTAATAAATGCCACATTCGCTTTAAACGCGAATGTTATATTGTACGTTATAGTTTCCATTGTAGTTAAAATAAACTAAAATTTACTGGTTCAGTTCCAGTGACCTTTCTGAAAATATAAGAAAAAATCGGTTATTCCGGTTTTCGGTTCAGCGGAACACTTTATTTTCAATCACAATCTGATATTTTTTTTTCAGTTCATCTCCGGATTTTATTCCGAAAACCGTATTTTCCGCAAATCTGTTTAGTTCGGGTGCGAAGCTTGGAAATTTCACACTTAGATTAAAAATCTTGATGTGTCCACCATAGAACTTTATCCGCTATTAATACAATTTATGAATAACATAATACATTAATTTCATGTTATCAATTGTTGCAATAAGGTATAAAGTTCTAAGATGTTAAAACGCAGAATGTTAATTTTTACATAAGCTAATGAAGAAGGAAATGTACAGCGGATGTATTGGGGTATGTATACTTCTCATGAAACGACTTAGTTTTTTTATTATATGTTTAGTAATTTCTCAATGATCTCTGTTAACTTCATAATTACCGTAAGTTTTTTAATCGAAATGTCAAACATTTTAAGAAATGTTTAATAAAATTAAGATTTTAGAAAGAATGAATATTTGGACTTATTGTGATCGAAATTAAGAAAAATTATCAACTTTTAGATAATTTGCAACCAAATGTACATTTAGTGAATAAAACTAATTAGTGAAGAAAGAGATTACTACAATAATTATTAGAAAACACTTCACGTAACTAAAAGAAGAATATAAAAGTGATTAAAATAAAAATAAATATTATTAGAAACTACATACAGGATTTCTTTATTAACCCATTAAGTGCCATTGATGCATATACGCAACATTATTAATTTTATGGTCATTAAATTACTAAATAACTTAATTTGATAACTGTATGATAATTTGATATATTATATTACTTGACTTGACTTGAAAATGTATGAAGAAAAACGTAAATATTTTATTATTTAAATATCTTGATTATTACTCATTTAAATAAAATGTTTTCAGTGTATTTCTAACTTCACAATATTTTAGTGTTCTATACGCGTGGCGCATGAAGTAAAATTTTGAGTTTAGAAAAGCCCCGTGAAAATTTGTCTACGCGGGGCTTTTCTAAACTCGAAATTTTACTTCATGCTTAGTCTGGGAGTGGAAATATACGTTCTAAACTTTATATTGCACGTTTTTATACAAAATCGACAAATACCTCACATTTACAGCGTATAGATTATTTATATTAAAAAAAAAATACATAGAATGTAATACAATAAGTCATTCGTAGAACTCATATAAAGAAGTATAGAATTTTACCAAAAATCCACTTTTAGAGTTAATTCTATAATTGCTCGGCCGTTAATGGGTTAAGGTATATTTTTACATACTCTATACCAGTGGTGGGGAAACTTTTTTTAAGACGGGCCATTTGTAATAATCAGACAATCGTAGCGGGCCAAGGAATAATGCTTAATCATAGGTAGGTAGTTTTTATGCGGGTCGTCACATTACGAAGTAAGAACGCGTTCAACATTCTCACGACGGCACTCTTAAACGGGCCGGATTAAACCTTTCCGCGGGCCGGACGTGGCCCGCGGGCCGTAGTTTCCCCATCACTGCTCTATACAAACACTTGCCAACTTAATCAACATAAGATCAAACTTAAGAAGTACCGTGCGATCGTTTAATACACATATGGGCGACCCCCGGCCCGCTGTAAGATGTGATCCGGCCCACGAGACATTTTTACAAAACCGAATTAACAAAATATTACATTAGGTACTTATACTCACGGGAGTGACAGTGAGGCGGCAAACATCAAATTCTTTGATTTTTGCCGCCTCACTCTTTGATAATCGCCGCCACTCGACTTGCTCGATCAAATTCTTTGAGGTTTGCCGCCTCACAGGCGACACATCAAAAGATTTGTTGCTTCTCAATTATTCTAACCTAGTTTATTCCAGATTATTCGTTTATTTTGCCTATATAAGCGGGTGGATGGCCCGAACGTTAGTTCAGTTCTATTTGAGCTACCAAGGTGATAACTTGGACAAGCGATATCCTAGCGAACTGCTCGAGCCGTCAACTTGCTTTGTGACTTTGTGTGCATCCTGAGTGGTTACTAACTATAGTTTGTTATTAGGTTTATTGAACGAAAGGTAAACAAAAATGATGTGGAAAGAAACGAAAAGTAGATACAGAGGGTCGCCATTTTCAAGAAAAATGGACTGAAGAATTCTTTTTTATCTTGCAGAATGGTAAGCCTATTTGTTTGCTGTGTAATGAATCCATTTCAGTAATGAAAGAATTCAATATAAAGAGGCATTACTCAACTAAGCATGCTACGCTGCACTCACTGGCAGGACAATTTAGAACAGACAAAATCCAGAAGCTTACCGCAAATTTGTAAAAACAGCAACAAATGTTTCATAAACAAAGAACACAACTTGATAATGTTGTGAAAGCTAGTTTTATAGTTTGCTCAAAATTGTCAAAGCCATTAAAACCATTTGCCGAAGGAGTTTATCAAGGAGTGTATGTTAGAACTTTGCGGTATTATGGGTCCTGAAAAGAAAAATGAATTTTAAAAAATTAGTTTGTCAAGACGAACTGTTGTTCGACGGATAGAAATGATGGCCAATGATATAAAAACAACATTGACTGACCGTATGGCTGGTTTTTAATCATTTTCCATAGCATTAGACGAGAGCACCGATTTATCTGACACAGCTCAACTGGCTATATTTATTCGAGGTGTTGATAAGGAGTTCACTGTTACTGAGGAATTGCTTGCTTTGCATCCGCTAAAAGGAACCACTACAGGAGAGGATATTTTTATTGAAGTTCAAAAGGTATTTACAAGTTTTGGCTTGCCATGGTCAAAATTAATTGGAGTATGCACTGATGGTGCACCTTCTATGGTCGGCTTACGTAAAGGTTTCATCGGAATTTTGAATGAAAAAGCAACAGAATTAAATGTGCAAAAAGATGATTTGATAGTCTTTCATTGCATTATCCACCAACAGAACTTGTGTTCTAAGTCCATTCGACTCCAGAATTTTATGAATGTGGTAGTAAAAATCATCAACTTTATTCGATCCCGAGGGCTTAACCATTGTCAGTTCAAGGCGTTTTTGGATGAAATATCAGCTGAATATAACGACGTAACATATTATTGTGAAGTCAGATGGCTGAGCAAAGGAAAAATGTTGAAACGGTTTTACGAGCTTAGAAATGAGATAGCAGACTTTATGAAAATAAAAGATAAACCACTATCTGAATTAAGTGACATAAAATGGATATGTGACTTAGCATTTCTGGTCTATCTTACAGGCTATTTGAATGATTTAAATTTGAAACTTCAAAAACAAGGACAGTTATTAAATGATTTGTACAGCCATTTAAACGCGTTTTAGATCAAACTACGCTTGTGGGAGTCACAGATGCTGTCTGGTAACAGTTACCATTTCAACACGCTCTCTGCGTATGAAAATATTGCTTATGCTAAATATGCTGAAGAACTCAAGTTACTGTCGGAACAATTTTCGAACAGATTTTGCGACTTCAAAAACATGGAAGACTGTTTCAGTTTACTTGCTACTCCTACAACATATATTGGATAAAATGCTCCACTACACTTAAAAATGTAGTTGATCGAGATTCAGGAAAACTCACTCCTAAAATCCAAATTTGAAGACGTAGAGTTGTGCGATTTCTACAAAAAATACCTAGAAGAAGACAATTTTCCGCAGCTTAGAAAATTCGCAAGAAGATTGATTTGTGCGTTTGGCAGTACTTATAAATGCGAACAGTTCTTTGCATTGATGAAAGTTAATAAATCAACACATCGTACGAGACTGACTGACGATAATTTGGAAAATTCTTTACGTCTTTGTGTCAGTGGAGTTAATCCAAATATCGATCGATTAGTTTCCCAAATTCAAGCTCAAGTGTCTCATTGATTTCGGTGTATTTAACTTTCGTAGTTTGTAGCAATTGCAAATTTAACGATTTAATTATAATTTACCATTTTTTTTAAATTTCATTTTGTTATTTTAATGAATTGTACTATAATAACATTGTCGTTTGCGGCCCGCAAACGTATTTGCACGCTAAAGTTTGGCCCTCAACATGTCAAAGGTTGCCCATACCTGCTTTAATACATGATTTAGAGTAGGCTTTAGATTGGCACTACTGACTGTTAACACATAGTTTAGCATAACCTTAAATTTATTCCATCATTTAATTAGCATTCTAAATCATAATTTAAATGATCGCGCGGTATAATTTGAACTTCACAATATTTTAGTGCTTTATACGCCTGGCGCATAAAGTAACATTTGGAGTTTAGAAAAGCCTGAAAATTTGGATTGGTCGCATGGCAAAGCGGAGCGACCAATTCATATTAGGTTTTTCAAAAATCCAAATTCTGGGGTTGGAAACATTTACAAAAACAACGAATGTCTGTAAATTTACAGCGAAAAAACGTGATATGTATACCTACAAAAAAAATCCTTGAATATTGCGTTATTAATCAAATTAATCAATTAAGTTAATTGACAATAGGTATATAATTGTGCGATGAATATTCAAATACAATAAATAACTGAAAATATAAAAATCGCAGATATTGGTTAAAATAGGAATAGGAATCAGCAAAATAGACATAAAACATAGAACATTTTTAAAATGTTAATTATTTGTTTATGTTGTATTTTTGCGAGTCTGTGTATTTACTATTTTTAGCTAAACTTGACTTACCCACTACTTTTTTTTTGAAATAAATAAATTGGATTAGATTAAATTGCATGAACATTTTCAAAATTTATATTACTCTTATAATAATTGATCAAAATATTAAACGCTGACGAAAATCAAACATACCAATTTTGCAGTATTTCAGTTATTAATATATTAGCATCAGTTTCATTTGATTATAGTGCAATTCATCACTTTGTAATAACAATTAATTCTGTCAATGTCTTCGATCATCTCAAATATTAACACTTTTCGATGATTTTTAACAGTGTATCAGTATGTGTCGGGTTGCTTTCGTGGACATATTTACAAAAATAATTAAATTTTTCATTTATCAACTTTGGTGAAATTTTCATCAGTTTTATTAATTTTTTAAAAAATAATTATATAATTACAATATCAAGAATTGCAGTAATTAAATTATTGAAGTTCTATATGATTTGTTGTTTTTAATGATTTTGAATTTTGTAAATATCTTTGAAAGTAGTAAATTTATGATAATTTAATAATCATTTAAATTTTATACTTTAAAAAAATTATTCTAACACTAATTTTCTTTTATAATTTATGAACTGTGGATTGTAGATTTTCAGTAGTTTTTCACCACCCATTTGCATTTATTTTGTTAAGATACCACTACTTTTTAATAAAACACGGCACTTAGTTTATAGTGCAACTAGGCTAGTACTTTTTAAACAACGCTTTATATTTTATCTGAAGAAACTGAGCATTTTAAGTAAACTACTAAAAATTGAATAGGGATATTTGACCTAACGTGTACTTCCATTGAAAAAAAAAACAAAAGATTTTTGATTTTTTTGTATCAAAGGAAATTTGCGAATTAGTACTAAAACCCTTTTAGCTTAAAAAATAATCACAGAAGGCTGCTGCCACAAATTATTAAAAAAGTGGTAGCGGCATGATAATGAAAATATTTTCGCTGCATCTTGGTTGATTTTTGTGATTGTATTACCTCCAGAAAAGCTGATTTTGTGGTAAAAGAGTTCACCAAAGAGGCGTGATCTTAAGAATCTGTTTGCCTAAAGTGAGTAATTGTCACTTTAGGCAAACAGATCAACTTCAAGAAGACCAGGTACTGGATCGAAACGTGTACCTACTCCAAGGCAAGATCGATATTTGATAATTCAGGTCAGGAGATAACCTTCTGCAACTGCTCGCAGAACCTTGTCAATGCCACTGGTACTAAAGTATCAGACCAAACAGTTAGAAACAGACTGCAGGAGGTTTGATTGACCTCATACAGGCCTCAAAAACGTTTTCCTTTAACAAGGGATTACAAACGTCAGAAAAGAATATGGGCCGAACAAAGACTTAAAGAAGCAACTCCTTGAGAGGACATTTTGTTCACTAATGAGTCACGCATTCACAATGATAGTCATCGTAAACGGATCTACCGAGAACAGGGACATCGTTATTTGCCACAATACATGCAACCAGTCATAGCCTTTAGTGGAAGTGGTGTTATGGTGTGGAAATCAGCTTAGGATATCGCACTAACCTTCATATCTTTGATGAGAATGTAAATGCAAGACGACGAGAAGAGGAGATTATAATGGGACACATCCTACCCAGACAAAATGAAATTGGACGTAAACATTTTCTTTATGACAATGTAAGACCACATAGCGCTGTTCTAACCGGTCACTGCGGAGTTGACTCCCCTTCATGTAGAGAGTGTGAAATGGAAGACGAGACTGCCAGGCAGATCCTCGGCGACTGTCCGACACTCTCGTCCACAAGAGGATCCATACTGGGTGAGAGATTTCCAAAGATGGACACCATCAGGGATTTAGGCAAATCCCTGATGGTGTCAGTAATACTGGACTACCTAGACAAGGTGGGATCGTTGAGCTGAGGATGGGTGACCCGTAGTGGGAGGCACACAATGGGCCTAATGAGGTCTAAGTGCAGTGCAGCAATGCGCACTCCCTCCTATACCAGATACCAGAAGACCGCATCGTGCTCAAAATGTGATCAAGGCCCTTAATGAGAATTAAATCAATAGCTTGCCGCTTCCTCTACATTCACCAGACCTCATCCCTATGAACATGTTTGGGAAATGTTTCAAAAGAGGATGGATAATCATAATCCTCAACCTAGGACTGTTAGAGAATTATAACATAATCTTCCTATTCTTTAGCACGAAATTCCACAATATTCGCAATTCCACAAATAGGTGTCAAGCTCTAATTGATGCACAAGGGACTCAACTCACTATTAAATCTGTTTAAATGTATAATAGAAAACAATACCCTATCCCTATTTAATTTTAAGTAGTTTATAAGTAATAACACAAACACAATAATATACAGTCAACTAGTAGATTGTTTGACAAGTTTTGAAAGCTTCGTATTGCATGCGAATACCAAATTGCATTTACGAGCCTGCTGTAATTCAGCTGTCAAAACGTGTTTAACACTCTGCTTTTCCTACGACCAAACAGCGGCGGCGGTAATTGTTCTTCATCACTACTAATTTTATTTTAATCATTTTGACAGTGACTTTTGAGGATTATACTTTCAAAACTTGTTTTGAAAATTCAATTTTCAAGCGTGACATTACTTGTAAGAATACAATTGACACCCTGTGCATTGCAAGGTGTCAATTGTATTCTTACAAGTAATGTATACCGACGAAATGTCTGTTTTCGGGAGCGGTCGTAGGAACATGTAATTTCTAAAAGATATTTTAATAATTTTCATTTCAATTAAGATAAATTACATTTCAACAATTGAAAGAAGTTAATTTATAGTATTATTTTTTGGTCTCTCATTGAGCGAACATTTACGCATCTTCATTTACAATCGACTAAGCTAATCAAGCTTAAAAGTTTGGTTTAAGTGCCGAATAATTAAATAGTGTAAAAAAAAACAAATAATTTTTGTTTAAGTGTCTATGGTAACTCGATTTATTAGTCTAACCTTGTTAAAATGTTTATTGTTTCTTAGCACAAATAAGACATCTTTCTTGAAAATATTATCAAAATTCGCCTACTATTAGTGGGTGTTAATTTATTTACAGAGGGCAGTATACTGAAATACAAATTATCTGATTAAGAAATAGTCAGTATAAATAAGAAAACAACTAATCCTAAGAGATTTAATTTAGACCTTTATTATTTTAATATTAAATAACGAAATTATTTGATTTGAAAACAATTTGTCATACACGTCTAATTGAACTAACAAATTCAACAGTGATCGCAAAGAGCATAATAGAATACCCACTGAAACACTGATAGCAAGGAGGCAACCTGTTGAAATCCCATTGAAAGCAAAATTTAGGTCCGATATTCTTGCGGCTTGTGACTCCGTGCACTGGAGGAGAAGCGAAGGAGGCGTGCGGCGTTTACGAGGCGACACGCCGTCTATCCGACGACGGAGAATGCTCCTTTTCCTCACCCGCAAAAAAAGAAAAAAAAAGCACAAGAAGGAAAACACGAATGCAAATTAATGCGTGCCCCACGTTATGAAATTCAAATTTAACAAGGCCATTTTCCGTAACATCGCTTCAATACTGGGGGTGTTATTAAAGCGCTTAATATAAACAGAACGCATCTTGTCCAAACAAATTCTTATAACTACTAGTATTAAATAAATTAGAATAAAAATTACTTGATTTGTTTAAGTGTTCTAATTAATTATTCCAACTTACTTCGGTTTCTAGCCATATTTAAAGAATGTGTAACTAAAAAAGTGAAACAGATCAGAGGTTTTCAACTTTCCCTGCAAGTAATAACGTATGTTCAATAAGAAAAACTGTAGAGTGCTATGATTTTATCTTTTTTAAAATTTAAGTGGTCTACACGCTTTAGAAATTGATATATAAAACGTCAAACATGATAATTATAATATAAAATTTCAGAGTTGCCAACCTACAATATTTTCCATAACACTTTAGTGGCTTTTTTTATTAAACATATAATACAAAGGAATAATATTGTTTTCGCAAACATTTTCAAATCAGAATTTTTTGCAGAAATTTCCGTTTTGAGATCCTTTCAGACGATTACAACCACTTCTGAAAAATGTCTGTTTGCGCACCTGCCGAGCAAAAACTGCTATATATTATATATTGAAATAAAACTTTAAACTAAAGCTTTTCATTGCAATGCTAGGATCTGAAAAGCTTTTGATGAAAATATAGAAATGAGAAGTGATTGCTTTTTTTCGATTTATCTTGATATTTTCTTAAAAATTTATAATATTATGAAATCTTTAAATTAGAAGTTGTAGATAATAAAATAATTACCATTTATTTTTTATACAATTTTTCTATTGTCGTACAAGTCTTGGTTTTCACTTTATTCTGAAAAAAGTGACGAAAATAGTCAACATCAAAGAATAAATTTGGACAAAATTACACAGAAATTAACGAACTCGTGATATGTATACCTCAAAGTTGTTGCAATCGAAATTAAAAAATATAAACTCGGTTCTCTAAAATATCAAATCAAAATTCATATTTTACAAAAAAGTGATTTAACAACAACAACATTTTTATTAGCAATTCAATATAGTAGAATAATACATAATGTATAACAACTATATTGATCATTCAAGTATAAATTGACAACAGGCCAGTGGTCTATTTGCCCATAAGATTATGATTTATTATTTGCGGTTATTATGAAGTGTTTTATAAAATAATAATTAACGGCAGTATCTGTTTTCGGGATTTCTTGGAAAAACATAATCGGACGGTAATTGGTTATTTGCAACTATTTGATAACGCTCGAAACATTTTTACCAGTAGAATCAACATAAAAATGAATAAACGTTTATTAGCAATATTTGAAAATCAAATACCTCCACTGCATATGCAAAAATAAGAAATCAAAGTTGAAATTTCGTAAAAAAAAGTTATTTCTTTTGTTGAAAAAAATATAAAAAAGCAACATTTTATGCAATCAACATAAAATTCACAGAATTTACTTAGAATTATTTGCGCTTAGACGTACTTCATTGACAAGTGAAATAAGTTTATTAAGTCAATTATCAATTGTTAAAATGACAGGGAAAGGGCTATTATGGACACATCACCATTTTATTTGAATTTATTTTGAAATATATAATCATATTCTATCAAGTTATCAATGAGAAACAAGTTAAAGATAAATTCTAAATCGGTAATTGCTTAATTGAATTATGTGAAGTATTTAATCACAACGAAAAACTTGTTATACTTTACTTCACATATTATTTTTATTCGTTAGATGTACATATACAGAGCGTTTTATGTAACACCGAACATTTTCATAACGAGAATTTTTCGTTTAACTATCCATATGCATACGTTCCATATTATTCGATGCTCGGTTTATTAATAGAATTTAATCTAAAGCTTTAAGCGAGTGTTTTCCACTCCCAGGCTAAGCATGAAGTAAAATTTCGAGATTAGAAAAGCCTGAAAATTTGGTTTGGTCGCGTAGCGCGAAGCGCGGAGCGGCCAAACCAATTTTCAGGCTTTTCTAAACTCGAAATTTTACTTCATGCGCCACCGGTACAAAACACTGATTTAATGTGAAGTTTAGCAGTGTGTTTTAAACCTTGTAATATGTGAGTGTTTTGTACCGGTGGCGCATGAAGTAAAAGTTTACTTCATGCTTAGCCTGGGAGCGGAAAACACTCGCTTAAAGCTTCAAATTTAATTCTTTTAATAAACTGAGCACCGGAAAATGTGTAACGTATATGGATACTTAAAGAAAAATTCTCGTTATGAAAATGTTCGGTGTTACATAAAACTCTCTGTAGAGTGCTAAGCATTCATTTTCAATAACTAAATCTAAATCTGTTGCTGAAGATACACTCACGTTGAATTTCTCAAAAATACTATTCTTGAACAATGAATAGATAATAAAATCCGGTTATTAAATAAAAAAACAAAAGATTATTTGCATATCATTTATAATATGAAATTCCACTTGGATCGAAAACTTTATTATTTATGCTTGTTTGTGTGTCATATATTTCTTTGTTCTTAGTTGATTGTTATTATTCCACTTTGATTTCCATATAGATAGTTATTTTCCTATGAACTCAATTTTTACAATTAAAAAAAAATTGTTATAATAATAATACATTTTTTTAACTTTACAATTGTTGAGACCTTTAAATTGTGTACTCCATTTCAAATAGTGAATAGAAAAGGTATACCAAGTTTAATACCACTTTATATTTTTATTAAAAGAACACTACTTAAGTTTTGACATTTTCACTAGAAAATAACAATAAAAATGTCGAACCTTGAGTAGTATTCTTTTAATAAAATTATGTAGAGGTAACAAATTTGTAAAATTTTTCTAATTAATATTTAAATAAATCGTTTATTCAAAAAAATGAATTTAAATTACATAAATATAAATGGTTACATAAAAGTTAACTATTATGTGTATTTTAGTTAATATTCGCACAGATATTAATAACATTTGCATTAATTTACAATAACAATCCATAGTATGTTTAAAATGTGAATCCAGTATAGCCTGCACAAACGCAATATGCATTCAAATGGGGTTTCGCGCATACAAATCGAATATCACATTCGCCATACGCGGGCTCTGCATTATTGTTAAGACATGTGGAGCTTTTCTCTATTACCCTCAGGTCGAATAATGCACCACCACCAGTGCGCACAAAAATGGACTCTGACTTTCTGTTCGCTTAAAAGCCAGCCAGATTCATTATGCTGATAGGCCGTTGATAAATGAAAATTTGAATAGTTCAGATTTTCTGTTTGATATTGGCTTGAATGTACTCGGCAAGCATACAATATCATTTACATCTGTTTGATGTTTGCGTGCCGTTTTTCTCTTTGATTTAATAAAGGTCATTAATTTTGTGTTACATATATTTTAAATATGTATACCTACATATAAATAATAACTGTACACTAATTACTTTTAATTTACTTAAACTTTATCTTCAAAAAATGAATTATTACATAAAACCAATTATATATTTGAAATGTAATAATAAATATATTAAATTTGATTGTAAACCCGAAAGTTTGTTGTGGTCCTACTTTTGAGACAAAGTATACTAGTAGTGCATACATTTAAACAAATTAGGTCACGTTAATTTGCAAACTGCAACTAAATACTTTATAAATATAATCGATCCATTAAATATAAACACCGTCTTGTGTATTCTATTTATAAAATTATGTAGGCCGATCAGGTTAATGTCTTAAATTATACATTTATAAACAGCTGCTCGTAAATCTATTAATAATAAATATATTTGCAGAGAATGGCTTACTGAAGATTATTTGTTCGCTGTAATATATGTAAATATATTTGTAAAAATTAATAGAAAGGGAAATCACTTGGTTTGTTTCACTAATATATTAATGAAAGAAACCAAGTGATTTCCTTTTCTATTAATTTTTACAAATTAAATTACATATATATTAATCGTGTTTCATTGAGTGATAAATGAAAACCAATTTATTATATAAAACAAATTTAAAAATGAAAGAATCAGGGCTTCGAAGTGGAACCTGACCTAAAACTGTAAAAAACCCGTAATTTTAATCAGAACGAAAACCCTAGATGAACCGAAATAGAAAAATCGGTTTAATTCGGTTCGGTTTAAACGTGGATTTTAATACGATGGTAGAAAATACATTTATAATACAATTAAAAACATTTTGTTCCTAGATTTAGTTTTTGCGGAGAAAAGTCTGCTAGTAGAACAAGCCACTGAATTATTACTGGAAATAAAACACCATCATATTCCTTATAATTTAACATTTTACTACCAAGATGCTTCTAATCAATTTAAATATGATGAATTTGTTTATGATTTTATTCGTACTAATTATGACGCGGTAAATTATCACTTAGCCTCTATTAATTGGACGTCAGTTTTAGATACGAATATCAAAAATATTGATTTAATTGTTGATTCTTTCTATGACATTTTATACGAAGCTGTAGATTTGTACACTCCAGTTAAACGTATCAAGTGCTCAAGGTATCCTAGATGGTTTTTCAGGGAACTTATTCAATTGATTAATAAAAAAATGTAGCGCATAGAAATTATAAACAATGCAGAACTTCTATTAATTACCAAACCTTTCAAATATTACGAAGGAATTGTAATGAAATGAGAAATTACCTGTATAGTAAATATATTGACTCAGTGAACAACGGTATTGCAATAAATCCGAAGCTCTTTTGGAATTTTGTCAAATGCAATAATCGGACATCGGAATACCCTGAAGTAATGCACCTTCATAATGATATTAGTGAAAATGGTAGTGAATGTGTAAATTTGTTTGCAAGGTTCTTTTCTACGGTATATAATTACAGTCCAACTCAAGAAAAAGATTTCGTATCCGTAAAAGAGGTATTGCACATACCTTTCAAATTATCGGTTTCAGATATTTTTGATGCAATTACAAACTTAGAAGCCAGTAAGAGTGCTGGTCCAGACGGTATACCTAATAACTTTTTAAAAAACTGCATTTGCTCTATTGTGTTGCTCTTGCATATAATATTTAGTCACTCTTTAAATTTGTGTTCGTTTCCAACATTATGGAAACGAACGTATATTACGCCAATCTTTATATCTGGCAAGAAAGACGACATTACAAATTATCGCAGTGTCTCGATTCAGTCAGCAATACCTAAGTTATTTGATAAATTATTAACTGAACAACTGTATTGGATGAGTAAAAACGTTTTAATAAATGAACAGCATGGTTTCAGAAATGGTAGGTCAACATCAACAAATTTATTAATTTATGAATCATTCATACGCAATGCCTTAGATAATAAAAATGTAGTGGATGCTATTGATACAGATTTTTCGAAGGCATTCGATAAAGTACATAATGTCATTTTAGTATCAAAATTAAAATCATTAGGATTCCATGAATCTGTTTGTAAATGGATTAAACATTTTTTAGTTGATCGGACTCAGTGTGTAAAAATAAAAAACCACCTTTCAGAAATCGTGCATGTTCCGTCAGGGGTACCTCAAGGGTCGCATTGCGGGCCTTTGTTGTTTCTTTTATTTATTAATGACATTTCAGCAGTAATAAAACACTCACACTTTCTACTTTTTGCTGATGACCTGAAGCTGTTCAAAGAAATTAAATCATCTAATGATTGTGCATTGCTTCAGGAGGATTTGTCATCTGTTCGCGGTTGGTGTTGCCGTAATCAGTTATTTTTTAACGCAGATAAATGCAATTCAATTACTTTCACACAAAAACGATCGAACCATGATTTCATTTATAAAATCGAGGAAATTGCATTATCTAAAATTACAAAGATTAAAGATCTTGGCATCCTCTTTGACGCGAAGCTAACATTTTCTAGTCACATCAGTAATATATGCAATTCGGCAGCTAGAATGTTAGGTTATATTAGAAGAATTTCCCGTAATTTAAATCCCACATCTTATAAAACCATTTATGTTGCTTTTGTGCGCTCTCAGCTGGAGTGAGTATGCTTCATGTGTCTGGTCACCTATTCAGAAGTGTTATCAAGATGAAATTGAAAATGCTTAAAACAAATTTTTAAAATCTCTTTCCTATAAGATCGGTAATGGGAATACCAGAAATCTTGAAACTCTAATGACTAGTTTTGGTCTAGACACTTTAAGCAGCAGAAGAGTTTCAGCGATTATGATGTTGTTTCATAAAATTATTAATGGGGATGTTGAATGCCCTGATATTCTGTCTCAAATTGACTTCCATATTAGCGCTGATAACAAATTAACACGCTACAGACCGTTATTCCGAATACCGTTCCACAGGACTAATTATGATATCAACAATTGTTTCAGTCAATTTATGCGCTATGCTAATAATTTTTCACGCAATTCTAACTTTGATTTATTTTCTATGTTTCAGCAGGCATTGATGCGTTATTTAAAAGTTGTTGACATGAATGCAGTGACAAATATGTAATAATTGACTTATTTATTCGTAGTTTATTTAATTTATTTTAAGTTTTATTGTATTTTATTTATTCTTGTATAAATTTTAAATTGTAGTATTTTGTAATAATGGAGTTTCCGTAAATAAAGATATTATTATTATTATTATTATTATTATAACTTATTTACAGATAAATTGCATAAAATGCTGGTGAATTAATTAAAGCTGTTGCTCTACTGATGCCCGGTATTATAAACGATTAATAAATCATTAGATAACTATTTGTGGAGTAAATTTATTTACCTAGTAAACTAATGGACAAATAACATTGCGTATTATAAAGCAAACCAAACCAAATAAATAGCCATTCTAAAAATAAATAATTTAATTAGTAGATTACAGACCGAAATTATACATTTTCATTGTGGCCATAGCTGGAACCACCAATTTCGTAAATTGAATTCTCAATATTTCAAATTAAATTGTCAATCAAATTGGAAATTTAGTAAATTTCCTTATAATTATGGAGAATAACCGTGGAATAGGACAGAATTACACAGAACAAGAAAAAGAAAGCTTATTGAAAATTATAAAAGACTTAAACGAGTGTTATCCACTCCCAGGCTGAGCATGAAGTAAAATTTCGAGTTTAGAAATGCCTGAAAATTTGGTTTGGTCGCGTAGCGCGAAGCGCGGAGCGGCCAAACCAAATTTTCAGGCTTTTCTAAACTCGAAATTTTACTTCATGCGCCACGCGTACAAGACACTGATTTCAAGTGAAGTTTACTTGTTCACAATATTTCAGTGTTTTCAGTGTAAAATACGCGTAGCGCATGAAGTAAACTTTCGAGTTTAGGAAAGCCTGAAAATTGGGTTTGATCAAACCAAATTTTCAGGCTTTTCTAAACTCGAAATTTTACTTCATGCTTAGTCTGGGAGTGAAAAACACTCGTTTAAAACTTTTAATGGTACTAATTTTAAAAAGCGTATGCATAAGTATAAAAATCCCTGGTTATGTCTGATTTGAAAAACTCTAGGTCTTCGACTCCTTAGAATGTCTTGTGGTTCGAATTAATCACTGTCAGGGAAGATACTATGAGCGAACTTAAATCTGACACGGATGATATGGTAGACATGATAACCATAATGAAACACAAGTAGTACAATCTAAAGTAATTATAATAATATAATACACTTTTGACTTTTAACTGTCAAATTATTTAGAGAATAAAACTTATTTGGCAGAAAAACAAACAAATAATTTACTGGGGAGATTTATTAGCCAAATAAAGTTATTTTGTGTTTATAATACCGAAATCTTTGGAGTAAATTAATTTATTTCTAAAGTAAATTTTATTTAGCGAATGAAATGTTTTATAATACCGGGCATGAGTCAATTAAAGAAGATATTATTTGGTATAAAATCATGTAAAAACAAGAATTAAAATACATCAAAAATTGTGAAAGATCAACAGCTAATAGTTTAAAGATATAATTATTTAAAATTATTAACACTCTTTTCAAACTTAACTTTAATCAGTGTTTTATACGCGTGACGCATAAAGTAAAATTTCGAGTTTAGAAAAGCCTGAAAATTTGAAGGCTTTTCTAAACTCGAAATTTTACGTTATGCTTAATCAAGGACTGGAAACTCTCGCTAAAGGTAATTATTTAAATACTAATCAACGAGATTGAGATTTACCGGTAAACTATTGGTAAATCGTTTTTGATTCACAAATTGATCGAATTACCGATAATTTAAAAAGTCGGTAAATGGAATTTTACCTAAGATTTTATGAATCAGATGAAAGCGTATTTTATTATTAATCACTTTTACAAAAAATACAATTATTTAAAAGCTTTAGAGAATAGAACGATTTAAATAGAATAAGTGGGGAAATTACGAAGCTTACTATTCTTAGGAATGAAATCACTAAGAAAATGTTGATTGAGAATTAATTGCGTTAATTAGAAAAGGTGAATCGAAATATTGTATAAACAAAAATGCCATCTATAGGTCTTAAGATTGTTTATTTTCGTGTAAAAAATAAATAGCTTTAACTGTTTTTGGCATTAATAAGAAAAGGTCTGTGCTTTTTTGATTACACTGGCACACAAAAAAATATGTTTCAATTGCGACGGTATAGACCCATCGTTAGGATTTCAAAACACTAAAAAATAATTTGCAAAGTCTTGGTTAGATTTCACTTTTTATATTTTGCATAAGGAATGTGTTTGAAGTATTTTGACTCAATGACACAAATTTGACTGTATAAAAGCTTGAAATCATGCACAATATCGAGTATTTGACGGAAACTTTCAAAATGAGGCATAAAAACTGGAAAACTACAACCAAATAAGGCGTTTTCGTTGAGAATGGGTGGAATTTCGTCTCATACATGATGATTAGAGAGCGGATTTTATGCAAAATGCATATTTTTGCATATTTTGCATATTTTGCAAATTTACTCATAGAATGCATATTTCGCCTTATAATGCATATTTTAACATATATTGGAATATTTAACATTTTGTCGCACGGTACATTGCAACACGAGCAATTTTCGATTTCGGCCATGAACCAAAACATGTTGTCATTCGGGGAAATACCGGCCAAATTGATCAAATTAATTGCCAATTTGTCTTGCGATAAACAGTAAATTATGTGTTCCTATGTTTGTGTCGGTTTACTTTGAAATATGCGTAATGCGGCATTGGATCAAGCGGTAGAACGAGAAAGAAATAGTTTCGTGCGTAAGGGAATTCTCATATTTATTTAGAGGCGAGCCCGCCGATTTAGTGAATGATTGCAATTACGAAGTTTATTAAAAAAATAAATAGCCCCCCTATACCGTATTCATTCACAAATCTTCAAGTGAATGAGAAGTGCATATAGAAATTGTTGAAATTAGTTCACTAACATTAAGATGCCGAAAGAAAAAAATAATTTAGTTCCGGTATGGATCAAAAATATACCCGAGCTCCGTCTAGACAACGCAAAAGTATTTTGTACCGCATGTGGAAAAATAGTAAGTTACTTTACACATAATTCTAAATTAACCATTCATATTGAGTGAGCATTTAAATTTCAGGTCTAGTTATTAATGAAAACTGTAATAATGTTTTCAATTAACCCATAATGGTTTAAGAGTTCATAAATGTCACATGGTAAGTCGATATAACTATTAAACAAAGGCGTGGAAAGCATTTTACTGGATCTATACCTAAAGTCTAAATGCTCACACGATGTGTAAAGACTATAATTAATTTAGACTATTGTATTAGACTTGTATCTTATAAATTGTGTTTGTTCGAAAATAAGATGTTATAAACAGCATGCGAAATCTTCAAAGTCTAAGACGAAATCTATTGCAAACAGTATTTTTGAATTTGGTTCAAATTTTAATATTGTGCGTTTTTTTAGATCACATCAGAAAGAAAATCACAAATTTCGCAGCACATAGGAACCTCTCTCCATAAAAAAAAAATTGAAGAAATGAAGAGAACCAAATTTTCGCAAACACTTTTGCGAGAATCTTTGCTTAGGGAAAAATCGAAAAGGAATGAACAAGAGGAATTCAATTTTGCATTATGCAATGCTCTTGTTACGGCAAACATTCCATTAAAAAAACTTAATAATCCTAGTTTTAAGTCATTTTTACAAAAAATTAGCAACAAACAAGTGCCTGATGAAAGCACACTCCGAAAAAGGTATGTCAATGATGTCTATCTCGAAACAATGGGACATATAAAAGAAATAGTAAAAAATAAATATCTCTATTTCGTTGTAGATGAAACTACAGATTGTTGCGGACGGTATGTTGCCAATTTAATGATAGGGTGCTTAAGTGAAAAAGAGCCTAGTACATCATGTCTAATTGCATGCAAAGTCCTTAATAAAACAAATCACTTATGAATAGGGCGATTCATTAACGAGACATTTATGCAATTTTTTCCAACGGATATTGTTCCAACAAATAAAATTATTTTGATGCTGTCCGATGCTGCACCTTATATGGTAAAAGCGGGTACCCAATTAAAAATATTATTTGCAAATTTAATTCACGTAACATGTTTGGCTCATGGTACAAATAGAGTGACAGAGGCAATTCGCAATGAATTTCCGATTGTTAATACTTTAATAAGTAGTATAAAGAAAGTGTTTGTAAAGGCCCCATTACGCATTCACCTATACAAAGAAAGACTTCCTAATATTCCTCTACCGCCTGAACCTGTAACTACGCGCTGGGGAACGTGGCTCAGTGCAGCGCTTTTTTATGCAGAACATTTCGAAATAATTAAAGTGTTGGTTTTGGAGTTTTCTGATAATTCCAATACATATATTAAGAAAGCACAATCTGTTTTAAAGAATACAGAACTGCGCACTCAGTTAGCCTTCATAATAGCGCATTATTATTTTGTAAGCACAACTATTTCCAAATTGGAGTCAGAAGCATTATCGCTAAACGAATCCGTAAAAGTAGTGACTAAATTTCAGCAGCTAATTTCTGGTGTTCCTGGTAATATTGGTGTAACTATTTCAAATAAATTAAATGAAGTATTACATAAGAACTACGGATATCAGCTGTTAAATAAAATTAATAACATTTTGACACTCAACAAAAACTCCGAAACCATTGATATAAATTTAGACGTGTCTATATTAGCCGCTTTAAAAAATTCACCAATAACATCTGTAGATGTGGAAAGAAGTTTTTCATCATATAAGCATATACTGTCTGACAGACGTCAAAATTTTCTTCCTGAAAATTTAGAAAAACATTTAGTTATAAGTAGTTACGCCAATCAAACTAACCATAATCAATAATTTTTAGTAAGGTACATGCTGTAGTACTTATAGTTTATATAGTACCATAATTATTAACATAAACATGATCAATTAAATATTATTAATATTAAATATATAATTAATAAATGAATTAAAATAGGAAACTTTTTGTAAATCTACATTTAAGAGTCTTGTCAACTTGAGACTTTTTAAAACTACTTTCCTGGCTAGTACCACTACGAATATTGAATTATACAAAAGGACGATTTGCGATTTTTTTGTAATTCAATACTTGTCGTGATATTAGCCAAGAAAGTAGTTGTTTCAAAAAGTAATTTAGTAATTGTAGTATTATTAATAAGACTAATTATGTACAAGTATAGTATTTTTCATTTCTTAGTATTAACAGTAATAAATGTATGTGACTTTTTTTTTATTAAAAATGTATATAAACAAACTTATGTATTTTTTATTGACATATTTCAATTTATTACCTGCATATTTTAAATTGACAATGCATATTTTCGGGTTTTAAAGTGCATATATATGCACATATTTCACCATTTTATAATGCATAAAATCCTCTCTCTAATGATGATACTCATTTTTTTGTACCTTTTGACCCTATTCATACAATTTTCAAGGAGAAATAGCTCTACAATACACTTGAAGTCGAGTATTCGACGTAAACTCAAAAAATGAGACGTTATGACTTAAAAACGACGACTACATATGGGGTTTTTGATGAGGTTAGAGAATATTTCATCTCAAATATGGTTGTTTTCAGTATTCATTCATCTGTCTCGAAAGAATGAATTCAAATTCGACGATACAAAAACTCTGCCATACACACAAGGCCGAGTATTTGATAAAGATTCTTAAACAAATCTATAAGACTTAAAGATGATTGGAACATGTAAGTTTCTTCTAAGCGGTGATGCAATTTACATTTCGACAAAAAATTTCAAGTTCGACACAAGGCAGGGGACTGAAATGGTTAGAGGAAGTGAGGGTTACTTGGGCAATATGGCTTTGGAAGAGTCATACACTACTCTCGCAAGATTTTACTCTTTGTGACTTGAGTATCTGATACTTTTTGATTTAATCGACCTTCGGAGTGGAAGCCTCTTCCATTTTCGGACATCTACAAGATTCCGGTAGATCTCTCTTTAGTGACCAGCAGTGATCCGCTAACAAATTTATGGACCATGTTCCCTGATAACGCTTCTCCATCTTCTTTAAATTTTGATGAAAACGTTCACCTTGCTGGTCACTAAAATCTCCGCAGTTTCTAGGAAAGTCTTCTAGATGTGAATCTAAAATATGCAACTTGTAGCTCATCGTGCATCCTTGTTTTTGAAATTTGTCAACTATATTTTTAACTGTGTTGTTGTAATTTTCGTCTCTTTTGTTTCCAAGAAATTTCAGACAAACTTCTTTGAAACCCAGCATGGTTGGGTTACAAAGAAGTTTATCATGATACTTTTTGAGATTTTTAAAGAAATTAATATGTATTTACAATGACCATAAAAGTTAATTTGCAAAAGACATTTTATGTTTCTAAATATCTTAAAAAATCCAACGATATTCTTTGCAGTGTTAGAAATAGTGTTGGCTATTTATTAACTAATAAAAAAAATATTTGAATAAATATCACAACTTTCAAATCAATTGATTTATAAATAAATCAACTTTGGGCCTACCTAGTACAATTTTTAAGACTGAAAAGTGTGTTATTTAGACTAAGATAACTTAATAAGCACAAAAGCGCATACGCACGAAATTAATGTTACCAATTTTACCGAATCAGTTTCGCAATACATCGTAATTTGCGGTAAATCACCAGTGGTAATTACCGTTTTAACCGTCCCTTTCAGATCTGAAATTGTTCTGGTCTTTAGAAAAATGTTTTGTACACTGCATATAATTTATTACTATCTCAGATATACAGTGAATTTTTCTTTAGAGTATACATATCTCAATATACTGCATACGTTATAAATTTTCAGCCATTTCTTGTTTTTACAAATATTTGCAATTGAACCTTTAAACAAGTGTTTTCCACTCCCAGATTACGCATGAAGTAAAATTTCGAGCTTAGAAAAGCCTAAAAATTTGGTTTGGTCGTGTAGCGAAGCGGAGTGACCAAACCAAATTTTCAGGCTTCTCTGAACTCGAAATTTGACTTCATGCGCCACGCGTACTAAATACTGATGTAATGTGATGTCTAGAATATACGTTTTTAGCATACTGCTTTAGTATTTTGAGCTTCAGATAAAATCAGTGTTTTATACGCGTGGCGCATGAAGTAAAATTTCGAGTTTAGAAAAGCCTGAACATTTGGTTTGGCCGCGTAGCGCTACGCGCTACGCGACCAAACCAAATTTTCAAGCTTTCCTAAACTCGAAATTTTACTTCATGCTTAATCTGGGAGTGGAAAACACTTGTTTAAGACTTCAAACTAAACTATTTTAAAAAACAAACGATTATCGGAAAAGTTACAGCTCTTGCATACATGTATGTATATTTAAAAGACAAATTTCCAATATGTTTACTAAATTTTAGTGGTGGCAAATACCACCGTCAGGGCCGAAGGGGTAAAATTACCATTACCATCATTTCCTGGTATTTTTTTGGTACGAAAACCGGAACCAAACCGATTTATTTTTCTTTAATTTACCCGGAACGAAAACCGATACGAAACAAGTAACTGTTCAAATCACTGTTAGAATACTGAACATATGATTGTTAAACAAATGAAGTATTATTCACCACATTATATCAAGTCCTAGTTACATCAAGAGTGTAGCAAAATATATATTCAGAAAGTTGCAAATTTCTGATTTATTGGACAAAATAAAGATTAATACTTTTTTTTAATTCTTTACATTTTAGACAAACCAAAAAGTCTAAAAGTCTCCACAATAAAGTACATCTAAAGGTATTAAAACACACTTTTATTTCATAATCAAATTACACTTAGATTTTATGTTTTATTATTTTTTAAAACTCTAGAAATTGTTTTACAAAATTAACACTAGTTTTGGTCTAAGAAAGCACTATACATAAGACCCATACACTACGTATTCTTGAATATTCTCAATTCTGTATTGATTGTTTTGTTACACATGATGTAAATATATATACAGTTAGTTATACGGATTATAGAAGCAATGAACGGTATGAATTATATACTCTGGTACATTTAATAACATAATGGATTAAGAGTTGCAATTTCCATACGCATCTCATAAATATCTAACGGGATTCGAGCAGAAAGTTCCACAATAATTGAGCCCGTGTCATTTCAGTCATTACAGCGAATTCAGCCATTTCATAATCATAACTAAGAGCAAATGTATTGTATCGCATGCTCGCATGGGGGAGTAAATAATTTGGGATAACGGCTGAATATGAATACGTAATGACGAGCATAAATTACACGTGGTTTATTTATAAATGGTTTGTTTTATGGTCGAATATGTGAATATGGGTAATTGAAGTATAGTTGTAAACGGTACTAATAGGAACCGATAACTGTCAAGTGATCCTATTAGCAGATGAATCGATAGTGTTTCCACATATCCAACTAGAGCCAAATGTAATTTATTACAACCCATACATCTGCAATCTCTGTATAAGCTCAGCTGCTGGCTATATATTCACAAACTCTCTATTATATACACATACACTTCCTAATGTAATCTTATTCAATTATGTTTACTAAATAAAGACCTATTCATATATTAAATATACATATACTCTTAATACATATCTCAAAAGCCAAGCCGTGAGTTATATGCGCGAAAATTTCGTATATCCATATTAAATATCTAGAAAGTTTGTATAACTAAAACTATATATAATTTCCACAAAATTATAAAGTGTCTTATTTTGTAGGTAAAATTTATTAATCGAGGAAATAACAGTTTGTTCGATATACGAGTAACTTTTTTAAAATGCAGAAAACGTGTTTTTTCTTACTTAAAAAACAAAATAATTAAGTAAAATCTAAAATCCAAACATTAGATTTTGATAAAATGATCAAACATTATCAAACAACTTGTTTCTCGCGCTAGAAAAAACAAAATTGATAAGCTAGAAGCGAAGTTACACTTGCTTAAAGTTGGTTAAAATATATCTATTTTTTCCTATGTAATTTTAATTTGTAAATTGACCAATGAAGCCCTAATAACGTATTTTTACACTTTTGTTTGAACTATCATTTATTCCTCAATTTAATTTATTAGTTAGGTAATTCAATCAGATCATTAAATTTATAATAATTTTTGTTTCATGAACAAACTAAAAAATTAACTTTAAGTAAAATTAACCCATTAACGGCCGAGTAGTTATAGAGTTAACTTTAAAAGTTGATTTACGGTGAAATTCAGCACTTTTTTTATGATTTCTATGAATGACTTATTGTACGAGTATAAAATTGCGGGATCTTTTCTTTTATATATATATAAAGTAGGTATAAACTGTATATGTTTACTCATATTATATAAACGATCTATTTGAAGTTTGGAACGAGTGTTTCCACTCCCAGACAAAGCATGAAGTAAAATTTCGAGTTTAGAAAAGCCTGAAAATTTGGTTTGGTCGCGTAGCGCGTAGCGCTACGCGACCAAACCAAATTTTCAGGCTTTTCTAAACTCGAAATTTTACTTTATGCGCCACGCCTATAAAACACTGAAATATTATGAAGTAAATAACATACTGGAAATATTTTTTTTTTAATGAGTAATGATCAAATTATTTAAACAATAAAATGTTTACATTTTTTTTTTCACATTTTCATGATCAGGTCTAATAATACAATGTATCAAATTAACTTATTTTCTAATTTGATTAACAAAAAATTTAAAATGTTACGTTATTGCATCAATGGCGCTTAATGGGCTAAACTTGATTCAAAATACAGATAATTTTTTAATTATACATATACTGACCCATGCGCTGTGAATTTGCAGGCATTTATTGTTTATGGACAAGTTCAATTTGAAGTTTCTAATGAGTGTTTCCACTCTATAATTAGCGACCAAACCAAATTTTTAGGCTTTTCTAATCTCAAAACTTGACTTCATGCAAACTAAGGAGTGGAAACCCTCGTTAGAAGTTTTAAATTGAACGCTTTTATAAAATCAACGAATGCCTGAAAATGTACAGTGTAAGCATCAGGATATATAAACTTAATAGAATGTATAGATCGTATAGCATTAAAAGTAGAGTCTTAAAACTACATATTAATATCTATTACTAAGAGTCATAAAACTACATACTAATATTCATTAATAAGACAGAAAATCACTAGTTCTAAATAATAATTAAATGTAATTGCATTTTTAAGTTCTAGTGTATGACATTGAACATTGCATCCTTTCAACCAGAAATATTGGTATTCACCGAAACTGCAAATTGTAATTAGTAATTAGCAGTGATAAAGCATTATTAAAATGCTGTATTGTGTTCAATTATTGATAAGTATTACGACTGACTGGCCAAATTAATTAGCAATTATTGGCGTTTATACAGTCTGAACAATTGTGCGATTAATTTCGGCCGGATGGAAACGATCAATACGCGTTTTTGCTTTTGTTAAAGGAACTCGAATCCAATTTATTATTTTCACCTTTATAGGTTCGTTTGTGTTGTTAATTGTTACGAAACACTCACAAAATGTTTAAATTAAAACAGCAAAAAATACTTAATAATGTAAGAACACAAACAACACGTAATTTATTTTAGCGTTAAAACTACGGTATGTATTTTTTAGTATAAAATGTATCCCGATGTGAAATTCACAACAATTAACTTCTTAGTAATATAAGACTTTATTGAAGATAAAATATTTCGTTAGTAATACGAATTTAAAATTCATTTCTTAGTTAGTAAAAAGAAACTATCTAGTAAATATTAAATTTTGGATACTAAAGAAGTGTTTTATTTTAATAACACTATTTATCATGGACCACAAAGTTATTGTTTTTACAATATGATTTATACGTAAAAAAAATAACACACTTGTTGGCTTTCGTAATAGAGATGGCCCTAAATCTCAAGTTACAAAGCAATCTTTTAACTTTAGTTTTTACACATAATCTTTGTTTTACTGTTAAAGAACAATACTGCTAAAAAAGTCATTACTACCTAAAAAACCACATTATCAGGCATTTTTAATCTCAAAATTTTACTCATGGGCCACGCGTATAAAACGCTGATTTAGAGTGAAGTTCAAAATATTCCTCTGCTAGTATTACGAGGAGCGTTCAAATATAAATGAGAATAACTTTAGAACATCTTTATTATTAATGGAACAGAAAAATGGAATATACTATTTAGTGGTTTGGTTACGTGCGTATCCAGTTTTGCATAGCTGTAATGAGCTCATCATTATCCCTAAATTTATTTTCACTTGAAAACTCTTTTAATCGTGCAAATAAATAAAAATCTGATGGAGACAATTTGGGCTGTATGCAGGATGAGGCAGAACGTCCCACTTCAATTTTCGCAGTGCTGTCATCGTTAATGCAACTATATGAGAACGTGCGTTGTTCTGAAGAAAACAACCCCCCTTGCCGTTTTCGTCATTTGGAACTGATTGCTGGTTTTACCTTTTCAGTGAGAAGTGTTGAATAATACTAGGCATTGATAGTTCTTTGGTCTGTTAAAACATCCAGATAGAGCACACCTCTTGAATCCCAAAAAAACTACCCATGATGACACCACTTTTGATTTTTTCCGAGTTGGAAAAGTGGTGTGGTTCCACTGCATGGAAGCTCTTTTTGACTCAGGGGTGTAATGATTGAGCCATGTATCATCTGTGGTGATAATAGAGTCTAAAAATGCATCTCTTACCCGTTCGTATCTTTGCAACAATTGCGTAGCCGGCTTCTTTTTGCTCTGGAGTTAAAAGCAACGGCACCCACCTTGCATTTACTTTTTTGTACTTAAGCTCGTTGTGAACAATTGCCTCAACACTCCCTACATTTATACCAACTATTTCTGACAATTTTTTCACAGTTTTCCGACGATCAGCCCGAATAAGCTGATCAATCGACCCAGCATTGTCAGGAGTCACAGATGTTTTCGGTCGTCTAAGATGGGGTATGTTTTCTACGCGATCTCGACCTTCTCGCAACTTTTTCGCTCAATCAAACGCCCTTGCCCTGGATATACATTTATCCTCAAAGTGCGCTTGAAGTTCTGTAAAAATTGTTACTAATGACAAGTTGGAACATATTAAAACATGACACAGAGTGCTTGTCTCCATCCATTTTCTAAACTCAAGGCAACTAGATTCTCACTCATATATGAACGCTCCTCGTAGATCTCATGTTAGACAATTTTATAAAAGTTTATTTATTTTAATCACAAATTGAGCATACAGAATTCGACGAAACTTTTTAATTAATTTCGCACTTAACCCGTGGTGATACATTTTGAATTATTATGAACTTTTATTTAACAAAAAAAAAACGTGGTATTGTTTAAGTGAAATGAGTAAAACAATACTAAATGTTTTAATTAATAGTTCACAAGAAAAAAATCACTGTACAGTGACTTAAAAAGACATTGTTTAGATCTAAAAAGATGATCTTTCAAGAATACGCATTCTGTCTTCAATAAAACTAGGTGTAATTTATTGCCACATTCACATTTTTTTTACTTAAAATCTTATCAAATTTCTTTTCTACCCTTTGGTACTGTTTTAAATATTGCAACTTTTTTTCATTTAAGTTTACATATTTATTTATTTATTTATTTATACAATCACAGAAATCACATTTCCTATATAAGATTGTACATCACTTAAACTAATATAACTAAATATAAAACATAACACAATGAATACATAAAAGATACTTAGGAGCCGCGCATTGATTCTAATATATAGTTAAAACATATTTTTGAATTTATCATATTGAAAATGTCAAGAGCAGGATATAATGATAGTTATTTATTGTACACATCACACATTGAAAATATAGGCGATCGAATCATAACATTTGTTGTAATCCAAAAGCTTGAAGTAGCGATTCATAGCTTATAGTGTAGTCTGGATAGAGTCCTGACTTCTTAAAATATAAATACTTAACTAGGCGTTTTTGAATAGATTCTATTAGATTAGAATATTTGGCATAACATGGATTCCAAACACAACAACCATATTCGAGCCGAGATCGAACGTACGCATAGTATAACGATAGTATAGCATCACAACCTTCAAATAATTTGGAATTGCGAAAAATAAATCCTAAGAAACGATTGGCCGAAGAGACTATGCTTTCTATGTGAAAATTGAATGTGAGGCTCGCATCAAAAAATATACCTAGATCATTAAAGTGGTTCACTCTCGATAGTAGGACGCCATTTATATTATAATTGTGTGTTATGGAAGATTTATTTCGTGAAAAGGACATCACTTTGCACTTATTCGTATTAAGTAATAAACTATTGGAACTGCACCAAGAATGGATAATATCAATATTGTGTTGCAAGGACAGACAGTTGGTAATAGAATTAATTGGCTTAAAAATTTTCATATCATCCGCGAATAATAAGCAATCAACATCTAAGTTCTCAACAATATCGTTTATGAAGCAGTTAAAAAGCAACGGACCTAAGACTGATCTCTGAGGAAGACCTGATGTTGCCAAAAATAAGTTAGATTTATAGCCCATATATTCTACAAATAGCGGTCTTTCATGCAGGTAGCTTTTTAATAAATTTCAGAGGGCTAGCGAAAACCCAAAATTATACAGTTTGGACAACTAGATGTTATGATCCAACCTGTCAAAGGCCTTGGAGATGTCAGTAAACACGACATTAACCTGAACCTGGCGATCGATGGAGTTTGTTAACTGCTGCGTGTAGAGCATCAGATTACTAAGCATTGATCGCTGTGGTCTAAAGCCGTGTTGATTATCAACCAGATTCAAGTTAACAAATGCGCTTATTCGATCACGCAAAACAAATTCAAAGCACTTTGATAAGTTGGAAATGATTGCTATAGGCCTATAGTTGATAATCAAGTTTCTATCGCCCGACTTATAAATTGGAATTATGCGAGTCTTTCTCCACATATCTGGAAAAATACTTTGTTTTAAGCATAAGTTAAATATATGCTTCAATGGTTCTGATAATACGTAACGACAATCTTTTAATATGAGTGCCGGAAGATTATCTGGCCCAGAGCATAATTTATTACCCAATTTTCTAAGTGCATCTTCAATATCAGGTTGATCAAACCCTATTATGTGTATAGAATTATTATGTATTGACTTTGTACAAGTGGGAGACGTAGCAGTAGCTGATTCAAAAGATTTAGAAAAATTTGCCGCAAAACTATTTACAATATCTTGGGCTGATGTTATATCATGGCCATCATAATTCAAAGTCTGTGGTATTGCATAATTATTTTTCATTGTATTAATATAGCTCCAGAATTTTTTCGGCGTTTTACGAACAGAATTCTCGCAATCTTTAACAAACGTTGAGAAGTCGTGTTTGCTTAATATTCTTACTTGCCGCCGAAGATTAGATAGTTTAAGCCTGAAGAATTGAGATAGTGGATATTTTGTTGTCAATTTGAAGTATTTTTTCTTCTCTTTAATTCTATTTCTTAGATTAGAAGAGAACCATATGGGATATTTATTTGATGGTTTACGAGTGAAGGGAACACAGACCTTAAATATAGAGTGCAGTTTTTCATAAAAACGCATACAAGCATTGTTGATATTGGTACAAGACATAACATCATTCCAATCAATGTTTGAAATTAATTCATATAATCTTACGAAATTGGCCTTTTTGAAATTAAACGATTTAAATTTTAAGTTTTTATCTGAATATACTGTAGATTAAGCGTTTTCATGGTTTTCTAAAATGTATTGGAAAACACTCCTAAAAATGAAATTGGGGACTTAGATAAAATCAGATTAATTCTGTTTTAAAGTCACAAGAATAGAATTAATCTGTTTTCATTTAAGTCCCTAATATCTTTCTTAAAAGTGTTTTCCAATCCCCAACCGTCCCAATATTTTGGGAACAATCCCGAATTCTCAGCCCTAGTCTCTAATTATCCTGAAAAATCAGTTACATGAGATATATTCTTATATTACTAATTTTTCAGGATGATTCGGGACTAGGGCTAAAAACTCGGGACAACCGAATCAACGAAATCCGGTGTCTATAATATGTAGCCAAGCTACAGAATTACCGGGCGATTAAATGAATGTATGTGTTCCAAGGCTGTGACTCAAATTATTTGGTTTATTAACGGAACTATCTACATTTCTGTGTGAACATTATGAATCCAAAAATTGTTTTTGTTGGAAACTTACCGTTTAGACACAATTCGTATTCAAAGTTGATTCTCTATGTAAATTAATCCTTTTTTTGCGAAATAATACAAAATGTAGAAAGATCGATTTTTGTTCCGCGATTTGTTCGGAGATATATTTTGACTTAGAACAACAAAGCTACATTTTCACCTGCTATAAGGCTACGTTTTAACTAAAACAAGGCTGTATTTAAAACTTCCACCTAAAAAAAGGCAGCGCTATATTTTGACTTACAATAAGATATATTTGTATTTTGACCCTTAATAGAATACATTTACTACTACTTTAGCAGTATACTTTCTTTATTACCACCTGTGATAAGATCTAAGACAAGCCTCTATGTTAGCCAGTGCAGGTTAAAATATAGCTTTGTTTCAGGTCAAAATAATATCACATTTTGATCGGTAATAAAGTTATATTTTGACCTATAACCAGACAATACTTTGACCTGCGATAAAGCTATATATTGTGACCTACCATATTGCAGTATTTTAACCTGAAACAAGGCTATATTTCGACCTGTAACGGAGCTACATTTTAACCTAAGACTAGGCTATACTTTGATTTACTTTTTCCACTTTTATCACAGACGGAAACAGAAAAATTATACTACTTTAGTTGTATACTTTTTTATTTATACATGTGATAAGACTGTAATTGGATCTGACACGTGCCTCTATGTTAGCCTGTGTAGGTCAAAATATAGCCTTGTTCCAGGTAAAAGGAAAGCCACATTTTAATCTGTAATAAAGTTATATTTTGACCTATGACCAGACACTACTTTGACCTGCGATTAAGTTATATTTTAACCTACCACATTACAGTATTTTAACCTGAAACAATGCTTTATGTTGGCTTGTGGCAAGGCTATATTCCGACCTGTAACAAAGCTACATTTTAACACAAGACTAGGCCATACTTTGACCTGCGATAAGGCTATATTTCGATTTGTACAAAGACAATATTTGGACCTGAGGCAAGGCTTTATATTGGCTTGTCGTAGGTCAAAACATAGCCTTGGCATATGGCTATACTTGGAGCTGTAACAAGGCCTATATTTTTACCTACGATTGGGTGAAACTTTGACGTGTGATATGGCTATATCGTAGCCTGCAATAGTATAATATTTTGACGTAAATAAGACAATACTTTAACATAAGGCAAGGCTCTATGTTGGCCTGCGGCAAGATTATATTTTTAACTGTTACGATTAAGGAATATTTTAACCTATAACAGCTATATTTTTTTATATTTGTAACTACCACGAACTACAAAAACTAGTTTTCTTAATTTTCTGGCTTTTCTAAACTTGAAATTACACTTAATGCGCCAGGCGTGTAAAACACTGATTTATTGTGACAATCAAAAACACCTGTTTCATATTAAAATACCAGAAGTTAAGAAAGTGGAATTACAAGTGTTAAAAAAAAGGTAACGATATTGATACAACATACATTCTAGTACTAATTGTGTTGTCCATATATAGAATGATTTTAATACGTTTTATCATGAAATGTGTCTTTATTGTCATTTATACAATTATTTTAAAATATATTCCTAGACATTAAGTTTTATTCTAACATGTTTATAAATTTATTTCGTGTATTGATATTGATAGTTTTGTTGTTAATATATTTACTCCTAGACACTAAGTTTTATTCTATAACGTTTTATTTAAATTTATATCGTGTGTTGTCTCTCTAGAATTATTTTTATATTTATTATATTTATTTCCTAGACATTGAGCGCTTAATCAAATGACTTATTCATGAATGTATTTACATATTTTTTCTTTAAATAAAAGAAATGAAATGAAATGATGAAAGAAAGAAAACCCATTTTTTTTGAAAAAATATTTGTTTATGAATAACATTTTAATGAGTCTCGAAAGTAATAATTGCACCAATCCTCACATTATCATTTGTTATTTAACAAAGAAAATTGAAATTTCACATCATACCTCTGATATTTTTTGTCATAATAAACACTCCATAATTGACATAAAACGTCTATTTGGCTGATAATTCGTTCAGGCTTACGAATGTTGTTTCTAAAAAAAGGCATGTTTTTGACATTGGTGTTTTGTCCTTTTCTGGTTAAAACTTACGGAAAGAAAACTGTCTACGATTAGAACAGAAGTGCGCAGAACGACATTCACAATACAATTTATAAGTATTTTACAAAAAGATTAACATCTTTTACAAATATAATTTCAAAAATTGACGTAAATCACAGATAAATTTACCCATTACTGTCTACTATCATAACTCGAAAAAATAAGTTACTAAGTTTAAAGAGTTTTTGTTTTGAAGTTATTAACCGTAATTATAAACAGGGAAGTTTTCTTTTAAGTATACAAATCCCGATGTATATGCAGTTCATTTTTAGGCATTCGTTGTTTTCATATAAACTGTTCAATTTGAAGCTTTAACCGAGCGTTTTCCACTTTCAGATTAACGCATTAGGCGCCATTGATGCATATACGCAACATTATTAATTTTACGTTAATTAAATTACTAATTAAGTTAATTTGATATATTATATTATTTGACTTGACTTGAAAATAAATGAAGAATAACGTAAATATTTTGTTATTTAAATATCTCGATTATTACTCATTTAAACAAATGTTTTCAGTGTATTTCTAACTTCACAATATTTCAGTGTTTTATACGCGTGGCGCATGAAGTAAAATTTCGAGTTTAGAAAAGCCCTGTGAAAATTTTCTACGCGGGGCTTTTCTAAACTCGAAATTTTACTTCATGCTTAGTCTGGGAGTGGAAATACTCGTTCTAAACTCCATATTGCACTTTTTTATACGAAATCGACGAATGCCCTACATTTACAGCGTATACATTATGTATATTTAAGAGAAAAATGCACTGTATGTAATACAATAAGTCATTCGTAAAAATCATTAAAAAAGGTGTAAAATTTTACCTACAATCAACTTTTAGAGTTAACTCTATAGTTTCGAGTTTAGAAAAGTCTGAAAATTTGGATTTGCCGGGCCGCGCTAGCGAAGCGAGTCGCGCCCCCGCAAATGCAAATTTTCAGGTTTTTCTAAACTCGAAATGTTACTTCATGCTTAATCTGGGAATAGAAACACTTGTCAGAAACTTTAAATTGAACGATTTTATTGTTACAAACAAAGGTTGTTAAAATTAAAAACGCTTGACAAAAATCCTAAATTTTTTAACATATTGATAAAAAATATGTTTAATCACTTAAATAAATTTTGAGGTATTCTTATAATGTTTAAGCTTTACATTCAAAATTTATTAATTTTGTAAATTTCATGATATTTGTAATCGTTAGGAATAACAAAGTTTTTTTAGAACAAATTATGATATTTGCGTAATAATCGACATCAGGGGTATTGCATAATTATATTTTTTTTAAATGTGAACAAAATTCTTGTAAATTCTGTGTAATGTTTACATTAAAATTTTAAGTGAACTTATTTCATTTATGTTCAAAATTGGTAAAACAAATACATTTTGTGTTGGATTTATGTTTGAAAATTGGCAAATAATTCAATATTTGATCTATATTTTTACAAACAAAAATGCAATTAGGTTGCGTAAATTTAGCGTCACCTAAATGTATTATTTAGTTTCACTTCTATTTATCGTTCATTCAACGATATTGTATTTTATTCGTTATTTTAGCTGAAATGATTTTGTTCTTTATGGATTAGATAGAGTGGGATTTTATTTGTTATCCTTGTTATTTCCCGTTGATCCCCGATATACGTTATTAGAGAAGACCGCCGTTTGATGAGTTTACTTTTATATTTGAGTCTGGAAGCCATCAAACTTTCCTATCCCTCGGGAATAAATGCAATATATGATATTGAAAAACAAATAGACGAAAGAAAAAGGAGCGCGAGACAGCGGGAGCGAGAGAGCACACATAACTCAATTTTATTTAAATATTCCACCCCGCCGTTTTTTTCTGTTTATGTTTTTAGTTGTTTCATTTTCGCAAAACTGCATTTGTAATATTTTCGAATAACGCGTCCACTCTCGATTTGAATAATATTGAAATGTATACTGGGTATTGTGCATAAAATAAATTTCAATATTTGCATTAGATTGATTGGACGGAATTTAATGGGCTTTTACTCAGCTGAGGGGTAATTCGATGATCTGTCAAATTGCGTTTGCAATTCCATCAGAATTTCGCGAATCCTGTGTATGTGTGTTATTGTTGTCGGGTGTGTTGTTTTTTTTGTGTTCGGGATGATTTGATTGGTTGCTCAGGAAGTGCACTTCGCTGCGAACGTCATTTATTTACTTCGATTTTTGTATGAATATTTCATCCCCTGTCGAAAAGAATGTTCGATGTTGAGAAATTTATTGTTCATAAATACAAAAGTAAATAAATAAATATCTTCTTCAAATATTGCAAAACATCAACTACTCTGTAATAGCGACTACATTGCAAAAGATAAAAATAAACAAAAAGCAAAATGGAGATGTGATTAATAGTAAGAGAAACCCGAATTAGAACAGACCTGAAGTGAGTACATTAAAGTTTTAAGAAATAGGTAAAATGCTTTGTTGAGTCTTAACACTATCTAATAATACCCGTTAATAGGTTCATTAACCACTTTTAATATTTCACGTATTCTAATATTTCACCGCCATAAGTTGGTAATTTTCTATATACTCCTATTTAATTATCCGAATGCCCTGTATTATAAACGATTAATAAATCATTAGATAACTATTTGTGGAGTGAATTTATTTACCTAGTAAACTAATGGGCAAATAAAATTGCGTATTATAAAGCAAACCTACCAAATAAATTGGTGTAACTATGGCACTTTTCCAAAGAGAAGGAAAACAGCCTAAAACTAGGGATTGGTTATAAAGTATCCATAGAGGACGACTAAGGGAAAAATAACATTGTTTTAACAGAATTGGTGGTAAACCATCAGGGCCCGTACAGTATGAATCTTTTAAATTGGCCAGTTCGTTTAGGACATCTGTAATTTTTATTTTATCACCTTTGCTATAATTAATGTGATTTTAAGAATATATTACAGACAAAGGCAAAGTATCATTGTGTAGGGTTGTATTATAAACTGAACCAAAATGATTAGCAAACAACTCTACAATATGCTGCATATTATTTACTAGAACGCCATCGTGTTCAAAAGTACCAGGAATAGTCGAGCTTGATCGATTTAGGTTCACATGATTCCAGAAGAGTTTGGGTTTACGAAGCAGAGATCCCTCAACAGATTGAACATGGTTCCTATAGCAAATCTTGGACAATTCTTTACACCGTGAACAGGTTTCTTTAAAAATGTCATAGTCTGATTCCAAGCCTGAACGCTTAAAATTTATGTGGTGAGTTTTCTTAAGGGAAATAAGTTTAATAAGTTCCAAGCTAAACCACTTCGGAAACTGATGCTTCCGACAAGTAGATAGTTTTTCTAAAGTTATAGGAGTATATAAATCGATAATCGAATATAACTCAGTATAAAATAAATGTACATTAGTATTTATATCATTATTTAGAAACAAACTGTCCCAAAAGGTATTTAAAATTTTATTGGCTATAGAACTGTAATCAGCACGTGAAAAATTATAAACAAATTTAGAATTCCAGTTAGAGTTGCGCTGAGATATATTTAAATAATCAATCTCGAGAACAATAGCAGGATGATGTTGATCACAGGGAATTATATCAAATGCAGCTCTGGAGACAGTATGCTGGCTAGCAAAGTATGCATCACGAAATATTAGGTCTAAAGTCACAGAATTAAAATTAGTAATATATTACCCCCGTAATAGAAGAGCAAGATATCATTAGAAGCATTAATCGTACCAAAAACTCGAACACCTGTGGTGATGACAAAATTCCAAATTTTCTTGTAAAGGACTGTAAATTCACTTTCTCATATCCTTTGTCCATATTGTATAACCTTTCTCTGCAAACTAACACATTCCCTGATTTATGGAAACGAGCTGTAATTACTCCCGTGTTGAAGCGTGGTGATACGGACGTTATTACAAATTACAGGCCAATCGCGTTACTGTCTAATTTTGCTAAAATTTTTGAGCAAATTATTTATAGTGTAGTATCATTTCATGTCAAACCTTATATTTCTCCATTTCAACATGGTTTTATGTCTGGTCGCTCGACAATGACAAACCTAGCAGTAATTACACAACACATTAGCGAGGCTCTGGACAAACGCGAGCAAATTGATGTAGTATATACAGACTTTGCTCGTGCTTTCGACACCATAAATCATAATATCTTACTGAGTAAGCTGCACAATTTTGGACTTTCTAATAACTTTATCATTTTCTTTTCTTCATATCTTATAAATCGAACAAACTACGTCTATTTTAATGGCTTCAATTCTTATGAATTTTATTCCCCTTTAGGTGTTCCGCAAGGGTCTAATCTAGGTCCATTATTATTTAATTTGTATATTAATGACCTAATTGAATCCATAAATTGTCCAGTTTTAGCTTACGCAGATGATATTAAAATATATAATATCATCAACAATCTAAACGACTGTGTTACTTTGCAGAGAAATTTGGATATAATAAGTGGTTGGTGTAACAATAACGGCCTATCTCTTAACGTTAGTAAGTGTGTCACTATTTCATATACGAAAAAATCCAATCCCATTAATCATCAATATTGGGTAGATGGTGCCTCCATAAAACGAGACCAAATTTTCAAAGATCTTGGTATTACGTTTGATCACAGGTTGTCATTCACTAATCATATTTACAACGTCACCTCATCAGCTTTCAAGATGCTTGGCTTTGTAATTAGGACTTGCAAGTATTTTAATGATACTGATTTGCTCAGGGTATTATACTGTACCTTAGTTAGAAGCCGCTTAGAGTACGGTTCCATAATTTTTTATCCATATTACACAAATCAATCCATCTTGCTAGAACGTGTACAAAAACGTTTTCTAAAATATTTAAATTTTAAGTTAACTGGTATATATCCTGATTATCTCACTGACTACAGCACTTTATTATCTATACACAGTATGATATCTTTGGCTGATCGTCGTAAGTTAGCTAGTAGTACATTCATGTTCAAATTAGTTCATAATATAATAGATGTTCCTCAATTACTCTCTATGATACCTTTTAATACGCCACGTATAGTTTCGCGGCAAAGTAGTTCGTTTCTATTACCAAGAGTTAATACCAATATACTACTAAAAGCGCCAATATATCACATGTCTATTAATGCTAATTCGCGTTTTACTGATATATTTTGTAATATTGTAAATCTTTAATTATACCAACTTTTGTATATTTTACACCATTTTATATATAATTTTGTTAACTTTATGTATTGTATGATTTTGTCCGATTTGTGGTTTTTCCGTGGACAATAAAGTATTATTATTATTATTATTATTATTATTATTATTAATATTATTCACTTGCTGCGAATTAAGTGTACTAACAGTGCTGGCAATTATTTGAGCAGCGGCAAGAGAAGAATTTGTTGTTATAACCATGTCAATATTACTCCATGTAACGTTTGGAAGATTATAATCACCTAAAATACAAGCATAATGATCAGCTAATATTTCACTAAGTTCCTCAATTAACTGCGCATGAGTATCATAGCACGTATCTGGAGCATTCGGTGGGATGTAGATTCCTCCAATAAGAATTTTCAATCCTTGTGCGGTGATGGAAAC
Organism: Philonthus cognatus; assembly: GCA_932526585.2. Classification (NCBI taxonomy): domain Eukaryota; kingdom Metazoa; phylum Arthropoda; class Insecta; order Coleoptera; family Staphylinidae; genus Philonthus; species Philonthus cognatus. The sequence continues at coordinate 19,326,099 of OW052244.1, read as the reverse complement.
GTATAATTCTTCTAGTAAGTTGGCAACACTGCGCACGAAATTAGAAGTAAATTTTCTAGAAACTGCAATCAGTACTCCTCCTCCGCGCGATTTCCCAGTCACTAAAGGGTCCCTGTCACAGCGAAAGATGTTATAGCCGTTGAATCCCAGTTCAGCATCGGAAATATCAGCACTCAACCAAGATTCAGTAAAAATAAAGATATAATATTCCGCCAGAGATACTGACGCATGTAAATCACTTAGTTTTGTTCGAAGGCCCCTCACGTTTTGGTAATAAACTTTAAGCGTATTGTTTGTGTCAGGCGTAGAAAAGATATTAACATTTTCTACTTCTTCTGAGATAAAAAATTATCTGATACAGATTTATTTTTATTATTATTATTAACAGGAGATTAACGGCGTCTACGGTTAATAATGGTTTAATTGAATGACTTTTAGGCCACTTATCAGCTTGTAAGAAGGATGCAATATCACATTCGTTAATCGCAACTTTAAAAGAGGTGTAGAGGCTATTATCTGCTAAAGGCCAGCAGTTGACGTTTGATATGCCGATGCAGCTAGTTATAAAGTTATTAAGATCAGTAACTGACGTCCCAGGGGCACAATTGTGAATGTGATAGTAAATAAATACACGTTTGCTAGCGGCTTTAAACGTTGCATGTTCGGCAGTACCCAGAATACATATATTCGACGATCTTGGGCGATTAATGGGAGGATTTGACATTGTAGTATCGATTGATGAAACCGTAGATATAATACTGATTGTGTTGGATTGTTTGGTTGAAATTGAGACTTTTTTTACTATTGTTAGGAAACTCTGTAGGAGCGGATTTAGATTAAATGGAAACAGTCGATTTATTTTCAGACATTGATTTAAGCTGGTTAGAAACCGGTGAAGCGACAGAACCGGAATTGCTAACAAAATTACCTTTATCACTATTATCATTGATATTATTTTTATTTTTATTATTATCATGTTTATTAATAGTGATTGTCGGTTCAAATCTAGTGATGATGTTAGTGGTAACATCATTCAAACTAGAAGATTCATCACATTTAGCACTGTTTGAGTTTTTAGCACTAATAGACGATTTCAAAGATAATATGTTATTTTTTAATTCGTAGTGATTTTCCATAATCAGTTCTTTGATTGAGGATAGATCGATAAGTTGCCTAATTTCAAACAGCTCTAGTTTTAAACTATCTATAGTTTCATGCAGTTCAGCCATCTGTGAATCAAAGGAGCAATAACAACTACATTTGTCGCTCTTGTCCGGCTTGTCATTTCTGTACTCGCTACTAGATGACTTACAACCAGGGCAATTCGATATAGAATCCTGTACCGGACCGAGAATTTCATGCCCTTTATATTGCTTAAGACAGCTCTTATGAAATTTAGAGCTACAATACGTGCAAGTAATTCCCGAAGTAACAGTCACTTTGCACTTGTAACACCCCATAATAAAACTAGCAACGAAAAATCAACCTTATACAACCGAATCTAGAAAGGGATAAAAACAAAGGAATAGAGTACACTTAAGTGAAACAGACGTGGACACAATCTTCACAACACGCGGTCCGTCGTGTTGGCTAATAAATAACGAGCACAGGGTAAGCAGACCACGGAATGAAGGATATATATCAATATTTTATAGGTTATATTTGTAAAAACAGTAAAATTAGACTCAGCATTAGTACTTACATTGAAGATGCCGTCAGCAGATTCTCGTCGTTGTTTTAAGAAAAATATTCTATATTGTAATTATGGAAAATAACCGTAGAATAGGACAGAATTACACAGAATAAGAAAAAGGAAGTTTATTAAAAATAATAAAAGACTTAAACGAGTGTTTTCCACTCCCAGGCTAAGCATGAAGTTAAATTTCGAGTTTCGAAAAGCCTGAAAATTTGGTTTGGTCGCGTAGCGCGAAGCGCGGAGCGGCTAAACCAAATTTTCAGGCTTTTCTAAACTCGAAATTTTACTTCATGCGCCACGCGTACAAGACACTGATTTCAAGTGAAGTTCACTTGTTCACACCATTTCAGTGCTTTCAGTGTTAAATACGCGTGGCGCATGAAGTAAAATTTCGAGTTTAGAAAACTCTAAACTCGAAATTTTACTTCATGCTTAGTCTGGGAGTGGAAAACACTCGCTTAAAACTTTAAATGAAACCAATTTTAAAAAAGCGTATGCATAAGTATAAAATCCCTGGTTATGTCTGATTTGAAAATCTCTAGGTCTTCGACTCCTTAGAATGTCTTGTGGTTCGAATTAATCACTGTCAGGGAAGATACTATGAGCGAACTTAAATCTGACACGGATGATATGGTAGACATGATAACTGTAATGAAATTAATAAACACAAGTAGTAGAATCTAAGGTAATTATAACAATATAATACACTTTTGACTTTTAACTGTCAAATTATTTAAAGAATAAAATTTACTTGGTAAAATAACAAACAAATACTTAACCGGGGAGGTTTATTAGCCAAATAAAGTTATTTTGTGTTTTTAATACGGAAATCTTTGGAATAAATTAATTTATTCCTAATGTTAATTTTATTTAGTGAATAAAACGTTTTATAATACCGGGCATAATAGGAATAAATAATTCTTGGATTTACATTGTACCAATATTGTATCTACGAGTACATTTACTTCTTAAAATTGTTAATCGATGTGCACACAATATTGTCACACTACGATTTGCGGTTATTGATACTTTATTAATATTCATTATAGATACAATATTGTATAAATCTAGTATAAAATAACAATGAAAATTTAATCCAATTTTTGGACAATATTGTATTGATGGTATCATTTAATATAGATATTCAATTTGTGTATAATGTTGTGTCAATAATGAATATAATTGATCACTCAAGTATACAGGGTGTCCGTATTTCGAGGAAATGCATGGGGATCTCGGTTATTTGAAGAGTTAGAGAGTTGGTTAAATTAGGGCAAATACGTGAAATTTGGAGCCCAACAATAATCCGAAAACAGATTTGAAATATCTTTTTTTGTTTTCGAGATATTGCCAAAAAAACTATTTTTTTCAAATTTCGTTTTCATTTTTTTATTCAAAAACTATTGGATCTAGGAATTTGCAACTTTTACATTATACAGGCACTTTTTAATCAGGAATTTAGTAGTGTACTTACATTTAAAATAACTTTAATATCTTCTCCAGAACCATAGCCAACTTTTGTTTTTCTTATGGGTGCCATATTGGATATTCATATTTTTTGGAAAGAACTGTTTTTTCTGAATTCAACGGTATATTACACTTATAATTTATTTTGCGTTTCATTTGAAACAAAGCAACCTTTTGTTTTTTTTTAAGAGTGCCTTGAAAACAGTTGCACATTTTAAAATTCCTGAGGCCTACAACTATATTTTTTTAGGGAAGGAACCAGAATAATCACTCTGCTGCTTGATGAAGTTTTTCATAATATTAAATAATAATAAACAAATTAATTAAATATCTTTTGAACTAAAATTATCACAAACTTAGAGTAAGTGTTCGAATATATCACCATTGACCTCCAAACATAATTCTAGTCTTTTCCTTAAATTTTGGACTGCCCGAAAAATGTCTCTTCTTCTTAATTGCTGAATGGTAACTATTATAATTCTTCTTAAATCGTCTTTGTCCTCTGGAATAGTTTTATAAACTTTTTCTTTTATAGCTCCCCAAAGAAAATAATCTAGAGGTGACAAATCAGGTGAGCGAGCTGGCCAACGTATATCACCATTATTTGCCATAACTTTATTTGGAAACATTTCGGACAGACAATTAGCGACAATTTGGCTGTTGTGAGGTGGTGCACCATCTTGTTAAAACCATACATTTCTTAACATATTTAAGGGGATGTTATTGTCTACGAAATCACTTAAAAATGTTCTTAAAAAATCGTGATATCTCTGTGAATTTAATGTATCTTCGTAAATGTATGGACCTACAATATTGTCTCCCAAAATACCGACCCATACATTTAGTCCGAATCGCACTTGTCGGCGCCTTTCTTCATGTTGTCTAGGATTATTTATACTCCACACATGTTCATTATGCCTATTGAATATCCCTGTGTTGGTAAAACGGCATTCGTCAGACCATATCACATTTGACAAGAAATTCGGATTTTCGTTTAATTTTCCCAATAAAATACGACAAAAGTCCATCCTTCGTCTAGCATCTCCAGGATGGAGAGCTTGAGTAACTTTAATTTTGAATGGGCGATATTTATTTTTTTTCAAAATTCCCCATCCGTATTGAAACGTCACACCAAACTGGTTCGCAAGTTCTCTCGTTGAGGAAGAAGGGTTATCTTGAATCTAGGGGAATAAATATTATCTTATTGTAATTAAAATGAAATCATTTTACCGCTTGCAAAATTTGGTTTTCATTTTCATGGGGTTGGTGATATCCATATCCATGTCGTGGCTTTACGAAGGAACCATATTCCAATAAATTTGTATGTAGTTTTATGAAATGACTTTCACTTGGCTGTTGCCTTTCTGGATAGCGCTGTAGATAGACTTCGGATGAAATACGTACATTTTTGTTTGAAGTATAATAAACTTCGATTATATCGAATATAATAATAATATAATGATCGTATCTTATTGACACATCAATAACTGAATAACGTATCAATATTATTGTTTCCAAGGCACTCTTTACAAGAAACAAAAGGTTGCTATGTTTCAAATGAAACGCAGAATAAATTATAAGTGTGATATACCGTTTAATTCAGAAAAAAAAGTTCTTTCTAAAAATATGAAAATCCAATATGGCGCCCATAAGAAAAACAAAAGTTGGCTATGGTTCCGGGGAAGATATTAAAGTAATTTTAAATGTAAGTACACTACTAAATTCCTGATAAAAAAGTGCCTGTATAATGTAAAAGTTGCAAATTCCTAGATCCAATAGTTTTTGAATAAAAAAATAAAAACGAAATTTGAAAAAAATAGTTTTTTGGCAATATCTCGAAAACAAAAAAAGATATTTTAAATCTGTTTTCGGATTATTGTTGGGCTACAAATTTCACATATTTGCCCTAATTTAACCAACTCTCTAACTCTTCAAATAACCGAGATCCCCATGCATTTCCTCGAAATACGGACACCCTGTGTATATTCAATGTCTGTACAATATTGTTTCGATAATGTGTATTATTGATCCTTCAATATAAATATTCAATACAAGTACAATATTGTATCAATGGTATCAGTCAAAATACATATTTTATTTATGTACGATATTGTGTCAAAATTAAATATAATTAATCAAATGAATCATATTACATTTCTGTTTTATATTGTATCAATATTGAATATTATTCATCCTTCAAGATAAACATTTAATAAATTTACAGTAACAATTTTATAGTCGTGTAACAATAGGTAAATGTAACAATATAGAATTAAAATATAAAAATCGTTATTGAGAATATTTAGAAAGTTTTTCTTTTAAATATACATATCTCAATATACTGTATACGCTGAAAATCTTCAGATATTCCCAATTTTTGCAAATATTTCAAATTGAACTTTTAAACGAGGGTTTTCCACTCCCATTAACAGCTCATGCATACATGTATGTATATTTAATAGAAAAATGCCCAGTATTTGTATTCACATTGAATCAATAGTATATCAACATGTATCATCTCTACAATAATTATTCAATATAGAATACAAATATATTTTTAATAATAATATTAATATTTCAAGTATATATAGTTACAATATGATCTCATCTTAACATTTAATTATTGTTACAAGATTGTAAAATTGTTTTTCAATATTTATACAGGATTAAATTTATACTAGAGTAAATTTTTATGAAATACAAAGTGTAGATCGGCTAATTGGTTAATTTTATTGTGTTTGAAAATATTATCATCTAAATAAAATTATTTCGTAACTTTTAGATATATTTTATTTGTTATACAGGTTGTATTTACGAATATAAGAAGTAACGTAATTTTATTTAATAATTTCTTATCGTAATGTATAAACACATTTCGATGTGAAATATGATTACGTGTAAAATATTGCGTTTCCAGCATTTAAATATGGCATTTGTATTCCGTGAATATAAAAGGTATCCATTTTCAGTGGAGGTAATTTAAGAAGTTGAATAAACGACGCCAAAATGGATGCTGAAACTGCGACAGCCAGAAGACGTATCGCCTATCATATTGCTACCACATTTCTTAATAATGTTGCTTAATGCCTGAGTAATGGGTTAATCGCAATCATAAATTTCCTTAACCCGATTGAGTCACATTTATTATTAAAATAATTATGTACATTCATTTGATATTAATTACATACTTAAATAACAACTGTTAAAAACCCAACTGAAGTAGTATTTTTTTAAATGGTAATTCATGGATTTCATTAATATTCAAAATTCTTGTCATTTATTAGCAGAAGTGTTTATCCTAGACATTAATCAAATGTGTTTACTTCTTCTTTCTGGAAAAAAATAAAGTAAAATTATTATTATAGTTGAAAACTTAATTAATTTTTAAACACTAAATTTTCAATGTTTAGAAATGAATTAATTTTTCAACTATATAAATAATGTCAACATGTTTTGTAATCATTTTCTTGCTTACTTTTTCATCTCGTCTTTGCCTCTGGTGAAAATGCTGGCAAGAAAATGTTTGCAACAAATAAATTAAATGTAAACTTTGAACAACAAAGTAGATCTCACAAAGAAAAGCGTATTAAGACCGTCAATAGAATATTCAAGCAACACGCACACACACACTAGTATTCTTCTTGCACACAGGTGTCTTTTCAAAGGATACGAACATAAGTCTGCTGCATATTTATCTAAACGTCCCTTTGAGAGACTGCAAAATATAAATAAAACATTGATTATATTTATACCTCTATTGTATTTTGACGTCGCTGCCTGATATTTACACTTTATACAGGGCATTTTTCTTGTAAGTATACATAAGCATACGCTGTATATTTTCCGATATTCGTTGTTTTTTTCAGAGTTCAAATTGAAGTTTAAAACGAATGTTTTCCACTCCGAGATTAAGCATAACGTAAAATTTTGAGAATGGAGAGCCTGAAAATTTGGTTTCGTCGCCCCGCAACGAATATTTGAAGATTGATAACATATACGCTGTAATTGGGATATGTATACGTTTCCCTGTATCTATAGAGCACGACCTATTTGGAAAACAGGTTCATATTGAAACAATTTGCGGCGGCTGAAATTTAAAGAATGTTTTTTATTTTATATTTAATATTAATTGTTTAGTTTATATTTTAAAAACAAAAAAATTCATATTTTTAAATAAATATTTTAAATAGTTTTTCCTTCAGCTCATATGCAAAACAAAGGGAAAGTATTGTTTTCGCAAAAATTTTCAAATCAAATATTTTTATGGATACTTCCATTTTGAGGTCCCCCGAATTGATTAAGACCATTTTTGAAAAATGTCTGTCTGTAATTCTGTCCTTTTGTAATTCTGTAATTCAGTCGCCACCTTAAAGTCTAAGCCGATTAAGCTGTTAAGATAATACTACAAACTTAAGCATTTTATTACAATAGTAGTATTTGATCAACTTTTAGTGAAAATGCAGAAACCGGAAGTGGTAGTTTACTCTTAGATTTTTTGGAATTTTTCTTTAATATTGATCATATAAATAAATCTAGCTAAGAAAAGTTGTAGATAATCGAAAAATTAGCATTTAACGTGTATACACTTATGTCGTCGGGCTTTAAGTTATTTTTTTAATAATTGTGTAAATATCTGATTTTTTGAATTAATTGCCATAAATCAGATAGCATAGGTAATTGTGTCGGTGGTTTGACATTAACGATTAATAGTTTTGTGGAAAAGGGAACTCATCCGCAAGGCGTACGAACAATGTTTTACAGAAAAAGGAAAAATACGTTCAAATAAAATAAGGTAGGTGAACTTTTAAAAGGTTTTGATTTTAAGCATCTAAGCAAATTTCTTCAAACCCTGCTGATTGTGATTGGACATTTAATGTGTGCAATCTGCCACTGTGGAATCCATGATTCATTTTTAACTGTGCTTGCTATTCCAAGATACGAATACACACAGGTGGTTATCAATGAAAATCAAACAGATGTTAGTCAAGAATATACAATTTATTTTATGTTGATGACATGGAAAATTTCTATATTAATTGGCAAATAAATGTAATCTTTAAATAAGATTTAAGTGAAGTTAGCACTCATTATTTGAACGGGACATTAATTTATAAATTTGAGCGATAATTACTAAAATGGCAAAAAATCATAAGATTAATTGAAAATTTTACAACGTGATGAAAACCAACAAAATTTACAAAAACTTGTAAATGGCATTGATACTAGTTAAAATACGAATGATCAAATAATAAAATATATATAAAAACCCTAGAAATAAGTCCAAATTTTAAGAAACTAGCTAAAACGTTTAAATTACTGAAGTTCAGTTGATTGCTTATGGAAAGATTCATTCTACTCTTGTAATTTTCTAAATTCGAATGATTTCTGTTTCTTTTCAAGATTTTCTACCACTGTTTAAAAACTTTATCAATGATTATTTATTTCCACATTTTGATGCTTTTTGCAATGTCTGGTTGCATCAATGATTTTCAGACATGTCTGATAAAATCAATAAAATATTACATATTTATCAACTTTTTTGAAATTACGTTATATGAGCGAGGGGTGATCAAAAAGTAAGGATTTGTGTGTCCAGAATTTGTTGTTTTTTGAAGGGTTTCTCGAAAACGGCTAATTGTAGAGGGTTGATGATGCATTTCAACTTTTCGTAGCTAGCTTGGTATCTAAGCTACAGGGGGATTTTGAAAAATTGTCATTTTGTTACACCCCTCGTAATATCTTTTCTCTTAAAACAGAAACATAGTTACCTACGTAAAATTTTCCGTAGAATCCAGTGACGTACTTAGTTTTTTTAATAAATGGTTCAGTTCTTAAGTTATTAACAAAACTTGTGTTTTTTCTTACAGCCTTTTTCTTATAGCCTTAAAATTGCCCATGATCTATATAATCTTGAACTTAAGAGCTCTAATTAATATTATTCTAAATGTTTGGTATGCTTTATTGTTATATATGAGGTATTGAATAGACATTTTTGCAAGTTTCATGTAACAATCAACAAACCTTACTGCAATGGGGAAGCAGGCGGGGTTGTAATAGGAAAAATGAAGGTGTGGATGTTGGCGTATGCAGATGATGTGGTGTTGCTGACGAAGGAATGGGGAGAAATGAAGGAGATGTTAAAAAGGGTTGAGATGGTTAAGCGAGGTTTGTGTGTAAATGAAGGGAAAATGAAATAGATAAGATTTGGGAATAGAGGAAGAGAAGGAAAAATGAAATAATTGATATGAAAGGGTGAAGTGATTGAAAGAGTGAAAGAATTTAAATATTTGGGTTTTGTGTTTAGGTAGTGTGGGAGGTACAGGAAGCACCCCAGATGGTTCCAACTAAAGGCAAGCAAAGCGTGGTATGTGGTGAAGAAGAAGTGGGGAAAGTGGCTGGACGGGATTTTTTAGATGGCGTGCAAACTGTGGGATGCATGCGTTAAACCAATTTTAATGTATGGGGTGGAGGCATGGAGCGTATGAAGTTATCGACGTTTCTGAAGAAGTTACTAGCGGTGGAAAAATCAACGCCCAGCTACATTCTGCTTCAGGAAACAAACAGAGCATGTATGCATGGAGAGACAATGCAAAGAATGTCAAGATATAAAATAAAATTGATTGATTCGGTAGTGAAAGGCTGGTGAAAGAGGTGTGGAGAACATGTGTGGGAGTAAGAAAAAGTGATTGGAGAATGGAGAGGAGAAAAATGTATGAAAAAGCAGGGGGTCTGAAAGTTTGGTTAATGAGTGGTTGAAATAAAGGGTGAATGTGTGAGCGAAAAATTGGAGGAAGTGGAAAGGCAGGAGCGTCAAGGATTTATTGAGAGAAGTATGTACAATCCTTTATATAAAAGGTGGCAGGTACACGGGAAACTGCCAGGGAACCTCACGAATAGTACTATAAGTAGAGGATAGAAGGTAGCACCGGCTAGGGCTAGGTGTGGGTCGGAGGAGAGAGGAAGAAAGGTATGGATGCGCGAAGAATTTGGTAAGTGTGTGTTGTGCCAAAGTGTAAGGGATACGTGGAAACATTTAGCGGATGAGTGTAAGGAGATAAGTGAGGAATTGACAAGAGGTAGTAAAAGGATAGAGGAGTGGATGCGAAAGGATGGGGCAGGCGTAAAAATTGTGAAGAGATTAGGGTGGGAAAGGGAGAGGAGAAGAAGGATGTAAGAAATGGGGTAGTAGAGATATATTTACTTTGTATTGTATTTATTTGGAGATATATTTTAGTTTAAAGGTATTTTTTACTGCGATTAAGAAAATTTAACTTCTAAAAACAACAAATAACGACATACATAATCATTAATAATCCAACAATAAGTTCCTACCTAAAATTCACATCTAAACAGCGCTAACACAAATTTTGAATTCTCTAAATACCTCGTGGGTGACCTTCATTAAATCCTCCACATCGTTATAGTGCCTAGTGTACATTTTATGTTGGTGGTAACCACACACAAAGAAATCTAAAATTGTTAGGTTAGGAGACCTTACAGGCTTTTGTGGCCTGCAAGGTCTCCTAACGTAACCATTAGTGACAATATAATTGTTTCCAAAAACCTCTTCTAAATACAATCGAACATTTCGCGAGTTGTCCGCCTGAGCGCCACCCTATTGGAAATATATTCGATTCAGATTAGCCAAGGGTATGTCATCAAGCATTCTGCAAATATATTTTCCAATATCTCTAGGAATTTTTGACTTATGAGGGTCCCTTGAAATATTTGGTAACCTATTCTTGCTCCAAGTATAAAACATGCGACACTGAAACCAACTCTTCCTTTTCGTTGTATTGGAAAAATTACGTTATATTATGACGGCTATTATGATGATTTAATATCTTTTATTAGGGTGTTGACACGTAAGTCAGTTTTGGGTTTTTTTCAGAAGAGAGTATTAAAGCAACAAGTGCACTCATTATTTGAAATTATATATATTTTCTCAAAACCAAGTGTTAAATTTAGAAATATTTTTACTGGTATATAGCATTTACATAAATAACTAGAAATAATTTTAATTTCCCAATAATAATTTCCCAACAATATAATTTGTTTTTACTTATGTGTCTTTATACACTAGTAAGAGATACTACTAGTAGAAAAAAGCTCTCGTCCGACCATATTATAAAACGGCAAAAATGTAAATAACAATTGCAGAAAACAGTTCTTCTTTTGAGCATTTTTGCCTCTCAATTGTTTGACAAACTTAAATTTATATGACTTGTATTTGTGATATTTTAATATGGTTGATACTCTTGACTTTGTAATTCCTACATCTTTCTCTATATTCCTACAACTAGTGGATTATTTCGTCATTTTCGTTGCTCTCTTTATTATAGGATTTTGAGGACCCGATCAAAACATTCACACAGTCTCTCTGAAGAATGCCTAAGAATGCAATTTTAAAGATCAGAGATTTCTTATACAAAATTCATTTTTTTGCTTAAGCAAAGCGAGCTCTAAGAAAAACACTAACACGATTGGTTTTAAAGTAAATATTTACAATTTGTGAAACATTAAGCACACTCATTTTGAATGTAAATTGCATATTTTAATGGAGATACTGCAAAATATTACAGGTATTTAAATTTCTACAAGTGAGTATATACGAATAAGTACTTTAATTTTTTACTTAAAAGAGATTATCAAAATTGTGCCAAACAAGTAAATAGAAGACCAGCATTACGGCTGGAAAAAATAGTGTGGATGTTCTGATAGGGTCCCACCTGCTTTCTGGATGTCTAGGTAAGTGGAAATGCTTGTCATTTCTTACTGATCATAAACATTTTTGGTTTTAGATAAATAGCTGCAGCTTCATTATTATATTATGCTAATATATAATATTTCTCATAATTCTCAAAAGTTGCCATTATTTTACAAAAATTAATTATCCTATAAGACGCTTACTCATTCGATTGTTTCCATGGTACTCTTATCAAAATAAAATCAAATTTAGAATAATGTTAATTAGAGCTCTTTAATTCAAGATAAATATAGAGAATTATATATGGTTGGAAAGCTAAAATCATGGGCAGTTTGATAGGTAAAAAATATACAAGGTGTTTCGTAAGAAAAAATCCAAGTTTAGTCAATAACTTATTAACTGTACCATTTATTAAAAATTAAGTGCACCACTATTTTCCTGTTTTCATAGTTTTAAAAGAATAGAAATTATGAGGTGTCCCAAATTGACAATTTTTCAAAATCCCCCTGTAGCTTAGATTCCAAGCTAGCTACAAAAAGTTGAAATGCACCATCAATTGTTTCTTAAAATAGTGGCCACGCTTCGTGAAAACCGCAACCCTCTACGATTAGCCGTTTTCGAGAAACCCCCGAAAACCTTCAAACTCTAGACACCCTGTACACGTTTCATTCCAGGTGTTGTACCCTTAATTTTTGATCGTATCATTTCAATTAGTTTTCTAAGTATCGCTTAATTTTATTAAGTTTCATGACTTAAAAGTTGTCATATGATTTTTAACCGTATTGACGAATTTTAATTATTTCATTAATTTAAAGTCTCTAATTACTGAATTTACAATTTATTTTTATTTATTTAGTCATTTTTGATGATTTTCAGAATCGTAAATTTTATAAAATTGGGCAATAAAATGATAAAAATCAACACCATTCACGAAAACTTGTAACTTCATTGATATTTTCTAAAGTTCTCTGTGGAGTTTATTTATATGACTATTTAGGTACAAGTCGATGTTGTAGTCAAATGGTTGTCAAAATAGTAAAGACAGTCCTGTAATCTATAAAGTGAAATGACAGTTAATTTGACTATCACGACATTTTTATTATAATATAATCAATGTGTCCTTAACTTAACTTCAACCTAAAATCGGTTAGTCGGCTGTAAATTGATTGTATTATAACTATAAGTCATTTAGTGAACTGTTTTTTAGGCATGATAGTATCTAATAATTACTTATTATTGACTATTAGTCTGTGTGTATGATAGGATTTTGTCATTTAATTACTTGATCGATTGTATATACAAATTTGTGACTATTGAATCTTAATAAATTGCTTGACTGTCTTGACTGGACTATCATAGGATTTTGTAATATTATATCTTTATTGACCATGTTTTAACTATTGTGACTAAGTAAATTGATTAACTGTCTATTGACTATGCTAGGATTTTTTCTGATTATGTCTCTATAGACTGTATTTCGACAATTATGGTATTATGACTGTAAGTCATTTAAATCAGTATATCAAATACATTCAATATATATGATAAAATCCCAATAAATTGAAAGACAGCTAGCCAAGTTACTTACGGTCATAATACCAGAATCGTCGAAATACAGTCCATAGAGATATAATCAGACAAAATCTTACCATATTCAGAAGACAGTAAACCAAGTGACTTACAGTCATAATGTCACAATAGTCAAAATATGAATTTATGACTGTAAATCACTAGGATGCCTGACATGAGTCTATCGTCTCAGCTTGACATAAGTCAAGCTGAGACGATAGACTAGTCCATTGTGTCAACTTGACATAAATCGGCGTCACCCGATATTTGGACCATAATGACTGTTGACATAAGTCGGCGCTAGCCGATATTTGAACTATAATGATAGTTAACATAAGTCGGCGGTAGCCGACATTTAGTCCATCGCGTCAACTTGACATAAGTTGGCGTCATCCGACATTTGGACTATTATGACAGTTGACATAATAGTCGGCGCTAGCTGACATTTAGAATATAATAACAGTTGACATAAGTCGACTGTAGTCGACATTTAAACTATAATGACAGTGGACATAAGTCGGCGCCAGCCGCCATTTGATAATAACAGTTGACACAAGTCGGCGGAGCCGACATTTAAACTATAATGCTAGTTGACAAAAGTCGGGCGAAAGCCGATATTTAACAAATCTTGCGAAATTGAAATGAGTTTGAATTGAACTATAATGAGATTGCCATGTTATTTTGTTTTTCCCTATGACAGTTGCGATACATATTTACAACAACACTTGTAACATATTTTAGAGTAACGAGTGTCTTCCAGTCCCAGACTAAGCATGAAGTAAAATTTCGAGTTTAGAAAAGCCCCGCGTAGAAAATTTGTCTCGGGTCGCGCAGCGACCCTCGACAAATTTTCACGGGGCTTTTCTAAACTCGAAATTTTACTTCATGCGCCACGCGTATACAACACAGATTTATAGTAAACTTAAAAATATATAACGCTTAGATGTGATGGTGATCTATATTTACCGAGATATAGTGAAAAAATGCAGGAATTACTTTTTTGTGAATAGTTTTGGAATAATATGTATTATGTAATTAGGAGATCAAACGGTACTTTAAATCTGAGGAGATATTGTTATCCGAAAATTAAAGTGTAGTTTGATTTCCGAATTGCATATATTATTTTGTATTTATAATCTAAGTTATTATGTTTAAAATTCGTTTGTATTTAAATTTATAAAAAGGTAAAGTTGCCTTGTGTATTGTAACCATGGAGAATTAATTGTTGACAACTTCCATATAGTGATACTTTATCTACTATCGAATAGTTGAGAGCGGAGATAAAGTGATATCTTGTGTACTAGTTTTAATATATCAATAAAAGTTGAATAATAAAAGTAGAATAAGTTTAATTTGAGCAACTTGTCCATATTGTTATTATTTAAATAATCATATCTTTAACGGGGAAAGTGCTATGAGTGCAAAATATTTTTTAGTTTGTGTTAACATAATAACTAGTATTAAAATACATTGTTACTAAGCAAGTTGCGCCTGTAACCATTTTGCACGCGGGCACAACTTCCCTTTGCCGCCGCAAGGGAAAGCCTGCCTAAGAGTGGAAACATCTTTCTTTTTTAATGAAATATACATTGTAGATAGTTCAATTTGTATGCATTTATTAATTATATCATGATAATAACAAACATTACATCAATATTAATTACACACAGCAAGCAATATATTCATTGAATTTTATTTAACAACCAACACACTCACACATGACACGCACGTATTATCGACAGACTGCACTCTGCTGTAAAATATTACAATTTCCAAATAATTTATTAAATTTTATCAATTATAAATAATTGAATGATTTTCAATTATTTATACTTATGTTAAAATGGATATTTTGATGGCTCGCATAAACAATAAAACCCAAATTGCTGTTGCGTTTTAATTAAATTATAATTACACAAACACTGATTCACTGGGTATGAAATTATTTTAAATGAACGAGAAGTGAGTTTTAAACTAAATATTTTAATTAAGATACGCTTAAAAATATCATTCATTATTAATATAAATGCAATTTTAATTAATAAATAATGAATGTTGATTGAAAATTAAATTGTTTATTTAAAATACAGTGCATCTACAAAATGTAAACTGTCTTTTTTAATACTTACTATAAAATACTGTTTAATTCTTCATTTATTTCGTAGGGATTATAATATCGATAATTAGATTGTAAGACTCGAGTACTGAGTACCAAAGCTATTTCGAGTACAAGTTAAATGTATTCGGGTATTGAGTACAACTACTTCACGCATATTGTACTCGAGTACTAAGTACGAGTACATAATCACTAGTACTTAATTATTTACATACGTACAAAGTACTAAGTACGTCGAGTGACTAAGAAATTTCATAACAAACGAAAACTACTGTTGTCAATGGGCTCGTTCATCAGAGACAACAGTTGGCAGTTTGCTGCCAACTGTTGGGGAATTCTCTGATGACCGGATTGTTAATCGTGAACGTGTTTGGGATTTTTGCAATTATACAAAATAGATCGACCATTAGATACCAACATGCATCACAAACAAATCCAAATATGTTGATGAACGGGCCCAATCATATTACATAATGGTTGTACTATCGAATGTTCAATAAAAAAAAGATATATAGAGTCCCATGGAAAATATTCTAGGTTGGCAACTCTAAAAATATTTATCATATCTCTTATATCTGACGGTTGCTAAAGCGCGTAGCCAACTTAAATTAAAAAAAGATTAAATCATGACATTCTAGAGTTTTTGTTATACTGAATCATGACATTCTAGAGTTTTTGTTTTATTGAACATGCGATATCACTAAGCAGTGTATCAGCAAAAGCAGATTATCACAGATGGAATATCGTGTAAACTTGTATAAAACAAACACACATATACAAATTATTTTATAAATAATTCACAAAACTGAAACTGGATCTAAGTAAATTATAATAAAACACCCGTAATTCGCCCTGTTCTAGATTTTCCCCTATAAACAGATATAAATAAATAATTCGATTTTTAAAAAAGAAATAGACTTGTTCCAACAGTTTAATTGTTTGATTGCGTGCCGCACACCGCCTGTCACGAAATTGATTTATTACTGCCAACTATCCTTCATTTTCCTATTATGTACTCCATTTGCTTTTCTACTATAAAATATTTACGGACTGAGGATATTTTACGTCCGCGGGGCATACATCAAATGGAATTTAATTAGAAATTGTTACAGCGCACTATTATTTATATTTTAATTGTGTTGCGTGATGCATAGGTTTAATTAATGATATGAACAAAAAAAAACCTGTGATTTATTTGTTACTTTTATTTTAATTACAACATAAATCATGTAAATATAAATAAGCATTATAACTTGCGTTGCAAATGTTTAAATTTATACATTTATGTAATAATTAACAGTTATTTTAATAAAGCATATAATTTAAGAAATGTGTATATTACGCATTTTATAATAAATAAATCAGATCACGTTCGTGTCCATAACACCAAAAGTCATAAGATGTTACATGTTTAACTTATCAAAAATGAATTAGAGTAACGAAATGTAATTATTTAAAAAAAAATTTGTGTTAGTCATTATTGTCCATAATGTACCTATTTTTAAGTAAATACAATTTAGGAATGAGATATGTTATATTTTGTAATTATGTATAAAATTGAAGATTTTCCGTTTTCGAAATAAATAAACAAAAACACTTAATTAATTGTACAAATAAACTCCACAGAAATAAAATATCTTCGCATTTCTTCTAATTTTTGGCCCAGTATAATACAAAGAGCAATAATTACATATCTTAGTCTTTATTTTTGCAACTAAATTACATTTTTTTACACGGAACAAATAGATATCTTGATAAAACATATAAAGCTATTTATACGGGGTGTTCCACCGAAACAGTACATTAAAAGTATACGGACTTTTAATTAATGTATTGTAATGACATTTTTAGTATTTATGTAATCAAGCGTGCTCTTTTGAATATTATACGACTTCCAGTTATACCGGAAATAAACGCCAATTTCCTTATTTTAAATGGAATTCTATATTTTTTAGTGCGAATTTGGATTCTACGTAAAAGTCTATGATAAAATCATTGTTACATAATCTTTAAATTTATTCGTTTCGAGATATTTGACATTTTGAAAACATTAATATGCTTTTTCATGATTTGCTTTAAAATTCAAATCTCTGAACAAATGAAAATCGAACGGATGCGATATTGGCTGTTGAAAGTCAATATTCGAATATGAATGGTGATTTGTTTATAAAATAATAAAATACAGAGTGTTTCAACTTTCATACTACATTTGGTAAACTTTGAAACATTAAACCACGATTTTTTTTCAAATGAAACACCCTACATATTTTTACATATTCTCGCACAGAATTCAACTGTGCATTGATCTTTTTTGACATTTCCTATACCTATCTTCTTTTGTTTTCAAGATATTTAAAATAATAATTAAAATAGACATTAATCATAAATGGTCACGTACACCACCACTAGCACAACAAAAGTTTTGATATAAGGATTATTATTTTTCTTTTTTAAAGTATTATAAAAATTCGCATTAATTGTGAATGAAACATAATATTAATACAATCGTAGAATTTTACTATATTTAAAAAAAACAAGTGCGAAGAAACTGCTACAATTTTAGATCATAAAAGTTATTAAAACAATACTTGTTTTTTGTAAATCACACTAACGAAAAACAATATTGTATTAAAAATTTAAAAAAATATCTTAAGTGCTGCACAATATAAACATAAGTATATTATAACTGTCACAAAAAATACAATGTCAAAACAATTTTAATAGATAGATATAGGTCCAAATCATATTTTAAGAAAATTCCTCGATAATTGGAAATAATTTGTTATAAAATAGAATAGAAAAGAATAGAATAGAAGTCTGTATTATGCCCGGTATTATAAACGATTAATAAATCATTAAATAACTATTTGTGAAGTAAATTTATTTACCTAGTAAACTAATGGGCAAATAAAATTGCGTATTATAAAGCAAACCTACCAAATAAATAGCAATTCTAGAAGTAAATAATTTAATTAGTAGATTACAGACCGGAATTATACATTTTTATTGTGGCCATAGCTGAAACCACTAATTTGTTAAATTGAATTGTCAATATTTCAAATTAAATTGTCAATCAAATTGGAAATTTAGTATAATACCTTATAATTATGGAGATTAACCGTGGAATAGGACAGAATTACACAGAACAAGAAAAAGAAAGCTTATTAGAAATTATAAATGACTTAAACGAGTGTTTTCCACTCCCAGGCTAAGCATGAAGTAAAATTTCGACTTTAGAAATTCCTGAAAATTTGGTTTGGTCGCGTAGCGCGAAGCGCGGAGCGGCTGATTATTTCCAGGAGCTTGGCTGAAGTTGTTGGTTCAGGTGTACAATGCTTTAAAGAGAACGTCATTTCAACAGTTTTCGACTGGTTTAGCTTGAGTTTGTTAGAGTTAAACCAGTTAATTACAGTAAGTTTGGTATTTTTAAGGGCGACCACAGACTGATCAAGAGTATTTCCTTTAGCAGATATAGTTGTATCGTCCGCGTAGAGGATCATAGACGCGTGGGAAACGTAGCATGGGAGATCGTTAATATATAGAATAAAGAGAAAAGGTCCCAAGATAGGGGACCCTATTAAAACATCTAAACTATTTTTGTCAGCCGTAATGCTGGTCTTCTATCTACTTGTTTGGCATAAATACCTGTAATATTTTGTGGTCCAATAACATATGCCAAATCTTACAGACCGATCAGCTTGTCATCATTCATTTTAAAACTACTAGAAAAACTAGTAGACAGGCACATACGGGAAGGAGTCCTAAAGGACTCACCACTACACCGTCAACAATATGCCTACCAAGCGGGAAAGTCATGCGAACTGGCAATCCACCAGCTAGTGAGCAGATGCGAAAGGACAATGCAATGCAAAGACATTGCGTTGGGGGCCTTTCTGGACATTGAAGGGGCGTTTGACAACACAACCTTCAACTCCATAGCAACAGCAATGGAGAAAAGAGGGATTTACCCGCAGGTCCGACACTGGGTGAACAAGATGCTCAGGAGCCGGACTGTAACAATTACCCTATACGGAAAGACAGCAGAAGCGGTGGTCGCTGGCAGGTGCCCCCAGGGAGGGGTTCTCTCGCCGCTCCTGTGGTGCCTCGTCATGGACGACCTTCTGCTGCTACTTGAAAACCAGGGCATTTATGCCCTGGGGTACGCAGATGATCTGACCATTCTAGTTAGCGGGAAGTTTGGGACCACTGTATCAAGCCTGATGCAGAGGGCACTAACTACCGTGGAAAGATGGTGCAAGAACGAAGGGTTAGCTGTAAACCCGGCCAAAACGGCGATAGTCCCCTTTACCAGGAGACGAAAAACCGATGACATAACATCGCTACACATGTATGAAATGGAAGTCGCAATCAAAAATGAAGTAAAATATCTAGGGGTCATACTTGATACCAGATTGAACTTCAACTTCCACCTGGAGAACATCAGCAAAAGGGCCATGAGAGGACTTTTTGCGACCAGGCAAATGGTAGGACGCACATGGGGACTGAGACCCAGTATGACCAAATGGCTATACACCGTGGTCACAAGACCCATAGTGACATACGCGGCGCTCGCTTGGGGAGAAAAAACCCAAACCAAGAGCGCAGCCGCAAAACTCGAAAGAGTGCAACGACAGGCGTGTCTGCTGATTACTGGGGCAATGAGAACAACGCCCACAGCAGCCATGGAACACATATTATCGCTTCCACCACTACATCTATATGTTATGATGGAAGCCAGACAGGCAGCCTACAGACTGCACATAAATGGACACACTTTAAATGTAGGGTCATCTAGACCGGAAACATTTAAAGTGCTACAAGAAGAAGAAATCCTAAAAATGAGGTCCGATTTCACTAAAATCGTACACCCATCCCGCAGATTCAAAATAATCATACCACAGCGGAGTGAATGGACAAATGGAACATTCCCGGGAACGAGTAAAGGAACCATCTGGTACACAGACGGGTCCAAAAACACTAAAGGAACCGGGGCTGGTATCTATGGAGGCTGTAACCGGAGCAAACAACTCACGGTTGCTCTGGGGAAACATGCCTCCATCTTCCAGGCTGAAGTGGCCGCCATTGACTGGTGTGCCCACCACATAATGGAGTCGGGACTCAACAAAGGACCAATTACCATTATGTCGGACAGCCAGGCAGCCCTAAAAGCGCTAGCCTCGCCGATAGTTCAGTCCAGACTGGTTATAGACTGCATAAACAGGCTGGACGCACTGGCGACAACAACAAAAACACAGCTAGTATGGATACCCAAGGACCAAGGAATTATTGGACACTTAGGGGCCGACTTGCTGGCCAAACAAGGGGCAACAGGTGAATTTATAGGACCTGAACCCGCTTTCGGAATACCACATGAAACCGGAAAGGAAATAATCCGACGCAAGTTAGCAGAGGAGCATACAAAGGCATGGCACAACCAAATGGGAATGAGGCACACGAGACTCTTCCTGGATGGCCCGGTACCTGATAGCGCATTAGCGCTGTCAGGACTGAGCAGAATGAAACTAAGGAAAATCACAGGACTAGTTACTGGGCACTGTGAACTGAATAAGCACAAACATAGGATGGGTCTTGAGAAAAGCCCCCTATGCCGTGGTTGCTTGGAAGAAGAGGAAACTCCCCAACACCTACTGTGCACATGCGAAGCCTATAAACGGCAACGCACGGAGCAACTCGGGAAGCCCGTGCTTCCTGAAGAACAGCTCAAGAACATCTCCTGGCCCAAACTTCTTAGAAGACACAGGAATATACAGGGAGTAAAATAACCAGAGGAGCACAAAAGGACCACGGAGACCGTAGTGCAGGGACGCTAAGCGATACCACCTTATGTGGAAAAAAAAAAAAACATATGCAATTTATATTAAAAATAGTTTTTGTTTCGCGAATTGTAAATATTTTCTTTGAAACTAATCGTGTTGGTTTTGTTTTCAAAGCCCACTTTGTTGAAACAAAATAAAAAAGACAAGAAATCTCTTCTCTTTAAAATTTCATTCTTAGGGATTCTTTAGAGAGACTGTGTGGATGTTTTGATTGGGTACTCCAAGATAGATCCCTAAGGTATACCATGCATTAAATCTCCCACATTGGATCTATCACCCCCCTGGTGAACGATTTGCTTTCTGTCTGATAAATATGACATGATCATACTGATGACACTCGGATCGAGTTATAGAAGTAAAGCTTTCAGAATAGCATGCGCAACACAGTCGAAAGCTTTACTTAAATCCAGTAGGTTGCATGCTATTACCTTGCCCTCTTCGAAACAATTTATACGTCGTTAACAAATTCGTTAATGGCCATCACCGTCGATCGACCTGGTCTAAAACCAAACTGAGCATCGTTTAGCAACGTAGTTTGTTCTAGAAAGATATTTATTTGTTCAAGAAAAATAGATTCCATTATTATAGAAAATATTGATAGTATTAGAATTTGTCTATAGTTGTTTGCATCGTCTGATGCTGAGATGCTTAGAGTATAATTAAATTTATCAGTTGGGCGGTTACAGTTTAATATTTCCCACATTGCTTTGCTACGATTGCTAAAAGAGTTTATGTAGCTTTCGTTTGCCAACCTTTGTTCACGATTAATCTCTTTTTTGTATATACATTTTTTGCTAATGGCTTCCCTAATAAGATTTACTTGGTTCCTTATATCTCAAAGCTTATTTGAAAACTACTCGATTTTTATTTTCTGGTATACTTTCGGATATGCTTTATCAACGTTATTTACAATAATTTGTATGAATATATCCTAGGCACCGTTGGTTGCTACGCTTTTCATATTGGGCTATACAGTTTCGCTTAGCAGAGTGTATTACATTATACTACCTTGTTCCGTGATGGGACGAATACATTTTGCTATGACCGGATCAGTATTTTTTATGAGAATATTCATTAGGATACCGATATGGTCAGACACACAAATGTCAATTACTTTTGCTGTGTCATTAATGATTCTATTATTGGTAAATATATTATTTATGCATGCCTTACCTCTTGTTGCATTAGATATTACTTGACGTAAACCATAAGAGACGAAAAGATTCCAAAAATCTATACTATTCGTATCCATAGTATTAAAATGAACGTTAAAATCGCCACAGATATAAATTTTAAGATGTTAACTTTAAGCGCTCCAACATATTAGTGAGTATTTCAAGAAAATGTGAAAAGTACCCACCTGGAGAACGGTATACGAATATTGTTATTAAATTTGATTTAATTGGCATTATACCCGACATTTCACTGACAAGGTTTGTTGATAAATCAATGAGAAATTGTATTTTAGTGTATAGATAGTTGCGTTTATCCATGATGCAAGATCCACCGTTTTTAGCTGTTCGTCTACTAAAGCAACTCGCGTTTACAAAGTTGTTAATTTGACAAAAATGCGCTTCCTCATGCGTGAGCCAGTGTTCTGTAAAGGCCAATACATTGATGTCTTTATCTATTAAAAACGATTCAAGTTCCGCAATTTAATTACGTAGACATTGGATGTTGGTGTAAAATAATTGAAAAGAAGTAAGGAAAGATTCGCCACTTTTTATCAGTTTTCTTGAATAGCAGCAGTTGTTTGAAGAGTTCGGCGATTGAATAAAAAACGTCTCACAGATATTCCATTCGGCCAGGTTTTTAGATCGTAAGCCATATCTAAATGTAGTTGTAGAGCCAATTACTCCAACAATATTTATTCATGAGTATTAAATTAATTTTGTTAGAGTAATTTGCTGTACAACTTCGGATGTCGTGTTTGACTCTGTATTCGAGTTGGTCTTTGCTTTAGATTTCCTAGACTGGTTAGAGTTTTGCTGTTGGCGCGATGCTGGTAGAAATGACCTTGTCGCAGATTGTTTACATTCTGTAATGGAGACAGGAGTTTCTTTCCTAACCTTCTGTTGTAAAACTTCGTATTTCACAAGTAGCTCATTGTACCTCTCACCGAGCAACTGATTATCAAGGGTGAGTTGTATAATTAAGTGCATTTGATGCATGTAAGCTTCGAGTTTGAAATCGACCTCTGGCGTGATCGCTCGATCTGTGTCTGGCGGATTTGGAGAACAGATGATTTCCTTATCATTCATGATACATGCTTCTTTTATCAGCTTGGCACATCCTGGAGGAGTTAGCAATGAACAATGTGTGTGTCAGGAAGCCCGTCATTGGCATATTTCTACAGTAATGGCACGGTTTTACCGAGTTAAAATTCAGAAATGCTAGTTCGGTGGCCATCTTACTAAGTAACGCTATAATATACTGTAAACATTCATTGCCCTTTTAAAATTTTCTTTAAAATTTGTATCTTCATAAATATGCTTTCTTTATTTTTGTGGGCTTTTATTTTCTTATTATAAAAACTTGTATAAATTCAAAAATTTGTTAAATCATTTTAAATCTGACAGATTTTGTTTCAAAACGAATGCCTTTTAAGAATCAACACAGAATATTCAAATATCTCGTTTATTTTTTCTATAGTATTTAGTTTAGTTGATTTGAATAAAATCTAATAAAAATGTAAAGACTTCATGTAATATTAATAAATAAGATAATCCTAAGTATTGTTAAAATTTAATGCTTATTTGCAAATCTCTGGTCGATTTTCATTCGTTTGATTTATTTTAATGAGTATAGCAATTCTTTTTACTTTCAGTTGATCGCTTCAACTCAAAATTCCTCAATATTATTCCAAGGAGTGTTTTCCAATCCTTGATTAAGCATGAAGTAAAATTTCGAGTTTAGAAAAGCCTGAATATTTAGAATTGGGCGTGGAGCGAAGCACAGCGCCCAAATCCAAATGTTCAGGCTTTCCTAAACTCGAAATTTTAGTTCATGCGCCACGCGTATAAAACACTGCTTTATTATGAAGCTGTTAAATTTAGATATATAAATGTAGAATAAAATGTTGAAGGGCTTCGATTATATTAATGGTAAAACAAATGTGTTTTCTCTTACAGGGCCGCTTTTGCATACACACATTTAACATTTTGGAAATTTCAGACTGGTTTTCATCCCTGAGATAAATACATGAATGCATAGAAGTGCATTCTATTAGATTTGTCATTCAACAATATTTACAAAAAAATAAGTTCGACCCCTTTTTTAAATTTATTAGTTTCTTGTTAGAGCAGTAATAATACATAAAATGCAATTATAATTCTATAAATAGGATTTATGAACTAAGTTAATCGCAAGCAGCTGTTATTAAATTATTTAAATGCATACGTGTACAATATAAAATTAGAGAAAATAAAACTAGCACATAACACGATCCTTGTAAATTGCTGTTAGCTGCCAATCCATTCGATAAATATTTGTGTCTGCACAAAACCCGGCGCGATGTAAATCACCGCAGGCTATCGTTGCCATTCAAGTTTTTCCGCACCCCTTTCAACCCTTAAAAAACACAGCCGCCCATAATCCCATCAATAAAGAGAGCGAGTGACAAAAAAGAAACATTTAGCGACGAATTCATTAATCACTTAACTTGTTCCATGAACCGATTTTTAATTTTCTTCAGATGAACGCAATTTACAAGCCGTCCAATCAACTGCTTTCGATTAACTTTTTATTTCTAAATTTACCACGTGATTAACTTTATATTAAGACAATTATCGGGTGAACGGAAAATGTTATGAATATTAATTACACCACAGGCAGATTGTAATACAAGTACTTACATGCTTTAGCTTTTAATAGGTTTGAATTTATTGATAATTTATAGCGTTATTGATGTGCTGTCATTTTTGTATAACGCCAATTTTATATCATATGTGTATTTAAGAAAAAAATGGATAAAGAATACGAACATTTTGGGCATCAGTGTTATAAGGAGAATATCCAGATATTTAAGTATTTAAGTATACACCGTTCCATTTGTTTCTGGATCTCGTCTAGCCATGCTTTCGTGTTGTTATGTTGCAGTATCAACATTTACATTTTTTATTAATTGGCACTCCTGATTCCTTATTTTAACAGTGTTGCAATAATTTATGATATCATAAGTAATCCTCTTTTTAATTTTGAAGAGGTTTATTGTTAATCTTGCAACAATTATTTCGCCACGCGGTCGCTTCTTCGAGCATTTTATTATTAAATCAAATTAATCTAGTGTTGCAATGCTGTGTCAATGTCAAAGTGAAAAATAATTTCAGGCACATATTGAATATTAACATGCCAAAGATTATCTCTGAATCAAAAAGGTTACAAATTCTGAAATCCTACAAACATTTTAGGCAAAGTAATCCTGCTTTGGCTAAGCTTTCAGGGAAATGTGTAGTTATTATGGATAATGCTGCATACCATTCTGTGCAATTAGACAAAACTCCTTCATTTTCTTGTAAGAAATGCGAAATGCAGGAGTGGTTGGTTAAACACAATGTAAAATTCAATCCAAAATTAACCAAAAAGGAACTATGGGCTTTATTTATACCTTTTCGATCAAATGACAAAATTTACGTAGTTGATGACATTTTGAGAAAGAACGCACACGAAGTTCTTAGATTACCGCCATACCATTGTCAATACAATCCAATTGAAATGGCATGGGGGTTTTGTAAGACTTACTACAATAAGCACATAAATTCTAAGCAACCATCTAAGGATCGTGTTCAGAATTTATGGCTTGAGTCTCTCTCAAAATGTACATCCGATATGTGGCAAAATTTCTGTGATCATTGTGAAAAACTTATTTCGGATGACTGGACAAAACACATGGGGAACCTTTCTTTTGAAACCATTCCTCCTTTTATTATTTTGCATGGGGAATCTGGCTCAGAACAAACATCAGAAGATTCAGATGCAGGTTCTCTTGACTAAATAATAAAAGTGGAATGAGGGCTTAAAAATTGTTTGACATGAAAATTATCAGTATCACAAGAGGGTGGGAATAAATTTGCAATTCTACAAAATAATATTGAGGGCCAACAGAAGAGAGAAGACCAAAATTAAGGTGGATGGATGGAGTTGATCAAAATGAGTTAACGGGAAGACCCAAGCGAGAAATACAAATGGATGACGAAATAAGTTTGCAGAGCCGAATTTATTATATTTGTTATATACAATATTATTGCTCTGTTTGTATGTACAAAAACCAAGTAGTAAATTTTGTTAATCTTAAAACTGCATATTATTATCCTTTTATATCTGAAAATTTGTAAAACAGGCAATAGTGTAAGATCACAATAGTCAGAAATTATAACCTTAAAATCGAACATCTGACAGTGACATTTAAAAACCCTGATTTAAAACACAACCAGCCCCATTTACAATACTTAAACTGTCACTTTTCCATAGCTAGGCGAGATCCAGAAACAAATGGAATCGTGTATATTTATTTACGAATATTTCCTTGTTATTCTAAAAAAATACAACATGATAAAACCATAGTAATAACTTAACTATAACTATACTATAACTAACCTATAACTAAATTATAACTATAACTATATATATGCTCAGTGAACATATCTAAAATAAATATAAACATGTAATATAATACAAAAAAAAAACGTTTACAAAAATGAATTAAGATAAACTAAAGACAAGCATGAAAGAATTCTATTATAATCATCATAATTTATCGAAAACAAGAAGTTTTATCACGCGTTCACTGAGCATATATTTACGTATAGTTCTAATTTAGTTATAGGTTAGTTATAGTATAGTTATAGTTAAGTTATAGTAATATAGGTTTTAGTAAAATTTCGATTTTAGAAAAGTCTGAAATTTAACTTCATGCTTAATCAAGGATTAGTATAAACATCTCATCTCATCAGAAGAAAAATTCCCTGTTTACATCATGTTTTTAAATCAGAAGCTATTTCTTAACTTATAAATAATTCTATGCGTGTATTTTCCACCCATAAACTATATATATATATATAAACATCTTTATTGTGTACAAAAAAAAATTACAGTTTGTTTATTTTTACACTATATTTTATTTTTTGGATCCTTGGCTATCGACCATCGGTCTTTCAGCCTGAGTTGTACTTGTCCTTGTCTTGTCAGTTATGATTCATGTGAGATGAAATGAATTGATAAATGGTGGTTTTTGGGTTGTTGAAATTTTGAGAAATATTGGGGTTTCGTGCTAAACAGAGGTGATTAAGGATGTCATGGATGTGTGGGTTAGATGCGAATTTTTGGGATAGTTGGGTAAGTCGTTGTTGGATAGGGATTATTTCTGTTTTTTCATACAATAAGGTATTGGAGGGGTTGTGGAGTGGGTTATTGGGGTGTCGGATTTTTGTGAGGATTCTAAGGGCTGATCGTTCTGCGACTTCGATATTATTTAATGTTGAGGGACGAGGGTTAAGAAAGAGGATTGAAGCATATTCTAATAGGGGGCGGCAGATCATTTTATAAATGTGGACAGCTGTTTTTGTCGTGATCCCTTTATTTTGGAAGGTTAACGATCTGAAATGCCGCGCCCTATTTTGAATTTTTGTTTTCATGGTTTGGGAATGGAGTTTGAAGGATAGTTTGGGGTCGAAAGTGATGCCAAGGTATTTACACGCAGGGGATGGGCTAATTACGGTGTTTGATATGGTTATGCTAAATGGGGAATTGAGCGGTCTGTGGAAGGGTATGAATAGATAGGATTTATTGGGATTAATGGATATTCTCTATTTGGCAAACCAAAGAGATAGCGAATCTATTAGCCCTTGGAGAGTAGAGAGAGCTTTAGGAAGGGTGGGTTGGTGTGTTATAAGGGCAGTGTCATCGGCAAAGAGCAGAAAATATGCCGAGGGACTAAGGTACTGTGGGTTGGGGTTGTATATGTCATGAATATAGATATTGTATAGGAGCGGAGATAATGGAGAGCCTTGGGGAACACCTTGTTGAGGAATAAAGGGCCGGGAGATGGTATTTTGGACGCGGACATGAAGGAGTCGATTGTTTAGGAAGTTATCAATGAGATAAATTAGGTGTAATGGGATATTGAGGGAGTTGCACTTAAACAGCAAACCTCGATGCCAGACTGAGTCAAAGGCCTTTTTTATATCTAGGAATAGTATAGCTGTTATTTTGTTTTCGAGGTGTGCTGTTTGGCAGTTGGAGGTTAGGATAGTGAGTGGGAGAGTGGTTGATCTATTATGGAGGAATCCAAATTGATAGGGAGGAATGTGTTGGGCGATATGAGCTAGGAGTTTATTTTTAAGGATGGATTCGAATAGTTTTCCCAGAACTGGAAGCAGGGTAATTGGTCTATAGCTAGTGACTTCTAGCGCATCGCTATCGTGTTTTAATATACACGTAATTATACCCTGCTTCCATTCCTGGGGGATGGTTTGGGTTTGGTAAATGAAATTGAGGATTTTGATAATATATTTATGGATGTTTTCTGGAAGGGATTTGAGGATTGATCTAGGAATGTTATCATAACCAGGCGCGCTGTTTTTACCTTTATGTAGCACAGTGAAATACTCTTCCTCTTCTATGTCATCATCAGGGAGATAGGGATTATGGTTATTTATGAAGGATGCGTACCAGGAGTTTACGGTATTATAAAAATCGTCATTATATGTCATCGTCTGTTTCTCAGAAAAGTTTTCTTCGAAATACCCGGCAAATATGTCGGCTATTTCTTTGGAGTCACATGTCACTTCGGTTGTTGTCGGATGTCGTAGTTTCTGTACTATGTCAGTCCTTTTGTATTTAGATAGCTTTTTAATTTGGTCCCAGTAGTTTTTGCCCTGTCGTCTGTTTATTTCTTCGCCAGTATCCATTTGTCTTGTTTGTAGTCTTTGATTAATTTGTGAATGTCTTTATTTAGTGCATTAAATTTTTGTTTTAGAGTTTGTTCGTTCGTCTGTTGTATGTCCCTATATAGTTGTCTTTTATATTTAATCAGTCTAAGGATATATTTTGGGAGAGGATATTTATATGTGGGTTTTGTATACGTCGGAGTGTTCTTTTTAACTGAGTCAGAGAGTACTGGAAGGAATTGGGAAATAGTGGTGTTTGAAATGTTGTCGTAAATGGATATAAATTTAGTAATATCTTCTGTCACTTGGTCTATGTCACAGTACTTATGTCTGTACAAAGTTTTTGGACGGGTGGGTATTGGGGGATTTGCTTGTAGGGAAAATATTATTGAGAGATGATCGGAGCATATGTCAGGGATTAGGCTGATGTCTGTAATTAGGTGTCGGATGTTGCTAGTGCATAATAGGACATCGGGAGTGGAAGATTGGTTTTCGGACATAATAAAGGTAGGAGGAGTCTTAATTCGGACAAAGTTAGAGTTTGACATAAAAGAGGAAAGCTGTTTCGATTTCGTTTTGTTGATATTAAGGTCGTCGATTATGATGACGTGGTCATATAAGGATGCTTTCGTTAAAATGGTTTGTTCAATATTGGAGAAGGGGTGGATATAAACTAGGAATAGGTGTAGGGTAAATTGTGGTAACTCAATGGTACAGTGTAGGCATTCGTTCAGGATGTTATTGATTTTGGGGGGCCCATAAACTATTTTTACATCTAATTAATTAATATTTGATATTTTTAATATTACGAACATACGCGCTATAAAATTTTATACATATGAGTATGCAAATTGTAATTATTTTTATGGCGTAATCTAAACAGGATTTAAATAATATTCACCTCCTCCAATAAAAATGTTAATACCGTTTATTTATGCACATAAAATCCGTATTTTTAAATCTAATTGCACGATATGGAGAAACGAACAAAACTCGTTTAAAACCCCATAAAAAAATGCGCGCTCGGTGCACATAAAGAATCGCAACTAATTAATTCCTTGTGCGATTTTATAATTGGAAACAAATTTCGTTCAATTTTAGAATTCAGTTTCAAACAAAAATGAATACAAGTTTCTTTTAATAAGTAATTTCGACGTTTAGCTTTTTTAACTATAAACTACATATTATTTTTTTGCTAGGTTGTAAGTATTGTTTTAAACTATAAATTGTATATTACTTTTTTGCTAAATAGTAATGTCCAAACCAACCCAAAAATTAGTATGCAGTTTATACTTTAAACTAAACGTTTAAATTACTTATTTAAAGAAATTTGTATTATTTCTGTTTGCCACGGAATTCTAAAATTGAACAACATTCGTTTCCAAGTATGAAAATGTACAAGGTAAATTAGTTGCGATTCTTTATATTCAAACAAAAAATATTACATGTTTTTTTTGAATATGTAATTTAAATAAGTAGTTTTTTTTTCAACTAAAACTACATATATTTTTTTGTTAGGTTGTTGTAAAAACAAAATCGCCAAACGTCATCATTATCCAGGGCAAACGCGATAATACGATATGTATTAAAATTTTTACAAAATCGCAAATTTCTTAAAAACTGTTGGAAGGATATAGCAACAACCCGGTATCAATGAAAAGGAAATTTAATTTCACATCAGATAAAGTGTCACAAGATAGATGGTTCCATTTAAAAAAAATGAAGTTATGCAGGTTTGAAGTACTGAAGAATACCGTCGACGGACTCGGTTCAATTTAGAAAATCTGACTAATGGCAAAAACTTAAACAAATACTACATTTCTTCCCGAACCCAAAACTGTAAGCCGCACAACACTGACTTATTTCATTTTGAAGATATTGTTAATGAAATCGTCAAATTTATGAAAAAAAAATGAAATAACTCGAAAACGGTTCAACTGAGACCCAATGTTGTGTGAATAAACTCATGTTTATTTTTAACGAGCAATCCAAAAATGTAAAAATATATAGGGTGTTCTGTTTAAAAAAGGGAAGTTGGTGTTTACTTCCGGTATGACCGCAAGGCCGCCTTATTTAGCAATAATTTTGAATTTTGGGTTATATATATATATATATATATATATATATATATATATATAAATTAATAAAAGTGATAAATGAAACATAGTAATAGTTTCATTTAATTTTGATATGGATTACCACTTAGTAACGGTGAAAACCATCGTGATGTTGAATGTATTTTTATTCAGCTCGTAAAACTGCACTACTTTGCCCTTTAACCGTTTCTCTATCTCTTGTTGTATGAAAAAATAAAAATGAAAAAAAAACTCACCCTGTATATATACACGATTTCTAGCATTACAATTAAATGAATTCTAAAAAAAACATATTTTGCTAAGGCCATGTATGTATGTACAACACGCAGCTTGTGCGTGAAACTAGGGGTACTATGGTATTAAATTATTCATTGTGAAATAATCTACTTATATATGTTATTAACACGAAAATGTTAATATGATTCTTAAAACCATGGTAAATCTTGTAATAGAAGTTTCTCTAAATAAATAATTAAAACGTATAGTTTATTTTTAAATGGGTAGTTTTTTTGGTATGTTGTATAATTCAATATTGTTAATTGAATTCGTTTATAAATTTAAATGGACGCAGACGGAAACGTGCATGTTTTATTGAGCAATGCGAGCAGTTCGTGTATTTTATTAAATTTATCAATGCGATAATAAATCTGTGTCTAGGATATAAATGCATTGGGGAAAGCTGTTATATATTTATCTATTTACGTAATCCTCATTGCAATAAATTACGAGAAACGCTTTAAAGACTGTTAAATTTCAAATAAACTTAAATTTTACTTCGATTTTTGTGGCGTTTAACAAAAACTCTGTCATTACATAACATATTGTATCGAACATAGTTATTGTACCGACTTTTATTATAATTATTGTACCAAGTTTTAACATAATTATTGTACCGTTTTCTCAAAATCTGACAACCAAATATTTTTTGATTTACTATTAAAGTAAAGAATACTACTTGATTTTCCCGTGACAAATCCTCAAATTTAAAACTTCTGTAATTTTGTCTTATTGTCTTAATTTTGTTACTTCAAACTTTCTAACAAAGCAGTCATTGCTAAGGCGTAAACTGGCTTACTATTAGACCAGCGTATCTCAAACTGTTAGATCGGTTAATATTAAATAAATAAAGTATACATGTTGTTTTGTTGAGATGTCTTTTTATAATTAAACTAATGATATGATTTACGTTCTTTGCACATTTATTTTACTTCCATATGTACATTTCGGACACAAAGTTGATATATGTCTGAAATGTGTGAAGAAAAAATGTGTGGATTAGTGCTTTCTTTATCAAATTTTTTAGTTAGTTGAATATCAGAAAAATATCAACATTTTATGATCTAATGTATTATATTAAACTGTAGTAAATTTGGTAATAAAAAATAGTGATTTGTCCATTACAGCACTACTCTCCCCATCACCTAAACAATTGATAATTGACATAATAAACATATTTTCACTTATAAAGTTGGAAAAGACCACATTAAATCAGCGTTTTATGCGCGTGGCGCATGAAGTAAAATTTCGAGTTTAGAAAAGCCTAATTTGGCTCGGTCGCTCCGCTTCGCTACGCACCCGAGCCAAATTTTTTAGGCTTTTCTAAACTCGAAATTTTACTTCATGCTTAGTCTGGGAGTGAAAGACACTTGTTTGTTTTGTCATTGAAACAATTTAAAATTTACGTAAAAGGTTTATTGTCGTGTTATTGACGGAGAATGTCAATTTTGATACAAGTTAAAAAGGATTTAAAAGATAATAGGTAAATTATAGTCAATTTAATGATGAAATACTATCAAAAGGCCATAATAGTGAGAATACAACTCATAGCCTACTAGAACGAATTTTCAGCCAATGAGATGCAAGGAAAGCCGTAGGTACATGTCTATCACCGCGGTGATAAAAAAACAAAAGAAGCGGTGGGTGATAAGTTGTCCTGTCATTCGAAACGTCAAAATAGGTAAAGTTTCGTGCAGTGATATTAATAGAAAAGTGAAAAGTGTGACGCCAAAAAACACCGTCATGAACAAAGAATCACAGTGGCGGCAGTTTACGAACTTTTGTGCGGTTAAAAATTTCGCAATCAATAGGGAAACAACAATATCACAGCTGTCGATAATCTTAAGGGATTCACATTATTTTATTCGTGATATTCTCTCACTAAATATAACTCGTGATATGATTAATTATCGATGATATTTTGTCGTTGAAACCGAAGCAGCACATTCAACTCGTGCTGCGCACTCGTTGAATCTGTAGCTCGGTTTCAACTCCAAAATATCATCGATAATAATCATACCACTCGTTATATTGCGGTTGAGAATATAACTTAAGCGTCACAAGACTACATTCAATCCAATCAGAATCGCTTATTTCCATAGATAAATGTTATCACAGCGGTGATAAAATCCTATCACATTGTTTTGGTCGTTGCTACGAAAATTATTCGTCAAATGTGGCAGTCGATAATTAAACATGTCAACCGAGCGATGGAGTGAGGTTTCCAAGACGGAAATGTAGTGAAATTCTTTATATTCTCTCATCAAATATAACTCGTGGTATGATTAATAATCGATAATATTTATTCGTGAAACCGGAGCAGCACATTTAACTCGCCATTCGGGCTCGTTGAATCTGCAGCTCGGTTTCACTCATGAATATTATCGATGATAATCATACCACTTGTTATATTACAGCTGAAAATAAAGTCGACTATGATGAAATACTATCAAAATATTATAATAGCGAAATTACCCTCAAAATGTTGCAATAGTCATTTAATGATGAAATATTATTAAAATGCCATAATAGTAAAAATACAGTCGACTATGATGAAATAGTATCGTCTTAAAGTAAAATTACCGTCAACATTTTAAAATAGTCATTTAATGATAAAAAAACTATCAAAATGCCACAATTGTGAAATTCTGTCAAAATGTTACAATAGTCATTCAATGATGAAAAACTATCAAAATGCCATAATAGTAAAATTGCCGTCAAAATGTTACAACAGTCATTTAATGATGAAACACTATTACAGTCAAAAGGCTAAGTTATTTCAAGACAACATTTCATAATAGTCAATAAACAACTGTCACATATTAATGTCACAATGATCCTTAATTCGAATACGTCAGATATAATCAAAATATCATGATGGAAACAGAGAAGGGTTAGGTTAGAAAGGTAACATTAGCTTCATCGCAGCTTGTCATTTAACCTAACGTAATTTTATTAAATTATAAATTATCAGAAATGCCCTAAAATGTGATGGTTGGCCAAAACCAATTTTAACAAATGTTTACACTTTGAAGAAAAAACACACGAAATAATGTGATTTGAATGTAATGACTACAGGGTGTCTACGCTAAACCGTTCGTTAAAAGTTTATGGGGTTGCCGTTACACTAAAAATTTGAAAAAAATCCTTGTCATATGGTTGAATCAGTTCTCCCTATGTGAAAAATTTTCAACTTTATATCACTTCCGGTTCCACCGGAAGTAGCACCAAGTTTGTTATTTTAAATAGAACACCCTATATATTAGTAATATTTTAGATTCCTTGTTTAAATGGCAACATATTTTATTCGAACGTATGTACACTTATCTCTTATAGTTTTCAAGAAAAAAAATTATTTCTAAAATTCTTACCTCTAAAAGGCATTTTGAAGTCTGTCTGTAACTTTTCTTAAGAATAAGATAAAAATATGATTTATATCTCTACTTGTACCTAGAGGATGCCTCTATGAGTCAATTAATCGGAAACTGTCAATTTTCATAATAAGTGTTCTTAAAATGTCAATATCTAAGTGCCCTCATCAATATCTAGTAATTCATTTTCTTTTAAATGGAATGACCCAATTTTTATTACATGGTACGATTGGGGGGAAGATTTCCTACAAAAAAGTATTATAAAACTGTACTCCTAAAGCAAGTAGTTTTCGAATTATTTCGTAAATTCGTTTTTTGTCGCATTTATGCAGGGAATAATGCGCGCATAAGTCGCAATTGAATTTTAGTAGGCCAGCAGTATGCTTTTGTTTTATCGCGATTGTATTGGAAAATATCAAATAATAAAAAGAATTAGTACAAAGTTTTACAGAAATCAACAAAATAAATTATTTCACAAATCAACAAATTATCAATTTATTCTTTATACATGGCAACTGCCAATTGAACAAAATTTGATTCCAATCTTCTAAATCTTGTTTTATTCATCAGCGGCAAATGTGGATAGGTTTCATTAAATATTGTACGTCTTCGAGTACCAATTCTATCGCAGTTGCCATGTATAATGAATAAATTTATAATTTGTTGATGGGTGTATTTATTCATTTCGTTGATTTCTGTATAACTTTGTACTAATTGTTTTTATTATTTGACATTTCGCATTACTTAAGCGACAAACCAAAAGCATTACTACTTGCCTACTAAAATTCAGTTGCGACTTATGCGCGCATTATTCCCTGCATAAATGCGACGAAAAACGAATCTTCGAAATAAGTCGAAAACCACTTGCTTTAGGAGTATAGTTGATAATACTTTTTGTAGGAAATACTCCCCCCAACCGTACCACGTGATAAAAAATGGGTCATTCCATTTAAAAAAATTGAATTACGAGATATTGAAGAGGGCACTTCGATATTGACATTTTAAGAACACTTATTGTCAAAATTGACAGTTTCCAATTAATACACTCATAGAGGCATCCTCTAGGTACAAGTAGAGATATAAATCATATTTTTATCTTACACTTAAGAGAAGTTACAGATAGATTTTAAGATGCCTTTTAGAGGTCAAAATTTATGAAATATTTTTTTTGCTTGAAAACTATAAGAGGAATCCAAAAAATTACTAATATATAGGGTGTTCCGTTTAAAATAACAAAGTTGGTGCTACTTCCGGTGGAACCGGAAGTGATATAAAGTTGAAAATACTTCACATGAGGAGAACTTATTCAACCGTATGACAAGGATTTTTTGCAAGTTTTTAGTGCAACGGCAACCCTATAAACTTTTAACGAACGGTTAACGTAGACAATCTGCATATTGACTGTACTAACTATAAGTAGACTTGCATTTCATTGCATCGATTATATTAACTATTTTGACAGTACTGAATATATATCGAAAGTATAGATTATTTTGACTGTTTTGACAGTACTGACGGTATCGATTATGTTGATTATTTTGAAATTACTGATTATATTCAAAATTCTGACGGTTTTTCTAAGTTTCCTAAATTTTCGTTAATTTTAAAATTTTCCTTCATTTTTCAAATTCTTTTTAATTTTTATGAAATTCTTAAATATTTGTTAACTTGAAAAACGTTAGTGTTTTTCATGAAACTCCAAGATTTCCGTTAGTTTTCAAAATTTTGACGAATAGTATAAACATTCTTAAGATTAACGAAAATTTGCGAAAATCGTTGTAAATTAACTAAAAGAACCTAAAATCTTGAAAATTTATCGACATTTTCAAAAAACTAAACGAGCGTCTTCCAATCCCAGATTAAGCATAAAGTAAAATTTCGAGTTTAAAAAAGCCTGAAAATTTGGATTGGTCGCGTAGCGAAGCGAAGCGACCAATCCAAATTGGGCTTTTCTAAACTCGAAATTTTACTTCATGGGCCACGCGTACAAAACACAAATTTAATGTGAAGCTCAAAATATACGTAATGTTTGCAAATGTTTATATGGAATATGTAAAAGAATACTTAAATGAAAAAAAAGTTAAACCTATCCGGATGCATTTCTAGCTCTTTCATGAAATAAAACTTGCCTTTTTTTGATTTTTCAACTACAAAAGATGAACCCAAAACCTTCTCAGGATATTTAACTGTAATAAAGTTAAGAGGTCTAAAACGTCTTTGTCACTTTCGATGTCTGAAATCACTTTGATAATTATCATATGATCTGTCGAACTGTAATTAATTTGAAAAATTCACATTTTAAAACAATTTTAATAAAATAACTGAAAGAGTTACGACATAAAGCGATAACGCATTATGTGCTAATTTTTCGATTATCTACAACTTTCTTAACAAGATTTTTTTATATGATCAATATTAAAAATAATCCAAAAAATGCTAAGAGTAAACTACCACTTCCGGTTTCCGCATTTTTACCAAAAGTTGATTGGATACTACTATTGTAATAAAAAGCTTAAGTTTATAGTCTCATCTTAACAGCTCAATTGGTTTAGACTTTATCGTGGCGACCGGACAGAAGGACTGACATTTTAAAAAAATATTCATCATCAACTCGGGGACCTCAAAAGGGATATATCTACTAATATTTTTGATTTCGAAAAGTTACAAAAATTAACATATGTATTTGAAATATTCTACAACTAAGTATTAGACATTTTTACTAACATTTTATATACTTAATAAATTAACTTATAAAAGAAATCTAAAATGTTAATCAGATATAAGTTGAGAGAGAACACAGAAGTTTGTCCAGTTTTGGAATTTTTCCCACAGTTCTCATTGCGCTATATAATGCGATTTTAAATTCCACAGATGGTCTCGTAATGGAAAATTTATGATTTACTCCATTTATTCTGTCCGCATATATACAGTTAATTAAGGAGGTGGGTAATTAGGCAAGCGTTAATCCACTTCCATTTTCCATTTTAATTCCATCTTTATGTTACATTTTCTTGATAATTCGTTGATTATAAAACAAATCAAACAAATTAATATGAAAATCCTTAGTAAATAAAAGTGAATAGTGAAACAAGCCAAGTATTATTTTTGATTTATCATTATTGGTTTAGAATGTTTTACCAAGTGATAAGTGATATAGCCATTGAAGAAATAAGGTAAATATGTTTTAAACTGATTGGGTGAGTTACGTGGTAATTCAAATAAAAGTGTGAAGAAAGGTTAGTAGTGCTTTATTTCTGAATTAAATATGTTTTATTTGATTTTTATCAGGTTGTTATACATGAATATTTTAAAAGTAATATTATAACCCAACTGTAACAGTATTTTTAAAGTGTAAAATTATAACTAAACGTGTTATTTACTTCAATTATTTTATAATAGTGTTTGAAATTCTGTTATTCAGTAATTGGCGCTTAATAATAAAAGCCAGTACGTCTGATATTTCCCTATCGATTGCTAATTATAAGTTTTAAAACAGTTCGTGATCATTAAAAGTTGATTTTCGTCGAGCACATGCAAACTAAATTTATACACGCGTTATACAAATCGAATTATAATTAGATACCGCGATATACATATAAATCATTTAGCTACGTGTAAATAAACCTTAAAGCAATCTGGTCTCAACGGGATTGCAATTTGCAGTTTAACAACATGCAACGTTTCATTTTTATTTTAAGGTAAAAGTAATAAGAATAATAATAATCACGTTTTTTTTTTTCTAGAAATAAAAACATTCAACACTCATAATAATAATAACAATTAATTGATCTCAAATTGCTTACAACAATATCAAGTCTGATTATTCTTATAAAGATAATTTGCTTAATTATTTTGGGGTCAGTGATCTCGCATTTCTTCTCAAATTTTATAAATTTTACTTATCTATAAAAACAGTATTTACATCCTCCCACCTTTACGTATGGCTATTTATTATTATTATATTATAATTATTAGATTATTAGTATTATAAGATTATTATTATTATAAGATTTTTATAATTACTGGGTTATTATTATTATTATTATTATTATTATTATTGACGTGTGTAAAACAATTGTTAAAACATTATTAAATAAAAAAAGGTCAACGAAAGTAAACAAACGCTTTGAGAGAAACGTAATAATTTTCATGAGATGGTTCGTGTAAGTATAAAGTTTAGAAATTCGTAACGGTTAATTTTATATTACATGTTATTATGTGTAATTTTATATTATTTGATAATGAGAACGTTTGTTTTGTACCTGGCTATTTTAAAGGAATAGTTATTTTTAAGTGTTCTTAATGGTTCACATAATTACTTAAATGTAAGTAACATTTTCTGTTGGATAATGTAAAATTTGTATTATTTTGATCCAGTTAGTATACTCGTGTAATATTTCATGACGTCCATAATTGTTTAAATACAGAATTAATATATTTCGTCAGAATAACTATTAATTATCAAATTTTCTTAAGTTATCATCATCTTTTCTTTGCAGTGCACTACAATACATTGTATATTGATAATTGAATAAAAGTCACTTATAAACAGAGCTGGGACGAATCCTCGTAAAAAGGATTCGAATCACGAATCCGAATCACCTAATATGATTCGAATCACGAATACTCGAATAAAGGATTCGTAAGAGATAAATATGATTCGAATCATAGATTCGAATCCTGTTTTTTCGAATCACGTATACAACTCCTTTAAGAAGAAATTTGATTTTACTATTTTTGTTCAACCATTTATATATAAATATCGTTACCAGTTGTTTTAACAAAAATATTTAAAATCTAATTATTTATTATTAACACTGAACATCGTTGATAACAGACTAAATATCTGTGTTACTCTGATTAAAGATGTATTTGTGTGTTTCTGAACTTCACTTCAAATCAGTGTTTTGTACGCGTGGCGCATGAAGTAAAATTTCGAGTTTAGAAAAGCCCGAAAATTTGTCTCGGGTCGCTGCGCGACCCTCGACAAATTTTCATGGGGCTTTTCTAAACTCGAAATTTTACTTCATGCTTAGTCTGGGAGTGGAAACCACTCGTTTAAAGCTTCAAATTGAACTCTATTATAAATGCGTTGAATGCCTGAAAATTACGTAGATGAAAAATTCACTGAATGTCATTAAAACTGGAAAAGTCAGAGAAAAGTCATGAAATTATATTCAAATTAACCAAAACACCAACAAAAAAGCCATATGACATTATTAAATTTGTCAAAATCAGCAGGCAAATTACAAAACACTTATAAATGTATAAAATTAACTTAAATATTGAGAAAAACAATGAAAACAATTTAAAAAAAATGGAGGTTTCCATCAGAAGAAAGTTATATTAAAAGGCCAGGGAAAAAATCTTAAATCAGGAAAATGTCTGAAAAATTTAATATTTCAGATTGTGGCTACCATGTCAGTTTTACTTCAAATAATATTAAACATAATTTTCAAAACTAGATTATTATCTCAAAAACATTTTTAGTCATTTAATGTTCTTATTATAGCATATAGTTTGATGTTTCGAACGAGCGTTTCCACTCCATGTGGGTCTTTTTGAAATTTCGCATTTACCACAACAAACCACAAACCTTGCAAGTCTTGAAAGCCAACATTGAAGAAGAAATGCTGTAAAACGTGGACAATCAACATCAACTCAAGAGATGGTCATTTGACCGATATCATTTTTTTACCTTTAGATTATCAATTTTACACCTTTAACTAATTAACTTTCAGTCAAAACATTGCCCATTTTTTTCATTTCTAATAAAATGGCAGCCAATTCATAATATGACATTACTTTTGCCTTATATTACACGAGACAAAAAGTTTCTATCTTAGGAAATGTTAATTTTTGTTTTTTAAAGTAGATTTACTATCCTTGTTTACGCACGAAGTTAAATATAGAATTTAGAAAATTCTGAAAATTTGGTTGCGTTGCGTAGCAAAACGGATAAAACACTGAAATATTGTGAAATTAAAATATACTGGTTTTTACTTATTATGTTTGAATTTTATAGCAAATTCAGTTTGAATTTATTAGAAATGTCTATGTCCCGAGAAATACAGGGAGTTTTTCTGA
Organism: Philonthus cognatus; assembly: GCA_932526585.2. NCBI lineage: Eukaryota > Metazoa > Arthropoda > Insecta > Coleoptera > Staphylinidae > Philonthus > Philonthus cognatus. The sequence continues at coordinate 19,284,991 of OW052244.1, read as the reverse complement.
CGTCACACATGAAATTCCTCGCGTGACGTGAAAAGTAAATGTAATTGAACTTACAAAGTCAACTAAGTTTTAAATTAAGACAACCTTATACACTAACCACCTTGATAGCTGAGTCACGCGTGGAAGTGCTCACGTGACGTAAACAATCAAGGTAATTAAACAATACAAGGTCGGCTCGGTTTAAATCAAGACAAACTTCAACACACCTTGGTTGATGTCGTCACGCGTGGAAATCCGTACATGACGTTAAATCCAAGATCATTACTGTGCAAGGTTGTCTCGATTTAAACCGAGCCGACCTTATCAATCGCGGAAATCCTCACATGACGTCAAAATCAAAGTCATTACTGTATAAGGTCGACTCGGTTTAAACTGAGACAGTCTAGTATAAGGTTGTCTTCATTTAAACGAAGACTAAGCATGAAGTAAAATTTCGAGTTTAGAAAAGCCCCGTGAAAATTTGTCGAGGGTCGCGCAGCGACCCGAGACTAATTTTCTGGGCTTTTCCAAACTCAAAATTTTACTTCATGCGCCACGCGTATAAAACAGTGATTTGACGAGAAATTTAAGAACACAAAAGACATTTATTATGTTAATCCTCAAAATTAATTCGAATTATTTTTGACGATTCAAATCCTTTTGTAAGTATTGGAATTCTTTTATAAATATTGGAATTTTTTCATAAATACTCGAACCTTTTTATAAATATTCGAATCCTTTTATAAGGATTCGAATCCATTTATATGGATTCGAATTCGAATACGAATCCTCTTAAAAAAAATGTAACAAATCCGGATCACGAATCCAGTTGAACTAAAGTATTCGAATGCCTCTTTGAATCCTCTAAAAGGATTCGAATCCAGGATTCGAATCCTGAATGATTCGAATCCTGCCCAACTCTGCTTATAAGTATAAATAAAATTTCCAATACTTGTTTGCAGAATACTTTAAATATTAAAAGTGCAATTCTACAATCTACAACAAATTAGTCTGATTATAAATTAGATAATTTACAAAAAGTCACTTAGCCAAGCTATCAAGCCAAGTGACTTTTATTTAATTATCAATATTGAAAACATGTTTTATAAAGTGATTAATGAAAACCAAACTGAAAATATATTTTTTTATATAAATAAATGACGTACAAATCTAAGTAGTATGTTTTAAACCTAGTAATATTTTACTGTTTAATACGCGTGGTGAATAAAGTATAATTTCGAGTTAGAAAAATTTTGAATTTGCCCGCTACGCTTTGCTTTGCGCGGGCAAATTCAAATTTGCAGGCTTTTCCAAATTCGAAATGTTACTTTATGCTTAAAAAGGGACGGCAGATACTTAAAAATTTCAAATTAAACGCTTTTATAAAACAGCGAATAATTCTAAATTTATTGAAATTGAAATAAATGCTTTCACAAGCACCAAATTTGTAACTGTGAATGTACATTTCTTGAAAATGACTATTAGTCGAAACTAATCGGAATTATTAAATAATATTAGTGAAACAAACCAAGTTCTATTAATTTTTATAAATTAATTTACAAATATTTTAATCATGTATCATAAAGTGACTAATGAGAACCAAACTAAAGATGTACCAAATATATACTCTAAATGGATTTTTTAAATTATAAATTAGATAATATACAAGTTACAAAGTTTAATCCTAATCTTAAATTAAAAAAATATAAAGCATTATTTTTTATAGAAATGTACTCGGTTAATATTGAATTGTATTGGTGGAAAGAATCAATCGATACGGCTACGATATCCATTGTGATGCAACTTGTAACTGCCACTTGAAATTTTTCACGCAGGCTTTGTTAATTGACAGCTAAATTTCGTGTATTAACGAATACGTCGCGCAACAAAAAAATATTAAATATTTTTAATATGATTGATATGGCATGTGAATTAATGCCGCTAGACGGATATGTGACGGATGATTTATTATTTTCCAGATATAACATTACAGTATAATTACATTTTACAACTTCTGTCGTATAATGAATATTTAAAAAAAAAATAATGCTTATACTTACATATATAATTTATATCAGGGCGTAGTTCCCATTTCATAGATCGTCTATCCTATTATATAATATATAAAAAGTATGATAATGTTCATATAAACTGATTGCAGTTTATACGAACATTATCGTAATTTTTATATGTTATGTTTAAAGTGTTGCAAACTAAAAGAAGCGTAAGCTTATTCTCTGAAATACAAATCGTTTCTAATTTAAAATATTCATGTTTGAGATGTATTATAATTATTGTTTGTTATTGGTGTCCGAAATGTGAATTTGGTAATTTAAATAAAAGTGTGAAGAACGGTTATTAGTGCTTTATTTGTAAATTTAATTTGATCTTTACGTAGCTCAATTAATCTATTAAATTCTTGATTATACAGGATGTCCGTATTTTAACAGAATGTATAGGTATCTCGGTTCTTAGAAAAGATAGAGTTGCGTATTTTAGGGCTTAATAATAATACGAAAACAAATTGAAAATATCTTTTTTTGTTTTCCAGATATTGTTAAAAACAGGATTTTTGAAATGTTGTTTTTACTATTTACTTGAAAGCAAGTCAATCTAGACATTTACAACTTTACCATTGTAAAGGATTTTTTTAATGATCTATCTAGTACCATATATAATTTAAAGATATTTTAAACATTTGCCTAGAAACAATAGCCAACTTTTGTATTTCTTATAGGCGCCATTTAAAATGTTCATATTTGTCGAAAGAGTTTCTTTTTCTCATTACAGTGATGTATCGAACTGATAATTAGAATAACACGTTTTCTTTGTTTTTTTGTAAAGAGTGCCTTGTAAAATTGTAGTAAAGCACTCATTTAACAACTCCTAGTTCCCATAATTTGCTTATTCGTCAGCCACTTTTGAAAATACCGCTAGTTTTTAAGCAACATATGTCGCTGTTGCATTTTTTCAACATGAAAGTTACACACACGAGTATTAAATATCAGAAAGTTGAGTATTCCAACAACAGATGGAGTTGACCCGTTTTTTTAACATGTATGATTGTCACGTTGGTCTAAAACAGCAAAAAGTTCAGTTCTCAAAATGACAGATGGCGCCATGCCCTTTCTCAACAGACCAATACTCAATACCAATGTAGTGAATAACAGTAAGTTGAGTTTAGTCAATAACAGATGGCGCCATGGCATTTTCTTAACATGCACGATACAGCTATGGGTATAAACAGAAAGTTGAGTTCCATTAATAAAGGATAGCCTCATGACTTTTTCTTAAAGCGCATGATACATACATTGGTATAAAGCACCGATAAGTTGAGTCTTTTTAAGCAATAGATTTCGTCATCCCAATTTTTCCAACATGCATTTACACATGTTTATAACATAACACAATAGAAAGTTGTTTTTTAAAAGCAGATGATGCCATGTAAGTTTTTTACAAATATCTTATACACACAGGTATCCAATAAATAAGAAAGTTGAATCCATTTAGCAACAGATTGGCACCATGCCATTTTCTCAATATGTATGATACTCACATAGGTATGAATGAATAGAAAATAATAGTACAGCATGTTTCCAAACATAACCAATTTATATTCTCGACTTTGTGTTCGTCGTCAATAATGTATAGTCAACACATTACCCTTTTACCGTGATGTCATAAAAAAACAAAACAAAGTATCATAAACGCATATACACGATTCCATTTGTTTCTGGATCTCGCCTAGCTATGGAAAAGTGACAGTTTAAGTATTGTAAATGGGGCTGGTTGTGTTTTAAATCAGGGTTTTTAAATGTCACTGTCAGATGTTCGATTTTAAGGTTATAATTTCTGACTATTGTGATCTTACACTGTTGCCTGTTTTACAAATTTTCAGATATAAAAGGATAATAATATGCAGTTTTAAGATTAACCAAATTTACTACTTGGTTTTTGTACATACAAACACAGCAATAATATTGTATATAACAAATATAATGAATTCGGCTCTGCAAACTTATTTCGTCATCCATTTGTATTTCTCGCTTGGGTCTTCCCGTTAACACATTTTGATCAACTCCATCCATCCACCTTAATTTTGGTCATTCTCTCTTCTGTTGGCCCTCAATATTATTTTGTAGAATTGCAAATTTATTCCCACCCTCTTGTGATACTGATAATTTTCATGTCAAACAATTTTTAAGCCCTCATTCCACTTTTATTATTTAGTCAAGAGAACCTGCATCTGAATCTTCTGATGTTTGTTCTGAGCCAGATACCCCAAGCGAAATAATAAAAGGAGGAATGGTTTTAAAAGAAAGGTTCCCCATGTGTTTTGTCCGGTCATCCGAAATAAGTTTTTCACAATGATCACAGAAATTTTGCCACATATTGGATGTACATTTTAAGAGAGACTCAAGCCATAAATTCTGAACACGATCCTTAGATGGTTGCTTAGAATTTATGTGCTTCTTGTAGTAAGTCTTATAAAACCCCCATGCCATTTCAATTGGATTGTACTTCGTGTCCGTTCTTTCTCAAAATGTCATCAACTACGTAAATTTTGTCATTTGATCGAAAAGGTATAAATAAAGCCCATAGTTCCTTTTTGGTTAATTTTGAATTGAATTTTACATTGTGTTTAACCAACCACTCCTGCATTTCGCATTTCTTACAAGAAAATGAAGGAGTTTTGTCTAATTGCACAGAATGGTATGCAGCATTATCCATAATAACTACACATTTCCCTGAAAGCTTAGCCAAAGCAGGAATAAGTTGATTAACCACCCAATTTTGAAAAGTATTACCATCCATTGTGGCATGGTAATCTCGGTCATTGTTTTTCGAATGTAATAAAAAATCGCACCCATCCAAAAACCCACCCCTATACCCAGCATGTAGAATGGTGAAGCGTTTGCCTTCATTTTTGAATTTAGTTGGATTACTTTTTATATCCGTTTCATGTACCCAGCGTCGAACCACGGATCCATTCTGATATATCCATGTTTCATCCAGGTATACGAATTGGATATCTTCACTGGAATTTTGATACTGTTAACATTTTCTAAGGAAAATAATTTTAGCTGCAACAACATGTTTTTGTTCACAGAGAATTTTGCGCCCATTCATTAATTTGAATTTATACCCCATACTTTTACGAACCCTATAAAGTGTTGTTCTACTCCCATGGAACTCATAATTTTCTTTCATATCATTCAAAAGATCTCTCAAAGTAAAATACTGATTTCTAGAGTTATATTGCCAAATTAGTTGTTGCAGATCTTTTCTAGCTAGGTGATTCCAAAAATGGCTGTTTTTAGATCGTTTGCCAGAAGTAGTAGATTTCAATTCGTCAGGTCTTTGTCGTAAAATTAATTGTAATGAAGATCTCCCTACCTGAAACGTAATTATCTTTAATTAAATATATATGATAATTAAAATACTAGACATACCCCAAAAATATCTATTAAAATCGTAATAATATTGTGATGCTGTAGATTTGGATTACTTTGCCTAAAATGTTTGTAGGATTTCAGAATTTGTAACCTTTTTGATTCAGAGATAATCTTTGGCATGTTAATATTTAATATGTGCTTGAAATTATTTTTCACTTTGACATTGACACAGCATTGCAACACTAGATTAATTTGATTTAATAATAAAATGCTCGAAGAAGCGACCGCGTGGCGAAATAATTGTTGCAAGATTAACAATAAACCTCTTGAAAATTAAAAAGAGGATTACTTATGATATCATAAATTATTGCAACACTGTTAAAATAAGGAATCAGGAGTGCCAATTAATAAAAAATGTAAATGTTGATACTGCAACATAACAACACGAAAGCATGGCTAGGCGAGATCCAGAAACAAATGGAATATATTATATCTACGTTTTTGTTTCATTTTATTAATTCAATAATTTGACAAACCTGTCAGTGAGCAGTCAAAAAAAGAAACGACAAACGAGAACGAACTGAAACGCGTAGAACAGTAAGTCTTAAGTAAGTTGGATATAACCAATGTACCTAGTGTTTGATTAGTAGCAATATTAAAAAATATATATACGTTTACAATGACAATAATTTTCTCTTAATTATGCGACAAATTCTAATTGATCAATCTCTATGGATCCTCTTTAGTTATTACATTTGAATTATTTTTGTACTTACTATTACTGCAAACCTTTCTCCCACTATTGGAAATCCGATATGTTTCTTCTTTGAATAAACTCGCTAAAGTTTGAATGTGATTTTGAGCATTTTCGTAAAATTAACGCATTTGAAGTAATTTCAAAGTATTTTGACAGGCGTCATGTCATGACGATATAAACGCAAATTTAACATTCGACATGCTAAACAATTGAAGATGTTCTGTTTCAACCGAAATCCATTGATCGAAAACAGATGTGAGTTAATGACGTCAGAGTAGATAGGTAATGTGCTGACTATAATCTTTTCGAAGTATGATACATATTTAAGTTTTCTAATCATTTTTGACGTCATCACTAGTGCTGCCAATCCTAAAATACCGTTGTACCCCAAACCCTAACCATGGTGGCGACCAATATAAAATGATAAATTTCCTTGACTTTTCCCCGACTCTTCCCTGTTGTCAGATCTTTTCCCTGAATCCTTAAAATAATTACCTACATATAACCAAACCAAATATAGGGAAAAACAAAATGATTCAAGTTATATTAAGAGGTGCAAAGAAAACATATTTTAAAGAACGAATTTATAAATCGGAAGATTTGATAATACTTTTCTAAAATTTAATATAATATTTAATCTCAAACATAAGATGTATATTTTGAACTTCACAATATTGTTAATGTTTTATACGCGTGGCGCATGAAGTAAAATTGCGTCTTTAGAAAAGCCTGAAAATTCGGATTTGCCAGGGCGCGACTTGTTTCGCTCGCGCGCCCTGGCAAATCCAAATTTTCAGACTTTTCTAAACTCAAAATTTTACTTCATGCTTAGTCTGGGAGTGGACGATACTCGTTACAAATTTTAAATTGAACTCTTTTGTAAAATCAACGAATACCAGAAAAATTACATGGTGTACATCGGGATATGTATAAGTACTTAAATGAAAAATTCTTTGATTGTCGTATCTAGACGTCAACAATTGAGAAATATCCAAAATATCGAGAAAGTATAAAAAAAACATTTTTAGAAAATATATTATGATTATATACAGGGTGGAAACTTTAACTGGAATAAAATTCATAACTTCGATATAGGCGATTTTTGCAAAAAATCCCGAAACACGCTAAGGATTGTTTTTTCTTGCCCTCATTTCTATGTATATGCTGCTTGTTTATCTGTTCCCGGAAGAGCGCAGCCACCTCTGACTTTTTTTTTTCAAATGGAAAGGTATGTCAAGTGACACCTCGTTTGAAAGGTCTCTGCGCAAGTAATACAACACACTATTTATTTCTTGAATATTTACAAATCCCACGTGATAAAAAAAAACACTTTTATAACTTGAATACTATTTAATGCAACAAATGTTCAAAATGGGCACCGTTTCTTTCTTGGCAAAGTGCAAATCGATGATAACATGCATCTCTAATGTTTTGTAACATTTCTGGTGTGACTTGCCGTATTTCATGCCTAATACGTTGCTTAAGGTCCTCAATGTCGTTTGGTTTGGTTACATAGATCTTACTCTTGAGATATCCCCACAAAAAAAAGTCAAGGGGACTAAGATCCGGAGATCTCGCCGGCCATTCAATGTCCATCTATTGGGAAAACCATCGTCTAAATATCTACGAACGATCACAGCATAATGGGGTGGAGCTTCGTCCTGTTGATACCATATTCGTTCATCAGGTAAATCTGGATCTAATGGATTTAGAAATAAAGTGGCTAACGCTGGCATGAGGTCGTCTTGAAGAAACGTAAGATATGTTGCTCCATTAAGATTACCATCGAAGAATACTGGTCCTACAATCTGATCACCTATTATTCCAGCCCATACATTGACTTTTTGCGGGAACTGAGTATGAGTTTCTCGCATCCAATGAGGGTTATGATCAGCCCAATAACGACAATTTTGATGATTAACGTCACCATGTAAGGTAAAAGTACTTTCGTCGGAAAAAAGAATTGATGCTAATGAAATCTGGTTATTGTCGATCATGTTCATCATTTGCTCGCAAAATTCTATTCGGCGGTCCGGGTCATCCTCCGTTAATTCTTGGAGTGCCTGCATCTTGTAAGGATACAGCTTGGCTGATCTAAGAATTTTCAGGACAGTAGTATGACTAATCTCGTTGTCACAGGCCAGTTGCCTGGCTGGAGTCACTGGATTTTCTTGAAGAGTTAATAATACGTTTAGCCTGGTATCTGCTTGAACAGTGGGATTTCGCTGTCTGGGCACAACCCTGACATGACCCAAATTGTTGTATTGTGTCTCAATTTTGCTTATGGTACCTTGGCTAATGGGTGATAAATCCGGATGCTCTTCTCGAAATAACTGAGCAACCTCAAGCTGACTTCGTCTTCTGTTACCATAACCGATCATCATCAGAATCTCGATTCGGAGATTTTCGGTTAAATACTGCATTTTAGAAATCACTTCGACAACTTGACGAGCGTAAGTGACTGCTTTGGTGACTATTATTATCACTAGTAACTAAGCAACGCAGTTCCATAGCATCAAAACACATGTCAAAAACATACAACTTTACGCCGAAACATGTTCAATGTAAAAGTGGTTTTATTTTTTTTATCACGTGGGCTTTGTAAATATTCAAGAAATAAATAGTGTGTTGTATTACTTGCGAAGAGCGTGTTTCGGGATTTTTTGCAAAAATCGCCTATATCGAAGTTATGAATTTTATTCCAGTTAAAGTTTCCACACTGTATATTGAATTATTAAATTAAATTCTAAATGTTTTTGATTTTCATCTCTTAACAAGACTTTGATTATAATAATCCGTTCACGTTATTTCTACAAATAAGATATTGATATTTTTCGTCCAAAATTATAAATATACCTATTTGTTCGTCAAAGTTTAGTAACACATTAATAATGCAGACAAATTTGTTTATGTTCTAAATTTAACATAAAAAATAACATTAACGGTATTTATTCAATGTCATAAATTTGACAAAAAAGAAAACTGAAAAATATATATTTGATTGATCGTCTAACGAGGGTTTCCACTCCAAGATTAAGCATGAAGTAAAATTTCGAGTTTAGAACAGCCTGAAAATTTGGATTTGCTGGGGCGCACGAGCGAAGCGAGTCGCGTCCCAGCAAATCCAAATTTTCAGGCTTTTCTAAACTCGAAATTTTACTTCATGCGCCAAGCGTAGAAATTACCAACTTCAAGTGACATCTTCAACTACTTGGTTAGAGTAAAACCAATTTAGTTTGTCAATTATCAACTGTTAAAATTACAGGGAAAGTGCTACGCTATGATGGACACATCACCATTTTTTTAAAGTTTTTTTAATCTTATTTAAGGCTGCGCTCAACCCGTACTGTTGTTTTAATTTACAATCGTTTAATAATATGAAGGCACATGAAGTTGTAGTTTAAACATATTTATTTTGGTACGTAATTATGCACTCTTGCTAGAAAAACATGTAATTACCAATAAAATGATCTCTATTGATATTATAAACGATTCTTGTTTCATTTAATAAGAAAATTATATAAGAATTATATAATCACATAATTATTGTGGAGGGCATTTTGAAGTTATGTTTTAGAGTTATTGAATTTTATTTTTAACTATAATAATACTTATATAATAACTATATAAAAAATAAAATAAAATCATCATGCCCTCTGCAATTAAAAAGAAAAACGGATATCTTTTGAGAATATGAATTTGTGTTCAGTACTCATTCATTTATTAATATTTTTGATATTTGTATTCTTTAAAATAAAGCCCTGTTGTGGACGAACAATTGCTGTATACAAACATTTAGTTTGCTAGCTATTGACGATGCTACTTAAGCAACTGGGCATTACATGGAGTGTACGCTTTCGAACATATGAATATTAGTTAATTTGGAGCATATACGCAGTAATTGGGATATGGATATTTAAAAGAAAAAACTACCTATATTTCTAATTATATAGCAAGGAATTGATATTTATCATGATTAGGTAAATGTTTATTAAAATGTACGGATATTTGCGGTGTAATAATTATTTGTAAGCCGCACGCCATTCGCTCTCCCTTGCATCCGATAATTATTTCCCCAGACATGCAATTTATTTTTACCTCTTTGCCTCCCCCCTAGTGTAATACAAACCCGTAGACGAAGCTAAAGTTGAGTGGAATCTCTTTAAACTCGTTTAGAAGGTGATGAATTATTCCCTCTTAATGTAAGTTTGATTAAAAATAAATACACATAACAAATCCTAATTAAATATACGTTTCTATATTCGTGTAATTAGAAATTGCTATAAACTGTTATATAGTCTTGGTTTTATTAGTTAAATAAAATGAACTGATTATATTAATGTTCTTAATCTTTAAGTCTGTTTTATAAATATCTCGCTTGAATACTAGCCCAATAAATAAAAATGCATGATATAATAACATGAATAACTAAGTCGCCTATTTCCAAAATCCCCTAAATCCATTGGAAAACAATGGATGTGGGAGTTTTTGGAAATAGGCGACTCCACTATCTGACATCACTTCCTGAAACATTTTGAACTAATAATAATATAGGATAAATAAAAAATAACACTTTGTTTCACTATTATAATAATTTTCGTTCTTTTTTACGCACTAAGGGGAGGGCCTAGCTCCCTTGCGGCTTCGCGCCTGAACGAACGGTAGAATTGTTGAGATGAACAAATCTCATAAACAAATTGATTTTTACTTAATAAAATACAATGGATTTTTCTCATTTTATTGAACTAATCTGTTTCGTTTTCATTGCTTGTTGTTTATTTTTTTGTCTTGATATTGTAAAGAGAATGAAGTAATTACCTACTTCAGTTGTTTCTCGTTTTTCTGGTCGACTGAATAAGAATAAATATTCCACGGATCGTGTACAATAACTTACTAAACTCGTACCCATAAATCGGTCATCTCGAATACACTACACCCAAGACCAACTTCGATTTATAAAACTGATTCCCGATTATTTATGCAAAAAGTCTATAAAAAATGTCTACAACACATTAAACAAATACACAAATGAATTTTAGACTTATAGGATTTGTTAGTTAAGCCACTTATTTTATACTCAATTGCACCACTGGCTTTTGAAAATTACATCCCATGGCATTATTATTGTATAAGAGAAAATTAAGCAAAGCGCAACTGAAAATCAATGCAACCCTGGCTCTAAATGCCACTGAGATTCAGTGCCGCAGTACGGAGGGGGCCAAGGGGGTGGCGGCCACAGGCGCATCAACCAGAGGGGCGCCATCGAAGCCCGAGATCCCAAATTTGGTAAATTTAAAATTATGTAAGGAATCTATATTTTAAACAAGGGCTGGGAATATGAATATTCGCGAATATTCAAATACCACATTATTAAATCACTCACTTCTTTCACATATTTGATTAATTTAGCTATTTGAATATTCAAATATTTCAATAAATTAATGTTAAAAAATGTCTAATATATTTTCTAAAACTAAACAATTTATAAATTTAAATATATTATTTGTTTAAATATTTGTCTAATTTGAATGTTTCGTATTTGAATATTCACGAATATTCGAATTCCCGGCCCTATTTTACACTTCACAATAAATCGGTGTTTTATACGCGTGGCGCATGAAGTAAAATTTCGAGTTTAGAAAAGCCCCGTGAAAATTTGTCTCAGGTCGCTGCGCGACCCTCGACAAATTTTCTACGCGGGGCTTTTCTAAACTCGAAATTTTACTTCATGCTTAGTCTGGGAGTGGAAACCTCCGTTAAAAAATATAATGTCAATTATTCGTGACATTTAGTTACTAAGATTATAAGGAAACGTTACTCACACAGGCATAATTACAAACTTTTCGCCACGTTTGCCAAAAATAGACTATTTCCTATTATTACAACACCTTATTATATTTTATTTTTAACTACCAGCAATTTGTCAGAAATCACGAAAAACGTAACGTATCAAAATTAAATATCACAAAAACAGAAATATATTATACACAATACAATACTTTCAAATAATGCCAATTTATATATCGAAAATGACATTCCATTTGAGTCAGAGAAGTTCGTTATTAACATAGATTGATGATATTTCAGTTAATGTCAATAATGATATAGAATAATTATACAGGGTGAGTTTTTTTCGATGTTCTCTATGGGGATCTCGGAAACTATAAGAGATAGAAAAACGGTTAAATAGGGAAAGAAGTGTAGTTTTATAGGACGAATAAAATGACACTTTCAAAATATTTGAAAAAGTCAAGGGTAACTAGATATTTTGAATAAAGTAAAATGTGTCAATTTTTTTAAATCAATATATCTCTATTATTATCATAGATAGAAAAAAAACTGTAAAAGATAAAGTTGTAGAAAATTTTACACAGATTAATAACAAAAAATCGAAAAAAAAATTTCGCTCATAGTTTGGGAGATATGACACAAACTTATCTTTTTTTTAAATAGAAACAATAGTTGGCTATGGCCTCATTGGAAAGTTTATTTTTTTCCCTTTAATCCGATATAACATATGCCATAGTTATTTTTAAAATAAAATAAGTTATAGTCGTTTCAATTTTTCCATACACCAAAAAATAGTTAGCCATGAAAAAGACAAAAGTAAAACAATTGCGGTTGTTTATAGCAACGAAATCAATATTTAATTTATTATCTTTCTTTAGATTTGTCAAAAGCAACATAAAGTAATATAATTCAAAAATTATCAAAATAATAATAGAAGAAAATTTTAAATATTACATAAGATGCTCAAAAAGTCCACCATTATTATTATGGCATAAAGTACGTCTTTTTAAAATCGAATTTGTGGCTTTTTTTACTTTTTTTCTGTCAATAGAATTAAATGTTTCAAGTACAGCTAGTCTAAGATCCTCCACGGATTGATATGATTGTTGATACACTTTGTTCTTCACATAACCCCACAGAAAAAAGTCTACAACGGATAGGTCGGGTGATCTAGGTGGCCATAGGATTGGTCCATTTCTTCCCACCCATGAATTAGGAAAAGCATCATTTAAATAGTTTCGCACAGCCAACTTGCTATGAGGTGGAGCTCCGTCGTGTTGAAACCACTTCAATCTTGCCCGTACTGATATATTTATATCATCGAGCATATCTTCAAATGTTTCTTGAAGAAAACAAAGGTAATCATTTCCATTCAATCTGTTATCAAAAATATATGGGCCGAGAATTCTCGATCCGAACACACCGCACCATACATTAAATCCAAATTTAATTTGTGGTCTACGTTGTGCAACTTCTCGTGGATTCTCCTGACTCCAAACATGTTCATTGTGCCGGTTAAAAATCCCACAATTAGTAAATCGCGTTTCATCTGTCCAAATTATGTTTGTAGGGAACGTATTATCCTCTTGGTACATGTTTTTGTACCACATACAGAAGACCATTTTCTTATTGGTATCACCGCCATGTAAATTTTGTGAAATTGATACCTTATATGGGTGATATTTGTGTTTTTTCAAAACTCGTACTACAGTCCGTTGAGATATGCTTGCTTCTGTTGCAATTTGTCTGGTCGATGTGGATGGATCTATCATCGCCAATGCTAATACGTTTATTTCCGAAACTTCATTAATTTCGTTTTTTTCAAGTTTCGGCTTTGTAAAGGATCCGTACTCACCCAAATTGTGGTAAATTCTTCTGAATGTTGGTAAAGATGGCTGCCGATGATCGATATATTGATTATAATATTGTTCTGCAGCATCCGCAGCGTTTTTATTACACTGAATGTAACAAACAAGCATATCACGCTTTTCTTCGTTGGAAAAATTCATTATCACTTTAAAAAACTTTCCAAATAAATACAAAACAAACTTATCGAAACAAACCAAATATAGAAATGAATTAATATGTGTTTAGAATAAACAACTGCAATTGTTTTACTTTTGTCTTTTTCATAGCTAACTATTTTTTGGTGTATGATAAAATTAAAAACGACTGTAACTTACTTTATTTTAAAAATAACTATGGCATATGTTATGTCGAATTGAAGGGAAAAAATAGCCCTTTTAATAAAGTCATAGCCAACTATTGTTTCCATTTAAAAAAAGGTAAGTTTGTGTCATATCTCCCAAAATATGAGCGAATTTTTTTTTGATTTTTTGTTATTAATCTGTGGAAAATTTTCACAACTTTGTCCCTTACAGTTTTTTTCTATCTATGATAATAATAGAGATATATTGATTTCAAAAAATTGACACATTTTACTTTATTCAAAATATCTAGTTACCCTTGACTTTTTCAAATATCTTGAAAGTGTCATTTTATTCGTCCTATAAAACTACACTTCTTTCCCCATTGAACTGTTTTTCTATCTCTTATAGTTTCCGAGATCCCCATAGAGAACATCGAAAAGAACTCACCCTGTATACAATACTATCAAGAATTCCAATCCATAAGTTGAAAATGATATTCCAATAAAGTTAGTTACAGGATGTCATATTTAGCAGTATATGAGATATTATAATTGTTAAATACTTTCCAAAACCATCGTAACTGTCACAGAAGATCTATAAAAACTCATAAACTAGGATTGTTAATGATTACATTAGGTATTGATAGCCATTTGACTATACTGACTGCTTATACAAGGTGCGGCAGGGAAACTTGCTGATTTGATTTGGGCGCCAATGAGCAAGACGTGGACAGAAAGGGGTTAGGAGGGTCTCGTTCGATAGAGGGGGCTTGAAGTTTTGTCACCGCTCAAGCCAGTTGTCGTCATGCGTTGGACAAAGGAGGAGCGTGCGTTCGCCGTCGAGGCCTACTCTTTAATATTCATTCCACGGGTCCCGTTCCTGGCCTGGCAAAATAGGGCCTGGAGATAAACGGACTTCCAGAACACCAGAAAATGTCGCGAGGGCGAGGCTGTCGTTTTTGCGCTCTCTCAAGCATTTTTTCTCCCAAAACTTAAAGAAATGGAACTTGGGGACGTATGGTTCCAGCAGGACGCGGCCACGGCACACACAGCGAGAACTTCAATGGAACTTTTGAGGGAACACTTCCACGAGCGCCTAATCTGCTGAGGGGTGACGTACTGTGGCCGGCGCGCTTGCCCGATTTGGCTCCATGTGACTTCTTTTTATGGGGATATCTCAAATCCATTGTTTACAATGACAAACCACAGACCCTGCAACACCTGAAGAACAACACTCGCCAAGCCATCGCCAACGCTCCCGCCGATATGCTTGAAAGAGTGGAGCGAAACTTCAAAAAGCGGGTGGATCAGTGTACCGCTAATGAGGGCCGCCATTTGTCCGATGTCATTTTTAAAACTACTTGAAACAAAAATTCAGGATGTGTATAATACGATAAAAAACGAATTAAATCGATATGTGAAATACTTTTTCTTTTATTGACCTTTCAAATCAGCAAGTTTCCCTGTTGCATCCTGTATCTTGACAACTAAGACTGTCGCGTTATATCAACGAAAATTTTACACACTACAAAAAAATTATCAACCAACATCCAAAAGATACCAATTTTTATATAAATCGTCATCATCCTGATGTGCGTATCTGTAAAAACTGTCAAAATAGAAACACAAACAAGATTTAAAATGGTGATTATTTTCTTAAATATATCAACTGTCAATTGTGACTCAGAATACTCTGCTTTCGTTGTTGTTATTGTTTCCACAATTTTTGTGCTTTTTTTTTTCAAGATACGTTTTGACTCATGGTACTTTTGACATCGTATTTAAAAGCGCTAATTGCATACAGAGAGTTTTATGTAACACCGAACATTTTCATAACGAGAATTTTTCTTGAAAGTACCAAATTTTCAGGCTTTTCTAAACTCGAAATTTTACTTCATGCGCGGAAACACTGATTCAATGTAAAGTTTAGCGGTGTGTTTTAAACTTCGTAATATGTCAGTGTTTTGTACCGGTGGCGCATGAAGTAAAATTTCGAGTTTATAAAAGCCTGAAAATTTGGTTTGGCCGCTCCGCGCTTCGCGCTACGCGACCAAACCAAATTTTCAGGCTTTTTTAAACTCGAAATTTTACTTCATGCTTAGCCTGGGAGTGGAAAACACTTGCTTAAAGCTTTAAATTAAATTCTTTTAATAAGCCGAGCATCGAAAAATGTGCAACGTATGCATATGGATAAATACAAAAAAAAAACTCGTTATGAAAATGTTCGCTTTTTCATAAAACTCTCTGTAGATTGCGTATAAAGTGAAGTTAATGTTAAAGTCATTGTGTTTTGTTTTACATTTTTGGAAATTTTTATTTGTAGTTGTCAAGACTGTGACGTGCGCACAAACACCACATTTTTACGCATGTTTCTTATGTTTATTACATATTTTTGACAGCTGACACTATTGACAATTGACGATTATTGGACATAATAATAATAATATTTATTACCCAACAGGACATCCCAATTACAGAGTAATATTACAAAAGTAAAAATTCTTAAAATAATATATATAAACAAAACAAAATAAAATTACAAAAATAAAGATAAAGATCACGTGATTCTATTTAAACAAAATATATTAAATATTTAGAAATTATAATAATAAAATAATGGCAAAATAACTAAGAAATAACAATAGTAAGTCTATGCAGCCGTTTGTTGTTATTAATATCAAGTACCAGAAATTATGTTCTTGAATTCACGTAAGTCCAAGTGAAAAATATCACAATGAGTGGCAAATATGTTGTGATACACACAAATGCGACGCACTGGGGACAGTTCCAAGACATTAGTTTGAGCTTTTTGAACATAAAAGCTGGTACAATGACGTGTCGAGAGTCTAGGTACATAAAAATGTATCCTTTGCAAAAGTTCCGAACAATCAACCGAATTATGTAGTAACTTAAACAAGAAGATTTGACCGTGAATATTCCTACGTTCGACCAAAGTAACTGCATCAAACTCTTCTAAAAGTAATTCATGACTGAAACCTTGAGGGGGGTAGGTACCATGCATTTTATACCACAAGTATTTATAAAATTTACGCTGAATGTTCTCGACCGATTGAATAGATGACATATAAATTGGATTCCAAACAATTGAGCCATATTCTAGAATCGATCTCACATATGAGTTATACAACGTTTTTAAACAATTAATATTATTAAATGATCTAGTATTACGTATGATGAATTCAAGAGCTCTGTTAGCTTTTAAGATAATAGCGCTGTAATGATGTTTAAACGTAAAAAGCGAATCAGAGGTTATCCCTAGATCTTTAAATACATAGAGCCTTTCAATTGACTGATTATCAACAGTATATGTATATATGATCGGATTTCTTTTACGCGAATAAGTCACAACTTTGCATTTGGCTACATTAAGATAAAGGTTATTAGTTTGGCACCATGTACAAAGTATGTCAAGCATGTTTTGTAATTGCGAACAAGATGAAGAGTCATAGATAGTTGAAAACAATTTAAGATCATCGGCAAATAATAAGTGTTTACAATCTAAAATGAAGCTCAAGTCATTTATAAAAAGAAGGAAGAGTAGCGGGCCAAGGTTTGAGCCTTGGGGTACACCAGAGCAAGCCAAAAATGTCTTTGATTTAAATCCATTAACCCAAACATTAAGTGGACGATCACATAAGTATGAGTTAAATAACTTAATTAAATTGATATGGAAACCGTAATTATTAAGTTTTTGCAAAAGTACAGCATGATCAACACGGTCGAAGGCCTTTGCAAAGTCTGTATATATACAGTCGACCTGACCTTTACCATCGAGTTCGTTGCACACATACTCATTGAAGCAACATAAATTAGTCATTGTTGACCTGCTTTCCATGAACCCATGCTGATAACTTGAAATATAGTTTCTGACTTTCGGGTATATGTAATTATAAATTATTATCTCAAAAACCTTAGCAAAGTTGGACAACAAGGTAATAGGTCTATAGTTGCTGACTTCCTTGGAATCGCCAGATTTAAGTACGGGACATATTCTCGAATTCTTCCAGACTGAGGGAAAAATGGTGAACTTAAGTATTAGATTAAAAATTGTTTCAAGGGGTTCAATTAAAACAGAAGCACAATCTTTGATTAAAAAAGTGGGGATACCATCCATGCCGCAGGACATGGTATTACCTAAATGTTTTATTGCACTATGAATATCGTCAGAATTGATTGAAGTTATGTTAATAGATTGATAGTTATTATAGGTTTCTGAGGATAAATTGGCATGTGAGCTCATAACATAGACACTTTGAAAAAAATCGGCAAAGGCGTTTACAATAGCAAGAGGTGAGTTTAGTTCAACATCATTACAGTGCATAACTCCTGGAATTCGTGTAGTACGTTTTTTAGAATTAATAAAATTCCAGAACTGCTTTGGATTCGACGTGATGTTGTTTGACATTGTGTTAATGTAATCTGTATAAGCAGTAGATATAGCATATTTGCTATGCGCCCTAGCAGCACGATACAGGTTAAGAGAATCTGGGTTCTTAGTACGTAGATATATTTTACGTTTACGATTTTTTTCTTTTAAGCTACGAATAACTGCAGCTGTAAACCAACAAGGATACTGTTTTTTAGATTGCTTATGCAGTGGAACATATTTATCTATACAATTATATAGTGTAGTATAAAAAGCATCCATTGCATCATCCAATCTATTCACAGAGATAACCTCCGTCCAGTCGCAAAAACTTAGTTCCGAATAAAGCTTGACAAAGTCCGACTTTCTAAAATTGTAATTTCTATCGTTAGATGCATTGGACAAAAAATGACTTGTTTTTGAAGTTGAAAACTCGATATTAAGTAGTAGTACTGGATGATATAAATCTTGTTTGATAATCGAGTTATTATCGCGAACAATATGGCAGTTTAAATTAGTGAAAATAAGGTCAAGCAGCTTATTGTAATGATTTATTATAGTATTTACTTACAATTACACAAGGGGTTACTAATATTATTGTGGTCATCTATATAGTTTGGAATGTTAAAATCACCCATAATTAAGACATTATCAGCTGGATTACATAAGTTACAAATGTGCTCCAGAAATGATTCTAGACACTCTACTGTTGGCGTGCGTGGTATATAAACAATGAAGACAAACAATATAAAGTTACCGAATACAATTTTACAAGCAGTAACATCAAACAAAGGAAACATTTCTGCTAGGATTGACGTGTTAACCTTATAGGAATCAAATTTCTTCTGAACTGCCAATAACACACCACCGCCTCGAGAAAAAGTGGTAGCATTGTAATTGCGATCCTGCCGATAAATGCTGTAAGTAGAGTTGGGAAATAATTCATTATTTAGAACAGTGTCAGTCAGCCAGGTTTCAGTAATGCCAACAATTTGAAATTCGTTGCTTGCGATTAAACAATTGAATAAGTCGGCGTCGACGTATATCCAATAGCATATGCCAATAGTGACAGTTAACATTAGTTCAGATTTAGTTTATAATGACACATGACATTTATTATGACTGTCAAGTTTGGGGGGTGTTATAGTATTTAACATTATTAGCATTGTTAAATCGGTTTTTACTGGCGGACAGAAGGATATGACTGGCGAGTCGCTAGACGAGCCAGTCACTTTCTGGAGCCAGTAAAACCCGTTAACTTGCGTATATTGTTATATATTTTATTTGTCAATCATTTGTAATTAATTAAAATACAATAATTTGGTAAATTTAATCAAATTGGAATTACAATAAAATATGTAGTAAGTTATGAAACATTTCCGTGGATACTTATGCTGTTTATTTGATTAAATCAAATTAAATTATTTCGCAATTCGTTTAACATGAGCGCGTCAATTCACGAAAAACTATAAATTACTATTCCAGTACTAACTTGTTAAATTTTAACAAGTTAGTATACTGACTTGTTAAAATTTTACAAGTCAGTAGCTTGAAAACATAACCTTACTTGTTTAATACTGTCTATTGATAAATTGACGTTTACAAATGAGAGACAAATAAATTGGATTTTTGGCCCCGGGCGAAAGTTTTTCTTACTGCGGCGCTGCTGAAATTTAGAAAACAAGGTCTTTATTGAAAGTAGTAAAAATAGCCAAACATTATATGAGGAGGAAAGTTAATGAAAACAGCAATTAAAAATCCAATTAAATTTGATTATTATTAGATGATTAAATCTTAAGAATTACAGATTTATTTATTAAAGGGGGAAGTTCGAGAAAATCGCCCTCGGCCAACTTTTCTTGTCCAGCACTGAAAACTCATAATCCCCCTAATATATCGAGAGAGAATTTATACATACATACATGTATCCATAATAAAATTAATTTAAGTTAGGCGGTGTTTATTTATAATTAACGTTGTATTAGTCGAATGGATTTCATTACGCTCGCGTAATTTGATTAAGGGAAGCTATTAAAATCGGGCATGACTCGGAATTCCATTTAGTGAATTCAAAATGTCCGTAATTAATCGTTGTTGTTTTTTTCATCTTTCGCTTATTATTTTACTTTTACGCGAATTATCGCCCGAAAGTTTTCGACGTGTCATTTGTTTTAAAGTTTCACGGAATGTAATTAATCCAATTTGAAGTGAGTCTCCTCGGCGCGGATTATAAATTTACTCAGAAAGAAATACACTAATGTACTTTGGAATTCGTTTTTTACTTGCGCTATTTAAGTTTCGTAATTTTTCCACAATGAAGTTTTTTAAAACATTATTATTAAAAACTTAAATCATCTACATAATAGTTGAAATAAGAAAAACAAATTAATAAATAGCTTGTGAATAGACATTTAGTAGTGCCATTACTTAACAGACAAGTCAATAAAAGCTTAATATAAGAAGTCCTAACTGAGTGTTTATAAAATCAGAGAAATATTACATACAGAGAGTTTTATGTTATACCGAACATTTTCATAATAAAAATTTTGTTTAAGTATCCATATTTTATTAAAATAATTCAATTTGATGCTTTAAGCGAGTGTTTTACACTCCCAGGCTAAGCATGAAGTAAAATTTCGAGTTTAGAAAAGGCTGAAAATTTGGTTTGGTCGCGTAGCGCGAAGCGCGGAGCGGCCAAACCAAATTTTCAGGCTTTTCTAAACTCGAAATTTTACTTCATGCGCCACCGGTACAAAACACTAACGTATAACGAAGTTTAAAACACGCCGCTAAACTTAACATTGAATCAGTGTTTTGTAAGAAAACTAAATTTTCAGGCTTTTCTAAACTCAAAATTCTACTTCATGCGCCACCGGTACAAAACACTGATTCAAGTTAAGCGGTGTGTTTTAAACTTCGTAATATGTCAGTGTTTTGTATCGGTGGCGCATGAAGTAAAATTTCGAGTTTAGAAAAGCCTGAAAATTTGGTTTGGCCGCTCCGCGCTTCGCGCTACGCGACCAAACCAAATTTTCAGGCTTTTCTAAACTCGAAATTTTACTTCATGCTTCGTCTGTGAGTAGAACACACTCATTTTAAGTTTCAAATTGAACTCGTTAAAAAGAACAACGATTCTTTAAAGATTCTCGGCATATACGTTGTAATTGGAACATGTATACTTGAAAGAAAAACTCCTGGTATTTACAAGTTGAGGCATAAATTGCGATTGATTGGCTATAACTTGTAATGGTTATATAGGCAACCCAATTTTAACATAACCTAAAAATCATGGGTGTCAAATCGGATTGGATGCTTTAGTTTGATAAATAGAACATACGAAAATGAACATTTAAAATGTCCAGTGTTTCATAAAACTCTCTATATATTTTATAACGACTTTATAAACATTAAATGAAAATAATAATCACTTGATTTGTTTAACTTTCTTTAGAAACGTATATTTCGTTTGATTTATCTGCTATTATTTAATGATTAAATACAATACTTATTTCGTTCGATTGATCCTTATATTATTTAATAATTAAAAACAGATTACATTCAAATTTTAATAACCCGATAATTAGACCCAATTTATCAAAAACGAATAAATACGTATTTAAGTGGGTAGAATGAATAAACGGCCTAATTAAGCCCTTTCCCTCTTCCTCTCACACTCGACTCGAGTAGTAAATCTTAATAAAGACCCTAGGCATATTCAAGGTAGACCTGAAAAAATATTATATTCTAATATAAAAGGTTCACACTGACAGCAGGTATAAATCTCGTGTCTGGGTGTAAAAAGAAATGCGAGAAAAATGAGCTTAAAATGAAAATAAAACGAGGGCCCGATTCAGATAGAGAGAACGAATATAAATTATCGTGCATGGAATTGTATATGGATTCATATTTCTTTAACGTATCAGGAAAGTATAAACAATGTTACTGGTACATTTTTATCAAATACTGCATTCGGATACTTTTATTTATGTATGTATTTTTTAAAAGGCATCCATTACTTTTATATTTAGGCTAGCAAAATCGATCTATTGTCCATTTTATATTTATTATTACAAAATGAAATCACACTTGACACTGAGATAATTTGGCTTTGAAATATAAATATAAAGAATTGTTATAAAAATAAGAATGTGAAGAATTGTTAGAAAAAATATTATACGTTTTCTATATCAATTGAGATTCAAATTTTTTTGTTTATAACAATTCTCTATATTTATACTTCAAAGCCAAATTATCTCACTTTCAAGTTTTATCTCATTTTATAAATATTATAAAACTTACAATAAAACAAAGATGTTTTTTTTATTTCATAGTGTTTTTTTTTTAATAATTAAACAGTGTTTAAAATATTTCACAAGCTAAATATGTCTAAGATATGTTTTAAAGCAATGTATTTATAGGTTGTTGAATATTTCCTGATTTTTTTCTAAACTAAATATTTTACTTACAAGGAGTGGAAACACACATCAAAGGCTTCAAATTGATCGCTTTTATAGAAACAGCGAAAGCCTACAATTAATTAAATTTCAAGTTAATTATTCTACATGGACTAAGTATTTTTTGATTTATTAAATTATTTATCAATTCACCATTTTTATTATAATAATAGATGTCTTTTAAACAAACAAAATATAATATGCACTGATTGAGGATACATTTCTCGTTCACATCCTCCCTCAATCCCAAAGAAAAATAAAAGAACTCTCCCTTCTGCTTTTTAAAACTTTATCAACCATTCTCGAATTATTCAGAACAAGTAATAAGTAAACTTATTTAAGTCGGGCTTGTTTTTTTTTCCTTTTTTTTTGTTCCTTTCTGAGCAGTATTTTCATTTTAAAAGCATTTCTCATGAATAAGCAAAACCACCACGCTCTCGACGGCCCTCAGCCCTTATGTAAACTCGGCCCTAGCGAAATTACACTTTTACATTTACTGCAACTTTACAACCGACATAATCACCAGAACTATTTCGAGCCATCTATTATTTATCAGTTTTAAAATGGCTATGAGGTAATCTCTATTCAGAGGACATCAAAAGGTTAATTTCTGAGATATCGCGTTTAAATTTACTGGATTTTTGTTATAGCATATTATTCAACAAGTATGTAAAGGTACTTATAATGATTAGGAGTAAAAATGTTTATAATGTAGAGATCTTTGATACACGGGGTGTCCCATGAGATAATAGACAGGCCATATCTCATAAACGGTTAATGGCACCAACATGAAATTTAGAACATTTAAATGCTTTAAGCTGGTGAATATTTCTATAGAGATAATTTTTTTCTTATCCGTCATTTCCGAAGAAAAATCACAAATTTTAAAAATTTAAATGGGACACTGTATATTTATAGATTTTTATAAAGATAATTAGAACACAATTTAATGATACCAAATTATATAGGATTTCATCGATACATAATGCAGTCATAATTAAATTTAATAATCACTAAGAGATGGACTTATGGATATTAAGTAAGATTATAAATAGTAGATAGTGATATAATAAGTTAAGAAAGACATTGATACAATCATAAATAATATGAACAGGGATAGTGATGACTACTCTACGGAAGACTCAAGGAATAGAAAATCAGAGGATTTATTTGGGGTCAGCAAGAAAACTACCAGAACACCCACTAAGCATAGAAGAGAAGAAGAGAAATTAGACAAAATATTAAATATGATGAAGGAAATGTCCACGGACCAAAAGGATATGAAACTGGAACAAAAATAGATTAAAAATGAAATCAAAGGAATGAAGGACCAACAACTCCTCTTTAATGAGGAACTTATGAAATTAAAAACTAATAATGAAGAATTAAAAAAAGAAAACGAGGATCTAAAAAGAGAGAATACAGAAATAAAATCTGAAGTACTTGAAGTGAGAAAAACTATAGAGATAATAGAAAAAGAGAGACTAAAAAATAATATAGTAATGATCGGTTTAAAATTAGATATAGAGGAGCCAGCAACTCTAGTCGAGGGGGTGAAAACATTTCTCAACCACCGATTACAAATAAATATTAATCCCAAAACAGTAACCAAGATAGGAGAGAAAATATGTATCATAGAATTACAAAATATAGCGGATAAGGAAGAAATTCTGGCAAAAAAAGCAAGATTAAGGAATATAGAAGGAGAACAAATTTTCATAAATGAGGATATGACAAAAATGGAAAGAGAAAAGCAAAACGAAATACGATATTTCGCACAACAGGAAAGGCTGAAAGGAAATGAGGTAAAAAGGGGCTACAATAAGGTCATAGTTAACGGCGAGGAGTGAAGATGGAATATAGAAACAAATCAAATAAGAAAATTCAAAACGAAAAACTAAGACACTTTTCACAAAACTCAGATGTGGAAACCGATTTTATAAATAGAAGGGACACGATTAAAGGAACATGGATGAAAACTGACGGTAAATTTATAAAACACCAGAGGAACCAAGAAAATTTAAAAATAAATATACCACGGACATATAAAAACAAGCCAAATAATACAAGGATAGAACAAAGGAGAAACGAACAAATGCACATAGCAACATGGAATGTTAGAGGGACATACGCGGAAGGAACATTAATCACACTAACACAGATGATGAAAAAATATTCTATAGATTATATCGCTATACAAGAAACAAAATAATTAGGACAATTTATCCAAGAAATAGGGGAGTACATATTTCTGAATAGTGGAGCAAATGGTAGAATGCTTGGAACTGGGTTTCTTGTAACAAAAAGGCTAAAAAAAGATATTATAGAATTCACGCCAATATCAAATAGAATATGTAAAATAAGAATAAAAAATAACTATAGAAAGATTAGCATCATCAATGTACATTGCCATACAGAAGACAAAGCAGAAGAAGAAAAGGAAGAATTTTATGAGAATATTGATAGAGTGTACAGTGGAATTCCCAGATATGATGTGAAAGTATTAGTAGGAGACTTTAATGCCAAAATAGGAAGGGAACACATCTATAAGCCAACTATAGGAGATCATAGCAGACATGAAATCTCTAATGAAAATGGTAAAAAGTTAATAGAATTTGCTATGGAACGACGTCTAAGAATAATGACAACGTACTTTCAACATGCAGACATACACAAAGGGACATGGATATCGCCAGATGGTAGAACAATTAACCAAATAGACCACATAGTAATAGAACATAAGCGCTCACAATATATACTAGATGCAATAGCAGACATAGATACGGACCACATACTCGTAAGAGCGAAAATAAAGCACAGAAGACCACCCTCAGCACCAACAAAAAAAAAGCAGTAGCCCAAAATATTCCATGGAAAAACTCCAAGATGACAAGATAAAAGAAAGTTTCCAAAGACTAACAAATAAAGTTATTGCGGGATAAAATGTGGAAGAAAAGTGGAAAGGGTTTGAAAATGTTGTGGAAGAGGCTGCAAAATTATTAAGAAAAGAAACTAGAACAAGCAGTAAGTTATGGTATGATGATGAATGCAGAGAAATGATACAAAAAAGAGAATTAATGAGAATGAAACTACTACAATACAATACAAGAGAAAATAAAGAGCTGCACGATAGATACAAAAAGGAAGCTAAAACACTTTGCAGGAAAATGAAAAGAGAGCAAATTGAAAAACAAGTACAAAATATTGAGAGCACATATGAGAAAAAGCAAGCCAGAGAATTTTATCAAAACATAAATAGTACACGGAGAAATAACCAACAGAATAAAATAATCTTTTGTAAAAACAAACAAGGTGAACTAGTAGGTGACTTAGAAGAAAGCTTGCAAAGATGGGCCGAATATTTCAAAGAGCTGTATGATATTGAATTGGCAATTTCATTTATACTTATGTTTGAACGGTAACGTGACCGCCAGTCTAAGGTGTCAAATTGTTTAGAGGGAATGGCAAAGCTATACTGATGAGAGATAAATCTCGAAACGCGTCTATAGATGGCCTGAATAATTTGACCCAAATTGTTACATTTGCAGTAGGTTACTGTATGTAACAGCAAACACTTGTTGTATAATTCAATGTCCGCCGGGGTATTAGCCCGGGAAGTAGTTGTTTCAATGAGTGTTTGATATAGTCTTTGTAAGACTAACTTGTTGTAGATTGCGAAAAGAATCGCACTTTTAATGTTTGAAGTATTCTGCAACCAAGAATTGGCAATTTCATTTATACTTATAACTCTGTTAGTTATTGACCGATTTGAATGAACTAAATAACAAAGCCAATGACTGTTTCTATACTATAAATTAACAATAATTATATATTTTTTCAAAATTACCTTCTTTCAAAATTACTGCTAAATAGTAGACAACTTTAAATTTTTAAATGGCCACATATACTTTTCTTATTTTATTATATAAGACATTATTTTTCTGAATGAAATATGTTGATTTAAATTTAATATTTATACCAAAAAACAATATAATAAATCTTGTTCACGCGACTTTTTTAATAAATATAGTGTGCCTTGAAAATAAATTGGCCTTTTTATACTGTTTAAATTGTTTATTGGTTTTTATTTAATCCAGGTGTTCCGGTAACCAATTTATTATATATAATGTATAATAAACTGGTTAACGGAACACACGGATTAAATATAAACCAATAATCAATTTAAACAGTATTAGTCATTATTTTAAATGCAACTTTATTATTTAATAAATACTTCTTTTTCGTTTTAAATATACATAATGTATACGCTGTAAATTTTCAGACATTCGTCGATTTTGTAAAAGAGTTTAATTTAAAGTTCGAACAAGGGTTTCCACTTCCAGACTAAGCACGAAGTAAAATTTCGAGTTTAGAAAAGCCTGAAAATTTGGTTGGGTCGCGTAGCGCGTAGCGCTACGCGACCAAACCAAATTTTCAGGCCTTTCTAAACTCGAAATTTTACTTCATGCGCCACGCGTATTAAACACTGAACTATTGTGAAGTTAGAAATATACTTTAAAAATGAGTAATAATCGATATATTTAAATAACAAACAATTTTCTTCATAAATCCTCAAGTCACGTCAAATAATACAATGTATCACATTAATTTATTTAGTTTGTAATTAAAAAATAATACAATAATGTTGTGCTATTGTATTAATGGTGCCTGATTGGTTAAATTAATACTAGCACTACTTACTTATTATATTCTACATTAAGTTGTAGAGTAGAAGATACCTATTTGTTGAGTCGTTATTATTCATTTTTGGACACAACCTCAAAATAAATGACGTTTGACACTTTTTTTACAAAGCACACTAATTATTATCTTTGAAAAATATAATAATAAACAGAAAATTTATTTTAATTTTTTTTTTCGACAATAATATTGAACAAAACACAAGAAATTAGGCAAAATTTTAAAATAATAGGCTGCCATTTAAAAATGTTAAATGGGCTATTTGGCAATGAAGTTATTATTCCGAGAGATGCGAGATATGGGTTTTTTGTATTCTACATAAGATCCAAAGATAATACCGAAACTGATCAGATATCCAGTAATTTTGAAATCGAGGGGAAATATGAAATAGCATCGGAAGCCTACAATTTTATTATGGGAACTTATCAGAAGTCTCAGAACTGGGCAATTCGTCATAGACTTATTTGCTAGTAGATTTAATAAGAAGTGTAAACGCTGTCTTTCTTGACAAAAAGACCTGGAATGTGTTGCAGTGGACGCATTCAAATTACGATGGACTGTATATCCCTTTTATGCATTCCCTCTATTTGTGCCTTGTGTAATTCCAAAAATATTACTAAAAATTGACGAGGCTACTGGCGTTGTACTATACTGATCAATACTGGTCATACTGGTCAACTCAACCATGGTACCCTATTTTCCTCGCATTCTTAACATGTCAGCCAATCATGCTGGAACCTAGAATTAATCTGTTGTTGTCTTCTCACAGGGAACCTCATCCACTGAGGACAAAACTTTCACTTGCGGCCGGGACTTTGTCAGGGAGGCCCTAATACATAGAGGATTTGCAGCAGAGATTGGTCTGTCCTCCATAAATGTTTCAAGCACTAAACAATACGAAGCACGCCGCGAGTGGTGGAATTTTTTCAATGATCAACAAATGTATATCTGTATAAATGAAATTGCCAATTCTTGGTTGCAGAATACTTCAAACATTAAAAGTGCGATTATTTTCGCAATCTACAACAAGTTAGTCTTACAAAGACTATATCAAACAATCATTGAAACAACTACTTCCCGAGCTAATACCCCGACGGACATTGAATTATACAACAAGTGTTTGCTGTTACATGCAGTAACCTACTGCAAATACAACAATTTGAGTCAAATTATTCAGGCCATCTATAGACGCGTGTCGAGATTTATATCTCATCATTATAAATGGCAAAGCTATACTGATGAGAGATAAATCTCGAAACGCGTCTATAGATGGCCTGAATAATTTGACTCAAATTGTTGCATTTGCAGTAGGTTACTGTATGTAACAGCAAACACTTGTTGTATAATTCAATGTCCGTCGGGGTATTAGCTCGGGAAGTAGTTGTTTCAATGAGTGTTTGATATAGTCTTTGTAAGACTAACTTGTTGTAGATTGCGAAAAGAATCGCACTTTTAATGTTTAAATGTATATCTACTTTTCAAATGGATGTCCCAAAGATAATTACCTTTTTTTGACCCATAATAAGGGAGCACCACATGGCTCAGTCAACACGCCCTGGTCTGCAATCAGCATAATAGGAGGTTGGGTAACATTCATCAATAATAAGGTTTTGCAGGGGCATCTCAAAATTAAAGATAGAAAAACTTAGGTATAATTTTACCTGGGATCCTAAGGTAGTGTTAGACTACCTAGAAAAAGTCTGGCCACATAGTGAGGAACCCCTGCAAGACCTAACAAGAAAGCTAATTACTTGCTGGCGTTGACAACGGTGCATCCGATTTAGACGTTGGCTGTTATAAAAATAGAAAACATCCTTTATACTAGCGATAGGGGTGTTGATAATTTTATAGCAGACCCAATTAACACATCAGGACCAAACAGTTTCAAGAAAAATCCTAAGATTTGTGTAGTCAAATCATTAAAAGATTATTTAGACCAGACAAAGATAATTAGGGGCAGCAAACAGAGTTTGTGTGTATCATCCAAAATACCTCACAAAGCTGTTGGCAGCCAAACCTTTGAGAATTGGATCAAGGTGGTTCTGAATCGTAGTCGTGTAGACAATAATGTGTTTAAGACCTATAGCACCCGATATGCTCAACTTTAAGGCTTTTAAGGGAGGTATATGCCTTGAACAAATAAGAAGAACAGCAGGTTGGTCACAAAATTCAAATTGTTTTACTTGGTTCTACAATAAACCAATTTTTAACAAGAGCGATTTCGCCCTTGCCATATATAAGATTAAATAATTTTGATCTCTATATAATTCTGTGTTCTTTCGGTTTTATAATTATCACTCTAATTTCTAAGGTAGAAATAAGATTATTTTAAAGGATTGTATTTACTTTAAGCATCTATGTATTTAATCTAGAGGAGGAGGTATGAAGTATAATTTAAAGATTAAATGAACTTACTTAAGTGAAGTTCTATCTTAATTGTATAAATACCTTCTCCGAATAGATAAAACCCACCCGGACCCATTCCCATTACAAACTTTTGCATTAAAAAGACTGAGTAAGCCATCTAGTGTGCATTATCAGCAAAGTAGAAAATTGCTCTGCTTTAAGTAAGCGACAACATCTAGTAGGAAGTAGGCCTACTACTGTTTTTATTTATATATTCACTCTTTGTTGGAAGCTGCGACGCTGAACGCTTTTATAAAAATGAACATTTACAATTTATCCGAATATTAAAAAGAGATTTTTTTAAGTATACATATGATTACGCTGTAAATTTTCTTAGATTCGTTGTTTTTCAAAAGAGTTTAATGCGAAGCTTTCCACTCTCAGAATAAGCATTTCGCATCGCTACACGATGAAACCAAATTTTCAGGCTTTACTAAACTCGAAATTTTACTTCATGCGCCACCCGTATAGAACCCTGATTACAAGTAAAGTTTAAAATACATTGCTTTAGAATACTGCCTCAGCAGTATAATTTGAATACGATATTTCAGCGTTTTATACGCGTGGCACATGAAGTAAAATTTCGAGTGAAGAAAAGCCTGAAAATTTAATTTGGTCGCTCCGCTTCGCTACGTGACCAAACCAAATTTTCAGGCTTTTCTCAACTCCAAATTTTACTTTATGCTCAATCTGGGAGTGGAAAACTCTCGTTTAAAACTCTAAATTGAACTCTTTTAGAAAACAACGAATATCTAAAGATTTACAACATAAACGCTGTAATTGTGATATATATATACTTAAAATAAAAACTTCCTGTGTGTTTACTTAAAAGAAACATTCACTGTAGGTTTTAAGGATCTTAAAGGTTTGACAGGGAAATTGAATTTTTATGAAATATTTATAATTAAACCCAATAATATATTTATTCATTTCTCCTAAAATATAATTAAAGTGAACAGATTAACTAGAGTGGTCTAAATGCAACTAATTAACTCTTATTTACATATTAATAACAACTATTTTAAATTAAAATGAAATATTAAAAAATTACATGTTAATTATCTGTAAAACTTAAATAATACAAATAACTCATAAAATTCCTTCGTTGTTTTTGAAATTAATTCAAATCTATTTAAATGAAACATTTAGTGGTGTAAACAATCTTCTATTTTGTTATTTATTTCACGCATGGAATTGTTTCGCAAACAAATAATTTTTGTTCATTGTATAAATGATCGTTCGTTCCATTTTAATGTCGTGTTCCAATCTAGTAACATTAGTTAAATGATCGGGTTGCTTGGCCATGAAATTTGTGTAGATCATTGGCTCGCCTGTAGACATCCAATTGTAGGAACCTGTTTTGCCCAAATCGTTGCCAGAAATCCAAAAATGTTGACTGGCAAGACCAGGCAAAAAAATTGATAGAGAGGATTTTCTTGAATCGTTAGATATCTGTACTCATACTTAATTGCTTAATGCGTGTTTTCAAAGCTAATTGTTCTACATTAGAGTTAATTGTAGATAATGGCATACCAATAGATCTACAATGCTCATATGCTCGAAAGAAGTTAGCCTGAAATTTAAAAGAGATCCCTCATATATCAAAGTGAGATACACAAATCAAATAGGATGCGTAGACACATCTCATAGCCTCATAGTCTCCAAAATTACAAAAATTTACCGATATTTCGGTAAATTAAAAAAAGCACGTCCGTTGACCCAATTTACTACAATAATGTTATTTGTATACCAGGTCTGTTAATATGCAATCGGAATTTGCTTGTAAATGGTTCTAGTTGTCAATATAGTGACTATTAAGTTGCGATATTGGTCCCTTATTCATGTGTTTACATTTGTCAAAGACTTTTAACTTACAAGAATACAAGTTTAATACAACTACATATGTTTTCATTGCGTTTGAGCCTAAAAATTATGATTCGCGAACAGCATTGATTTTCTGTTACCATTAGAAGAAAACTGCTGCAGAATCGCATTGAACGGTTGTCGAAGCTTACGATAAGCATGCTCTTAGTAAATCACAGTGCTTTGAGTGATTTAAAATATTTAAAAGTGGCGATTTTCACGTGAAAAACCAAGAACGTAGAAGACCACCGAGAAAGTTTGAAGACGCGAAATTGCAAGCTTTGTTGGATGAGGATGACGCTCAAACGCACTAACAACTTGCGTATCAGTCAAATATGACACGAGAAGCTGCCTCCATACATTTGAAAGTCATAAGAAAGATCGAGAAGGTAGGAAGATGGGTTCCACATAAAAGATAGCAGGAAAACCGAAAAACCACCTACGAAATACTGCTTACCAGGTACAAAAAAACATTTCTTATGGAATTGTGACTAGCGATGATATACTTCCCCATACGGCTTACTCACCAGACTTGGCTCTTTCCGATTACTGCTTATTTGCATCGATGGGACACGCACTTGCTGACCAGCGCTTCACTTTTTACAAAAATTTACGAAAATGGTTAGATGGTTGGTTAGCCTTAAATGGTCAACATTTTTTTGGCGTGGCATTTATAAATTAGCAGAGAGATGGGAAAAATGTGTAGCTAGCGATGAGCAATACTTTGAATTAAGTATTTTAGACCATTTTCATACAATAAATGTGTATTTTCTATTAAAAAATCCGGTTTTATATTTACAGACCTAGTACAAACACGTGTCTATCATAGTAGTATCTCGGCGTACAAAAACATATCACAAATTCTGAAAAACCAACTGCTACCAGTTTTCATAAAAAATACATAAATGCTGTGAACCAAATTATGTATTAATAACCCAGATAATCATTGATAATAGACTAAATATCTGATTTCGTGCCCTTCTAAAATTACGATCATGTTTGTTTAAACTGCTAACAATAAGTCTTAATTGTTACCTGAATCTGAGAGATTTATTAAATTACTTAAGTAATTTTAAGTTTCGAGTAGGAAACCGGTATCAGTATTCGATTTGGCCGAGAATATTCGCTTACATTTCTATATTAGTATTCGCTAAATTTATTGCGCATACGTGAATATTATTTGTGTTGTCAATTAAATTTGGCAAAAATTAGTTGAATAGAAATAATTTTTGCGTTAGTATTGCATTATTTTAAAAATGAATGGTCGTATTATAAAAGAGTATTTGAAAGCTACAAAATGCTCTCCTAAGGACACATTGAACTGTATGAAGTCACTAACTCTGTCTACTATTAGATCTTAATAAGCTCCAGTTAATCGATAGTTTGAAATTTGATTAAATACTATAATTGTAACCTACAACAGTTTTGAAATTATCCATTGATTTCTATTAATAAGGCAATATGCGTTTTATTTTAATTTGCATTAAATTCGTGTTTTACATGCCTAGTGCATAAGGTAAAATTTCATGTTTAGATAAGTCTGAAAATTCGAATTCGCCGGAGCTTCGCGCCGGCAATTCCATTTCAGGCTTTTCTAAACACGAAATTTTACTTTATGCTTAAACAAAGATTGTAAACACTCTGTGAAATATTATTGAACACTTCAATAAATATAAAGATGTGAAAGAAGAAGAAATAAATTTAAATAAAATTTTTTGAAAAACGCGACACCTGGGTTAGGAGGCAGTGCCTCTACTTACAACCCCACCGGGGTCCCTAAAATCTCTGTTTAATTTCGGATAAATACGTTGTAAATTTTGATTTTTATAAAAGCGTTTAATTTAAAACTTCCAACAAGGAGTAAATATCTATATAAAAACAAATGTTTTAGATATTAAATAAAGTATAAAATTTGAAAAAATATATCTTTTACAAATAATCGTATTTAATTAACTAACATTTGGATATGAAGGCACAGTCGGAATTGGTAAAATAAATAACGGACATTTTAGTTTCGAAAACGTCTAAGTGAATTCCAGTCTGATTCTCTTTTCTGTTTATCCATCCGTTCTTCTATGATATTTGCAATCCCAATCCGTTTATAATATAAACAGGATCTCCGACACTCGGACTCGACTCGTAAATTCACATTTGAATTTTTACTCAATTACGAATCAAGTAATTTTCTAATGCTGTTTGCTGTAATTTTAAATTGAATATATTTCATCTAAAAATTTATTATTTATAATTATAAGTATATTTTTCTTTTAAGTATACGTATCGTATCTCGAAAATCGTTCAAAAAATAAACACGCTATTATTGTACTGATATTTCAGCGAAACTTCTTAACAAGCAAAATCTATCGACATGTAAATATAATGAGTGAACCTGAGTAAAACTTTCCGAATATTAATTACGGCCGAGTTGAAATTAATTGAATTAATGAAATTCCAATTACGCAATAAATTACTGGCTGTCACATAATTATAAATGGAATAATTAATATTTCATGCATGTGCCCATCGACAATCAATTAAATCTCGATCAAAAGAGGGAACGTTAAAATGTGGATGCGCGCCTCGACTAAAAACAATTGCAATTTCGCTCTTATTATTGTTGTTCATCATCACATTGCAATGGAAATGAAATCGTGCATTAAACGACCAACAATCAAAAAAACTCTCAAATAATTTTTTGTTATTGTTTTTTTGCTATTCCTCCTTCCCTTCAGCACTACAGAAAATAGCTTGTTTAATGTGTAATGTGCAATTAAGGTTGGCTCCTATTGTTGGGGTGCGAAACAAAAGGGGGAGAAGATAAACTTTCCAACAAGGGCAATTTCGGTGCAGTGAAATTTGATTTAAATTTATTCTCGAGGAATTAATGCTTTTTAATAATTTCAAGTCTGAATTTCTGTATGTGTTTTCGCAGGGATTAAAATGCACTAACGTTTTGAAAAGTTAATGTTTTATTTGAAGGATTTAGCTCATTTGATTGATTAACATCTACTAGTCAATAATCAAACCTCTAATTCAACATTCTAGAATACAAGAATGTTTTAAATTATTAATTTGTATACAGAGTTTTAGGTAACACCGAACATTTTCATAACAATAATTTTTATTTAAGTATCCATATGTATACTTTGCACATATTTCGATGCTCGGTTTATTAAAGAATTCAATTTGAAGCTTCAAGCGAGTGTTTTACATTCTCAGGCTTAGAATAAAGTAAAATTTCGAGTTTAGAAAAGCCTGAAAATTTGATTTGGTCGAGTAACGCGAAGCGCGGAGCGGCCAAACCAAATTTTCAGGCTTTTGTAAACTCGAAATTTTACTTCATGCTTAGCCTGGGAGTGGAAAACACTCGCTTAAAGCTTCAAAATGAATTCTTTTAATGAATCGAGCATCAGAAAATGTGCAACGTATGCATATGAATACTTCAAAGAAAAATTCTCGTTAAGAAAATATTTGGTGTTACATAAAACTCTCTGTATAGTTTGTATATAGTACAGTTATATTAAACATATCTTTTTCAACAACATGCGATTGCGTAAACAATTTGTAAAGAAAGTTGTTGTGTTTTTTAGAAGTACTAATCACTGATTAAGTTAATCGACTTAGGTGCGTACGGGCATTAGTAGATACACTTTTTATATGTACAGGGTGACCCAAATTCGATGATTGGTAGGGTATCTCAGTAACCCGAATAGTTAGACAAAATCTGATATATACGCCATGACCTCTTTTTCTAAGAAAATAACAATAGCATTAACAGATCATGGCTAGCTTGATTAGTTTGAGAGATATCGGGAGTGTTTCAATTGTTGGCTATTTTAAAATACGACGTTTTCTCAATAATATAAGATATACAAATAAATAGTTATTTAGTTATTTGTGAAGTTTTCAACGTTGAATTTAGTGGCGTACTTATTTTTTTTTATTTCAACTTTTAATTCAAGAGTAATGACACAAAGTTACATTTTTTAAACGGAATACCTGTATGTTTTTGTCATTAAATAGCATTTTAAATTTGCTTTACATTGATTTACATATTTAACAAAGATTCGTAGAAATTAGCAACAACAAAAACGATATTATTGAATACTAAGTTTACTTTAAATATTAATTTTATAATTTTCGAAGACTTTTGCAAATTATCACTTAGTGCACAGTTCCCTTCATTAATATTAAATAATTGATGTGGCTCTTATTTTTCTAAGTTAAAAATTGTGTTCTTAGTAGACGCACAAAGTTGGAATTTTTGTTTTACCAATTTTCTGGTGATTGAAAAAGTAAGTAAACTGTTATTTCTAACTTTACACCTTCCTGATTTTCAGAATTTTTTTTGAAATACGATCGAGAATTCGCAAATTTTGTCGATTTTTACCAAAATATATTTTTTTTAATTCTAAAAAAATTACAGATAAACTTATATTTGCTGAAAACAATGTTAGCTACTCATTTTCTGCTCTGATAATTTTGTTTATAAAGTTACTCCATTTTTAAAAACATCCGAGGAGCATTAAATCCCACAAAAATCAACTTTAAGCACTTGTCTCAAGCACAATTTTAAGTTTCGAAAAAATTTTAGAACTCAAATTAAAGCTTATTCAATCCTCAATCGAACACGTTTTCTATTAATAATATACGATAGGGATTTTAAAAATTAGAGCGATTTGAAGAAGGCAAATGATAAATTCGTAAAAGTAAGTATTTTATTAAAAACAATGTTTAAAAATAATCTACTTCAAACATGCATAACTTCATTTTTTTAAATGGAACCATCTATCTTGTGACACTTTATCTGATGCGACATTAAATTTCCTTTTTGTTGATACCGGGTTGTTGCCATATCCTTCCAACAGCTTTTTCCATTTAAAAAAATGAAGTTATGCATGTTTGAAGTACTCAAGAATATCGTCGACGGACTCGGTTCAATTTAGAAAATCTGACTAATGGCAAAAACTTAAACAAATACTACATTTCTTCCCGAATCCAAAACCGTAAGCCGCACAACTCTGACTTATTTCGTTTTGAAGATATTGTTAATGGCGTCGAGCTCTGAAATCGTCAAATTTATCAAATACAATGAAATAACTCGAAAACGGTTCAACTGAGACCCAATGTTGTGTGAATAAACTCATGTTTATTTTTAACGAGCAATCCAAAAATGTAAAAATATATAGGGTGTTCTATTTAAAATAAGGAAGTTGGTGTTTACTTCCGGTATAACCGCAAGGCCGCCATATTTAGTAATAATTTTGGGTTATGAAAAACTTGATTCTGAACAACTTTTCTTTGAAACATTTTTTGCTATTTTTAACGATACGCCCACTATAGACCGATTTCCGCTTAGTGACTCACCCTGTATATATATTTATATATATATATATATATATATATATATATATATATATATATATATATATATATACAGGGTGAGTTTTTTTCGATGTTCTCTATGGGCATCTCGGAAACTATAAGAGATAGAAAAACGGTTAAATGGGGAAAGAAGTGTAGTTTTATAGGACGAATAAAATGAAACTTTCAAAATATTTGAAAATGTCAAGGGTAACTACATATTTTGAATAAAGTAAAATGTGTCAATTTTTTTAAATCAATATATCTCTATTATTATCATAGATAGAAAAAAACTGTATAGGACAAAGTTGTAGAAAATTTTACACAGATTAATAACAAAAAAAAAATTTCTTTAGATTTGTCAAAAGCAAAATAAAGTAAAATAATTCCAAAATTATCAAAATAATAATAGAAGAAAATTTTAAATATTATATAAGATGCTCAAAAAGTCCACCATTATTATTATGGCATAAAGTACATCTTTTTAAAATCGAATTTGTGGCTTGTTTGACTTTTCTTCTGTCAATAGAATTAAATATTTCAAGTACAGCTAGTCTAAGATCCTCCACGGATTGATATGATTGTTGATACACTTTGATCTTCACATAACCCCACAGAAAAAAGTCTAAAACGGATAGGTCGGGTGATCTAGGTGGCCATAGGATTGGTCCATTTCTTCCCACCCATGAATTAGGAAAAGCATCATTTAAATAGTTTCGCACAGCCAACTTGCTATGAGGTGGAGCTCCGTCGTGTTGAAACCACTTCAATCTTACCCGTACTGATAAATTTAAATCATCGAGGATATCTTCAAATGTTTCTTGAAGAAACGAAGGTAATCATTTCCATTCAATGTGTTATCAAAAATATATGGGCCGAGAATTCTCGATCCGAACACACCGCACCATACATTAAATCCAAATTTAATTTGTGGTCTACGTTGTGCAACTTCTCGTGGATTCTCCTGACTCCAAACATGTTTATTGTGCCGGTTAAAAATCCCACAATTAGTAAATCGCGTTTCATCTGTCCAAATTATTTTTGTAGGGAATGTATTATCCTCTTGGCACATGTTTTTCTACCACATACAGAAGACCATTCTCTTATTGGTATCACCGTCA
This sequence comes from Philonthus cognatus, assembly GCA_932526585.2. Taxonomy (NCBI): domain Eukaryota; kingdom Metazoa; phylum Arthropoda; class Insecta; order Coleoptera; family Staphylinidae; genus Philonthus; species Philonthus cognatus. The sequence continues at coordinate 19,246,624 of OW052244.1, read as the reverse complement.
TGTAAATTTTGTGAAATTGATACCTTATATGGGTGATATTTGTGTTTTTTCAAAACTCGTACTACAGTCCGTTGAGATATGCTTGCTTCTGTTGCAATTTGTCTGGTCGATGTGGATGGATCTATCATCACCAATGCTAATACGTTTATTTCCGAAACTTCATTAATTTCGTTTTTTTCAAGTTTCGGCTTTGTAAAGGATCCGTACTTACCCAAATTGTGGTAAATTCTTCTGAATGTTATTAATGATGGCTGCCGACGATCGATATATTGATTATAATATTGTTCTGCAGCATCCGCAGCGTTTTTATTACACTGAATGTAACAAACAAGCATATCACGCTTTTCTTCGTTGGAAAAATTCATTATCACTTTAAAAAACTTATCAAAACAAACTTATCGAAACAAACCAAATATGGAAATGAATTAATATGTGTTGAGAATAAACAACTGCAATTGTTTTACTTTTGTCTTTTTCATGGCTAACTATTTTTTGGTGTATGGTAAAATTAAAAACGACTGTAACTTACTTTATTTTAAAAATAACTATGGCATATGTTATATCGAATTGAAGGGAAAAAATAGCCCTTTTAATAAAGTCATAGCCAGCTATTGTTTCCATTTAGAAAAAGGTAAGTTTGTGTCATATCTCCCAAAATATGGGCGAAATTTTTTTTTTGATTTTTTGTTATTAATCTGTGTAAAATTTTCTACAACTTTGTCCCCTACAGTTTTTTTCTATCTATGATAATAATAGAAATATATTGATTTTAAAAAATTGACACATTTTACTTTATTCAAAATATCTAGTTACCCTTGACTTTTTCAAATATTTTGAAAGTGTCATTTTATTCGTCCTATAAAACTACACTTCTTTCCCCATTTAACCGTTTATCTATCTCTTATAGTTTCCGAGATCCCCATAGAGAACATCGAAAAAAACTCACCCTGTATATATATATACATACACTCTTTCTTCGGGTTTGGTCCCGCGTATTTTCTTGGCTCTGGTCCATTATAATATTTCGTCAGGAATAACTAATAAAATTCCATTGCTCTAGCAACCACTTGATTGATTTGTACATACTACTTGATGCGTGAATTTCTTGTTTGGCAATTTCAATATTATTTTCGGAAGGGATTGGATTTTAAATTTCTTGGTTGTTTGGAAACAGTGCAACATGTTACTCCCGCGAAAATGTACGATTTAACATATATATATATATATATATATATATATATATATATATATATATATATATATATATATATATAAATATATATATATATGTATATATATATATATATATATATATATATATATATATATATATACAGGGTGTCCGTATTTCGAGGAAATGCATAGGGATCTCGGTTATTTGAAGATTTAGAGAGTTGGTTAAATTAGGGCAAATACGTGAAATTTGGAGCCCAACAATAATCCGAAAACAGATTTGAAATATCTTTTTTTTGTTTTCGAGATATTGCCAAAAAACTATTTTTTTCAAATTTCGTTTTTATTTTTTTATTCAAAAACTAATGAATCTAGGAATTTGCAACTTTTACATTATACACTTTTTAATCAGGAATTTAGTAGTGTACTTACATTTAAAATAACTTTAATATCTTCTCCAGAACCATAGCCAACTTTTGTTTTTCTTATGGGCGCCATATTGGATATTCATATTTTTAGAAAGAACTTTTTGTTCTGAATTCAACGGTATATCACACTTATTTTTTATTTTGCGTTTCATTTGAAACAAAGCAACTTTTGTTTTTTTTTAAGAGTGCCTTGAAAACAGTTGCATATTTTAAAATTCCTGAGGCCTACAACTATATTTTTTTAGGGAAGGAACCAGAATAATCACTCTGCTGCTTGATGAAGTCTTTCATAATATTAAATAATAATGAACAAATTAATTAAATATCTTTTGAACTAAAATTATCACAAACTTAGAGTAAGTGTTCGAATATATCACCATTGACCTCCAAACATAATTCTAGTCTTTTCCTTAAATTTTGGACTGCCCGAAAAATGTCCCTTCTTCTTAATTGCTGAATGGTAACTATTATAATTCTTCTTAAATCGTCTTTGTCCTCTGGAATAGTTTTATAAACTTTTTCTTTTATAGCTCCCCAAAGATAATAATCTAGAGGTGACAAATCAAATGAGCGAGCTGGCCAACGTATTCACCATTATTTGCCATAACTTTATTTGGAAACATTTCGGACAGACAATTAGCGACAATTTGGCTGTTGTGAGGTGGTGCACCATCTTGTTGAAACCATACATTTCTTAACATATTTAAGGGGATGTTATTGTCTACGTAATCACTTAAAAATGTTCTTAAAAAATCGTGATATCTCTGTGAATTTAATGTATCTTCGTAAATGTATGGACCTACAATATTGTCTCCCAAAATACCGACCCATACATTTAGTCCGAATCGCACTTGTCGTCGTCTTTCTTCATGTTGTCTAGGATTATTTATACTCCACACATGTTCATTATGCCTATTGAATATCCCTGTGTTGGTAAAACGGCATTCGTCAGACCATATCACATTTGACAAGAAATTCGGATTTTCGTTTAATTTTCCCAATAAAATACGACAAAAGTCCATCCTTCGTCTAGCATCTCCAGGATGAAGAGCTTGAGTAACTTTAATTTTGAATGGGCGATATTTATTTTTTTTCAAAATTCTCCATACGTATTGAAACGTCACACCAAACTGGTTCGCAAGTTCTCTCGTTGAGGAAGAAGGGTTATCTTGAATCTAGGGGAATAAATATTATCTTATTGTAATTAAAATGAAATCATTTTACCGCTTGCAAAATTTGGTTTTCATTTTCATGGGGTTGGTGATATCCTTATCTTTGTCGTGGCTTTACGAAGGAACCATATTCCAATAAATTTGTATGTAGTTTTATGAAATGACTGTTGCCTTTCTGGATAGCGCTGTAGATAGACTTCGGATGAAATACGTACATTTTTGTTTGAAGTATAATAAACTTCGATCATATCTCGTTTTTCTTGGTTCGAAAACACCATTTTTAACTTTATTTTATGTATTATGTATAATGATCGTATCTGATTGACACATCAATAACTGAATAACGTATCAATATTATTGTTTCCAAGGCACTCTTTACAAAATACAAAAGGTTGCTATGTTTCAAATGAAACGCAGAATAAATTATAAGTGTGATATACCGTTTAATTCAGAAAAAAAGTTCTTTGTAAAAATATGAAAATCCAATATGGCGCCCATAAGAAAAACAAAAGTTGGCTATGGTTCCGGGGAAGATATTAAAGTTATTTAAATGTAAGTACACTACTAAATTCCTGATTAAAAAGTGCCTGTATAATGTAAAAGTTGCAAATTCCTAGATCCAATAGTTTTTGAATAAAAAAATAAAAACGAAATTTGAAAAAAATAGTTTTTTGGCAATATCTCGAAAACAAAAAAAGATATTTTAAATCTGTTTTCGGATTATTGTTGGGCTACAAATTTCACATATTTGCCCTAATTTAACCAACTCTCTAACTCTTCAAATAACCGAGATCCCCATGCATTTCCTCGAAATACGGACACCCTGTATATATATATATATATATATATATATATATATATATATATATATATGTAAGACAATTGTTATTTTGGGTAAAGTAGACCACAAAGTGTTTCTCTGTAAACAAGTTTATTATTAATTATTTACAAAATTACAGGATTAAAGAATACCTGTAAACAAGAAACGACAATTTATGTCCACTGTTACGGTATTTGTAAGTATTTCTTTTGATCTGGTCCAAACGTCTCGAATCTGTTGACTGCTGATGACAGCGCACGGCACGCGCAGATCTCGCAAAGTGCACAAAATAAATTGTATAAAGAAAGTATATTTCTTTACATCTCCCCTCCCCCAGGGCGAAACGATTTTCTTTTTTATTCTTCTTCTTCTGTGTCCGCTTCTTCAGTTGGTATAAGTTTTGATATATGGAATAAACTGGTTTCCAAGTTCCTCTTATTGGTCCTGATTTTATATATGGTGTTTGATATTTTTTCTATTATTTCAAAAGGTCCAATTCTCAGATGATCAAGTTTTCTTCTATTTAATTTATTGCCATTTTCTATATATACCATGTCTTTTACATTGTACTCATGATGTTTTCTATTTTTGTCGTACTGTTTTTTATTGTAATCATGTGATTTTATTGATCTTTCTAAAGCAGATTTTCTATCTTTAATCCACTCATTTTTGTTTTTATTTCTTTTCAATTCTTCTGGTATGATGCTTGTGTCTGTGCCATTTAATAAGTACTCTGGTGCAAATCCCGTTGTTGAATGTTCAATTTTATTGTATTTATCTAAACATTCTCTTGCAATTATTGTCCATGCTTTTTTATATTTTTTTTCATTTATCTTACATCTTATTTTATTGACTAAAGTTTGATTAAGTCTTTCATTTAAACCGTTTGAGAATGGTGAATTAACTGCGGTGAATATCAATTTAACATTGTTTCTTTCTAAGAATTTTTTAAATTCATTTGAATTTATTCCAGGATATTGGTCAGTTAATATCGTTCCAATTTTGTCTGTTTCTAACACTTTTTGAATAAGTTTAATGAAATCTGTGGAATTCTGTGTCTTTGAAGTTAAAATGAATGCATATCTAGTGAAATGATCGACTAGTAGATGGAGATATTTTTTTGTTGATTTTCGTCCTCCAAATCCTCCGATGGTGTCAATAGACATTATCTCAAATGGTTCAGTCGGTGGTCCCAATTGAGACAATAATCCAAATTTTTTTCCTCTTGTTTTATTTTGTATACATACATCACAATTTCTACATATTCTTTTGATATTTTCTGTTAAATTTTTTGATGTATAGTACGGACATATTCTGTACATTGTCTGTCTCACTCCTGTATGGCACCATTCTGTGTGAATTTCTTTAATCAGCTTGATACTCAATTCTTTAGACAAAATTATTTTCTCTTTAGATTTAACTTTTTTATAGTATATTCCATTCTTCTTTATTAATTTTGATTTTATTTTCCGTATTATTTCATTTTTTTCTTGGTCTATTCTTATTTCATCAATTTGAGTTATGTTAACTATTTTTAGCATTTCTTCAGTATTATCATTTGAATCTAATACTGGATTTCGGCTCAGACAGTCTGCTTCAACGTTATTTTTTCCTGGCATATATTTTATTTGGAAGTTATATTGTGATAAGTAATAAGTTAATTCGCCTAATTCCTCATCTGTTCTCGCTTTTACATTCAAGTTTTCAAGCGGTTTGTGGTCGGAATATACTTCAAACTTTCTTCCAATTAGCCAATGTTGCCAATATTTCACTGCTTCTTTAATCGCCAAACACTCCAGATATATTGCTTTCTTTTTCTTTTGGGTTTCATTCAATTTTTTTGAAAAATATGCTACAGGTTTTTCTTGTTCATTTCTTTGTACTTGTTTCAGTATCGCTCCAATTCCTTCAAGTGATGCATCAGAATAAATTTTTATTGGCAAATCCTTGTCGAATATCTCCAAAATTGGTTGAGAACATAACAACTTCTTCATTTCTGTAAAAGCATTTTCACATTCCTCCGACCATATGAATTTTGTATCTTTTCTCAATAATCTATGTAATGGTTCTAATTTTATTGAACTATTTGGTATGTACGCATGGTAAAAGTTGATTTTTCCTAAAAATTGTCTGATATTTTTCTGAGTTCTTGGAGTTGGAAAATTCTGTATTGAAATCAGATTATCTTTTATTGGTCTTACTGTGTTATTTTCTAATATGTGCCCTAAGTATTTAACAGAATTCGAAGCAAATGTACATTTTTTAAATTTCAATCTAAATCCTTCTTTTATAATTGCTTCCAATACCTGCTCTATATTTTTAAGGTGTTTTTCAAAATTTGATGAATAAATCAATATATCGTCAATATAATTTTCTGTAAATTCCGATAGTTTGTGTTTTCTTAAAATACTACTCAGTACCCTTTGGAATATTGCTGGTGATGTTTTTAAACCAAATGGAAGACATGTCCACTGATAATGTCCTTCTTGTGTTACAAAACCAGTTTTTTTTCTGTCCTCGATTCGGAGTGGTATCGCCCAGAAGGCAGAATTTATATCTAATGTGGTAAAATATTTGCAATTTCTGGCTTTAATTATTAGGTCATCTATAAGTGGAAATGGTTGAGCTTGTGGTACAATGTTCTTGTTTATATCTCTAAAATCAATGCATAGACGGCTTTTCTTTCCTTCATCTCTTTTGTATGCTAGTGTTACTGGTGCAGCAAATGGGCTGTATGATTCTTCAATTATATTCTTTTCTAATAGCTTTGCTACTTGTGTTTCTATCTCTCTTTTGTCCTCTATTGAACATCGATATGGCCTTTCACAGCAATATTTGTCTACTATCAAATCTATTCTCGCCTCATAATCTTTTACTACGCCTATATCGTATTTATCTTTTGCAAATATAGTTTTATATTGTTCTATTAGATTTTCAATTTTATTTTTTTTATGTCATCTAGATGTTTTAGATTTATTTCGAATTCATTTGTTTCTATATGTTCATTGAAATTAACTAAACACTTTTTAGTTTTATTATGATTAATGTTCATAGTAATATTCTTTTCTGCTTTTTCTGAGTGTTTAATTTGTTGTTGTGATATTTGTAGGTTTTCATCTTGGATTAGTTTGAATTTTTTTATAATGTCTAATCCTATAATAAAGTCTTCACAGTTATCTTCTCCTATAATGAATACATCTATGTAATCTTCTATATTGAAGATTTTTGCTTTTATGGTTACTAATCCTTTTGTTTCTGTCACACCATTGATTGTTTTCAAATATATTTTATTTACATCTTTTATCTTTTTTCTAATTTTGCAAAATTTTGGATTGATTAGGGAGACCTGGGAACCTGGATCATATGTTCCCATTACCTCTAGCTTATCTTCTAATAATATTTTTACTTTAATCAATGGTGTACTTACTCGTTTTTTGCTTCAGCATTTGGATTTACTTCAATAATTGAGTTGCTTTCAATTTCTTCTTTCTTTTTAAACCAACATGTCTCTTCGGGATGATATCTGATACCTTTATTTAAGCTTTCACAATTCTTGCACGGCTGTTTTCTTTCGTATCTCTTCTTGTTGTCACGTTTATCTTCGTTCTTCTTTGAAAAACTGCCTTTATTAATCAAATATTCATATTTTCTAATGTCACGCAATAGTTCAGTCGAGTTGTTACATTTTTCTTTGTCAATTTTATTTCTAATGAACTCTGGCAATCCTGCGGCTATAAGTAACACTAGGACCTTTGAAGAAATCTCATTGTCTATATCTAGTAACAACTTTTCTTTTCTCATAGCATATTCAATTAATGAACCTTCTTTATATCTATAATATATAGCATATGTTCCTGTATTCCATCCTTTGTCAGCAAATGATTCTAGAAATCTCCTTCTCCATTCATTCCATCCTGCTTCTATTGTTAATATTGTCAGAGTCGCTGAGTACCAGTCTGAGCATGTCTTATCTAGAAATAGTCTCAACATTTCAATCTTTGTAATATCCTGATCAATTTCTAACCTTTTGCATTCATTTTCAAATGTCTCTAACCATTGTTTGGCATTTGAGTTTTTAAATGTCAACTTTTCAATCATAAATTTATCTGCTATGTTTTTTAAATTCAGTTGGTTTTCATTGTTATGAATGGGTAGTACTTTATCTGTTTTTATTATTTGTTCTAAATATAAGTCATTAAACATTATATTACCCTCTTTATCAAAGTATGTCTTTTCCATTTCCGTTGTAAGTGTGATCCATACATTTCTTTCTTGACCAATTTGAGTTATACTTTTTTTTACCCTTTTATAAACATCCGTCTTCATTAGTATTCTATGTTCACTTATAAAACTAACATCATATAGCAGCACATACTTCCTATTATCCTCTGTAGTAATCGAGGTTATGATTACGACACTTGTCTTCTTATCTTTTGGGGAAACCACATATTGGAATGCGAATTTCAATTTTGTTACCATTATAAACCAAAAATTGTCGTTTTGTAAGACAATTGTTATTTTGGGTAAAGTAGACCACAAAGTGTTTCTCTGTAAACAAGTTTATTATTAATTATTTACAAAATTACAGGATTAAAGAATACCTGTAAACAAGAAACGACAATTTATGTCCACTGTTACGGTATTTGTAAGTATTTCTTTTGATCTGGTCCAAACGTCTCGAATCTGTTGACTGCTGATGACAGCGCACGGCACGCGCAGATCTCGCAAAGTGCACAAAATAAATTGTAAATTTGAAGAGTTAGAGAGTTGGTTAAATTAGGGCAAATATGTGAAATTTGTAGCCCAACAATAATCCGAAAACAGATTTAAAATATCTTTTTTTGTTTTCAAGATATTGCCAAAAAACTATTTTTTTCAAATTTCGTTTTTATTTTTTTATTCAAAAACTATTGGATATATATATATATATATATATATATGTATATATATATATATATATATATATATATATACTCAATAACATAAAAATATGGAGGGTGTTCATTTAAAAAATGCAACTTTATATTATAACTCGGAAATGAAAAGTCCGAATAAAGATATGTACGCCACTGCATTTTACGGTGAAAACTATACAAATAATTATTTAACTGTTTTTTACATCTTCTAGTTGCTAAGATAAAGAGATATTTTAAAATAGCCAACAATTGAAGAATGCGTGATATCTTTCAAACTAATCAAGTTAGCCATGATCTGTTAACACCATTATTAATATCTCCGAAAAAGAGCTCATTTTTTCTAACTTTCCGGGTTGCCGAGATACCCTATGAAAACATTGAATTTGGGCCACCCTGTACACAGCCAGTAAGCAAACACATTGAAGTAATATTTCAACCTTTCATGTTGTTATAACATTGATGGAACGTTATTTGTTTGGTTTTTACTAATTAGGCAGGATTAAGGCTGCATTTTATAACTGTAAATAAATTAAAAATATATCAAGTTAAATTTTAGTTAAATGTAATCTTACGTTAGTTCATACATTTCATGTTTATTAAAGCAATGTAGAATGCTTATTTCAATAATTTTACGAATTGCGGGTTTCTGCAATGTCTTATTTATTATAGAAATTAAATTATTCTATAGCATTAGCCCGAAATGAAAATATAATCAAATTGAATTTAATTCCAGAGGAAAACTAATTATTAAATGTCGAGTTCGTCAGAGGAATTTTAATATGAAGCCATTCATTTCGTAGGGCGCGTAATGAAGTTTACATAAAAGGAAATATAACATTGTATTAGAGAGTGTTCCTCTCAACTATACTCGAAAGAGAGAGAAGAATTGGGTTATTACGTCATTTCAAGGACGGCATTGATTAAGTCGGAATTAATGATAATTTTATAATTAATATAATCGTCAGCTTGATTAAAATTAATTACAAGAATTATTCATATTATAATTAAAGTACAACTGTCTTAATATTACATTTTTAATGATTATTTGATGATATAGTAGCTAATTAATACACGCATTTTTTCCATCAGTAAAATTTTTGAGAAAAGGGAGAAAATCGAATGATTTAGGACAGAAAGACTTATGGTTGATAGCCCAGACAAGGACGTACTAAGAAATGCATTTATAATATTATTGTTTTTCTATGTACAGCAAGGCTGTAGTTAGAGAAAAAAATGCTGGGGGGATTACTGGTAAAAATATTGTTGGGCCTACAGCCTTAATGTACAGGGTGCAGCATTTTTGATAGTTTCTTCAAGTAAAGTACCATAAATATCAATAATAAACAAAAACTAATAAATGCTTCCCGAGTTCTTTTCTAGAGCGTATTTTTGTGTCTAATCAAAATGTGTATATATTCAATTGTTTTCGAGTAATATGTCAAACTCAAAATTGATCAATTTTGAAATATTGAAATAACTTCTTTACTGACATGCGTTAAAAACGTTATTTTGGCACTTTCTATGTAGAATACTGTGACTATATCAGATTTTGTTTTAAATTTAATCTTTATGAGATACGACATAAAGTTGGACTAAATTAAATACAAATCATAGTTGGCCATGATTTCATTCAATCGCGTTTTTTTGTAAGCTTTTCAAAAATATATCATTTGCAATAGTTTAGTTACTTCTTTTAAGTTTATTTAATTATTTAATATTTATCAAGAAAGGCAAGATAAAAATAATTGAATGGTAAACAACAACAATATAAAACTGAACTATTTTTACTTCCTTATTACTTTCACATTATTTGTTTATTAAAACAAAAACCTTCAAAATAAAAAAAAAACTTATTAAACACTTAATATAGCTAAACATAACGTAATAAATACAATAAAATATTTAAGTTGATTTTGACAATCTTCTAGAGAACTTAACATCACAAAGATATTATTTACCAGCCAGTTATAATCAGTAATGTTAAACATAATATTCGCTTAGCTATTAGAAAAGTCATTCCAAATTGTGTTAATAGAATGCAATTAATGTGCACGAATATAAATGACGCTTAATTCGAAAAATATTTATTCCTACTATTTATCAATATTAAATAAGAAAATATAATAAGATAATAAGACAGTTCAAGTTTTATATTGTTTGCAATTCAATTATTTTTTATGAGAGCTTTCTCGATATATTAAATTTAAATTTAAAAAACTTATAATAAATAAATAAAGTTAAATGAAAATATGACAAATGATATATTTTTGGATAGCTTACAAAAAATGTTAGCGATTAAACTCATAGCCAACTATAATTTTTTTAAGTTCATTTGTAGAAGACATGGGTTTCACATGTATTACAATTGTAAAAGGCAAAAAACACATATATAAAATTACTTAATGTTAACATGAAATACAATAAGTTAAAATACAAATTAAAATTATTCACTTATATTGAACCGCTTATAGTATATCATTTAAAATAATACCACTTTATGTCATATCTCATACAGGTTGAACGTAAAACAAAATCTAATATTGTCAGCGTATTCTACTTAAAAAGGTGCCTTAAGAAAGCCTTTGCCGCGTCTCAATATCTTTTTAAATAAGGAAGTTATTTAAAAATAGCCAAATTTTTATTTTTGACGTATAACTCGAAAACAATTGAAGATAGACAAATTTTGATTAGGCACATGAAATATGCTCTAAAAAGAGCTCTGGAAGTCTATATTATTATTGATATTTATGGTACTTTACTTCGAAATGATCGAAAATGCTGCACCCTGTACAATATATTGATGCTTTAGTTCACAGATGTGTTAGGTGCATACAGATTCTGTAGAACTTAATACATCTGTAAGCTAAGGCATCGATATGTTATGTTTGAGTAAAGATGTTGTATACCGAGTGATTCATTTAACCTGGAATAACGTATATCTCGAAAAATACGCATCGTACAGAAAAAATAGTAGAATCCGAAGTTTAATATTTGTGTGTGAGGAATCCCTTAAAAAAAATAGAACTCCCCCACGGCCCATGTAGATGGGGCGTGGTGTAGGAAACCCCATATGTATCACATATTCGGATTGTATGTCAAAAACTATGTATTTTTTATACGAAGCTTTTTTTGGATTTACAATAGATGACGCTGTAATCATGGTTACATTTTTTTTTAAATGACTAAACAACTTTTTCTTCATGGGCCACGTGCACAAGACACTGTTTCAGCGTAAAGTCGGAAAACAGACGCGAACAAACCTGGTGCTTGTTCGTGTATGGTCGGGTAGTCGTGTATGGTTAAACACTTTACGTTAGACTGCTTTTGTTTATGTTTGTAAAAATGTTGAATTTTTAATTAAAATTTACTTCTAACTAGTGTTTTCCACTCCCAGACTAAGCATGAAGTAACATTTCGAGTTTAGAAAAGCCTGAGCGTTTGGATTTGGACGAGAAGCGTCCGAATCCAAACTCAAACTGCTATTCATGCTCGAGGACTGGAGCCGTATCTTTGGGCAAAGGCCACAAACTACGCTGTCTTCGCGATTAATTAGACCGGGACAAGCTCAGTAACCTGGAAGAGCCCGGCAGACCTATGGTTCGGGCGTCACGTTGATGTGAAGAAGTTGAAGGCCTTTGGATGCAGGTGTTTTGTACTCACCCCGCAAAAACGCGCTAAGCTGAGCAGGAAGTCAAGACCGGGGATTTTCGTAGGATACGATCTAGATTCGCCAGGTTACAGGGTTCACGTGCCGGAGGAAAGAGACGTTCTCAGCTCGGTGTATGTTGTTTTCAGCGAGGAAAGAGAACCGAAACAATGCACTGAAGTCGAGTCAGCAGCGGAAAATCACATGCAAGGGGAATTTCCAGAGTCATCGCAAAAGATTGCATCAGATTATTAGCAAATGGAAGTCTAATTTCAGGAGAGATATAGGATAACTAGTTTCAGGATACACAGCTACGAAGAACGTGTCTTTGCAATCGTCAAGATATCCAGCCAAGGGCCCGATTCAATGACTACTGGAGAGGCAGTTATTGAAGATGAAAATTAGCGTAAAGCCATGACTGAAGAGTTTGAATCGTTGACAACTATAGGATCTTGAAACCTAATGAAATGTCTAGAAGGAGTCAAGCCCCTGACCTGCAGGTGGGTATTACGCGAATAATCAGGTGGAGGACTGAAGGCGAGGTTAGTGCCACGAGGATTCGAACAGGAAAAAGAGTTGGATTACTCGGAAACCTTTAGCCCCGTGGCTCGTCAAGCGTCGATTCGTCTTGTCCTGAGTCATTCCGCCTCGCAGAAACTTAAGTTGATTTCATTTGATATTACCACCGCCTTTCTATATGGCGACTTGGATAAGGAATTGTACATGATTCGGCCAAAAGGTTTTTACGACGGGACTGACCGAGTTAACTATGATTTTTTTAAGAACAAAATCATAGTTGATAGCTAAGAAAAAGCCTGTATGGCTTTAAGCAAGCTCCAAAGAAGTAGAACGAGAAAATATTGACTTTTCTCGAGACCATTGGACTGCAGAGTACAGATGACGACCCATGCGTTTTATACAATGACAAAAAGACCATATTGCAAACTCTCTTTATAGACCATAGCATTATCCTCGGTCAAGATCAACGAGAAATCTACAGCATCTTAGATAAAATAAGGCTAGAGTTCGAGATAACGTTTAAACGACAGCCACCAGATGAGTTTAACTACTTAGGAATAGAGATCAAGGTTGGTCCAAAAGGGATATTAGTCCATCAAACCAGGTACACAAACAAAATATTGGACAGATTCAAGATGACTTTATGCAACTCTGTCAGCACACCCATTGAGAAAGGAATGATAACGGGGGAGGAAAACAATCAACGACAAGCCAGCGCAATCCAGCATTCCCTACCGCGAGGCAATCTTCCTTAGCCGCTAATGCAGCAAACCGATGCTGTCATAGGAAGATGGTCAACAGGGTATTCCAGTATCTACAGGGAACGAAGAACCCTGGAATATTTTTTTAAGGAGATACCAGACTTTTGGCCTACACAGACTCGGACTTTGGAGAATATACTGCGACTGGACGCTTAACCAGCGGAGTCTTGATCATGAGGGGAGGACCATTGGTGTGGTATTCACAGAAGTAGCGCCTTGTAGCTACTTCAACTGCTGAGGCGGAATACAGAGCCGCCGTAGCAACAATCGACTACATTGGTTGGATCAAAAGAATTGGACAAAAACTCAACATTATCAAGACAGACCAGCCAATTACCCTGTACGTTGACAATCAATCCGCGATTCACATGCTCCACAAATTATACGACGGAAAGGTTACCAAGGACAAGAAACACATTCCGCACAAATTTATTCAAGAGCACATAGGCAAAGCCGTTTTTCTCAGCCATATATCCAGTACTGAAGAAATTGCAGATATTCTCACGAAACTGATTGGTCGCAAAACACTAGCAAAACTTCGTAGCGTATTACTTAAGGAGGAGTGTTAAATTTTGTTAAGTAATTCGGCTAGAAATCTTGATTGTAATTAATCAATGCCACACGATCATGGTATGTATGTCATATTTGTTTTTTGTTTGTATGTATGTGCAGTGGTTTTTTATAGGTCAATAAAAAAATTATGAACACAAGTCGATGTCATTGGCACAACGCTTCGAATTTATAACAGTTATTTTAATGTTGGCAAGAAAATATGTTTTTATGTATGTATCTAAAAATTATACACTGAAACATTCTATCTGAACTAATCTAAAATAGGCATCTACGACCCTTGTCCCATGTCAGTTGGCACAGTCTTTACAAATGAGTATTCACTATATCCGCTAAATTCAAGAAGAGTTTCTTCTAAGTATACATACCCTCATATACTGTATACGCTGCAAATTTTTAGATATTCGTCGTATTTGAAAAATTTTCAAATTGAACCTTAAAACGGGTGTCTTCCACTTCCAGATTAAGACTAAAGTAAAATTTCGAGTTTAGAAAAGCCTGAAAAATTGGTTTGTACGCTCCGCAAAGGAAAGCGACCAAACCAAATTTTCAGGCTTGTTTAAACTCGAAATTTTACTTCATGCGCCACGCGTAAAAAATACTTCTTTCAAGTAAAGTTCAAAATATACTATTAAAGCATAAAAAAATTCCAGTTTAGAAAATCCTAAAAAAATGGTAGTTCTAGTAAGTGAATTTTTAAAGAGTTGTTAATTATTATTCATTTTATAACATAACAAACAATCTGGTGATTTCTGGTATTTTCAAGATGAGATTTTCAGATATCTGGCGGTTTAGAGTTAACAACACTTGGTTGACTATAGTTGAATTTTAAATAAAGCTCGAAAAATAGATGAGAAAGGAAAGTGTTTAATTAATTGATTGTACCTACTGTTCAAGAAAACTTAACAAAAAATATACAATAAACAAAGTGTTACACTGTATGCATATGAATGTACTCAAATAATAAAATTGAAATAAGCATTCGTATACGTGGAAATTCAGCTGAATAAATAATTTCATAATATTCCTCTTAATTTTCTTGTCAACATTTTCCTTTACATGTCGAAAACCAATCCCGTTTGGCCAACAACATCCGCGCGCATATTAAAATCCAAGATGGCGTTCGCGTGTAATTGAATAGCTCTCAATAGGAAAAGTCGGGTTATTTCAATAAAGCTCTCGTTGCCGACAATATTGGTATCGCGCACTCGGATCGATTTTAAAATACGACATGCACCGCCAATAAACATCAACAAATGCGAAACGCATAAATACCCATGTTGAAATAAATGTTATTTAGCGTTCAAATGAGCTTCGGCGCACACCTGCTCGCGAAATTTTTACCCGCTCGCGATTCCCATGCTGAAAACGTCTCCACGTCGTGCCGAAAGAGAAAGAGGAGGATAACGAGTTGGTCGTAATAAAGACAAAGCTACAATCCACGGAGAGCTAGTTTACGAGTTTGGGCAAAGAAGGGAGTTGTTGTACTATACAAGTCAGATATCGTGCATTATAAATAATAGAGTTTCCTTATAACTAAGCAAATATAAATTAGCTGCAGTGTTTGAGGATGATTTGAATCTCTCACAACTTTGCGCTGTTTACTATTTACTTTTCTGCATGGGGATGATTTATGTGGATCCACATTACACTTTATTAAATACGAACAACGATGCCAAACTAATCCATAACTGTGATTCTGCTTTGTGTAACATTTATTCTCATTCTCATTTCCATATTGCCTATTATTAAAAATGTTTCTTTAGTTAAAAAAAAAATAGAGAAATCTTTATAGTATAAAACTTCTAGGAAGTGTTTATTATCTTTTCGAGTTAATAGACGTTAGCATAGAGCTTTATAACGGATTTGAGAATGAAATAACATTTTTGGATTAATTAAACGTTTTAGTAGATTGCTATTGTAAGTGCACGACTATTAATTTAATAGCGTGGTACCCCAACTCAAATCTCAATTGTCATAAGAAAATAGGGTTATTTAATAATGCTATAAGTCATAAATGTATATACAAAAAGTTTTATGTAACACTGAACATGCCAGAAAATATTCAATGTGAACTTTCCTATGTTCAATGTGTTCTGGGACGCATCAAAGCATTGAGTGCGATTTCATTGGCTCTGATTTTAGTAGTTTTAACGCAACTTTAACGTCAAAATGAAATGTGTCATTCATCAATCGCCTACATCACTAATGGAATGTTAATATTAAACAGAAAAAAAAATAAGAAAGAGGAGAATAGATTTAGCTTAGATACAAAAATAATAGGAAAACAGATTCCTGTTACTTCCGTTTGCTAATATTTAATTATAAGTTTATACACTGCTTCAATTTCACTGGAGAATATTACTAGGGTGTTAGGTGTGCTGCTTTATTTGGCAAACATTTCAATTTTTATTTATTTGTTAACAAAATACTCAATAAAGATAATGTAGGGTATTTATTAATTTATTGAATGCGTAACTTACAATTAAGAGATTTTTTTCTTTAGGTAAACATGCATAAGCTGTAAATTTTCCGACATTCGTTGTTTTTTAAAAGGGTTCAATTTGAAGCTATAAACGAGTGTATTCCACTCCCAGACTAAGCATGAAGTTAAATTTCGAGTTTAGAAAAGCCCCGTGAAAATTTGTTATAGGTCGCGCAGCGACCCGAGAAAAATTTTCTGGGCTTTTCTAAACTCGAAATTTTACTTCATGCGCCACGCGTATAAAACACAGATTTCAAGTGTAGTTCGAATATACATAAATTTCACAATATTTTAGTGTTTTCTACGCGTGGCGCATGAAGTAAAATTTCGAGTTTAGAAAAGCCCAGAAAATTTGTCTTGGGTCGCTGCGCGACCCTCAACAAATTTTCACGGGGCTTTTCTAAACTCGAAATTTTACTTCATGCTTAGTCTGGGAGTGGAAAACACTCGTTTAAAGCTTCAAATTAAACTTAAAAAAAATAAGGAATATTTAAAGATTTACAGAAAATTGGCTGACTTTGGAATACGTATACTTAAAAGAAAATATGCATAAGCTGTACATTTTCCGACATTCGTTGTTTTTTAAAAGAGTTCAATTTGAAGCTTTAAACGAGTGTTTTTTACTCCCAGACTAAGCATGAAGTAAAATTTCAAGTTTAGAAAAGCCCCGTGAAAATTTTCTGGGCTTTTCTAAACTCGAAATTTTACTTCATGTGCCACGCGTATAAATCAGATTTCAAGGGTAGTATATATATATATATATAAATTTCACAATATTTTTGTGATTTGTACGCGTGGCGCATGAAGTAAAATTTCAAGTTTAGAAAAGCCTATAAAATGTTCACGGGGCTTTTCTAAACTCGAAATTTTACTTCATGCTTAGTCTGGGAGTGGATAACACTCGTTTAAAGCTTCAAATTAAACTTAAAAAAACAAGAAATATCTAAAGATTTACAGAAAATTGGCTGAATTTGGAATACGTTTAGTTAAAAGAAAAACTCCATGTATGTTTTACGACAGTAATAATCTTGATTGTCCGGAAATGCCGATGTCTTGCTTTGGATAAAAAAAGTATGTTCCATATTCCCACACACTGCACTTACCTTAAACGCACAAGATTTAATAACTGACATATTTTATTTTGACGTTACATGTACCCTATTTACATTAGTCCTAATTTACATTAGAACTACTAAAAATCATAACTAATGAAATCGCATCCAAAAGAATGTAAATTGGGTTGACTATATTACCACTGGAAATCGTAGCCAATCACATCAATGCTTTGATGCGTCCCAGAACAAATCGAACATAGGAAAATTCACAGTAAACATTATCTGGCATGTTCGGTGTTACTTAAAACTCTCTGTATGTATGTGGTCAGTATATTTTGAACTTCACGTGAAATCAGTGTTTTAATCGAATTTTGCATGCAGTAAAATTTCGAGTTTAGAACAGCCTGAAAATTTGGTTTGGCGACCAAACCGAACTTTAAGGCTGTTCTAAACTCGAAATTTTAATTAATGCTCAATCTAACATTAGAGACACTCTTTAGAAGTAAATTTTAATGAAATAATTTAGCAAAAGAAAGTAATTTTTTCAAACATTTTATTAAATGTACATTGAAAGTGAACTGCACAAAATGCCTGATAATAATTTTGAGTTATAAACGGTAAGAAGTTGTTAACTTTAAGTTGTACAGGGTGAGCCAAATTGGATGTTACTATAGGGAGTCTCGGTTATAAGAAGAGATAAAAAAAATCGATTTTGCATTCTCAAGCTCTTGTATCGAGACAAACTCAATGCCGAAAACAAAAATTAACTATTGTCTTTTGTTTTCAAGTTATAGCTAAATATTCAATATACCCATTTTCGATATATATACAAGGTGAGTCGGGAGGAGCGCACCAAACTCTAGGAGTGTATTATACACGTGAAAATAATGTAAAAAAACTCATTTGTTCTTATCCGATTTTCATTTGTTTTCAAGTTATGGCGTAATTAAAAATGTTCATCTAGCTATCCACTTCTATCTGAATTTTAACATTATCAAAGTATGCTATGTTCGAGGCTTATAAACATTTGATAATTCTGACGTTTTGATGAACTGTCAGTGTACGGTGAACAGTAACTGAACGTTTAAGTTCGAATTAATGTGATTGTTAGTATTGCAAAATGCCACATACTTATTCAAATTTAGAATATGCAAATATGGTGTTTGTATATGGTTTCTGTAATGGAAATGCTACAGCTGCTGTTGAAGAATATCGTGAACGTTTTCCACACCAAAGACATCCTGATAAAAACATATTTATTAGAGTTTTCAACAAATTGTGCGAGACTGGTAAGCTTCCCAGTGCTAACATAACATATGAGCGCGCTGCTCGACAAGGTTTTGTAGAAGTAGAAAATATTCTGCATCTAGTAGAAGAAGATGCAACTACTAGCTCATGGAGAATTGCCACTCAATTGGCAATTCCACAAAAAAGAGTGATGAACACGCTACACGAGCAAGGCTTATATCCTTATCACGTTCAGAGAGTACAGCACCTACAACCAGGGGATTACGCTAACCGTACGGAATTTTGTCGGTGGATAAATAATAATCATCGTAATGTATCGAGTATACTCTTTACGGATGAAGCTACATTTACCCGTGATGGCATTAACAACACTCGTAACTCTCATGTATGGTCTGATGAAATTCCCCACGCAACAGTCGAAAGCAATTTTCAACATCGGTTTTCTGTAAACGTGTGGTGTGGTATGGTTGACAGTTATTTAATCGGCCCTTTCATTTTGGAGAATCGTCTCACAGGAGGCAACTACCTCAATTTTTTACAAAATGAATTACAAGGCCTGCTAGAAGATGTTCCTATAAATATTAGAATGCAGATGTACTATCAGCACGATGGAGCTCCTGCACATGTCGCTCGTCAAGTCAAGCAACATTTGGACGAACGTTTTCCAGGGCGTTGGATTGGTCGTGGAGGTCCTATTAATTGGCCTGCAAGATCTCGAGACCTCACACCACTAGATTTTTGTTTATGGGGCTGGATGAAAAATGAAATCTACAAAATAAAAGTGGACACACGGGAATCACTAATTAGACGAATTGAGAATACTGCAGCCCATATAAAAGAAGAAAGAAATGAATCAATTGGGAGAGCAACAAAAAACGCTCTTCGTAGACGAAGCAGAAAATGTTTAGAAGTCAATGGCGGTATTTTTGAACATTTGTTGAAAGAACGCTACGATTAAGAACATTTTTTTGTATAATAACTTGTTTATTTGTTAATATGCTATAACTTGAAAACAAATAAAAATCGGATAAGAACAAATGAGTTTTTTTACATTATTTTCACGTGTATAATACACTCCTAGAGTTTGGTGCGCTCCTCCCGACTCACCCTGTATATCTCAATCATTTATTATTTTCTCAAGATAAGAATTGCATGTTCTACATTTAAAGTCAGCACATTACCTTTCAATCATGACGTCATTAACTTCTATCTGTTTTCAATAAATGAATTCTAGTTGAAACAGAACACCTTCAATTGTTTGGCACGTCGAATGTTATGTTTACGTTTTATTATTATTGTGCCTAATCCAATGTACGAATATTCATAATATTCGTTCGTGTTCGTCATTCCTTCTATAGATATAATTTGATTGCTCACTGGCAGGTTTATCCAAAAGAATAAGTAACAAAAACAAACAAAAAGGTAGACATGCGTTTGTGATGCTGTATTTTGTTGTTTGTGGCGTCAGTATACAGATTTTTTCAATCTTCATTAGTAAAAGAAATACAGCACTAAGTAATACTTTTTAAATAGAAGTCATAATTGACTGTGCTATTAGTAAATTGGTTATTTTATTCCCTTTTCATTGATATACAGAGTTTTATGTAACACCGAACATTTTCATCCAATACAATTTGAGACCTTTGATTTTTAAGTTATGTGTAAATTGGGTTACACACTGTAGACAATCAATCGCAATTAATGCCGCAACTTGTACATACAGGAAGTTTTTCTTTCGAGTATACATGTCTTAATTACAGCGTATATGCTATAAATCTTTAGATCATCGTTGTTTTTTCAAAAGAGTTCAATTTAAAATTTGAAATGAGTGTGTTCCACTCCCAGACTAAGCATGCAGTAAAATTTCGAGTTTAGAAAAGCCTGAAAATTTGGTTTTGTCGCGTAGCGCGAAGCGCGGAGCGGCCAAACCAAATTTTCAGGCTTTTCTAAACTCGAAATTTTACTTCATGCGCCACCGGTACAAAACACTGACATCTTAGATAGTTTAAAACACACCGTTAAACTTTACATTGCATCAGTATTTTGTACTGGTGGCGCATGAAGTAAAATTTCGAGTTTAGAAAAGCCTGAAAATTTGGTTTGGCCGCTCCGCGCTTCGCGCTACGCAACCAAACCAAATTATCAGGCTTTTCTAAACTCGAAATTTTACTTCATGCTTAGCCTGGGAGTGAACAACACTTGTGTAAAGCTTCAAATTAAATTTTAATAAACCGATCGTCGGCAAATGTACAACGTATGTTTATGTATACTTTTACAAAAAATCTCGTTATGACAATGTTCGGTGTTACATAAAACTCTCTGTATAATATATTGATGTTATATTTGTAATTTATTGATGTATACCATATTTTTATTAAATTTTAAATATTTCTTATTAAACCCAGTAGGCTTGTGAATAAAATGAAGAATGTTACGCATAAAACAAAAAACAACACCGTTGTTATTAGATAAGTTGTTTGTTGTGTAGTGTATTCATTAACTAAGTGTCTAAACAAGTTCGAAAATTTAGAAAAAATGTATATGTTAGAATACTTTATTTAAACAACAATAATTCTAATATTGCATTAGAAACATATTATACTTTATATTCAGAGAGAAGACAGCCCGATAAATCGATATTTCAGCGGTTAAAAACAAATCTCATCAACCACGGTTCCTTTGCTATCTCAGGATCCAGAAAATATAATATCTTAGACGCAGAAGAAGCTGTAGTAGTGTTATTGGTGCTGAAATTGAAAATTCAGAAATTTCAAGTAAGCAAATAGAAGGGGAACAAAGAGTTAAAAAAAATCGTGCCTTAAGAATAATGAAGAAAAATAAGTTCGGTCCTTATACAATTTCAAAAGGACACCATTTGAACCCTGAGGATTTGGAAGGAAGATTAGAATTGTGTAATTGATACAAAGCTGGATATTTAACAAATTCGAACTTTTACCTTGATATTATTTGGGCCGACTAGGCATACGTAAGCTCCGCGGGAATATTTAATAAGCACAATGCCCATTATTGGGCTGATTATAACCCTTATCGGACTGTTGATGTGGAGGCACAAGGTCGTTTTGGTTTTAGTGTTTGGTGTGCTCTACTGGGAAACCGATTCTTGTGTTACGAAATTTACGATGGAAATTTGAATAAACGAAAATATACAGACATTTTACAAAATATTGTAAAGAACTATTTGGACAATTTGCCCTTAATTCAAGAAAAACATTTGCATTTTCAACAAGACGGTGCCTTTCCATAATTGCAGAGAAGTGACAAATTTATTAAATATTAATTTTGGTGCAAAATGGTTACGCACAAATAGATCGGTAAAATGGCCTCCGCGATCTCCGAATCTAACACCGCTGGACTTCTGTTTTTTGGGTTATATAAAGGACAATTTATGTAAATTAAATAACAATAATATTAATAATTTACGACAAAATTTCATTAATATTGTATCTAATATTCATATTCCTAATGCATGTAGAAGTGTCATAAATAGATGTAACTCGTGCATTTTGAACAATGGCAATCAATTTGAGCATTTATTGTAATTTTTCTGCAAATCTTTTGTATAATCGTTTTTTTTTTTATTAATCAACCAGATTTGGTGATTTTTTTATAAAGTTGGATAATTGGTTGGATACTCTGGTTGTCATTATGACTTTTGCCTTGAAAATAAATTTGAGGTTATGTTTACACATAGTTGATATGTGCTTAATTACCCTGTCATAAAGATTTATTTCATGGCGGAACAGGTTTCATTTATTATTCCCACTTTTTGTTAAATAATTAATCAATTGCAACATGGCATTCATATATCAATGTAATGTCATGGCAAACAGAAGGGGCACTCAAATAATCAAAGAACCTAAGAAAAATAAATCCGAAATCTGGTTGGTCAACAAATGAAAACAGAGTATAGTATCCAACTATTTTAATTTTTTTTTTAAAACAATTGTAAATTATTATCACATTCTAATACAATCTGAACGAAAATTTTTATCCTCTAGTATGCCATGACTTTTGTTTCCATTTAAATGAGAGTTGTTACCACTGACAAATCTGCGTGACCTGACATGGCCTGACATTTGACGCGCGAAGATAAGGTTATGTATGTATGAATTTGATATACAAAATATTGACAATTGCAGTGAGAATTATTGTCGTTTTCAATAATTTGTTACCAAAATAATATATTTTTAAAACAATTTCATAGCCTTCTAGAGCAGTGGTCTCCAAACTACGGCCCGCGCGCCAAATCAGGCCCGCGACTTGCATGAATCCGGCCCGCGATTGTTTGTAATTTTTTTTGTAAATGTCATATTTTGAAATATTGTAACAATTGTTCCTTAAATTTTTCAGAATTTTATAAAATTAATCAGATCTTGGCCGACTTTATTATGTAGAATTGTATTTGTGGCCCGCGAAGAAGATAGTTTGGAGACCCAGGTTCTAGAGGAGAAAACTTTTAAATCATATGGTATAAGCCTACTCAGATTCTAGCAATTAATAATTTAAGATTAAATAAATTTACTGCGATTAATAAAAATATTTAAAATTTAATAAAATATAATATATCTTAATAAATTGCAAATATAACATCAATATGTTATATATAAATGAAAAGGGAAAAAATAACCAATTTATTAACAGCACAGCCAATTATGACTTCTATTGAAGAAAATACAACTTAGTGCTGTATCTCTTTTATTGATGAAAATAAGAAAGTGATCTGTAAATCGCATATGATTTTCCTCGAAAAAGTTCCTTTAGAACATGCAATTCTCATCTTTATAAAATTACAAATTACTGAGATATCAATAAAAATCAGAAATGGAAAATATTCAATTTTTGGCTATAACTTAAAAACAATAGACTATAGCTAATTTCACAATATTCAGTTTGTCTCGATAAAAGATCTTTAGGATGCGCCATCGATTTTTTCTATCTTTTCTAATAACCAAGATTCCCTATAGTAACATCCAATTTAAAATAATCGCTGCGAGGTTTATCAAACTCTGATAGATTATTATTGTTTTATGATTTTTTAAACAAAATTATAATTTTATTATCTTTTCCGAAAAATCGTTCAATATTTTATCAAAATTGTCAACTTAGAGCTTTTATAATATTAAAGTACCTACTACACCATCATCATAACTTGAATTGATTGTTTTAAATATTTCGAAAGAAATTAAAATTAGACACATTTTGACTTCGAGAATTTATTGACATAACAAAAACAATATTTTTATTTTTTTTTCAAAAAATATGATAAATGTTTTATCAAAATTGTGAACTTTACGCTATTATAATATTACAGTACCTACTGCACAATCATTATAAGTTGAATTGATTGGTTTAAATGTTTCTAAAGGTATTAAAATTTTACACATTTTGCCCTCAAGAAATTATCAAAAATAATAAAAAGATAAACTGAATGTTCAACAGAGCTGCTTAGGTTTCGAATCCTTTTAGAGGATTCAAAAGCGGCATTCGAATACTTTAGTTCAACTGGATTCGTGATCCGGATTCGTTACATTTTTTTAAGAGGATTCGTATTCGAATCCAAATGTGGGTGATTCGAATCCATATAAAAGATTCGAATCCTTATGAAAGGATTCGAATATTTATAAAAGGATTCGAATATTTATAAAAGGATTCGAATACTTACAAAAGGATTTGAATCGTCAAAAATAATTCGAATTAATTGTGAGGATTGGCATGAAAAATGTCTTTAGTGTGTTTTTAAATTTATCGTTAAATTACTGTTTTATACGCGTGGCGCATGAAGTAAAATTTCGAGTTTAGAAAAGCCCACAAAATTTGTCTCGGGTCGCTGCGCGACCCGTGACAAATTTTCACGGGGCTTTTCTAAACTCGAAATTTTACTTCATGCTTAGTCTGGGAGTGGAAAACACTCGTTTAAATGAAGACAACCTTATACAAGGCTGTCTCAGTTTAAACCGAGTCGACCTTATTCAGTAATGACTTTGATTTTGACGTCATGTGAGGATCTCCGCGCGTGATAAGGTCGGCTCGGCTTAAATCGAGACAACCTTGCACAGTCATAATTGTAATGATTCGACCCTAGGTATTGTACAAATTTATAATTTGTATTATTCTTTACGTTGTGTTGTGTATGTAGTAACCCTTTTATTTATTTACCAGGTTCGTTGTTTGTGTCAATATGCATTATCGTAAATATTATGTCTTTCTTCCCTTTTAATTTGACTAGGAGGATGTGTGGACAATAAATAAAACAGGATATGAGCTTAACGTATGCAAAGTTTATTGACCTTTCATGATATTTCTAATGAATTGGTATGTTTTATATTATTTATATTCACAATAGTATATTACATTACAAGTGTGGTAAACAGCATATTACGTGCGAGTGTGTTAACTCCACGAGCACGTAATATGCCTACCACACGCGTATTGTACATAGTTTTACCTGCAACCACCTATATAGTTTTCATGCGAACACCAAATATAGTAATGTAGATTTAAAGAGCAACTGGCAAAAAGTTTTATTTTTATCTATTTTCATATTATTTTGTGCAAACTAGTTATTATAATGATAATGATTATTTATATCGTGGTTTTTAGCATTGAGTAACAACTCCAAAGTGATACTGGTCCTAGTGTTTTGCTGAGATCATCAAAATATACCACAAGCACATTTTCAGTAAAGGATGTAATCTTTCTCGAGCTGAGCCATTCCATAAATTTGGTATATTTTATGTACCGCGCCCGCGATTTTTCGGGTAACTGTATATCATTAATTGCTTTGGCACGTGCGGCCACACCCGGAGGCGTTAATTCACAGTCGCTTGAATCAGACATTACCTGAATAACGTGTCGCACTTGTACGATGACTTTTCAAAACTGACGTTTGTCATTTTTTTGTTACAACAAACGCGTGATTATGACAGTGTTTTCTAGATCAGTAAGGTGGTTAAGAAAACACTGTTTTCTTATGTGGTTGCAGGTAAAATATATTACCCAACGTTTATGCTTAGAAGTCATGTGCATTCAGTTAAACTCAAAAAAATGTGTGACTCTACTTGTGGGAGCAAATTTAACTAGCCCCTGCATTTGCATTACGAGATGGGAAACCCACAAAAACCATCTCGGAGTTAGCATCACACACACTAGACACACTTGCGATTAGTTAGTGGGACAATCTCTCACATCGGCCCTACACATCAATCGCCATTAATTTCCGATTAATGAGTAGAACGACCTTTCACCTCGTTCCACTCATAATCGAATTATTTTTTTCTTGTGATTAGTTAGTAGGACACTTAGAGCAATAGTAACTCGGATTGGCCTTACACATGAATCGACTAGGTCAATTAGTTAGTAAGACATACCTCGTTTTCTCGCTCAATTCGGCCTTACACATCAATCACCATACATCCCTCATTCGTGTGGTTAGTTAATACGACACTTAGAGCAATACTAACTAGGATTGGCCTAATACATCAATCGACTGGGTCGATTAGTTAGTAGGACATACCTCGTTTTCTTGTTCAATTCGGCCTTACACATCAACCACCATATATCCCTCATTCGTGTGGTTAGTTAGTAGGACACTTAGCGCAATACTAACTCGGATCGGCCTAACACATTAATCGACTGGGTCGATTAGTTAGTTGGACATACCTCGTGTTCTTGTTCAATTCGGCCTTACACATCAACCACCATACATTCCTCATTCGTGTGGTTAGTTAGTAGGACACTTAGCGCAATACTAACTCGGATTGGCCTAACACATCAATCGACTGGGTCGATTAGTTAGTAGGACATACTTCGTGTTCTTGTTCAATTCGGCCTTACACATCAACCACCACACATCCCTCATTCTCATCCCCCCCCCTCCATCTTCCCCCTTTTCCCAGATGTTTAAATTATTTCATTGGTTTTGTGTGTTTCATTTCAACTTAGTCGGTATGATGTAGAATTAATTTTACTCTTACGTGATAGTCTCTCCAGCGCTGTTATCCCTAACTCCATTCTCCATTTTCTAACTCCATTCTCAATACTTAACTCTTTTTATCAACATTACTTCACTAACTCACATCCCACTGAAACTTCCTATTCTCAACTGTCCCCATTTACATTCAAATACTGACTATCTTAGTCCCTGTCCCAATACGAACTGCTTTTTAGAATCGTTTCTTTGCTGCTCTCAAAGTTCTCCCCTCCCCAAATTTTGTTGCTTAGACTTTATCTACTACCATATTTGGTCACAAAACCCATCCCTCTCTGACGTCAACGTAATTTCCCTGACTTTGCACACTTGTTGTGTTTGCGTTCGTTAAACCCTGAACTGAATCTTTCTGTACGTCTTAGCATTTCTCCACGCGCCGGTACTTGTTTATTATTTTAAGGCGATGCTGCATTTGTTATTTCTTTCAGATAAAAAATTTTGATCGACTAATGTTATTCTCGTATTTACTGGATGTTGATTTTTCTTTATTATTTTCTCGGGTGATTTTTGTATTAATGTTTTAATTTAATTTCACCAAAAAAATATGTATTACATGATCTTGGTTTTGACGTCACGTACGGATTTTGACGCGTGACGACATCAACCAAGGTGTGTAAGTAAGTTTGTTTTAATTTAAACCGAACCGACCTTGTATTGTTCAATTACCTTGATTGTTGACGTCACGTGAGGACTTCCACCCGTGACGTCAGCAATCAAGGAGGTTAGTGTATAAGGTTTTCTTAATTTAAAACCGAGTCGACCTTGTTAACTTAATTACATTGAATTTTCACGTCACGCGAGGAATTACATGTGTGACGTCAGAAAAACTCCCTGTATTTCTCGGGACATAGATATTTCTAATAAAGTCAAACTGAATTTGCTATGAAATTCAAACATAATAAGTAAAAACCAGTATATTTTCAATTTCACGATATTTCAGTGTTTTATCCGTTTCGCTACGCAACTAAACCAAATTTTTAGAACTTTCTAAACTCTATATTTTACTTCGGGTGTAAGCAAGGACAGCAAATCTATATTAAAAAACAAAAATTAACATTTCTTAAGATATAAACTTTTTGTCTCGTGTAATATAAGGCAAAAGTAATGTCATATTATGAATTGGCTGCCATTTTATTAGAAATGAAAAAAATGTGCAATGTTTTGATTGAAAGTTAATTTAAAGGTGTAAAATTGATAATATAAAGTTAAAAAATAATATCGGTCAAATGACCATCTCCTGAGTTGATTATAATTGTGCTCGTTTTACAACATTTTAAATTATTGTTCGTAAAACATCTGGCCCTAAATTGGTGATTTCTTCTTCAACGTAGGCTTTCAAGACTTGCAAGGTTTGTGGTTTGTTGTGGTAAATGCGAAATTTCAAAAAGACACACAGGGAGTGGAAACGCTCATTCGAAACTTCAAACTGAATGCTTAGATAAGAACATTAAATGACTAAAAATGTTTTTAAAGACAATTATCTAGTTTTCAAAATTATGTTTAAGATTATTTGAAGTAAAACTGACATGGTAGCCACAATCTGAAATGTAAAATTTCCCTGATTCAAAATTTTTTCCCTGGCCTTTTAATATAACTTTCTTCTGTGGGAAACCTCCATTTTTGTAAATTGTTTTTATTGTTTTTATCGTGTTTTTACGTGTTTTGTAATTTGCCTGCTGATTTTGACAAATTTAATAATGTCATATGGCTTTATTGTTAGTGTTTTGATCAATTTTAATATAATTCCATGACTTTTCTCTTACTTTCCTGGATTTAATGATATTCAGTGAATTTTTTATCTACGTAATTTTCAGGAATTCGTCGATTTTATAATAGAGTCCAATTTGAAGCTTTAAACGAGTGTTTTCCAATCCCAGACTAAGCATGAAGTAAAATTTCGAGTTTAGAAAAGCCCCGTGAAAATTTTCGGGCTTTTCTAAACTCGAAATTTTACTTCATGCGCCACGCGTACAAAACACTGATTTGAAGTGAAGTTCAGAAACACACATATACATCTTTAATCAGAGTAACAGGAAATCAGATGTTTAGTTTGATATCAACAATGTTTAGTGTTAATAATAAATAATTAGGTTTTAAATATATTTGTTAAAACAACCGGTAACGATATTTATACATAAATGGTTAAAAAAAAAATAAAATCAAATTTATTCTTAAAGGATTTGTATTCGTGATTCGAGAAAACAGGATTCGAATCTTTGATTCGAATCATACTTATCTCTTACGAATCCTTTATTCGAGTATTTACAAGGATTCGTCCCAGCTCTGATGTTCAATAATGCATTATTTTTAAGTTTCTTACGTTTAAAAGGACAAAATCTAAACAAAACAATATTAAACAAATTCAACTCTAATACTATTACTCTGTTTCGATTTCGTTTTTTCAAACCTAAGAAACATAAAAATAATTCATTATTGAACTAATGTTTCTAGTGTCCAGTTGACTATTTATATTAGCTTGAATTTAGTTTTTGTAGTTTTGTTCATAGTGTTGTCCATGTATTTTTTATTTCTTGATTAAAATAATACATTTATAAACAATAATTGAGAGTGTTCTTAAAATTTATATTTTATACATGAATTTTTACAAAATATCTTATTGTCAGTATCACTAAAAAAAATCCAACAACTAATCTTTATATAAAAGTTGAAAAGTACTGCATTGTGTAGAAAATTGCATATGAACTATTCATTAAAAGACTTTGAATGATTTCACTGATTTTATTTCAATTTTCGACTAGTTTCGACTATAAGTCATTATCAATGAATACAGAAATATACCGGGTGGGCAAATAAGCGAGCTAACAAATTTTATAGGTAAAGTGGGCAAGGGAAAATGCTGGAAATTATTTTCAAGTTTCCAAGCTGGTTGCCATTGGGCGTTTCCACCATCTTGAATTACATAATGTTACGTTTCTAGCGATTTTCCCCAATGAATGTAACAAAAAAGTATTTGCGTTTTAATGCTAACCTAAAGTGGAACATTTTTTGTTAAAATAATTTTTCTCTATCTTTCGAAATAAAGTGGTGGGGGGTATTTGAATGTTGGTTTAAATAAATGCCTGTAACTTCGAAAAGGGTTAATGGATTTGGATAAATTTGGTATCATTGAAAAGAGCATTTCTTGGGCTTTTAGGTTTCTTGTAATCATGACAGCTGTGACCTACACGGTCGCCGATAGAGGGCGTTAATCGATATTATAACCAAAATATTGTATTTTCTAAAAAATTTAAATGCGATGATATGACTTTTTTTAAACTAGAAAATAGACAAATGACCAACGAATAAGCCTGCGCAAACCGCATCTTAATATCTTTATTATTAAGATTATTATTATTATTAGATTTTAAGATGCGGTTTGCGCTGGCTTATTGGTTAGTCATTTGTCTATTTTCTAGTCTAAAAAAATCATATCATCGCATTTAATTTTTTTGAGA
Source organism: Philonthus cognatus (assembly GCA_932526585.2). Lineage (NCBI taxonomy): Eukaryota > Metazoa > Arthropoda > Insecta > Coleoptera > Staphylinidae > Philonthus > Philonthus cognatus. Next base: position 19,216,368 of record OW052244.1, on the reverse strand, counting down.
AAATGCAATATTTTGGTTATAATATCGAATAACGCTCTCTATCGGCGGCCGTGTAGGTCACAACTGTCATAATTACGAGAAACCTAAAAGCCCAAGAAATGCTCTTTTCAATGATACCAAATTTATCGAAATCCATTAAGCCGTTTCGAAGTTACAGGCATTTATTTAAAACAACATTCAAATACCCTCCACCACTTTATTTCGAAAGATAGAGAAAAATTATTTTTACAAAAAATTATTTTTACAAAAAATGTTAAAGTTAACATCAAAACGCAAATACTTTTTTGTTATATTCATTGGGGAAAATCGCGAGAAAGGTAACTTTATGTAATTCAAGATGGTGGAAACGCCCACTGGCAGCCATCTTGGAAACTTGAAAATAATTTCCAGCATTTTCCCTTGCCCACTTTACCGATACATTTTTTTACCGTAACTCTTTACGATCGTTAGTTTCTGAGATACAGCCGCTTACCTCGCTTATTTGCCCACCCGGTACATATCCCAATTATGTGCTGTAAATTTTCAAATATTCGTTGTTCTTTTAAAGGGGTCAATTTGAAGCTTTAAACGAGTGTTTTCCACTCCCAGGTTAAGCATGAAGTAAAATTTCGAGTTTAGAAAAGTCTGAAAATTTACTTTATGCGCCAAGCGTATAATACACTGATTTCAAGCGAAGTTCACTTGTTATCAATATTTCGGTGTTTTCAGTGTTTGATACGCGTGGCGCATGCAGTGAAATTTCGAGTTCAGTAAATCCTGAACTTTTACCTTATGCTTAACGTAAGAGTTAAAAATACTCGTTTAAAGCTTTAAATTGAATTCTTTTAAAAAAAGCGTATACATGAGTATACATAAAATAAAAAAAAGTAAAAAAAGTAAATTCAGGTAATAAGGGATGTCATAATAGGGTAAATAGAGGCTTAAATTTTGTACATATTGCTTCGATTTACTTTTCAAATTTTAAAATAGAAAAATTATACAGTATAATTAAATGCGAATGCTAGGTACTATATATTTTATATATTAAAAGTGCGATTATTTTCGCAAATCTACAATTAAATTATCTTACAAAGAATCCATGGGTGTTTGAATTAGTTATTGTAAGACAAGCTGGTGGTATAATTGCAAAAAAATCGCAATTTTAATATTTCTTCATGAAGATTATTACTCATTTCTAAATAATCCCTTTTTGTTTTAAGAAAGTCTCATGATTTTTTATATTCAATTTAAAAAGCGACCTAAAATAAACACAATTCATACTGTGTAAATAACAGAAACATTATCGAAGGATTATTTTTGATCTTTTACATATGTTGTTAGAGGTAATTTATACACCAAACTTCATGAAATGTTTTTAAAACTTTGATTTATGAAACTTAAGTAAAATTAATAGGAAACTTATAATTACTTTCCCATTTATTTTTTTGTTTTGGTCTCAGATATTTTAAAAGGGTTTAATTGTATCGACAGCAAATATAATAAAAATTCATAATGTAGTATTTTTGATAAAAATATTTTCAATGAACATCAGGTAAAAATAACCATTATTGATTTGAACCAAAAACAACACCAACACCTTGAGAGAGGTATTTAATTTTTATATTTTCTCGTTTAAATTATATCGAAATTTAATTAACATTCACAGCAAATTTTATAAAAATACCTGAAGGAATCTAGTTTCCATTCTATATAATGAAAAGTGTTAAACATTTTCACTAAATTGTTATCAATTATTAATAGCTAAGGCTGTTGCTTGGTGAAATTCCATATGAACACTTTTAGTAAATAACACTCTTGGCTACGATTTCACTGTTTATTCGTTAACACTGCAACTATTGTTTCGCCACACAGTGGCTTCATCAGACATTTGAATGATCATTTATATGCCTGATAAAGCCACTGTGTGCCGAAATAATTGCTGCAGTGTCAACTAATTAACAGTGAAATCTTAACCAAGTGTGTTATTTACTAAAAGTGTTGTTATCAGTTTGTATGCATTATAAATTGATTTTACTGTTACTTACAAATTTTTTTTTTCAATCGAACCATATAATTTTTGACATCATTCGACTTTAGTTTTAATTTTGAATTAATAATTTTTTTTTATTTGTATGATTGTATTGAAATAAGTTACATTTAAAAAACACGGTAAACAAACCAATTTCTAAACTCGAAATTTCAATTTATGTCTAACCAGGAAGTGGAAACACTCGTAAGAAGCTTCAAATTAAACGTATTTCAAAAACATTGAATGTCTGAAAATTTACGAATTGGGATATGTATACTTAAAAGAAAAATTCCCTGTACTACAACTAATGTGTTTAACTGCCACACATTTATAGTTAAAAGAAATATTAAGCAACTCAATTTATATTTAACATGTCACCATTCTGTATATCGTTCGTTTCGATTCTCGGCATTCAATTTTCTTCTTTCATTAAACGTCTTTATTTGTCAAATGTAAATTTCATAAATATTCACACTGGTTCAATTTAATTTTCATCGTTCCCGACGCAGGTACTCGGCGAGAAAAAACAGCCATCGTGAATTATTTATGAGGGGATAAAGGAACACATTTTTATCATTCTTAAAAAATATTTAAATTCCTTTGGCGCTCTCCGCATTTATTCATCTAATTAAATTCCTGTCATTATTTTATTCAATTATAAATTAAATCTAATTTATTTAATACTCTAATAACACCATTTATTTCAATGACTGTTTGAATTAGTCTTTGTAAGACAAATTAGTTGAAAATTGCGAAAATAATTGCACTGTTAATATTTTTCACAATTTATTGCTGTAATATCTTGTTATAACTGTATCAGAACACTTGAACTCTTGAAAATATCAAAAGAAGTGAGTTATTTTGAGTAATATTATGTTATTTATAATAATATTGTTAACATTTTCGGAAATTGAATGAATGGTAATGCATTTGGAACTTCCATTATGTTTTCTTGATAAATGAATTTAATCCCCCTGAAACGCCAAAACGGGAATTAATTTAGTGCCTTGTAGAAGCTTTAAGGCATCTAATCTTGAAATACTTCCACGTCGTCTTATTACTTTTAACCATAGATCTTAATCTGTTTACGGCTTATACATAAATCTATTTAAAGTACACACTTTTATTAAATCCAAACATAGATTAATATCCAGTCATTCGCTTGACTCGACATGAGAAAGAATTTGTTTAAATATTATTTAATTACTATAAATTGTTATTCATGTTGTGGAATACAATTGGCTGTATCCTCATAGTAACACTGGTAGCCACATTTTTAAAATGCTGCATTAATCCATTAACCCGTTTTTTTTTCCCGAATTGTTATTTTTAATTGCGGAAAAAAACTAGTGTTCCATCTTTGAATTACCGGGTTAAGCGCCAATAAAACTGTAAGGAAACTTTTGTTAAAAATTATTACATAAGTTTATTATATTTTAATACAACACCTGACTTTAGAATGTGTAGAGAACACTGTAAATATTTGGTGATTTAAATGTTGTGATTATTGCTGATTTTCAAGTACTAATATATTTTGAACTTCGCAATATTTCAGTGTTTTATAAGCGACGCAGATGAAGTAAAATGTCGAGTTTAGAAAAGTCTGAAAATTTGGTGTGGTCGCTCCGCTCCGCGGCTTTTCTTGACTCGAAATTTTACTTCATGCTTAATTAACCCGTTAAGCGCCCTCGATGTATACACGCAACATTATTAATTTTTTGTTGATTAAATTACTAAATAAGTTAATTTGTCATATTATTTTATTTGATCTCGCTTGGAAATGCATGAAGAAAAATTTAAATATTTTGTTATTTAAAAATTACGATTAATACGTATTTAAAAATAAATAATGTCAGTGTATTTCTAACTTTACAATATTTCAGAGTTTAAACACGTGGCGCATGAAGTAAAATTTCGAGTTTAGAAAAGCCTGAAAATTTGGTTTGGCCGCTCCGCTTCGCGGAGCGACCAAACCAAATTTTCAGGCTTTTCTAAACTCGAAATTTTACTTCATGCTTAGCCTGGGAGTGGAAATACACGTTCTAAACTTTATATTGCACGTTTTTATATAAAATCGACGAATGCCTGAAAATTTACAGCGTATACATTATGTATATTTAATAGGAAAATTGGCAGTATGGAATACAAAAGTCATTCATAGAAATCATAAAATAAAGTGCAGAATTTTACCTAAACTCAACTATTAGAGTTAAGTCTATAATTGCTCGGCCGTGTATGGGTTAAGGAGTGGAGAACTCTTTTTTAAAGCTATATATTTACCGTTTTATATAAAATCAACAAATGATTGAAAACTTACAGCGTATACATTATGTACCGGGTGTTGCATCGGCTTAGGACAAATAGGAAATCCAATATAAATGTTAAATAGGCCAATTATTGGCTCTCCTATTAACTTTTGCAGGAACTTGTATTGAAACTTTTTTAAGTACTAGATTAGATAAGAATACCTACCAACCCTGAACACTTTCTACTCAGCTGTTTTGAAGTTATTTTCAAAATTATGTCCTGAAAATTTTTTATTTTAGAACATAATTTTTAAAAAAACTTCAAAACGGCTTAGTAGAAATTATTCAGGGTTGGTAGGTATTCTTATCTAATCTGGTACTTTAAAAATGTATAGGGGAGACAATAATTAGCCTCTTTAAAATTTATATTAAATTTCCTATATGTCCTAAGCCGATGCATCACTCTGTATACCTAAAAGAAAAATTCACTGTATGCATTGAAATAACTCATTCATAGAAATCATAAAAAGTTCAGAAAATGTAAAAGTCAGACCGTATGTATGTGTAAGAGTATCACGTTTATTTAGTTTGCAATTTATAAAAGCTTCTAAAATAAGCAAGGTATGTTTATTTTAAAACCTGTCATAAATTGCAAACTTATTATAACTGTCTTTATAAATATATATGATTGCACTTTTTTATTACATAATACTTTTTTTTCTAAATCAACGAATGCCTGAAATTTTACAATGTATACATGATGGCTGATTTCTCATTATCTAGCTTATATCTGCTTATACAGAGAGTTATATATCATAGATAATCGTTTTTTTATTTGAAATTATAATGGATCAGTAATATCGTGAAAATGTAAATGTGTTATTTAGGAAGGAAACATTTATTAAATTCATATAATTATATATATTACCTTAAATAGTGTCTAGGTTAAGATGGAAGAACAGTTGGGTATTTATTACCCGATACTGAATCTCACCTCGTGATTTGTGTACCATGATTTTATAGTTTTTCTTTTTTTTAGAGTACCTTTATGTTACTGAGTATACAAATAAAGTTATTATTATTATTATTATTATTATTATTATTATTATTATTATATAACACCGAACATTTTCAAAACGAGAATTTTTCTTGTTAGTATCTATTAGCATACGTTGTACATTTTTCGACGCTCGGTTTATTAAAAGAATTCAATTCGAAGCTTTAAGCGAGTGTTTTCCACTCCCAGGCTAAGCATGAAGTAAAATTTCGAGTTTAGAAAAGCCTGAAAATTTGGTTTGGTCGCGTAGCGCGAAGCGCGGAGCGGCCAAACCAAAGTTATTATTATTATTATTATTATTATTATTATTATATATCACCGAACATTTTCAAAACGAGAATTTTTCTTGTTAGTATCTATTAGCATACGTTGTACATTTTTCGACGCTCGGTTTATTTAAAGAATTCAATTCGAAGCTTTAAGCGAGTGTTTTCCACTCCCAGGCTAAGCATGAAGTAAAATTTCGAGTTTAGAAAAGCCTGAAAATTTGGTTTGGTCGCGTAGCGCGAAGCGCGGAGCGGCCAAACCAAATTTTCAGGCTTTTCTAAACTCGAAATTTTACTTCATGCGCCACCGATATAAAACACTGATTCAATGTAAAGTTTAGCGGTGTGTTTTAAACTTCGTAATATGTGTGTTTTGTACCGGTGGCGCATGAAGTAAAATTTCGAGTTTAGAAAAGCCTGAAAATTTGTCTGGGAGTGAAACACACTCATTTTAGGTTTTGAATTGAACTCTTTAAAAAAAACAACTATTATCTAAAAATTTACGGCATATAATTGGGACGTATACTTGAAAGAAAAACCCTCTGTATTTACAGGTCGAGGCATTAATTGCGATTGATTTGCTACAATTTGTAATGGTCATATAGGCAACCCAATTTGCACAAGATCTAAAAATCAAAGGTGTCAAATCGTGCTTTGGTTTGATTTATTTTTTTATTTATTTATTTGTCAAATCAACGGAAGCCATTTACAGAAATACATAAATATAAACATTGATTACAATAGTAAAGGTAACACCGATAAGTGTTATACCAACCTTTTCCAAAATTTTAGATATCATAATAAATAATAGATTAGTAGAATTTTTAGATAAACACAAGATTCTTAACACATCACAGCACGGTTTTAGACGAAATAAATCAGTAATTACTGAACTACATAAATACCTTAAGCATATAGTTGGGACACTAGATACAAATGAAGTACCTCTTGGAGTACTACTTGACCTATCAAAAGCTTTCGATAGTTTAGACCACGAAATTTTAATTTATAAACTAGATAAGTATGGTGTTCGTGGAGTAGCCTTAAATCTAATAAAAAGTTATCTTAGTTAAAGAAAGCAAACTGTTAAAATAAATAACAACATTTCAGCGTGTTTAGCCGTGACGAAGGGAATACCTCAAGGTAGTATTTTAGGGCCCTTGCTTTTTATAATTTATATTAACGACTTAGCGGAGGTTGTACAGTCGATGGGTGGTGATGTTCAGATATATGCAGACGATACGAACTTGCTGGTCTCCTGCAATAATGTGTCAGATGCTGTGTTTGAATGCAATCAACTTCTCATCGAGTGTAATGCTTGGCTGAACAAAAATAAATTAAAATTCAATACGGGCAAAACCGAAGTCAATTCTTTAAGACTAATCGGTCAAGAATAACCTATCCACACAGCATAACCCTCTTAGACCAAGAGTTCTTTCCTAAAGAAAGTGTAAGGTTCCTGGGAGTATTCTTAGACGATACTCTCAATGGAGTTACTCACATATCGACACTGGAAAGTCAGTTGAACTCTGCATGTTACATGCTGCGCATATTAACATCTTCTGGTGCACCATCGGACATTCTTAGGCTAGTGTATAATTCACATTTCTGTTCGCGGGTACGCTACGGTATAACATACTATGGTTGTAGTTATCAAGCACAGGGTCTGTTCACTATACAGAAAAGGGCAATCCGGATTATACTTGGGCTAAAATTCAGAGAGTCTTGCAGAGGGCACTTTAAAGCAAATAAAATGCTAACCTTATACGGGCTATACATATATGAACTCTTAGTACACAACTTTAAAGCTGAATTAAACATCAATACCACCCATCAACATAACAAATTAAACTACAATAACTTTGCGCTGCCGATTCATCGGTTATCAATGTATGAAAAGGAACCATCTTACGCTGCAATGAAGTACTACAATCGTCTGCCGTACAATATAAAATCTATTGAAAAAATTAAGAAATTTAAGGAATGTCTGCATGAATATCTGTGTCAGAAAGAATTATACTCCTTAAACGAACTCTAAAATACATTACATAAAAAAAATAAATATATATAAATAAAATAAAAACGCCTTCTCGAAATAGGATATATTCAAGTTGATATGCATTTTTCTCTAAGTTCTTTTTTGTTTGTTTCCCGTTTATTAACTTTGTTTCTATTTATTTAATTTTATATTTTCTAACTTTGTTTCTATTTATTTAATTTTATATTTTCTAAATTGTATTTTGCTGACACATTTTCATTTATATATATTACCTTGTAATTACTTGTTTCTTAAAAATAAATTACTATTATTATTTTTATTATTATTATTATTATAAAACTTAAAACTAACTAATGACTAAGGCTTAAAAAATGTCACCTATACAGTCTACTGATTCTGCATATTTTGTTAACTGGTGTTTTGTCCCAATTTTCTTTTTAATCTACTTGTGATCCCTGTGGGACACCGGAGGTCACAGATATAGGACAAGATAAGCAGTCATCCATGCACACTAATTGTGATCTATCTGTTAAATATGAATAGATCCACTCAAGCATAGTGCCATGAATACCAGACTTAGCAAGTTTTTCGACCAGGATACCATGATCCACACTATCAAACGCTTTGGAGAAATCCGTGTAGATAGTATCTACTTCGTATCCTTCCACCAAAGATCTAGTGACAGCCTCACCAAAGATAAGTAAGTTTGTTGTGGTAGAGTATCCTGATCGAAAACCATGCTGTTTATTTGTTAAGATAGAGTCTAAGTCATTACAAAGGTATTCTGTAACTATTTTTTCAAATATTTTAGGAATGGATAACAATAACGATATTGGACGGTAGTTCTCAGCTACGTTTCTACTGCCTTTCTTAAAAAGTGGCGAAATAAGTGAATGTTTCCAAATGTTTGGGTAAATACCAGAATTTAGAGATTTATTAAAAAGTAACCACAACGGCCTAGCAAGTGAAAATGCGCAATTGGCTAGAAATATAGGTGGTAATCCATCCCACCCCACCTTACCACTCGATGATAAATTGGTTAGTTCCTGAAGAACACGGGAGATGGAAATATCTTAAATTATGTGTAGTGAGATGTGGTTATAGCTAAGATTACTAGAAGTAGTGTTACGAATTAATATTGAGGTGTTATAGACAGATAAAAAAATCAGCAAATAGATTGACAATATCCTGAGGATCATTAAATACAATATACGAAAATGAACATTGATAATGTTCGATGTTACATAAAACTCTCTGTATATTAAAAATAAAAAACAAATTTAATATGAAACTTGTCATCCTCAAAGTGATCTACAAAATTGAACAAATCATTTTAAAATACTTTTTACAATGGCTTATCACAAGTACTACTTTGTTTTTAAATTATGACTAATAACGGAACTATTCTAGTCATGTGATATTGTTTTACTCATTGTAATTAGTGATGGTAATAATCGAGTTATTTAATAATGGATTATTTTAGATCGAGATATTTTAATATTCAATATATTATTAATCGATTTGCACATGGATTATTCTAGTTTGAAGTAGTATTGATTATTATATCGATATAATAATCGATATTTCAAAAAGATCGATTATTATATGAATTATTAGAATATCTTGATTCACAATAATCGACTTTCTAAATATCAAGTCAATTAAGATGATTATTGAGGTAATTATAAAAAACAGGTGTTCTTAGTTTGTTTTTTTAAATTTATTTTTAAAATCGAATCTACCAAAATCAAGCTAAAATCTCAAAATTTGAAGTAACTTGAAAACTATAGAATAAGGGATTTCTAATACATACATGTTTTAAATGAGCCAACTAGGCTTATTAAATAAACTATATTGAACATCTACTGCTGTTTTTAAAGTTATTATTATTTGAAATTACCGCATAAAAATGTTCGAATAAAATAACTTACTTGAATCTAAAAACGGGATATGGCAGATAACCTCCCCCCCCCCATTTCTAGATTTTTATACCGTTAGTATGCTTTATCGTGATTACCATTGGGATTTTCTAAACTATTACAGATACAAAGACGATTAAATTAGACAACAGTTTCTATTATTAATACTAAATAATACTAATTTGACGAAATTCATCTAGCATCATTTGTTTTCAAGATATATCAAATAAAGTAAAAATAGATAATATTTTATTGTTGCTACAACTTTGAGCTCAATCTTGAAATGCACCTTGAATGACATCCGAGAGCCACAACTAATTTGACAGATTTTATGGAGAGTGTCCCATTTTCAAGATACGACATAATAGCCTATTTTTCTAATGGCAGTTGTATTGAATTTTTACACAATTGAATAGAGCAGAAAATTTGAGTCAGATATAATGTGTCATATATCAACTTAAAATGGAAATTGCCATATTTCATAAAATAAAACACCCTGTATAAAATCTGAATTTATTCGTATTTTTAACCACTTATTTAGAATAAAATCAACATTTCAGCTCAACATCTCCTTATTAACAAAGTTATAGAAAAAACACAATGAAACACTTTTAACTTTGTTTGTATAACACGTTTTATTTAATGTGACTGCAGTTTCGACAAATTTAGCTTGTCATTATCAAACATGGAGTAACTTAAACTAGAGGTTTTACAGGTATATATACACAATTACAAAACAGCGGTAAAAATGGGGGTGTACATTAGGTCAACCTGGTCGTTAATTAAGGGAATTCCCGGATTAGCGCGGGCTTTGTGTATCTCTAGTGCTTCTAGCAAATTCATTTTACGACCCTTTTCGGCATGATGGATTATGGTAAGTACATCATTTTCAAAAGTGTGATTTTCGTCTAAAAGGTGTTTTGCAAACGACGACTTATCACTCTGTTTAAGCCGAAAAGAGCGCAAATGTTCCCTCAATCTTATGTTGAAATTACGACCAGATTGGCCAATGTATATCCCTTGACAATCTGCGCAAGTTAATTTATATATTCCGGATTTATTAAATTTATCTAATTTTGTTTTACTATTAAATATATGGTTATTGATTTTACAGTACGGTTTAAATGCAACTTGAATATTATGCTTTTTTAGGATATTTTTAACTTGAAAACTGACATTGCCAAAATAAGTTAACGATTTATATTTAATTGTTTCTTTTTCAAATGATTTTCCAGCGTATAATAAATGTGTGATATTATTAAATTTCTGTTTCTTAAGAAGTCTATCAACCAAATCACAACCTTAACCATTGTTAATAGCCATAGCTTTAATCAAGTTAATTTCCTTTTCGAAAAAATTAGCTGACAAAGGGATTTTTAAGGCTCTATGAATCATTGAATTGAATGCAGCAATTTTATGTTTATAGGGATGTCTGGAATGGTTAGGGATAATTGAGTCGGTAAAGGAAGGTTTTCTAAAAATGTCAAAAGAGAGTTTGTTATTTACTCTGGTAATAGACAGATCTAAATATTTAATGTTGTTATTGATTTCGGTTTCAGCTGTGAATTTAATTTTAGGGTGAAGTTTATTTAAGAAATCTAAAAATTGAGTGAGTTGTCTATCAGTTCCCTGGAAACAAGCTAATATATCATCGACATAACGGTGCCACATTTTAATATGTTTATTAGCTAGTGACGAATTTAATATTATTTTTGTAAAATTATGCATAAATATATCTGCTAGCAATAGGCTTAAAGGGCACCCCATTGCTAGGCCTTCTGTTTGTTTAAAAAATTTATTGTTAAATGAAAAAAAGTTATTATTTAAGATAATTTTTGGATTGCTTAGAAATTATCTTAAATAATAACTTTTTTTTTTATTTAACAATAAATTTTTTAAACAAACAGAAGGCCTAGCAATGGGGTGCCCTTTAAGCCCATTGCTAGCAGATATATTTATGCATAATTTTACAAAAATAATATTAAATTCGTCACTAGCTAAAAAACATATTAAAATGTGGCACCGTTATGTCAATGATATATTAGCTTGTTTCCAGGGAACTGATAGACAACTCACTCAATTTTTAGATTTCTTAAATAAACTTCACCCTAAAATTAAATTCACAGCTGAAACCGAAATCAATAACAACATTAAATATTTAGATCTGTCTATTACCAGAGTAAATAACAAACTCTCTTTTGACATTTTTAGAAAACCTTCCTTTACCGACTCAATTATCCCTAACCATTCCAGACATCCCTATAAACATAAAATTGCTGCATTCAATTCAATGATTCATAGAGCCTTAAAAATCCCTTTGTCAGCTAATTTTTTCGAGAAGGAAATTAACTTGATTAAAGCTATGGCTATTAACAATGGTTATGGTTGTGATTTGGTTGATAGACTTCTTAAAAAACAGAAATTTGATAACATCAAACATTTATTATACGCTGGAAAATCATTTGAAAAAGAAACAATTAAATATAAATCGTTAACTTATTTTGGCAATGTCAGTTTTCAAGTTAAAAATATCCTAAAAAAGCATAATATTCAAGTTGCATTTAAACCGTACTGTAAAATCAATAACCATATATTTAATAGTAAAACAAAATTAGATAAATTTAATAAATCCGGAATATATAAATTAACTTGCGCAGATTGTCAAGGGATATACATTGGCCAATCTGGTCGTAATTTCAACATAAGATTGAGGGAACATTTGCGCTCTTTTCGGCTTAAACAGAGTGATAAGTCGTCGTTTGAAAAACACCTTTTAGACGAAAATCACACTTTTGAAAAAGATGTACTTACCATAATCCATCATGCCGAAAAGGGTCGTAAAATGAATTTGCTAGAAGCACTAGAGATACACAAAGCCCGCGCTAATCCGGGAATTCCCTTAATTAACGACCAGGTTGACCTAATGTACACCCCCATTTTTACCGCTGTTTTGTAATTGTGTATATATACCTGTAAAACCTCTAGTTTAAGTTACTCCATGTTTGATAATGACAAGCTAAATTTGTCGAAACTGCAGTCACATTAAATAAAACGTGTTATACAAACAAAGTTAAAAGTGTTTCATTGTGTAATTAACATGTATAACGAAGTAGAAGCCTCCACAATACAGAATTATAGAAAAAAATAATATTTGGTTAAAGGTTATACTTTTGACTGTGAGTAAAACTATGTCAACAATAATCATCTAGCATCACTTGTTTTCATCGCTGACGAAAAAAGTAAATAGATTAAATGTTATTCCCACAATAACTTTGTTAATTAAAGAGATATAGAATTAAAATTTTATACATAAGCTAAATTCATCCTTAGCAACACATTAAAATTTACAGATTGTATACAGAATTTTCTACCTTTTCCTACTTTATTTAATAGTATGAAAATCCAGTATGGCTGCAATTAAAAAAAAAAAACTTTGATATCGTATATTAAAAATGGGACACCCTGTATACAATCTTTAATTATGTTTCTTGGATGTTTTTTAGGGCACATTTCAAGTTTTAGGTCATTATTATCTTTCTAATTAACAAAGTTATAGCAAAAATAATTTTTGTTCGCCATATCTTGAAAAGAAATGACGCTAGATCAAATTTATTAACGTATTTTTATTTTGTATTAAAAATGTAAACCTTTGTCTAATTGAACCGTTTTCGTATCTTTAATAGTTTATAAAATCCCAACGGTAAGCACGATGAAGCAAACAAACGGTATATTTTAAAAAGGCTTAGTTAACTTAATATTCACAGAAAATTCCTGAAAAATCACCCTGCTACTTTTGAAGTTATATTCTTTTGAAATTTTTGTAAAAATAATGGTATAGTTGTAACTTAAATAAATTCATCATTGCAAAAATAATGTTATTAAGAGTTTAATTTTTTTTAAATATACAGGGTATTTAGAAAATGCATTTTGATATTTTTGGCGAAAATGTGTAGTCCAATCAAAATTTGTAACATATATTTTTTGTTACATTTAGTTTTGATGGATATTTTCCCATTAATATACACATATTTTGTAACCGTTTTAACTAAAAAATAATCTTAAAGTTAATATCAGGCATTTAAGGGTTAAAGAAAGACAAAAATGTTTTCAAACGTAAATAAGTTAAAAATGATGAAAGGCTTACCAACAATAATTGCATATTTTGAAATAAAAATAGCCTTTGTTTTTTTTTATAAGGTATGATGATTCGGAAATAAAAATCGCTTGTAAAAATAACTGGAAATCTATGAATAGCATATTTTGTAATTTTAACATATTTTGATTATTTACTTGTTTGAAGAACAATAAAGGTACAATATTAAAAAGGTTGTCGAGATGTTTCATTTTTGTTTTTAATATTGACAGTAATTTTTAAGTGAAATGGTACTTTTGATGCATTATTCTAAAAATAATTTTACTACGAACCTAATTTTCAAAAAATATATAAGGTATTCTATTTAATAAAATACATCTTGATATTTTTCCTGAAAATGAGTAGGCCATGAAGTAATATGGTTTAATCTTTGATTTGGTTGGCGTTCTCTTTGTGGTACAGCTATATAAAATAATATTAAAACACTTAACTTTGTTTTACCACTTTAATTAACTTTTTACAGTGACTAAAGTTTCGACTACAAGCTAGTCATTATCAAACTGAGTCACTCAGTTTGATAATGACTAGCTTGTAGTCGAAACTTTAGTCACTGTAAAAAGTGAATTAAAGTCGTAAAACAAAGTTAAGTGTTTTAATATTATAATATGGTTTATTCTATTTAGTACATAATGTTGCGTTTGTTAAGTTTCATATTAAACTTTTTTTATGTCTATAATTTTTTAGCAGATATGAGGTGGAGATTAAAAAATCAACCACCCAGTATGTATGCTTGAAACTAAAATTCCCTGTATGAATCAAGTATAATTCACACTAAATTAGATCAATGAGCTCCGTCAATCTTTGCACCAAGTTTTTTTTTGTTTTGTTTGCTTTGGGGACTTGCGGTCTGATTATTATTTAATAATAAATGCACCTTATTTTAACTTACTGTATGAGTAAGTTTGATTAAAGTGGCTGTATGTATTTTACGTATGTTTACGTAAAGTGATTATTACACATAAAAAGACTGTTATTCCTTACTTCACGTTTTGTTTGTATCGTTACAGGTACATTTCGAGACACAAGGTGCTAATTATCAGCAACAAACTAAGTTTGTTATTGATAATGAGCACCTTGTGTCTCGAAATGTACACCTAACGATACAAATAAGAGCGAAGTAAGGAATAGCAGTATTTTTGTGTTTGAGTAAAGTGGCCTGGAAATCAGGATTATCTTCAATATAACAGTCAACATGTTAAAATTGTACGTGTAAATATTAATCATTTCGACAAAAGACATATCAAACCCACAAATGTTTCTAGATGTAAGAACTTATCGCATTTCTGTAAATATAAATTATCATCATTTCAAACTTTATGTAAAATAACAAAATGTAAACTAGGAAGTACTCGTACTCTAATAATATAACCAGTTTTAGACAAGAATTTACACAACAGCTGTAGATGATTTAACAAAGGATGTCTCGAGACACCTGCTCGAGACATTACTAATTTATTGTGGGAAATAGAAACTAAATTGCTAGATTATTACAAATATTTTCATAGTGAATTTAATGTATATGATCATAATCATCTAATGACTTTAAATAATTATAAAATAATTATTACATCCTATGCAGATATGATATCAAATATTTTTAGGCAATTATATTATATCATTTACTTAAGAACTTAAAATGCCTATCAAATAATATATTACTACAAAAGTTAAAATGTACTGTATTTGAGCAATCATTTTATACTACTTATACATATATGAACTGCTTATATTTAATTTTAAAAATTTTGCGAAGCATTCTAAAACGCACATATACTCGACATGACATTACAAGCGATATGATTTCCCAAATCACAATCTCAGCTTAACTGAAAAATCTGCCAGTTATCGTGCAATAAAATTCTACAATAAGTTACCAGCACATTTGCAATCGATAAGGAATCTAAAGAAATTTAAAAAAGAACTGTTTGAATTCGTCATCGACAGAGAAATATACTAGGATATTGAATTTTGAGTTTTACTTAGGTATACATTATGTTTTTTTTTAACTTTGCGTAGAAATATAGAACGATACTGAATATATATTAATAAATATAATATGTTTATTAATAGTCTTACATATTATAATTATTATTGTAATTTTTTCATTATTATTATTATTTCCTCTTTTCATATTTTCATCAGTTTATTTTTTTTGTAATTATTTACTATTTACTATTATTAGCGTATTATTGATGTATCTTTGTTATTATATTAGTGTATTACTTTGTATTATAATTCCATTCATTATCAATCTTATTATTTTTAGTTATGTAGTATTTGACACTATCGGTTTGGACACTATACATTATTATTGTATATTTTTCCTCACTTGAATAATGAATTTGAATTTGAAAATTTACTTATAGAAAGACTGTTATTTCTTCACTTTACTTTTTATTTTAACATTAGATGTGGATTTCGAGACACAAGGTGCTCATTATAAATACCAGGAGTTAGTTATTGGTAATGCGCACCTTGTGTCTTGAAATATACATTTACCTATACAAATAAAAAGTTAAGTAAGAAATAACAGTCTTCTTATGTGAAGTAATCACTTCACGTAAACTCAAAAAATACAGTTTTATACTACTGATGAATACAGGGTGTCTCGCGAAGTTCTCCAGGCAATTAAGGAGCATGTTCTTGAGATCATTTTAAGCAAAAAAGTTCATATGAATATGTGGCGAAATAAAAAAAATAAAAAAAAATGAATGTGTAGTATTCACAGGCCTGCGGGTATAGTCAACACATTACCTTTTTACCCTGACGTCACAAAAAACAAAACACAGTATCACAAACGCAAGTCTACCTTTTTGTTGATTTGTTTTGATTTTATTGCTTCATGTATTTGACAAATCTATCAATGGGCGATTAAATTATCTATATGCAGAGAATTTTTATTTTAAGTATACATATGCATACGATGTTAATTTTTTAACATACGTTGTTTTCTAGAAGAGTTCAATTTTATTCTTTAAACTAGTGTTTTCTACTCCCAGGTTAACCCATTACCGGCCGAGCAATTAATAAGTTAACATTAAACGTTGATTTTAGGTAAAATTCTGTACTTCTTTTTATCATTTCTAAAGGGTGATCAACAATGATTGTAGACAAGTTAAATTTCCCGCCGAAAAATCTGGGGAATTTGATCGCTCCAAGTTCATGCCAAGGAAAAATTAATAAACAGTAACTCGATTTGACATTAGCAGCGTCGTGCGTCGTATTTTGCCATTGTGTTGATTCATTCTTCGAATTTAGTTATTTTTCATTCTGTTTCATAGACATCAGTTCTTATCAGGACTACTTTGTATAAGTTTTTGTTTTGTGGTAAGTTATTTGCTGTTTTTAAGGTTCGAAAATTAGAAAATTTAAGTTTAATCCTAAATTTGCAGATTTTAAGAGAATTCGCTTGTGTTTACCGTGATGTTTGCACCACAGCATGATGCTTTCATCCTGAAGGCTCATTACCGAAGTGGAACTATGAATGAAGATGGCAAATGGACTTACTCATTACAATCGTGTCTGAATCAATTTATTCAAGCCTTCCCCGATGTCCACATTCCTTACAAAACATTTTCCTCGCATAAAACCCGCATTGTTGACCGTTTTGAGGGAAAGAATTGTATCTGTAAGGGCAAGTCACCTGGAAGACTGCCTATCTTAACAGAAGAGGTTGTTGGCGACATTCAACAACGACTTGAACAAAGCCCAACAAAATCTTTAAGAAAAATTTCAGCTCAAACGGGTATGTTCTTAATTTTAAGGTGCGCACAAATTTTAATGTGGGAGTTGCATAAAAGCCGGAAAAAAAATTCTGCATTTGCATCCGTATAAGGTATCGGTAGTTCAACAACTTCAGCAACTTGATTTCCAAAAAAGAGTTAATTATTGCAATTGGTTTAATCAGAATTTAAATGATAATGGTATGTTGGACAAGATATTTTTTACTGACGAGGCGTGGTTTCACTTGTCAGGATATGTGAACAGCCAAAACTATCGTACGTGGGCTAGATGGAGACATTAAATTACTTGAGGGAATTTTACGATGATCGCTTGGTAAGCGACGGATTATGGCCACCAATCAGTGTTGATCACACTGTATCAATGACTTATTGTATTAAATACTGTGAATGTTTCTTTTATATATACATAATGTATACGCTGTAAATTTACAGGCATTCGTCGAATTTATACAAAAACGTGCAATATGAAGTTTAAAACGAGTGTATTCACTCCCAGACTAAGCATGAACTAAAATTTCGAGTTTAGAAAGCCTGAAAATTTGGTTTGGTCGCTCCGCGAAGCGGAGCGGCCAAACCAAATTTTCAGGCTTTCCTAAACTCGAAATTTTACTTCATGCGCCACGCGTATTAAACACTGAAATATTGTGAAGTCAGAAACACACTGACATTTATTTTTAAATGAGTAATAATCGAAATATATATATTTTTTCTACATACATTTTTAAGGCAGTGAAATAATATAATATAGCACATTTATTAATATAATTAACAAACTATTAATAATATTGCATTTATGCACCAATGGCGCTTAATGGATTAAGTATGAAGTAAAATTTCGAGTTTAGAATAGCCTCAAAATTTGGTTTTCGTCGACCAAACCAAATTTTCAGGCTTTTCTAAACTCAAAATTTTACTTCATGCTTCATCAAGGAGTGGAAAACATTCGTTAGAAGCTACAAATTGAATGCAGCAAATGCCTGAAAATTCCCAGTATATTTATCATGCACACTGTTATTGTTTAACGCCTAAAAGGTCGTTTAAGTGCACACTACAAATAAAAGATTGCACTGTATAATATTTATTATTTTAATGAATGTATTTATTTAATGGTATTTATTAAATATATCAATACGGAAGTTATTTTAATGCACATAAAATTCTAAACAATGCAAATATGATAAGAATAGCGAGCAAATATAGAGGTTACTCTAATAGTTAGTTTTGGGTAAAAAAAAATCACTTATTTTTATGATTTTTATGAATGACTTATTATATGACATACTGTAAATTTTCTTTTAAATATACATAATGTATACGATGTAAAGTTTTAGGCATTCGTCGATTTTTTATAAAAACGTGCAATGTAAGGTTTAGAACGAGTGTTTCCACTCCCAGACTAAGCATGAAGTAAAATTTCGAGTTTAGAAAAGCCCCGCGTAGAAAATTTGTCTCGGGTCGCGCCAGCGACCCGAGGCAAATTTTCACGGGGCTTTTCTAAACTCGAAATTTTACTTCATGCGCCACGCCTATAAAACGACAAAGAATTGTGAAGTTAAAAATACACTGCTATTATTTTTTTTATGAGGAATAATCGAAATATTTACAGCTTTCCTTATACACTTTTAAGTCAGGTCAAATAATATAATATATCAAATTAACCTATATAGTAATTTAATAAACAAAACAATGATAATGTTGCGTGTATGCATCAATGGCGATTAAGGCATTAAATGATCGGATATTGTAGATTTAAAGTTAAAAATTTATAAGTAATACAAATTCCACTTTTATACCATGACTCCCTATTGAATAAAACAGATTTAGATCAACATTACAACCTGATACATTGTTTCAAACATTATTTTAATGTAATTGTTTAGTAGAGTTTCTAGAAAACATATTCTAAATGTTCACAATTCAAAGTTTACTGACCTGTATTTTTACAAAACCAAAAATCATCTATCTACATTCACTAATCAGCACGATTCTCAAAGTAATATTAAGCACATACACTGTTAATCCAATATACTTTATTATTTAAATACAAACTTTCATCTCATTCACTGTTAATCCATCACACTTTATACTTAAATTAAACTTACACCATTATTATTTGATGAAATTCATTAAATACTATTGTTAACGCATGGGACGTTTGACCGTGACTGATTTAAATCACGCATTTAAATTGCAAAAGTATCGATTTTTGGAGATGTTAATGCATTCCAGAGATAAAAAAAACATCGCACACAAATAAATTGCAGAAATCCGAGCACCTTTGTAAGAATTCTATTATTAGATTGATTTCACGTGAGTGTTGGAATATGCAGTTCCACTCGAAAATACATCGCATCTTTTTAATTAAAATACGAGTAAACAACAGAAAGCAATTGGTGTTAAATAAGTACATAAGTTTACAGTTTAATGAGTATCTTGTTTTGTTAATAATAATAAATTTCGTGTTATTAACAGAAGTCTTACACATGTCAGAGATATATAGACTTAAAGAGTATGTGAAGAGAACAACAGCGTGACGATTGCATTCTTTTTTCACTATGTACGTTAGGGTGCTTCTTAGTTTTCGACTTTTGAAAAATTAGTGCGTCAACCCGCCATTCGCTTCTATCACCTAAAAAACGAACCTATATTTTTTTTTTTTTTTTTTAGATGGAGTTTTAGGGGTCGCTACCTCGTGTCAAAGTTTGAAAATATTATGATTTTTTCATTGCAATTAGTGATTGCAATTGCTAACTTATTACTAATTGCAATTACTAATTGTAATTACTAATTACAATTGGTAATTGTAATTACTAATTACAAATTACATTTACGAATTACAATTACGAATTACAATTACGAATTACAATTACGAATTACAATTAGTAATTGTAATTAGTAATTGTAATTCGTAATTGAATTTGTAATTAGTAATTACAATTACCAATTGTAATTAGTAATTACAATTAGTAATTGCAATTAGTAATTAGTTAGCAATTGTAATTACTAATTACAATTAGTAATTGTAATTAGTAATTGCAATTACTGATTGTAATTACTAATTACAATTAGTGATTGCAATTATTATTTGTAATTAGTGATTGTAATTAGTAATTGTTTATTAGAGTGTATTATTAATAAATTCTTTCTTTTCCATTTTTATTATTTGTTATTTTATTGTTTACGGCCACACAAATTTTCCCAAAAAAACCCGAGCAACGCCGGGTATTTCTGCTAGTAGTACATAAAACTGTTATATTCATCATTAAAACATGATAAAACACACTAATGCAACTTGTGGTCGCATTACTCCGTCCAAGGACGCTCGTACCCCACCCCTCTCCTCCTCCGGCACGCATCCACCAACCCTTGGCATTTCCTGGCAACTAACTAGTAACCAACATGCTTTCATTGGGAGTGCACGTTCGATCGTGTTTTGGTGTGCATCGCGTTTTGTTGCATTATGGCGTCGTCGTCTAGTTCGCGTCCGTTGACCAGAACCAAAACAGATGTATGGTTAGTTGGACAAACCTCTGATCACTTTATTCAAAGCAAGTTACCTACGACAAAAGAAGTGCTGAGTTTATTTTTTCACTTTAAAGTCGTAATGAAGAAAACCAATCGCAGTTCGGCAAATTCTGCTGCTTGTGACCTCATGGCATTGTGGGCACGAGCGGGCATTCCAACTAAATTGAAAAAAGATGTTATAAAGAAGATAGAAAACAAGTTTAATGAATGGCAAAAGTTGAAAAAAAAATAAAGAAAATAAAGCCAAACGCTCTGAAAGTCTACAAAATAAAGAAACGGAGTGGCAAGATAGTTTGGAAGACCTGTTCGACATGGCACACGCTGATGCTCTAAACAAAATCACCATTGCGAAGATAGACTATTTTTAATTGAGCAGAGAAAAAAGGACGTCCTGGTACAATAGGTGGAGTGGACAAGGTTTATTTAATGAAAAAAACGAAGAAAGAGGAGAAAAACGCTCGCTATCAACGTTATATAGATCGAGAAAAAAGCTACACTGAATCTCTGCGACAAAAGTGCATACTATCTTCTTCGACTTCCAGTAGTAGTAGTGGTAGTGATAATGAAAGGAAAAGTTCAACGTCAGAAATTTCAGTGAGGGCAGGACCTTCGACGGCAGATTTAGAACCCCCACTTAAACGCAGACGCGGCAGAAAGAACATCTTTGATGAACGCTTATCCGCAAGCCTCGACCTTGCTAAATTAAGTGACAGGAAAGCAACTGCTGTCTTGATATCAACGCTGAAAAGTGCAGGCACTGATCCCTCAGAGTACAATATAAATTCATCCTCAATTCGTCGCCAGCGTATGAAGCAGAGGAAAAGGGTAGCGGAGTCCTTGAAGAAAGAATTTAATCCAAATATGCCTCTTACTGTACATTGGGACGGCAAACTTATCGAAGACATTACAGGACACGAAACAGTGGATCGCCTTCCCATTTTAGTGTCAGGACAGGGTGTGGATCAACTTTTGGCAGTTCCCAAACTCAGTCATGGAACTGGGGAGGTATGTGCTTCAGCTGTTTATGACACTATTCTTTCTTGGAACTTGAGCGACAAAATAAAATGCTTTTGCTTCGACACCACTGCGGTCAACACTGGTTTAAAAGGAGGTGCTTGCATTCTATTAGAGCAGAAGATGGAAAAAGATGCTCTTTGGTTGGCCTGTCGTCACCATATAATGGAAATAATGCTAGAAGCAGTGGTAGTTCAAGCACTAGGTCCATCAAGTGGACCAGAAATATTGATCTTTAAGCGATTTAGAAATGCTTGGCCTAAAATTGACCAGAATAAGTTCAGTACAGTTTCTTCAGACCCTGACGCTTTAAGATGGGTAGAGAATGTAGCAAGCAGCACAATTTCATTCGCTGAGGAACAGCTAAATGGTTATCAGCCACGGGACGATTACAAGGAACTGTTGAATCTTACAATTATATTTTTCGGAGGTGTGCCTAATAAAGGGATATCATTCAGAGCTCCAGCAGGTCTTCATCGTGCACGATGGATGGCAAAAGCAATTTATTGCCTGAAGCTTTTTTTATTTAGAGCCCAGTTTAAATTGACAAAAAGGGAACTTAAAGCGATTACTGAAATTTGCGTTTTCGTTGTTACGATTTATGTAAGATGCTGGTTTTCAGCTCCAGCGGCAACTTCAGCACCAAGGAACGACTTGTGGCTGTTAAAAAATCTTAAGAAATTCGAAAATATAAACAAAGCTATGTCCAAAAAAGCTCTAACGAAGTTCCTGGGGCATTTGTGGTATCTATCCGAAGAACTTGTTGCGCTTGCTTTTTTTGATGAAGAAGTTTCTCTTGAAAGCAAACAAAAAATGGCGACTGCACTGAATGAGGAAGGCCCAGACTATAGCCCGAAGCGAATTACCCTCGATCTAAGTCACATCGAAGAAAAAAATATTGAGGATTTCGTGTCCAGCAACACCTTAAGATTTTTTACAATCCTGGGAATTTCGTCTGCATTTTTGCAAAAAGAACCTTGTTTTTTGGGAAGAAGATGAAGACTATAAAGCTTCCAGAGAAATTGTACGTTCCATGAGAGTGGTGAACGATATTGCGGAACGAGGCGTAAGATTAATTGAAGAATACAATAAACTAATCACCGACGACGAAGAACAAAAACAATTCCTTCTCTTGATTGTGAAAAATTTCAGGCAAAAGTACCCTGATACAAAAAAATCTACGTTATTGGCATAAGTTACATTTTTTTTTATCTGCATAGTTATATAATTTGTGCATGCATGCCTTTATTTGAACTTAATTAAATATGAGTTCAGTAATAAAAACACATTAATTAAATATATTTTAATTAAATATATTAAAATTTATTAAATTAATTAAAATTAATTAAGAAAATTAATTAATTAAGAAAATTAATTAATTAAGAAAAAAAATTAATTAATTAAGAAAATTAATTAAATATATTTAAAAATATCTTTTTAATTTTTGATGTGCTGGTAGCGACCCCTAAATATTATTTTAAAAATCTGAAAAAAATTACATACTAGTTTTTTGTGCCATAGAACAGAATAAGAGGGTGACACGCAACATATTGAGAAAAAAAAAAATTTGGTCCAAATAAGAATCACCCTAATGTACGTGTTGATGAGCTTTCTGTTTTCACTTGAAGGGTTAAGACTTAGATCAACTTTATGTTCTTAGTCCAATTTGCATTCATTTTATTTTAAATTTCTATAAATAAGTATTAACATTTAGTTGTGTGATGTATTCATATTATAAATGTAAAACTCTGGATGATTGCATATAAATTTATTATTATTATTATATGTTTACTTAGAAAAATTCCCTGTATTAATAAACTTTAGTTCTTGTTGTTATAAAAACAGTTTCTCGTATATAAATAAATAACTTGAACTTAACTTCAGATTAAACATATCTTCGATCTTTTGTCGCTGTTTTCTGTTCATTTCATGATAATTGTGTTTCTAATAAAAGTTGAGATAAATTCTTTCAAAGTTCGTATTCGACAAACAAATTCTATAACTTGGATGTTTATTTTAGGTTCTGGTTTAAGTTATAAAAACCTGAAGGTTTATATAACTTAAAAACTTTATCTTTTGGCCGTCAATTCCTTTTTATTCCTGAAAAAAAAAACAAATAATTCTAAAAATATGGATTTGTCAACGCAATATTTTAAATCGTTGCATATTTATTGAAAACTGGCATATCCCTAAAAATAAATTGAGGATGCATATTGCATATTGCAAGTATTTTCACTTGCAAATAAATGTGTATAAATGTATAATGCATTGAATAGATTGAACATTTTTTGGAGATTACTAACAAAATATTTCGAAATGAACGGACAATCCGTGGGAATTTGTTCACCTGAAGTATTTACATATTAACAAACTTTTTATGAATCATCTATATATTTTTTTTCTTTATATACATCACGTCTATATTTACTTTCATAAATTAATTTTATTTTTATAAATTGTACAGGGTGTTGGATTTTGGAGGTGCAACATAGAGGAAGTTTTCTTTCAAGTATATATATCCCAGTTACAGTGTATATGCAGTAAATCTTCAGATGTTTGTTTTTTTAAGAGGTTAATTTAAACCTTTCCATTTCCATTTCTTGATTAAACATGAAGTAAAATTTCGAGTTTAGAAAAGCCTGAAAATTTCACTTCGCTACGCGACCAAACCAAATTTTCAGGCTTTTATAAACTTGAAATATTACTTCATGCGCCACGCGTATAAAACACTCAAGTATTTTAAAATTAAAAATATACGAACGAAATTTTACTTTTTTTTGCAGTCATGTTGACAATTTTAATTGGGTTTTTGGTTAGGTTAGGTTAGGTTAGGTTAGGTTAGGTTAGGTTAGGTTAGGTTAGGTTAGTTCTGTAGGTGTTGGAAGAACTACGCTCTTCCAAAATATGTATAAGTAAAAAAATACCCCTTTCTTATTTTTTGAGTTATTTTTGCTCAAAGGGAAATTTTTGGTTTTTTAGTATGGCATTTTTACTGTACTTGATTTTTTTTAAAATAACTCAAAAAATAAAAAGTGGATTTTTATGAAACTTTCTGTGAGTGTTAAGAAAACAACATTATTTTTAAATATAGAAAAGTTAGAAAATGCCCCTCTCTTAGTTTTTGAGTTATTTTCGCTTAAAGTGAAAATTTGGTTATTTTGGCCTGAGATTTTTACTGAAGTTGATTTTTTTTAAATAACTCAAAAAATCAACAGTGGATTTTTACAAAACTTTCTGTAGGTGTTGAAAAAACTATTCTTTTTTGAAATATGTAAAAGTTAGAGAATACCCTATTCTTAGTTTTGGAGTTGTTTTCGTTCAAAGTGAAAATTGTGTTATTTTAACCTAAGATTTTAACTGGTGTTGATTTTTTTTAAATAACTAAAGAAAATCAAAAATGGATTTTTATAAAATTTTCCGTGAATGCTGAGAAAACTACGCTCTATCGAAATTTGCATAAGTTAGGGAGTAAGTTATATTTAAAAAAAATCAAAGCTCGAAAAATCAAGCGTGATATTTTCTATAGATGTTAAAATACTTCTAACATTTAATAATAATAATAATAATATTTATTACCCAACAGGACATCCCAATTACAGAGTAATATTACAAAAGTGAAAATTCATAAAATAATATATATAAACAAAACAAAATAAAATTACAAAAAAAAGATCACGTGATATAAGATCATGTTCTATTTAAACAAAATAAATTAAATATTTAGAAATTATAATAATAAAATAATGACAAAATAACAAAGAAATAACAATAGTTAGTCTATGCAGCCGTTTGTTGTTATTAATATCAACTACCAGAAATTATGTTCTTTAATTCACGTAAGTCCAAGTGAAAAATATCACAATGAGTGGCAAATGTGTTGTGATACACACAAATGTGACGCACTGGGGACAGTTCCAAGACATTAGTTTGAGCATTTTGAACATAAAAACTGGTACAATGACGTGTCGAGACTCTAGGTACATAAAAATGTATGTTTAGCAAAAGTTCCGAACAATCAACTGAATTATGTAGTAACTTAAACAAGAAGATTTGATCGTGAATATTCCTACGTTCGACCAAAGTAACTGCATCAAACTCTTCTAAAAGTAATTCATGACTGAAACCTTGAGGGGGGTAGGTACCATGCTTTTTATACCACAAGTATTTATAAAATTTACGCTAAATATTCTCGACCGATTGAATAGTTGAAATATAAATTGGATTTCAAACAATTCAGCCATATTCAAGAATCGATCTCACATATGAGTTATACAACGTTTTTAAACAATTAATGTTATTAAATGATCTAGTATTACGTATGATAGATCCAAGAGATCTGTTAGCTTTTGAGATAATAGCGCAGTAATGATGTTAAAACGTAAAAAGCGAATCATAGGTTATCCCTAGATCTTTAAATACATAGAGCCTTTCAATTGACTGATTATCAACGGTATATGTATATATGATCGGATTTCTTTTACGCGAATAAGTCACAACTTTGCATTTGGCTACATTAAAATAAAGGTTATTAGTTTTTCACCATGTACAAAGTATGTCAAGCATATATTTTTATTGCGAACAAGATGAAGAGTCATCGATAGTTGAAAACAATTTAAGATCATCGGCAAATAATAAATGTTTACAATCTAAAATGCAGCTCAAGTCATTTATAAAAAGAAGGAAGAGTAGCGGGCCAAGGTTTGAGCCTTGGGGTACACCAGAGCAAGCCAATAATGTCTTTGATTTAAATCCATTAACCCAAACATTAAGTGGACGATCACATAAGTATGATTTAAATAACTTAATTAAATTGATATGGAAACCGTAATTATTAAGTTTTTGCAAAAGTACAGCATGATCAACATGGTTGAAGGCCTTCGCAAAGTCTGTATATATACAGTCGACCTGACCTTTACCATCGAGTTCGCTGCACACATACTCATTGAAGCAACATAAATTAGTCATTGTTGACCTGCTTTCCATAAACCCATGCTGATAACTTGAAATATAGTTTCTGACTTTCGGGTATATGTAATTATAAATTATTATCTTAAAAACCTTAGCAAAGTTGGACAACAAGGTAATAGGTCTGTAGTTGCTGATTTCCTTGGAATCGCCAGATTTAAGTACGGGACATATTCTCGAATTCTTTCAGATTGAGGGAAAAATGGTGAACTTAAGTATTAGATTAAAAATTGTTTCAAGGGGTTTAATTAAAAAAAAAGCCCAATCTTTGATTAAAAAAGTGGGGATACCATCCATGCCGCAGGACATGGTATTACCTAAATGTTTTATTGTACTATGAATATCGTCAGAATTAATTGAAGTTATGTTAATAGATTGATAGTAATTATAGGTTTCTAAGGATAAATTGGTAGGTGAGCTCGTAACATGGACACTTTGAAACAAATCGGCAAAGGCGTTTACAATAGCAAGAGGTGAGTTTAGTTCAACATCATTACAGTGCATAACTCCTGGAATTCGTGTAGTACGTTTTTTAGAATTAATAAAATTCCAGAACTGCTTTGGATTCGATGTTATGTTGTTTGACATTGTGTTAATATAATCTGTATAAGCAGTAGATATAGTATATTTGCTATGCGCCCTAGTAGCACGATACAGGTTGAGAGAATCTGGGCTCTTAGTGCGAAGATATATTTTACGTTGACGATTTTTTTCTGTTATGCTACGAATAACTGAATAACTAAAAGGATACTGTTTTTTAGACTGTTTATGCAGTGGAACATATTTATCCATTCAATTATATAGTGTGGTATAAAAAGCATCCATAGCATCATCGAAACTATTCACAGAGTTAACCTCCGTCCAGTCGCACAAACTTAGTTCCGAATAAAGCTTGACAAAGTCCGATTTTCTAAAATTGTAATTTCTATCGTTAGATGCATTGGACAAAAAATGACTTGTTTTTGAAGTCGAAAACTCGATATTAAGTAATAGTACTGGATGATATAAATCTTGTTTGATAATTTAGTATCGCGAACAATATCGCAGTTTAAATTAGTGAAAATAAGGTTAAGCAGTTTATTGTAATGATTTATTATAGTATTTACTTGCTTCAGGTTTAGATATGCTGTAAAATTATTAAATGAATTACATAAGGGGTTACTAATATTATTGTGGTCATCTATATAGCTTGGAATGTTAAAATCACCCATAATTAGGACATTATCAGCTGGATTACATAAGTTACAAATGTGCTCCAGAAATGATTCTAGACACTCGACTGTTGGCGTGCGTGGTATATAAACAACGAAGACAAACAATATAAAGTTACCGAATACAATTTTACAAGCTGACTTTTAACAAAAGTCATTAAATATATAAAACATTAACAGCGTTTAGTGACTTTTTCTTTAACGAGGGTTTTCCACTCCCAGATTAAGCATGAAGTAAAATTTTGAGTTTAGGAAAGCCTTAAAATTTGGTGTGGTCGCTCCGCGAAGCGGAGCGATCAAACCAAATTCTCAGTCTTTTCTAAACTCGAAATTTTACTTCATGCGCCACGCGTATAAATCACTGATTTAGTGTGAATGCCAAAAACACAAATATCTTTAATTTATATAAAATTTACGTATTAAATTGACTTAACGAAACTAAAGCTTTTTTTTTGAAAAGTCAGCATATTACCCGTCAGTTTTGAAGAGCATTTTTACGATTTATTTATTTATTGGTGCATTGATATAACTATCTCACACATGTCAGAAATATAATAATTAAGTAATAATAAAGATATACAAGGTGTTTTAGCGAGGACGAAAAATTCCACAACTCACCTAATGAATACGATTTACCACACTTGTTTAATCATAGTTAACATTAAGCATATCTTAAAATACATTAAAGTTAACGCAATTTAACTGAGCCTAAGCTAAACTTGTTCAAAGCTGGTTGATTGGTTTGTAAACGAAACAGTGCCCTATATGTACACCTTGTATAATCGTGCTATTGATGATGCCACTAATTTTAGTGTAAGTATTCTGATTCGATAGTCTTTCATTTCAAAACCAACGAACCAATATACATATTTTTAGATATTAATGAGTTCTTTGAGTTTATCTAACACGTGTTTCAGAAAGGGTAACTTGTTAATTTGGTTGATTGTTTTGTGGACGAAACAGTGGCCTGTATGTATACTTTGTGCAATTGTGCCATTGACGACACCACTAATTTTAGTCTAAATATTGTAATTTGATAGACTTTCATTTCAAAACCAACGAACTAATATACATATGTTTAGCTATTAATGAAGTTCGTTGAGTTTATCTAACACGTGTTTAAAAAAGGGTAACTTGGTAATTTGGTTGATTGGTTTGTGGACGAAGCAGTGGCCTGTATGTACACTTTGTGTAACCATGCCATTAACGATCGCACTAATTTTAGTCTAAGTATTCTAATTTAATAGTCCTTTATTTCACAACCAACGAACAGTCTCCATTTTCTTTTTTAATTAATTCCGCCGCTAAAACCAAAAACTCAATTAATATTAATAATAATAATAATAATAATAATACTGCAAATTAAGAATATTTTGAATATCACAATATTGCAGTTTTATGCGCGTGGCGCATAAAGTAAAATTTCAAGTTTAGTCAAGCCTTTTGGTTTTATTTGCATACACGTATTTTAATTTAAAACGCGCTCTAATTAACTATAATATTATTATGATTATAACATTTAACATTAAAGTTCTATTAGTCAGTAAGTAACAAATTTGACCTTTCCAAATAATTACACATAATTCCTTTCAGATTTTCATGCATTGTTTCAATTATAATTATAAACCGCGAGTATTTATCATGGTAATTAAGTATCTATGCATTTCCTGTCGTATATTTTGTTATCAGCCATTTCTAGGTGTAGGTACTTAAGTGTTATCATAATGAATATAAAAATGCATATTGATAACAAAGTAGGAATACTAATTAAGTTGTTATCATTGCTGCATTATGCAAACTATGGTTGAAATGTATTTTTACTTGTTTTGTATAAAAGGTAATATGGATAATTGTTCTTTAAAATGTAAAAATAATATTTATACGAAAACTCGAAATTTTATTTTATGCTTAAGTACCGTGCGATCGTTTAAATTATGATTTAGAGTAGGCGGCATTTTTTTGTGCGGTTGCCCAGAATACTAATTGAATGATGGAATAAATTTGAGGTTATGGTCAACTATGTGTTAACAGTCAATGGTGCAAATCTAATTTAAAATTCAAAGCCTACTCTAAATCATGTTTTAAATGATCGCACGGTAGTTTCAAACAAAAAATGCTTCGTTAGTGAATTTAAAATAAATTGTTTGACATGCACTAAATAAATATAACTTTTTTTCCTGAGAAGCTGCATGTGTTTGGCACTCATTAACGATCCCTAAACTATTAATACAAAATAATTGCTTACTCTGCATAAATCTGGCAATTTATGCACAAATCGTACAAAATTAATTGCGGACTATGCAAGTGTTAAGTCACAGATAGTATCTATCTAGAAAGTGCGATAAATAAAAGAGCAGACGAGGCGAGTTGTGAAACTATGATGGCAACAATGGCGATGAAAATTAAGTGGTAAGTGAAGCACGTCACGGATTAGTAAATAAGCAACGAGCCATCGACCATCAGCGAGTATTACCAGTCTAAGGGGGTCGCAGTAATGTCGTAAACGTCCCCCAAGTTGCCACTATTTTCGACTATTTGGGAACTGTGTTCAACGCCATAACTCCCAGCGCTCCGTTGCTTCCGCTACATTTTGCCACCACTTTAAATTAAACTTATTGTAATCGTGTTTGTTGTGCGCTTATCCTCAACTTTGTACCCAACTTTGCGATCTTCGAATAATCTTACCGTGAATTAATTGGTCGAGTACATCGAAGTTATACTAACAGTTTGGAAATAAGTATTAATGTTTATTAAATTTTCACGGTTTTCCAAGAATAAAATTTGTAACAAATTCTAGTATGAATAAGTAATTAATAATCTCGATAATCAATATCTCGATTATTAATCTAGCTCTTAATAAATGCCTCAATTTAACTGAGTCTCTATCACATCACATAACCGAACACACATGGAGACTGCATTTCGATAAAATAAAGACACACTGTATATATTAGTAAACTTTCATAAACTGTAACAATCTCTCAAAATCTTATGAAACTTTAAAGGTTCTGTGTTTTTAATTTAGATGTTTTCAAAAGTTATGAAATTGTTGTCACTTAAAAATACTATAGTTATTTGACTTAATAATAATAATTTTATTCCTACCACTATTAGAAAGTACTTTTTATTTACGTTATTAGATGTAATTATTTAATTAATGTGAAATGTTTCACTAATTCTACTACACACAATTATCAATAATATATTTTAACATTGACTAATTCATTGGTAACGTTTT
Source organism: Philonthus cognatus (assembly GCA_932526585.2). Lineage (NCBI taxonomy): Eukaryota > Metazoa > Arthropoda > Insecta > Coleoptera > Staphylinidae > Philonthus > Philonthus cognatus. Next base: position 19,185,024 of record OW052244.1, on the reverse strand, counting down.
ACTTTCCCCTATATGCAAAACAAAAGGAAAGTATTGTTTTTCTGAACATTTTCAAATCAAAATTTTACTGGATAGATCCATTTTGAGATCCCCCGAGTTGTTTAAGTCCATTTTTAAAAAATCTCTGTCGTACTGTCCTTCTGTCGCTACGATAAAGTCTAAACCGATTGAGCTGTTAAGATGACTTAAGCTTTTTATTACGATAGTAATATCCGATCAACTTTTGGTGAAAATGTGCAAACCGAGAGTGGTAGTTAACTTTTACCATTTTTTTTATTTTTTTTTAATATTAATCATATAAAAAAATCTTGTTAAGAAAAGTTGTAAATAATGGAAACATTTGCATTTATTGCGTATTCACTCTATATCGCAGCTCGTTTGGTTGTTTTATTAAAATTGTTACAAAAATATCAATTTTTCGAATTATTTACAGTTTGACAGATCATATGATATTTGTCAATGGGATTTCAGACAACGAAAGTGACAAGGACGTTTTAGACCTGTTAACTTTATTACATTTAAACAACCTGAAAAGGTTTTGGGTTCATCTTTTGTAGTTGGAAAATCGAAAAAAAAGGCAAGTTTTATGTCATGAAAAAGCAAGAAATAATTCCGGATAGGTTTTAAAATTATTTTTTTTTATTTAAACATTTGCAAAATTAATCAACACTACGTATATTTTGAACTTCACATTAAATCAGTGTTTTATACACGTGGCGCATAAAGTAAAATTTCGAGTTTAGAAAAGCCTAATTTGGATTGGTCGCTCCGCTTCGCTACGCGACCAATCCAAATTTTCAGGCTTTTCTAAACTCGAAATTTTACTTCATGCTTAATCTGGGATTGGAAGGCACTCGTTTAGTTATATTAAAATGTCGATGAATTTTTAAGATTCTATGTAGTTTTAGTTAATTTAGAACGCTTTTCGAAAATTTCCAAGATTTCCTTACATTTATTAAATTCTATCAGTTGTCCCGAATTTCCTAATTTTTCTTAATCTTAAAAATGTTGATACTTTATATACAAATTTTTAAAATTAACGGAAATCTTTAAGTTTTATGAAGTTATATGATAAACTTCAACGTTTTTCAAGTTAACCATTATTGAAGAAATTCATGAAATTTACTAAGAAATAGATAACTATCGAAATTTTTAAAATTAACGAAAATTAAAGAAATTCAGGAAAACCGTCAGAATTTTGAAAACTAATTGAAATCTTGGAATTTCGTGAAAAATGCACATTTTTTAAGTTACGATTATTTGGGAACTTCGTAAAAATTGAAATTTTACAAATTATGAAAAGTATCGGAAATTAATTAGGCATGTTCCTTAAAAAAAAGAATTAACGAAAATTAACGGAAAAAAATCGTCAAAACTTTGATAATTAACTAAAATCTTAAAAATTCATCAACAATTTAAAAATAATTAACGAGTATCTTTCACTCCCAGACTAAGCATGAAGTAAAATTTCGAGTTAAGAAAAGCCTGAAGAATTTGGTTTCGGACGCGCAGCGGCCAAATCCAAATTCGGGTTTTTCTCAACTCGAAATTTTACATCATGTGCCACGCGTACAAATCACGGATTTAAAGTGAAGTAATTGGCATTTTAACTTGAAAAATACCAAAAATGCCAACTGTCATAAAAATTATAAAAGTAGAAGAAGCTTAAAAAAAAATGATAATATTTAATAGTAGCAAATATCAATCGGAATAGCTGGATGCAAGAGTAATAATATCTAGCTAAAAGCTATCTTACGAAATCTGCTGAAATTTAAAGCAAATATAAGCTGGAGAAAAAAGACCACAATTAATACAAAATACAAGAAAGGAATTCTACTCCAAGAAAATTAAACACTGCAACAGTGAACAAAAAACAATTTATCAAATGGAACGAAGTCAACTTCAAGGTTCATACAAAAAGACCTATTAAACTGATTTATACTCAATGACATTAGAAGCGTAACACCCAGAAAGAGTTATTATTTTAACTTGATTTTTTGCCAGTATGGTAGTCTTACATCAAGAATAAAATGATTACATATTCAAGAAATTTTATTAAAAAACAATCTAAAAAAATTTCATCGATCAACTGTGCTAGAGTCTGTGGAGGATGGTGCAAAGAGAATATTCTTCTTCCCATGATATCCGACACATGTTCAATGGGATTTAAATCCGGCGAATGGGGCGGCCACGCCAAAACATTAACACCAGCTTCATTAAGAAAGTTCATAGTTCGACGACCAATATGGGGACGTGCGTTATCTTGTTGAAAAAGTACGTCTGGGCGGCCATCTAAATAAGGCAACAAAGTCGGTCGTATGACGTCTTCAACATAACGCGCAGCTGTCATACTGCCTCGAATGAATACAAGAGGTGATCGACTACCATAAGCAATAGCCCCCCAAACCATTACTCCAGCAGTCCTGTGTATATGCCTCTCAATAGCAAACCTAAGATCAGGTCGTTCTCCACGGTAGCGTCGTACCCTTCTACGGCCATCATGCGTGCCTAGACAAAATCGTGATTCGTCGCTGAATACGACATCGTGTCATTCTGCCTCCCAATGCTGCCGTTCTCTGCACCAGTCCAACCTTTGGCGACAGTGTCTCGCTGTTAAAGGAAGCACTAATCTTGGACGGTACGAAAGAAGCCCAAAGGATTAAATGCGGCGATATAAGGTTCGCATACTAACGGGCCTACCTTCTTCTCCAATCCATTGATCACCAATTTGACGCGTAGTAGCGAAACGGTCTCGCAGGGCTATTTATCTTAAGCGCCGATCTTGACGTTCTGTGGTCCACCTTGGTTGACCAATTGGTCTTCTTCTTGCTCCTCTACTTTCTTCTGTCCATACCTGATACACACGTATTACAGTTGCTGCAGTGGAATCAATACGGCGGGCAATTTCGCGATAGGACATACCGACATCTCGATAAGCAACAACTCGACCCCGGTCAAAATCGCTCAAATGGTGATATTGTGGACGTCTTCGGACTCGAGGCATTTTATTTAAGCTTAACACACTCAACGGAAACACGAAAACTAAAAACATCTGTACTAAACAGCTCATATAAATAGTTTTATCAAAAAAGAAAAAGTGATATATTTTTTTTTTCACAATAAATATAAAAGGCACAAGGGTGAAATTGTTATCAATGTATGCTTTAAATATAGTCACTCTGTTGCTAAAATATGAATTCAAAAAAAACATTCCTTCTTGGTGTTACGCTTCTAATGTCATTGAGTATATAATAAAGAAACCAAAAATCCACAAGAATTTGCTGAAATATTTGCAACGTACTTACCGACTAATACAAATGAAAAATTAAAAACTCATTTTGGCTAAAATTTATGAAAATCTTGCACGATTAGTACAATTCAACCACAAACCATGTATTTTACTCCTGTAACATCTATTGATGTTTACAATATAATAATGTCACTAAAAAATCTTACTAGTGCAGGGCATGACGAAATTACTTCAGCCTCCCATGTAGCAATGGAAATATGTGATCCATCATGTCACATAATCAATCTTTGTATCGAGTTAGTAACTTTTCCAAATCCTTTAAAAATAGCAAAGATAATTCTACTGCACAAAAAAAGAGCCACAGACAATGAATAAAATTATAGACCAGTATCCATACTTAATACAATTTCTAAGATCTTCGAGAAAATACTAGTGGACAAAATATGATACTACATTAAAAGAAACGAAATACTGAAACGGACTGGATTTCGAGATTGCCACTCTACAAAATCTGCAACTGTTGACTTTGTCAAAGAAATATCTCAAAATATTGAGCAAGTTGTTACAGGCTTATACTATAACTTCTCTCGGGCCTTCGACTCGTTGTGTGTGAACTTTGTGTGTGATAAGTTATACCATATCGGTATCCGTGGCAATGTCCTTAGTTTTATTGTATAATTCCTGACAAACCGCCTTGTGCAAGTGCAGAAGAACGTATCAAGTGAGCATCTGCTGGATAAGGGAATCGTTCAAGGATCGACGCTGGGGCCGTTACTTTTCCTAATATTTAATAATGATTTTAGTGATTACATTAATGTGGGTTATTCTGTAAATTTTGCGGATGATACAGCATTGATTGTATCAGCAAAAAAGCAAGATGACCTTCAAGCAAAGGTGAATATCTATAACGAACAAATGTCACATTGATGTAAAATGTATAATATACTTTTAAATAGTGACAAAACGGTAACAATCCAATTCTTTAATAGACAGCGTCTGGATATATCTCTGCAAAGCAATGCAATGTTAGTAATGTATTTGGGAATTCAACGCAAGTCTGACATGGGAACATCAAATCAACTATGTTTGTGGTAAACTGAATAGTGCGTACTATGCTATTAATCAACTTAAATATAAGTTTAATGAGCACGCAGTGATGAATCTATATAATGCACTAGTGTATTCACACTTATCTTATAATGTGTAAATACCAATAAGATATTTATTATTCAAAGAAGAATACTGATATTTAATGTTAAGAGAAGAACCTCATGCAGAGATCTATTTAAAACAAATAAAATGTTAACATTATGTCGTATATATATTTATAAGGCAAGTATTTATGTGTTAAATAATATACATAAGTTTGACAAAAATTTTCAAAATAACCACCATTACACACGTAATAGATTAAATATTCGTACAGTACCACACCGCACCACAAAAAAGTGATAGACTTTTTTAGAAAGTACATTTTATACATTTAAAGAATTCATTAATGTGTATGTAATACAAGTTTCTATTTTTACCTGTGATGTGTTATTTTCTAATATTTGATATACATGTATTCGTATTTTAACTTTGAATGACGATAAGAAATTTGTTTGTTAGAATTACACAATTTTGACGCGCATATCCACTCTAAATGTATTTATGTACAGATTGGTCTAATTTCGATGTTGCTTATGGGCATCTCGGTAAATATAAGAGTTAGAAAAAATTCGATGGCTCAATCGCGATCTCTTTTTTTGAGACTAGGATAATGCCGAAAACAAATATGCACCATCTTGTTTTTTTTTCAGAAGTTATGGGTTTTCGGGTTTTCTTGATTTTTAACTTTAATTAATATCTTGCGTAATTTGTAAGATAGACATATACCATAAATACCTTCTTAAGACACTTTTTTGAGTAGAATCCAGTGGCGTAGGCATTTTTTTTATTTTATGCACTCGTTTTTGAGTTATGGCCAAATTTTTTTTTAAATGTAAATCATAGTTGGCTTTGACAGTTGAAAAGAGTGTTTTCACTGATTTAAAAAATATATACTTTTGTGAATTTATCTTAAATATACTGCCCTTCAAAAAAATCAGAACACAAAGTTGAATGAAACTGAAATTTACAGAATTTGATCATGTAAATGAACTGCATCGATGATCAACAAATCAATTGTTTTGGTTACTATTTAATGGTATTTTTCCTTGATTTCACCATTATGAAGAGCTGCTGATTTTTTAATGTAATTGCTTTTAATATCCAAGTAGCCTCTGAGTAGTTTGACATTTCAGTTTGTAAAACATAAAAAGATGCCCCGTGTTCGTCGGCGTGCACAATATCATCATCTAAGTAAATTTGAAAGGGGTCGCATTATTGGAATGCGAGAAGCGGGTTTTTCGGTTCGTGCCATTGCTGAAAGGGTGGGCCGTAGTGTATCGGTGATCGTACGCTGCTGGTCTAGATGGTCCGAAGCTGGGGAGAATCGACGTAGACTTGGATCAGGACGTCCAAGAAGCACCACTGAGCGTGAAGATCGAACTCTTCGTCTTACAACTTTAAGGGACAGATTTACAACGTCGCGGGCATTGGGAAATGACTGGTTGGCTCTAAATGGCCAAAGAGTTTCCATGGCTACTGTTTACAGAAGAATCCGCAGTTTTGGTATAAGATCCTACCGTCCACAATTGTGTCTACCTCTTACTCCGCAGCATCGCAGAGCAAGACTTGATTGGTGCAGGGAAAGACAACATTGGACCCATGAATGGAATAACATTATCTTCAGCGATGAGTCTCGGTTCTGTTTATGGGCTCATGATGGTCGCAGAAGAGTGAGACGTCGACGCGGTGAACGCAGAATTTTACAATTTGCTGTTGAAAGACATACGGCTCTTACACAGGGAGTTATGGTTTGGGGGGCGATAGCATATGGTAGTCGGTCTCCTCTAGTTTTTTTAGAAGCAAGTCTTAACGCGATTCGATATATTGACAACATTTTACGGCCAGTGTTAGTGCCCTATGTAAATGGCTTGCAGAACCCCATTTTTCAGCAAGATAATGCTCGACCTCACACAGCGGCCATTACAAGACAGTTTTTTGATAGTGCCGAAATCAATTTGTTACTTTGGCCATCTCGTTCTCCAGATCTATCGCCAATAGAACATGTTTGGGATATGATAGGTATTAGAATAAGTAACTTACAGCGCCCCGCTAACACTGTAATGGAACTTAGAGGTCAAATTATCAAAGTTTGGAATGAAATACCCCAAGTCGATATTGACAGCCTGATTTCTAGCATGCATCGGCGTGTTAATGAGTGTTTGGGAAATCGTGGAGGCCCAACACATTATTAATTTTTATTCATTTGTTTTTTTGTTTTTCAAGTTGATTTTTTGATCATCGATACAGTTCATTTACATGATCAAATTGTGTAAATTTTATTAAAATCGTGCAACAAATACTTGGGGTTCTGATTTTTTTGAAAGGCAGTATAGAAATTGTTTTTGCTGAGAACTAAATATGTCGTTGTTGGTCTTTTTTTTTTATTGTAAAAAACATAGTTACCTAACCTAATTTTTGACAGTCAAAACAAACGTCATTGTTTCAAATTACCTATTAGGTAAATATCGCACGATGGCCTACAGAAATTATGAAAAGTGCGATATGTTTGAATGTTTCATCGAATCATTTAAGATTCCAAGTGCGGCCGCACACCTATATTTTCAAAGATATCCTGAACGTCGCTAACCCGCGGAAACAATATTTACCAGACTGCGAAGTAATTTAATTAATTATGGATCTTTCAAAAGGCCTAGAACCAAAAAATATAACATACCAGGCCAAGAAGACGAGGAAATCAATGTTATCGTGTTAGGGCAAATCCCAATACGTCTTTTTGTGAAATTCAGCAGGATGTCGGAGTGTCTCGTTGTAAGACTTTAAAAATATTAAAGAACCATAAATTTTAACCATATAGAGGCAGACCTGTTCATTATTTACGGCCGGGAGACTATGAAAGGAGGATCGACTTCTGCAATTGGTATGTAAATCGATTAAATAATGACAGAAATTTCTTTTGCTCGATAATAGCCCGTATTACTAGTGATGGCATTTTTAACCGTAATAATCAGCAATGGTGGGCTAATACAAATCCCTATCAAATAATACCTCGACGAAGGCAGGGGAGATTTAGATTTAATACATGGTGTGCATTATTAGGAGATCGAGTTTTGGGGTATCGTATTTATAGAAATCATTTGAATACAGATCAATATCTAGGCATGTTCCTTAGAGAAACATATTGAACAATATATAGACAATGTTCCATTCAACAGCAAAGAGTTCTGTTCTTCCAACAAGATGGAGCACCAGCTCATAATGCGCGTAGGACCAGATTGCTTTTGAATGCAAATTTTGGAGGCAATTAGTTGGGAACATTTGGACCGGTTAGGTGGCCTGCTAGATCTCCAGATCTGACACCGTTTTTATAGGGGTACCTGAAGGACAAAATTTACAAGCAGCCCATAATTAATTTAGACATATTGGAGCAAAATTTTCATGATGCCATAGGAGCTGTAAGAGGTAGATGCCAAAGATGCATTGAAAATAACCAGCCACCAGTTCGAACATTTTTTTCTTTCTAAATACATAAAAATCGTAATAAATTTAAAAGAATAAAATGATGTTCTGCCTAATAAAGTATTCATTATTCAAAAAAGATTTTTTTATTATTACTTAAAAAGCCTCTAGTTTATAATGTTTATCATAAATAAAATTTCGCATGCAAATGATCAAAAATGTTTCTACTCTATAGTTACACTGTATTCAAGATAAATTCACAAAAGTATACAGGGTGAGTTTTTTTCATGTGCTCTATGAGGATCTCGAAAACTATAAGAGAAAGAGAAACGGTTAAGTAGACAAAGTAATGCAGTTTTGCGAGCTAATTAAGAAAACGTTTGCTAAATTTTCAAAAAAAGTCAAGGGTAACCAGTGAATTGTCGATTATTTCAAATTGATTTTTCTCAGTTATTAAAAGAGATAGAAAAAACAATAAATGGCAAAGTTATAGATAATTTTACACAAAATAATAAAATGTTATGAGATTTTATCTATCGACATTCGTTTTTGAGATATAACACAAATTTACGTTTTTTTAAATGAAAACCATAGTTGGCTATGTCATTATTATAAAGGGATTTTTTTCTCACTTGGCATACTTATTTGCAAAAATAACTAGGCTGTTAAGAATTTCCTATTTTATTTAAAAAAAAATTGTTAGCCATGAAATGATGACTCAAATGAAACAATTACGATTGTTTGTAACAGTTAATTTTATTGTTGTATTTTTGTCAATTAATTCAGTGTTAGAAACAACTGTCTTCAATGCACATTGTTTTCTACCCATTTTAATTTCTTGCTACACATAAATTCAAAATAAATTTATTTGAACAAAATTTAACAAACTCCCAGCCGTAATTGTTTTATAATAATAATTTTTTCATGGCCAACAAATTTTTTGTTGTAAATAATATTGAAAATTGTTAATTACTCAGTCATTTTTATAAATATGTATGTCAAATGACATATCAGTTTAAAGAGGAAAAAATCCCCTTTTAATAATGACATCGCCAACTATGTTTTCCATTTTAAGAAAAATGTAAGTTTGTGTTATATCTCAAAAACGAATGTCGATAGAAAAAAACAGACAACATTTTTCTTCACTGTAAATTTATCTAAAATCTTTCTACTCCACTGGATTCTACTCAAAATAGTGTCTTAAAAAGGTATTTATAGTTTTTGTCTAACTTACAAATTACGCAAGATATTAATTAAAGTTAAAAATCAAGAAAACCCGATTTTGCCTCATAACTTCTAAAAAAAACAAGATAGTGCATTTTTTTTGGCATTATCCTAGTCTCAAAAAAAGATATCGCGACTGCGCCATCGGTTCTTTTCTAACTCTTATATTTACCGAGATGCCCATAAGCAACATCGAAATTAGACCACCCTGTACTTATAATTTTTATATGTATCTATATATGTATGTTTGTACAACTGGTGGCATGCATGAATAAAGAACTCATTATTATTATTATAAATAAAACCATAAAGTCATAATTTTACTATTGCTGTCAGTTTAAAACGAACAATTGACTATTCTTCACTTTAAAAACAACATTTCACTATTATCGCCACATATAACATACATTTGATTATTGCAGTCTTTTTATAGTCAAAATATGACTATTATAGTGATCTACAGTTGCCTATTATTGTCACCTTGATACGAAAATGTTATTATCAGCGTCACATTATATTGAAGAACTGCAACAGTCAAAATTTGATTATTACAGTGATCTATGGTCCATGATAACCCCAACATTTGACTAGTATCGTTACTTTGAAACGAATATTTAACTATTGTCGTCACATGAAAAGAAAATATGACTATTGCAATATTTTTTAAGTGAAAATATGACTATTATAGTTATCTATAATCAGGATAAAGCCTATTTTGACTATTAAATTGAAAACTTGACTATTGGAGTTTTTCCAAGTAAAAATATGATTATTATCGTGATTTATAGTCAGGATAAAGACTATTTTAACTATCAAAATAAAAATGGATAATCAACAAAATAATCAACATAATCGATACAGTTAGTACAGTCAAAACAGTCAATAAAATCGATTTTTATTTAGTACTGTCAAAATAGTTAATCGATATAAGTTCTCTTATAATTAGTACAGTCATTGTAGTCAATACAGTCAAATTACAGTATTTTGTGTGTTGTTTTTGTGTTTTTTTTTTTTCAAAGTGTAAACATTTGTCAAAGGGTCAGTATTCATTTTTAATTTTTACATTTTCAACACGAAATGAAAATTAGGAAAACCTGATAATTTATAATTTAATAAAATTAATAGTTAAGTTAAATGACAAGCTGCGATGAAACTAATGTTATTTTTCTAACCCAACCCTTCCTAATTTCCGACATGACATTTTGACTAAATGTGACGTATGTGAATTAAGGATCATTGTGACATTACTGTGTTGTAATTGTTTATTGACCATTATGAAATGTTGTATTAAAATCACTTCGCCTCTTGACTGTGAAAGTATTTCATCATTAAATGACTATTGTAACATTTTGACGGTTATTTCACTATTATGGCATTTTAATAGTTTTTCATCATTAAATGACTATTGTAATATTTTGACGATTATTTCATTATTATGGCATTTTGATAGTGTTTCATTATTAAATGACTATTGTAACATGTTGATACTATTTTATCATGGTCGACTGTATTTTCACTATTATGGCATTTTGATAGTATTTTATCATTAAATGACTATTGTAACATTTTGATGAATATTTCGCTATTATGATATTTTGATAGTATTTCATCAAAGTCGACTGTATTTTCAGCTCTAATATAACAAGTGGTATGATTATCATCGATAATATTCATGAGTGAAAACGAACTGCAGATTCAACGACCCTGAAGGGCGAGTTGAATGTGCTGCTCCGGTTTCACGAATAAATATTATCGATTATTAATAATACCACGAGTTATATTCGATGAAAGAATATAAGGAATTTCACTACATTTCTGTTTTGGAAACCTCATCCCATGGCCCGGTTGACATTTTTAATTATCGACTGACAGATTTGACAATTAATTTTCGTAGCAACGATCAAAACAAGGTGATAGGATTCTATCACCGCTGTGATAACATGTATCTATGGAGTAAAGCGATTCTGATTGCAGGGAATGTAGGCATGTGATGCTTGAGTTATATTCTCAGCCGTAATATAACGAGTGGTATGATATTTTGGAGTTGAAACCGAGCTGCAGATTCAACGAGCCCGAAGGGCGAGTTGAATGTGCTGCTTCGGTTTCAACGACAAAATATCATCGATAATTAATCATATCACGAGTAATATTTAGTGAGAGAATATAACGAATAAAATAATGTGAGTCCCTTAACATTATCGACAGCTGAGATATTGTTGTTTCCCTATTGATTGAGAATTTTTTAACCGCACAAAAGTTCGTAAACTGCCGCCACTGTCTGTGATTCTTTATTCATGACGGTGTTTTTTGGCGTCGCACTTTTCACTTTTCTATTAATATCACTGCACGAAACTTTACCTATTTTGACGTTTCAAATGACAGGACAACTTAACACCCACCGCTTCTTTTGTTTTTTATCATCGCGGTGATAGACATGTACCTACGGCTTTCCTTGCATCTCATTGGTTTAAAATTCGTTCTAGTAGGCTATGAGTTATATTCTCACCATTAGGGCATTTTAATAGTATTTCATCATTAAATTTGCTAAAATTTACCTATTATCTTTTGAATACTTTTTAACTTGTATCAAAATTGACATTCTCCATCAATATAACGACAATAAACTTCTTACGTCAATTTTCAAATATTTCAATGATGAAACAAACGAGTGTCTTCCACTCCCAGACTAAGCATGAAGTAAAATTTCGAGTTTAGAAAAGCCTGAAAATTTGGCTCGGGCGCGTAGCGAAGCGGAGCGACCGAGCCAAATTAGGCTTTTCTAAACTCGAAATTTTACTTCATGCGCCACGCGTATTTAACAATGATTTAATTTGAAATGGTCTTTAACCAATTTATAAGTGAAATTTATTATGTCAAATATCAATTGTTTAGGTGATGGGGAAAGTGCTATGATGGCCACATCACATTTTTTTATTATTATCTTGAACACAATAACTCTTTCGTTGTTTAATCATCATGTTTTTGTTCCATATTTAATATATTGATTAAAACACAGTTGATTTATAAATATATAATGTTTAATTTATAATTTATTTCTTCCATTTGTGCCGGTCCCGTATTTTATTTGAATACAAAATTAACATTTTATTTTAATGCGCACTGTAAATAATGGGAAATGAAAACAATAATAATTTATATAAAGCGTGCAAATAAATTTCCATTAAATAAATATTTGCCTGAAATTTTAAAATGGTGGCTAATAAAAATAATGAAATTATTCTACAGATAAAATTAAATGTACATGCAATAATAATTATTGTAAATTAACTACTCATAAATTCTTTACATTTAAAAATATTTTTACCTTATGCGCCAAGTGAAGTTCACTTGTTTACAATATTTCAGTGTTTTCGGTGTTTAATACGCCTAGCGCATGAAGTAAAATTTCGAGTTTAGAAAAGTCTGAATAATTGGTTTGGTCGCTCCTCCCTATCTTCGCTCGTGAACTTATTCTAATTACTAAGACATTAAATTTTACTGTCAATAATAAAATCCGATTACACGACAATATTATTATTTGAATTTGATTTATAGCCAGCGCAGCAGAGTTTAAAATATTTCCTACATTAATTAGTTTGTTAGTTGAAAAGTTTGCGAGTTTATATGAAAGGCAACTTTTTGTGCACTTCGCCCGGTTTATTAGTTTGAAACAAACACAGGCGCAAACACACAGACGGATTATATAAGTGGATGATGCTTTTATAATTAAGAAGTTATTTTGGAGGACGAAACGCTCCCAAAGGGGGCTGTAAAAGGGAGGAAACATAGCGGTTGTATTCGTTATGTATGTAAATTGTATTTGGCCATTATCAAAGTATTGTTGATTAATATGTAAATAATTGTTTACAATGATAGAGTTTGTAATTTGAAATTTACATACAATAATAATTATATACTAATTACTCCTTTTTTTAATACAACGCATGCTGAAGTACTGTGCGATCATCTAAAATATAAACTAGAGTAGGCTTGAATTTTAAATTAGAATGATACTACTGACTGTTAATACCAGGGTTATTATGTTTAAAACACTGTTTTAAAGTAGTGTTTAAAACACTGTTTTAAAATAGTGTTTTAAACATGTTTAAAAACAGCCGTCGTGATTGAAACGCTATTGTTTTAAACATGTTTTAAATGTTAAATTCGTTTAAAACACGTTTTAACGTTACATTTGTTTAAAACGATTTTTTTTATTGTCTTAAATTATCTAAATTATATTTTATACTACTTTCGATTTTAAATTTTCGAATTATTTTCAATTAAAAGTCAAAAACGTAGAACTCTATAGAAATATTTAGGAAAATCTAAGTTTTAAACATTCACAATATTGGAATTCTTTTAGAAATGTTCATGAAAATTTGTGTGAATGTTAAGAAGACATAGTTCTATTAGAATATGCTAAAAACAAAATATTCTCCATCGGCGGTTTTCCAGTTATTTTCAATTAAAAGTCGAAAAAGTAGAATGTTTTTTTTTTGTGTGGCAGGGGAAAATCCATTTACAAACGAAGTGTTGGACTCCCTCCTAACTAGAGGACTACCGACTAAAAACCCCTTCCACTTACCGGCTTCGACTGCATGATCATTAGCCGGTTTGCTTGTGTTATTTAAAAAGAAAAACAAACAATAAATTAATTAAAATAAACAACACTAAGCAAAACATAAATAGAATAAATAACCCTAAATCTAATATCACAGACATTGTGGTGGCAGAGTTGTAAAAGACCCTGTCACCGATCGTACATAAAATAGACAAACACATCTTAAACCTAATATCACAGAGCGGACGACATCGGGGTTGTAAATGACCCCGATGCCGGACCCAACATATAACGGACGACGCAACCTAAACCTAAAAACCTAAAATCACAGACTGATGGTATCGGGGTTGTAAATGGACCCCGATGCCGGACCCTAAAAACTATATACAATATGTACTCCAGAGTTGTAAAAGGACTCTGGAGCGGACGGCACAAACTAAAAGATAGCATTGAAGTTGTAAAGGAACTTCGATGCCACTATACATAAACGAGACAAAGACAATTAATAAATTAACACCTAAAGAACATACACAAATCGCTATAATCGCTTCAGTAGACTTGTTTCACGTAGAAACGTTATACATGTTTCTACGGACCCCTTACTATTCGCCAATATGGACGCCACATCACCACCAAGCCTCAGCCTATTTCGCTGTAATGCGTAGGCTGGGCATTCAACTAATATATGCTCCACCGTTAACCGGTCGTGACAAGATGCCGGCAAGGAGATACGAAGAGGTTAAGTTGGTGTGCCCTATGCGAAAACGGCACAGGGCGACCTCCTCCCTCCTCGTAAGTTTCACCGGCGATTGCCAGGGAGTCACGGAGAGCTTTACAGACCTTAATTTGCTCTCGGAGCCGTTCCAATTCTGCTGCCAATCCTCTCTTAGTTTATATTTAATGTACCCTTTGACATCATCGGGTCTTACTGGTATATCATCAGTGGAGTCCAGACGAAAACAATCGTCGCCCCGGAGTCCAGACGAAAACAATCGTCTTTCGCATCCGGGACATTTCAAATATCGAGGACTGGATGAGCTGGACCAGAGGATCCACTGTGTACATCGATGATATACTTTGGATGGCGCTTAGAGAGTCGGAACATATAATAAAAGACTTGTGATGGTGATTCATAATCGTGTAGCGAAGAGCTTGATATATAGCATACAATTCGGCGGTGTACACGCTGGCCGACTCGGGGAGTGACCACGAATGTGGGGTTCCGTCGATAACGACGGCAGAGCCCACACCGTGATCGGATTTCGAGCCGTCAGTGTACAACCCCGGAGAGTCCGGGTATTCAGTGATAACTTGCAGGAAGAGGCCCCCTAGAATATAGGGGCTCGTATCACTGTTTCTTAATGAGGTCAGATCCAGTCGGCAACTAATCCTGGGCATAAGCCAAGGAGGTACCTCCAGAAATCCGACCTCGAATACCCTTGGGAGACTGATGTTCAGACTCTCTATCAGCTCATTCGCATAGACGCACACCGGCCTACTGACGGTAGGTCTTCGGGAGTATTTTCTCTGCTGCTGTGTTGGAAATAAAGTATCGTCGGTTGATGTGTCCACTCCTCGCACGCATTGCCGCCGCGTATTGTAATACGAAGCGGTTGCGGCGTGCGGACAGTGGAGGGACACCCGACTCACAGCTGAGACTCGGTGTGGGACTCGTCCGGAAAGCACCTGTGGCGTATCTAAGACCGGCGTGGTGAACAGTGTCTAGGGATTTCAACCGGGACTTTCTTGCCGAAGAGTACACTGCGCAGCCGTAGTCAACTCTGGATAAAACCAGAGCTGTGTAGAGCTGCAGCAGTACTTCTCTTCCAGCGCCCCAGTTGATGCTGGCCAAGCATTTAATAAGTTTTAACGCTTTTTTTTGAGCGTTGGACCAGCTTATCGATGTGGGTCCGATAGGAGAGAGTCCTATCGAACCACAGCCCTAGAAAACAGATACTATCCTCTACTTGTATTCTAGTACCTCGGAGAGACAATCCGGGGTCACGGTGTGGACGTCTGAGTCTACAAAAGTGGACGCATGAGGTTTTCGTTTCAGAGAAACGAAAACCTCTAGACTCAGCATCACTGTTCACCTTGTCGATGACCGCTTGAAGCTCACGATTTATAGCGAGATGGTATCTCCCGCCATGTATATTACCAGGTCATCGACATAAAGACATTTTTTTACAGAGGAATTTACAGATGCAGCGATTTCATTGACAGCGATTGCGAAAAAGGTTACACTAATAGTTGAACCTTGGGGAATCCCATTTTCCAACACAAACTGTGTGGATTCGGTATCCCCGATTTGAACTTTAAAGCATCGACTGGACATGAAGGATTCAATAAAAAGAGGTATACGGCCCCTAAATCCCCTTTCATGTAATTTTTGGAGAACTCCATATCTCCAGGTCATATCGTATGCCTTCTCTAGATCAAAAATCACCGTAACGAGGTGTTTTCTCTCTAGGAAGGCATACTGCAGACAGACTAACTGGTCAACAGCGCTGTGAAATTTCCTGAAACCCGCCTGATATTTCGCTAGGAGACCGTTTGTCTCCAGCATCCATACCAGACGGTTGTTGACCATTCTCTCTAATACCTTTCCTAAGCAGCTGGTTAACGAAATTGGCCGGTAACTTTTGACATTTGTGGGGTCCTTGATAGGTTTCAAAAGAGGCACTATTATTGCTAACTTCCAGCAGCTGGGGTAGACGCCCCTATCCCATATCATATTGTATATGTCCAACAGATATCCTCTCATATGCGAGGGGAGTTGTCGGACCATCTGATATAGGATGCCGTCTGGACCTGGCGCTTTTGACTCGCCCATTGACTTCAGTGCCTCTTCAAGTTCTTTCAGTGAGAACTCAGCATTGTAACATAAGGACCCCCTAGAGGAGAAATCGAGAGGGACTTCGAGATTGCCCTTGTTACCCAGGAACGATGTTTCGTAGTTCTGAGAGCTACTAGCGGAGTAGAAGTTTGATGCGATCGCATCCGCTATTTCTAGTTTGTCGGTTATTTCCCGCCCATAGACCTTCAGGATGGGTGCTACCGCAGGGAATTTCTTCCCTGCTATTGCACCCACCTTTCTCCACACCTCACCAACAGGTGTGGTCGATGTGAGCGCCGACACGTAGCTCTCCCACGATAACCTTTTGCTTTCAAGAATTGTGCGGCGCGCGATAGCCCGCCGCTTCTTGAAAGCTATTAGGTTCTCCCGGGTAGGGACTCGCCGGAACTTATTAAACGCCCTTTTCTTCTCCTCTATCGCCACCTTAACTTCTCGGTTCCACCATGGAACAGGTGGACCCACTAAACATGGGGATGTGTCTATTTGCTGCTTCTATAATAATAATAATAATAATAATAATAATAATATTCTTTATTTTCTACAATAAAAAATTACAATATCCCAATATAATTACAAACAATAGACATTGTAGAAAACCCATGGGCGGAGTACAGAAAATAGCTTATACAAGCAAATCTGCTTTCAACTCAACCCAAATTAAACTAAGAATAATATTATGGCTTAAACTTAAATATATATATGTAATATCATAACAATAGCAGTAAAATTGAAAAATTCGCAATTACAATCAAAATAACGTATATAATAACAATATCATTATTGATAATAATAATAACAATAATAATAATAATTGCAGCAGTAACTAAAAATACAATCACTATGAGTCACGTGAAAACATTAAGAATTTTACAGATCTTTTGAATGCTGACAGTGATTGAGTTTTATACTCAATAGGAATACTGTTGTACACTTTTACTACATTATAAGTAAAACTGCGCTCAAAATAGGTTGTTCGGTGAATTGGTAGTGTTAAGAGGCCTTTATTTCTTATATTAATGTTATATACATCAGTGCGAAATGATATTTTTTTGTAAAGGTACTGTGGGCATTTCAAATGGATTATTTTATTGAACAAACATGTCATATGTAAGTATCTCCTTCCTTCCATGTTGATCCAGTTCGTAATTTTTAATGTGTGTGATATTCTATCATATTTCCGTATGCCGTGGATCAATCTGAGACATGAGTTCTGCACTAGCTGAATTCTTTTTTGTGTAGCTGCAGTCAAACACGGCCCATACACTGCATCACAAAAATTGAAATGCGAAAGAACTAAACTATTGCATAGCAGCGATTTTAATTCTCGTGATAAAAAAGATCTGGCCGCATAAATCAACTTAAGGTTACAGTAAGCAATTCGGGTACACTTTGAAATTTGTGAGGAAAACCTTAATTTATTATCAATAATTAACCCAAGATTCTTGGCTTCCTTAACAAAAATTAAAGGTATATTGTTTAAAGATATATGTATGTCTTTTTCACTTAGTTTTTTACGAAACAGTATTGCTACGGATTTATTAGGGTTAATTTGTAAACCATCTTGAGTACATGCATCAATAAATGTTTGTAGATCGAAATGTATTTCATTTACAGCATTTATAAGATCGCAGCTTTTGAATGAGTGTAGCAACTGAGTGTCATCTGCGTACATATGAAATTTTAAATATTTAAAGTATTGTGCGAAGCTGCACGTATACACCGCATACAAGAGAGGTCCTAGAATTGATCCCTGAGGTACACCTCTAGTCGTTTTATAAGGCTTAGACGATACATTTTCTATGACAACTAATTGATCACGATTTGAGAGGTACGAATGAAAGAAAGATAGTGCACTATTAGATAATCCAATATAGTGAAATATTGACATTAAAATATTATGATCTATAGTGTCAAAAGCTTTGCTAAAATCAAACAAGATTAGCACACTGTCTTCACCACGGTCTCCAGCTCTTAATATGTTATCTGTGATATCGAGTAATGCAGTGATACAGCTGTGGTGAGGCCTAAAACCTGATTGCTGCTCAGGCAAAATATTATATTCTGCTAAATATACCCTTAATTGTGTATCTACTATTTTTTCAAGAATCTCAGAAACAGTGGGCAGTACACTAATTGGTCTAAAATCGGATATAACACTTGGCGATGAAATTTTAGCAAGTGGTTTAATTAATGCATGTTTCCAATGAGTAGGGAAATAATTTGAAAGCAGACATGAGTTAATTATATGTGTTAATAAAGGTATAATATATGGACAGCAAAGTTTTAGCATACATGCATTAATGTCATCAATACCAGTGGCATTAGTTTTGATATTATTTAATATTTTAAGCACCTCGAAAGTGTCTACTAATTTAAACTCAAACAATTCACTGAAATTACATTTTCTGTTAGTGTTATAAAATTTAATCACATCTTGATCAATTATCGGAGTATTAGGTAAAGAGGAAATGAAATAATTATTAAAAGATTCTGGATCTTGAAGTGATATGGGAACTGATATTTTAGGTTTATTAGAAATATTTAATTCTTTTAATGCCTTCCATAACTGCTTTGGAGCTGTGCGAAATTTAAAATCAAAGTATGCTTTCTTTTCTCTTTGAATCGTATTTGTTGTTAAATTTCTAAGAGATTTATAATAGTTCCAGTGTTCAGGATTTTTTGTTTTCTTGTACTTACTGAGGGCATTATTTCTTAACTGTATCATTAATTTGATATTATCAGTTATCCAGGGTGTAATTGGTCTTGTAAATCGAGATGTCTTATAGGGAGCATGTTTATTAAATAATTCATAAATCAGGTTATTAAAAGCACTCACTTTGTCATCAATATTTTTCATACTGTAGATATTGTGGAATGATAAGTTTTGAAGATCATTAGCAAAATATTCATAATCTATATTCTTGAATGTCCTGTAAGTATGGTATGTAGTTGTATGTTTAAAATGGTTTACTATAATGTCACAAAAAATTAAATCGTGATCCGTTATATGCACACTTTGTGTGCCAACGTTTCTTATTAAATTAGAATCCGATATTATAATTAAATCTATAAGGGTATGACTATTTGAAACAATTCTAGTAGGCGCGTCTATCATTTGTGTAAGGCCAAATGAATCCAAAAGGGATTTAAAAGATATTGTTAATAAGTTTGTATTATTATATAAATTTATATTGAAATCTCCCATACATATAATTTCATCATTAGTTGGTAAAAGTTCAGATAATGTTATATCAAATTCATCCAAAAACATATTTTGATTGAAATTTGGATGTCGATATATAACTCCAAAGGCATATTTATTGCCATGCACAGTAATCCTAACCCAAAGTTGTTCTATATTGCCTGAAGTTGGTATAATGTTGCATTCGAATGTATCCCTAATGTAAAATGCAACACCACCCCCACGCGTCCCTCTATCACAACGGATAACTTTGTAGCCTTGCATGTGAATATTTACAGATTGCATGTCTTTACATAACCATGTCTCAGACAAACCCACAACATCATATGACGCATTCAGGATTAAATCTTTTAAGGAACTAAAATGAGCAGTTAATGACCTAATATTAATATGTGCTAGTTTAATTAATCCAGAAGCCATATTCCTATGAAAACTAATAAAATGAAAACTGCATAATTATAAATATTTCCACGCTGTCATAATATTCAGCAATTAGGATGGTGTAATGTGATAGTTTAGTATTATATCAGAAATTAGTGAGTAATATATTGTATATATAATTATTATTATACTCTATATTAATAATAGCAATTCAAAAATAATTAAATTATGTTAGTGTTGATAAGAAATTAAATATAAATTCTGTTTGTTACTACTGCAATTGTACGAAGATATTATATATTGTAAGAGAAAAAATAAACTTAGAATGTAAGCAGTTACAAAAAAGAAATATTACGTAACCTTCTTTAAAGTACGTTAGTGGCAATTTTACGGTTGTACAATAATTAATAATTTGAATGGGTACCTAATTCGTAGTTGTAAACAAAAATTTCTTTACTTCATTGCCAGATTTAAAATATATACGACCATTTACGGTCCACACATTTCGAAAACCATATATATCTGACAGTTTTTTAATTTCAATTAGTCTGGCACGCGTGAGATCTTCCTTAATAACTAACTGTGTGCCTTTTAATTTAGATTTGTTTTTATATACCTCTGATTTGAGTTTATGTGAAGTAAATTTCACTAATATCGGTCGATTGATATTAGTTTTAGTTTTAGTTTCGCCAACTCGATAACACTCTTCTATGCAGTCAGACGAAACAGTCATATTTAGTTTATCGGATAGTGTGCGCAACACAAGTTCTTCTGTACGCTCATTCTTCTCCTCGTTGATGCCAAATATACGGATATTCTTTTTTCGGAATTGTTGTTCTATGGAATCTTGCCTCGCATCACATTCGACCTTCAATGCTTGATTGTCCGATTTTAATAATTTTATATTGTCCTCCAGTTCACTTATCTTGGTTTGATAAAACCCAACAATATCCTTCATTTCCTCTTGGATTATACTCTTTATTGAATCGGAGATGGTTTTAATGAATGATTCCTTTTTAAACGTATTGATAATAACTTCTTTGAACTCCGATATTTGGGCACGCGAGAACACCATTTTTTTAGTATACGATACACAGTGTTTTATTAGTGATATGAAGTTGAACACGTAATTAAATTTGATATTTTACTACGAATATTAGTAGAGTTGTACAGACCGTAAAAATCGCGCGCGCTACTCGGTCGCCATTCACTCGTTAAATCGCCCGCTATCACCCGTTCTGTGAAGTCTTGCACGGCAGTCTCGACACTGTGTGACGCAGGCGGGGTAAGGCTGGCTTGGAAACCCGGCCAGTTCGCCTTGTCGAGACACCATCTCCGAGGGACAGGTTGTCTTAATCGTCGAGCGATGGTTTTAACAGCGATCGGAAAGTGATCGCTGCCGTGCATGTCACTAATGACTTGCCATGACAGACTTGTGGCTAAACGGGGGGAACAGAGAGATTAGTCGATCGCCGAGAACTCCGATCCTCTTGCACTAAAGTGTGTTGGGGATCCCGTGTTAAGGAGGACCGCGTCACTTTGATCAAGAAAGTCCTCAATCAACCGACCGCGGGGGTCCCTCCTCAGGGAGCCCCATAGTGGGTTGTGGGCGTTGAAATCGCCCACAAGTATATATGGCGAGGGGAGTTGATCGACTAGCTCGGCAATGTCTTCAATTGTCTAGTCAAATTCAGGGAGGTATAAGGTGCAGATCGTGGCTTTTACGGGATGGGCTATACTGACTGCCAGCGCCTGGAGCCCCGTTCTGAGATGGACCTCCTCATAAGGGAGGTCTTCTCTCAGAAGGATGGCGACTCCGCCCCTGGCTCGTACGTCAAGCACAACATCCCTTCTTACAACCGAAAAACCACGGAGCTGAAACATATCTTCAGGTTTAAATTGTGTCTCTTGTAGACACACACAAGAGGGAGTGTGTCTTGCCAAGAGTAGTTTCAACTCACAATAGTGTTTTCTGCATCCATTACAATTCCACTGAATTAATTGTTCAACCATTTTTATTTAAAATCAAACGAACACAAATAATAAATATGAATAATAAATAACACAAAGACGACAAAGACGAGTGTCATCGGAGTTGTAAAATGCTCCGATGCCATAACATAAACAACACAACCTTAAAACTAATATCACAGATGTCACCGGAGTTGTAAAGGACTCCGGTGCCAGGACTAATACAATAAAAAGCCTTAATACTAATATCACAATTGACATCGGAGTTGTAAATGACTCCGATACCAAAGTATATACTAAAAAAACTCTTAAAACTAATATCACGAAAAGCACCGGAGTTGTAAAAGGCTCCGATGCCAAAACGAACACAATAACACATAATATCACAGACGACACCGGAGTTGTAAAGGACTCCAGTGTTGACAAAAACAGAATAAAACCCTTAAATCTAATCACCAAATACTTTAGTTGTAAAATTAATAATTAAAATAAACAACAAAGACATGGGAAGGATTATTCCTAGAGACCTTGCTTTCTAGGAACACTCTTCTGCCATCCGGGTTTTCTCTTACCTTTCCCTCGTGTGGCCTTACCCGTTTCATCGACGGTACTATCGTCCGTCGATGAGAGGGAGGCCTCAGAGGCTACCCTCTTCCCGGGCAGGTCAGTAGACGAGATGTAGCCGTCTACATCAATAATAGGAGGCTGCTTGCTCTTGGAGCCCTCCGGCAACGGTGTTGTTGCCGGCGATGCTCCGCCAAGATTTTTTGAACGGCAGAGGACAGCGGAGCAGTCCTCTGCTGTTCAGGTGATGGGGATGGCGTGCTCGATGGTGGAGGCATTTGACTTGCCTCCTTTGGTGGAGGCAGTCTACTTGCCCCCTTTCGCGGAGGCAGTTTACTTGCCTCCTTCTGCGGCTTCAAGCTATTTATTTGTTGCTTCACCGTCTTTGAAATAGCTTCCTTCAGGTGTGGCAATAATTGTTCCATCAGCTTCATGTATGCTGGCCTAGCTGCAGTCGCTTGCGAATACAACACGCCAGCAACCGGAGTCCGTGGAACCATCCTCTTCTTAGCTTCGAAGTAGCTAATCTTGTCTTTTAATTTGATCTCTTGTATTGCCATTTCAATTTTATATTGAGAGCAATTTCTCGATCTCGCCAAGTGCGAACCTCTACAGTTTACGCATGTTACCGGCTCAATGCAGCTTGTACCTTCGTGGACACTTTTGCCACATACGCACACTTGTTCCTTAGAACAGCGTGTTGCGGTGTGACCGAAGACTTGGCATTTAAAGCACCTCATGGGTGCGGGAATGTATGCACGAACCGGTAAATTGGTGAACCCTCCTTTAACAGTGGCGGGAAGTGTTGCCCTGTTAAATTTTAAAATATGGATTGGTGTTTCCTGCACCAAACCATCCCGCTTTGTATTCATACGGCGCACTTCGATAACCCCTTGGCTACTTAGATTCTCTTGTATTTCCTCAACTGTGCAGTTGAGGAAATCCTTGCAGTAAACAATACCTCTACTATAGTTCAAGGTCGCGTGTGGACTCACAGTCACCTTGAATTCGCCTAGCTGCTCCATTTGCATTAGCTTTTTAGATTGACCATTGCTAATGGTCTCTACGAGTAATCCATCTTTCACTTTTTTTATAGATTTGCTTGCGCCAATAAAACTATACAAAGCCTTATCTATAAAAAAAGGACTGACCTTATCGAAGTTTCCTTCGGTTTTCGAGACAAGCAAAAACCGGGGGATCGGCTCCCCCGTCAGTTGCGAGTTTTGGTTGTGTTTTATAAGGGATGTATTCATTTTGGTCCCACGAGTAGGGCAGAACTAAAAGTCGTCACCGGCAGTGCTCCCTTACCGATGAAAAGCTATAATACAACCGGAGGTCGCCAGGTGTCCGGAGGTCACCGTTAATAGACACACTAACGTAGTGCCATTCATCCCATCGGCACGGTACGTATAACACCGGGGATTACGGATTCTTTTATCGAGGTTTACTCCTCTAGATCCGACATGTTTGCACCTTTAGGGAGCGGGTGTGGCTCGTCACCACGCATGTCGGTCTTGAGGGAGGAGAGGCTAGAGATACCTAGACGGTATCTTAACATCGCTTCACTCCCTCCTTCCATGTTGGTCCGCGGGAGGCCATTCCTCCTGCCGTCAACGAGTGACGATGTTCTCCTATCCGCCACCTGGGGATGCGCCCTGTAGGGGTAGGATCCCCCGAGGGAAGTAGAATGTTATAAAAATATTTAGGCAAATTAAAGTCGAGTGTTTTAATATAATTGTTGAAAAATATCCAGAAACGTCGTAACTGTTAAAACATATTATTACTGTCACCAAAAAACATAATGTCAAACAAATTATAATAGACAAAAAAAAATTTCATAAACATCAAAATTATAAACTGTAGCACGTAAAATAAATTTGTTGTTCAAATTCAGAACAAACACAAATGCGTGTGCGTGATAAAATCAAGTTATATGCAATAACCATGAAATTTACTTAGAATCAAATCAATTGCAGTTGCATATGCTTTACAGAAAATTAAATTATGACAGCGCATTTTACAAAATTTTAAGAAAAAGTTGAAATAACGCAATTTTTCATTTAAGTTTAATTTGAAGCTTCTAACCACTGTTTTTCACTCCCTGATTAAGCATTAAGTAAAATTTCAGGCTTTTCTAAACTCGAAATTTTACTTCATGCGCCAGCCGTATAAGACACCGACGTATTGTGATGTTTAAAATATACTTCTAAATCAGTATGCTGCTGAAAAGGTTTATTTTAAACTTCAGATTATTTCAGTGTTTTGCACGCATGGCGCATGAAATAAAATTTCGAGTTTAAAAAATCCTGAAAATTTGGTTTGGTCGCATAGCGCTACGCGCTACGCGACCAAACCAAATTTTCAGACTTTTCTAAACTCGTAATTTTACTTCATGCTTAACCTGAAAGTGGAAAACACTGTTTAAAGTTTCAATTTGACTTTTACAAACATAACGAATGCCTCAATTCTACGATTTTAGGAGAATGTTAATTTTCAGAGAATTGCAAAAATTCAGCAAATTATTAAATCAATTCAAAATTCATAGAATCTACACAGAAATGAATAAACGTTGATTGGTCGTAATGGAATTTTAAATATCTCCTCTGGATTTTCCAAAATATGTAGCCAAATTTAAAACTATTATGCGATAAAATTGACAATTTTGGAAGAATGTTTTCTTTGAAAAAAATGTAAAACAATAATATTTAAAACCATCAACGTAAAATATACACAATTTACTTAAAATTGACTGGACTTACATCTTATAGAAATAAAGTATAATTTTCTTGACGTATTTTCCGAAAGTATTCAGCCAAAGTTTAAATTATGCAATAAAATTAACAATTTTGGGGCAATGTTCTCTTAAAAAAAATTGTAAAAAAATTAAAATTTTACACCATCAACGTGAAATTTACAGAATTGATTACACCTATATATTATAAAAAGAAAATTAAATTATCTCGCCACGTTTTCTTAAAACACAGCGAAAATTTAAATTATGCACTAAAATTGACAATTTTTTGAGAATGTTTTCTTTAAAAAATTGTAAAAAATTAAAATTGTACACTATCAACGTGAAAATTACAGAATTTACTTAGAATTAATCACATTAACATCTTATAGAAAGAAAATTATACTATCTTACCACATTTTCTAAAAATATTCAGTTAAAGTTAAAATTATGCTAAAAAATTAACAATTTTGATAGAATGCTTTCTTTAAAAAAATTGTAAAAAATTAGAAATCTATACTATCAACATTACATTGACAAAATTTGCTTAAAATTTATTGCACTTACATCTTATAAAAAGAAAATTAAATTATCTCCCCACGTTTTCCAAAAATATTCAGACAAAGTTGAAATTATACAAGAAAATCAACGATTTTAGGTGAATATTTTTTGCTTAAACAACTCTAAAAATTAACACATTATCAAATTAACATAAAATTTTTTAAATATACACAGAAATGCATAAACTTCGATTGGTTGCAATTGAAATTTGAATATCTTTACAGGATATTCCAAAAATATCAATTAAGTTTCAAGTCAAAGTCCGTGTTTTAATGATTATTACATTTTTAAAAAATAGTTGCTCGAATAATTAAGCGCAACTCTCTTGAACTTGATATTTTCTCAAAACAAAAGATGAACGGCGGCCGAAGAATGTGGCTTTGAAGTGACGTAACGCTCTATTGTTTTCACGCTTAAATTAAGGCTTTAAATTAAATCAAAATCACTGCTTTTTCGCCGAGTAAATTAAATTGAATACAACCGACAAAAAAAATGAATAACTCAAATAATTAAGCCCAATTTTTTAAAAACTTTATCAATTTCACGAAAAAAAAAAACGACAAACGACTACTAAAGAATCAAACTTTAATGTATTTACGCTCAAGTAAATGTTTTTATTTTCAGCTGCGTTTTCATTATTTCAAAAAAATACCTAGATTTTATAAAACTCGAGCATAACTTTTTTAAAAAACTCGGCATTTTTATGACAAAAAAACTACAAATAAATTTATTTGTAGTTTTCTAAATTCTTATTATTATTATTAATTTAAACATTCAATATTTGTTTAGTGAGAAGTTTTTTTGCTCTCTCTCAAAATTTCACGAAACCGAATGAAAACAATTGCTACAGATCGACACTTTGAGATTATCCGAGAATTGAACGTTTAGAACTTAAGCGCAAGCTTAAATTTTAAGTTAATGTTTTCGAATTAAAATTGGCTTGTTGAATCAATTGGTCGTAATTTTAGCCTCTTGTGGTTTATTTCCCAAGTAATGAATTGTATTTATTCCCACGTGAAAAGTTCACTAAAATCCGAAGTTTCGGTAATTTTTCACAATTTTTTCAAAACGCAACAAAAATGTTTACTTTTATCCCAATGTTCATTCACTTATTAATCCCTGAAAATTTTTCACATTTTTTTTAAACACAGCATAAATGGGATGTTAATCATATTTTGGACATGTTATGTTTTAAACACGTTTTACACGTGTTTTAAACATGTTGTAATATGTGCATTATTTAATTGCGTGGGCAGCAGAAATGGGGTGCATTTAACACTCAAGTACATTAAACACAGGATTTGCGTGCTTAATGTGTTTTTTTAACACGAGTATAAATAATTGCCTAGTTCTATTTTTTGCCGCTATGCAGTAACAGCGCTTTGCTAGTCAAGTCAGCTTCATTTGTCTTACATTTGCCCATGGTGGTGATGACGTCGTCGACTCCATTTTGTTAAAGTGCAAAGTAATCGCGTCAACATCTCCGCTGTTCTCACTAGTTTAACCCGGCAAAAACGCGTTTGTAAACATAAATCATTCTCAAATCGGTTAAACAGTTGTGCCTCTATCCGTCGCGAGTGCTTTTTAAAGCGGTACAAACGTTAACACCGTGAAAACTTCATCCAAACGAAAGAGTTCGTTTTTTTGTGCAAGGAGCGTGTTTCTATGTAACTTAGGCGGAAAGGTAGACTGTGTGAGTATTATTTATTGTTGAACGATTGTTCATATTTGTGTTAAAGTGGAATTAACCCTATTACACATTTAAATCATAATATCCCAATCTGTCATAATTTATCTGTCAAATTGTTATCAAACAAAACCGACCATTAAAACTAACGCGTATTTGATAAATATATGCAATAAATGTTGTGTTATATATTATTATTTTCGTAAACAAAGTATAGTGTATAACTCGTATATAATGGTTATAAATCTCTGGAACGAATTGTTTTAATGAAAAAATCACGTTTTGTTTTAATTATAATGAAAAAAAACGGTTTTTTAACAACCCTTAACACATAGTTTACCATAACCTCAAATTTACTCTATCAATCAATTAGCATTCTGGCCAACCGCACAAAAAAATGTCACCTACTCTCATTTATAATTTGAATGAACGTACGATATTTTTATTGATGTACGGATATCATACTTTAGAATTTCTTGTTATTAACAGCCGCCATGAATTTAACAGTGCTGGCAACCGTAAAATGTACATTTCAATATCCGATGACCATATATAGCGGTTTTATTGATATAGACTTTTCATGCCAGATATTGCATCCTAGGGAAATGCAAATTTTAATGTTGAAAATATCTTGACTTACCGGGTAAATATTTCAATAGATAAAACATTGAATATTATCAATTAGATGCATTAAGTTTTATTAGCGGTGCTGAAACATAATTTTATTCAACAATAAAATCAGTTCGTTTTACGATTGCATAAATTTCTATCTGACATTAATAACTTAATACGAGCGGAATTAATTAAACGCAATTAAATTTTTACTTTATTTAATTAAGCTATAAAGTATTATTATTATATTAAAATAAAGCTCAACTTATACCATACATAAAAGATGGGTATTTTCTTGTAAAATGTTTTTAAAGAATGCATAGGTCAAATCATTACACTGGTCTGCAAAAAACATTTTTATTTCGAGCCCTGACACCATTCCTGCTGATTCTTATGTAAAATGACCTCCTGAATCCGAATATTACCTCCGTTTTCCCCCATTACCCACCGTTTTCGGGGGAGGCCCCCCCCACCTATTTTTATCACTTTTCTATAATTTGGAGGGATGAAAAGGATTATTTTAGCCTTTACATTTCTTCTGAGGGGCTAGAGAGGTGAAAAGTTCCAAAACATGAACATTTGTAGTAAGGAGGTAGATTTGGGGGGGATTTGCCCCCTTAAATTGTAAAAAAATTATTAAAAATGATCAATTTTTTCCGTTTTTTTCGCAGTTTTATCACTTATTTTCTACATATTCCAGCTTCCATTCCCCCTCATCCTCCCCCAAACACCACCAAATAATAAAAATATATTGCAACAATACAGGGTGTCCCATTAGTGCGGTCTCGGAAGATATCTCAGCTCTCGTTAAAGATAGAAAAAAAATGTTTCCACAAAATTTGCTTGATTTTAAGAGCTGCATAACCTAAAATTATTTTCAAATATACAGGGTGTCCCATTATTCCATACTTAATACCAACTTTGTTACTTCGTTACTTAAAAAAAAAATATTTTTTGAAAATTTGGCAGTTTTAGTACTTTACTTAAAAATTCACTGTGTTCGTATTTTTTAAGATACTAGTCTGAAATTTTACACACATATGCAGTAAGGAGTGCTCTATCCATTGACTATAACACATTTTAATATTATTTATAAAACCTAGTAAAAAACTACCCTCGAATATTTAATATTTAAAATGTACATTACTTCATTTTTTTTTAAATGGGACATCCTATATTTTTTTATTTTATCAAATCCGCAATAAAAAATGCTTTATTTCTTGTATAACGTACCCTATATCTATTTTTATTAGTTTTGGAGATATTAACATTTTTCTGTCAAATATGGGAAATTAGGTCACAATCAGCATTAAATTAGTCTTTAAAGGTTGTCTAACTTTAATGGTATTTAGATATTTCAGTTTTACTTTACTTTATTTATTTATGACATATTATAATTACATTTATAATATCAAAGTAAACAATATAAACAAATTTTGTCATTTTTTAATATATCATGAATGCAATAAAGGAGGCCATGAAAAACAATTGATAAAGTAAACAAACGTATTTATTTGACATACAGATAAATAAAGTGCTGTTAATACTATTATTAATATTATTGAATTTTTGATAACGCAATAATGAATTTTTCAAAAGAAGAATTAATAAAAATGACATACGTTTTGGGTGCAAGTGAAGAAAATTGTTTTCTTGCAAGTCGAATATATGCACAAAAGTATCCAAATGCGGAACGGCATCCTAATGCAGCAGCGTTTGTGAGATTGAAGAACCGATTTGAAAGCACAGGAAGTATCATGTACCCTCTAAAATTAAAGAGAAAGAAAAGGACAACGAAAGAAGAGAATGAACATTTGTTAATTCAGTCCATTGTTGAGAACCCTCAAATTTCTTCCCGCCAGTTAGAAAAACAACTTGATATTCCCAAATCAACAATAAACAAAATAACAAAGAGATTCAAATTTCATCCCTATCACGTTCAGTTGGTGCAGGAATTAGGTGAGAATGATTTTTTAAAAAGATTGGATTTTTGTAATTGGGCGTTACAAAAACATCAAGTTGAACCGAACTTTTTTAACAATATTTTGTTTACCGACGAAGCGATATTCCATAGAAATGG
The DNA here is from genome assembly GCA_932526585.2 of Philonthus cognatus. Taxonomy (NCBI): domain Eukaryota; kingdom Metazoa; phylum Arthropoda; class Insecta; order Coleoptera; family Staphylinidae; genus Philonthus; species Philonthus cognatus. The sequence goes on along the minus strand of OW052244.1, from coordinate 19,154,774 downwards.
TTTCGTTAATAGACATAATTATCATTATTACGATGACCATAACCCGAACCATATTGTTTGTATAGACCATCAACATAAATGGTCTCTTAATGTTTGGGCTGGAATTATTGGGAATAGGATTATTGGTCCGTATTTCTTTAATGGAAATGTTACTGGTGATACGTTTTTAAATTTTCTTCAAAATCAGTTCGAAACCTGGTTGGATGAATTGCCGTTAAGAACGTTACAAAATGCATGGTTACAATTAGATGGCGCACCACCACACTATAGTCGACAAGTTAAACAATATTTAGACCAATTTTTTTCTAACAAATGGATTGGAAGAGGAGGACCAATTCCATGGCCAGCGAGGTCACCCGATTTAACAAAACTGGACTTTTTGTTATGGGGTGTTGTGAAGGAAGAAGTTTATAAAATACCTGCAACAACACAAGAGGATATGAAAAATAGAATTAGTAATGTTATGCGTGCCATTACTGTAGACAACTTAGTAAGTGTCAATCAAAGCTTCATACGGAGGCTTCAAGTGAACCAACACCAAAATGGAGGCCATATCGAACACTTAATATAATTATCAAATTCATTATATGCTAATCTGTTAATATTAATACGGTTTACTTGTTTCCATTGTCGTTATATTGTTTACTTTGATATTATAAATGTAATTATATTATGTCATAAATAAATGATTTGAAGTAAAACTGAAATATCTAAATACCATTAAAGTTAGACGTCCATTAGAGATTAATTAAATGCTGATTGTGGCCTAATTTCCCATATATGACAGGAAAATGTTAATATCTCAAAAACTACTAAAAATAGATATAGGGTATGTTATACAAAAAATAAAGCATTTTTCATTGCGGATCTGATAAAGTAAAGAAATATAGGGTGTCCTATTTAAGAAAATGAAGTTATGTACATTTTAAATATTAAATATTAGAAGGTAGTTTTTTATTAGGTTTTATAAGTAATATTAAAATGTGTTATAGTCAATGGATAGAGCATTCTTTACTGCATATGTGTGTAAAATTACAGACTGATATCTTAAAAAATAAGGACACAGTGAATTTTTAAGTAAAGTACTAAAACTGCCAAAATTTTCAAAAAATATTTTTTTCTGAAGTAACAAATAACCTAAAGTGCCAATAATGATATATCTTTGTGTAGGTTATTTAAAGGCGGATCAAATAAAAAAATAATATATAGGGTGTTCTATTTAAAATAACAAAGTTGGTATTAAGTATGGAATAATGGGACACCCTGTATATTTGAAAATAATTTTAGATTATGCAGCTCTAAAAATCAAGCAAATTTGGTGAAAACATTTTTTTTCTATCTTTAACGAGAGCTGAGATATCTTCCGAGACCGCACTAATGGGACACCCTGTATATAGCAACAATAATAAAAATATATAGCATCAATAATAAAAATATATAGCAACAGTTGGGAAGATTCACTGTACCACGCTGGCGCTCTCAATACTCCCCCCGTTTCCCCCATCCATTGGAGGGGTGAAAAGGATTATTTTAGCTGTAAAGAATAATATATAAAAAGTAAAATATTAAATGTAAAATAATAAATTCCTGGGCAAACCTGTGCGCGCGAGGTATTGAGAGCGCCAGCGTGGTACAGTAAATTATCCGAACTGTTGCTATATATTTTTATTATTGTTGCTATATATTTTTATTATTGTTGCTATATATTTTTATTATTGTTGCTATATATTTTTATTGTTTGGGGGAGGATGAGGGGGGATGGAAGCTGGAATATGTAGAAAATAAGTGAAAAAACTGCGAAAAAAACGGAAAAATCGATCATTTTTAATGATTTTTTTTCAATTTAAGGGGGCAAATCCCCCCCCCAAATCTACCTCCTTGCTACAAATGTTCATGTTTTGGAACTTTTCACCTCTCTAGCCCCTCAGAAGAAACGTAAAGGCTAAAATAATCCTTTTCATCCCTCCAAATTATCAAAAAGTGATAAAAATAGGTGGGGGGGCCTCCCCCGAAAACGGTGGGTGATGGGGGAAAACTGGGGTCATATTCGGATTCAGGAGGTCATTTTACATAAGAATCAGCAGGAATGGTGTCAGGGCCGATTTTCATGCCGACCAGTGTTATTAGAACATAGACATACGCCAATTTGAAGCTTTAAACGATGGTTTACCACTCCCAGGTTTTAAATGAAGTAAAATGTGAGTTTAGAGTACTCATTTTGCGAGTGCAGGCTACTTTTTTTGTTCGTACTAAAAAGTGCAATTTGGCGCCCCCTATTTGTGACGCTCTAGGCCCGGGCCAAATGGGAAATTCGCCTCTGCGTACAGCCAATTTTAAGTAACCTAAAAGCAACAAGTCAAACGCGTCTTTTATCACACTAAAAATGTATATAATGGTCCATGAAATTCGCTTGAATGGACATGTTAAGGGAAGAGCAAATTCCCCTCAAATAGCCCAAGGCTAAATACATTATTTATTGTAATCTTTCAAAATTAACTTAAAACTTACATTTATCTACTTTTTATGAAGTACTCTTAAATTAATGTTGCTTATATTTTACCGGTTAAACAATCAATAAATACTAAATATATGAGTTGTTTTTATAAACAAATTTTCGCACATATAAAATTTAAATCTACTTCTTCCTATTCTAGATTAAAACAGGTAAGATTATTTAATTGCTCTGTTTCTACATTTTACTGTATATTTCAAAATGATTTTTTTATTAGTCGGCCTTCAAATTTATTGTGTTACGTTATCCTAAATATAAGCTTCCAAATATTTATCATGATATTATTTTAATGACAAGTAATTGTTATGACAATACGGTTAAATTATAGACAGACAGTCACAAATGAAGAGTACAGGGGAAAAACAAGGAATGTCACATGTTATACATTCTGAGAAAAACACAATTTTAAGTTAAACTTTTATGTTGTGTGAATAATACTAAGCAGTTTTGTTTTATGTTTACCATACTATTACTTTAATATGTTTTTAGTAGAGCCATATAAAATTTTTTCACTATTTTTTGACATCTTTATTTACTGAGGTGAAGAAAAAATGGTCAAATACGAGGAATACATTTATTATTATGAGGTGTTCAACATTATATACATTTATTCATGTGGCAGGCTCTCAAAGTAGGTGCGTCGTTTTGGACCGTAAATTGTTTATAATCTTGTAGGTTAGATAGATAGATAGATAATTGTAGGGGTGGCCTCTTAGCCTATACCACCGCGACCTTTGCAGATCTATTGTAGATCCCTGTTATCTTAGACGACGTGCTTGAGCTTCGCCTCTTTGATTAGCCCTATTAATCCTGACAGTGAGCCTTGGATGTAGCTCTCTGCGCTTGGTTTAGTGTTGCCCAACTTTAGGTATCTAACCCTTGCTAGGGCCTCACATTGGCACAGGATGTGGAGAGGGTCCTCCTCTTCTTCCTGGCGCGAATCTACATATTTTAGTCTCTGCCAGACCTATTTTGCTTATGTGTATGTTGAGCCTACAGTGTCCTGTCAGAAGACGTACTATAGCCTTAACAGTTTTCCTCTCTTAGTTAAGAAGATCGGTCGTGAAAGTCGGCGATTGTTTTTTGAGAAACTGTTTTGCCTGCCTCTGCCCTGGTGTGTTCGTCCACCAAGGACGAGTCTGTGTCTCCGTCTATTTTTTTATGGATTTTCTGACTGCAGTTTTTGCGATACCGAAGGAGGGTTCAGAGCTAGTGAATGCGCTTGACGAGCCTTGTTTGGCCAGTTCGTCTGCTTTATCGTTCCCTTGATGACCCTTGTGTCCTAGGACCCATACCATTGTCACTTTTTTACGACCGCCCATTTCATTAAGAGCGCGTATACTCACACTAGTTTGGAATCGACTTGTGTGGTGCTTGGTGCCCTTAGGGGCGCTTGGCTGTCCGAGAAAGCTATTGATCGACTTTTGTTGTCTTGCTATTTCTCTATCACTCTTCTTTTTGTAAACACTACAATTTTTGTTTTGTCGGGATTTTCCGTTAGTTGTTCCCGTCGACACCAATTGTCTATGTTTAGGGCCCTTTATGTTCGTTGTGAGATAACTCCTGCGAACCGGCCTCTATGGCCAAGTCATCCGCATAGCCTAGGCAGTGGATGCCTTCTTCGGACAGTTTCCTTAGTAAGTCGTCCACTAGAGTTGCCCATAGCAGTGGAAATAGGGGCGGGCAGTCTCCTCCGGCTCTAGCTTCAATGGTGTGCCCTTCTAGAGTGAATATGATTGTCCTTTCTTCTAGGCTAGCCCTTATCCATTAGTAGAGGCTTGGCGGGAGGCCTTTTCTTGCTCGTGCCTCTATGAGCGAGTTGGTTGTGACATTGTTGAATGCCCCTTCAATATCTAGGAACGTGACCATACTCTTTGTCCTCCACTGACTTTGTGATGAGTCAGTATCTCGTCTCGTAGGTATCTGTCGACCAGTCTCTCCATTGTTTTAAGTAGGAATAAAAGGCCAAAACGACGCACCAACTGTAAGACTTCGGTGTTAGATCTGCTATTCTACCTACCTGGGGCAAGTAGATTATCCTTACACATTGCTACGTCCTTAGTACGTATCCCTATGCCAGACAGGCTTTGAAGATCTTAGACAGATGCGCACCAGCTCCTCTATGCCCTTCTCAAGCAGAATGGGATAGATCCCATCCATCCCAGCGAGCTTATAAGGTTGTAACCTGCTTATGGCCCAACTGATTCTACTTGGTCTTGTGACCTCTGTAGCTAACCTCCAATAATTTCGGTTTAGCTTTTTTCGCCTTTAGCCGAGATTGTCGAGTATGCCCTCCTCTGACAGGATTGTTGAGGCTGGAAAGTGGACTTTTAATAGTTCCTTGAGACTTTCCTCTTTTGTTTCAGCATAGGTCCCGTCAAATTTTCTGACGAAACCTACCTCTTTTGCAGCATTTCCATCCTTTATCAGGACTTTGCGGATTCTCGAACATGCCGAAGTGTCAATTTACTCTTCGCAGAACTTCCTCCACGAGTCTTTTTTTATTTTTTTATTGTACTGCGTAAGCGTTTTCTTATAGGTGTCCCAATCGACAAAAAATCACAAAATATCGAAAATCTCATAAAAAATTATAGATCGACAAAACGAGTATTTTTCACTTCCAGACTAAGCATGAAGTAAAATTTCGAGTTTAGAAAATCCCCGCGTAGAAAATTAGTCGACCCTCGCCTATTTTTTACGGGACTTTTCTAAACTCGAAATTTTACTTTATTCGCCACGTGTATAAAACATTGAAATATTATTATTATTATTTTGTAAAAGGAATATTGATAATTTCATAACCGTCATTAAACTAGTCTTGGCAATATTATCAATCTTAGTTGAAGGCCCTTAAACAATCATTTAGCGCAATAAATAATTGTAAATATTAAATCTAAAATATCTGGTATTCAAAATTAACGATATTTTGAATATCGATACTTTTCACTGCGATGTGATGTATTTTAAACTAACGAATATCTTCCACTCCCAGACTAAGCACGAAGTGAAATTTTCAGTTTAGAAAAGCTCCGCGTAGAAAATTTGTCGACAAGTTTTTACGGGGCTTTTCTAAACTCGAAATTTTACTTCATGCGCCTCGCGTATAAAACACTGATTTACAGTAACGTTAAAAATATATAATGCTTAAATGTGATGGTGATCAATATTTACCGAGATGTAGTAAAAAATGCTAGAATTAAATTTCTTTCTTGTGAATAATTTTGGAATAATAATTATAAAAGTAGAATAAATTCAGTTTGTGAAACATATCCATATTGTTGATATTTAAATCATAATATTTTGAAAGGGAAAAGTGCTATGGACACATCACTATGTTTTTATACGACAATTTGAAGACATTCCTCGTTGTTTTCCTGTATTGGTCATTTAGAAACGTAATAATACATTGACGTTCCATTTTTTTCCCTGAATAGACACAACGGTCAATAGTCCTCAATTTTTAATACCAAATGACGTTGTTAGTCAACATAGTTGAAAAAATTATATTCCTTGTTTTTCCCCTGTACTCTTTAAATGTTATTTTGAATTTATCTTGAACAAGTTTCTTATCTATCACGTCGTGAAACATATTTTTTAACTATGATTTGAAAAAGAAAAAAACACTTGGTTAAATTTTACAAATATTTTGGCTTTTTTATTACACTCCTTGAGTATGACTCAGAGTCGAAACTAGTTGGAATAAAAAACCAAAATATTAGTGAAATTAAACCAAGTGTTTTCTTTTTCAAATCAATGTTATTTTGAATGTAATTATCTTCGTAATTTACTATTATTTCACAAATGAAGTATAAAATAACAATCGAAGCTGTTTTTTTTAAAGAGACATTATACATTGTCCGAATTTGAATAAAAGTTTAAACTGCTTTTGAAAACTAAAATAATAGAAGCAATAAAAACCTTCCTCCTTCCCTTACCCATTTATTTCTCCCCGCATTAATCGCAATTCTTTCTTCCTGTATCCGCCGTAAAATTCGCCCGGCATTATACATTACGTGTAATTTGAGTTAAAATATTCTTATGAATATGTAATATAAACTTATTTAGCTCGAAATAAGACGGCCATAAAGATAAAACAAGTTACACAAACTTTCACTATAAATCCAGAACTTTATAAATTAAGCCGCGTAAATGAGACTTTGGTAAAGTCAGATTAATGATCAGAATAAATGTAAATAAGACGTAGTAAAGTAGGAAGGATGGCTTTAATACCGACTTATTTATTTAATCTTATTTGATGTTTGTCTTATTATTTATCATTTATATTTGTATCTACGAGTATATAACAGAAAATATATCATGTTATATTGTTTGTTTTACTTTATACTTGAGCAAGGAGTGCAAAGCTTTATTAAAAAATAAAATTCTTATAATTGGCATTTTTTAAGATTTAAACTAAGTTTGGCGTATTGGTTTATCTAGTGCACCTTTCTAGTTAAAGTTCTGGCTACACCCATGATACCCATATGATACTATTAGTAACATTATCTCTAAAAGAAATGAGGATAGTTTTATTACACGGTTTTTCTATTGCATTTCACCACTGATCAAATGAGATTCACTATATCCCAAATGTATTTCATCTTGTCAAATATATGCCAAAAGATTTCCCGATTTACCAAATGAGTTTCACTATATACCAAATACTTTTCCCTTTAATATTTTTGTTGAACATTTTTGCAATAATAATTACGTTCTTCTGGAAATATTTTATTTTATTTATACATATGTAATATACATATGTGAAATGTAATTGACAAACTTTGATCAGATTTTGACATATAGGGAAATGTACTGCTATATAGGGAAATGTATTTGATAAATGGGAAATACTTTTGAGATAAAGAGATGCACATTCGATATTAAGTGAAATGCAATAGAAAAACTCTGTCTTTTGATATAATATTAATAATTACTTAACTTTAGATTAGAATTGAATATCACAGGTAAATAATTTTATTGTATATTTGAAAGCATGCAGTAAAAAAACATCGAATTTATTAGAAATCAATACATTAATATTTAAAATGTTTCTGTGTAATGGTCTGTCATAACAAATAAATAAGAAATAGTAAGTTTTTATTACATATCATCGAGATGCGAAAGCTATAATAATTTAATAACATATAATTTTGCATTACATATCATTGAAATACAAAAGCTTTAATAATTTAATAATATCAAATTTAGTTTCGTAATAATTATTATAATTGTCAGATAATAATTCTGGATTTCCTATCAAATTATTAAAGCGATATCATAAATCAATATCGGTCGAAATTAACGTTATTAATAATTATTCAAAATTATGTCCGAATAAATAAATCATTACTAAAGGAAAGGAAATATTGTGCGGTAAACAATATTACCATAAATAAGGCTTTCACTACATCTCAGATTTAATATTCACAACTATTAATTAACCAATATTCAATACACTTACAGAATAATTTCTTTTATTCATTGTTTTATTCAACAAGTTTAATTTGAAACGAGTGCTTACAATCCATAATTAAGCATGAAGTAAATTTCGAGCTCAGAAAAGCCTGAGATTTTAATCCATGCGCCACGCGTATGAAATACTGCTTTTAAGTCAAGTTCAAAATACACGTCTTTAGCATACCGCCTCAGTAGCATATTGTGAACTTCACAATATTCAGTGTTCGGCCATTCCATAAATAAGTGCACACTTTTTGAGGGTACATCAGGGATTTTAGCGAATTTCACGTATATTATAAAGGCTATCAAGACATGGTGTTTGGTTGTTACTAGAGGTTAAACAAATGATTGTGTCAAAAGTTATAACAATATGAACTTTTAGTGCACTGTTATTTTGAACTCAAAAATATCGTAAACCGTTACCTACACCTTATTCCGTATTTTTGTGTGCTTAAATGTTCAAAGTTTAAAATACATTTTTTTCTAAAACGAAAAACTTTATTTATATAGATTTTTTTTAATTAATAAAACATATCTCAAATAATAATCAAATACTCATTATTTAATTTTCTTTGAAAAAATATATGTTATACCCTGATCCTTCCTAAGAATTTTTCCGTTTTCAAAAGTGTGGGCACTTTCAAACTTTTTGAGATATGATTTTTTTACCCGAGCGCTACATCGACATGAGGCGCTCCCGCTAATGGTGTAATGGTCGGGATCGCGGTGAGCGCCTCGCGTCAATGCAGCGCTCGGGTAAAAAAATCATATCTCAAAAAGTTTTAAAGTGCCCATCTTTTAGAAAACGGAAATATTCTTAGAAAGGATTGGGGTATAACATATATTTAGTTCAAGAAAATTTAAACATGAGTATTTGATTATTTTGTGAGATTTGCTCCGGTAAAAAAAGCATATCTCAAAAAGTTTTAAAGTGCCCATCTTTTTGAAAACAGAAATATTGATTTTAAATGGATATATTTACAAAATTCCTTGAATTTCATTAACTATAAAATCACCTGTTGTCACAATTAGTTAAAACTAGTAACTTTTATTAAGAAATAACGAATTTTCATATTGCAGTAGAAAACAGAAAATATACTGCAGAAAGATGATTTCAGAAGTCCGCACAGTTAACAATTCCATAAAAGCCATTATATATTGGGAAAAAATTCTATATCAAAGTGAAAAATCATACGGTTTTAAGTCGGTTAACATTCTCAGAATTATTTTGTTAACAAAAAAACTATTTATTATATTACTCTATAGAAAACTTGCCTTGAGAATATTATGTCTTCAATGCAAATAATTCCTTAAAAATAATTATATTTCAGGACAATTCTTAGTAATGCAATTAAATAATAAATAATTAAGAAAGGTGCTATAAAAAACATAGTAATTCTTCTCAATCATTAATTAACTTTAAAGTGGTTATATCGCAAACATATTTTATAGATTTTCGTAAATCTTTCAATTAATATTTAGCGAACATTTTTCTCTCAAAATACGTATCTATCTATAGTCTATAGATTTGAATTTTTTGTATGTAAATAAGTTATATAATATTCTAGCTTTCATGAAATCAATACATAGAATTTAGAAATTCGTTAACAACTGTTTAAATTAAAATGACAGATTTTGTGTATGGTTATTTATGATTTATTAAAACTAAAATAGTACACGATTTGACTTAATCGACTTTTCGAACAAATATCTTTAGAATCTTTGATTTTCGCATACTTTGAAAGAGGTAAGTTTACTTGACACCAACATAACATTTTATGAATATCTGGTAATAAAGTTTGAAGTTATGATTTATTAAAAATTATTTCTTATTATCGTTAAATATATGATTTTTTGTATCTAAGTAAAAATTACATTTAGAAGGAGAGTAGTTTATAGTTCATTTTATACATCTGAAAAATATCTTCACACTCCAAGAACGTGTGTTCAAAACAGAAATATTGATTTTAAATGGATATATTTACAAAATTCCTTGAATTTCATTAACTATAAAATCACCTGTTGTCACAATTAGTTAAAACTAGTAACTTTTATTAAGAAATAACGAATTTTCATATTGCAGTAGAAAACAGAAAATATACTGCAGAAAGATGATTTCAGAAGTCCGCACAGTTAACAATTCCATAAAAGCCATTATATATTGGGAAAAAATTCTATATCAAAGTGAAAAATCATACGGTTTTAAGTCGGTGTTCAAGTTAAAAGTTTTAAACATTTTATGAATAACATTGAAAACTATTAAAAGGAAAATGACTGTAAAACTATGGCTCGCGTATTTTTCGATTTTCCATTTTTAAGTCGACAGATTTATTGGTGAGTGAAATCGGTAAAACAGTGAAAATATATTTAAAAAAAATGTGTTTGACTTATTCTTCCCGTCTGTTGAGCATTGAATTGACAAATTAGCAGGCCTTTCTCGTCATCATCATAACTAAATAATTGCTTAAAATTGGTGAATTAAATTCACAAAAACGAGTGTCTTCTACTCCTTGATTAAGCATGAAGTAAAATTTCTAGTTTGAAAAAGCCTGAAAATTTGGTTTAGTGGCGGCGCGACGCGGGGCGACCACACCAAATTTTCAGGCTTATCTAAACTCGAAATTTTACTTGATGCGCCACGCGTATACATCACTGATTTAAAATGAAGTGCTTAATATATTTAATAATTTAATAGTGTACTAAATCAATTACTAAAAATATTGTCAGGAGATACAAATGTTTGTCATTTCAGTATGATTTTCAAAATTAATTACAAAAATGATACTCTATCTGCAATAGTTTAATTCTTTTTTATATATTGATGTTCAAGTTAATTTGTTTATTTAATATTATGTATTACCTTATAGTTGTCAATTTTTTTTGAAAAGCATTTAATTTGTATTGTCCATTACTTGCGAGAGGGGCCGGTAGGAAATAAATGTCTAGGTTAATCCGGCTCTGCTCGTGTCCCACCCTGCTGCAAAATCCCAGCATTCCATTTATTTGGTGTTTAATTTCATCAATAAAAATAAAAAATATTCAAATAACTAAACATGAACACTTCTGTACAATAAAATTAAGCACACAAAATATGTTATAGTTTTAAACGGAAGTGATAAAATATAAAAACGAATTAAAATTAATATCGACTTTCTGCAAAAAGTTTGTCTCCAAATATTCATTGAAACAACTACTTCTCGAGCTAATACCCCGACAGATATTGAATTATACAATGAATATTTGCGTTACACGACGGCACTGCTGTTCTATGCATAATTTATATGCAAAATGCAACATCAGGTCAAACTATTCTCTAACCAAACTAAATGAAACAATTATTTCATTTAGTTTGGTTAGAGAATAGTTTGTATAATTCTCTATCTGTCGGGGTATTAGCTCGAGAAGTAGTTGTTTTAATGAATATTTAGAGACAAACTTTTTGCAGAAAGTCGATATTAATTTTAATTCGTATTTATATTTTGTAAATATTCTGCAACCTATTGACAAACTCAATTTTTCTTTATGATAAATTGTCTTTATGTGAAACGAAAGTGATAAGTTTTCTAGTTACAAAAATATGTAAATATGTCAATTTCCTTAATGTCAAAATGCTGGATCATTTAGACAACAATTCAAAAAATCGAATTCTAACTAAAATATAAAATAGTTTTTCTATTTCGACCATGTTGTATTTATAACGAGCGTTTTTTTTTTCAAAAGGTCATAATTTTGTTTTATTTAATAAAGGTGTTATTTTCAAGTTATAGTGTTTTATCATTTATTGCTACTAGGCAATAAACATAGAACTAGAATATTGTGAAAAATAGTTATGAGACTTGTGCTTAATTTTATTGCCCAGAAGTGTATACAGAGAGTTTTATGTAACACCGAACATTTTCATAACGATTTCGTTTAAGTATCAATATGCATCCGTTCCATATTATTCGATGCTCGGTTAAATAAAAGAATTTAATTTGAAGCTTTAAGCGAGTGTTTTCTACTCCCAGGCTAAACATGAAGTAAAATATCGAGTTTAGAAAAGCCTGAAAATTTGGTTTGGTCGCGTAGCGCGAAACGCGATGTGGCCAAACCAAATTTTCAGGCTTTTCTAAACTCGAAATTTTACTTCATGCGCCACCGGTACAAAACAGTGACATATTACGAAGTTTAAAACACACCGCTAAACTTTACATTGAATCAGTGTTTTCTACCGATGGCGCATGAAGTAAAATTTCGAGTTTAGAAAAGCCTGAAAATTTAGTTTGGCCGCTCCGCGCTTTGAAGTGTATACAGAGAGTTTTATGTAACACCGAACATTTTTATAACGATTTCGTTTAAGTATCCATATGCATACGTTCCATATTATTCGATGCTCGGTTAATTAGAAGAATTTAATTTGAAGCTTTTAGCGAGTGGTTTCCACTCCCAGGCTAAGCATGAAGTAAAATTTCGAGTTTAGAAAAACCTGAAAATTTGGTTTGGTCGCGTAGCGCGAAGCGCGGAGCGGCCAAACCAAATTTTCAGACTTTTCTAAACTCGAAATTTTACTTCATGCGCCACCGATACAAAACAGTGACATATTACGAAGTTTAAAACACACCGCTAAACTTTACATTGAATCAGTGTTTTGTACCGGTGGCGCATGAAGTAAAATTTCGAGTTTAGAAAAGCCTGAAAATTTAGTTTGGCCGCTCCGCGCTTCGAAGTGTATACAGAGAGTTTTATGTAACACCGAACATTTTTATAACGATTTCGTTTAAGTATCCATATGCATACGTTCCATATTATTCGATGCTCGGTTAATTAAAAGAATTTGATTTAAAGCTTTTAGCGAATGTTTTCCGCTCCCAGGCTAAGCATGAAGTAAAATTTCGAGTTTAGTAAAGCCTGAAAATTTGGTTTGGTCGCGTAGCGCGAAGCGCATAGCGGCCAAACCAAATTTTCAGGATTTTCTAAACTCGAAATTTTACTTTATGCGCCACCGGTACAAAACAGTGACATATTACGAAGTTTAAAACACACCGCTAAACTTTACATTGAATCAGTGTTTTGTACCGGTGGCGCATGAAGTAAAATTTCGAGTTTAGAAAAGCCTGAAAATTTGGTTTGGCCGCTCCGCGCTTCGCGACCAAACCAAATTTTCAGGCTTTTCTAAACTCGAAATGTTACTTCCTGCTTAGCCTGGGAGTGGAAAACACTCGCTTAAAGCTTCAAATTTAATTATTTTAATGAACTGAGCATCGGAAAATGTGCAACGTATGCATATGGATCCTTAAAAGAAAAATTCTCGCTAGGAATATGTTCGGTGTTACATAAAACTCTCTATATATCGCTAGGTTATTGCAAAACTATGTTATGTCCATTTTTCGCCAAAATAAGTTTTGTTCATCTATGTACAATTCAGTTATCGACAAATTCGCTACAAAAGTATTTCAAGTACATATTTAAACCCTGGTACAGTAAAGTAATACAACGTAAGCATATTACTTTATGAAACTTCTAATATTTTAATGCAGAAGTATCATGTACCCGAATACGTCATTTTTCCTTTTAAATTCGCGACTAACCTGGACATACACTTTTTCTGATTCATAAAAGTACGTGAGATTCCATATTTTAAACCACTATAATGTATAAAAGTTGAACATATAAAATAGTAAACAGTGCCTTAATCGTCAAACAAAGTGTTTGTGTCGAGAATACAGTGGTAGGTAAGTATAATAAGTCATTTTATTACCACTCTTTCAAATTTATAGGATAATTCGCTGGAATAATGCAGAACTATGTTATGTCACATGTAGTAGTTTTACAAAAGAGCATAAAAACTGAATATGTCTGTTAGTTTCATAGATTTCATCTTCAAACTTGTTTAATCTTCATAAGATTACGAAATTGTTTCATTATCAGTTTAAGGATCTTTCATACGTGACGTTTTTGTTTGTAACAACAAAAATTGTTACAATATAGGTGACATTTTGTTCTTTGCATATGCAACATGCTATTAAAAAGTTGCAGTTAAAAATGTACAAGTGTAAAAGCAACATAAGAATATTTTGGTATTGCAAAAAGAAGCCCATATCAATATATTGCCAGGTCATTATTTTAAGTTTATTTAAATTGTCTATGGATTGTCTTGGGATTATAGTCATGTTATTTTTTTGGAAAATAATGAAATATAAATTATATTTGGACATTATTTATTTAACAAAAATAATATTATACGCAAGTACAAACAATGCCTAAACTGAACCCCTACTTTTATGCCATTTTATTGGTATAATAAAGAAAACTCAAATTAAACTATACACTTTAGTTTATGGTGGTATAGCACATGAGGAGAAACTGGCGTATAGATTAGTCTAAATCTTCTTCTATGACATTATTGCTATAATGGAGTCCTTTTGAAAGCAAAAAATGATATTATACAAGTGTAACCAACTTATTGCAAAGAAATTTTAGATGTTCATGTTTCTTTTAACCCATTAAGCGCCATTGATGCGTACACGCAACATTATTAATTTTTTGTTTAGTAAGGATATTAATATAATTAATTAATATAATTAATCTTAACATCGACCTTACACATTGCAATTTTAATTTCATTTACTCTTTAGCAAGTATTGACGATAAGATTTGTTATTTCTCTTCAACACTGTTGGACCTATTTGACCTCCATGCACCCCTGAAAACATCAACATTTACAAAAAATAATTGTCCTTGGCGAACTGATAATATTAAAAAATTAATAGACCTTCGAAATTATGCCCTCCGTAGATTCAAAAGAACACAGAATCCCAATCACTGGAATTATTACAAATCTCTACGTAATTTAACGACGTCAAGTATTAATAATGAAAAGAAAGCTTATTTTGAGTTTAGGCTGAGGTCCAAAGATTCTAGAGTGTTGTGGAAAGAGTTAAAAAAAACTCAATATTGGCTCTAGAGAGACCTCTAATGTCGAAATCTCGAATGAGTTAGATGTAAATGTAATTAATAACTATTTTGTAAACTGCATTCCATCCACTTCTACAGATAGCTCTGAATTAAACCAATACTATAACTCGCATTTACTTTTTCCCCACAACCCTAAATTTTCCTTTGCTGAAGTAAGTGATTCTGGAGTAAATACTATAATTAATAATTTATCAGAGGGTTCAGCAGGCTCTGACGGCATCAGCGCTAAAATGCTTAAAGTATGTTGTCCATTTATTACACCTTACGTAACACACATAATGAATAATTGCCTCTCTCGTGGATATTTTCCTTCGTTTTGGAAAAAGTCCCACATAATCCCTATTCCTAAAAAGACCTCAGTTACTGATCCTAAGGACCTACGCCCAATTAGTTTATTATGTACGCTTTTCAAAGTTTTGGAAAAAGTAATTGAACCACAAATTAAATGTTACCTAGATCGTCACTCTATCCTCCCTGACACGCAATCTGGCTTCCGTAAAAAATACAGTTGCTCCACAGCTCTAGTCGACATTACAGATAGTATAATTATTTCCCAGGACCAAGGCCTCCTGACATTACTTATACTACTGGACTTCTCGAAGGCCTTCGACACCTTAAATCATAGTACCCTGCTTGCTATACTATCTTACATTGGCTTCGATCAGGTATTCATTCTTTTTTTCAAAGAATACCTAAGTAACCGATCACAAATAGTAAGCTTGAAAAATAATTTGTCGAATGAGCTGGAAACTCATAGAGGTGTACCACAAGGCTCTATTTTGGGGCCGTTATTATTTCTAATTTATACTTCACAAATTTTTTCAAGTATCAACTTAAATAACTACCATCTTTATGCAGACGATACTCAATTGTTATATACATTTGCAGAAAAGGACACTATTATTACGTGCGCTAAAATTAACTCAGATTTAAATAGAATCGCTACAAAATGCAATAAGCACTCTCTCCTAATAAATAATTCTAAAACTGAAGTTATTCTGTTTGGTCCAAAAAAAGCGCGAGTAAGAGTATTCCCCTTACTTTCAATTAGCTTGGACAATACCAATTTTATTGACATAAACAATTGTGTTAGAAGTCTAGGAGTTTATATAGATAGTGAACTAAGATTCCACAGTCATATCTCCCGTTGTATCAATAAGGCATACGTAAATCTTAGGTTAATATACTTAAATCGGCGATGTTTATCGCAGAAATTGAAAACTATATTATGGGAATCCCTGGTTTTGTCACACTTCAACTATTGTGATGTAGTATACAACTTTTGATAAAATTCAACGTATGCAAAATTCTTGTTTGAGATTAATCTTCGGTATTAGGAAATTTGATCATATAAGTCATAAGCTTCAGGACTTAGATTGGCTTAAAATGAGTGATCGCCGTTTACTTCATTTTGCCACTTTTTGTCACAAAATAATTAAAGACAAGACTCCACCTTATCTTTACCACAAAATTAAATTCCGCTCTGACGTTCATACACTTAGTGTACGCTTTAGAGGATTACTAACTCCACCTCAACATAAATCTGTTTTTGCAGAAAGATCATTCTCAATCTAAATTTCTAAAGTGTACAATAAGGTACCACTAGAATGCAAAGCGAAATGTGTCTTAACTTTTCGTAAACAGTATGCCAAACATCTTAAAGACAGATAGATGTATATTTTGTATTTCAATATTGCCGATTTAATTATAGAATAATTTAAATTACTGATATTTGAAACGCACTGAAACAAACTTCTGCGCTTGTTCGATATTTATTTATTACTTATTTTTTCAATGGTTAAGTTGAAAAACAGTCGCGGCGACCCAGCCAAAGACTGAACTTCGCCATTTAATTCCAAATACTCGATTATTATCTTTTGTGTAAAAATGCATGTAACTAAATAGTATTTGAAATAAAGATTATTATTATTATTATTATTATTATTATTATTATTATTATTATTAAATAAGTTAATTTGATATATTATATTGTTTGACCTGACTTAAATGTATAAAGAAAAAGGTAAATATTTTGTTATTTAGTTATTTCGATTATTACTAGTTTAAAAAAATAATGTCAGTGTATTTCTAACTTCATAATATTTCAGTGATTTATACGCGTGGCGCATGACGTAAAATTTCGAGTTTAGAAAAGCCTGAAAATTTGGTTTGGCCGCTCCGCGCTTCGCGCTACGCGTCCAAAACCAAATTTCAGGCTTTTCTAAACTCGAAATTTTACTTTTGCTTAGTCTGGGAGTGGAAATTCATTCTAAACTTCATATTGCACGTTTTTTTTTATAAAATCGACGAATAACTGAAAATGTACAGCGTATAAATTATGTATATTTAAAAAGAAAAATTCACAGTATGTAATACAATAAGTCATTCATAGAAATCATAAAAAAGAAGTGCATAATTTTGCCTAAAATCAACTTTTAGAGTTACCTCTATAATTGCTTGGCCGTTAATGGGTTAAGCAATTGGGATTGGGTTTGTGTTCAATGGTTTTATAAGGTAATTAAAATGTTCTATTTAGCTTCTTCTCTTTTGTAATAAGTTAATTTTGTTGTATTCCTGATTTTCATGGCTGTATTGAAATAACAGCATATCTGACCAGTCTGAGGTTTATTCTATCAATTTATTTTTTTGACATTTTACCTTACTATTATTTGTATCTTTCTTTCAATTTATTAAAGATCATTGTTGCATATCCTATAAACCGAATATCATATCCCTTATTATTTCAGTTACTTTATATTGAGGGTAAGTTCTTTTCGCGGTTCTGACCAACGTATACCATTAGTCTGGTTATTAGGCTATGAACTGCCTTCGTTCTGTGTATGTCTTTTCTCCAAATAGTTATGCGTGATTGTAATGTTTTGTTTTTTGATAAGTAGTTGTACAAATTATAAAAATATGTATTCTGGTATTGCAAAGAGCAATTGTCAAAAAAAAGAACATTATTTCACGTTATTTCTAACTTGTTCTTCAATAAATAAGAGAAGGCAACTTCCTATCTCCGAAGCACTCCGTTTGGCAATTTCTTCATGCAGCATATAACATGAACATTTTTTTTGAAAATTGAAAATTGTAAGTTGTAAGTCAATGTTATCGACTTGTAATAGGCGAGACCAATTTCCGTTGTTAGCACAACGGACACAACAAGCTATTCTCATTTTTGGCACTCTCTTTGTCAATGTGTTTTATTTCTCTTGCTACATCTTTTCTCTTAGTGTGAAAATTATACTCGTCTTCTAGTTCAGCCTTTTGAACTGTTTAATTTCAAAACCTATTGCAGAAATCAGACTTATCTTTTTTTTGTTCGTATCAGTAATCATATATTAAATTAAAGTGCATTTATTTTTGCTATGTTTAAAGTAAGTGGCAGTAAGAAATGGTTGCTATTGTTTCGACAATAATGACTTTTTACCGACACAAAGGATTTTATGTAGTGACGTAAGGATTCTTTTACTTCTTCAGGCAACTTGCCATTAATATTCACTCTTCCCCAATTGTCAGCAGGAATTGTTACATTATTTTCAAGGTATTTGTTAGCAACCGTTATAACTACTTGGGAACTTATATCTAATGTATTCAAAAAATATGTTTCGCATACCTGAACCTGCTCTGTGCCGTTCTTAAGAGGCAAATTACAGAGAAAGGTGAACTTCATCGGCTATTTTGCTGCTCACTGCTTTCGTAGCCTTGCCCTTGGTACATATTTTGAGATCAAATCTCTTTGTCTGGTAACGTAGCCTGGCTCCCAATACTCTTTATAAACAGTTTTTCTCATTTCTGCATCAAATTTCGTTGGGCATCTCATTCGACATGTACAAACTGCTTCCATTTTGCTAGCAGGAACAATGTTTTTTCTCCAATTGCTAGCTTGTCCACTATTTCTTAGTCTTTTGATTTTGTTTCTACTCCATTGGTCTTCGCCTCTTAAATGTTTGAATGATTTGTGTTTTTTATTTCTTTAATATCTTCTTTTTTGTCGATATTTTCAGCAGCTTTGTGTTTCTTCTGATCTGGTACACAATTTGTATCGCTGTCTGTTTGAGAAGAATCTGATTCAGAAGCCGCATTTTCCGAGTCAATTGCAGTATCGGTTAAATTAAAAGTTCTTGAAAACTTAGTAATGGACGGACCAGCAGTTTGACTTTTCTGCTCGTCAGTAGTAAGACCATTAAGCTTTTGTAAGGGCTGTTTTGTGATAGTATGATCTAAAAATATGTTCCACATTCCAGGAAGTAAGTTATTTAAACTGCTGTTTTTCCATTTATTTTTTTTTTAAAATAGCCTTAACAGGATGATCTTCACTTGTAAAAAAGTAATCAATAATAAATTTGTTCCGATGCGCTACCGTACAAAACATCTGTGATATTAGTTAATTAAATTAAGGACGTGAAGTGATAGACCATGACTTTCTACATAGAATTTTGTGATATTACTTCACCAAAAAGCCTAATGTAGTACATAAAATGTACATAGATTTATTTTAATGGCATCAGTTCTTTGTAAAACTTTTAGTTAGTCTAGAGAAAAAAAAAATATTTTTTATGTAATAAAAATATGAACATTCGATGTTTTCCTACCAAACATTATAAAATCCAATACAATTATAATAACTACAATTTCTAAAAGTTACAAAAGCATTGTAACTGACTACAAAAGAATATGAACATAGGGTTTTGCTGCATTTCTTTATTTTCGCATCCTCTTTCAAAATTATATATTAACTAATTTAATTTTATGAAGAGACTTAAACGAGGTTCATGAAAATCGATCATAGAGTTATCCCAACTAAAGTTTCTATCAATTTATTAATAATTAATAAACTTAAGAAAAACAACCGCAGAAAATAAAAAAATATATATTTTTTAGTTTATTTAAATTGGACAATATATTTTGCGACGTATCGGCAAAATTTCTCCTGTGGACCGACACTAGTCAGCGGTCAGAATGACCGCTAGGGCGCTCAACCTGTTAATGACACAGCTAGACTGCAATTAAGAAACATTATTTAGTCAGAAACCAAAACAAAAATTAATCGGACATCAATAAGTAAAAAAAAATAGCACAGCTTGTATATTATACTAACTGAAACTCATCATCAACCACAAATACACAAACTTCCGAAAGCAATACGTGAAGTAGAGACTCTTTGAAAAGATAGAGAAGGAGAGGTAGGAAGCGGTTAAGTTTTGACATTTAAACGTGTAGGTTGACCCCCCCCCCCCCGGGGGGTGGAAACGCCGCCAACACTCCTCAACCCCCGCCCCTGGAAAACTCTTTAATTGAATTGCAACCACTGCACGACATTTCTTTTGAGAAGTGGATAAAGTTTTTAATTATTTTCAAACTGGAAAATGAATTTACGACAAATGGAATTCATTAATTTAAACAGCGATATAAAATGTTTGCTGTGTTATTGTACCAAGTTTCCAGACTCTTTGTATAATTATTAAAGTTTTCACAAAAGCGAAGAAATAACATTTCTGAATAGACGCGTTTTACATTATGTACAACCAGAGCTTCTGTATTTATGTGTATATATAAACGCGCTGTACATACGAATGCATTTCTAAGTCATTCAGCGTTCGCTATTATTTTAATTATACAAATGTAATTTTATTGAAGTTACAAAATAATAATTTTCTTAAACTAGCAAATTGTGTACAGGGAATTTTTCTTTTAAGTAGACATATTCCGAGCATAGTCTGTAAATGATCGGGCATTCGTTGTTTTTACAAAAGTGTTTAAATTGAAAGTTCTAAAGGAGGCATTCATTCCGTGATAAAGAATGTTAATATGGAAGCGGAAAACGCTTGTATAAAGCTTAATATTGAATTCTTTTAAAAAAACAATACATTTCGGAAAATTTACAGCGTATGCATTGATGGCGTTTTTTCTTTTAAGTATACATATCCCTATTATATGCTGTAAATCTTCAGATATATATTTTTTAATTATACATGTGCATTTTCTTTGTTTAAAAGATTAAATTTGAAGCTTTCAACGAGTGGTTTCCACTCCCAGGTTAAGCATGAAGTAAAATTTTCAGGCTTATCTAAACTCGAAATTTTACTTCATGCGCCACCCGTATAAGACACTGATTTCAACTAAAGTTCACTTGTTCACAACTTTGCGGAGCGACCAAACCAAATTATCAGGCTTATCTAAACTCGAAATTTTACTTCATGCTTAACCTGGGAGTAAAAAACACTCGTTTAAAACTTTTAATTGAACTCTTTTAAACAAAGAAAATGCACATTTGTGCTTAAAAGAAATACTCTATGTATGTAAAGGGTGTCCCAACAAGAGCGCCGGATTTAATTATAAAGAAAAACATATTTATTTTTTGAATTAAGCAAACATTTTTGTTTCAACATAAAGAAAAATAGTTCCGATTAAACATGAAATACAACATCAGGCAAATGGCCACCACAGAAACCTCTGGCACACGGTTATTCTTATGTTGAAATTTTGAATAACGTTTTCGCATAAATGTGGCTGTATTTCACCAATAACGCGCCGGATTTCCTCTTTAAGATGTTGAACTGTTTCAGGCTTATTTGCATACACCTTTTGCTTCACATAGCCCCAAAGAAAAAAGTCCATCGGCGTTAGATCGCACGATCTTGGTGGCCAATGTTGATCGCCAAATCGAGAAATGACACGGCCTGGAAATTTGGTCTGCAGTAACACCATTGCTTCACGTGCTGTGTGGCAGGTCGCACCGTCTTGTTGGAAAAACATGTGCTCCACATCAATTACATCCAATTCGGGCCACAAAAACTCCGTTAACATTTCCCGATACCGCACACCAGTAACAGTTAGCGCATTTCCAGCCGCATTTTCAAAGAAATACGGCCCAATCACTCCGCCAGCCCAAACCGTTACTCGCGGTGGATGCATTGACTGTTCGAGTACCACACAAGGATTTTCAGCACCCAAAATCCGACAGTATTGTTTATTTACGTATCCGTCGAGTTGAAAATGTGCCTCATCTGAAAAAATGATTTTCTTCGAAAAATCCGGATTAATTTGATGATGTTCCAACACCCAATCAGCAAATCCACGGCGCTGCTCATGGTCCCTTGGCTTGATTTCTTGCACCAATTGAATCTTGTACGCGTGCAAATGCAGATCTTTTACCAAAATTCGTTGCATAGTGGTTTTGGAAATGTTTAATTCTTGACCACGATGCCGAATGGAAGTTCCTGGATTCTCGGCCACAGATTCCCTTACTGTGTCTATATTTTCGAGTGACCGACAAGGACAACGACGAACAATGGTCTTCTGATCCATCAGCGTAAATTTGGTCTCAAATTTTATAATTAAACGCCTCACTGTCGATTCATTTGGCGCATAATGGCGACCGAAAACTTGACGTAATATGCGAATTGTTTTCGCAAAACTTTCACCATTTTTGTAATGTGTTTTTACAATAATTAAACGTTGTTCGTTTGAATACTGCTCCATATTCTTAAATCGCGTGGTCTGTACTTGATAACTGTCAAAAAAAAAATCACCGTACAACTCGTAATTACAAAATGGCGACAAATTTAAATCCGGCGCTCTTGTTGGGACACCCTTTATAATTATAAGAAAAATTCGATGTATTCTTTATTGTTCACAGTTTTAATTAATTTTAAAATGTCAAAATGTACAAAACTTGGTAACCGGGAATTGGACTATATTGCGTTATAATACAATTTAATTAAACCCTCAAACCGTAAGCAACGTTCTTTCTTTATGACACTTGCGACACGCATTTTGATAGTTGTGATATATTTTGAAAGTAACGAGTGTCTTCCACTCCCAGACTAAGCATGAAGTTAAATTTCGAGTCTAGAGAGTCGCGCAGCGACCCGAGACAAATTTTCACGGCCCGTTTC
Source organism: Philonthus cognatus (assembly GCA_932526585.2). Taxonomy (NCBI): domain Eukaryota; kingdom Metazoa; phylum Arthropoda; class Insecta; order Coleoptera; family Staphylinidae; genus Philonthus; species Philonthus cognatus. The sequence continues at coordinate 19,131,950 of OW052244.1, read as the reverse complement.
TAAACTCGAAATTTTACTTCATGCGCCACGCCTATCAAACATTGATTTAGTCTGAAGTTCAAAATATTAATATTTATAAATAACTGTCATCGTGAAAATATCTATTGTGTGGGTACAAACACACTCTAGGTATTTTCACGATCTTTATAACTTTTTATTATCTTATCTTGATTTTCGTCTATTTTAAAGGTCTGAGATTTTCAGGCTTTTCTAAACTCTAAATTTGACTTCATGCGCCAAGCGTATAAGACGCTGATTTCAACTAAAGTTCACTTGTTCATAATATTTTAGTGTTTTCGGTGTTTAATACGCGTGGCCCATGAAGTAAAATTTCGAGTTTAGAAAAGCCTATAAATTTGGTTTGGTCGCTCCGCTTCTCGGAGCGGCCAAACCAAATTTTCAGGCTTTTCTAAAATCGAAATTTTACTTCATGCTTAACCTGGGAGTGGAAAACAATCGTTTAAAGCTTCGCACTGAACTCTGTCAAACAAAGAAAATGCACATGTATACTTAAAAGAGCTATTCCACGTATGCATACTTAAAAGAAAAATTCCTTGTATTCATTATTGTACATTTTCACAATTTCAATCAATTTTGCAATGTCAAACTGTTTAAAACTTTGTAAGGGGGAATTTGACCAATAATAAAGTGCAATGTTTTTTATTTTTAATTTAAGCTCTTTTCGTGGTTTCTTAGAAAATTTATAAGAAACTGTCATCGTGAAAATATTTATAGTGTGTATTTCAAACACACTCTAGGTATTTTCAAGATCATTACAACTTTCTATTATCTTATCTTGATTTTCGTCTATTTTAAAGGCCTGAGATTTTCAAGATTTTAGTCAATTTCCATGTTTGTTGATTTACAAAGTGATCGTTTTAAAGTTTTTTTTTTTAAGTTTTAAAATTAGCATCAATGCACAAAATATTGATGGATGTCATCAGTTTTTATGAGTTTACTTAATTTGCGTATTTTTTTGTAATTTTCGTCAATATCACAAGTCATTGGTTTTTATTGTTTTAACATAAATCAATTTTAAATACACAATAATGTAAATTTTTATTATTGATTTTATTAATTATTCTTGTAAATTTCAAATAAAAAATGTATCGAGATTCATAAGTTATAATGATATTTTGACATATTTTCTTGTATATAATAGTTACATATTTATAAATGCAGCAAATAAAAGTAAATGATTATGCAATTACTAATTGAAGTATTCCAGAACAGCAAAGTAGACTACAGGTTCTTGTGCCGGTGGCCCAATTCGACTCTAATTAAAATACTTGTGAAAGTTAATTACGAATATTTCCATTCCGAGGCAAAGCAATATTCAACAGTAAGAATTTCATTAAATACATTTTCGTCCGCAAATATTTTAGTTCGAGTTGGTGATTATTAAAGCTTAAAGCTCGGGTCAATATTGGAACTTATTAAATGCAACGGCAACGATTATTGTTTTTCCGACATCCGAATGGGAGTTTTATTACCTTTCGCAATAAACTCTGATTACAATGTCATTGTCGTTAAATGTTAATCAGCGAGTGTAGTGCAATTGTAATTTGTATTGTTTGTAACGACGAATTACGCTTATTACAGCGCTGACCTGGTTTGAGTGTAAATGCGGTAAATTATTTATATTTCGCGCACTTTCAGTTGGACTCAGTACTGGTATTTTTCTGTAACTAAGAATTAAGATCAATAATTGCTTTTGATAATGGATTGTTGCATATTGTAGTAGTTGCGAAAATCGTTTTGTCGATTAATAATGCAGCCACTTTTAAATATTCTTTGAACATAATCTAAGTATGAATCATATATCATTACGTGTAATTCAATGTTAGTTAAGTTACGTCATTATTACACTATCGATCCGCATGGAGGGCACTTGACCTTCTTGGTTATTAAGTAATCATACATTTTAAAAATTTTGTACAAATACGGGGATATTTTTTATTTAAGTGTACATATTCCGATACATGCCCTGTTAAATGTAGGCATTTATTCTTCTAAAAAGCATTTAGTTTGAAGTTTCGAACGATTGGTTCGACTCCTTGATTAAGCATGAAGTCAAATTTCAAGTTTAAAACAGTGTAAAAATTTGCTTTGCTCAACCAAATCAAATTTTCAGGGTTTTCTAAACTCGACATTTTACTTCATACTTAATCAAGAAGGTACTAAACTTGTTAGATTATAATAGAACGTTTATTTTGTATGATTATTTATTAGTGCTTTATTTATCAATTAAATACAGACAAACACAACTTTCATAATTTGCTAACATTTTTGTTGTAGTTGCACTAAACATTTAAAATAAACACATTTAATATTAGTAATTAATAAAAACAATCGTCTTCAGTTTCAAAATACATAAATATACTTTCAAGTTCTCTGCAAGAGGGTATGTTTTAACTTTGTTCTGTTTTAAAATTGATTACTTTGAAATTTTATTAAGAAGGATATTAATAACAATACAATTTATTGCCAATAAATTGTAAAATTGTAATTTGCATTAAATTTCATAATTGATAACATTTCTATAATTCAAAGAACTGATATAATAATTGCCTTGGATTTCTAAGTGTTTATCACATGCTTTTAAGAATATGAATATACAGGGTGAGTGTTTTTTTCGTTGTTCTCTATGGGGATCTCAGAAACTTTAAGAGATTGAGAAACGGTTAAATAGGCGAAGTAGTGTAGTTTTACGAGCTGATTAAATAGACATTTAAACATTTTTTGAAAGTCAAGGGTAACTAGATATTTTGAAAAATGTGAAAGTGTTGATTTTTTGAAATTGATTATTCTCTGTTATTAAAAGAGAGAGAAATAAACTAATATCAGCAAAGTTTTAGATAATTTTACACTGAATAATAATAATAATAATAATTTATTGGTCTTAGTGATTGAGTTAACAATAGATAATTCAAATATACAAATACAAATATAAAATTAGGGTAAAATACAATTGAAAAATAGTTAAACTTCAATATGTAAGTTCAGATAGGCGCTTCCAGTATACCGACATTTTCAGAAAATTCAATAAAATTATAAAAAGCCGACTTGTGCAGAAAACCCTTTTAAGTGTTTTTATACTTGTTATAACATAATAAAGTCATCAACTTATGGAGTTTATTGTATCGGGTGATTCCGCTATACAAGGGAGACCTTTTATAATATGATTTGAATCGTCAAAAATAATTCGACTTAATTGGGAGGAATAACATGAAAAATGTTTTTTTGTGTGTTTTTAAATTTCTCGTTAAATCACTTACTTCATGCTTAGTCTGGGAGTGGAAACGCTCGTTTGAAACTTCAAAGTGAATGCTTTGATAAGAACATTAAATGATTGAAAATGTTCTTAAAGATAATAATCTAGTTTACAAAATTTTGTTTAATATTGTTTGAAGTAAAACTGACAAGGTAGCCACAATATGAAATGTTAAGTTTTTCCGACATTACCCTGACTAAAGATTTTTTCCCTGGCCTTTTGATATAACTTTCTTCTGTGGGAAAACCTCATTCTGCTTAATAGTTTTCATTGTTTTTGCCAATATTTAAGTTAATTTTATAAATTTTTACGTGTTTTGTAATTTGCCTGCTGATTTTAAGAAATTTAATAATATCATATGGCTTTTTTGTTAGTGTTTTGGTTAATTTAAATATAATTCCATGACTTTTCTCTGACTTTCCCGGTTTTAATGATATTCAGTTAAATTTTTATTTACGTAAATTTCAGGCATTGGTCGATTTTATAATAGAGTTCAATTTGAAGTTTTGAACGAGTGTTTCCACTCCCAGGCAAAGCATGAAGTGAAATTTCGAGTTTAGAAAAGCCCCGTGAACATTTGTCGAGGGTCGCACAGCGACCCGAGACAAATTTTCGGGCTTTTCTAAACTCGAAATTTTACTTCATGCGCCACGCGTACAAAACACTGATTTGAAGTGAAGTTCAGAAACACACCAATCCATCTTTAACCAGAGTAACAGGGAGTCAGATATTTAGTCTGTTATCAACGATGTTCAGTGGTAATAATAAATAATTAGGTTTTGAATATTTTTGCTAAAACAACTGGTAACGATATTTATATATTAATGGTTGCAAAGAAATAATAAAATCAAATTTATTCTTAAAGGATTTGTATTCGTGATTCGAAAAAACATCATATTTATCTCTTACGAATTCTTTATTCGAGTATTCGTGATTCGAATCATATTAGGTGAGTCGGGTTCGTGATTCGAATCCCTTTTACGAGGATTCGTCCCAGCTCTGATAAAGACACATTATTATATAAATTCCATATTATATTATGAACATAGTGTAGATTTGATTTATTTCACAGATATATGGCGAGATGCCGTATAAGCAATTTAATTGAACTGACGATATCGTACGATGGAAAATAAAATACTTAACCACAATTAAGAAGCACAAAATGGATATTTGATTTTATTTAAAGAGTAATTATGAAATTATTTAAAATTGCCGCCAAATTTATCTAGTGATATTTCTGGTAACTTTTTATAGTGTAAATTGGTCTTTGTCACTTACTCCTTCTAGTTTTTAAACAGACTATAGAGTGCCATGAAAAATATTCTAGCTAAAACTTTACATTCTAATTATTGTGTCTGACGTTTTATATGTCAATTCCTGAAGTGTGTAGCCAACTTAAATTTGAAAAAAGATTAAATCATGGCCCTCTAGAGGTTTTTTAAATTGAACATATGATATAATATTTAAAGTATTCAACATAATGCGATGCGCGAAGTTTACAGAGTATCTAAAACACCCAAAATTATTCATAATCACAACATATTCATTTTGACAACATAACCTATAAATAGTATTGTTGAAATTGTCGACATTGTCGACATTGTTGACGTTCTCGACATTGTCGACGTTGTCGACCTACTGTCACGTAGACAATAAAGTCGACAGGTCGAGGCCCATCCCTGATTACAGGCAAAAGATAGTTTAAATCCTTGTTACTAATTATGTGTTCAGGAAAATGGATCAAGTTTTGAACATTTAATGTAGATTAATTTTGCTTTCTGTTTGTTAGAATAAATATTTGTAATTTTTCTTTGTTATTATTGTTTGTTACAATAAATGTTTTTGATGTTTTTAAATTATGATTATTTGTTAGAGTTCATAGAGACAATATTTAATGTAAGTTTAAAAGCGCTATAACTTCTAAACAAAGAAAGATAGAGCTTGCGTTTGTATGAATATTTCTAGTCAAATTAAATCTACATATCATTGCCAAAGTTTGTAAAGAAGCTGATAAATCACCCTGCATATAAAGGCTATTTACATACATTTTTAAAATTTCTTATTTTATGACAATTATGACGTTTTAATAAATATAGAATATTTTTTATGTCATGGCCCCTTTCTAGTGAATATTCTGGCTACGCCTATAAACAATTACATTAACAAAATAGTGATAAAGAATTTAATGTTTATATATTTCATTTATAATACAATAAATTCTATAAACGAATGATTGATTACCCTGTTAAAATGTATACCAACATAAAAGTAAAAAGCGTATTGAGCGCAATAATTTTCATTTGAAAGTAATTCAATTTCCCCGGCGATATTTGCCATGCGATGTTTGTACACATATCTATACATATGTACATACAATGTATATAGATATATAAATGTATAGGGTTTCCCTCCGAATGGATATTGCAGAAAACGTAAATAAATTCCGTTTTGTAAAGCAAGTACAGAACGAGAACGCGAAATAAAACAACGCGAAGGGCGAAAATAAAAAAATGGGGGGGGGGGGGGGCACACACACATATAAATTACTTTTTAATATCACAGCATCATGAATCATTGCCGAAAAGCGCTGAATTTAACAGAACCGGAAATTTGCGAATTTAATGCATTGCTCATTTGCTTTTATGTACATTTTAATTGTGAATTTTTAATGCTTTTACAAGTTTTGTTTTATGTTTTCGTTTATATTATTATTTTAAAGAAACTTAAATTATGAGAACCAAACTAAAGATAAATTGTTTATAGTTGTATTAGATATGGAGACATTAGACCACACTTAATTGAATACAAAAAGAAGAATAAGACCAATTACACAATCAGGGAAATATAACTTCTATAACATTATTAATGATTGGGGGGAGATACAAAAGAAAGAAACTGATATAAATGTCGCTTGGGCAACTTTAATTAATATAGTCAGTCAATCATACAAAACTGCATTCCCGGAAAGGGAAGTACAAGTGACTAATAATACTAGTAATATTCAGTGGTTTGAACCCAAACTCAAACAAATGAGGGACCAATTATATTTGCTCTGTGACATTAGAAACAAACACAGAAATGAAAGCACGGAATCGCAATATAAAGCGCTCAATAAAAAATATAAATTACTTATAAGGGAACAACAGAAACAATCTAATGAACATTACATAAACTCATCCGTAAATTATCACAAAGCAATCTGGGATGTTAATAAGTCTAAACAACAATAAAATACTGATAATACTAAAGAGGTTATGATTACTCCGAATGAATTTAATGAGTATTTTGCAACAATTGCAAAAAATATTATTAATACCATCCCTGATTGTGGTGACGATCCTATAGTAATGATGTCCTGTGCAAATGTACAAGAAAACTGGCATTACTTCAAATTTGAAGAAGTATCTTGTGCAAAAGTCCGCGATACAATTTTAAATCTTTAAAACAAAAGTAGTAGCGACATATATGGACTAAATATCTGTGCAATAAAACTGGTAATTGATATTTTGGTAAGCCCAATTACCCAATTAATAAATAAATCAATAAGAACAGGTATATTTCCAGACTCGTTAAAGATCGCTAAATGTATTCCAATTTTTAAAAAGGGAGATGAAAATGACAAAAATGATTACCGACCAATTTCGATCTTGCCCATTTTCTCTAAAATGATCGAGTTAATAATGGTAGAGCAAATAACTATTTTCTTGGAATATAATAATATTTTATCAAACTCTCAGTTTGGTTTTAGGCGTGGAAGGTCAACAACATCAGCAATATAAATAAAACACTGTTTATCACTTTGTTTGTATAACAATTGGTTTATTTGGTGACTATAGCTTCGATACTACACGTATCATTATACTAACGGTTTGATAATGATACGTGTAGTATCGAAACTATAGTCACCAAATAAACCAATTGTTATACAAACAAAGTGATAAACAGTGTTTTATTTATGTTCAACAATGTATAACGAAGGCTTCTACCTCTATAATCAGTGAACATCAGCAATCACTTCTTTTGTTAACAACATCATAGATGCTTTCGAAAATGGTGATGTAATGCTAAGTAAACTCCTAGATCTAAGCAAAGCTTTTGATTGTGTCTCAAGACCAATTCTTTTAAGGAAGTTATATTTTTACAACTTCAGCCCGGAAAGCTGTAGATTACTTATGTCTTACATGTCAAATAGAAGCCAACATGTTGTATTTAATAATAACATGTCACATGAACGCAAAATCACGCATGGTGTGGCACAAGGGTCTATCTTGGGCCCGCTTCTATTTCTAATATATATTAATGACCTCCCAACCCAGTGTCCCGATGTCCTAACTGTCCTATACGCTGATGACACAACTATATCACTGTGTGGAAATCATATTAAAGAAACGAGAGCGAGTTTAGATAGTGTAATCATGAGAGCAAACTGTTAGTTCGACTGCAACAAACTGAAATTGAATTCTAACAAAACAGTCAAATTAGCATTTTCTCTTAAGAAAACTGAAGTAACCGAGAAACAATCGGTTAAGTTTGTAGGTATTGTTATAGATACGCAGTTGACTTGGGAAGCACAGAGTTTGGCGCTAGAGAAAAATTTGGCAAGAAATGTATATATGTTGAGAAATCTCTCACGATCAGTGAATACACAAATAATACTAAATGCATACTATGCCTACATACATACACACATAGCGTATGGCATCATACTGTGGGGTCATTCACCAATACTGAAGGATGTATTTAAGCTTCAAAGGCAAGCAATTCGTGTAATGTCCGGTATTAACTATAGAGCTGACTGCAGAGAAAACTTTATACAGCTTAAGATTCTCACTGTCCCTTGTATGTATATCTTGGAGTGTCTAGTCTATATTAGAAACAATCTAGATGCTTATGCATGGAATAAGGACTATCATATGTATGAAACGCGTGCTAGAAATCATTTACGAATAAGTAAGGCCAGGACAGGCACAAGATATTATTGTATCAGTTTCTTTAATATATTGCCCAGTAATATACAACAACTAGACCCTACGCTTTATAAAAAAGTGGTGTAAAAACTACTTAACTAACCAAGCATTCCACTCATTTGATGAGTTCTTGTCAACTCCCATAGTGTAGAGTAGTATATACTGTAATATTTTAGTTTTATTATACTTTACTCATTATTTTAAAAATAATTGTTTTGTGTATTTAATTAATTTATATTGTAATTTTAATATCCTGTTTTAAGTGTCATATTTATTTATTTTATTATACAATTGTAATTTTAATGTGTTTTTAATTTGGAATGTTTTTATTACAATTCTAAGTGTAAATTTGCAATTGTAGTAAATGTAGCTTTTGATATTTCTTATATTATTTATCGGTAATTCATTTGTACATTATAGACAAAATTATATCTCATCTGCTATTACCGTAATTATTCTAAATTTAATTGCTAAGATCTATGACCTGTGTAAAACATGTAAATGTTATTAGCACCAATAAACATTATTATTATTATTATTATTATTATTATTGTAAACGGGTAATAGTCGTTGATTCAATAAACCCTCGTCAACTTTTTTCGAATCCTATTTATCAGACAACCAATCTATTCACAATCAAATACTTAACTATTATTTTATAAAATATTTCTCAAAACCAGAATCAATAAACTATATAAATATGGAAAGAAAGACCACTGGTCGTTAGTCTGTTGTCAATTATATTACAATTATTGTTATACTGTTACTTTACTATATTGAATTGCCAATAAATATGTTATTGTTGTTATTTTCGTTAATGTTCTCCAAAATTTACCGATAATGCCGATTACAACCGAAATTTCAATAAATTAAATGAAGCTATTGACTCATAAGTTGATTGATTGAGTTACGTCAAGATCAAATTAATTTGACGAATAAAGTACTAATACCTTTTCTTCATACGTTAATTTGAATTACCAAATGTACATACATTAAGTGTTAATCCATTGATAATTGTCACGTTGTGTTCGAAATGTATGTACATTTGGTAATTCATATAAACGTGTGAAGAAAGGTGCTTTATTCGTCAAACTATTGATTCATTGTCACATTTATAGCCACATTTTTGTTTTATTATAATTGTTTGATATTTGTAATGTATTTTGAAATATAGAATTACTAATAAAGTTTATTATTAATTTTATTTTAATAAGATGATGTTTTGTACATAATTACATAAAAATGAATTTGATTCTAAAGAAACTATAAAAACAGTTCAAAACCAAATTATTTATTATTGACACCTAAAATCGTTGATAAATATTTAAGTGTGTGTTATTTAAAACACATTAAACCAATGTTTGAATTTTTACCTTTACTATAAATCAGTGTTTTATACGCGTGGCGCATAAAGTAAAATTTCGAGTTTAGAAAATCCTGAAAATTTGGATTTGCCGGGGCGCGACTCGCTTCGCTCGCGCGCCACGGCAAATCCAAATTTTCAGGCTTTTCTAAACTCGAAATGTTACTTCATGCTTAATCTGAGAGTGCAAACACTCGTTTGAAGTTTCAAATTAAACGCTTGTATAAAAATAAACGAATGCCTGAAAATGTACAACGTTTTGTGGTATACTTAATAGAAAAACTTCTGTGTACATTTAACAGAAATAAAGACTGCTTAGTATTGTTATTATAAATATAATCATTTTAATTCATAATTCAGATAATTGGTAATATAATTAAAAATGTGTTTGTTATAATTATAGGCGTACTTAAGATTTTCACTAGGGACTCTCTTCCACATAAAAATCTGCGAAATTTAGTAAATCGCCAGAAAAGATAATTATCAGGAAATGAATGTAGACAAACTGTAAAAATGTATAAAATACTGTGCTTTTTTAAATTCATACAAATTAAACAAGTTTTAGACTTGGCTGTCCAAATATGATGATTGTCTTCAATTCTTCTAAATGTTCATAGTAATAGTTAATTTTCTTATTCTTGCAAAGAATTGCAAATCTTAATTTAATTTTTCTTTGAAATAATATTGAGGATATTATTAAAAAAAAAATTCTGTTTTTATCGAGTTAATTAAAAAATCATAACTTCTTTTAAACTAATTTAACAATTTTTTTTATGCTATTTATTCCAATTTTAATATTGAAATAGTATAAATAATTATCATAATATATAAAATAACAACAATGTTCGTATAAAATACAAACAATACGTTTCAGTTGATAAGACCACTTAAGACAATAAATACCTATTGATACAACTACTTCTCGTGCAAATACACCGCCGGATATTGAATTATGCAATAAAAATATTTAAATAATATTTGATTTGTTAAAACGCTTTATATACAGAGAGTTTTATGTAACACCGAACATTTTCATAACGAGAATTTTTCTTTTAAGTATACATAAGCATACGTTGTACATTTGCCGATGCTCGGTTTATTAATAGAATTTAATTTGAAGCTTTAAACGAGTGTTTTCCACTCCCAGGTTAAGCATGAAGTAAAATTTCGAGTTTAGAAAAGCCTGATAATTTGGTTTGGTCGCGTAGCGCGGAGCGGCCAAACCAAATTTTCAGGCTTTTCCAAACTCGAAATTTTACTTCTTGCGCCACCGGTACAAAACACTGATGCAATGTAAAGTTTAGCGGTGTTTTAATCTTCGTAATATGTCAGTGTTTAGTGCCGGTGGCGCATGAAGCAAAATTTCGAGTTTCGAAAAGCCTGAAAATTTGGTTTGGCCGCTCCGCGCTTCGCGCTACGCGACCAAACCAAATTTTCAGGCTATTCTAAACTCGAAATTTTACTTCATGCTTAGTCTGGGAGTGGAACACACTCATTTCAAGTTTCAAATTGATCTCTTAAAAAAAACAATGCGTTTCTATAAATCTACGGCATATACACTGTAATTGAGACATACTTAAAAGAAAGATTGCTGTATGTACAAGTTAAGGCATTAATTGCGATTGATTAGCAACAATTTTTAATGGTCATATAGGCTTTCCAATTTACACATCACTTAAAAATTAAAGGTGTCAAATTGTATTGGATGAAAATGTTCGGTGTTACATAAAACTCTCTGTATGTATATATGTATATGTACCATTTAGGTCAAATTCTCCTAAAACCAACTAGCAAATAAAAATGAAAGAATAAATTACAAGACATTACAAATTAAAAGGACTTTATAATGCTCGTGGCTGTTTAACAAGTTTATTCAGAAGAGAACAGTATATACAGTGGTTATGTACAAATAGTTTAGGGCGGTTCTGCAGTGCTTGGCTCGGCTTCGGGCGCGGTACTTGGCTCGGCTCTGGGCGGCGATGCGGTGGAGCTTGGGCGTGAATTGTTCACCTGGTGCGGCGCGGTGAGGCTGCGGTGCGGTCTTGGGTGCTTGCACAGCGGCGTGGCTTGGAGCGGTGTGGCTCGTACTGGTGCGGAGTCTGGCTCGAACGCGATAACGTGTTGTGATGCGGCTAGCACTAAGTCCCCGAAAGGTACGTTAGTGTAGGGCAGGTCGGTTGCTTGTAAAGATTGAGTTCTAAGGCCGTCGAGACGTGCTCAAAGAATCTCACGATTGCCGGGGCTGCAGAGTGTTTTATAGGGCGTTGGCCCTTTGTTCGGGGTGGTCAGGGTAGTGGGAGTTGGAAGGGGCAGTTCTAGGGAAGTGGTGGGAGCGAACGCGGTACGTGCGGGTGCTTACGCTACCTGCGAAGGTCACGCATCTCGGCGTGCTCGCTACATCCTCCCCCTCTGGTGCTGACATCGTCCCCGAGGAAGCAACCAGAATTAGTACTTTCGTGGACGTCCTCTCTTGCGGATAGGATGGATCGGCTGCATGTCCTCGATGTCTCCTGTGAACGGTGTGAGGGCGGCTGCATGGAATGTTCCGATGGGCGTCTTCGGGTCCTTTAGGGAAGCGACTTCGAAGGTGGTGGCGCCTTTTGCTTGCAGGATCACATATGGTCCGTCTCTTCTCGGTGCTAATTTCGAAGTGAACTGGTTCTTTGTCTGGCTTAGGAGGTGTGTGTCCATCCAGACGTGATCTCCTGGTGGCGCATTCACTAGCGGTAGCTTTGCGGTAAGATTTCCACCCATTTGCTGGCGAGGTCCTCCACGATTAGAATGGTGGTGTAACCCTCTGGTGACGTTGGCAGTGGCCCGAACAGGTCAAATGAGATTGTCTCAAATCTCTGGTTTGGTGCGATTGTCTGTAATAGGCCTGCAGGTTTTAAATGACTTGGTTTATACCTTTGGCAGTCGCTGCAGTTTTTCAAGTATTTTGCTATATCGTCTCTCATCTTTTTCCAAAAATATTTGTGTGCGAGTCGGTTGAATGTCCCTTGGTATCCATAATGGCCTGCAGTGGGGCTATCGTGGAATTGCTGTAGTAGAGCCTGAACTTCCTGTCTGGGGATACATTGTTGTGCGTCCTCGCTGGCGACGTCGGGGTTATATCGGTAGAGTACTCCTCTGTCGAGTAAGTAGCCTTTTTTACACCAATACTTCGTCTTCCGTTCTAGGTTCGGCTTCCAGTGCGTCGATTATTTTCTTTAAATCCTCATCTTGCATTTGTCCTTGGCGTAGATCTGCGGCTCCCCTCTGCGGTATATCGACTTGGACAAGGTTTACCTTGTTGTGGGGTTTTCCGGGCAGTCTGGAGAGGGCGTCGGCCACGTAGTTGGATCTACCGGGTATATATTTGATGCGTAGGATATACGGCTGAAGCTGGAGAGCCCACCGAGCTAGGCGGCCCGTGGGAGATTTTAGCGACATCAGCCAGCGGAGCGCCTGGTGGTCCGTTGCGACGGTGATGGCTGAACCCTCCACGTATCCTCGGAATTTTTCGAGGGCCCAAACGATGGCTAAGGCTTCACGTTCCGTTGTCGTGTAATTCCTTTCTGCCGGTGTCAAGAGTCGGCTCGCATATTCAATCGGGTGTTCCTCCGGCCCCTCCCCCTGGACCAAAACAGCCCCCAAAGCAAAATCACTTGCGCCGGTGCGGACTGTGAACGGCTGGTCGTCGGTGGCGGATTTGAGAATCGGGGCGGAAGTGAGTAGAGTTTTTAAGTTCTCCATGGCTTCCACCTGGGGCTGGTCCCACCTCCACGTAGTGTTTTTCTTAAACATTTTTGTAATCGGTTGCGCGACTTCCGCGAAGTTTGGTATGAATCGCCGGTACCAGGAGCACGATTGTATGAAGGAGATGGCCTCTTTCATGTTTCCTGGTGGTTCCCACTTCTGAATCGCCTTGATGCGATCCGGATTCATTGATATGCCGTCGTCGCTGAGGACGTGCCCCAAGAATGGTATTTTTTTGGCACAAAATACACTTTTCTCTCGGTTTCCCATCAACGCTGTATCCTCCAGGGCTTTTAATACGTCCTCCAGGTCTTGTTTGTGGCGGGCGAAGTCGTCTGATAAAATGATTATGTCGTCCAGGTAGGCGACTAGTTTCACGTGGGGTAGCCGTGCGCGTAGGCGGTCCATAGCACGTTGAAAGGTTGCGGGGGCGTTCCGTAACCCGAATGGCATCCTATTAAATTCGTATAGCGTTTCTCGGGTGCGGCTGTCTGGAAGTACGCAGAACGTGGTGTTCACGATTTTATCCTTAATCGCTACCGGTACCGTCGTCTTTAGGATGGTTTCTCGGCGGTGGTGTCCGTTGGCGAACGAAAATCCCTCACTCTCGGCGGTGAATGTGTGCCCATTCCTTTTTAACGCGTCGTAAAGGCGGAGTGATGCTATACTTATGTGTGACCCGGAGTCCATAAGCGAATATTCGTTTTTGCCATTCACCATGATGTAAGCGTGTGGTCGCTTTTCGTCGTAATCAGGCGAGATTGCTGCTACCGTGGGCTTTTTCTGTTGGCAGTTGGGGCACTTGCTGCGGATGGTGTTCGGCCTACCGCATCCGTAACATTGGAATGGGGTCGGATTGGTGGTGTTGTCCCGGATCTTTTTCCGGCACTCCTCCGCTCGGTGTCCTTGTATTTTGCAGTAACCGCAACGCGGTTTCTCCGGTTTTCTTTCTCTCGCCTCTTCTTGCAGGAGGGCCTCTGCTTCTCTTGCGTTTCTTAGCAGTTCGTCGTAAGTCCTGAATGAGGTGCGTGCGACTCTTGATCTTATATCTAGGTGTAGTATACCATAGATCATATCTAGTTGTAAACTATCGTCGATACGTCCTTCTAGGCGGCTGAACTGCGCCCTCTTCTTCAGCACGAACTGGTCGGTTCTGACGTTTCTGTCCTGTTTCTCTTCGAAAATATCCAAAAATATTTTATAGTTGGGAACAGCCGGTGCGAACGTGTTTCGCAGCGCTGTTTTCAGCTGTTCCCAGGTTCCTATCGTACTTTTAATGCCGTGCCACCATTCTTTGGCGGTTCCTTGCAGCAGAAGTTCAAATCCTATCAGGGCGTCCTCTTCGGAGATGTGTTCCGCATTTTTATAGACGGTGATTTCGTTTAGGAATCGTGCGGTGCAATGAGTAAATTTTCCCGTCGTCGTTGCTGGCCTGTTCTCGATAATTCGCGAAATTATCTCTTGGAATTGGTCCGCTGTTAACGTTACTATTGGGCTCGCCATACTTCTTGTTACTCTCCGTTCGTATCTAGCCACACGTTGGGCTGCCAGTTTATAATGCTCGTGGCTGTTTAACAAGTTTATTCAGAAGAGAACAGTATATACAGTGGTTATGTACAAATAGTTTAGGGCGGTTCTGCAGTGCTTGGCTCGGCTTCGGGCGGCGGTACTTGGCTCGGCTCTGGGCGGCGATGCGGTGGAGCTTGGGCGTGAATTGTTCACCTGGTGCGGCGCGGTGAGGCTGCGGTGCGGTCTTGGGTGCTTGCACAGCGGCGTGGCTTGGAGCGGCGTGGCTCGTACTGGTGCGGAGTCTGGCTCGAACGCGATAACGTGTTGTGATGCGGCTAGCACTAAGTCCCCGAAAGGTACGTTAGTGTAGGGCAGGTCGGTTGCTTGTAGAGATTGAGTTCTAAGGCCGTCGAGACGTGCTCAAAGAATCTCACGATTGCCGGGGCTGCAGAGTGTTTTATAGGGCGTTGGCCCTTTGTTCGGGGTGGTCAGGGTAGTGGGAGTTGGAAGGGGCACTTCTAGGGAAGTGGTGGGTGCGAACGCGGTACGTGCGGGTGCTTACGCTACCTGCGAAGGTCACGCGTCTCGGCGTGCTCGCTACAACTTGGATTAAAATTAATATCTTACTCCATTTATTGACGCGTTTCAAGATGTATCTTTCTTCAATATAAACATTTAGGACACAAAAATATTTACTTTTTTCTACCACCTAGTTTTATTATATATTTGATAAATAATATTGTATTGACATTTTCATTGTATTAATTAAAAATCTATTTTTGTAACAAATATGAAAACCAACAATCTACAAAGTGCAGAATTTTGTACAATTTTTAAGTATTTTATCATACTTCTTAAATTTCTTAAACATCCTTAACGTATATTTTATAAGAAAAATTTAAAATCTTCCTAAGATAAAATTTGTTGTCATTTATTTTAAGGAATTATGTAATTCCTCTTGTAAAATATGGGTTTAAGATGTTTAAAAATTTAAAGAAGTTAAATGAAATTCGTAAAAATTATAAAATGTAATTATGAAAATTTACTAAATTTCAATAAATAAAAATAATGGTGCAAAGAAAATACGATAGAATTTTACGAAAATTATACAATTTAATATAAAATTAATCTAAAAATATCAGCGATCTTGAATTACGAACATTTTTTTTTAGTTTTAATTTTATATTTGTTTAAACACCTTAAAAGGTAACTTATAGTAAAAATTGAAAATATTAATTATAACATTTTTTTTAAGCACTTTAATCTTCTTAAACATCTATATATAAGTTATCTTAACACGTACGGGAAAACAATGTTTTAACACTTAAATAATTAAATAAGATTTTTCAAACACCCAGACTGATCTTCTTGTAATGTTGAACCAAAGTAAGCATTTGTCGAATAATCATTAAAAATAATTAGAAGATATTTAAGGAGCAGACTTTCTATATGCATATTGTCCGTTTTGAACAATTTCCAGAAATAGAGAAAAACTGTTACAAGTTTGTGGAATAATTTATTGAGAAAGTATGTTTCCTAAAACGAAAATCACAAAATCATCGTACCAAGATAAAAAAATATAAATTCTGTATTGTGGAGGCTTCTACTTTGTAATACATGTTAATTTCACAATAAAACACTTTTTACTTTGTATAACACTTTTAATAGAAAGTGACTGCAGTTTCGACAAATTAAGCTTGTCATTATCAAATAAAACGTTTCACGTTTGATAATGACAAACTAAATTTGTCGAAACTGTAGTCACATTCAATAAAAAGTGTTATATAAACAAAGTAAAGAGCACGAGAAGTAGTTGTTTCAATGGATATTTATCGTCTTAAGTTGTCTTATTAATTAAAACATTGTTTGCATTTTCACGAGTAACATTTTGGTAATTATATATTATGTTTAAAGTGAGCAAACTATAAGAAGCGTAAGCTTATTCAAATAGTTTTGAATTTGATTCACAAAGATCTTGAATAAATTCAATATGACTCCTGCATTTTATAATAATAACAAATTACAAACATTATTAGGCAATCAATTTACAAAAAGGAGCCACTTAGAAGAGTCCGGAATTTATTCAATTAAATGCAATGATTGTGATAAATGTTACATAGGCCAAGCTCAAAGGAATCTATTAAAAAGATTCAAAGAACATGAATATCATGTCAAAAATAAAAATATTGATAAATCCGCTTTACCTGACCATAATTTAAAAACAGGACATTATTTTTCAACAGACAATATCACATTACTAAAACAATCATCACATTTTCGATTAAATATGTTAAAAGCCATAGAAATGCACAAACATAAGGATAAATTATTAAATTTTTATTTAAGTCCTTTGGAAAACCCTTTGTTAAACCTATTACAAGTTCCGAAAAAGTGTAATTATGTGATTAGGTTTTGCCCATCTTTGTCAGGTATATATAGTTGCCCACCTAGTTCTAAGACCATTAGTTATTGATAATGAGTGCTTTGCACTCGAAATGTACATCTAACGAATAAAAATAAAAGTGAAGTAAGGAATAAAAGTGTTTTTTATTGTGAAACTGTATTATGTTTAATGGCACAAAGTAACTTGACTGACTCGGTAATTACGATATAGAAATTATTTCATTTTTTCTGCTTCTAATTAGTATTTTAACAACTACAAAATTCCCAAGTTTATTATCCTGTATATATATTTTTTTATAAAAAGCCTTTTCTACTTGCTCTAATATCATGCAGCGAAAATCAAGACGTTTATGATTGCAAATTAATTCAAAATTTTCCGAATTAGGGAAATGGTCTAAGTGCCCCAAGGAGATAAAAATATTGATTAGATTTATAAAAATGAAATATAAATATTACAATAAAAACCCCAATCACTGCTATATTCTAAAGTTTATCTAACCTCACTCTTACTCTCTTTTGCGCTGATATTTCTTTTTCGCTTCCTGCTACCACGGTCAACATCACCAACAATATACTCCCCTTCAGTGGCATTTATGATTAGGGTTATTTCAATATAAACTTAACGATAAGTAAAACAAAACACTATCACAACACTGGCAAGCAATGATAATGAAATGGCAGTTTGGACATACTGCACATAGAATGTTTATGATATTTTCATGATTTATTTTTGACAGGACCCGATGAAAACATCCATACAGTGTCTCTGAAGAATGCTAAAGAATGAAATTCTAAAGAGCAGAAATTTCTTTTACAAAATTAATTTTTTTGTTCAAGCAAAGTGGGCTTTAAAAACAAAACCAACACCAACACTACTTTTAACGTAAATTTCATATTTTAATGAACAAACTGCAAAATTTTACAGGTTTAGTATATCCAAGAATCCAGGCAATATGACAATGGGTTTAAAGTTCCCGCATTGTTGCCAAGAGTTTTTGGACATGTTTTTAGGTTATGTTGAATGTTTACACGTAGAAAACATTCAACATAACCTAAAAACTCGTCCGAAAACGTTAGGTGCTAGATGCCTAACGTTGAGTTATGAATGGTTAAAAAGTGGTGAATTAAGGTTTAGCTGTAGTGGCGCAGCAAGGAGAGGGCCTAGATTCGAACCAAATAACATATATCTACCAGTTATCAATTTATCAAAATGAATTTGAACGTGCATTGTAATGTTAGTACTAATTGGCATTATTATGATGCGACTATGATTCGAACCCCTCCCCCTGCAATAATAAAAATACTACGAGGGTCTCTTTGAAAGTCATGTTTCTGTTGTTAGAATGTTTGATATAAAGGAAGGTAAATCAAAGTTTTTTTTAATTAAAGTGTTATTAATATTACAATATCTGTTATGTTATTACAATTTACGCTTCCTCGGATTCGGAGTCTTCGCCTGGATTTTTTACGAGTGGTGGGATGTCTTCAGCGTCTAGCACTTGCTCTCTTTCCCACCATCTTTGTATGACATCCTCTGTGCTTTGAATTGTATTTACCTATGTTTCTCCAGTCACCGTCCCTAATGCCTCGTTCCACATGGCAAGGCAATTTTCAATGCCTTTTCAATGCCTAAGCCATCCCGACCTAAATGTCTATTGTAATAGGTCTTACACGTCCTCCACATCATTTCAATTGGATTACATATGCAATGATATGGCGGATAGGGCGGCCTTAAGACACTACGGCCATATTTTTCTGACAATGTATCGGCAATATATTCATTTCGCGGTTTTTTTACAGAAACAATTTATAAGAGTTTATTTTTCAAAAAGTGTTCTTCGAACACCAAATTATTATTGTGCAGCCATCCTTTAATGTCGTCCTTTTTCCAGGCAGTTGTCGGTGATTTATTCACTATTGTGCTGTGGTACCTTGCATTGTCCATGATTATAATTCATGGATTTTGCAAGCGTTCCTCAAACCACAGCATAAATGTTTTGGAATTCATTTTCCCGTGGAAGTCCGGATCGGCAGTTTTGGAGGCAAAAATTAATTCCGCGTGTTCTATAAATCCATGTTTATTCCCCGCATGGACAATGATATAACGTTTGCCATCTGATCTGATGCGTCTAATGCTCTTTACGTTTTTATCCTGCCAGGATCGTCCTATTGTCCCATTTTGGAATATCCATGTCTCGTCTAAATAGACGAACTCCCGTTCATTGCTCTTCTAATTTTCTATATATTTCCTTAGACATTTCACTCGTGTAGACGTTATGTGAGGCGTTTTCATTAATTCCCTTTTAGGATTATCAGTTACATGTTTAAAACCAATCTCTTTTAAAATAATTGCTAGTGAAGAACGTCCACCTTCAAAAATACATCTCTCTTTTAAACTTAGTAGCAGCCTGTTGAGCAAAATATGTTTGTCTGAAACAGTTTGTATTCAAAATATGTTTAAATTATAATTGAATTCAAAATTGTTTAAAAGTTTCATTTAAAAAATCATTTATGTAAACTTACGTTATTGATGCAAGTCGTAAATTACATTACGTATCGCAGCTTGTTGGCTATTAGAAATAGATACAACGGTTCTAGTTCGTGCTCCACCTTTTTTTGGCTCTTGTAAGCCTTCATCGCTTTTGGAAGCACTCATTGTTCTAGATACAGTACTGGGATCTAATCCAAGTGCATCGGCGACCCTCTGGCGTACCTGGGAGACAGGCAAAACGGCTCCATTGTTATCTCGCTCCCTTTTAAAGTAACTGAAGAGTTTCACCACTTGCTTCTTCGCGTCCAACGACAAAGGTTTCGGCATTTCGAAGGTTAGTTCTGATAAGAACTGATTTTTTATAAATAAAACAACAATAACGGTAACTAAACTTTACACGTCACACGCTGTCAACAATTGACAATAATGTGATGACGTGGCAACGCTGCGAGGTCTTACCAACAAAACGTTATATATTTAACGCTTGCTTTAACGTTTTGTTTAGGGAATTTAGAGTTGTCGGAATGGCAGTGAAAACAACTAGATATTGCTTGCATCCTCGGACAAACTCTATTTAAATTACTTCAAGTTTGTACTATTAGTATGTACTTTAATTTTTTATTTAAAAGAAATTATCAAAATTATGCCAATCAAGTGGAAAGAAGACCAGCATTACGGCTGGCAAAAATATTATGAATGTTTTGATTGTGTCCCTTTTTGACGAGAATCCTTTTAAAACTAATATATATTGTTAAAAATTGAATGCATTTTAAAACTCAGTAAAGACAAGAAAAAAAAAATATAATTTCAATAGCATTAACAAAAAACTACAAATAATCAGTAACAAATTCAAATAGCAATAATATTAATAATAGAACTGTGATTAAAACACTTAGTTTGTTTCACTGATATATTTTTATGTTTACTCCAACTAGTTTTGACCTTAGGTCATTATCAAGGAGATATGTACAAAATTTTCAAATGTATCGATATTTATATACAACAGCAAATTTCAGGTAATAAGGGCCTTCGCGATGGGAAATGCAAAATGTTTTCAATGTGATTAAGCGTGGTTTTTCCGCTTTTTATTGCTCGGTTTATTTTTAATCCCTCTCGGAGATTTAAGTTGCGTCCCTTATTACCCGAATACAAAATTATTAAATTACTATTATCGAAAAAATGATTATTTTTTATACAATGCTGTGGAAGTCCAGTGGAAAATTTATTATTTAGTAAACGAACTTTTGGTCCACTCTCTACTTTAATTAGATAAATATTGTTCAAATTTAGCCATAAATATTTCAGTTAGTGGAGAGCCCATTGGCAAACCGTCTATTTGATGGTACTATTCAATTCAAAATGATTTGTTACCGGCGCTTGTTCGCAAGCGACGCTAACTTCCGCTCAGTGAATAATTAAATTCATAACAACAGCCTCATTTAAATTTTGTATTCACTTCACTTTTTTATTTATCAAATGATCAAAGTCGTGTCAAATCAATTCGTTAAGCATAAGTCCATTCTATAACTTTTTTTCTAGCTACATGGAACCTCAAGTTTAATTTTAATTTTTTTTTTACATTCGCATTTTCCACATTTAGGCAGCTCGAAGAAATTTTGTACAAACTGTACTTTGGCGACAAAGCAGGTAATTTCTCTCAGCTAGACAGCGTACCTTTTGTGTACAAGAATACACAAACCGCACCATCCCACTTACCTGAGTTGGGGATGCGTACGTATTAACAAGGGTTGATACAACATCTGTTGTGACGTCAGTGGACCAACCCGTAAATTCGCCGAATCGAAAAGCTATACAATGCGATGGAAAAACCCTAGCGTTTTTCGCGATTTATAGCTCAACCACGCATCGTACAAATCAACGATGAGAACCACGAGATAGCTGAGAAAAATACCTTTTGAATAGTTACAAATTCAATAACAGAATTCATGCGCCAAACACGTAAAACTTCGAGTTGCCATAATGTGGAAAAACATTTTTCACGTTTTTTTTTTTTTCTGTCAACTGAAACTTATTTTTCTTTTATAACTTCCCGAGTTTCCATGTAGCAGAAAAATAACATTTCATTTCTCGGTATCAACATCGCTTGAGCAAAACATAATTATTTTTAAATAATTTTTACATAAACTCTTTGTTCTTATTAATTTGCTCAAGCATAATAACGGTTAGTCGGAACAACAATTTTAAAATGGTTTTGACACAATTTGCGAAAGGAAATGACCTATCAAAACATATTTAAACATATCTACTTTAATTTTGTAAATATTTTTAAATGATTTTATTTTGACACAACCATTCTTTCGCCAAAACACGGTTGTGTAAGTACGCACGGACATAGAACAATTTTCTCCACATTTTCATTCTCACATCGTAGAGAAAATTAGCTCAGAATGTAATTCTTTTATTTATTTCATTTATTTGCGTCCGTGCCGCTCCGATGAGCCATCAACCGTGTTCGGGCGAAGAATGGTTAATTCACCCCCAAAAGTCATGGTGAAGGTGCCAGCCCTTAAATAGCGCGGCACTTTTGGCACCATCAGGAGTGTTCAATCAGTTGCAGACCGGTGTTAAATCAGTTCCGAATCAGTTGTCAAAAGTGTCGTTTTTGTTTAAACCGTAAGTTGTGAAGTCCTTTCGTGCCGCGTTATTTAAATTTTTCGTATATTGTTCTTCGTAAGTTTTATTTTGTTATTTCACTTATTTTTCTCTTTTATTCTTTTTTATTTTTGTAAAATTTACTTGTTCGTATTTTCTTTGCTATTTTTTTTTTTTGTAAATAAATTTCATTGTCTTATTAAAAAAAGGCTTTATTTATATTCTTTCAATTCCATTTAATTTCAAATTAAATTTTACACAAGTAAATAAAATAAGTGAAATTACAATTCCGTGTGTGTGTTCCCGTACTGACGTCAGCGCCTACAAGATTCGAGAAAACCAAATCTACGTACTAAAGGGTAAACCGAAACATTTCTTTCTTTATTAAGTTCTTTTTCTTGTGACCGTGTGAACCATCGAGCTAACCGGGTAATCGCGGGAACCGATTTAGATTACTTGGCCAGCGAATTATTTTGTTCTAAATCGGGGTTTTCGACTCAAAAGTCCAAAGCCGCAAAACCCCCCCGTTGATAGATTTTGGTCTTGTGGTATATTGAGGGGGTACTTCCGAAAAAATATTAAAATGTATTGTATGAAATGATAATGTTTAGCGTATATTTCTATATTCTTATTATTATAATTCTTTGTCTCATGAGCAGCATTATCATTGTTTAGTCTGGAAGATGGAGTTACGTGGAGGCTTGAGCGCTTTCCGCTGAATCAGGGAGAGAATGCGTAACGTAAACGATTCCCACGAATCGAAGGGCAAGCGTACAAAACAATTTTGAGAAGTTTTTCGAAATAAGTCAGTATTCAAGATTCAACTGGGCAAACACTTACGTAGCCTATAAAACTAGATCAACAAAGGGTATCGAGATGATTCTTTGGTCATCCGTTCTGCAAGCATCACGAACTTCACTAGGTAAACAAGTTTAGAAAATGTTTTATAATACATTTATTAGATTTTCTAAGGGAGGTGCGAGGTTGAATGTAATGGACATGGTACTGTGTACCTTACTTAATTACATTTATATGTCGCATACACCTGATAGAAAATTTGTATTGATTTAGTGTTCGTTATTTTGTCGAGATGTGTGGGGTCGGATGTGATGGACATGGTATTGTGTACCTTACCTAATCACACTCTGATGTCATTTGTTTCATAAAATTATGATGAGAAGTATTTTAATATAAATTAAACCTATAAGTAGGGACTAGATTTTCTAAGGGAGTTGCGAGGTTGAATGTAATGGACATGGTACTGTGTACCTTACTTAATTACATTTGTATGTCGCATACACCTGATAGAAAATTTGTATTGATTTAGTGTTCGTTATTTTGTCGAGATGTGTGGGGTCGGATGTGATGGACATGGTATTGTGTACCTTACCTAATCACACTCTGATGTCAATTGTTTCATAAAATTATGATGAGAAGTATTTTAATATAAATTAAACCTATAAGTAGGGACTAGATTTTCTAAGGGAGTTGCGAGGTTGAATGTAATGGACATGGTACTATGTACCTTACTTAATTACATTTATATGTCGCATACACCTGATAGAAAATTTGTATTGATTTAGTGTTCGTAATTTTGTCGAGATGTGTGGGGTCAGATGTGATGGACATGGTATTGTGTACCTTACCTAATCACACTCTGATGTCATTTTTTCATAAAATTATGATGAGAAGTATTTTAATATAAATTAAACCTATAAGTAGGGACTAGATTTTCTAAGGGAGTTGCGAGGTTGAATGTAATGGACATGGTACTGTGTACCTTACTTAATTACATTTATATGTCGCATACACCTGATAGAAAATTTGTATTGTTTTAGTTTTCATTATTTTGTCGAGATGTGTGACATCAGAGGTGATGGACATGGTACTGTGTACCTTACTTAATCACACTCTGATGTCATTTGTTTCATAAAATTATGATGAGAAGTATTTTAATATAAACTAAATCTATAAGTAGCGACTAGATTTTCTAAGGGAGTTGCGAGGTTGAATGTAATGGACATGGTACTGTGACCTTACTTAATTACATTTATATGTCGCATACACCTGATAGAAAATTTGTATTGATTTAGTTTTCATTATTTTGTCGAGATGTGTGACATCAGAGCTGATGGACATGGTACTGTGTACCTTACTTAATCACACTCTGATGTCATTTGTTTCATAAAATTATAGTGAGAAGTATTTAAGTATAAATTAAATCTACGAAACATTGGTTTTAACAGAGGGAAATGGTGGAGTGAGGCTTGCAAAACGCTTATTTACTTTTGATCTCGTTCATTGACATTGTGCAGAAAATATATCGTTTTGATTCACATAAAAAGAAAACCTTGTATCTTGGTTACCAAGCCTCGGCATAGACTCTATCTTCTTATTATATTGCTCAAACGTATTTTTGTGTTCTTCGGAGGTACCTGTTTATTCTCGTTATTGTATTTCCTGATTATTACTTATCCAGTTCCTTATAATTTAATCACAAAATGATCGTTTAACTTTGCTTGTAACATTTTTTTTTTAATAAAACACACAATTTTATTCAATCTTGAGTATACTTTCCTGACCTTTTTCTTTCGTTTTCAGTTTCTAAATATAGGTTAACTTCAGCATAACAAAACAATAA
Organism: Philonthus cognatus; assembly: GCA_932526585.2. Lineage (NCBI taxonomy): Eukaryota > Metazoa > Arthropoda > Insecta > Coleoptera > Staphylinidae > Philonthus > Philonthus cognatus. Next base: position 19,106,948 of record OW052244.1, on the reverse strand, counting down.
CAAGAGTGCGTTTTCATTCAGAAGAGAGGATAGGTGAACAAATAATCTTAATTCTTTTGCACACATCAACACTTGTAACGAATCTGTTACTCAATTAAATAGGTTACTACATACACAACACAACATCGGTTTTTTTATACAAATTACTAATTTGTGTAAGACCTGGGTCCACGATATGACAGTCTATATAAAGGTTGGCTAATATTTTCATTTTTGTTTTATGTGAATCAGGGTGGTTAGTTGTATTAATTAAATTATATAAAATAATCAATGAAATGATTAATCAATATGAATGTTAAAAAATTTATAAAAATGACTCAACTCATAAAATGTTGTAAAATTCTTTAAAATCAACAAATATTATTAAAATGACGTAAAAACTTACCATTTTAATATATAATATCCTCATGTATTCATATACACTGTACACGTTCAGATATTCGTCGATTTTAGAAAGAACTTCAGTTTGAAGCTCCTAAAGAGTGTTTTCCACTACCAGATTAAGCATGAAGTAAAATTTCGAGTTTAGATAAGCCTGAACATTTGGATTTGATTTCATGTAGATAAGTTAATTACTTCACAAACATTTCAATATTTCTAAAAACTAGGCTAATAAATACGCCATCTGTCACCAAAAGAATAATTAATTTTATAACTTGGCGTTAGATATAATAAACTAGCTCTGAATTTTTGCCTCAACAATTTCAAAATATTTGATTCCTTTCGCTACGCCTATTATAATATTACTACTATCTAAATGCTTATTTGTATATAAATAAATTTGTTAGTAAATTATTCTGCATAACATAATTCGGTTAAGTAATTATTTGCGTTGTGTGCACAAACAAATTTAATTAATAATGTGATTATGATCAGCGCCAATTTATTACGTCTGACGCCATGTTATGAAATTAATGAATCTTTTGATGACAGATGGCGCATTTATAAGCCAAATTACGTCGAGCCATTGATACACAAATTATCAATTCAATAGCCAATAAAACGCCGTCCCTAGGGTGCCCATCACACTGCTCCCCATATAATAAACATGAATAGGTTATTTTATAGCAAATGTAGTAAAATGTGTTCATAGCATTTTCTGAAAAATTCAATACTGTTTCATTATTTACAAAAGATTTTTCAGAATTGTTATGATTTATTTAGCAAGGGAGATGAAATGATCTTTGATCAACAAACTCAACAAAGTCCTCATTTATTCATCGATTAATATGCGTGAAGTTATAAATTTCATCACTATTGTTTATACCAAGAATGCATTTTAAATGGAAGTTTATTTTTAAACGATTTTTATTATCTGCCATTTATGACAGTAAAATTAGTTCAATAGACATTATAAATTATCATCAGACATTGGAGATATTTAGTAAAAAAAAAGTTGGATGTGGATTTCTTAGTGAATTCTACCAATAATATGTCGATTATTTGACAAACTTGAGTTGTTTTTTTGTAATTAAAGCGTCTATTGATTCATTAGCATAAAATAAACATTTCGACTCCTGAAAAGCTAAAATAGCGGTCTGAAGCTGCAGTTATATTACAATTGACATAATTACAACATAAGTTACGATTCACGAGAGGTGTCCCATGGTTTCCTTGATTTGTAGTGCTTTCTGCACCAATACATGTAATACGAAAATAGTTTAATGTCATCGGATTACGTGTGTGAAACGAGACAAACAACTTCATAACATGTCTGCTATGGTTTTTAGATGGAACATGCGAAAACATATGTTCCGGTATGTAGGATTAAAATTTTGAGGATAACCGTCACATTTTGACAATGTCTTCGTAAAACTAAATCTGCAAAAACACAGCCACAAATCATTTTAATTATTGTACACAATCGTTTTAAATGTGAGTTTAAGTGGTATAACTAAAATGTCCACATCTACTTAATAGTCCAGGCATTTACAGAAATAAATATTGCAATAATGTTAATTTTGTGTAATCTCAAACTAAAATGTTAGTTGAATCAAATGTGCATTCAGTAGATTTAGCAAATAGTCATCGGATTAATCTGTTAATGCAGGGAATTTTACTTTTAAGTATACATACAGGGAATTTTTTATTGGGTATACATATACAAACGCATTTGTTTAAAGAGTTCAATTTGAAGCTTAAAACGAGTTTATCCACTCCCAGAGTAAGCATGAAGTAAAATTTCGAGTTTAGAAAAGCCTGAAAGCCTGTTTGGTCGCGTAGCGCGAAGCGCTACGCGGCCAAAGCAAATTTTCAGGCTTTTCTAAACTTGAAATTTTACTTCATGCGCCGCGCGTATTAAACACTGAAAACGCTGAAATATTGTGAAAGAGTAAACTTCGCTTGAAATCAGCGTTTTATACGCATGGCGCATGAAGTAAAATTTCGAGTTTAGAAAAGCCTGAAAATTTGGTTTGGTTGCTCCGCGCTTCGCGCTACGCGACCAAGCCAAATTTTCAGGCTTTTCTAAACTCGAAATTTTACTTCATGCTTAACCTGGGAGTGGAAAACACTCGTTGAAACTTCAAATCGACCACTTTTAAGAAAACAACGAATATTTGAAAATCTACAACACGTAATTAGGATATGTATACTCAAAAGAAAACATTCACAAGAAATTAGAATTAAAAGCTTTTCTAAAAGAAAGAACACTAAAATACTCGCGGCCTAAACAGTATAACATTGTCATGTAACGTTAAAATATGACACAACCAGTAAAAATTGTTGCAGATACAACTGTCGACAAATTCTCTAAAAAATTTGAACCACACATTCCACATCAATTAGTCATAGGACATCTCTCCCGAATTCCACTATAGACATATGCGACACAATTGAGAGAATAGTAGGTTGTTTTGACATAAATGCACGTGCAATTTTATGAAAATGTTAATGTTTAGAGAAAAGTATCTTAAAGAGTGGTCACTGATTTTCTGAAACATCCAATTTTAATAAAAATTACCTTTGAGTACTGATATTCCAAAGTGTGCACACTATATTATAAATATAAATTGAATATCTCGAAGAATAAAAGGCCCTGTTTGAAATTCAGAACACGCCATTATTTCGCTATCTATTAAATTGAATATTGGTCTGGCATTGTGTCCCATTACCAAGAAAGGAAATAATAATATGCATCGAATGTGCACTCAAAACATATATGATAGTCGCAAGTTGCAACGAACGGTGCCAATAGCGCGTTAGCAATAAATTATTGGGAATATATTGCAATCCGTGTATTGTCCTGATAATTATGGCTCCCAGACACGATAAATAAACCAAGTGCAAAACGTTTTAGTTGATATCATATCGTTTGAAATATATTGTTAATAATTATTACGTTGCATAAGTGCACTTTCTACTTCCACTTCGTGAAATCGATTACAATCAACTTTTAGAATAAATTGTAACTTATTTAAATGGATCAATTATTCTTACATTATGTAATTATTCATTTATACCACAATTATTATGCAATAAATTATTATAAGTTTTTAGAAATAATTGTAATAAATATTAATATTTCTTTCAAATATGATTATATTAAACAAATATTTTACATTTAGGGAAAAATACAAACATTAAATATCCATAATAAAGGTATTACTATTGAGTTTTTATGAATAATTGAAATGAATTATTAATAGCATTTTAATGTATGTCTTTTTAAGTCAAATTATAATTCAATTATAACGCATTTAATTTATAAATTCAGATGAATAGAAAAGCAAAATCTTAAAACTAATATTATTGTACACACGGGGAATTTTTATTTCAAGCTTTCATATCCCGATTATTACAGATTTTGGTAAATTTGCAGGAAATCGTTGTTTTTATAAAAGCATTCAATATAATGCTTCTAACGAGTATTCCCACTCATTAATTATACATGAAGTAAAATTTTGAGTTTAGAACAGCCGCGAAACAAATTTTCAGGCTAATCTAAACTCGAAATTGTACTTTATGCGCCAAGCGTATAAAACACTGAATTAAAGTAAAGTTTGAAATATACTGCTTAAGTATGGTATTAGGTTGATAAATATTAGAAAAATGTTTATTTCGTGTAACCAAATCTTCTCAAATTCAAGCTGTTGGATTGCTGTCAGATTTATTTTAAATTACAAATTATCCCACACAAAATTAGTTGCATTTTTAAATCCTAAGATTTAGTTAGGATAAATAAATATTTGGTAAATTTATTAACGTGAAATCGAACTTATACAGGGTGTCTACCCTAAACGGTTCGTTAAAAGTTTATGGGGATATAGTTGAATCAGTTCTCATGTGAAATATATTCAACTTTATATCACTTCCAGTTTCACCGGAAGTAGCACCAAATTTGTTATTTTAAACGGAACACCCTATATATTAGTAATTTTTTGGATTCCTCGTTTAAACTGCAACATATTTTATTCGAACATATGTACACTTACCTCTTATAGTTTTCAAGCAAAAAAAATATTTCTAAAATTTTGACCTCTAAAAGGCATCTTGAAATCTGTCTGTAACTTCTCTTAAGAGTAAGATATAAATATGATTTATATCTCTACTTGTACCTAGAAGATGCCTCTATGAGTGTATTAATTGGAAACTGTCAATTTTGACAATAAGGGTTCTAAAATGTCAATATCTAAGTGCTCTCTTCAATATTTAGTAATTCAATTTTTTCAATGGAATGACCCATTTTTTATCACGTGGTACGATTGGAAGGAAGATTTCCTACAAAAAAGTTTTAGTTGTTATACTCCTAAAGCAAGTGGTTTTCGAATTATTTTGAAGATTCGTTTTTCGTCGCATTTATGCAGGGAATAATGCGCGCATATGTAAGTCGCAACTGAATTTTAGTAGGCAAGTAGTAATGCTTTTGTTATGTCGCGTATGTAATGGGAAATGTCAAATAATAAAAACAATTAGTACAAAGTTATACAGAAATCAACAAATTGAATAAATACACCCATCAACAAATTATCAATTTATTCTTTATACATGGCAACTGCGATAGAATTGTTGCTCGAACATGTAGAGTATTTAATGAAACTTATCCACATTTGCCGCCGATGAATAAAACAAGAATTAGAAGATTGGAATCAACTTTTGTTCAATTGGCAGTTGCCATGTATAAAGAATAAATTGATAATTTATTAATTTGTGTAATTACTCATTTTGTTGATTTCTGTAAAACTTTGTATGACATTTCGCAATACAATCGCGACAAAACAAAAGCATACTACTTGCCTACTAAAATTCAATTGCGACTTAGGCGCGCATAATACCCTGCATAAATGCAACAAAAAACGAATTATTGTTTATAATGGTTTGTAAATTAAATTCACTTGGTTTTGTTTCACTTATATGTATTTTATTTTCTACTAGTTTCGGCTTAATGCCATTATCAAGAATGATGTACAAATGGATTTGTTTGGGAATATATACAGTTTCGAGTTTTAGGTTTTATTGGGAAATAAGGGCATTTAATATCGGGGAATTCCAAAGGTCTTCGTTGTCGTTGACCACATTTTTACTTGCTTTTATGGCTTTTGAAATGTCTAAACCCTCCCGGTAGTTAAGCGTTAATCCCTTATTACATGCATGCAGAATTTTTAAATCGTTTGAAGAAAAATGGTGATAAGATGTGATACAGTGCTTAGAAAAACCGGTGGTTTGTTTTTTATTCTCTATGTCTTTTTTAAGCTCTTTTAACCTGATATCAAAAGACCTGCCGGTTTGTCCTATATACACTGCATCACAATCATCACATTTTAATTCATAAATACCACTTTTCTTCAATTTACAATTTTCAGTTTTGATTTTATTGTTAACTATTAATTTTCCTAAATTATTTGTGTTTGTCAAAATTATGTTATTATTCTTTCCTTTTAAATTATTTTTGATTTGTAAAGACAGTGGCTTAATATATTCTAATCTATTCCATGTTATTGTGTCTGAATTTGTCCCACTATAAAAGTAATTTCGTAATTGTTTGTGTTGTTTCTTTTTTAACAGTTTATTAATTAAATCTTCAGTGTAGCCATTGTTAACTGCTATTGTTTTTATTGTGTTTAGTTCATTTTCAAAGTCTATTTTATTTAGAGGGATATTGATAAGTCTGTGTAAAAGGGCGTGAAATGTACTGTATTTAATCTGACTATGTGTATTTGAACATTCTGGTATGATGACATCTGTGCAAGTTTCCTTTCTATATATTTTGTATGACAATTTATTGTTTACTGTTTTCGTGAATGTAATGTCAAGAAAATTGAGGCTGTTATTTATTTCTTTTTCAACTGTAAATTGAATGTTTTTGCAAATTTTATTAATAAAATTTGTGAATGTTTCAAGTTGTCTATTTGTACCTGTCCATATACAAAATACATCGTCTACATATCTTGCCCAGAAATAAATGTGTTTGCTTTCTGTTTTCGTCAATAAATTATTTTCAAAGTGATCCATATATATGTCAGATAATAAAGGAGACAAAGGTGATCCCATAGGTAGTCCGTCTGATTGTGTATAAAATTTATTATTAAATTCGAAGTAACATTGGTCTATGCAAATTTCTATTAATGATTTAAGTTTAGATTTTTTTGAATTAGATTCATTCGACATATTCATTTCATTTTCTAATATAATTTTTAATTAATTTATCGGAACTGAATTATTGTTGTTGAATTTTCGATTCGGTCGATAATATCGCTACAGTTGGTGAGTGAGATTACTAGAGGAATAAATCTGGGCCAGACTTTCTCGTTTCTTGATCAAAAACAAAATAGCTAAGATGAAAATTGTTTATTAACAAATTGTGGGTTTTCTCGTTGGCTACAATTTTTATTTGAGATATTTTTTGATTAAGTTAATGTGTTTCTATATTTTTAACTTCACTTGAAATCAGTGTTTAATACGCGTGGCGCATGAAGTAAAATTTCGAGTTTAGAAAAGCCCCGTGAAAATTTGTCTCGGGTCGCTGCGCGACCCTCGACAAATTTTTTACGCGGGGCTTTTCTAAACTCGAAATTTTACTTCATGCTTAGTCTGGGAGTGGAAGACACTCGTTCGTAAATTTTCGAATTATCATAAAGTTGTGTATTTTTTCGTAGTCTGCAATGTTTGTTTGATTGAATCGGTAAAATAGCTACAGTTAATGAGTGATTAGCAAAATATATCAAATATATCTTTCTCGGTTTATTGAACAAAAACAAAAGATCTGAGGTAAAAAGTGTTAAGGTAAAAGTGGTTTATTTTCTCATTGGCTACAACTTTTGTTTGAAACATTTTTCGATTGAGACGTCGAAAGCCATAGTCGGTGAGTTGTTGATCTAAACTAGTTTTTTTAGTTTATAGTTCACAAACAGAAGAACTGAGGTGAAAAGTGATTATATAAAATTTTGTGTTGGGTTTTGTTATTATCTTTTGTGTGGAACTTTTTTTGATTAGGTAACTAATAAAGCAGCAATTTGTAAGTGATTATCAAATAAATATTCCCCCTAGGCTTTTTCATAGTGATCATAAACAAAAGAGTTTAGGTGAAAAGTGTTTAGGTAAAAGTTGTGTGTTTTTTATTACCTACAACTTTTGTTTAAAACATTTTTTGAAAAACTATAAAGTAATGTAATACATAGAGGAATGAGTAAGCATTAAATTTATAAAATTTCAAAAAGATATTGCTTGAAAATGTTTATAAAAAAGTTTTAAATTAGCAAATATATCTCAAAAAAATGAAAATACTTTTGAAAATTCTTCTCAGAAAGTTCCTAATTGTTTTAGGGTTTTTCGTTGTTAACATATTTGAAATTCGTTTAATAAAAAACCGAATAATGTAATGATTTTTAACAAAAGACTTTTTAGACATTTGATGGTTTAGAGTTAGCAACACTGTTTACTGTTTTAATAATAATAATAATGGTCATTGCCCAACAGGAAACACGACAATTAAGTATTACCAAAAAAGTTTTAAACAAAAGTTGTAGCCAACGAAAAAATAAACCACTTTTTACCTCAGCTCATTTGTTTTTGTTCACTCATCAATTGTAGCTTTATTATCGATCCAATCAAACAAAGCTTCAAATAAAAGTTCCAGACAACGAAAAAATACACAACTTTATGATAATTTACGAACGAGTGTCTACCACTTCCAGACTAAGCATGAAGTAAAATTTCGAGTTTAGAATAGCCCCGAGTAGAAAATTTGTCGAGGGTCGCGCAGCGACCCGAGACAAATTTTCACGGGGCTTTTCTAAACTCGAAATTTTACTTCATGCACCACGCATATAAACCACTGATTTCAAGTGAAGTAAAAAATATAGAAACATATTAACTTAATCAAAAAAAGTCTCAAACAAAAGTTGTAGCCCACGAAAAAACACACATTTTTTATAAACAATGTTTACCTTAGCTATTTTGTTTTTGATCAAGAAACGAAAAAGTCTAGCCCAGATTTACTCCTTTAGTAATCTCACTCACCAACTGTAGCGTTATTATCGACCGAATCGAATAATTCAATAACAACTAACCGACTATGGCTTTCGAAACAATTCGAAAACTACTTGTTTTACGAGTATAGTTGTATAATACTATTTTGTAGAAAATGTCTCCCCCAATCGTACTATGTGATAAAAATGGGTCATTCTATTTAAAAAAATTGAATTACTAGATATTGAAGAGGGCACTTAGGTAATGACATTTTAAGAACACTTATTGTCAAAATTGACTGTTTCCAATTAATTCACTCATAGAGGAATCCTCTAGGTACAAGTAGAGATATAAATTATATTTGTATCGTATTCTTAAGAGAAGTTACATACAGATTTCAAGATGCCTTTTAGAGGTCAAAATTTTAGAAATATTTTTATTTCTTGAAAACTATAAGAGATAAGTGTACATATGTTCTAATAAAATATGTTGCAATTTAAACGAGAAATCTAAAAAATTACTAATATATAGGGTGTTGCATTTAAAATAACGAATTTGGTGCAACTTCCGGTGGAACCGGAAGTGATATAAAGTTGAAAATATTTCACACGAGGAGAACTGATTCAACCGTATGACAAGGATTTTTTTCAAGTTTTTAGTGCAACGGCAACCCCATAAACTTTTAACGAACGGATTAGCGTAGACACCCTGTAGTTTAAACTTCACTTCTAAAAAGTGTTTTATACGGCTGGCACATGAAGTTAAATTTCGAGTCTAGAAAAGCCTAAAGGTTGGATTGGATTGGATTGGTCGCTCCTCTTTAAGGAGCGACCAATTCAAATTTACAAGCTTTTCTAAACTCGAAATTTTACTTCATGCTTAATCAAGGAGTAGAAACACTCGTTACGCGCTGTAAATTAAATGATTATACAGGGTGTCTCGTTAATGTGGGAAAATGGTTTAACACAACTTATCTATATCCAAAAGTTTACGGTTAAGCCGGGATTAGTCTTTAAAGCTCAAAAAAAATTATTAATTTTATTTTATTTGTAACGATTGAGCGCTATATTCGATTTGACTGAAATTTATTATAGTTGATTTTCATAATTTAACACATCATTTAAGTTATTATGGTGATCATTGATTAACAAGAAGTATGATAAACAGTAGTACCACAACATAAAAACTAAAATATGTTGTTACTGGCGCACCTTATAAAAATTTAAAAAAATATTACTTCAAATTGGTTCATTTAACAGCTTTTTTGTCTTTTAATAATGCTTGATATCTTGTACGATTTTGCGTTAAAAATATAAAATATGAATAAGGTATCCTCAATTTCGTTGGCAAAATCCTAATACAAGCAACATACAGTGAATTTTTCTTTTAGGTAAACATATGCATAAGCTGTAAATTTTCCGACATTCGTTGTTTTTTAAAAGAGTTCAATTTGAAGCTTTAAACGAGTAATATTTCGAGTTTAGAAAAGCCTGAAAATTTAATTTGGTCACCAAATTTTAAGGCTTTTCTAAACTCGAAATGTTTCCTTATGCTTAGTCTGGGAGTGGAAACATTCGTTCGAACTTTAACTCTATTATAAAATCGACGTATGTAATATAATAAATCATTCATGGAAAACATAAAAAATTCAATTTGAAGCTTTAAACAAATGAATTCCACTCCTAGGCAAATTTTCTGGGCTTTTCTAAACACGAAATTTTACTTCATGCGCCACGCGTATAAAACACAGATTTCTAGTGAAGTTCAAACATACATAAATTTTACAATATTTTAGTGTTGTATACGCGTGGCGCATGAAATAAAATTTCGAGTTTAAAAAAGCCCAGAAAATTTGCCTAGGAGTGGAAATAGTTTGTTTAAAGCTTCAAATTGAACTTAAAAAAAAAAACAAAGAATATTTAAAGAATTACAGAAAAGAGGCTGAATTCGGAATACGTATACTTAAAAGAAAAACTCCCTGTATCTGTTTGCTCCGGAGAAATATGAATAATTATAAACCATTATAAAGATAACAAATAATTCTCAATAAACACTCATTAATTAATATTACACACAATTGAAGTTTGTTAAACCATGGCGGCGACAAAGAAAAAACATGTATTTTTAATCACCCGAAAAACTAGATTTCGTTTACTAAATAATAAAAAATAATTTATTTGCATTTTATTTTTTTGGGACAAACCCATACAAGATATCAAACATTATTAAGAGATAAAAAAAGCTTTTCAATAAACTAATCTTTCAAGATGTATTTTTAAAATTGTTATAAATTGTGCCAAGTAAAACATATTTTAGTTTTTATGTTGTGGTTCTATTGTTTTTTATACTATTTGTCAATTAATAATGATATTTAATTGATGAGGCGGATACATGATGAAACTCCATAATACTATTTGAAATAAAACAACGCAGTTGGGAGGGTTTCACTTTTATTGTTGAACACTGCAACATGTTTCACCACACAGTGGCTTCATCAGGCAGATGAAATAATATTATTATTTCATCTGCCTGATGAAGCCACTGTGTGGTGAAACATGTTGCAGTGTTCAACAATAAAAGTGAAACCCTCCCAACTGCGTTGTTTTATTTCAAATAATTAATAATGACCATAATAACTGAAATAGTGTGTTATATTATGAAAACCAACCATGATTAATTTTAGTCGGATCGAATATAGCGTTCAATTGTTATAAATAAAATTAATATTATGTTATTGAACGTTGAAGATTAATTCAGGCTCAACTGTAAACTTTTAGATGCAGATAATTTAAATGTTAAATCATCATATTTTGATCATATAAATCTATGGATAAGCCATTTCCCCACATTAACAGGACATACTGTATAAATAAGATATTAAAATAAGATATTTTACACCTAAGAACTCTGATACTTCATTTAACAGTTGTATTTTATTTTAAACAACACGAATTCTGTAATCAACAATCAGAGTTTATTCAATTACTAAACTTTACCAGATTGTAGTATTGATGTCTCTAATTTAAAAGAAAATAATATTTTATTAATCATATTTTTAATTCTGAACATATCTTTTATTTTAAATTTTATTGCACAAAATCAATGAAGTCTACAAACCAAAAAATATTTGAATTGTGTAGGATTTTAAAGAAATGTCTTCAAAAGAAAAAAGAGAATTAATTTCGAGAATTGCAAATGAAACCACTGCACTCATATGAATAATTCACTTCTCTCATATGGACTTATGGGCAAAATTATAAATATTTACTCCACAAGAACTTCTCAAAATAAAAATGTTAAATACTGAAAGGAGCCAAAATTCTACATATCCGCAAGTTTTCCGAAAAGCATTTATTTGTCATCCTGAAGAACTGGATTGCTGACAGCCAAAATCATAAGTATTTAAGATCTTTGCTTGATTAACCATTTTTATGCTGGTGGCAAGAAAATAAAAGCTAGTGTATTTTGAAATGGTTAAAGAAATATCTTGAAAGAAAATCTGGAAAATATTAGAGACTTTGTAGATCTTTATAAAACATTAAAAAAATATATTTTATCAGAAGCCCCATTGGACACCTTAAATGATATAAGGATTCAAGAAAACGTATATTTAATTTTAGAAAACTTGTTTTCTGATATAAATAATACACTTATTACACAATGTAAAAGAAGAGGAATTCATTTTAATATTGTAACACACAATTTAACAAATTTAAACATAATTTGTGAAACTGTTGCAAGAAAATGTCTTCAATGAAAAAAAGAATAATATAACTTTTAGAAAAGCAAAGGTCTTGAACTCTATACAAAATGTTGCGTAAGAGTATATAATTACTTGACAAGAACTTTACAACATAAAAAGTCGTAATACAGAAAGCAATAAATACAAAAATAATTCTATTTTCAAAAGAGTATCAATAAATGCCGCTGAAGAGTAGATAGAAAATTGTATAGATAGTAAAAACGCATTTATCTTTTATATTGAAAACTGAAATCCTTACAAACTCATATTAGAGGTACTTGGTTGACAAAAACAGTGTAAAATCAAAAGTCTTTAATGCTAGAGGCAACAACAGTGCAGACAAAAAGTTTGGATACACTATAAGAACACACACACATAAATGCAAAATATATTTGTTACATATTATTAAATAACACTGGGCAACAGTCATTTTATATGAACAACTGCTACAGCTGTTTCTTATGCATTTTGCTATGCTAAAGCCTAATATAACCATAAAAGTTGCACATAAGGTTCAGTTTTTTTATAATTTTACAAAATTATTTCAAGAAATGTACCTCTATTAATAGTTAGTAAAACAATTTGTTTTGATATCATTCTATATTTTTTTGCAAAAATCCGATAATAAGATAGGCAATAATGGTATCGTAGTGTAAATTATAATAAAATATCGGAAAAACGCTACATCTGTCAAAACGTCCAATGCACTTGGTTGGTCTACATTAACTATACTTTGCATTTAGGTGTATTTTTTTTTTTTTCTTCAAAGACTAGGTTCATTAAAGGACAGAGACATTGTGAAAACAATCCAAACATTTTTTTTCTGTTTGTGGTAAAGTTACTTTGAAGTCCAAATGATGAAATATTACTCTGTTCATTAAAATGGCATATGAACTTAATTTCGGGCATAAAACCGGCGATCAGGACAAATAATGGGCCTTCCATATTTGCTGTGCGTCATGCGTAACATTACTTAACGGCTGGTTTAATAAAATATCTCGCTATACATGGTTTGTCCGGAAAGTAACGAGAACGATTTTTTTTGCTTTAAGCCAAAAGATCTGAGAGTGGAATGCATGTAATTGGTGGTTAGATATATGGTTTAAACTAGTTTTTTAACCTCTGAGCTATTACAGAGTCTAAATTGACGACAAAGTGGACTGCCGTTTAGGGGTCATGTCACGGTTCAAAATTGATACGGGATACAATTTTTTGTTAGGCTTTAAGTAAGCATCTAAAACGATTGCTATCAATTAGAAAGCATACTTAGAGAATGTTTGAGGAAACGTAAAATTGTTTAGTTGATACAAATGTTTTAAAATATATATATATATATATATAACGAAACTAGAAAAGCGATCGCGCAATAAGGTCAAAAAAGTCTTCAGAAAATATAGCTAAGATAAAAGCAATTTTAAACTATGATTGACATTTACATTTCGGATTGCTAGTAGATAAATTAGGCATTTAAAAATCCATTGTGCATGAGATTATCCCAACCAAATTACAGATGTTCGGAGAGTCTGTGCTAAGTCTCGATACGACGGAACATTATTCGTCGGTATTAGTAAGGGATTTTGGCAAAAAAAATCTATTGCTGCCAATTTTTATTCTGTAGCCTAAATCTGCTTCTTTTTGGTTTATATTTGTTTCCTAGTTTCTTATTTAAGTTAAAAAGACAACATTTTGACACTATTAAACTCGTATAAGATTTCGTGACGAGTGCGCCCTTACTAATACCGACGAAAAATGTCAGTCTAGGACTTCTTGGAGGATTACTACAAATGATAAAACCGCGAGAAATGGTATATTGATGCCTAAAAGATGTATGTTCAAGAATATTAAGTGAATTTAATTATATTTTAAAATATAAAATAGTTCTGGCATCATTGTCATTATTTACCGAACAATCCATGTATGATGTCATTTGCAAAGTCCTATGATATGGAGAGAACCGAAGGACCACTTTACGAACTGTTATTTCTGTATAATAAAAGTTACTGAAATGACAAGCAAACCCAAACAAGCGTCAAATATCCCAACCCTTCTTCAGCTGTCAGACCTTCTCCGCACAGTCACGAGCTTCTAGTTCCAGCACCACTTAAAATTGGAGTGTAGATTCAGAAAACTCTGGCAATAAAGATTTATAATCAAGCTCAAAGAAAAAGGATACAGATTTTTGTAAAATGTCTACAGAATCTCATAGGATTAATTAGGCTGAACTCAATGATTTAGTTCGTGATATAAACCTGTCAAAAAGCAGGTAGAATTAGGAAGGGCACTAAAATGACTTCTTATCGCTGAACAGTATTGGAAACTTTTGTTCTCCTCAGAAGGAGATGTCAATTCATTGATGAGTGAGTTAGGTTAGGTTGATTATAGATGCATCTAAAATTAGTTTAAAAGCTGTCCTTCTTTAAATTGGGAATGAGAAACTTCCAATTCCGTTTGCCTACGCAGCCTATATAACATAGTTGCACATTATATGTATGTTATAAAATTATGTAGCATAGCATTATATAATAAGTTCCCTGTATTTGGATATTGATATTTATCTGGGAAAATATAAAATATTCATATGACAACATGAAGATTTTGTTTTCAAAAATACAATACGAAAAATATTCTCTGAACATATGCGGCGATTTAAAAGTAGTAGCAATTTTATTAGGGTATATAAAATTCTGTTGTATTTTTATATAAGTGGGACAGTAGAGATCGAAAAAAATATTTAAATATCGAGAAGCAGTAGCCAACTAGAAAACTGACAACTGGATATGTAACCACTTATAAATATAATATTTACCCCCCACACATCAAGCTTCTAATAATAAACATTTTTGTCAAGTCAATCGATAGCAGTGATTTCCTATTTCTAAAGACCAACTTCTGCAGGATCAGTGAGGCAAAAATAAAAGGTGGTGCTTGTGAAAAACCATGACTTTACAGGAAGTTTGAATGACGTTAAAAAAAAGCTGCATGGAAGTCTTTTAAAAAAAGTTGTAACAGAATTTCTTATCAATAAACAAGCTAAAAATTGTAGAGAACTACTTAGTTGCAGAACATCTTAATGCATATAAAGCTCTGGGATGTAACATATCTCTTAAAATTATTTCTTTGTATTTACACTTGGACTTCTTTCCTGAAAATCTTAATGACGTAAGCGACGAACACGGCGAGCGTTTCCACCAAGATATTTTATCAATTGAAATCCGTTATCAGGAAAACTGTAATTCAAATACGTGTCCAACAATAGGGAGACTAAAAAGATATATTTCTTAAACAAAATTCAGTAGAAAATAATAATAATAATAATATAACATATTATTTGTAATTCTTAAAGTACATTTAAAATACAATACGAATATAAAACGATAATAATAAAACAAGCATGCAATTCTACATAATTAAAAACTATAAGGCGAGATTCAGTTTAGCATAACAAATGCTAAACTGGTCCTTCATAACTTTAAATAATATAAATGAACATACCGGGTGATCGATAAAAAGCGCCCAAAACCATAACTCATGTATTTAACTGTATGTTTTTTAGTTTACGTGAAGTGATTATTACACTAAAAAAAACAGTTATTCCTTACTTTACTTTTTATTTGTATCGTTAGATGTACATTTCGAGACACAAGGTGCTCATTATCAATAACAAACTGGATTATTACAACTATTTGCGCGGTATATACAGCGTGTAATCGAACTAATGTACAGCCTCTTAAGGGCGTATACACAAAATATTTTGACACCAATTGCAGCAAAAATAAAATCGAAAAATAATATTGGATTTTTCATAATTTTTCCTGCATTTTTTACTTTTTGAGAACTTCTGGTTACCTGTGTTCATGATATTTTTCGTGGATGCGTAAGTTGTTGTATTTTTTATTTACTTATACTACTGCGAGGCGCATAAATCACTTCGCACGCACTAAACACGTACGCTGTCTCGAATGACTAGATTAAACTAGGTCACTCATTTGTGGTATTGTTTATTTACTGTTACTACTGCGAGACGTATAAATCACTTAGTACGCACTACACACACACACACACTGTCTAGAATTACTAGATGAAACTGGGTCACGTATAAAAAAATCACAATAAGTGTTCAAATTGACGTCCGCCGCACTCAATGCACATTTGGGCTCTACGTATCCAATTTGCACGAACAGTAGCAAACATTTCACGAGGTTTTTCACGAATGGTATTAGCCGCGGCGTTTACTCGTTGTATCAGCATTTCAGCATTGTCAATTTCCGTAGAGTACACTTCACTTTTAAAGTATCCCCAAAGAAAAAAATCTAAGGGGTTTAAATCCGGACTTCTTGGAGGCCATGGTACAGGGCCTCCACGACCAACCCAACGTCCTGGAAACTCATCATCAAAATATCTTCTAACGCGCCTTTCATAGTGAGCTGGCGCACCATGTTGCAAATACCACATTCTTCTAAGAACCGCTAAGGGTACATTTTCTAGAAGATCTAATAGGTCATCTTGCAAAAACCGTACATATCGTTCTCCATTCAAATTAAATGGGAACATAAATGGCCCAATTAATTGATCATTTAAAATACCTGCCCAGAAATTAAGGGAGAAGCGATGCTGGAAATGAGTTCTACGCGTAACACGAGGATTTTCTATTGCATAAACATGCATATTATGGAAATTAAAACTTCCATTACGGGTAAAGCACGATTCGTCGGTCACTAAAATGTCTTTGGTAAAGTTAGGATTTTGAACATTTTGTGCCAAAATCCATTGACAAAATGCAATTCTTTTGGGAAAATCATGGGGTTGAAGATGTTGTACACGCTGGTAGTGATACGGATAAAAATTATTGTCTCATATAACACTGCTGACAAATGTGTGCGATACATTTAGCTGAGCGGCGATAATACGGGTACTTAAACCAGGATCCGCTTCCAACAGATTCAAAATTTCATCTTCCGCTCGCAAATATCGCATTGGACGGTCGCCACCTCCGACGGCTCCGGCGACGGGTTGCAAACTTCCAGTGTCGCGTGCTCTTTATAATAAATTTCTAAATCGGTTTGGCGGTGGTAAGTGTCGTTCAGGAAATCGCTCTTGATAAATTCTTACAGCTTCCGCGGAATTACACCGAGTTTCGCCGTAAATAAGAAACATGTCTGCCAATTCAATGTTTGAATAAACGTATCGCGCCATGTTACAAAATGTAGATGTTTCATGGAATAAGTTTCACCATAGACTAAACAGCAAACTATTTTTATGTTTAAAAATCATCCACCCTCGCCGCTCTTATCTAAACATTTCAATAAGAGTGGAGATAAAGTGAAGTGTGAACCTAATAAGGAAAAATATTGAATTTCATTAACACGTTTAGAAAATATTCGGAATTTAGTCAGCAATGGGTACTTATGAAAACGATAAGATAGACATAATTCTTCACAATCCGGCCCACTTTTCTCTGGATGGTGTAATTCGATATCCAAATCGTTTTAAAACTACTAGTCTATGTGGAATCTCTCTTAAATTACGCAATCTGCGCGTATACCAGATACCACACACATGTGGCCTATTATTATTAATTATTTTTAATAATTATTTGTTAGCTATCTACTAAAGTTAAGGTAATTTCAAATGCAGGTATTGTTTATTTAAACGCTGCCCCTTATGTGGTAGAGAGCCTGTACAGTAGTTCGTTTACACGCTGTATATCTAAAGGGATTTAGAAAAAACCAATTAAGCTAGGTGTACTCTTGTATTTATTGACTGATTTGATTGAACTAAAAACCAAAGTCAATGACCGGTTAGATACTAAAAAAATGGAATGAATATTGATTTTTTCAATAATAACTTCATTCCCAAATAATAGCCAACTTAAGATTTTTAAATGGCTGTTTATAGTTTTTCTAATTTTATTACATTAAACATTTTTCTGAATCCAATAACGCCCAATTTCTGGTTTTTGTTCAATGTTTTGGCGATTTTTTTGAAATCCGGTATTTAAAATTATATATTTTAAAAATTATAGTGTGCCTTGTAAAAAAAAGTGAAAAACGTCATTCATTGTGAGGTTATGCCATTAATAATAACGAAACAAAAAATAAGTACCTACGTTACAACTTAATGTAGATTAAAAGTGAAGGAAAAATGGAACTATTTTGTTATTTCAATATTTCGATTATTACTCATTACTCACTACTTTTCAATGTTTTATACGCGTAGCGCATGAAGTAAAATTTCGAGTTTAGAAAAGCCTGAAAATTTGATTTAGTCACCAAACTTTAAGGCTTTTTTAAACTCGAAATTTTTTTTCATGCTTAGTCTGGGAGTGGAAACACTCGTTTGAACTTTAAATTTAACTCTATTATAAAATCGACGTATGTAATATAATAAATCATTCATTGAAAACATAAAAAAGTTGCAAAATTTTACCTAAAATCAACTTTTAGAATTAACTTTATAATTTGCTTGGCTCTTAATGGGTTAATATGTTATTCCTAGGAAAAGCAGTATTTATTAAATATTAACGTTGCATTTAATATAATAACAAATTGAATAAATCGACAAAAATCTAGAAATATCGAAAATCTCGACTTATACATACTAATTCTATTTATAAATTTTAATCAATTTCGACAGCTTTTAATCAATTTTAAAGTAGATAATTTCATTAGCTAAAAACATTTTATTTTCTAATCGTTCGATACATATTTCAAGTGCTAAGCACTCATCAATAACAACTATGTTGATTAATGATTCATTTTTGAGTGAAAACTTGCCCGCAACAATTTTAAAATGTATGATTTTTTTATATCTACAGAAATGTTTGTACACCAATTCTAATTAACCTTGTATGTCCGCACTTTTAGTCTGCAATGTAACTAAAAATACTTGCAATCTAAGAGAATGATGCAGAAAATTCGAAAACGAAAACTGAAGAGAAATTGTAGTGATTAGAATATTATTTAAAAGTAATTATTTTTTGCAATAGAAAGCGTCAAATTTCATCAGTCGAATTAATTTTATTGTAAAATTAAATATAAATGAATGCTTATGTTTGTTCAGACGAGCATGTCCAATAAAATTATTACGTTTGGATTTTGTAAGAGATTATACAGCGTGTAATCGAACTAATGTACATCCTCTTAAGGGCGTATACACAAAATATTTTGACACCAATTGCAGCAAAAATAAAATCGGAAAAAAAAATATTGGATTTTTCATATTTTTTCATGCATTTTTTACTTTTTGAGAACTTCTGGTTACCTGTGTTCATGATATTTTTCGTGGATGCGTAAGTTGTTGTATTTTTTATTTACTTTTACTACTGCGAGGCGCATAAATCACTTCGCACGCACTATCGAGACGTATAAATCACTTAGCACGCACTACACACACACACACACACACTGTCTAGAATTACTAGATGAAACTGGGTCACGTATGAAAAAAATCACAATAATAACATAGACATGATTCTTCACAATCTGACCCACTTTTCTCTGGATGGTGTAATGCAATATCCAAATCGTTTAAAATCTACCAGTCTATGTGGAATCTCTCTTAAAATACGCAATGTGCGCGTATACCAGATACCACAAACATGTGGCTTATTATTATTAATTAATTTTAATAATTATTTGTGAGCCATCTACTAAAGGTATGGTAATTTCAAATGCAGGTATTGTTTATTTAAACGCTGCCCCTTATGTGGTAGAGAGCCTGTACAGTAGTTCGTTTACACGCTGTATATGACCTTATTCCCCATTTAACATACAATACGTCTCCTGGTACAGGAATGCATCCCTCTTTGAGCGATATACGGGTTAAGTTATGTTAGGTTAGTTGTTAACCTGTAGCACGAGTAGCATGGGTGTCACGAATGGCGTGTTTGCGGGCATCCGGATAAGCACAATTTGTCCGGAGGGTGTAATCTTGTTTAGAGGCGATAAAGTGCTACATTCATTAGCGAAAGCAGGAGAGAATTTCGGTTAAATTTTCAAACAACCCGCGCCCCCGATTTATGATTTTATTCTAGCAATTTAAAATTCATCCCGCAAAGTAGTTTTACTTTCGGGGGCGAAATCCAAGAGAATATTTAAGCAATCCGCCTTTGGACGTTCATGAGTTTTTAAGACTTATTTTGAATGGGAATAAGGACCGGAATAGTGCAAAAGAAAAACAAGGGGTGGGCTGGTTATAAAAAGTAATACGTTGAATATGTGATGTCGTTCGCGAGTGAGCGAGAGGAGAGGTCTTAGGCTGGCGCATGGAAGACGAAGATGCCGCCGATCGATACATCATTTGGGCTGTTTCCATGGCAGCACGTGCCTCTATCCCCCTGCGCCCCCATGCACCCCTTTTATATTAGTTGTATATAGGGTGCGCGGGAGGAGGGGGGAGGGGGTGCTCCCCGTTCCAGGGGTAGGGGTAGGAAAATGAATATTTTCTATTTAACTTTATGTATGCCTAAACCCTTACATCCTTAATGGATGCGAGCTTAAAGCTTCACTGTTGACACAATGGTCCTTCCGGGGATGGGGATGAGGATGAGGATGGAGAGGTCATGGCACCGTTTAACCTTCTCAAGGCAGCCCTTATGTTTCAGTCATTGCCCACTTAAGCTAGTTAACATGCTTATCTATCATATCATTATTTACACAATCAAACATCTTATTTACAATTTTTTGATTATTTATTTGTATGTCATCATAAAAAATTAAAACAAATAAATGATGGTATATAATGTGCAAGAGGGGCGGTTACCCCAGGCCTCTCAATGTTAGGAGCCTTACAATTCACAACACTAGGAGCCTATTAACTCACAACATTGGAGGCTTCACAGTAGTGATAATCTAATTAGTTGAAGTGGAACCTATCTTTTGCTCTTCAGTTTTTGACGTGTGAAAATATGTAGACCCGCTTTTTTGGCTCTTCACTTTTAAATGTTACAAGAAATAACGCAAAATGGCGAACACCCTAATACCCCAAATTTAAATTATTTTCTTAATTTGAATAATTACTGGATTAGCAATACATATATATTATCTGTTTCGTAATATTTTATGATTTTCTTAATTTGAAAGTTTCATGATTGTCAAGAATGTTTCTAAACATAGTAAATTTATATTAATTAAATCTGTTGATATTTATACAATTTTTACTTTCCTCGTATATAATAAATGCAAAGTAAAAGTATAATTTTCTTTAAAATTGTTTTGTTCATCTCGTTAAGTATTTAGAATATCGACAAATGTTACAAATAAAAGTTGTAAGTCTCATCGAAATACTTCCATGTATAATAATTTTCTGTAGTTTCAATAGTTTGAGAGATATTACAAAATCCATGATGACCGACGAAAATCTGGCAGAATACCAAAATTGTCAAAACTTTGCGCACTTATCACTGGTCGTGTTATCCACGAAGTAACGAGAATGCAATTTTATATCGGAAATGACCCCTATTTCTGATACAAAATTGCATTCTCGTTACTCTGGTGTCCTAGTACCGGCCTGAAAACGCTAAACCACGAATAAATTTGTGATTAATTTTATTTCACTCGATTTCAAGTGTTTATACAGATCACTCTGGGATTAGTAACAGGGACATCGACGTCTTTGTTGTTAATCCTTGAGTGTTTCGACGAAGTGCGACCGTTACTTCCACCTGAGTTTATACAGATCTACAACTTTCGTTTAAAACATTTTTTGATATTCTTAAATACCGGAAAAGTATTACGATAGACACATCACCATTTTTGTAGGTAAAATATCCGCCCGTTTATTATAACACTTGAACAGGGCAATCCAAAATTTACAATTATTTCGAACAAATCATATCTTATGACGCATTAACATTTTTATGTATAAATATTACCCCTCCTTAATCCCAAGGTGACCGCCCAGCTTCCGCATTTCTGAAATATGCCTTTATACGCCATCCCCTGCCCTAATAGCAGAAGCAAACATGGAAAACGGCTAAAAGCAACCAAAGACTCTCCTGGTTAGAAAAATACAAATAAGATACGAAATAAACTAGAACGCAAGACGAGAAGGAAGCACAGAAAAAAAAAGAATACAAAAAAGAAGATTGTGAAGAGAGAGAAGAAGAATACAAAAGTACAAGATGAGAAAAAAAAGAAAGAGAAGAGTTTTCTTTTTCTCGTAGAGAAAAACACCTGTTATGCTACGATGACGAGTGAGAAGTATGAAAAAATTAACAGAAATGTTCGTCTTCAAAAAATATAAAAATATCTTCTCTTTCTTCGTTTTTATTTCATTTTATACTTCTGTACTCTTCTTCTGTCTCTTCATAAACTTCTTATTCATATTTTTCTTAGCCTCTTGTCCAGTTTTGCTGCGATGACGAATGTGAAGAAGAAGAGTATGAAAAGAAGAGAGAAAATAGTTTATAAAAAAGAAGAAGAATAAGTAGACGAATTTTTGCTTTCAGGAAATATAAAAATATTTTCTCCTCCTTCGTTGTTATCTCATTTTGTACTTCTGTACTCTTCTTATGTCTTTTCATATTCTTCTTACTCGTATTCTTTTTGGCCTCTTGCCCTGTTTTGCTGCAATGACGAATGTGAAAAAGAAGAGTACGAAAAGAAGAAAGAAGATAGTGTAAAGAAAGAAGAAGAAGAATATGAGGACAAAAAGAAGGAAGAAGAAGAGTAAAAAATGAAGGAAGAAGAGTGTGAAAAAAGAACAGGAGTTTTCGTCTTTAGAAAGTAAATTACTCTTTAACTTCAGAAGTAATAAACTCTCTTCTCTTTCTTTTTATCTTATCTTCCACTTCTGTATTCTTCTTATTTGTCTTTATAATCTCCTTTTTTATATTCTTCTTGCCCGCTTACCCTATTTTGTTACCGCGCCGAGTGTGAAGAAGAATAGTACGAAAAGATGGAAGAAGATATTATTAAAAATAACAAGAGTTTTCGTCTTCAGGAAGTTTAAACTCTTTCTTTCATTCTTTCTTTTAATCTCATCTTGTACTTCTGTACACTATTTCTTTCTCTTTATAATCTTCTTTTTCGTATTTTACAAAAAAAGAAGAAAGGATATAGTATGAAAAAGAACAGACGCTTTTGTCTTTAGGAAGTATAAAACTATTTTCTCTTTCTTCCTTTTTATCTCATCTTGTACTTCCGTGTCCTTTTTTTTTCTCTTTATAATCTACTTTTTCATATTGTTTTTGTCCTCTTACTCTTTTTTACTACTACAAATTTTGAGGGATGTATATTTTGAATTTCACGTCAAATCAGTGTTTTATACGTGGCGCATGAAGTAAAATTTCGAGTTTAGAAAAGCCCAGAAAATTTGTCTCGGGTCGCTGCGCGACCCGAGACAAATTTTCACGGGGCATTTCTAAACTCGAAATTTTACTTCATGCTTAGTCTGGGAATGGAAAACACAATTTTCTGGGCTTTTCTAAACTCGAAATTTTACTTTATGCGCCACGCGTATGAAACACTAAAATATTGTAGAATTTATTTATATTTAAACTTCACTTGAAATCTTTTTTTTATACGCGTGGCGCATGAAGTAAAATTTCGAGTTTAGAAAAGCCCAGAAAATTCGTCTCGGGTCGCTGCGCGACCCTCGACAAATGTTCACGGGGCTTTTCTAAACTCGAAATTTTACTCCATGCTTAGTCTGGGAGTGTAAAACACTCGTTTACAGATTAAAATAGAATTTTCTCTACTTTTCTAAACTCGAAATTTTACTTCATGCGCCACGCGTATAAAACACTGATTTCTTGTGAATAAAAAAAAGGTATTTCTTCTGTTATTACCTGAAGTTGCTTATTTTTTTATAAGGAATACATATCTTATGAAATTAAAACCAGGGTGCCTTAAAATAATTATATTTTATGATTGAGTGTTCCAAGCTAATAAAAAGTTGAGAACCACTGGTGGCGTGAAGTTTGTAATTTTGCCCGTGCGAGTAACTTTTTTTTACAAAACAGTGCGAGGGCCGCTTTTTTGTGTTCGTACTGAAACGTGCAATTTGGCGCCCCAAATCGTGGCGCGTTAGGCCTTGGCCTCATGGGAAATCCGGTCCTGGTTATATCTATTATAGTTTGATTTTAACCTTTTAAGGTTTCATCTTCCTGAAGGACGCTATAAATACATGCATAAAATTTTATCAAAATTATATATGCATATAAACAGAATCACATTTACTACGTTTACCCTATGGACCAAAATTAAACGAAAATAAGGTATGTCAATTGGTCGCATAAGATAAACTTGAATTACCATTACAACATGACGTTATTCTTATATTACACGATCAGTTATTATTTTTTTGTTTCATTAATATAAAACCACAATCATACCTACAAAGTTATAAATTTAGATTAGATGTAATTTATTACGTTTTTCTCTCTTTGGGCATTAAAAGGGGATTTTTATCCGGTAGTCGCATAAAGTTGTCAGTATGATTGAGTGGATGATACGGCACAATAAGTTTCCCCTCTCGTTGCCCGTTTCGCTATAGCCCCAATTTTATTACACATTTAATTAAACCTGACGCATGCTTAAATAAATATCTACAGTGTACAGCGGTGCAGTATATCACGGCCGCGATGCAATATACTGAATACACTCTTCTGCTTTCTATTGCACGAATAAAATAAGAACGTATTAAACTGTATAAAACGACCCTATATATACACCAGTAAAGTCCCTTCAAAGAAGATTCATCTTTTCATCGTGTATATGAAATGTAGTTAAGTACATTTTAATATGAGATATTTCAACTAGATTTTATAATATATTAACGTAAACGTAAATAAAACTGCGTTGGCTATAAAAGATAGAAAATGGTTAGTTTCATTAATCACAAAAAAGATACCCATATTATCCTACTTAAAGTTGAACATTCTGAATATATTGCGATTTTTTTCGTAAGTATAGATATTGTAATGCATATTTTGTGTTTTTATAAATGTTCAATTTGAAGCTTTAAACGAGTGTTTTCCACACCCAGGTTAAGTATGAGTTTGGTTTAGTCGCGTAGCGAAGCGGAGCGAAGCGAAGCGAAGCGAAGCGAAGCGAAGCGAAGCGACTAAACCAAATCTTCAAGCTTTTCTAAACTCAAAATTTTACTTCATGCACCACGCGTTTAAAACATTTATCGTGAACTTAAAATTATACTGCTCTAGCGGTATATTTTACGATATTGCAGTGTTTTATTATGTTTTACTTTTTGTCGCAGCCCTTTTCGTTTTTAACTTGTTTTATAATAAACTGTTTTTGAAAGAAACATTTAAATAATTTGAACGTTTTTAAATCACTCAAGAAAGGTTTAAATTATTTTAATATTTCTTTTACCAGATCGCCCTGTTTTACAAGGCAAGTACTGCGATGGACTCCTCACCATTTCAAGAGTTATATTTCAAAATTGTAGACGCTAAGTTTACTAAATAAACAAATAATGCACAGGAGTTTGTGTTAATTCTAAATTGGAATAAAAAATAACACCGACTCTATTTAATTTATGTCATAAAATTTACAACGAAGCAATTTGAAAAATAAGTTTCTGATTGATCGACAAGGGTCTCCATTCCCAGACTAAGCATAAAGTAAAATTTCGAGTTTAGAAAAGCCTAAAAATTTGGATATGCTAGGGCGCGCGAGCAAAGCGAGTTGTGCCCCAGCAAATCCAAATGTTCAGACTTTTCTAAACTCAAAATGTCACTTAATGCGCCACGCGTACAAACCACTAACCAATTGAAATCTTCAAGCAATTGGTTATAGTGAAATAAATTTTGTATGTCAATTATCAATTGTTTAAATGTTGAGGAAAGCGCTATGATAGACACATCACCATTTTTTGTATTACAAATAGAAAATAATTCACTGTTTTGTGTTGTAGACGACGACTTTGTGGTACATGTTAAATTAACTTGTAAATAATACACGTTTAACTTTGTTTAACCACTGTATTTTGCACTCAATGTGTGACTTTAGTTTCGACTATCTAGTAGTCATTATTAAACTTAAAGTGACTTTAAGTTTGATAATGACTACTACATAGTCAAAACCATAGTCACAAATTAAGTGCAAAATACAGTGATTAAACAAAGTAAAAAGTGTTTTATTTACAAGAATATAATTGATTCCCAAATAAAAGCAGTGAATATACAATCAAAATAACTTTAAAAATGTTAGTTTTCGATAAAAGTTAACGTCTATACACATCCTCAGCCGTATATCTTGAACTTTGTATTAAATCGGTGTTTTATACGCGTGGCGCATGAAGTAAAACCAAATGTTCAAGTTTTTAGAAATTGAAATTTCACTTCGTGCTTAACCTAGAAGTGGAAAACAATCGTTAGAAGTTTAATTCAGGAAAAGGATAAATATAAATGAAATTGCCAATTCTTGGTTGCAGAATACTTCAAACATTAAAAGTGCGATTCTTTTCGCAATCTACAACAAGTTAGTCTTACAAAGACTATATCAAACACTCATTGAAACAACTACTTCCCGGGCTTATACCCCGACGGACATTGAATTATACAACAAGTGTTTGCTGTTACATACAGTAACCTACTGCAAATGTAACAATTTGGGTCAAATTATTCAGGCCATCTATAGACGCGTTTCGAGATTTATCTCTCCTCAGTATAGCTAAGTATAGTCTAAGGTGTCAAATTGTTTAGAGGTAATGGCAAAGCTATACTGAGGAGAGATAAATCTCGAAACGCGTCTATAGATGGCCTGAATAATTTGACCCAAATTGTTACATTTGCAGTAGGTTACTGTATGTAACAGCAAACACTTGTTGTATAATTCAATGTCCGTTGGGGTATTAGCCCGGGAAGTAGTTGTTTCAATGAGTGTTTGATATAGTCTTTGTAAGACTAACTTGTTGTAGATTGCGAAAAGAATCGCACTTTTAATGTTTAAAGGATAAATTATATTAGCCCAAAGCGGGTTTCTTGAGGAACCTCAGAAGTTACTTAAAACTGGCTTCGAAACTTAGGTAACTTTTTTCATTCAATTAAGTTTACAGAAATGAGAGATATAAAGATTTAAAATTTCTATGAGTTTAGTTGAAAGTGCATGAAAAAGTGGTTGAGATATTTAATTTATTCTTAAATAATATTAAAATTTATAAATTTCTGTGTAAATTCAGTGAATTTTAGGATCTGATAATTTTGTACACATTTTGTCCTAGTTTTCTTTTTATTTTATAACAATTGAAATATTTAACTTTTTCTTCAACAATGTCAAAATGTATTTAATTCTGTGTATATTTAGAACATTTTAGAATCTGGTAATTTCCACATATTTTGTCTATTTCTTTAAATTTCATATCAATTTAGAAAAAACTTGCCGTTATTATATTATATTATCTATAAACGTTGAACATTAAATATTCTGATGATTTTTGTACAATTTTAATTTATAATTTTTGCTAAATGTAATGGAATTTTCTCTTCAAATTTAAATAATAAAATTACTTAAAAAAAAACTAGTCCACATATTATTGGAATTCTGTATAAAATATTCACTTTAAAAAAAAAATCAAGTTCATTTTCATTAAATTAATCATTGTTTTTAACTTAAGTACAAAGTTTATTTTCTGTTAAATGTATCAAAATCTAACGTTTCCTTGATAATCTTAGATTAGAAAAACATAATATTTGTTGCTTTAAAACCAGGTATCAACTAAATGTAATTTTTTTTCTAAATATCAGCAATAGCTGAATATTAAACAAAATGTTTCTAATTAAATTTCAATTTCAATCACCAAAAGACAACGTGAAAATTCTGAAAATTTTCAAAGGTTTCTAAAATGTCAACAGAAGTCATTGCTTGATTGACTAAAACAAAGATCTAAATTTATTTTAGGATATTTACAATGTTAAAAACTTCCGTTTTGTATAAATCAATGTTAAATTGTTGTTTATATTGACAAACAAATAATTTATTACAAATCATAAAATAAAGAATAACATTTTCAAAATAAATGCTTTTACACAAAAATCATAAAACTGAATCAATACAATATTTTACAATATATATTGGTTAATTTTTTGATTAGCCAACCAGATTCGGGATTTATATTTCTTAGGTTCTTGAATGCAATTGATTAATTGTTTGACAGAAAAGTGGTAATAAAATGATGAAAGTAATGTTTCGCTACTTAATTAATCTTTATGATAGGGCAATTAAGCACATGGCAACCATATGGAAAACATAACCTCAAATTTATTTTGAAATCAAATGTCAGAATTATAACCAGAGTATCTAACCACATATATCAACAGAATAAAAACATCACCACATCTGGTTGGCAAATGAAAAATAAACCGAATATATCAATCTATCGAATGTATCTTTCCTTTATTGGTGGTTTAACATAATGTTTTATACAAGTTCTAAATACTGTTTTATGAAGTTCTTTGCTTTTTAATTAAGTTTATTACCGGAATATTTTTTTCATCACTTTCATCATTACTAACGTTTCACAGCAGCATTTTGGTTTTTGATACCGCAAAAATAAGTTTATTTCCAAATTATTTATCCGTTATTATAGACATAAAAGCAAAGTCTTCTTATAAGTGAGAAGTTAATAGAAGAAGAAATTAACCTTTATTGGCACAATAAAATAATACATACTATTATACAAATTCAAACATATTTTTCTCTATCCTAAATTAAAATTATATAAACGGACAAAAACAAGAGCAGAAGAACGAACGACAGCAAAAAATCTAACTAAACATCTCTTCTTTTAATAGTGTACGCTCAGCAGCTAGCTACATCTCCCTGGTCTTATTCTCCTTAGCTCTTTTACCACCTCTATCCCTTTTTCGCTCTCACAGAAACTCTCTTCACGTGTACTACCTTTCATACTTCCTTTTATTTGTACCCCCGCACACACATTCATCCAACGCTCCCATTCATCTTTCTCCCTTCCACAAAATAACACACCACATACTCTTCTCTCATCTATACCTTTCTTCCTTTTTCTTCACTCCCACATCTGTACCAAGCAAGTAAACGCAAATCCTCCCCATTTAATACTTTAAAATAGCGCGGCGGCCCTGTAAATACCTGTATGTTCCTATAGTTGGGATTATAGATGCTTTTTTTGTATATTCTCATACCGAACCTGCACCATAACTTCCCCCAGCCGCTCTCCAAATTCAACTTCCAGCTTTCTCCTTCGCGCTATTTTCGCTCTTACTATCAATACCAACCACCCCACTTTCTGATTCAATCAGTCTCTCTCTAGCATCCACCTTAGTCCCACTCCTTTCACCTGCCATTCTCTGTAACAAGCATACCAAGCTGCCCTTACCAGTCTTTCTTCCCCTAACTCACTCACTTTTCTCTCAAACTTCACCACTCTCTTCGCCGCCACCCATTCCACTGATATTCTTTGGCCCTCCTGCAGTACTATATAATTCGGAGTCGCTCTCTCTAGTCCAAGAATCATTTTTAAGTATTGCAGTTGTGCTCTCTCCGTCCTCTCATTCTCACTCACTTCCCATACCTCAGCCGCATACAACAATATTGTCCTCATACATGCATCCTACCATGCCATTTGCATACTAACATTCTCCTCTAACAACTCAGCCCATATTCTCCGCGTCCGCGCCATTGCTACTATCACCTTCTTAGATACAAATTCCACGTGTCGGGCTCTACCACCACTTTCAGAAGACATATACCCTAAATATTTAAATTCTTTCACCCGTTCCACCTTCTCTCCCACCCATTCAAGCTCCTCTATCTTCCTTCTACCACCCCCATTCTTACATACCATCCACTTGTCTTCTTAACATTCGCCCTCTAACTTTTCATAAAATACCTTTAAAGCCTCTCTTTCTTTTCCTTCAGTTCGCTCATAGTCCTAGCCATCACAACCACATCATCAGCATACGCTAGGCTCCAATTTTTTTTGTTTCCCACTACTATTCCTTCCGCCTGCTCTAACTCTAACACTCTCTCCAAATCGGCTACCTACAGATTAAACAGTATTGGGCTAAGTAGACCTCATCTACTCTCACCTTACACCACGCTTCTCTTTATACTTCATTCACCCAATTCACAATTTGTTCTGATACACCCATTCCTTTCAAACACCCAATCAACAGCTCTCTCTCTCTACCGAAACATACGCCGCTTTCAAGTGCACAAACAACAGGTATACCTTTCCTCTTTTTAACAACTCTCTCTCTCAATAAGTGAGTTCAATGAAGCTATTTGCTCCACCGTTGATCGCCCTTTGCTAAACCCTGCTTGGACCTCTGATTATATACATTTTTGTTCTACTTTCCTCTCTAGCCTTTCTTTTACTATAATCATCATGATCTTATAAAGACTGTCCATTAGTGTGATCCCTCTGTAGTTGCTGAGCACCGTTCCGTCTCCTCCCTCATGTACAGGAATCATAACTCCCTCCCCCCACTCTAGGTATAAATATTGTGTTTAAGGTGGCAGCAAGTAAAAAAAAACATTGAGAAACACTGACTCAGTTGACTGTTTTTTACTATAATAGTATTTAGTAATTCGCTTACTTTGTCAACAATATATTCATAATTGCAACATTGACTGTAAGGGCCAGTTACCTGAATTCACTATTTCTGGTGCAACTGGGCCTACGTCTACAAGTGTGATAAAAATGTGTTATTTATTCACTTTGTAGACTGTACTTTGACTACTAATACTGTACCAGAACTGGGCAGGATTCGAATCATTAGAGGATTCAAAAGAGGCATTCGAATCCTTTAGTTAAACTGGATTCGTGATCCGAATTCGTTACATTTTTTTAAGAGGATTCGAATCCAAACGCGGGTGATTCGAACCCTCATAAAAGGATTCGAATATTTATATAAGGATTCGAGTACTTACAAAAGGTTCGAATACTTACAAATGAATTTGAATCGTTAAAAATAATTCGAATTAATTGTGAGGATTAACATGATTTGTGTGTTTTTAAATTTCTCGGTAAAATACTGTTTTATACGCGTAGCGCATGAAGTAAAATTTCGAGTTTAGAAAAGCCCCGTGAAAATTTTCTACGCGGGACTTTTCTTAACTCGAAATTTTACTTCATGCTTAGTCTGGGAGTGGAAACGCTCGTTCGAACCTTCAAACTGATTGCGTTGCTAAGAACATTAAATGACTAAAAATGTTTTTAAAGATAATAATCTAGTTTTCAAAATTTTGTTTAACATTATTTGAAGTAAAACTGACATGGTAGCCACTATCTGAAATGTTAAAGTTTTCCGACATTTCCCTGATTCAAGATTTTTTTCCCTGACCTTTTAATATATCTTTCTTCTGTGGGAAACCCCCAGTTTTTCATTTATTTATTTATTTATTTAACGGTTTCACCTTTTACAATAGTGTATACATATATACTGCCTTTCGAAAAAATCAGAACACAAAGTATTTATTGGACGATTTTAATGAAATTTACAGAATTTGATCATGTAAATGAACTGCATCGATGATCAAAAAAGCAATTGTTTTGGTTACTATTTAATGGTATTTTTCCTTGATTTCACCATTATGAAGAGCTGCTGATTTTTTAATTTAATTGCTTCTAATATCCAAGTAGCCTCTGAGTAGTTTGACGTTTCAGTTTGTAAAACATAAAAAGATGCCCCGTTTCCGTCGGCGTGCACAATATCATCATCTAAGTGAATTTGAAAGGCGTCGTATTATTGGAATGCGAGAAACGGGTTTTTCGGTTCGTGCTATTGCTGAAAGGGTAGGCCGTAGTGTATCGGTGATCGTACGCTGCTGGTCTAGATGGTCCGAAGCTGGGGAGAATCGACGTAGACTTGGATCAGGACGTCCAAGAAGCACCACTGAGCGTGAAGATCGAGCTCTTCGTCTTACAACTTTAAGGGACAGATTTATAACGTCGAGGGCATTGGGAAATGACTGGTTGGCTCTAAATGGCCAAAGAGTATCCATGGCTACTGTTTACAGAAGAATCCGCAGTTTTGGTATAAGATCCTACCATCCACAATTGTGTCTACCTCTTACTCCGCAGCATCGCAGAGCAAGACTTGATTGGTGCAGGGAAAGACAACATTGGACCCATGAATGGAATAACATTATCTTCAGCTATGAGTCTCGGTTCTGTTTATGGGCTCATGATGGTCGCAGAAGAGTGAGACGTCGACGCGGTGAACGCAGAATTTTACAATTTGCTGTTGAAAGACATACGGCTCTTACACAGGGAGTTATGGTTTAGGGGGCGATAGCATATGGTAGTCGGTCTCCTCTAGTTTTTTTAGAAGCAAGTCTTAACGCGATTCGGTATATTGACAACATTTTACGGCCAGTGTTAGTGCCCTATGTAAATGGCTTGCAGAACCCCATTTTTTAGCAAGATAATGCTCGACCTCACACAGCGTCCATTACAAGACAGTTTTTTGATAGTGACAAAATCAATTTGTTACCTTGGCCATCTCGTTCTCCAGATCTATCGCCAATAGAATATGTTTGGGATATGATAGGTGTTAGAATAAGTAACTTACAGCGCCCCGCTTACACTGTAATGGAACTTAGAGGTCAAATTATCGAAGTTTGGAATGAAATACCCCAAGTCGATATTGACAGCCTGACTTCTAGCATGCCTCGACGTGTTAATGAGTGTTTGGGAAATCGTGGAGGCCCAACACATTATTAAATTTTATTCATTTGTTTTTTTGTTTTTCAAGTTGATTTTTTGATCATCGATACAGTTCGTTTACATGATCAAATTGTGTAAATTTTATTAAAATCGTGCAATAAATACTTTGTGTTCTGATTTTTTTGAAAGGCAGTATATATAGAACTTTAACGCAACAATAATGTTCCACAAAAATATAACAAGTGGGGTGTGAATATACATAATATAAATCAAACACAAGTTTAAAGTAACTAATTAAAGTAAAAATAAAAGAAATAAACAATAGCAGCACTATAGCAAATGAATAATATAGAAATAAATTGTATCTCAACTAAGAATTGAAAAATCAATAGATCTTAATTGAGATTTGAAGGCTGTAAATGAAGTCCCAAAGAGAGTGATGGTTCTGAGTCGATCAATTATATTATAATGTCTCATCATTCTGCTCAATGGACTATTTCTGCCAAAGTTTGATCGGTGAAAATGCTCACGAAATGTTAGGTTTATACGTGTATTGCTAGACACGTTGAAATTAATTAAATGGAGCAACTCAGAGCAGTCTATTATCGAATTTACAATTTTGAATAGAACACAGAAATCAAAATAAATGCGCCTATTTTCAAGGCTGGCTAAGTTAATTGTAGCCAGGATATGAGTGCGATTATAATTTATTCTTAAAATGCCAAATTTGTAACTAATATTTAATAGGAATTTGTTTTGCACTCGTTCGATTTGGTCTTTACGGTTGGAATAATGTGGAAACCATATACATGACGCGTATTCTACTTGAGTTCTTACTAATGTGACATAATGTAATTTTTGTGTGCGAATGGATAAGCTGGAACCATACCTAAAAATAAAGCCTAAAGTTTGCATGAATTTACAACAAATGTTATCAATATGCTTCGCAAAAGACACGACAATCGAAGGTTACACCCAAGTCTTTAATGTGTTTTACTGGTGATAAAAGTTGATTATCAATATAATATTGGTTTTCGGATATGTGACCTCTGCCAAACGATATTGCATAATATTTATTGAGATTCAGAAATAGAGAATTATCACAGCACCATTGATGTAAATGATCAAGATCGGATTACATCAATATCCGGTCAGCAAACAAGAGTAACTTGCAATGAACAACGTAACTGGTAATGTCGATAATAAATAATAGGAATAAAAAAGGGCCACAATAGGATCCTTGAGGGACACCAGAAGTTACCGTAATTGGATTTTAAACAAAGCTGTTAAGTTTCACAAATTGTTGCCTATTATTTAAGTAACTGAACAACCACTTTGTAACTTGATTAAAATGGAATGGGAAACACGATCAAAGGCTTTTGAAAAGTCAGTGTACACCGAGTCGACCTGTTTCCCATCCTCAAATGCACTTAACAAAAATGACTGATATATAATAAGATTCGTTAAAGTATACTTTCCTTCACATAATCCATGTTGTTCATTGCAAATCACATTCTTACATGCCCATATCAACTGCTCAGATATTATTTTATCAAATAATTTTGGTATTACTAACGGTGTTGCTATACCTCCGTAGTTCTTAACGTCGCCCCGATTTCCTTTCTTGAATAATGGTGTGATAAAACTTGTTTTCCAATAACTAGGAAATACGCCAGATTCAATAGAGGCTTCGAATAATATGTGGAGTGGAGTACATATAGGGTAGACACATCGTTTAATAAAATACGCTGGTTTGTTAAATTGTTTTCATTGTTTTTGTCAATATTTAAGTTGGTTTTATAAATGTTTACGTGTTATGTAATTTTTATGATGCTTGTTGATTTTGAAAAATTTAATAATACCATATGGCTTTCTTTGTTAGTGTTTTGGGCAATTTGAATAAAATACTATCACTTTTCGTCGAGTTTCCCGGTTTAAATGATATTTAGTGAATTTTTTATTAACATAATTTTCAGGCATTCGTCGATTTTATAATAGAGTTCAATTTGAAGTTTTAAACGAGTTTTCCACTCCCAGACTAAGCATGAAGTAAAATTTCGAGTTTAGAAAAGCCCCGCGTAGAAAATTTGTTGAGGGTCGCGCAGCGACCCGAGATAAATTTTCACGGGGCTTTTCTAAACTCGAAATTTTACTTCATGCGCCACGCGTATAAGACACTGATTTGAAGTGAAGTTCAAAATCACACAAATACATCTTTAATCAAAATAACACAGATATTTAGTCTGTTATCAACGATGTTCAGTGTTAATAATAAATAATTAGGTTTTGAATATTTTTGTTCAAACAACTGATAACGATATTTATATGTTAATGGTGGCAAAATATAATAAAATCAAATTGATTCTTAAAGGATTTGTATTCGTGATTTGAATAAAACAGGATTCGAATCTTTGATTCGAATCATATTAATCTCTGACGAATCTTTTATTCCAGTATTCGTGATTCGAATCATATTAGGTGATTCGGATTCATGATTGGAATCCTTTCCACGAGGATTCGTCCCAGCTCTGTACTGTACAAATACATCGTGAAATTATAAAACTCCACAATGATTTGTATTTAAAATAAAAAGAATCCATTTGGAAATACTCCAAGCACAAATATCTAATTTTGACAAATGCGGCTCAAAAATGTATATCTTGTTTTGGGTGTACCTATTTGGCGGAATCCGCTTTTTTGGATATACATATTTTAAAATCAAAAACAAGAAATGCCTTTTGGGTATCTTGATCAATGTCTTCGATTATCTCTTTCTTTCTGCGATCCCACTTTTAAAAATATTGCCAAAGAAATGCAATGTCAACTATCTTATTTAAGAACTTCATTAATGTTATTTATGTTCAAATATGTTTTAATGATAAAATTGGTTTGCAATGTTTTTTATTTTGTTTCAAGTTATATTTTATAATAATAATTCATTTATTTCCAGTATGAATATACAGACATTCGTGGGTGGGTCAGTTACAGTAAATAAATAGTAAATGTGGTGTAAATAAGGACACTACAAACATATTAAAATTGATACAATCAAACATATTAAAACTTATATATAGTTAAAAATCAATTACAGTAAATAAATAATAAATCTGGTGTAAATAAGGACACTACAAATATATTAAAATTGATACAATCAAACATATTAAAACTTATATCTAGTTAAAAAATTAGGAAATAAATTAAATAAATATAATACAAGGTCTGATATAAGATTAAAATATAAG
The DNA here is from genome assembly GCA_932526585.2 of Philonthus cognatus. Taxonomy (NCBI): domain Eukaryota; kingdom Metazoa; phylum Arthropoda; class Insecta; order Coleoptera; family Staphylinidae; genus Philonthus; species Philonthus cognatus. Next base: position 19,070,948 of record OW052244.1, on the reverse strand, counting down.
TTTAAAATATAAAATTACGTTTACAATATAAATTTGAAGTACAGTCATATTATGCCGCACACGTTAATAAATTCATCTACTGTATAGCAGCAGTGATTTAATAATATTTCCTTAACCCTTTTTTTGAATTGTTTCTTTGGTAATTGTTTTATTCTATCAGACACAACGTTATATAATTTTAATGACTGCACTATACATGAATTGGGGTAAAATGCATGACTGTGTTTTGGAAGTCTTATAGTTTTTGTTCTGGTATTGTGTTCGTGATGTACTTGGTTATTCCTTGATAGATATTCATTGTTCTTGACGAATTTAAGAGACCCATAGATGTAGAGGCTGGCCAAAGGCATTATTTTGAGTCGTTTAAATAAGCTTCGACAGCTGCTATATGGTTTTGTATTTGCAATAGCCCTTACTAATCTTTTTTTAGCAACAAATACCTTTTGCAAATTCATTTTTGTTGTACAGCCCCAAAAGATGATTCCATATGTGAGTTGCAATTGACAGTAAGCCATGTAGGTTATTCTAGCCGCTTCTTCGTGCACATCTTTGCGTGTTGCAAATATAAGGTATGCATATTTTGATATTTGCATTGACACTTGTTGAACATGTGAATCCCACTTTAGATCATTTTGTATAGTAATACCAAGAAATTTTACTTCATCCCTTTCATGTAGTGTTTCGCCATTAAATTGTATATTTGTGTGTCCTGTTGGTGCTTTATAGTGCATAATATGAGTTTTTGAAACATTAGCCTTTAAATTGTTATTGGTTATCCAAGAATGTAGTTCAACAAGCACATCATTTGTTGCTTTATTAAGTTCATCTAGACGGTAGCTTTCCATGTTAATGGTGGTATCGTCTGCGAACATTGTAATGTGTCCATTAATATTGAGTGGCATGTCATTTACAAATATTAGGAAAAGAAGTAGCCCTAAAACGCTTCCCTGTGGAACACCAGTCTTCGGAGTGGCTGCGGATGATGTGTAATGAATGTTGTTGAACTGCATTTTTGTTATCTGTATTCTTTCAGAAAGATAAGTTTTGATCAGATTCAGGCAGTTTCCTCTTATTCCGTAGTCAAATAATTTACTTAATAGAATATCGTATGGAACACTGTCAAACGCTTTCGTTAGGTCAATGAAAATAGAGTACACTTGTTTATTGTTTTCCAGGTTCTTGAGAACAAAATCAATAAAACCGAAAATCGCATGCGTTGTTGTTAGGTCATTTCTAAACCCATATTGCTTTGGACTCAATATATTATTATTTTCTAAATAGTTCATTATCCTGTTGTATATAACTCGTTCATATACTCTTGAGAATGCTGGTAAAAAAAAATTGGCCTGTAATTATTTACGAGATGAGCATCTCCTTTTTTGTAAAGTGGGACAATTTTTCCCGCTTTAAGAGCTTTCGGAAATATACCATTGCATAGCAACTGATTAATAGCAAATGTTAGTGGTTTAATAATTTCTTGTTTTGTAAATTTTAAGACATTGATAGATATATCATCTAAATCTTTAGAGGTGGTATTCTTTAAGGTACTTATTATATTACTTACTTCGATTTCGGTTACAGGATAGAGAAAGATTGAACCTGAGCTACTGATACTTATTTGTCTTGAATTGTTTGTTACATGTGTAGTAGGGTCAGTGCAAATCGAACTAAAATGTTTATTCATCGTATTGACGATTTGTTGCGGATCAGTAATTTTCAAATTTGACTCTAAAATATATTTTATATCCTTATTAGGGTTCGCATCTTCATTTTTATTTTCCTTTAGAATTTTCCACATTTCTTTTGATGAGCTTGTTGCTTTTTTTATTCGATTTGTATTGTAACTTCTTTTTTCTGTTTGAATGGAAGATTTGTATTGTTTTTTTAGTGATTTATATGTATTGTAAATTATTTCACTCTTGTTTGTTTTATACATATCATACAATAGATTTAGATTATTTTTTAATTGTTTTAATTTGTTGTTGAACCACGGTATTTTTGGTTTGAAATTATTAACCGTCTTTATTGCAATGGGACAGCAAGTATTTAATGATTTTAGATAATTTGTATAAAAACTGTTAAATGATTCTTCCCCGCCGAACGGTTGGATTTCTTCCCAATGTTTTAAGTGTAACATTTCGTTGAGCTTATTAAGGTTACTTTCAGTTATTTCTCTTCTTGTTATGGTTTTTGTATCTTAGTTCTTACTGCACAAGAACTCGAGTAATTGGCCTCTGTGGTCGGATATATTCGTATCCAGAGCATTAGCATATGTATACTTTATATTTGTAATTAAGTTGTCTATACAGGTGCTACTTGTCTTTGTAACGCGAGTTGGCGATGTAATGGTTGCATTTAGATTATAGCTACTTATTAAATTTAAAAACATAGATACTTTGTGGTCAATTTGTTTGTGTAAATCAAGATTGAAATCACCCCCGATTATTATTTCTAATTGTTCTACTATTATGAGTTTGTGAATTACTTTCTCAAGAATATATAAAAAGTCAGAGAATAATTCGTCTGGTTGACGATAGACGCTTAGAAAAAGAATCTTTCGATTTGTTTGAAAAACGCATTCTGCACATGCTAGTTCTAATATTTTTTACTGGGAAAGATTGTTTATGTCCGGCCTGCAGTATACTTTATATTTATATTTATATTTATCTGCAGCTAAAATTGCGGCTCCACCGTGGCCGTACGTCCTGCGAGAAAATATTGAAACAAGATTATAATTTTTTAATATAATTTTATTATAGTTTAAACAATTATAAAATTGCCATCGAACGTTTTTTTGCCTATGGACAGCTATACATTTTAATTGATCGCGGGAACTATAGAAATTATTCAAGTCAATACAAATAGGTTGAGCAGCCCTGTTCTTAATAAACAAAATTTGTAAATTTGTACAATATCAACAAAAAAATGTACTTAATCAAACACAATGATATTCCTTTCTTCACTTTTATTTTTCTTGCTAGATGAAAATTTCGAGTACTAAATACCCATTATCAAAAGCTAACTAAGAAAATGTAATTATAATTATTCTGATTTTTGTATATTTCTCGTACAAAATGGATAAAATTAGTTACAAATACATCGAAAAAAAAAACGACGAATTTAATTTAAGAAAAATATAACCTTTATCTTCAAAGCCAAAAATCAAGAGGTAAGTAATAATCTTGTAAACATTTAAAAGCCAAGTAAGTAGGTATTAAGTTTGATCTGATCTTCATATTGATTTATGCGTTCAATAATATCCTAACGAGTGTTGTCCATTCCTTGATTAAGCATGAAGTAAATATTTCGAGTTTAGGAAAGCCTGAAAATTTGCATTTGTCTCGAAATATTTACTTCATGCACCAGGCGTATTAAACACTAATTTAGTGAGAAGTTTTAAAAACACTTTACCCATCTTAATAATAAAAGAAAATAAACAAAAAAATTACTGAGAAACTGACATTTTCGAAATTTATAAATCGACGATTTCTATTGCACCTTCTTTTGGCTATATTTCATAATATTCGAGTATTCCCAGTAAAATTGATCAACACGTAAATAGAAAAGTAAACCGGTAAATCGATTATACAGAGAGTTTTATGTAACCCCGAACATTTTCATAACGAGAATTTTTCTTTTAAGTATACATATGCATACGTTGCGCATTTTTCGATGCTTAGTTTATTAAAAGAATTTAATATGAAGCTTTAAGCGAGTGTTTTTCACTCCCAAGCTAAGCATGAAGTAAAATTTCGAGTTTAGAAAAGCCTGAAAATTTGGTATGGTCGCGTAGCGCGAAGCGCGGAGCGGCCAAACCAAATTTTCAGGCTTTTCTAAACTCGAAATTTTACTTCATGCGCCACCGGAACAAAACACTGACATATTACGAAGTTTAAAACACACCGCTAAACTTTACATTGAATCAGTGTTCTGTACCGGTGGCTCATGAAGTAAAATTTCGAGTTTAGAAAAGCCTGAAAATTTGGTTTGGCCGCTCCGCGCTTCGCGCTACGCAACCAAACCAAATTTTTAGGCTTTTCTAAACTCGAAATTTTACTTCATGCTTAGCCTGGGAGTGTAAAACACTCGCTTAAAGCTTCAAATTAAATTATTTTAATAAACCGAGCATCGGAAAATGTGCAACCTATGCATATGGAAAATTCAAGAAAAATTATCGTTATGAAAATGTTCGGTGTTACATGAAACTCATTGCATATTAATGTAAATGATTTTTGACGGTTTTTGATGAATTTCTTTAACTCTGTCAATTTTCAAGTAATATAGCCAAATAATTTGATCAATCATGCAATTATTAGTTAAACATCATTATGGATTCTCTAATGAAAACGAACCCTGATAATTAAATTTAATTCAAGATTTGAGCTCTTATGTTGCAAATAAACCACCTTTTGTACTGAACGATTATTTCAAAACCTATTAAACAATTGTAAAAAGCATGTCGTGTTATTGATCTCAAGAAAACCCCCAAGGGAACATTACAACGAAATCTCTTTCAGTCAAGCAAATGTAACTGCAATTCCATACGTTTTTTCTGTGTTCATGTACATATTACTTTGTAATATCCATAAAATACATATTGCCATAAAAGTTGCCCTTTTGTTATGTTCCGACCCCCTCCCCGCACCGCCCGCCCGTTTCATTCCGCGGCCATTCCTCTTTTATCTCGTTTTCTGTGTTTTTATTAAAGCAAAACTAAATTTCGCCAAGTTTGTTTGGATTCATGTATTTAAATATTCATTTTTCCAGCGAATTTACATACATATGGGACAGAATGATATTCTGCATTCACTTTGAATTTTAAATTTTCGATGTAATCATATTCGGAATTAAATCAGTTCATTTTGAAACTTCAGCCGAAGTCGATTCAGGACCAACTTTGATAATAAGATTGAGAAGTTTCCTTAGTTCATTTTTTCCCTATTTCGTGTATAACTCGTCCGGGCACGCACACAAACACACACGTGTTTCATAAAAGTTTCCCTTTTAACGGGAATTTAGGGTAAATGTGGAGTTGTAGCAATTTCAGTATAACGTTTTATGCTCATTTTAACAGTGTAAACAAAATAAAAAAGAAACATCGCGTCTAGGAGATATTCACAAAGCAAATGTTAAAGATTATATTGAACATTAATTTTGTGTTTTGTTTTGTTCACGACAATCTTATAATATGCGCATTATTTAATTTTGTGAGTATCATAAATGTGGTGCAATAAACACTCAATTTCATTGAACACGGCATTTACGCGTTTAATATGGTTTTGAAACTACGCTAATTCGCGTTTTGATTGGTTTACAGAACGAGACTTACGATGACGTCAGTTACAAGCCCTATTCACATTCAAATCATAATACCGCAATCTATGATTATTTATCTGTCAAATTATTATAAAAGAATACAGAAAATAGAATATACAGAGAGTTTTATGTAACACCGAACATTTTCATAACAAGAATTTTTCTTTAAAGTGTCCATATGCATACGTTGCACATTTTTCGATGCTTAGTTTATTAAAAGAATGTAATTTGAAGCTTTAAGCGAGTGTTTTCCACTCCCAGGCTAAGCATGAAGTAAAATTTCGAGTTTAGAAAAGATTGAAAATTTGGTTTGGTCGCGTAGCGCAAAGCGCGGAGCGGCCAAACCAAATTTTCAGGCTTTTCTAAACTCGAAATTTTACTTCATGCGCCACCGGTACAAAACACTGACATATTACGAAGTTTAAAACACACCGCTAAACTTTACATTGAATCTGTGTTTTGTACCGGTGGCGCATGAAGTAAAATTTCGAGTTTAGAAAAGCCTGAAAATTTGGTTTGGCCGCTCCGCGCTACGCGACCAAACCAAATGTTCAGGCTTTTCTAAACTCGAAATTTTACTTCATGCTTAGCCTGGGAGTGGAAAACACTCGCTTAAAGATTCAAGTTGGATTCTATTAATAAACCGAGCATCGGAAAATGTGCAACGTATGCATATGGATACTTTAAAGAAAAATTCTCGTTATGAAAATGTTCGGTGTTACATAAAACTCTGTGTATAAACATTTCAGTAAATCAGTGACTCAGTGAATGAGTGAAACAGTGAATCAGTGACTTAGTAAATCAGTCACTCGGTGAATCAGTAAATCGGTAAATCTGTGAGTCAGCAAATCAGTGAACCAGTGACTCTGTAAATCAGGGAATCAGGCAAGCAGGTGATTCAAAAATAGCGCCTAGAGTGGCCAACACAGACGAGAACAGAGAACTTTGTACAAATTTAAATTAAACAAAATCATAGTCATTGGTTTCGAAGTATTTATGTACTCTTAATATAATATTAGCTATAATATAATATTTATAATAATACTTTATATAATTGTCAACATTTATTTTGATAAATAGGTTATACAATAAATGTTGTGTTATATATTGTTGTCATGAACAAAGTATAGTGTATAACTCGCATATAATGGCTATTAATCACTCGAACGACTTCCTTCACTCGCCTACGGCTCGTTCCGCAAACATCGTTCTCGTGATTAATAGCTATCATTATATGCTCGTTGTACAACATACTATTATTATAAGTTAATACGTTTTGTATTTTTCACTGGAACTATAAAATGAGTATTATTATTTAAACTGAAAATGTATTATTATTTAATTGAATGTGTTAAGCTCTATCAACGAGTCAACGCGCCAATCGAACAATATAAACTAGAATATAAATAAACTTGAAATAATAGCCAAGTCGGGGAATTTGCATCGCTTTTAATTACTAATCGGGGTTAGCCAACTAATGCAGAAAATTGTGAACTGTTTCAACAAGATATCATCCCAAGAAACGACAAACGGACATCCACACAATAGCATCCCATCTCCTTCCCACTAATTAAATCCAGGAGGAAGATAAAATCAATTACACCCGCAGTTTCAGGAATGAAATCCGAGTTGCAAATTCTATTGTCTCTCCATGTATTTGTACCTGCACGGTTTCGCAAACACAAGACGAAATACTCGAAATTATAATGGAGACTATTTTAGTTATTCATATTTAATAATAAAAAAGTTGCTGTTGTTAATTAAGATATATTGATTCAATGTAAAATAAGAATTTAATTAAACTCCCATTCCACATTATAAATCGTTCCCGATGCCGGGGATAATTAAAACTTTCTCAACTCGTGTAGTTTCCTTATAAGATATTATTCTGATCGATATAAATGAAATATAATGTAGGAGCTCTCAAACTCCAGTTAGAAACTCAATTTAAAACGTAATAACCCAACCAGCAACGGTTTTATTGCGCACACAGATAAATGTGTTAATTAAAATTTACTGTATTTTTTCTGTTTGTTTGTTTTGTAAAAATTACTAAACTAAATTTTCGTGATAATAAATCTATTAAAGTTGGAATTTATGTAATTCTTGAAAAGACGAGTGGAATTGTCTCTTTTAGAAAGTTAGTTTTCAGCGGAGGTTGCATTCATTCCGCTGTTGCTACTTGTGAGTTTCTTTTTTCGCCTATTTTTCTCGCAACACAATTTTCACTCGAATAATAATAAAACAGGAGTTATATGTACATACCATTTACTTTTAAACTTAAAGTATTATTTCGTTTCCAACTGTCTTCCAACTGTAATAAAAAGGTGCTACGAAAAAAAAGGTGATTACCGTTTCGATTTGGATGAATAAAGAAACTCGCTCAATAGCACTACGTTTCTTTCTTGATATGAATTTTATTTAACGACGTATTTATATTGAATGCATGGTTTTAATTGATACAATGTAGAAAACAGATAAATGGAAACATCAACTGTTATAAGTAGAGCCCGGCTTTTTAGGCAAACAGCTTATGCTGTAAATTAAAAGTATAAACATGAAATAATAAAATGTGTACGAATTATTGAACGTTAAATCAACGATTGATTGATTGATTTAATCGAGAATAAAATTGATATTGATTCTAGATCATTCTGGATATTTGTAAATGTGTCTAGAAAATCTAATGGATTTCCAGAAGAAATGTATTTTAATAATAGGTCCAGTAATACAACAGCGGGTTGTGCAAATTTATGTGCATCTCATTTTTCCCAATCATACAATGATCGCTACAGTTCCATGCCAGTTGATTTCAATGTAGAATCAATTTTAGATTTGAATCAGCTTAGTCTGAGTCTTCAGGATGTATTTAGTCATTTATGTGCTCTTCCCGAATCTTGCAGTTCGGGCCCTGATGGCATTCCCCCATATTTTTTAAAACAATGCGTTTATACGTTAAGCGGTCCAATACACAGTTTATTTGAGGATTCATTATCAACAGGAGTTTTTCCTATGTATTGGAAAAATGACTATGCAGATCTACTATAACAAATTATCGTGGTGTGTGCATCCAATCAGCTATACCAAAACTTTTAGATAAACATGTATGTGATCAATTAAATGTGAAATGTTCGCAATACATAGTTGAAGAGCAACATGGCTTTCTTAAAGGCAAGTCAACTCGCACTAATTTGATGATTTATCAAAGATACATATCGAATGCTTTGGAGAAAGGTTTGCAGGTTGATTCGATCTACACTGATTTCTCCAAAGCATTTGATGGGTGCAGCACAGCATTCTATTACACAAACTTCGTTGTATGGGCTTCTTTGGTAGTCTCATAAAATGGATAGAGAGTTATTTAATAAGTAGATCCCAGCGTGTTCGCATTGGTCAGATGGTATCAGATACTATAACAGTAAGTTTCGGGGTGCCTCAGGGTGATATTGTTCAACTATAGAGAATAGCAAGGTTCTTCTTTTTTTCTGATGATTTGAAACTCTTCAAAAAGGTTTCTACTGTGTCAGACCAGTACCTGCTCCAGAGGGATCTAAATAACATTTCAATGTGGTGTATACAGAATAATTTGGAGTTGAATTTAAACAAGTGCTCTCAGATAAGTTATCACCGCGGTAGTATTAAACACTATGCTTTCTCTTTATATGATCAACAATTGGCTCAAGTAACAAAAATAAAGGATTTGGCGTTATATTTACCCCCAATCTTGATTTTATTGACAATATCTCTCATGTTTGCAATAAGTCTTTAAATCGATATGGTAAACAGTTTAAAGACTCAACTCTAAAAAAATTATATTTGTCTCTGGTACGGCCACATGTAGAGTATGCATTAGTAATCTGGTCTCCCTTTACAAACTGTGCCATCCATCAGATTGAGATGATACAGGGAAGGTTTCTGAAGTTGATGGCTTTTCGCATGGGGAAAGGTTTGTTCGACTTCAGCCATAGCGCAATGCTTTCAACACTCAATTTGCATTCTTTGGGCGAAAGAAGAATCTTTCTAGATCTTTCAATTTTATATAAGCTGGTGAATGGGTTTGTGAATTGCAGTGAATTAGTGGAAGCTTAATATACCTCGGTGTATTAATTCCAGACAACGATCAATATTTAGAATTTGTTTTCATACCACAAAGTACGGTATGTATAACCCTATTGATCGTATGATGAGACATGCAAACGATTTGTCCAATAATTCCAACTTTATGCTCTTCACTTCTTCATTTGCCGTTTTCAAAGCCCATTTACGCCATATTGATATATTCCATCTCATTCATATTACATAAATGTATTGCATTTAATTTTTATTATTTATTGATTTCATTTATTCGTAAATAATTTTATATAGTATATGTATCTTTGTTGTTTGCTAATTCAATTCAAGTCTACGTAATTTACACTGCATGTTTTCATCAGTGATAATTTGCTTTTGCAAATAACATTTTGTAGTGATACCTTCTGTGATATTGGATTTTAGTTTTGTTTCATCTATATTATTACTTGTTATTTGTACATTTTACTATTCTTTCTTTTATTTATCTTATAGTCTTGTTGCTATTTATTTAATTTTGCATTTATTTATTATCGCTTGAAGATGGGGTATATTTTTCTCTCTCTCTCTCTCTCTCTCTCTCTCTCTCTCTCTCTCTCTCTCTCTCTCTCTCTCTCTCTCTCTCTGATTTTTATATTTATGTTATATTGATTTATTATTTCTTGAAGATGGGAATGAGCTGGTTGCATATTGCTTTGACTATGAACTGTTTGGGATTGAGAAATAACAATTTTGACGTGTATCTTGTGCCATTTTGTTTTTTGTTTTCAGTGTTGGGCACACTTTTCTTGTATATTTTTAATATGTATTTCTTGTATATTTCCAATATATATTTATACATTTATTTTGGAGATGGAGATTCCGTTAATAAAGTAAAATTGAAATTGAAAATTTGACACTATTTTTTTGTTGCTTTTTTGCTTTTTTTCGTATTTTTTCGGTTTTATGCTTATTTTGTATTTATGATTATTTGGTGCTTATTTCATAAAATTTTAGATCGTAGACAATTATTATCTGTGCGATCAAAACACGAAATATTAATTTATGTATCTAGTTCCGTGGTGTTTAACCTTTTTTGGAGATTGAGAGGATTAAAGCATTAAATATTTTACGGAGCCCCAAAATAAAATCGGGTTGCCGGTGTATTGTAGATTTATTATACTTTGGGTCACCTCGTTTTCTTAATTTTTGTTTACTCTTGTACTTTTACTCTAAGACCATGCAGCAGGAAATTTTGATATGTTCAAGCAAATTCTCAGAAATGTCAAGCTTTTTGGGAAAAAATCAATATCACAATTCCATTCTTTATTGCAGTGATTGTAATATTTCTTTTGTCTCAACTCTCTTGGACAAGCCGTTTTCTCAAAAAAAAAAACATATACAGGTGCTTTGAAACACCCTGTATACATGATGTTTAGAAATAAGTGCGCACCATTGCTAACATTGTTATTGTTTTATTGTAGTTACATAGTCGGTTAAGTGAGCAAAGTAGTAGGAGATTTAATGACAATCAAAATGGTCCAATCAGAGACAGAATCGAACATAGTATTTTTAAGATATTAAGAGAATAAACGTTTTTTTTTTAATTCTTCACCCTGTAAATTTTATTACCGATCAATAAAGAAAGTCATTCACATATTTCTGTTTTGTTTAATACAACCAAGAAGCCCTAAACAAAAATTCCAACAAACGATCAAAACAAAATCTGTTTATTGTATCTGTCAGCACTACTTTATTTATTAAGTACTTGTACTTGTACTCGACGCGTTTTTAGTTCGTAAAATACACTTAAGTACATTTAGATATACCTACTTAAGTTCATTTTCCGATCAATTTTTACGTTTAACGTTAAAATGTTAATATAAACAGTCATATTATATCAAAATGTTAATAGAAATAGTAAAATTATATCAAAACTTGAATGGAAATAGTCAAATTATATCACAATTTTAACAGAAATAGTCATATTTAAATTGAAATAGTCTTTTTATATTAAAATTTAGATGGAACTAGTCAAATTATATCAAATTTTTTAAATAGATACAGTCAATTTATAATAACATTTGATTAGAAATGGTGAAATTATATAAACATTTAAATAGATTTATGCCCGGTATTATAAAACGTTTTATTCCCTACATAAATTTTACTTTAGGAATAAATTAATGTATTCCAAAGATTTCGGTATTATGAACACAAAATAACTTTATTTGGCTAATAAATCTCCTCAGTAAATTATTTATTTGTTTTTCTACCAAGTAAATTTTATTCTCTAAATAATTTGACAGATAAAAGTCAAAAGTGTATTATATTATTATAATTACTTTAGATTCTATTATTTGTATTTATTAATTTCATTACTGTTATCATGTCTACCATATCATCCGTGTCAGATTTAAGTTCGCTCATAGTATCTTCCCTGACAGTGATTAATTCGAACCACAAGACATTCTAAGGAGTCGAAGACCTAGAGTTTTTCAAGTCAGACATAACCAGGGATTTTTATACTAATGCATACGCTATTTTAAAATTAGTTCCATTTACAGTTTTAAACGAGTGTTTTCCACTCCCAGACTAAGCATGAAGTAAAATTTCGAAATTTTACTTCATGCGCCACGCGTAATAAACACTGAAAACACTGAAATATTGTGAACAAGTGAACTTCACTTGAAATCAATGTCTTGTACGCGTGGCGCATGAAGTAAAATTTCGAGTTTAGAAAAGACTGAAAATTTGGTTTGGCCGCTCCGCGCTTCGCGCTACGCTACCAAACCAAATTTTCAGGCTTTTCCAAACTCGAAATTTTACTTCATGTTTAGCCTGGGAGTGGAAAACACTCGTATAAGTCTTTTATAATTTCTAATAAGCTTTATTTTTCTTGTTCTGTGGTAAGGAATTATACTAAATTTCCCATTTGATTGACAATTTAATTTGAAATATTAACAATTCAATTTTAAAAATTGGTGGTTCCGGCTGTGGCCACAATGAAAATATATAATTTCGGTCTGTAATCTACCAATTAAATTATTTATTTCTAGAATTGCTATTTATTTGGTAGGTTTGCTTTATAATACGCAATTTTATTTGCCCATTAGTTTACGAGGTAAATAAATTTACTCCACAAATAGTTATCTAATGATATATTAATCGTTTATTATACCGGGCATTAGTCAAATTATATCAACATTTATATGGAAACAGGAATTCACATTAAAATTTAAATAAAAATAGTCAAATTATATTAAAATTTAAATACAAATGGTCAATTTATATCAAAACTAGACTTAAAATTGTCAAATTATATCAAAATTTGAATGGTCGTAGTCAATTTATATCAACATTTAAATAAATATAGTGAAATTATATAAAAATTTAAATAGAAATATTCAAGTTATATCAAAAATTAGACGAAAAGTGTTAATTACTATCAAAATTTTAATAAAAATATTTAAATTATATTAAGATTGAAATGGAAATAGTCAAATTATATGAAAATTTGAATAGAAATAGTTAAATTAAATCAATACTTAAATGGAAATTATCAATTTATATGAACATGTTAATGAAAATTATTTGAATATAAATAGTCAAATTATTTCAAAAGTAAAATAAAAATAGTCAAACTAGTCAGATATAGTTAATTTATATCAACATTTGAATGAAAATAGTCAGTTTATATCAAAATTTGAATGAATATAGTCAAATTATACCGAAATTTGAATAGAAATAGATAAACTATATCGGAATTTAAATAGATATATATTCATATTCTTGATGGCGTAAAAATAAACCCCTGTCCGCGATTTAGTCAGCCTATAAGGTTTTCAATATAGATCCGATTGATGTCGAGTGTTGTATTTGTTAATGTCGCCGCATGTTGGACAATCATTCAGATTTAGCTTGATGTGTGTTAGGCATACAAGTATGTATAGCGATGGGAGCGCCAAGGTGTTTAACTTAATAAATGTTTGCCTACAGTCGTCTGTGTAGTTTATCTCAGCGATGACTTTGACTACTCTTCTTTGGAGACCAAATATTCGGTGTCGAATAGCGGCGTGTCACCATGCAATATCCCTTAATCCCTTAATAACCTGTTCATTAATACACATTGAGATTCTATTTTTAATGATTGTAGTATTGAATTAGATTGTGACACATTCTATACGTACATTTTCCAACCATTTGAAATGCATGTTCCACTAAGAAACAGGTATAACATTAGAAATAGTTTCCCAATATAGTTTAGCAAAGAACTAAAATCTCTAGTTATTCTAAAAAAAACGTTACATAAATAGTACATGTTGTCACGCTCTCACTCTGATTACTTAGCATTTTCCTCAATATGAGATGAGTGCAAGCTCTTATCCAGATTATGTTACAATACTCACGTAGAGAATATTGAGTCCGAAATAAATACAAATCCAAAATCATTTTGATCTCATGTTAGATCGAAGAGGGGTGGGGATCGTATGCCGGCTAATTGTCTTAGGGATAATAAGATTGTACTCGACAGAAGTAGTATAGATCATTTTGAATCAGTGTAGACCTCCATGTTCGCATAATAAACAAATGACATCTTCATCGATTTGGCCATCATCTCTTCACTTAAATCGAACACCTGACATCAAATTACGGAGGTCCTTAATGCATTACAAACTCTTAAAGATAACTATTGCCCTAGCCCCGATGGTCTGCCTGCTTCCCTATTAAAAAAATGTGCATTCCCGCTTAGTTGACCAATATGGTTACTTTTTAAATTGTCACTATCTAGTAGTTGTTTTCCATCTTGCTGGAAATTAACAAACATAATTCCAATATATAAGAATGGCGATAACAAACTTGTTCAAAATTATGGCCCTACATTCATAATTGCAACAATCCCAAAAATGTTTGAAAAACTGATGACGGATTTCTTAACTAATTCATTGCAATCTTCAATCTCTCGCAAACAACATGGGTTTTGAGTGGGGGCATCTACGGAATCTAATTTATTGTTATATGATTCTTACATTGTCAACGCCTTGAAACGCGGTTTTCAAGTTGATTCCATATATACCGACTTCTCTAAGGCGTTTGACTCTGTTGATCATACGCTATTAATCAACAAGGTTCACTATGTTGGCATTACTGATATTCTTTTACTTTGAATAGAGTCCTACTTAACAGATAATTTGCAAGTGATTAAAATTGGGCAAATAACATCAAGACCCCTAAAGGTCACTTCTTGTGTTCCTCAAGGATCACACCTGGGTCCCTTGTTCTTTAATATATTTATAAACGACGCTACACGCTGTTTTCATGAATGCCAATTGTTTACTTTTTGCTGATGATATTAAAATTTATATGCGTATTGAATCGACTCTTGATGCAAAATGAACTTGATCACTTTTATAGCTGGTGTAACGAAAATAGATTAACGCTAAACATCAAAAAGTGTAATATCATTACTTTTTCACGAAGTACAACGTCGATCATTACAAATTATGTTTTCAGCGATGTAGCAATAAATCGTGTTGATAGAATAAGGGATTTAGGTGTCACTGTGGATTCAAAGTGGTCATTTGCACACCATATTTTAAATATTGTCACGAAAGCCTATCAGATGCTGGGTTTTGTAAAGCGTAACAGTAGAAACTTTACAGATAGTAGAACGCTGGTAACACTATATAATTCATTAGTGCAACCCCACTTGGAATATTGTTCAACGGTATGGTCTCCATACACTGAATGCGACATTAATAAAATTGAGCAAGTTTAAAAGAAATTTGTGCCTTGCCTATAAATTTAATACCGATCAGCCCTACTTGGATCTGTTGACGACTAATGGCCTTCGCAGCCTTAAGCAAAGGCGTGTAGAAGCTGACATTAAGTTAGTATTCAAACTACTTAATGGAAATTTGGATTCCCCTGATCTGTTGGAATTGGCTGGTATACGGGTTCCACCACGATCTCTTCGGTCTGACATTACTTTCCATATCGGCTACAGGCGCACGGATTATGCGAAATATTCCACTTCTGTTCGGGTTTTGCGTCACGCAAATATTTTAAATTTTGACTTTTTTAATGGGTCTTTTTCATTATTAAAGCGCCTTTTAAAAGATTTGTAACTTTTCTTGTTTAGTTTAAAGTTTAGTGTTTGTACATATTTGTTTTTTTGTATATGTATTTTTCTTGTAAATGGCAAGCCGTTGAAACAAATAAATAAATAAATAATCCGGTATGTTATTTTACTCTTAGATACTAAAGGTACAACACTACGAATAAGGAAGACGCATGAAGACAGTTTTGCAGCAAGTGTGTCCCCATGGCTATTCCAAAATAGAAGAGAGTCGATATGAATTCCTAGAAATGTTGTGCAAGAATGCTGCTGTGCTCTCTTACTTAACGAAAAAGTGAGTGTTGCGAATTTACTAGTATTTAGTTCCAGACGGTTATTGAGGAACCAATTTAAGGATTTATTAAGTGATTTGTTGTATGATGTGGTAACAGATGTTAAATTTGACGCTTTGTTTATTATGGCATTGTCGTCAGCATATAATATAGTTTTAGTTGTTGACAATGCACTGGGTAAGTCATTTATGTATATTAGAAATAGTAATGGCCCTAATGTAGAACCCTGTGGTACACCATGCTTGATAGACAAAGCTTCAGAAATGGTTCCGTTAGATTACACACTCTGTGTTTTTCCAGAGAAATAAGATAGTACGAGACGGCAGCTATCTGGGTGCAAATTATAAAATTACAGTTTTCGTAGCAGTACTTCATAGGAAACACTGTCGAAGGCTATAGACAGGTCTAGGAAAGTAGCCATTGATACTAAGCCTTCCTCAAATGCATCCGTAATAGATTCGTTCAAGTTAGATATCGCCTTCGCTGTAGATCGTCCCTTTCTAAAGCCATATTGTTCATTTTCTGATATATTTGTTTTTCCCAGATATCTGACTAATTGGTTTAGAATTAGTTTCTCAAATATTTTACCAAATAAAGGCAAAAGTGAAATGGGACGATATTTATCGGGATCGTCTGCCTCTCCTTTCTTAAAAATGGGTATCACTACGACTCTCTTAAATACATCTGGAAATACGTTGTTTCTAATACATTTATTAAACATTTTTGTAAGTGGGGAAACGATTAGGCGGATTACCGTGATTACCAAATCAATTCGAAGCTTGTAAATGTCTTTAGAAGAGCTGTTACGGAGTTTCAACACCAAATCTCTCAGTTCATTCGTTGATATTTCCTTAAACTTGAAAAAAACACTAAGTGTTTGAGGATGCACACATTGAGTTGATGAGGTCCACATCTGATTTTGGCAAAAAATTAATATTTATATTTGCAATATTTGCGAAGTGTCCATTAAAAACTTCTGCAGAAATGCTAGGTTCAGGTTTGGTTTTGACTGGTCGAACAGCGTTGATAACATTCCAAATAGCCTTAGGCTCAAAGATATTTTGTTTAATGTATGAGTTATTAACGTCCTGTTTACTTCTTTGATTAGCAAGTCTGTAAGAATGTCTAAAGTTGTTTCTCAGCAATCCTAATTCGGGATCACCCGTTTGGTTGTACAGGGTGGTCTAATTTCGATGTTGCTTATGGGCATCTCGGTAAATATAAGAGTTAGAGAAAAACCGATCACGCAGTCGCGACCTCTTTTTTTGAGTCTAGGACTATGCCGAAAACAAAAATACACCATCTTGTTTTTTTCAGAAGTTATAGGGCAACATCGGGTTTTCTTGATTTTTAACTTTAATTAATACCTTGCGTAATTTGTGAAATAGACAAAAACAATAAATACCTTCTTAAGACACTTTTTTGAGTAGAGTCCAGTACCGTAGGCATTTTTTTATTTTATGCACACACTTTCGAGTTATAGCCAAATTATTATTTTTTTAAATGTAAATCATAGTTTACTTTGACATAGTTAATGAGAGTGTTTTTCACTAATTTCAAAAATATATACTTTTGTGAATTTATCTTAAAAAGTAGTGTTACTATAGAGTAACAACTAGTTTTTAACGAGCTAAATAATATAATATAGAAGATAATAGCAATTTTTGATCATTTGCATTCTCAGTTTTAATTATGATAAACATTATAAACTAATGATTTTTTAAATAATAATAATTTATTTTTGAGTAATACATATTTTATTATTTTTAATATTTATTAAAATTCTTATATATTAAGAAAAAAAAAACTTATTTTAAATATTCGAACTGATGGCCATTATTTTTAATGCATCTTTGGCATCTACCTCTTACAAATGAATGGCGATACATTTTTTGAATGTTGGGAACAGTTCCTATGAAAATCATGAAAATGTTCCAATACGTCTAAATTAATTTAGGCTGCTTGTAAATTTTGTCCTGCGGGTATCCCCATAAAAAAATCTAACGGTGTTAGATCTAGAGATCTAGCAGGCCACCTAACTGGTCTAAATGTTCTCAACCAATTGCTCCCTAAATTTGCATTGAAAAGTAATCTGCTCCATATTTTTGGAACAACAGAACTCATTGCTGTTGCAATAGAATATTAATTAAAATTGAGCATGCAAATGATTAAAAATGGCTATTGTCTTCCGTATTATATCATTTAGCAGATTAAAATTTAGTTTGTACTCTATAGGAACACTATCTTTCAAGATAAATTCACAAAAGTATATATTTTTGAAATCAGTGAAAAATACTGTTTTTAACTTTGTCAAAGCCAACTATGATTTACATTTAAATAAAAAATAATTTGGCTGTAACTCGAAAATGTGTGCATAAAATAAAAAAGTTTCTGGATCCTACTCAAAAAAGTGCCTCAAGAAGGTATTTATAGTTTTTGTCTATCTTACAAATTACGATAGGTATTAATTAAAGTTAAAAATCAAGAAAACCCGATTTTGCCCTATAACTTCTGAAAGAAACAAGATGGTGCATTTTTGTTTACGGCATTATCCTAGTCTCAAATAAAGAGATCGCGACTGCGCCATCGGATTTTTTGTAACTATTATATTTACCGAGATGCCCATAAGCAACATCGAAATTAGACCACCCTGTAATTTCCACACTTAGTTGTAGGTTTTCTCTCATAACTTTTAATTAATATCAACATTTAAAATAATATAGTTAAATTATATAAACATTTAAATAGCAATAGTAAATTTATATCAAAATTTGAAATAGCAATTACAAATACATTTATTTGTTTTCATAAAACCTCTTATTTTTAAAATAACGTTTTCTCATCAAACCTTCCAATTTAGTTCAAAGTTTCGAAGTTATCAAATATATTTAAAAAAAAATCCTATATATTATTGTTTTATGTCTTGGACAAAAAAAATTGTCAATTTTTAAATTATGCACAGGATTTTAAATTAATTTTAAATGTAGATCATTTTTTAATTAATTTTTATAATTAAGTCTTATAGGAAAATTGATTATTTTCATATCATACAATTTTATATTTTGATTTTGGGATCTTATAACCTTGATATTTTTGATTTCTGTATTATAAATATAAACAAAAATAGTTAGTTTTAAATTATTGCTGATGATTTTAAATAATTTCAAATGTAGATAATTCTTTAATCAATTTTTGTTCTTATAGGAAAAAAGGACCAATTTTTATACAATATTATGTTTTCATTTTTTGATCTCACAGCTTTGACATTTACCAGAATTTTCTCGTTTTACTGAATTGAATAATAAAATATGGTTATTAATAAATGGAATATTCGTAATTATAAATAATACTCGCTTTTGTCGAATTTTTGGTGAATCTTTGAATGAAAGTCTACAAAAAATGTTTACATTTAATTTTGTGTATGTGTGTTTATCAATGTCCAAATATTTTAGTTTTCTGCATTAGATTACCGAATTAAGCTTGAGCGTTTGGATAGCGTCTAAATCCAAACTAAGGCTTTTCTAAACTCAAAATTTTACTTCATGCGCCACGCGTATCAAACACTGATTTCAAGTGAAGTCAAAATACATAAAAACATTTTTAAGTTATAGTTTTTCGTAATTACATCTATTGTACTCAGTACTTTGTACGCATCAATGTACTTAAGTACTGGTGATAACGTACTAGTACTTAGTACTCGAGTACAATTTGCGTGGAGTACTTGTACACAATACTCGAGTACATTTTACTTGTACTGGGAACAGCTATGTCTGTCAGTAAAATTTAGGGTGAATTTCATATTTTAATATATTCAGGCCTTCTTTTGTATCTAAAATAATTCTTTTTTGCTTAAAATAATGCTTTTTTTCATAAAATTATCCTCTTTTGCTAAAATCACTGCTATTTTAAGTGCCTTTTTCAATTTTTTTGTGCTTAGAAATCTGAGATCTAGTTATAAGTAATACCTAGTGTTAAAAAAAGAAATACAATTTTATTATATTATATTTATTATATATAATCAAGAAGTAGAAACCAGAGGTTTTTTTTTATAAATAAAACCACTAGAGATTTATTTTTTCAGGTAAAAATTGAATAAATATTTTACGAAAACTTTGTTGTTTATAAATTTAAAATATTCAAATTTTGCCTGTAATCAAAGTAAAATTCGAGTAGTTTTCGTAATGATTATTTTACGAAAACGCATTCTTGGCACATTTGCACTCAATATCCTCAAATGGACCAACACTAGTTTTGAAGGTAAATTAAAATAGTACCTTAGTTTTTAATAGTTTAAGTGCCACACGCTCGTATTAATGGGTAATGCAGAAAACTGTAAACTGTGTCCAAAATTTACATTCAAAAATAACATTAACATTTTGTTTAATTTTTTCATTATTGTTATCAAAGTAAGACATCTTAATTAATTTTGTTAGTAAACGAATGCTGTCAGCTTTTGACGTTTTAATTTGATGTTTGTGTGAGTTGAGTTACTAAAATCAACTGTTATAGTAGGAGCGAGTTTTTCCCTTTGTTAAATATTTCACGGTCCGCACGTGAAGAGCATAAAGTTTTGATAAATGGAAAAAATTCTGTTGATGCCACGCAAATCACGCAGTTTTCGCATTTATTAAAAGAAAACTGGTATCAAGTGGTGTAAATTTGGCCAATTTGATTGGCTTTCAATACTTTGAGTGAAATAATCGTAAATATTTTTGAAGATTAAATCAACCCTTTTTATGTCATATTTGAATATTATTTTAGCAAGCTGAATAACAATAATCGGATTTAATATAAATGATTCAATAATATTTAATAATTAAGATTTAATTACGTTTCCTCCCTCTGAATTCATTAATGGCAAATTATATTGAATGCGAATTAATTGAATTCCCCTCATAATACAGCATTATGCATGCAAATTTACCAAACACAGCTAACTCGTTTCAACACATAAATTTGTAATCATCATATTCAGCAATTAACTTTTTTAATCATCAGCACAAATTATTACAATTTCATCCCCAAAAATTCATACGAGAGAGTTGCATTTTTAACAACACGGAATACACAGAGTAATAACATGCATTCATTTCAAAGTTATGAAATTTATCGTCCGCATTGTTTTCATTTGAATCCACTTCCTTTATTTCTTTACACTCTTTATAATAATGCATAGAAATTAATTCGCAGTGCAGCAACACATTTTATTTTATTCCTGGGCAAACACGGAGAGTAAATTATGCGAACTAATGTATATTTAAAGTTAAACCGCGCGCTCGAGAGAAAAAGAGAGAGAGAAAACGATACGTTCCGTAATTATGTTATGTTGAGCAGTTGTCTGGGAACGATAATTTATATAACCAGTTTTGTGATGAAATTATCATTAGTTTTCTGAAAGTAAGAAACTGTAATTACCCATACGGATAAAAAAAGTTTTAAATTAGTACATGTTTTATATGTTTAATGTTTAAAATTGTTCGAACTAACGAGCAATTATGCGGGATAGAAAATGTTCCTATTTTTTTTTTTCTCGTTTCTGTGTTCGTTACATTCATTGAGGTTGTTATGAAAAATTGTTTTGATGCTTTAATGATTGGATGGAATTTATTAATTGCGTTTTTAAATTTCATTCAAATTCAAACTATAAGTAACAATAATACAGTGCGATCATTTAAAATTTAAATTAAAGTAGGCTATGAATTTTAGATTGCTCAAATTTATTCCATCATTCAATTCTGAAAAAAAAGACTTTCCCCGTTAAAGATATGATGATTTAAATATCAACAATATAGAAAAGTTGCTCAAACTAAACTTATTATATTTTTATTATTATTACTTCAAAACTATTAACAAAAACAGTAATTCCTGCATTTTTTCGTTACATCTCGGTAAATATTGATCACCATCACATCTAAGCGTTATATATTTTTAACTTTACTGTAAATCAGTGTTTTATACGCATGGCGCATGAAGTAAAATTTCGAGTTTAGAAAAGCCCCGTGAAAATTTGTCTCGGGTCGCTGCGCGACCCTCGACAAATTTTCTACGCGGGGCTTTTCTAAACTCGAAATTTTACTTCATGCTCAGTCTGTGAGTCGAAGACACTTGTTACTTTAAAATATTCCACATCTGTTAAACTGTGTATCGTAACTGTCACAAAGAAGAAACAAATAACATGGCGATCTCATTATAGTTCAGTTCAAACTCATTTCAAGTTGGCACGATTCACACTGTCGCCGAGTCGCATCTGAGTGGCCTGCCCTCCTGCGGGGGGGTCAAAATAAAACTTAAAATTTGGTATTTCTGTTAGTATATCTATTTTTGGCATACTTCAAAACATAGAAATATGGAATATGAATTCATTGAAGTAAGTAGTGACCTTAACAATAATTCGCAAAGTTGAACAATTTATACTAATGAGTTTGGTAAGAAAGGAGCGGTCTAATAATTTCAATATTACAGAATTACAAATAATTTCCAAATAATTGTGTTTTTTTTCTGAATATAATATAAGTATGGCACATTTGAATCGAACAGAAATTTTATAAAGAAGAAGTAAAATAACCTAGATATGAATTTTCAAAAATGATCGATTTTAAAAATAAAATTACAACTTTAGTGAACTAGCAGTCCTTTTAATCAAAAAGGAATGTAATACGGCTTGGATCATGGTATTCTGTAAATATTCATCTATCTTATGTCAACCATTTTTTTAAGTTGATCCATCCGTCGAAATTATGATTTTTTTTTTTTCCCTGAAGGATTACATTTTTATACAAATTGGAGCGCGTTATTATTAACTGTCATTTTATTATTATATTATTAATTTATTTTAGTGATTTTTTATAACATATTTTTTGTTGGGGATCAAAGTTAATAAACTTTCATATATGTATGTATAAACTCACCTAAAAATTCGGCAATTCACATTCCTATTCAGTATAAATATCTTCTTCTAAATCGCTTGAATCAATATTCGGGGAAATTAATGCAATTACCTCATTGGGCAATTCTCTTTTCTTCGGTATGGGTGCGCTTATCTTTGAAGATATAAACGGATCAGACCAAACCAATAATATTTTAAATAAATTATTTATTGTATTTTGCCGTGAAGTTTTTCGTGTATGGTGCTCTCGAATTCTTCTATAAATTTTGTTGCTCGATTCTTGAGCTTCTTCCGTTAATTCCCCAATGGGCACCAAAAACTTAAAAATTGCGATCCATGTATTAATATTTTGTAGACACTTACAGGCATACGGTACCACCCATACAAATGAACAAATAGTTCTGCTGTCTTAAAAGTATACTTGTCAAAAGCTTTTAAATTGATATCACAGCCACTTGACAATGTAATTAAAATATTTTCAAACCGTCTTATTAAATTTTCGTCGATTTGTGTGATCTTGGCTACCACTTCGGAATTGTGAAAAAATCGCCTTGCTGTAGTTCCAGTGTTTGATGTCCCTGTACCTTTTGTTACAGTATCCATGCGAATTCCTAATGCCTTTCTCAGTTCATTTTGAATATTTTCTTTTCTAGCGATCATAATTTTTCTTTGGTCTTGTGGCATTTTGTGTATTGTAAGTCTTTTCCACTTTGGTTTGTACGAAATGTGCAATATACATTTCAAAAATTTTATCCAGGCATGCAGTAATGATATTCTGTATTTAATATTGCTTTGTTTTGGTGTAATTTTTCTGATATTTTCGAAATCGTTCATCTGGGTAGGTTAACAATTGCAGATAAAGCAATTTTAACTCGAGGTTCCTGTCAAAGCATTAATAAATTTGCCATCAACCATTGTAAAATGTTACTCGAATGTAACATTAATTTGTTTGGTGTCAATTTCATACCTAATAGGTTGTAATTTTGTTACGGTCCCAGTTACCTCCTGGGCAGCACTCCCTTATATCAACTAATATAAATCACAATTTAAAAACAAATACTATGATTCAATAACCATGTGGCATGCAAGACCCCGAACCGAACGATTTACCCCGCTGTCAGCCGATAAAGTGGCTGGGTCCCAACGATGCAAAAGAGCGCCACCGAATTGTAATTAAAATCCTTCGGTCCGCCTGGAACTTACCTTGGTAAAATTCGGAAAACAAGTTGGAGAGAAAATAAATAATGGCTAAAGAAATACTTAACAATTTATTGTAAATAAGAAACAAATTCTGTTGGCAACAAACCCTAACTATTTAATTTACCTTTTTAGAATTATTTCACATCTTCCATTATAAAATGAACTGTATAATAATCTATTCAAATAAGATTTAAGATATCCATGTTACCCGACTGATAACAATGCCAGAGCTAAAGCATACAATAATTCAGTGTAAACAAAATTTTACTTATCGCTACCAGAAATACTGTTAAGTTAATTGTGTTGTCTATATCTAACAACCAAATTGTCACTCACATTTAATAAAAACAAACCATTTATGACCCGTCATTTAAATATCACATGTAAAGTTCATCCCTCAGAAATAAAATATGTATCTCTTACTAAAGATGATTAATAATTACTGTCAAACGTTGAATCGCTGGTAGCGCTACCATGACGATTCCACGCAGCTGTTGTAAAATACCTACGACAGATACATGACGAGTAAACTAACAGGTGAACTTCAAATGCTGGTCTTTATCTCTGTTAATAACAAAAATCCATAATTAAATTTAGACTTGAGTTAAGTGTTTTAAATATCTATGATGTGAAATAATAGAAAAAAAATCAACTAGGTTGATTTTTTCTTTCTATTATTTCATATCATAGATATTTAAAACACTTAACTCAAGTCTAAATTTAATTATGGACTCAAAATATTGACTCAAAATAGAAATTCAAATATAAAAACATACATAACCAAGCGAACGTTTTCTTGACTTCAGTCATCCTGTATGAATTTTAATTCCACCGACTACCACTCTACGACATCAATCTCAACTGCATCGACTCCTCTTCAGCACAGAACTAGGACTCGCAGAAATCCAATGGAATTTGAGACTCGACCGCTTACTCTTCGTCCAGGAATTTGTGAACACGCAACATAACCACTGAAGAACAAATTAACGCCACTGAATTGATTAATTCTCCACTAAATCCAAGAACGCAAACCCCACACACGAATTCCAATATGTAAAACTCAGCACATTTTCATTTAGAGAAGAATTTCCAATATTAAATTCTTTCTTGGAAATAAAAACAAAACTCCAGCCCCGGAAATGAACCTAAACCTGGAAATAAATTAACTGTGTAAAATAAAATCAAGGAAATAGAGATTTGCACCTCTAATTTGAATTGAAAAGGATTAAAGAATTAAGGCCTACCTCTGCTGACTTTTACTCCGGTCAAAAAGAATCATGGTTGCACGTGGTTTAAAATCCGCCGACGGCGATAAACTTCTCAGCAAGTTCTAACTTCCAAAACACCAACAACTAGCTAATAACAACAGCCAAAACTCAACACAGAGTTCTTCAGTAAACAACCGTGCTTCACCACACACCAACCTGTTAAAGAACAATCTCTCTCCCAACCCAATAACCGCGAAAAATTTAAAATCCCTGGTGCATTTCCGGTTCATTCCAAAACTAACTGTATACCGACTCGAATGTGTTATACATTAAAACAGATAAGATCCACCGTCGAGAGTTAATTAAATAGATAATCACCAAACGAAATAAACAAACAGAAATGCGTTTCCACAAATCCTAGAAAATAGTAACGAACATATGCAACCCAATTACGTGCTAGGCAATTAATTCCTCTAGAAATACATTTAATTACTCAAGGTTATCTACGAAAAAATATTACCATTACGGTGGCAAATTTAAATATGTAAGGAGAAAAATTGCGTATGGCAATTTTGAACCGTAACAATTTTTCTACTTCACACTATATTTTTCTCACTCATCCTTAATATTTTGAATGCTTTCCTTCATATATAAAAATTTTATAGGACAAAACTTTGTTGACGATTGTTTATTATTTTTCCATAAAATCGAATCTTCATTATCTAACATTCTTAAAGGAACTGAAGAGAAAAGAAACACGGTTTTATCACTATATATTCACTGTGCCCAGAACTACCATCACAGCCGTATTTACAAATCATTCGAATCGTAGTAATGTTATTAAAAATTAACATGTTTGTTTTTTATTATTTTTATAAAAATATGCTCCAACAAATTTTGCAAATGTACTGAAGCACAGTTTATATCAATATAAATTTCAACTGGATAGCAACGTTCTTTTGCTGCTTTAACAATTTTGTATGATGGCAAAATATTTTTAAAACCACGTTAACTAAAATGATGCTTTAATGTGTTATAATTTTTCACACTTAATTTCATCGATGCCATCAATGCCAAAGCATCATCTGTAAAAGGCTTAGGATCTTCACTAGATGATATTTTTTTTAATTTTACAAATCTGGCCTGTTTCTTCTGATGATTTTTTTGAGAAATTATGGATTAAAGTAGCTGCTGGCCATTTATTTTATTGTCGTAATATACTGCTGGCTGCCGAAAAAATATTTCTGAAGGATTTTCTTCAATCATCGCGCTAACTTTTCTTCTCTTTGTTCTCTCACTAATTTGAATAGATTCGCCTAAATTTGAAGGTCCTGGTGTAGGTTCCATATTTTCAATATTTTCTGGGATTGAATGTGTTTTAGCCTCAACATTATCTTCAACAAAGATTTTATTTAACCATTGTTCATTTTTCTTATTGAAATTGTTTAAAGAATACTGTGCACATTTCCATTTAGTCCGTGCACTTCGACAAAAATTACTAAGTTTTATATTAATTCTATCTAAATCACTTATAGCATATCCCTGTTTTATAATTTCTTGTTGTAAGATAACAACAGAGTCTTTAATGGAATTATTTAGAGAGTTTATTATGATTATACCACGCAGTAAAAAGTGTTCTATTTGTAATAGTCACCATGATTTTAAATCACTAACACGAACACTAACACTAAGCAAGAAATAATTATACTAATATATGAAATTAATTTACGCACTAACTATTGTCACTAAATAGAAATTGAACTAAGAATATCACAAACACTAATAATAACAAATAAGTTCAGTTTATAGGTTCAAGAACAAAAACACATTTGCACTAGGCGAAATTGATTTAACTTCTAAATAAGTTTTCAGTTCTTCAGAAAAATATATTTTATGATCATATTAGGAACATCTGTTTTCAAAATACTAAAAACGCCTTCAAAAATGTGACTCAGTGACCCCTACCATAAATCAGCATAGAGATAACAAGTGGAGTCTTACCCTTGAGTTCTATTATTTCCAGAATCGAATGTATTGTATCTTGTGAAGGTTACATTGGCGATAAATGTACCCTTTTTATTTGTAAAATTTGTATTTAATTCTAAAAATAATAATATTAGATATAAATTAACTAATTAATTAACTAAAATAATAGCCGATAGCAATTATTAAGTTCACGGAAAGGTGACGACGATAGTTAAGCGCGTATGTAGCGCGCTCCAAATTGTATAAAAATGTAATCCTCCAGAGGAAGAAAATCTTAACTTCGGCGGATGGACTTTAAAAAAGGTTGACATAATCAGATAGTTGAATATTCACAGAATACCATGATCCAAGCCGTATAACATTCCTCTTTGATTAAAAGGACTGCGAGTCCACCTAAGTTGTTATTTTATTTTTAAAATTGATCATATTTGAAAATCCATATTAAAGCTATTTTACTTCTTTATAATAAAATTTCTGTTCGATTCAAAAGTGCCATACTTATATTACATTTAGAAGAAAAACAACTATTTGGAAATTATTTATAAGGTTTTAATATTGAAATTATTAGACCGTTACTTTCTTACCAAACTCATTAGTATAAATTGTTGATCTTTGCGAATTATTATTGAGATAACTACTTATTCATATTTTATATTTCTATGTTTTAAAGTATGCTAAAAATAAATATACTGAATGAAATGTCTAATTTTAAGTTGTTTTTTACCCTTCGACGATGGGGCCTGCCCACACAGATGCGAATCGGCGACAGTGTGCGATTGGTTAAATGTCGGTTTCCGCCGATTTATGTCAACCTGTCATTATAGTTTAGATGTCGGTTACATATACAGGAAGTTTTATGTAACGCCGAACATTTTCATAACGAGAATTTTTCTTTGAAGTATCCATATGCATACGTTGCATATTTTCCGATGCTTGGTTTATTAAAAGAATTCAATTTGAGGCTCTAAGCGAGAGTTTTCCACTCCGAGGCTGAGCATGAAGTAAAATATCGAGTTTAGAAAAGCCTGAAAATTTGGTTTGGTCGCGTAGCGCGAAGCGCGGAGCGGATAAACCAAATTTTCAAGCTTTTCTTAACTCGAAATTTTACTTCATGCGCCACCGGTACAAAACACTGATTCAATGTAAATTTTAGCGGTGTTTTTTAAACTTTGTAATATGTCAGTGTTTTGTACCGGTGGCGCATGAAGTAAAATTTCGAGTTTAGAAAAGCCTGAAAATTTGGTTTGGCCGCTCCGCGCTTCACGCAACGCGACCAAACCAAATTTTCAGGCTTTTCTAAACACGAAATTTTACTTCATGCTTAGCCTGGGAGTGGAAAACACTCGCTTAAAGCTTCAAATTAAATTATTTTAATAAACCGAGCATCGAAAAATGTGCAACGTATGCATATGGATACCTAAAAGAAAAATTATCGTTATGAATATGTTCGGTGTTCATAAAAGTCCCTGTATATATTAGTCTATATCGCGCCTTCTGGTCGGAAAGCGTCCACTCGGATGCACTACTTTTAGGAGCGTTTTCTGAAAATGCGCATGCCTGGATTTACCACTCGGAGAAATTTAAACTGATCAGCTATTTAATACGTCTGGTGCCGGAATATTGAACAAAATTGCCGAAGTAGAAAATCAAAATTTAAATACAACATTAATCAATCAGTTTTTGGATTCAAACCGACTAAATACTAAACTAAATTATTCATGTTTTTTCTTATATTTGAATAGTTTCTTTTTCTGTAACTTTAGTTTCAATTATCTCTGAGTATTTATTTTTCTAAAATGTTTATGTCCCTTTACTATAGTGTAATTTTGATTGTTATATATTTTGCAATAAAATAACACCTAGCTGTTGGTAATGGTTTATAAAATTGGTGACTATTAAATTAATAATATAGTTTTTAAAATCAAATGTATTGAATAAATATATAATAATTTTGAGGGTTATTAAGGTGACAAGAGAAACAACAAACAATACAATATAAATAGTGTAAATAATAAATACATAATAAACATAAACACATTGAAAATATTTATAAATTTAAAAAATTAACTAATATAAAAAAATCGAAAGAAATATACCAATAAAATATAAAATTACAATAATATTCGTATAAATATATGAATCAAAAATAATATAATTTTAAATACAACACATTATTTTTAAGACGCATCATATGAAATATGAATACAAATTATATAAAACTAGTGAAAAATCAAAACAGAATGCATGTTTTCTATTTTCTCTAAAAATAAAACTACCTTGTAAATATTCCAACCAGATGCAATGACACTGGGTGGTATAGCATGGTCCACCACATGGCCAGCCAAGACCATTTTTCCTGGAATGTCTCGAGTTGTACTGCGTACATACTGCGTATTTTAAAATGAAAAAAACTCAAATATTTCCTTTTCATAGAAGAAATGAAGCTTTACTGGAAAAAAACAAACTATACGTGTATAATTACACAACAATAAACATAATTCTCACTCCTATTTCATCAGACATTTATTTATACCTACATTGAATAATCACATTTAAGTAATAATTAATTAACATTACTACATTGTATGTTGTTGTGATGTTCAAGAAATATTTTTTTTGCATAATGAGATATAAATTGACCATAATATCGACATGTTACAAATTTTAAATGTTAAATACGCTGCGCGCCGGTAACGAGACGTACTCTCATTGGTGCTTGGCGGTGCGTTCGTCCATGCGCAGTTTGATCGTTTCACGCTATTATTCACTCTAACAGATCCCATGTCTGGCCCATGCAGTGGATAGGGAGTTAGCGGTATAGACTAATAAGTATATGGTCGGCTGCCACCGACTTATGTCACAATCATTATAGTCCAAATGTCGGCTGACGCCGACTTAAGCCAAGTTGACACGACGAACTAAATGTCGGCTGGCGCCGACTTATGTCAACTGTCATTATAGTTCAAATGTCGGCTGCCACCGACTTATGTCAACTGTTATTATAGTCCAAATGTTGGCTAGCGCCGACTGATGTCAATATAGTCCAAATGTCGGATAACGCCTACTTATATCAAGTTGACACAATAGACTAAATATCGGCTGGGCTGATTTATGTCAAACTGAAACGATAGTCTTACGTCACTCAACCTAGCGATTTACAGTCATAAATTCACATATTTACTATTGTGACAATTTGACTGTGATTGTCTTTTGAGTATGGTAAGATTTTGTCTGATTATGTCTCTATGGACTGTATTTTCACTATACTGGTATTATGACTGTAAATCACTTGCTGGCTGTCTTTTAATTTACTAGGATTTTGTCATTATATCACTATGTTGACTGCATTTGATATAGTGATTTAAATGACTTAGAGTGATAATACCAGAATAGTCGAAATACAGTCCAACTAGACATAATCAGAGAAAATCCAAGCATAGTAGGAAAAAAAAGACATTCAATCAATTGACTTACAGTAACAATAGTCAAAACATGGTCAATAAAAATATAATATGACATAATCCTATGATAGTCTAGTTAAAAGAATTAAACAATTTATTAAGATTCACAAATGTCAATATACAATCGATCAGATAATTTAATGACAAAATGCTATAACTTATAGTTATAATACAATCAACTAAATATATCGTTAGCGAGGTTTATGTACCGCCTTCATCTACTAAGATAGTTATTCAGAGCACTGTAGAGTTATGAAATACTTAAAAGAACAATATTCTGAATGTAAATATTACTAATATCAATTGGTTGGTTGGTTTTATCTTTAACTTTTTTCAATTTTAACGAAATAAATACCATCCCCAATACTGAAATATTTTTTCTGAATTTATTTTTTTCAAACATAGGACAGCATCACTCGGCTTGCGACATTTTTATTTCCTTTAATGAAGTTAATCTGTTACCATCAGAAAGTAAAATGTACTTATATCACTTGACAGATTTTGATTCGTTAAATACTTTCTGCAATAAATCTATTAATAGTAATGAATGGCTGTCGACCGTTGCAAATGCAAACATTAACGTCTTAGTAGTTAAAATAAGGTATTGTATATTATTAAACTTCAGTTCTTGGTTTTATATAGAGGTTTTCCGCATATAAATAAATGAAATTTACAGCCGACTAAGCGATTTTAGGTTTAAGTTAGGTTAACGACCCAGTGATTATATGATGGTGAAAATGTCGTGATAGTTAAATTAACTGTCATTTAATTTATAGATTACATGTTGATTATATTGACAGTCTTAACTATTTTGACTATCATTTAATGACAACATCGACTATTACCTAATTAGTTGCGTAAATAAACTCCACAGAAAACTTTGGAGATAAAAAGTGGTTCGCATTTTTCGCCTAGTTAAATGAAATGAGGTGTATAATATCAATGATTCTACAAGTTTTCGTGAATGCTGTTAATTTTTTTCTATTTTATTGCCCAATTCTATAAAAATTATGATTCTGAAAATTATCGAAAATGACGAAATCAATAAAAATTAATTGTAAATCCAATAATTAGAGACTTAAATTAATGAAATAATTGAAATACGTCAATACGGTTGAAAATCATATGACAACTATTAAGTCATGAAATTTAATAAAAGTAAGCGATATTTAGGTAATTAATTGAAAAGATAAGATCAAAAATTAAGGGTACCCAGCCTGCAATGAAACGTGTACGTTTTGTAACCTTACTTTTTGATCATCCCTCGTACATATAACGTAATTTCAAAATAGTTGATAAATATTGAATATTTTAATGCTTTCACCAGACATGTCTATATTTCAACAAAAATAATTTAGACAAACTTCAAAAGAATATGACAGATTAAATATCATTGATTGCATGGAAGTAAAAATGTGTTACATATTATTATAACTTATAACACACATTGTGGCGCAGTTTTTACCTAGTTACCTGTTTACTTATCGCACGACCAGACTAACTCAGTGAAGGGGTAGTTCCTAGATTTTAAGAATAAAGGGAGCCACGTGATTACGGACGGTAAGGTAACTAACAAAAGGATAATCACGAACCACGATATCAACAGAATTCATATATTCACAAGCCAAACACCAAACACAGTTTTCCCAATAATAAAATAAAATGTTTGTTATTTAATAAATAAATATAAATATATAAAAAAATAGATTGTGGTAGAAAAATTTACGTTATATCACTAAATAAATTAATTAAAATGTCAATTAAATAAATTAATAAACACAAACAAAAAATATTACTGATTTTACTTTTAATAAATCTTTTCAACTAAAATACAACAATTAGAATTATGTTACTAATATTACATGTTGCAACATACTGTATGTCATGAAAATGATAAACACCGCAATTAGCAAAACTCAAGTTAACATACAATATGTCACTAATATGTAATAACAAGAATAAAGGAAACTGATACATATTTTTTATTTATTCTATAATTTAGAATTGATAATATACTCAATGACATTAGAAGCGTAACACCCAGAAGGAGTTATTATTATAACTTGATTTTTTGCCAGTATGGTAGTCTTACATCAAAAATAAAATGATTACATTTTCAAGAAATTTTATTAAAAAACAATCTAAAAAAATTACTAATGTGTTTGGCGACCCCTTTGCTGTATATACTCCTGTAGACGTCTGGGCATCGACAAAATGAGATGGTCGATGTCTTCTTGAGGCATCTCGTTCCAAGCAACTTGAATTTCATCGATCAACTGTGCTGGAGTCTGTGGAGGATGGTGCAAAGAGAATATTCTTCTTCCCATGATATCCCACACATGTTCAATGGGATTTAAATCCGGCGAACGGGGCGGCCACGCCAAAACATTAACACCAGCTTCATTAAGAAAGTTCATAGTTCGACGAGCAATATGGGGACGTGCGTTATCTTGTTGAAAAAGTACGTCTGGGCGGCCATCTAAATAAGGCAACAAAGTCGGTCGTATGACGTCTTCAACATAACGCGCAGCTGTCATACTGCCTCGAATGAATACAAGAGGTGATCGACTACCATACGCAATAGCCCCCCAAACCATTACTCCAGCAGTCCTGTGTACATGCCTCTCAATAGTAAACCTAAGATCAGGTCGTTCTCCACGGTAGCGTCGTACCCTTCTACGGCCATCATGCGTGCCTAGACAAAATCGTGATTCATCGCTGAATACGACATCGTGCCTTTCTGCCTCCCAATGCTGCCGTTCTCTGCACCAGTCCAACCTTTGGCGACAGTGTCTCGCTGTTAATGGAAGCACTAATCTTGGACGGTACGAAAGAAGCCCAAAGGATTGAATACGGCAATATAAGGTTCGCATACTAACGGGCCTACCTTCTTCTCCAATCCATTGATCACCGGTTTGACGCGTAGTAGCGAAACGGTCTCGCAGGGCTATTTGTCTTGAGCGCCGATCTTGACGTTCTGTGGTACGCCTTGGTTGACCAATTGGTCTTCTTCTTGCTCCTCTACCTTCTTCTGTCCATACCTGATACACACGTATTACAGTTGCTGCAGTGGAATTAATACGGCGGGCAATTTCCCGATAGGACATACCGACATCTCGATAACCAACCACTCGACCCCGGTCAAAATCGCTCAAATGGTGATATTGTGGACGTCTTCGGACTCGAGGCATTTTATTTAAGCTTAACACACTTAACGGAAACACGAAAACTAAAAACATCTGTACTAAACAGCTCATATAAATAGTTTTATCAAAAAAGAAAAAGTTAATTTTTTTTTTCACAATAAATATAAAAGGCACAAGGTTGAAATTGTTATCAATGTATGCTTTAAATATAGTCACTCTGTTGCTAAAATATGAATTCAAAAAAATCATTCCTTCTTGGTGTTACGCTTCTAATGTCATTGAGTATATATAAGACTTAAAACTTGTATTTTCAAAATATTCGTATTTTAAAAAAAATCAGTAATTATAACAAACAATAACAAATTATTTACTTTAACTTTAGCAAATTTTCAAACTTTCAGAAACGAACAAACAAATATTTGTAGTAAAAATTGAATCTCCAACCTTTTCTAATCCAAGACACTTCCTTTTTCAATTTCTTTACCAACTACGACTCAGCTTACCGTAACATCAGTGACCAGAATACTTCACACATAACTGCTACAAACGACTAGCATGCCAAAAGGGTTTGTATTGAAGTCCGATTACGTATCCAACACGACGGCCAATATTCCACCAGCAAGAAAACTTCTTGGAACTATGTTTATTATTATTACCAAAATAACAATAGAACCGTGATTTAGCATCACGAAGGAAAAAAACGGGAACTAAAAAGCCTACAATAGTTCCCAAATAATTAAAAACTCATTCAATAAAAAAAAAAAAACAAAATGCTTACCTCCCGATGGTAATGAGAATTAAAAACAATAGAATTAAATCTCTCTCGTAGCTGTGGTTTATATTAATTAACTTAGTAAGTCAACGATCCGGAAAAACCTATAATAATTTTCGAATAATTAGATCTATTCTAATCAATCAAAAAAATGCTCACCTCTGGATGGAATTGAGGTTATAAAGAAATGCCACGCTTATCTCCGCTCGAGGCGTCAGTAAATTACACAAACTCACAAAATAATTCACTGAATGATTGTTAGAATGGAAGGAAATCCCTGTAAGCTGGGAAACCTGCAATGGTTTAGAATTTTTCACTCAAACACACGTGTCACTCTTCTGCTATGGCTGCTTGAACGTTTTACCGAGTTGCTGAGAGGAGTGCGCGCAAGACACGCAAAATATATGCGCAGGCTAAATCGCACGCAGACAGACGGGTCAAGACAAAAAACCTATTGTTCCCAATGCAGGAACATCAATTTATGTAATAGCAAAACAAATACACTTAATAAATATTCCATCAGATATAAATATTTGTATACTTTCTGATTGCAAAAGTATAGTTGATTATTTCAAAATATTTAATTTTTCCTCTAAGTTAAATTATGTTACTGCTGAAATTCTTAGATATGCAGCATCATTTAATAACAAAATTATTCTAATATAGGTTAAAGGGCATGCAGGAATAACAGGAAATGAAATAGTAGACGGTTTAGTAAAGAATAGCCTTTATAGTGATATAACATTAGAATATCCAATTTTAACGAATGACTTAATAATTGTATTTAAAAATAATTTTAATAAAGAATAAAAACTATATTTTGACAGCAGTTGTTATGGTATGTTCTATAATCTGTTTAATAACTAGGAGGAGCGTTTTAAATTTCACGCGCCAAAATCTGTAACCCTGATTGGCTGAGAGCACGCCAATCTTACACTATGCTAATTACGTCATTATTAGACTTAGGCTGACATAACCTTAATTCGAAGCGTAACCGAGTTGAAACTTTGTGTGTTTCGTAATAACCTTCTGTGCGGTGTTTCTTTAGCATTGTTAACAGTTAGTTTTGTTTATACTGTTGTGATGGATTATGGACCCAGTACAAGCTCGGTGATAGTATCACCTTCACCTCCAAAAAAGCGTAAGAGGCTGGATTTGGGTCATTTATATCTGTCCGAAAAACAGGGCCTAATAAATATGTATAAGCAGATGATAACAGATGATCCACATATGAAAATAACTGCTGTTGTATCAAACATTCTCGGTGCAATAGGTGAGATATCAAATGGCATAAGAATTATAAAATGTTTAATTTTTAGGAGTTGTTAACTTCACTGGCTATCGTACCATTAGAGAATATAGGAAATCCATTGAGATTTGTAGCCCTAAACAGCTTGGAGGACGACCTGCCATAATTGCAAGTTCTGATGACGTAGTAAAGAGATCAGTGCGCCAAATAGAGCATAGTTTCTTCCAACGACGGTCGAGTATACGGTAAGAAGGATCGACAGAATCGAATATTTTAGAGTGGGGGTAGAGATCGCTTTTGTCACAATTGCGCGCTGAATTTGAATGTGGTTACTTCATGGTAAACCTTATGTAAACATGCATGAGCTGTAAATTTTCTGACGTTCGTTGATTTTTAAAAGCGTTCAATTTAAAGGTTTAAAGGAGTATTGTCCACTCCCAGACTAAGCATGAAGTAAAATTTCGAGTTTAGAAAAGCCCCGTGAAAATTTGTCTCGGGTCGCTGTGCGACCCGAGACAAATTTTCTGGGCTTTTCTAAACTCGAAATTTTACTTTATGCGCCACGCTTAGAAAACACAAATTTTAAGCGAAGTTCGAAATACATACATTTCACAATATTTTAGTGATTTATATGCGTGGCACACGAAGTAAAATTTCGAGTATAGAAAAGCCCAGAAAATTTGTCTCGGGTCGCTGCGGGACCCTCGAAAAATTTTCACTGGGCTTTTCTAAACTCGAAATTTTATTTCATACTTAGTCTGGGAGTGGAAATCACTTGTTTAAAGCTTTAAAATGAACTTACAAAAAACAGGAAATATCTGAAGATTTACAGAAAATAGACTAAATTTGGAATACGTATATTTTAAAGAAAAACTCTCTGTATAATGTAAATACATATTTAAGGGTCTTTTCCACTTTTCGACCTGGGCGAAATTGAGTCAGCTCTTCCTGGCGGATTATTTTGTGCATTATTTTGACTGAATTTTACATTTTAATTTGTACATCACGTTATATTTCACTGAAACCGGTTGATTTTTATTAAAACCGGTTGGTCGATACTTAACACTAACACAAAGTCTTATTTTAACAACACTTATTTTTAACACAAAATACTAAAAATCTATCTATGAAAGTACAGCGAAACCAAAAAAAGAGGTTATGATAGACTCAAAAACGTAACAAAATCAACGTCATTGTTCTCTCTCGCACGAACTAGGGCCTGCGGGAAGAGGGCTAGGGGAAAACATGGAAAGATACAATTCTGTCATACCTTGTAATACATATGTGTTACGCCCATCGACGTACCTTGAGTTTCTTCTATAAAAATGAACTACCACTTTAAATTAAGTTTTAAAAGAAGTAAACGATCATGCAGGCATACCAAATATGAGTCGTTTTACTTTGTATAGTTTTATGAAACAAATCAATTTTAAGTAAGATAGAAATACATTATAATATAAATTCCATATTATATAATGAACATCATGAAAATATGTTTTATTTCACAGATATATGGCGAAAAACCATAAAAGTATTTTAATTGAACGTGATGATATTATTTATTATTAATTTCGATTTTTTTTTTACATTATATTTGATTTTATTTAAAGAGTAATTATGAAATAACTCAAAATTGCCGCCAAATTTATCTAGTGATATTTCTGGTAACTTATTATAGTGTAAATTGGGCTTTGGCACTTACTCTTTCTAGTTTTTAAACAAACTATATAAGAATTTGTCCCCTAAAATTACATCTAAGCTCTGGTTTATAGAAAATGGAATTTTATCAAAATTATTTATAAAAACGGTTACGTTGCAACCACGGCATTTGTCCTTTCTATTTGTACAAACAAAATAAAGCAGATGCTCTGTTTTGTGAATGTGGAGAATCAGGCACCTCTTAATATATTATAATGACATGTCTAAAATACCAAAATGAGAGGAAAAACCTTTTTGATGCAATTTTCCCCAATTAGAACTTTCATTCAATTACAATGGAATATTGAGTTCAGAAAATGTTATAATTTTTGATAAAGTGGTTTCCTTTCTTAATAAATTAAATATTATAATCCAAATTTAGTAAAGTATGTAAATTTTGTGTGTATGAATATCCAATGTTTGGATCCTCTGTTGGGTTACTTTCAGCCGTGGCTCATTGTAGTGTGTTTCTTTTTAAAGTGCCTTGACGAGTCCCTGGGCAAGAAGAATTTGTTACCCTGTTTATCCTATTGTATGGATGATTGCAAAAAAGGTAAACTATTATTATATATTTGATGGCTAACGGTATATCAACCAAAGCCAGGCTAATGCCAACATTGATTTCCAAAACAAAATTGAATTATATTTCAATTATATCCAAATTAATCGTTTGTTTAAAAATAAACATTACAACTTTATTTCATAATTTCTTACTCAACAAATATTCTCAAAAAGGTTCCAAATACTTGCTGATGTGAATGTGAGTGTTGTTTTTTAAATTCATTTATCTCTTTCTGTAATATTTTCGTTCCGAAACGGGACGACAATTTTAGTGTTTGTTAAGTTAAGTTAGGACCTTAAAAAATCTTCTGAGCCAGCCAACTGAAAGCATTGAAAAGCAGCGGTCCTTTCAGTTGTGCCAATTAGAAGTAGGGGTCTTTCACTTAGAGCCAATTGGAAACAGGGGCATTATCAGCAGTGATAATTGCCCTCAGGGAATTGACGTTCTAAGTTTTTGTAGAATGCTGTGTGATACGAAAATTGAGCAATTCCATTGGTTGTTTATTTTTGAAAGAAGTTATCGCTCAAATTTATATATTAATGTCCCGTTTCACCAACTTCAGTTATATCTTATTTAAAGATTACATTTATTTGCGGATTAGAATAGACATTTTAATCGATGTCATCAACATAAAATAAATTGTATATTCTTGGATAACAACTGTTTGATTTTTATTGATACCCACCTGTACGCATTCGTATCTTGAAATAGAGAGAACAGTTAAAGTTTAATCATGGGTTCCACAGTGGCAGAGTGTATACATTATATGTCCAATCACAAACATCAGGGTTCCCTTTTCTACAAAATATTAATCATGTCACTGTCAAGCTACCGACACAATTATCAATGCATATAATTAAAAAATGAGATATTTACGAAAATATTAAATACATAACTAAAAGAGCTACGACAAAAATTATATATAAATGCTAATACTTCAAATTTTTAATCTTCTACTTTTTTAACAACATTTATTTTATATGCTCAATATTACAGAAAAATCCAAAAAAATGCTAAGAGTAACCTACCACTTCCGGTTTTCTCATTTTCACTAAATGTTGAAAAGTTGACTACTGTTGTAATAAATAGCTAAATTTTATAGTAGCATCTTAACAGCTTAATCGGTTTAGACTTTATCGTGGCGACAGAATTACAAAAGGCCAGACAAACATTTTTAAAAAATGGTCGTAATTAACTCAGGGGACTACAACATGGATATATCCACTTAATTTTATGATTTGAACATTTTTGCGAAAACAATACTTTCCCTTTGATTTGCCAATGGGGGAAAGTAAAAGTGCCGTCTATTCTAATTTATTATTTATAATTTAAATGATTATGCAGGAGTCAGAGACACCCCCAGGTGCATCAAACGGAGGGGCGCCATCAAAACCAAACATCACAAACTTTATAAATTTAAAACAGAAATTATAAGGAGAGGTGTTCCATGGTTTTTGTAGTGCTTTCTGCACCCATGCATGTAATACGAAAATAGTTTAATGTCATCAGATTACGTGTCTGAACAGAGACAGAAAACTTCATAATATGTGTTCTATGGTTTTTAGATGGAACATGCGAAAACGTACGTTCCGGTACGCAGCTTTAAAATTTTAAGGTTAAACGTCACATTTTGACAATGTCTTCGTAAAACTAAATCTGCAAAAACCCAGCCACAAATCATTTTAAATAATGTGCGCAATCGTTTTAAATATGAGTTTAAGTTGTAAAATTTCAATTTTCACATCTACTAAATAGTTCGGGTATTTACAGAAATAAATATTGCATTAATGTTGATATTGTGTAAGCTCAAACGAATATGTTAGTTGAATCGAATGTGCATTCAGTAGATTTGGCAAATAATCATCGGATTAATTTGTTAATACAGAGAATTTTTCTATTAAGTATACATACACGAAATTTTCTATTGGGTATACATATGCATATGCTTTAATTTGAAGCCTAAAACGAATGTTTTCTACTCCCAGACTAAGCATGAAGTTCAAAATATTTCGCTTGAAATCAGTGTGTTATACGCGTGGCGCATGAAGTAAAATTTAGAGGCTTTTCTAAACTTGAAATTTTACTTCATACGCCACGCGAATTAAACGCTGAAAACACTGAATTATTGTGATTACTCGTTCACAATATTTCGCTTGAAATCAGTGTCTTATACGCGTGGCGCATGCAGTAAAATTTCGAGTTTAGAAAAGCCTGAAAATTTGGTTTGGTCGCTCCGCGCTTCGTGCTACGCGAGCAAACTAAATGTTCAGGCCTTTCTAAACTTGAAATTTTACTTAACCTGGGAGTGGAACACATTCGTTTAAACTTCAAATTGACCTCTTTTAAGAAATTAACGAATATTTAAAAATCTACAACACGTAATTGATATATGTATACTCAAAAGAAATATGCACAAGAAATTATGATTTAAAGCAAGAACACTAATATACTTGCGACCTAAACAGTATGATATTGTCATGTAACGTCAAAATTTGACACAAATAGGAAAAATCGTTGCAGATACAACTGTCGACATACTTTCTAAAAAAATTGAACCGCAGATTCCACATCAATGAGTCATAGGACATTTCTCCCGAATTCTACTATATATAAGTAATAGATATTTTAAAGATCACTTTAAATCAGTGTTTTTTACGCGTGGCGCATGAAGTAACATTTCGAGTTTGTAAAAGCCTGAAAATTTGGATTGGTCGCTACGCAACAAAACCAAATTTCTAGTCTTTTCTAAACTTGAAATTTTATTTCATGCTTAATCGGGGAGTGGAAACGCTAGTAAAAAGCTTCAAATTCAATAAAATCAACAAATTCTTAAACATTTGCAGCGTATACAATAGAATATGTCGGAACACATACTTAAAAGAAAAAAATCCCTTTACATATCATCATTAATATATTAGATTTAATTGACCATAATAATGATGACTCAATAAACAGGGCTATAATGATATCGATAAATAAAGCGAAATTACCAACTAAATGTATTTTGATACAAAGATTTAGTATTATGATTCGAAACCATTTACATGGAAATTCGTCAACATTCTATAAATTTATTCCGCAGGGACATAAAGTGAAATGGCCCGCCACAATTCGCCCAATTTACGCATTTTGTTATAGCCTATTACACCAACATTCTCACATACATACACAAAAACACACAATCCTGAAATAAAAATATTAGAAGAAAAAAAAACAGAGCGAACGGGAGAAAAGAAAAAGAAGGGCGTATTTAATTATCAATCTTAATTTGCATGAAAATTGTATTCCCTTGTAATATAACTGAATAATCTGATGAACACTGGCCGTGACAAGAATTTAAATGTTGTCCTGAAATTTTAATTTAATTTGATAGAGGATGTGAAATGATGGGAAGACTAACAAAATTGCTTTTATGAAATTAGAATGCCGAGCAAGAAGTTTACTCCAAGGCCGGAAGCCAGAGGAGCTCGTACTTTGTTATTGAGGAAACTTTGTTTGTAACGTTGTTATTTATTAAATGTGTAACAATATATAATATAGTTTTCTGGGAAATAAAAATGTACCTCGCGCATCTCTAAATTTATTGTGTACCTTATTATATTAACAATTTTTATTATAAAGCTGCAATGTTTTGATATAAAAGAGGGCAACAAAAACATGAAGTTAAAATAATACCCTGTTTATTATTCTTCTTCTTATTATTAAATTGACGAATAACGCACTAATAAACTTTTATCACACTTTTATTTGAATTGCCAAATGTACATTTCGGACACAAAGTGACTTATCAATGGATCAACACTAAATATTATTATTATTATTATTCAGTTAAAATTAGAATAGCACGTTTTATACTTAATCAGAAATATGAGTTTTCGCATTTCCACAAGAGGAAGTCGATCGCGCTCTAAACCAGCGATGCAAACCGGTCCACGAACCGGTACTTTTTTCCGAACCGGTCCGGACCGAAATTAATCACGATGAGAATCCGTACCGGTTCGCGGACCACACCATTTTATAAATACTCGGACCGGTACAAATTTTGTACCGATCCGTTTCTACATTGCTCGGACCGGTTTTGTACCGGTACAAACGCTGCGAACCGGTCCGAGCAATGCCAATGCCAATATTTAATTTGTGAGAAAATTAAATTATAAAATTAGCGCAAGAGATTTGGGCGGGATAAATAAGTTCATAGATTTAAAATTATCGAAAGAAATAGTACAAATACTGCTTATTAACTGGTGTTTAATTTGTTCTGTAATAGAGTTACGAAAGCACTGGCTTCCCGATGAATTTCTTGTAAAATGTTTTCCCTATTAATCGAAAAATTCTAATCTTTGTACCAAATTGATTGAATTAGAGGATTTAAAATTTGTTGCATGTCACTATCCTTAAAAATAGACAATGGGCAACCATTTTCAATAACCAATTTCCCACATGCATTTATTAAGGTCTCCTTATCTGAAATAAATAGTTTATTAAATTTATTTTTTATCGAAAATATTAACTGATTACACGCACTGTTTATTCCTACTAACGTATTCGATCCACTAGAGATTAATTCGTCAGCTGAGTCGTTCACCAAAGAACCTATTGAAAATCTCTTATGTTTCATCCTCTCGGAATGTATCATATTTGCTTTTCCTTTATGATGTCGTATTATGTGCTTTTCCAAATTTGATGTATGTTTTCCCTAAAATTATTATTATCATATACTATTAAGGTGAGATTCCCAATGCTCTGACCAAACAAAAATTAAATTTTTTTTAACATTTTCGAATAATGTTTATAATTTAGATTGTTTACACTTACCGTTAAAGAGCTTCGATAATTAGGAATTTTGCAGTGTGATTTATTTGTTGTAGCATCGAAACAAAAGTAATTTCCTACGATTTCGGAGCTCGTTATCTTTTTTCAGCACTAATTTTGAAAATGTCACTAAGGCACCTTAACTTTCAAGAATCGATAGATGAATAAACTTCGCGCAAGCTTATCATGACGCTCTTCCTCGATACGAAAGAGTTTTGTTTATTATAAAAACACAAAATAGTGAAATATTATGCCTTATTTATATAGGTTTGTGAGTAAATGTTTTTTTTTTCTGGCACTTAAATTTATTGCTTTTGCAACGCATGCATTTACGCGTTATATAAACGTATTTGTATATAGTAATTATAAAGACTTGCACGATTTTAAAAATTAAAATTGCTAGCATTTTGAGAAATTCCTTTTCAGAGGCGTATGCAAAAAGTTTTTGAAATTAATTTTTCATTTAATTTTTTATTATGTATTGAAAATAATAAAAATTGTATAAATCTATATAATTATGACATTAATGCCCGGTATTATAAAACGTTTCATTCCCTAAATAAAATTTACTTTAGGAATAAATTAATTTATTCCAAAGATTTCGGTATTATAAATACGAAATAACTTAATTTGGCTAATAAATCTCCCCAGTAAATTATTTGTTTGTTTTTCTACCAAGTAAATTTTATTCTCTAAATAATTTCACAATTAAATGTCAAAAGTGTATTATATTATTATAATTACTTTAGATTCTACTACTTGTATTTATTAATTTCATAACGGTTATCATGTCTACCATATCATCCGTTTCAGATTTAAGTTCGCTCATAGTATCTTCCCTGATAGTGATTAATTCGAACCACAAGACATTCTAAGGAGTCGAAGACCTAGAGTTTTTCAAATCAGACATAACCAGAGATTTTTATAGTTATGCATACGCTTTTTTAAAATTAGTTCAATTTAAAGTATTAAACGAGTGTTTTCCACTCCCAGACTAAGCATGAAGTAAAATTTCGAGTTTAGAAAAGCCTGAAAATTTGGTGTGGTCGCGTAGCGCGAAGCGCGGAGCGAACAAACCAAATTTTCAGGCTTTTCTAAATTCGAAATTTTACTTCATGCGCCACGCGTATTTAACACTGAAAACACTGAAATATTGTGAACAAGTTAACTTCACTTGAAATCAGTGTTTTGTACGCGTGGCGCATGAAGTAAAATTTCGAGTTTAGAAAAGCCTGAAAATT
Source organism: Philonthus cognatus (assembly GCA_932526585.2). Lineage (NCBI taxonomy): Eukaryota > Metazoa > Arthropoda > Insecta > Coleoptera > Staphylinidae > Philonthus > Philonthus cognatus. The sequence goes on along the minus strand of OW052244.1, from coordinate 19,026,953 downwards.
TGATCTGGCCGCTTCGCCTTTCGCGCTACGCAACCAAACCAAATTTTCAGGCTTTTCTAAACTCGAAATTTTACTTCATGCGCCACGCGTATTTTACACTGATAGCATTAAAATATTGTGAAGAAGTGAACTTCACTTGAAATCAGTGTATTGTCCGCGTGGCACATGAACCAAAATTTCGAATTTAGAAAAGCCTGAAAATTTGGTTTGGCCGCACCGCGCTACGCTAACAAACCAAATTTTCGGGCTCTTCTAAACTCGAAATTTTACTTCATGCTTAGCCTAGGAGTGGAAAACACTCGCTTAAGTCTTTTATAATTTCTAATATGCTTTCTTTTTCTTGTTCTGTGTAATTCTGTCCTATTCCACGGTTATTCTCCATAATTATAAGGAATTATACTAAATTTCCAATTTGTTTGACAATTTAATTTGAAATATTGACAATTCAATTTAACAAATTGGTGGTTCCAGCTATGACCGCAATGAAAATGTATAATTTTGGTCTGTAATCTACTAATAAAATTATTTATTCTTAGAATTGCTATTTATTTGGTAGGTTTGCTTTATAATACGCAATTTTATTTGCCAATTAGTTTACTAGGTAAAGAAATTTACTCCACAAATAGTTATCTAATGGTTTAATAATCGTTTATAGCACCGGGCATTATATAAATATAGAATCGAATAAAATATTTCTATTGTAATTAATTAAAATAATTAAATATATGCAGCCCCGGACCGGTTTTCGAACCGAAACCGAACCGTTTAAAGCGGTCCGTATATTAAATGTTCCAAAGCGGTTCGGTACGGCTGGACCGTTTTTATTCCGAACAGCTCCACGCGAAACGGGACAAAAAAGGTCCGGTTTTCCGTACCGTTTTCTGTACCAAACCGTTCTAAACCGGTCCGCGTAACGAAATGTCGGTACGGTTTGCATCCCTGCTCTAAAGTGCCCGTAATTTTGTAAATACAATATATAACTGATTTAACATACATTTTTAGTTAAACCCTTGACTCCTGCCAGCGCACACTGGTCCCAATTCCCCAAAACGTGGCCAAAAGTCGAAAACGTGATTTAATCTGTCTAAAAGCCTTAAGGGGATTATCGCAGTGTAACACGCCGATCGTGTTGGAAAGACCCACATAGTTTAGAGTAGCTCATCCGATGCCAAATTTACAGGACAAGTGGGGCGAATACAGTCAGAGAGAAAAGCGGCAGTTCACTGTGCATTTATGCATTGCTGCTGGGCATGAACGGATAGGGTCTCGCGTCGAGTGGAATAGACGAAAAAAAAGCGTATAAAAAAGACGGATCGAAGGAAAGTGTCGATTCGTATTATTTAAACACGCTGATAATACATACAAGCTATGTATTGTTTTTAATTCGTTAGAAATCAATCCTGTGTTATTTTTCGGTATTTACAAAACCGATGATTCTTATTCTTGTCATTATAACTAATTATTTTTACTTTTAAGACTCCAGTTTTGACAGCTGAACAAACTATGTGTTTTATTTTATTAAATTAGAGATTATTTCTTAAAAATATAATAATAAAATAATTCATGTTCATAAGCTCCTTGTGAATATTTATATGCCGGATATACAGAGAGTTTTATGTAACACCGAACATTTTCATAACGAGAATTTGTCTTTTAAGTATACAGAAGCATACGTTGAACATTTGCCGATGCTAGGTTTATTAAAAGAATTTAATTTGAAGCTTTAAACGAGTGTTTTCCACTCCCAAGCTAAGCATGAAGTAAAATTTCGAGTTTAGAAAATCCTGAAAATTTGGTTTGGTCGCGTAGCGCGAAGCGCGGAGCGGCCAAACCAAATTTTCAGGCTTTTCTAAACTCGAAATTTTACTTCATGCGCCACCGGTACTAAACACTGATGCAATAGAAAGTTTATCGGTGTGTTTTAAACTTCGTAATTTGTCAGTGTTTTGTACCGGTGGCGCATGAAGTAAAATTTCGAGTTTAGAAAAGCCTGAACATTTGGTTTGGCCGCTCCGCGCTTCGCGCTACGCGACCAAACCAAATTTTCAGGCTTTTCTAAACTCGAAATTTTACTTCATGCTTAGTCTGGGAGTGGAACACACTCATTTCAAGTTTCAAATTATTTTTTTTAACAACGAGTATCTAAAGATTTACGACATATACTGTGTAATTCTCACATGTATACTTGAAAGAAAAACTCCCTGTGGGTACAAGTTGAGGCATTAATTGCGATTGATTGGCTACAATTTTTAATGGTCATAGAGGCAACCCAATTTACACATAACTTAAAAAATAAAGGTGTCAAAATTGTATTGGATGAACATGTTCGGTGTTATATAAAACTCTGTATATGAAAAAACCGGAACATAGAATTTTCAATGATATTTTTTATATAGGAATATTATCTTTGATAACTGCTATTGCCATGAAAATAATGTGTATTAATTTGGCCTTTGCCAAATTGGGTAAATACCCCAGATTTCAATTTTTATTTTATCCAATATTCTAGTTTTTATGAATGCAACAAATAAATAATAGATTGAAAAAAATTAAACGGACAGCTGCCCTGTTTTTTTATAATTTATACAGGGTTTACAAAATAATGATGTGTATAAATAGAGGATTGCAATAACATTCAATTACAATTCATTTATTCCTTATTTACTTATTATCAAAATATGACTCATCATAAATCAGCCAAATTTGAAATAAAATATATTGGGTTCGGTGCAATGTTGAGCAAGAAGCGTGTTATTTGAAATGCATTATAATAACTACCGTATTATTATTATAGTTCTATTTTTTCTAAAATAATTAACAATGAATATGCACGCAGTTAAACCCTACATTTTTGTAAACATTCGTCAAACATATATTACCTGTGCTCAGTAAAAAATAGTTGATTTGTAACATTAATCTACGACAACGTCATATTGGTGACGTTATTCTCACTATTCTTATAGTTTTGATATCATTGATTCGTTGATGAAGTCGCAGTTGGTTCAAATATGTCCGATTGCTAGAAACTTTACAATTTACTTTAATAGTTTTATTGCGAGAAGTTTAATGGCATTTAACAACTGTTTTAACAACGAAAGATTTAAGGCGAAATAATGATTTGAACAAGACTGATTGTTATTCGATTGCTTCTGCTTATTAATCAGCTTAAAACACTTTCAAAATAATTTAATAATACCGACACTGTCAAATAATTAGGAAAGCCAATATTAAAGGTATATTACACATCTTTATTTAAATTAGTGAAACATTTCGTGTTTTCTATATTAGTGAACATGCAGTATACAAAAATACTTATTCCATTAGTAGTCAGAGAGCATAAAAATAAAACACTAGTACAATAAAATATCGATTATAATTGCGAAATATTAATTTTACGAGAATAAATGCTAACCACGCGAGCCGTTTTTGTTAACTATGATTGAGAAAAGAAAATAAAAACAAACGCGAAGCCGCGCAGCGTTCACCGGCCCAGGGATAAACGCAGGCCGCATGCTGCTCCCCCCTCCAATAATTGTGCAGATGAGTGTACAACGCGTTCAACTAAGAGAAGATCCGCAAGGCGGCGGTATTTTACGGTCTTATTTTTTAAGATTTTTATTTTAACCTGACTCGGGCATGAGCTATCGCATCCTTATGAAATGTTCACATTATATTCCTTATAGTATAAACTAGTGAGATATGGGAATATTTTTTTTAATTTTGAAAAATATAACATTATTTTTTTCATACCTCTGAAAGCAAATTGTTAAAAAAAAAGTACTTCGATATTTTACTAGATCATTGAGCTTAATATACGCTGTCAAAATTTCAACTTTCTAGGATCTTTAGTTTTTAAATAAACCTGACATTAAATTTCAGACCACTGTTATATTCCCCTTAATTCGGAGGTATTTGAGGTCGCTGATTTTAAATTTGATATTATTAAAAAAAAAATGGCGAATCCAACATAGCGGACTTAAAGTTGAACAATTATCCAATTTTAATAAAAATTGTTATTTGAGGGTTTTTAAGGTCGCTTGTTACGAATTTTATATTACTTTTTCTAAAATAAAATTGCCGAATCAAATATTGCGGACATAAAATACAAAATTCAGGCGATTTCATTAAAAACTAATGTATGGATATTTTATAGGTCGCTGATTTCAAATTTGATATTATTTTTTGAGAAAACAAATATTACAATTTTGATTAAAATCAGATATTTTTTTTCATTTTAAGTTCGCCATCTCCATTTTGTTTTTACAAAAAATAATATCAAAATTGAAATCAGCGACCGCAAAAACTCTCATGTACAGTTTTTAAGAAGGAAGAAATTACGTTTTTGACTATTGATCACGTAATTGGCACACAGAGATTGTGTGATCACGGGATGCCACATAAAAAAAAATAATTTAAAAAAAATGTGCAAGTTTGTGCAGAAACTTTCTTTTCTAAGTAATGAAGAACGGTTGGAGAAATACGAAAAAAAATATTTTAGAGTCGGATGTCGTGGGACTTTTGACTATTGCATATTTTAATGTTTCCGATTTGAATTTAAAACGATAAAGCACGATACACGATACACTAAATGTTCGATTAAATTATTAACTACCTAATTTTATTTAAATTGGTCAACATATATTTAGTTAATTTCTCACTTAACCTGTAGTGAAACATTTTTGAACCTAATTTTGGATATTTAGGGGCGCACGTTATAGGACAGTTCCAAATCTCTTCCTTATTATTTACAATCGGTTTTTCCCGCTTTAGCTCCTTCCTAATTTTACAGCCTGTTGTGTTAAAAATAGATTTCGTATGTTCTTCTAGGCGTGTTCTAAAATTTCTTCCAGTCTGGCCATTGTATATGCTATCACAATAACCGCACATAATTTCATAAACGCCGCACTTGCCAAGTTTATCGACCACAGATTTGTTATTAACTACAAGTCTTTGTAGGTCTATTGGATTAGTCATTATAACATTAAAATCATACACCTTAAAATTTTGTGTGATTTTTTCCGAAAGATTATTAACAAAATCCAATCTATGCCTAATTGTTTTAACTGATTTTGTTTCATTGTTGGCATAAATTGGATTTTGTTAATTATCTTTCGGAAAAAAATCACACAAAATTATAAGGTATTTGTATATTGTGTTTTCCACTCCCAGACTAAGCATAAAGTAAATTTTCTGGGCTTTTCTAAACTCGAAATTTTACTTCATGCTTAGTCTGGGAGTGGAAAACACTCGTTTAAAGTTTCGAATAGAACTCTTTTAAAAAACAACGAATATCTAAAGATTTAAAGAAAATAAGCTGAATTTGCTGTATATTTTCCGAATTTTTTATTTTGGTATACAAATCCCTGTTTACCCAGATAAAAAAAACGCATTAGAACAGTTTTCTTTGAGGTAAACATATGCATAAGCTGTACATTTTCCGACATCCGTTGTTTTTTTAATAGACTAAGCATGAAGGATGTCGAGGATCGCGCAGCGACCCGAGACAAATTTTCTGGGCATTTCTAAACTCGAAATTTTACTTCATGCGCTACGCGTATAAAACACAGATTTCAAGTGAAGTTCGAATATACATAAATTTCACAATGTTTTAATGTTCTATTCGCGTGGCGCATGAAGTAAAATTTCGAGTTTAGAAAAGCCCAGAAAATTTTCACGGGGCTTTTCTAAACTCGAAATTTTACCTCATGCTTAGTCTGGGAGTGGAAAACACTCGTTTAAAGCTTTAAATTAAACTCTTTAAAAAATCAACGAATGTCAGAAAATTAACAGCTAAAATAATTAAGAAAAAGTAATGTGATTTTATAAAAATAATGACATTTTTCTTGTATAGTGTAAATTATTTCGAAAACATTTACTTTAATCAAGTGACTACGATATCTTTTGCCATTTTGACATCCGCAGTTGTTGTTTCAATTCCATGGCATGTCATTATTTTTATAAAAACACATTTTTTTTTTTTATTATTTTAACTTAGAGAAACGTACAGTGATAAACGTTAACACGAATGAATTCAGAATTTTTCCCTCTACAAAAAAGGTAAATACATTTTGTTTCTATAATAAATAGAGGAGCCAAAATTTGAACATTTCAAAATTTACATGGGATTTCCTATGTTGCGTCCGCCAAGTCAATACCCGGTATATATTGTTGCTTATATATTTTTGTACATTCCTCCTTGAAGATGACCAGTAGTTGAAACTAGTCAGAGAAAATATGCATTAGTGAAAGAAACCAAGTGTTTCAATTAAATATCCAGAATTCGTTAACATAGTTGCAATGTACTTACTTGTAGTTGGTGATTCCATTTCACAAAATTGAAATATTACAAAATTCAAAGAACTGAGGCACTTTTAAAAATTGCGTTTTCTTCCGTTCAAAACAAGCACTCGATATTACGCACAGGACGTTTAAGTCAGAATAAATTTTCAAAGCCAGGTACTGCTTAAAACCCCTAAAAAGGGTCGTTTCTGGCGGTCCAGATACCAACCAAACTATTTATGTGCTTAAAAGTTTCTAAACTAAAACTTCGATTTAGGGACTTATGGCCACGAATTAGGAAATGGGGATCAGTGTGCAGCGCCCTCAACTTGACAGTCATAATAAATTTGAAATAAAACACTTTTAACATATCTCCACTAATTTATTCTTTACCAGATGTACATTTCGGACACAAACTAACCATTATCAATGGTTTGATACTGATTAAAAAAAGAAATGTTGACAATATATATACAAAAATAGTAAGATAAAAGGTAGCGCAAATAGACAAGGTATTAGTTGAAAAATAAATTAGGGAGGATTAACAAATTCTAATAATACATTATCTATACTTGTCAAAGCTATTACGTGCATGTGTAGGTAATTTCAACCATACGCGTTAAGATGACAGTGTGGTATGATGCAGTTACTATATACGGCGTAGGTAAAATTATTAAAACAATCAGCACATTGTCAATTGAATATGTTAGAGGCTATAGAGATCAAAAAACACGAAAACAAACTAATAAATGTTTAAGTCAACATTTAATAGTTTGTTTTCGTGTTTTTTGATCTCTATAGCCTCTAACATATTCAATTGACAATGTGCTGATTGTTTTAATAATTTTACTTACGCCGTATCTAGTAACTGCATCATACCACACTGTCATCTTAACGCGTATGGTTGACATTACCTACACATGCACGTAATAGCTTTGACAAGTATATTACATGCTGACAGCTGAACAGCTGATTGATTACCGCACAACCAAATGACATTTCTTTGGTGTATATTGATCAAGTATTAGTTTAGTTGTCATCAATGTCATGTTATTATCAAAAATTATTAAATAAATAAGTTGCTCTTTCATGCTCATTGTTTATTTTGCTAGGGCGTAGGTAAAGTATCGTACATTTCTTGAGTGGTATGGCAATTACATACTCACGGAATACTGCACTTGCCGCTGCGCGGCTCGTGCGCTACATATCCGCTCATATGTAATATGCTGCATACCACTCTCGTAACGTAATATATTATTACTTTATCTATTCACTAAAGTTCATTTATGCTTTGTTTCTATTGCATGGTTAGCCACCGCGGATTTGTCTGGATTTTGATATCTGATATGTGCAGCATTTTCTTTAAATCTTGTTAATATGATATGTTGCATTTGTCCAATGTACATTTCGCAATTACTGCAATTGACGGAAAAGATTCCTGATTGTTCCATGTCATATATTTGATCAAAAGTGTTACCAAGTAACATATTTAATTTGCTATTGGCATAGAAAGCTGGTTTCAAGTTGAAGTTTTTGTATAATTTGTTGAAATGAATTTCTTTCACTCTAGACAAAGTAAAATTATAAAGTGTTTTATTTCAAATTATTATCATCTTGACGTAACTTACCTAAATTAATTTAGTCATAATAAATATCATGTGTCATTACAGACAAAATTTCGACTACTGTGAACTGTCACTGTTGACGAATGTCCGTGTGGTCGTTGACTTATGTCCGAGTATCTCGATAAACATCAACTGTGAAAAGGGTAATTCCATATAAAATTAGCACAGTCTTTCACCTTACCATATCAGATTTTATTTTTAATTTTGTTCACTTATGGCCTTTATACAGAAACAGAAAATATCTAATCTTAGGATGAAATGTCAAGAAAAATAAGTTAAATTTGCAAATTGCTAAATGTTTACTATAACTGGTTCCCAAATTAAGCTAGAGATGTGAAATACGTCTCATTTTGTAAGATTTTTCATAAACATTTATGATATATAACACAAAACACTGCTATTCTTTTCATTTTTTTTTATCTAAGGTCAAAATTTTGATTTTTAATTTCTCAAACACCGCATTTTTAAAAATGTTCAAAATAATACACACTCAAGTGTATAGAAATCAGTGTACCCATTATTTTTATTTTTTTATATTAAAATCACTGCAAAACTACGAACAAAACGTTTGATATTTTACGATAAAATAGACTATCAAATAGACATTGGACGGCAGAAGAGCTAACATTAAGCACTCTGGTCACATACCACGGGCTTCGCCAATCTTCCAAAAAGAGCTACAGATTTTCCACAATCTACAGCACTTAAAACCATGATAAACACAGTAACCTTTAGTGGGTTAATTCCCACATCCACTAAAGATCAAAACAAAAAAGCAATTACAGTGGAAGAACGTAGGCATCTTGATACTTTATGCATAATGTCGAATGGACAGCATATCTTTAAATTTCATTTGTGATGATTATTGTTCATTAAATAAACTGATAAGTACCGTATATTGTTTTTTTCTATATCCTGATAGTCTATTTTATCGTAAAATACCACCAGTTTTATTAGCAGTATTACACGTGTAATGCTATTATAAAAAAATAAAAATAAATACGAGTGGGCTGTTTTCGTTGCACGTAATTGTATATAAAAATAAAAGTTCATGTAATTGTTAATTAACTATATAAATTTTAAAGTGGGATCAAAATAAGTTCATATTAAAGAAAAATCGTTGAGCTTCATATTAAGAAATATGGAATGTGCAGTGTCCCATTTTCGATGGTGTTTCTTCAAGTAAAGTACTATTAATATTAAAGATAGAGAAAAACCAATATATACTTCCGGGGGTAATTTTTAGTGTTATTATCATGCACCTTATTGAAATTTGCCCATTTTAAATTGCTTTCGAGTTATACGCCAAAAGTAATTTTTTGCCAATTTCCTACAAACCTACATATTCTAATAAATACACTATAAATGTTTAGGCATTTGTTGATTTTATTGAATTCTTAGCTTTTAACGAGTGTTTCCAATCTTAAATTAGGAATAAAGTACAATTTCGAGTTTAGAAAAGCCCGAATATTTGGTTCAGTCGCCTAGCGAAGCAGAGCGACCAATCCAAATTTTCAGGCTTTTCTAAACTAGAAATTTTACTTATTGTGAAACGTGGAAGACACACTGAATGATTGTAAAGTTACAAATATACGTCATTAACATACTGCTTTAGTGGTATATTTCAAACTTCACTTGAAATCAGTGTTTTATACGCGCGACGCATGAAGTAACATTTCGAGTTTAGAAAAGCCTGAAAATTTGGATTGGGAATTTTCAGCCTTTTCTAAACTCGAAATGTTTCTTCATGCTTAATCTAAGAGTGGAAAACACTCTTTTAAAGCTGCAATTTGAACTATTTTTTAAATAACGAATATCGGATGATTTACAGTGCATACTGTACTGTATGTTTATATTTAAAATCTATTTCATATACAGAGAGTTTTATGTAACACTGATCATGCTAGAATGTACTCAATATAAATTTTTCTATGTTCGATGTGTACTGGGACGCATCAAAGCATTGAGAACGATGTGATTGGCTACGATGTCTAATGGTAATATAGTCAACCCGATGTACACTCTTCCTGTCAAAAATAAATTTAATTTGTCAATTATTATATCAATATTTTAGTTCAACGGAATGCTTATCAACTTTTGTTATAGTTTTAATCAGTAAAATACTAATTATAGAAGATAAGAAGATATAAACGCTTCATCAGTAAACACAATTGTTTGCAACAGTTCGTTGTTTAATTAAACATATTAAATATAATTTCACAAATGTATCGCTTATTTTATCATACGGCAGGTAATATTGTTGAAATTTATAATAATTTTTAAATATTAAATGATTTTGCAATAGTAAAGATTTTATTGGATCCTCTTCGACATGACATGGATTGATTAATTTCATCTCTTCCAATAATATCGACGGACTTCTAACTCCTCGCTCATAAAATTTATCCAAACAAACTATTTTATAAGGTTCGAAATAGTTAAAATAAATGGTATTAGTCAATAAAAAAATGTTACAGTTAATGATTTATGGGAATTTCTTGAACTGTCTGGTATAAGTTTACCAGAAAAATATTTTACTTCTTTGTAAATATTATTGATATGTTCAACTCTCCGTTCTTTCTGTACGTCTGCTTCAAGTGCTAGAACAGCAAATATCATTTGCTAGCTATAACTGACAGGGTACATTTATTTTTGAAGGGAAGGTGTAAATTAGGTTGACTATATTACAATTAGAAATCGTAGCCGATCACATCGCATTCAATGCTTTGATGCGTCTCAGTACACATCGAACATAGGCAAATTAACATTGAGTACATTTTAGCATGTTCGGTGTTACACAAAACTCTCTGTATATATATTTATTTTTATATAAAACGAATAATTTATTTTAAAGGTAATTAAAATGTTAAATTAATTTACATGTAGGATTTTATGCAGTGAAAACAAATGGGTAGCACTTCAAAAGGTTTTCATTCGCAATTAGAAGCATCACTGCGAGAGAAATATTTTCCCTCTTGCTCTGTGCACTATGTTGTGCATAAATTGAAATCGTAATTAAAATTGTTTTGCAATAAAAAGACCAAAAAGGCGGATCAGACTGTATACAAATGTTTGACATAAGCGTATACTTTAGAATATGTAGGTATACACAGTGTTGTGCATAAATTGAAATCGTAATTAAAATTGTTTTCCAATAAAAAGACCAAAAAGGCGGATCAGACTGTGTGCATATGTTTGACGATGCGTTTAGTTTTCTGCTGCAAGTGAGTAATTATAGTTTAGGAATCAATAACATTTATATTTCTTGTTTTGTTTATTTGTTTATTTAACGAATAAACGTCTACAATATTACAAAATTATAATACTTCTAGACAAATAATAGTAACGAGTGTCTATAAACTGTCGGCATCCCAGTAGGTTCTGACTTTAGAAACATACGTCGTAATTTGACATATAATTACATTTATTTGATGTTTCCGATATTCACCGAATCGAATGACATAATCTAAGATATGTAATTTGTTTTTTCAATCAACCGAGATGCTGACAGTATATAGACAATCGTTAGATAAAATCTAAAAACAATAAAAAATATTGCATGCATACTAAAGTTATAGATGAAAAAATTTAAATTTAAACAAAAAAAAAACCGATTATACTAGTAGCAGGACATTAGTTATGGCCTTAAGTAAATACAATTATTATTAAAATCTTTGCTTCCATTTAAAAGCATAGTCAAAATCTAAAACACTTTTAATCAACTAATTAACATGATTTAAAACATCATTTTTTTAATTTAGCAACACTATACAAGGTTTTTTTTCTTTTAACATATTCCATATAAACATTCGTAAAATTATTGAAGATGTTATCAAACCTAAATCGAAATATATTTAAATGTTATTTAAATCAGTTGTTTATACGCGTGGCGCATGAAGTAAAATTTCGAGTTTAGAAAAGCCTGAAAATTTGGTTTGGTAGCTCCGCTTCGCGGAGCGACCAAACCAAATTTTAAGGCTTTTCTAAACTCGAAATTTTACTTCATGCTTATTCTGGAATTGGAACACTCGTTAGAAATTGAACATTTTTAATAAAACAACGAATGCCTGAAAAAATACACTGAAAAATGGTGATATGTAGACCTAAAAGAAAAATTCCATGTATACATTATTCAATAATTTATATGAATAGTATGTTAATCACCTGTATGTATCAGAAACTAATAATTTCGTTTAGTTTGAAATGAAATAAATGTGAATTTCGTGCAATTTTAATTGTATCAGCAGGGGCCACATATTTTTTATACGGGTGCTTATTTATACAGCGAAACACATTACCGCAGAGCATTTAATCTAATACAAGTGGGCAATTTAATTTAATAGGTTATTAAAAAACAAATAGCCTGCAGAAGCTAATTTAAATGATTTAAAATTCAATAGCATGTTCCCTGCGTTAATGGTACAATAAATATGTAGATCTCTCTCTGGATAAGATAAAGTACTATTGTCCGCTTAACAATAGCCTACCAGTTCAGTACAGTATAGTACACACATACAACACCAACAAATAATTGTGCAATATTCGAAATATTCACATGACATTATATAATAAAGTAAATATACTTACGTGTACATATGTATATATTTGGTAAATGTCTGCTAAAGTTATCTTTTTATCCCGCAGCACACTGGGCAAAAATAATTTATTCGCAGGAAACGCAATAAAAATCCTAATTAAAATAATGAAAGAATAAATTTATTTAACACACACATAATTTTTAATGAAAAATCGATGGTTGCTTTAAGTAAAGTACCATTAATATTAATGATAGACAAAAACTAATATATGATTCCAGAGCTCTTTGTGAGAGCGTATTTCTTGTACCTAATTAACATTTGTCTATCTTCAATTGTTTTCGAGTTTACGCAAAAACTAACCAATACTAAAAATTTTGCAATTTTGAAATATTGTAATAACTTCTCTATTTATAAAGATATTGGTATGCGGTAAAAACTTTCTTGAGACACTTTTTTAAGTAAAATATCCTGACCATATTACATTTTTTTTTAATTTAATTGATGAGGCGGATACATTATGAAACTCATAATACTATTTGAAATAAAACAACACAGTTGGGAGGGTTTCACTTTTATTGTTGAACACTGCAACATGTTTCATTATTTCATCTGCCTGATGAAGCCACTGTGTGGTGAAACATGTTGCAGTGTTCAACAATAAAAGTGAAACCCTCCCAACTGTGTTGTTTTATTTCAAATAATATCAGATTTTGTTTTAGGTTTAATTTTCTTGAGATATGACATTAGGTTGTATTATTTTATCATAGTTGGCCATGACTTCATTTGATCACGCTTTTTGTAAGCTTTCCAAAAATGTATTATTTGTAATACTTTAATATAACTTTATTTATTTGTTTTTAGTTTATTTAATTTTTAATTCATTTATCAAGAATGCAATAATAACAATAAATGAATAGTAAACAACAACAATTTAAAATATCAAGTGTCTTTATTACCTCATTGTTTTCACTTTAATTGTATATTAAAACAAATTACATTTTAAAATAAGAGGTTATTAAACACGTAATTTATTATAATAAAATATTTAGAAATTCTATAAGTTGATTTTGAAAATTTTTCATATAACTTGCTATGAGATCATCACTAACATGTTATTTACTAAGTCACAATATCAATAGTGTTATTTCCTAATAGATCGTTTGAAACTCACCGACCAAAACGTTCGTTTTTTTCTGATAAATATTATAAAAAAAGAGATACCAAAGAACTTTGAAATAATATGTACTTAGAATTCAGAAAAGTCACTCCGATGTTTTAGTAAAATGCAATAAATGTGTATAAATTTAATTAGCGCTTAATTCGGAAAATATTTATAGCTACTATTTATTAAGATTAATAAAGTAAATATAATAAGGTAATATAGACATTTCACGTTTTATATTATTAGTCATCATGGCCTTCTTGATGTACTGATTTAACATTTAAAAAACTTAAAATAAACAAATTAAGTTTGATCAAAATATGGCCAATGATATATTTTTGGATAGTTTACGAAAAATGGAAGACATGGCCAACTATGATTTGTATTTAAAATAATACAACTTTATTGCATATCTCATAAAGGTTAAACTTAAAACAAAATCTGATATAGTCAGCGTATTCTACTTAAAAAACTTAACTCAAGAACGTTTTTACCGCATGTCAATATCTTTTAAAATAAGAAAGTTATTTCAATATTTCAAAATAGCCAAGTTTTGAGTTTTGACGAATAACACGAAAACAATTAATGATAGCCAAATTTTGATTAGCCTCGTGAAATATGCTCTTTTTTTTTTCCACATGAGGTGGTATCGCTTTGCGTCCCTGCACTACGGTCTCCGTGGTCCTTTTGTGCTCCTCTGGTTATTTTACTCCCTGTATATTCCTGTGTCTTCTAAGAAGTCCAGGAGTTTGGGCCAGGGGATGTTCTTGAGCTGTTCTTCAGGAAGCACGGGCTTCCCGAGTTGCTCCGTGCGTTGCCGTTTATGGGCTTCGCATGTGCACAGTAGGTGTTGGGGAGTTTCCTCTTCTTCCAAGCACCCACGGCATAGGGGGCTTTTCTCAAGACCCATCCTATGTTTGTGCTTATTCAGGTCACAGTGCCCAGTAATTAGTCCTGTGATTTTCCTTAGTTTTATTCTGCTCAGTCCTGACAGCGCTAATGCGCTATCAGGTACCGGGCCATCTAGGAAGAGTCTCGTGTGCCTCATTCCCATTTGGTTGTGCCATGCCTTTATATGCTCCTCTGCTAACTTGCGTCGGATTATTTCCTTTCCGGTTTCATGTGGTATTCCGAAAGCGGGTTCAGGTCCTATAAATTCACCTGTTGTCCCTTGTTTGGCCAGCAGGTCGGCCCCCAAGTGTCCAATAATTCCTTGGTCCTTGGGTATCCATACTAGCTGTGTTTTTGTTGTTGTCGCCAGTGCGTCCAGCCTGTTTATGCAGTCTATAACCAGTCTGGACTGAACTATCGGCGAGGCTAGCGCTTTTAGGGCTGCCTGGCTGTCCGACATAATGGTAATTGGTCCTTTGTTGAGTCCCGACTCCATTATGTGGTGGGCACACCAGTCAATGGCGGCCACTTCAGCCTGGAAGATGGAGGCATGTTTCCCCAGAGCAACCGTGAATTGTTTGCTCCGGTTACAGCCTCCATAGATACCAGCCCCGGTTCCTTTAGTGTTTTTGGACCCGTCTGTGTACCAGATGGTTCCATTACTCGTTCCCGGGTATGTTCCATTTGTCCATTCACTCCACTGTGGTATGATTATTTTGAATCTGCGGGATGGGTGTACGATTTTAGTGAAATCGGACCTCATTTTTAGGATTTCTTCTTCTTGTAGCACTTTAAATGTTTCCGGTCTAGATGACCCTACATTTAAAGTGTGTCCATTTATGTGCAGTCTGTAGGCTGCCTGTCTGGCTTCCATCATAACATATAGATGTAGTGGTGGAAGCGATAATATGTGTTCCATGGCTGCTGTGGGCGTTGTTCTCATTGCCCCAGTAATCAGCAGACACGCCTGTCGTTGCACTCTTTCGAGTTTTACGGCTGCGCTCTTGGTTTGGGTTTTTTCTCCCCAAGCGAGCGCCGCGTATGTCACTATGGGTCTTATGACCATGGTGTATAGCCATTTGGTCATACTGGGTCTCAGTCCCCATGTGCGTCCTACCATTTTCCTGGTCGCAAAAAGTCCTCTCATGGCCCTTTTGCTGATGTTCTCCAGGTGGAAGTTGAAGTTCAATCTGGTATCAAGTATGACCCCTAGATATTTTACTTCATTTTTGATTGGGACTTCCATTTCGTACATGCGTAGCGATGTTATGTCATCGGTTTTTCGTCTCCTGGTAAAGGGGACTATCGCCGTTTTGGCCGGGTTTACAGCTAACCCTTCGTTCTTGCACCATCTTTCCACGGTAGTTAGTGCCCTCTGCATCAGGCTTGATACAGTGGTCCCAAACTTCCCGCTAACTAGAATGGTCAGATCATCTGCGTACCCCAGGGCATAAATGCCCTGGTTTTCAAGTAGCAGCAGAAGGTCGTCCATGACGAGGCACCACAGGAGCGGCGAGAGAACCCCTCCCTGGGGGCACCCGCCAGCGACCACCGCTTCTGCTGTCTTTCCGTATAAAGTAGTTGTTACAGTCCGGCTCCTGAGCATCTTGTTCACCCAGTGTCGGACTTGCGGGTAGATCCCTCTTTTCTCCATTGCTGTTGCTATGGAGTTGAAGGTTATGTTGTCAAACGCCCCTTCAATGTCCAGAAAGGCCCCCAACGCAATGTCTTTGCATTGTATGGTCCTTTCGCATCTGCTCACTAGCTGGTGGATTGCCAGTTCGCATGACTTTCCCGCTTGGTAGGCATATTGTTGACGGTGTAGTGGTGAGTCCTTTAGGACTCCTTCCCGTATGTGCCTGTCTACTAGTTTTTCTAGTAGTTTTAAAATGAATGATGACAAGCTGATCGGTCTGTAAGATTTGGCCAGGGCATACGAAGCACGCCCTGGTTTGGGTATAAATACCACCCTTACAGTCCGCCAGCTGCTTGGAATGTATGAAAGGGCAAGGCTAGCCCTGAGGATATCACATAGTGGTCCCCTCAGCGCTGCTATCCTCTTTTGTAGCATGACAGGATATATCCCGTCAGGACCTGGTGATTTGAATGGTTTGAACGTGTTAATTCCCCACTCAATGTCACCAGGTTTGATAATTGTTTTCGCTGTGTCCCAGTCCTGTTTTGGAGCCCATGTGTTGGGCTCGCTTAGGTCCTCGGATACAGGATTTTCAAGTATTACAGAACCCGGGAAATGCGTCTGCAGTAATACTTGCAGGGTCCCTTCTACCGAGTCTGTGTACTCTCCATCTTTGGTCAGCAGTGAGCCGATGTTCCCAGCATGATCTTTGCTGAGCGTCTTAAGTAGACGGGAGCTTGTGGGTTCACTTTCTATGTCCCCACAGAATTTTTGCCAAGAGTCTCTCTTGGCTTTTTTGATGGCATTGTTGTATGCCGTGAGGGCCGTTTTGTACTGCGCCCATTCACCGTTTCTCTTGGCTATGTTGAATAGCCTTCTGGTGCATGCCTTTGCCCTATCAAGATCCCTGTTCCACCAGGTGACCCTGGTGGAAGTGGGTTTGGTAGTTCTTGGGCAGCTTGCTTCAAACGCCGTATTGATGGAGTCCGTGATGCTTTGCACCATGAACTCCAGCTCATGCGTTGTTCTCGCTCCTGTTGGACAGTCCCCGATTCGGCTGGCTAGTACCTCATTGTACAGGTCCCAGTCAGTTCTCCTCGGGTTTCTGTTTTGGGTTTCCGTTGGTTTTTCTGATTCGATATCGAATCGTATATATCTATGGTCTGATAATGATGGTTCATCAGACACATGCCAAAGTTTTATCAGTTCACTTGCCTTGCGAGAGGCAAGTGTAATGTCAATTACTTCGCTTCGCGCCGCGTTTACGAACGTGGGTACATTTCCAATATTTGCTATTTCAATGTCATTCTCTAAGATAAAATCTAATAGTTTCTCACCTCTTGGATTGATGTCCGTGCTCCCCCATATAATGTGGTGTGCGTTGGCATCGCATCCAAGGATCAGCGGTATGCCATCGTGGCTCCCGCGATTTATCAGCCGCTGGACGATGTCTGGCGGCGGTGGTCCTGGTTGGTCGTAGGGAAGGTAACCGGATCCGAGTATAAACTCCCTCCGCGTTCCCCTTTCCACTACTTCCAGCCGTGCTGCCACTAGGTCTCTGCAACATAGGTCCCATAGGGGCATTAGATTCAGTTCATGTTTTACGATTATACATGTACGTGGGTTACACATAGGTTCGGCCACTATCAGTCGCCTGCCCTGTATGTTTAACCCCTTTACAATTCCCTTGTAGAGCCATGGCTCTTGTACAAGTGCAATGTCAATATTCTCATTAAGGATATATGCACTGAGGGCAGCGGATGCCGCCCTACAGTGGTGTATATTAATTTGAAGTAATTTGAACATTACTTACCCTTCGGTGATTTGGGCAACGGACTGCTGTCCATTACTCCCTCTCCGGGCAATGGAATGTCTTCCATTGTTTCCCCTGTGGTCTCCTCAGGTTTGGCGTCGGTCTTTGCCGCCAGGGCCCTGAGGGTGATCGTTGAGAGGCCGAAGTGCAGCTTCTTCCTCTCGCTGACCTTCCCCCAAGAGAACTTGTCCATCAGTAAGATGTACTGAGTTCCCCTGGGGTCCGGCCTCTCGTTGACCACCCTCCAGGTATCGGTGCTCAGGTTGTTCTGCACCGATATTCTGTTGAGGAAGGTGGTCGCCTCTATGGGTGGTCCTGGAGCCCAGGTTAGCACTCTCCTGGGTTCCGGTAAGTCCTTCAGATCAATGATCTGAAGTTCCTTCCCGTTCCCCAAGAGGTTTTTCTCCTTGGAGATGCTCTCGAGCCATGCTCTGGTTTGCATGTCGGAGCATATTACTTTCAGGAATCCCCCTTTGTGGGTGCATTCCTGAAATCTCGGCGATGCTTCGCCTTTCGCCGTGGCATCAATGCATTGGATGATCGAGGATTTAATAACCTCGGCCTCCTCTGCACTGATGCTATTCTCGGGATATCCTTTCGGTATAATAGCGAGTGCTATGCCCGTAAGGATATCGCTGAAGGTCCTCTTTGGCGGGGGCCCTTTCTCCTCCCTTGGGGTTTTCGCCGGTCTCTTGAGGAGTCCCGGAGGTGTGCAGTCGCTCGACAGGTTTCGCTTTGGCGTCCCTGACGAGCCGGGTGCTGACGTTGGTCCAGGGTATCGCGGATGCGTCCCCCCCCCTAGCGTCGGCTTTCCCTGAGGTAGGTTTCGCCTAGGCGTCCCTGCCCTCAGGGCGAGCTTTTCTCTCCTCTGGCGTCGCTTGGTCGCCCCCGATGGCTGTTTAGGGCGTTCGGGTTCGGCTGCGGCGGCACCAGTGGAGGTAGGGTTCTCCGAAGAGCCCCCTATGGTTGTTGTAGTTTTTGTTTGATTTTTTGGTTCCATTTTGGTCCCACGAGTACGGAGGAAATAACCGGTCGCTGTGCGCAGTGCCCCGATACGCACAGAAGGCTCACTACGTTGGGAGGTCGCCCGGTATCCCAACGGAATCGTTCGCGACACTTAACCCTGTGCCATACAGCTATTGGCACGATATCTGTACACCGTAGCTTGGGGGAGTTGGTTCACGGCAACTGGTTTAGGCCGGTCATGCGGGGGTGTCCCACCTGCCCGACCCTATGCCAGCTACTGGCCGAATGCTCGGTCATGCTCCTATCCACCACCTGGAGACGCGCTCGGTAGCCTCTGCCTGCAGCTACCAGTCGGCCCCATTGCTGGTGCCAACTGGTTTCATCGAGAATATGCTCTTAAAAATAGGTATGGAAGTATTTGTTAGTTTTGTCTATCATTCATATTTCTGGTACTTTACTTGAAGAAACCATCGAAAATGCTGCACCCTGTACAGATCCACAATTATAAACATTGTGTGTTCTAATTCTAAGCAAATTAGATTCAATTGTGGCTTAATAATTTTGAAATACAATTTATTTTTTCCCCTAGGGGGGATGCAAAAAGGGCCCATTGGGGTCTAATTGCTGTGTCTGGGTACACACCCCTTTATGATCCAGATCCAAATATAAATGTTCACTTAAAGTAAATTTAAAATAAAATAAAGTACTTATTTAATTTTGGATTCCATATTTTCAGGATTTTTTAAACTCGAAATTTAATTCGTGCGACACGCGTATATAACACTGCTTTAAAGCAGGGATGGGCGGTGTCAGCAATGTCACGTCGACAATGCCATTGTCGGCGCGTCGAATTTCACGTCTACATCGACTATTTGGATAACGTTCCTCACGTCGACAATCGTTTTTAGCAGTATAACATTTAAACTATGCAGCCTATTGCGATGCGATTTGGCAGATAACCTGAAAGTTAACACAAAACTCTCAAAATCTTTATCTATTTTCATCTTTAACAGCAATATATACATTATAATAACATAACCTTTAAATAGCATTGTTGACATTGTCGACATTGTTGACGTTTTCGATATTTTATACGTTGTCGAAGTTCTGTCACGTCAACTATTAAAGTCGAGGCCCATCCCTGATTTTAAGTGAAGTTTAAAGTATACCACTAAAGCAGTATGTGAAAGACGTTTTTAACTTCACAATAATTTAGTGTTTTATACGCGTGGCGTATGAAGTAAAATTTCGAATTTAGAAAAGCCTAAAAATTTGGTTTAATCGCTCCGCTTCGCTCCGCTTCGCTACGCTACTAAACCAAATTTTCAGGCTTTTCTGAACTCCAAATTTTACTTCATGCCTAATCTGGGAGTGGAAAACCCTCGTCTAAAGCTTGAATTTAAACTCTATTGAAAAAATAACGAATATCTAAAGATTTTCAGCGTATACAGTACATTGGGATATGTATACTAACAAAAAAAAACTCCAGGTACATTTATATTTGATATATATTTCATATTTTTTTATTCGCAGAACTTGGATTTCAAATTTTTAGGCTTTCTTAGCTCCCGGTACAATTGCAAATATTGCGTTTTGTGTTTATATTTCGAATCTGTTACTATTTTTGTTTTTGAAGATTTCAAAATAGGTTTTATGTCTAGTAAATTACGTAAATACTGTTTTGTGTTATAGCCGAGTTTAGTACAAATAAAATATACTCGAGTACTAGGTACAAGTACTCTACAGAAAATGTACTTGACTACCAAGTACAAGTACGTAACAATAAGTACTTAAGTAGATACACGAGTACAAAGTACTGAGTACAATAAATGAAAATACGAAAAACTATAGTTTAATAACTGTATTTGTATACAGTCACTGAAAAATGTGTTTGTATATTTTGGAATTCGTACTAAATCAATGTTTTATACGCGTGGCGCATGAAGTAATATTTCGAGTTTAGAAAAACCTGATAATTTGGATTTTCATTTATTGTACTCAGTACTTTATGCTCGTGTATCTACTTAAATATTTATTGTTTAAGCTTGGATTTTTTATTAAATTTAGGGATTTATCAATTCTATGAGTTTTATCAATTTATAAGAATCATCGAATATTAATCTAATAATTTTACGATTTTTGTGATTTCTAGTTGATTTTATCAATGAGACATACATCTAATTTAAAACCATTTACACGCTGCATATTCAGTGTTTGTATAAAATTGTACCATTTTTGTAATATGTATACAGGGTGTCTACGCTAAACAGTTTTTTTTTAATGTTAAGGGGTTGCCGTTGTACTAAAAAATTTGAAAATATCCTTATCAGACGGTTGAATCAGTTCTCCTCATGTGAAATTTAAAATATTTAATCACTCTTATTCACTTCCGGCTCTACCGAAAGTAGCACTAAATTTGTTATTTTAAACGGAAAACCCTGTATAT
Source organism: Philonthus cognatus (assembly GCA_932526585.2). Classification (NCBI taxonomy): domain Eukaryota; kingdom Metazoa; phylum Arthropoda; class Insecta; order Coleoptera; family Staphylinidae; genus Philonthus; species Philonthus cognatus. Next base: position 19,005,597 of record OW052244.1, on the reverse strand, counting down.
TATTAATGTTTTGGATTCCTCGTTCAAATTGCAACATATTTTGTAGGAAGTAAATATTTCTAAAATGTTGACCTCTAAAAGGCAGCTTGAAATCTGTCTGTTACTTTTCTTAAGAATAAGATAAAAATATGATTTATATCTCTAATTGTACCTAGAAGATTCCATTTTTTATTGCAACATATTTTGTAGGAACATATGTACACTAATCTCTTTTAGTTTTCAAGAAAAACAAAATTGTTCTGAAATGTTGATTTCCAAAAGGCAGCTTGAAATCTGTCTGTAACTTCTCTTAAGAATAAGATAAAAATATGATTTATACCTCTAATTGTACCAAGAGGATGCCTTTATGAGTAAAACAATTGGAAACTGTTTTAGATTTCAAGCTGCCCTTTAGAGATCAACATTTTAGAACTATTTTGTTTTTCTTGAAAACTAAAAGAAATAAGTGTACTTACGGTTCTACGAAATATGTTGCAATTTAAATAAGGAATCCAAAAATATAATAATTTACAAGGTGTTCCATTTAAAGTAACAAATTTGGTGCTACTTCCGGTGTAGTCAGAAGTTATAGAAAGTTAAAAATATTTGACATGAGGAGAACTGATTTAACCGTGCGACAAGGATTTTTTTCCAATTTTCAGTACAAGGGCAACCCCGTAAACGTTTAATATAATCTTGTTTATATGTTTTGCAATGCTTATACATATACTCAATGACATTAGAAGCGTAACACCCAGAAGGAGTTATTATTTTAACTTGATTTTTTGCCAGTAGGGTAGTCTTACATCAAAAATAAAATGATTACATTTTCAAGAAATTTTATTAAAAAACAATCTAAAAAAAAAATTAATAATGTGTTTGGCGACCCCTTTGCTGTATACACTCCTGTAGACGTCTGGGCATCGACAAAATGAGATGGTCGATGTCTTCTTGAGGCATCTCGTTCCAAGCAACTTGAATTTCATCGATCAACTGTGCTAGAGTCTGTGGAGGATGATGCAAAGATAATATTCTTCTTCCCATGATATCCCACACATGTTCAATGGGATTTAAATCCGGCGAACGGGGCGGCCACGCCAAAATATTAACACCAGCTTCATTAAGAAAGTTCATAGTTCGACGAGCAATATGGGGACGTGCGTTCTCTTGTTGAAAAAGTACGTCTGGGCGACCATTTAAATAAGGCAACAAAGTCGGTCGTATGACGTCTTCAACATAACGCGCAGCTGTCATACTGCCTCGAATGCATACAAGAGGTGATCGACTACCATAAGCAATAGCCCCCCAAACCATTACTCCAGCAGTCCTGTGTACATGCCTCTCAATAGCAAACCTAAGATCAGGTCGTTCTCCACGGTAGCGTCGTACCCTTCTACGGCCATCATGCGTGCCTAGACAAAATCGTGATTCATCGCTGAATACAACATCGTGCCATTCTGCCTCCCAATGCTGCCGTTCTCTGCACCAGTCCAACCTTTGGCGACAGTGTCTCGCTGTTAAAGGAAGCACTAATCTTGGACGGTACGAAAGAAGCCCAAAGGATTGAATGCGGCGATATAAGGTTCGCATACTAACGGGCGTACCTTCTTCTCCAATCCATTGATCACCGATTTGACGCGTAGTAGCGAAACGGTCTCGCGGGGCTATTTGTCTTAAGCGCCGATCTTGACGTTCTGTGGTACGCCTTGGTTGACCAATTGGTCTTCTTCTTGCTCCTCTACCTTCTTCTGTCCATACCTGATACACACGTATTACAGTTGCTGCAGTGGAATCAATACGGCGGGCAATTTCGCGATAGGACATACCGACATCTCGATAAGCAACAACTCGACCCCGGTCAAAATCGCTCAAATGGTGATATTGTGGACGTCTTCGGACTCGAGGCATTTTATTTAAGCTTAACCCACTCAACGGAAACACGAAAACTAAAAACATCTGTACTAAACAGCTCATATAAATAGTTTTATCAAAAAAGAAAAAGTGAAATATATTTTTTTTTCACAATAAATATAAAAGGCACAAGGTTGAAATTGTTATCAATGTATGCTTTAAATATAGTCACTCTGTTGCTAAAATATGAATTCAAAAAAATCATTCCTTCTTGGTGTTACGCTTCTAATGTCATTGAGTATATATTCGAAAGCGTAAACGCCATCTAATGCCAGCTATTGACGATTCTACTTAGGCTAATGCTACTAATGGGCATTAGGTGGCGTTTACGCTTTCAAACCTCTTTAAATTGCACAGGCCATAATAAATGGTCAAAGATGTTCAGTATTCTTCAAGCACTAGTTCGGGACTATACTGGTGATGGCGTTAAAGCCTGAAACACGCATATAGTTATCCGGTGAATGAATGAGTACTGAACACAAGTTCATATTTTTTTCCAATGCTATTTATATTAAGAAATTGTATCAGTTTGTCAGTATTTTATTTAAATTATTCAATGGTTTTTATATGTTTTTATTTATCTACGTTATATATTTATCTATTTTATTCCTATTAATTTTACTTTAGTGTTTGATTATTTGTTACAAGTATTTTCACTGATTATTTTTATTTATATCAATTTAATAACATGACAGTTACTTAAAAAATCTACCTTTTTTATTTACCAGTCTCTTAATTTGTGATGCCTTATCATTTGCTATGCTATCTATATAATAAATATGGTTAGGTTAATATTGTGTATTTAATTGTATACAGGGTGATTCTTGACTTATACGCATAATTGCGTGTAATTATTGTTTGTGATAGAAAATGAAAAAAAAAATGGTAGTTGTTTTTTTTTTGTTAACAGAGATAACGAATTAATTATCTAACTTAAACTGAAGTATCACAGTATGTGTTCGAAGTGATTTTCTTCGTTTTCAATGCACAACTGAGAGCATGTTGCCGAATTAACTCGGCAACAGCATGTATACGATTTCGTAGCTCTTCCTCACTGTGTCCCCAAAAATTGAAGTCATGGGTATTTAGGTCAAGCGACCTAGGAGCAGGGTTGTTGTGTTTAAAACACATTTTTTTAAAACAGTGTTTTATACATGTTTAAAAACAAGCGTCGTGTTTTAAACGGTTTCATTTTAAACATGTTTTAAACGTTTTTTTATAATCTTAAATTATCTAAACTACTGCATTATGATTTTTTGGTTTTAGTTTTTAAATATTAGCTACATTGTTAAAGATATTTTAAATTAAATTATTTAACATACAATTTTATCACAACTGTGTGTTCAATTATACAAGGTGATTCAGGACAAGTGTAAAAAATGCACATCTTGTTTATAAACATGGATCCGATATTCATTATTTAAATAACGACTGCTGATTTAAAGTTTGTGACATAAAGAATCATTTTTAGATACAATTCAAACAAAACACAAAATAAAAAATCGTAATATTTATTGACGTGAGATTGAAATTAAGAAGTATCTTTTAAACTTCACTGTAATTCAATGTTTTATACCAGTGGCGCATGAAGTAAAATTTCGAGTTTAGAAAAGCCTGAAAATTGGATTTGGACGCCACGCTTCGCTTCGCGTCCAATACCTAATTTTCTGGCTTTTATAAACTCGAAATTTTACTTCATGCTTAATCAAGGAGTGAAAACTCTCGTTAGAAGTTTTAAATTATTTGATACAAACAACAAATGCCGTAAATTTCTTTAAATAATAATCTACTTTTCATAATTGGAAGTGATTCATCACCGAATAATCAAGTTTTGTTTGATATTATTGTGACACCTTTTATTTTTTTATTACGTATTATTCCCAGTCCTTGGTTAAGCATGAAGTAAAATTTCGAGTTTAGAGAAGCCTGAAAATTTGGATTTAGGCGCGGAGCCAAGCAAGAGCCCAAATCCAAATTTTCAGGCATTTCTAAGCTCGAAATTTTACTTCATGCGCCAGACGTATAAAACATTGATTTAATGTGAAGTTAAAATTTGTTATTTTTCTTTTTGTGTTATGTTGTTACGAGGGTCATTGAAAATCGCTTTATTGTTTTTCAAAATATTCCCCATTAAGATCTATACACTTTTGCATGCGTTTGAACCAATTGTCGAAGCACTTTTGCCACTCTGATTGAGGTATCTCCAAAACATGCATTCTGAACGCATCAACCGCTTCTTCAGGTGTCGAAAAACGTTGACCTCTCATTTTATTTTTTACGGTTGGGAATAAAAAGAAGTCATTCGGTGCCAAGTCAGGACTATATGGCGGATGACTCATCAAATCGATGTTTTGTGTGCTCAAAAATGCAGTTGTTTGAGCCGATGTGTGAGAGCTCGCATTGTCGTGGTGAAGAGTGATCCGTTTTCGGCGGTTGGTTTTCCTGATTTCTTGGATGACAACTGGCAAACAAATGGTTGTGTACCACTCAGAATTGACTGTTCTGCGTTGTTCTAGTGGTACGGTTGCGACATGTCCAGTTTTTCCGAAAAAACAAGCGACCATTTGCTTGGAAGTGCTTCGTGCGCGTTGGATTTGGCTCATCTTGAAACACCTATACGGTCGACTGCTGTTTACTTTCGGGCTCATACGCGTAAATCCATGATTCATCACCTGTCACGATGTCATAGACGTGTTTCGAAGCACCGCAATCGTATTTTTGAGCATTTCTTTGCACCAATCGACACGAGCCTTTTTTTGAGCGATTGACAAATTGTGTGGGATCCAACGCGAACAAATTTTTTTGACAGTCAAATGTTCATGCAATATTGAATGTATGCTGGTCCCACTAATGCCTAAGGTTGTCTCAATCTCACGATAGGTCATATGACGATCTTGCAATATTTGTTTGGGCACAGCATCAATGGTTTCCGGAACAACAACTGATTTTGGACGACCTCCACGAAATTCGGCTTGGAGTGAACTACGACCTCGGTTGAATTCACCATACCATCGATAAACACTGGTCCTTGATGTAAAAAATAATCGCACGAAAATTTTCACGATTTAATTCCATTCTTTGGCCGAGATAAATCTTTTAAGTTAGTGTAAACGACACAAATAAGGGTCATATGTCAAAACGTTCTGAGTACGTATAACCTCAAAAATGTCAAACTTTACGATAGAGCTCTCAGTTGCCAGATTGCAACACTAAGGTTGCCCAATCCCGAAATATAAAAGGCAACCCTCGTATTACTTAGTTATGCTGAAATTGTTAAATTGTACTAATCTTAATTAAAAATATTGTAAATAATGTTTTGCAAATTTATTTTAGCTAAATTGTTGACAAAATTGCAAATGACATTATTTAACATGCAATTTTATAAATGACTTAAAACGTGTTTTAAACATGTTCTAAAAATATTTCAAACATGTTTTAAACATGTTTTAAACACGTTTTAATCATGTTTTTAATTGTTAATGTCTTTAACACCGTTGTAATGAAAAAAAAAACACGTTTTTGTTTTAAAACCCTGCCTAGGAGGCCAAGCAGTTGTACCTCCGAGACGGCCCATCTTCCCGGAAACAAGTTATTAAGAATTTCGTACCTCTAGCGCAAAAAGTGGTGGTGCGCCATAGTGAGAGAACCACATTAGCTGTTGAACGTTAGTAATAAGCAATTCTGGTAACATTTCTTGCAAACAGATACAGTTCAAGGCAAATGCGATAATTTTATCAGCTCACCTATCTCAACATAATTAATTCGATATCATTTACGTTAACTTTTACTACACTTTTTTGTATTTCCCATCACTACACATCACGAACTACAATTCCTCGCCATTATGCGTATAAGTCAAGATATTTACTTGTACTACTGCTACAACAGGTGTAAAACAGTTTCTATTAATAACACATAATATAAGAGCATCCATAAAATTGAAAAATATTATAAAATGTAAATACATTTCTTGAATAATTTTCTCACTTATCACTTGGTGAAACATTTTTAAATATTGATGAAGGTTTGAATTAAATTACACTTGGTTTGTTTCACAATTTTCTCTTTACTATTTACTCGACTAGTTTCGCGTTTTTTTCCTGATATTGCTGTAAAACGCGAAACTAGTCGAGTAAATAGTAAAGAGAAAATTGTGAAACAAACCAAGTGTAATTTAATTTAAACCTTCATCAATATTTAAATAAATTTGTCAAAATTAACAAAACAAAATTGATAAATAAACGGCTAAGTCAACCGTCACGCAAATCGTTAAATTGATTTAAAAATTAAAATGTTACAATTTTATTGCTTAATTTAATAAAAGTAAAGTTTAATCAAACAAAAAAAATCAGATAACTGTTCTCAATCATTAAAATTATTTTTATTTTCGTCACTAGTAACAAATATACATTACTAATGGGCTTTAGGAAAGTATTTTTTTATTTTTACTACCATTAAATTCATATTTAAGAATTTAGAAGATTTGCCACTTTGAAATATTCATAAGTTGTAAATGAAGAAAAACCTAAATCAGCAAAGGAATAATATAAGTATTTAAGATATATTGGAATATTAAATGAATTTATACATGGAACTTTTCTGTTAAGTATACATATCATAATGTTTACGCTGTAAATATATTTTATAAAAGCGTTCAATTTAAAGCTTTTAAAGAATGTTTCCATTTCTTGATTAAGCATGAAGTAAAATTTCGAGTTTAGAAAAGTCTGAAAATTTGGTTTCGTCGCTGCGCATCGCGGAGCGATCAAACCAAATTTTCAGGAATCTCTAAACTTGAAATTTTACTTCATGCGCAACGCGTATAAAACACTGATTTAAAGAGGAGTTCAAAACATACTGGTAAATTTGATTTTACGTTGTTGTTTGCTCCCCCTAAGATAAAATCCTAGCTGCGCCACTGGCGAAAAGTATTATTATCTTTAAAATAGAGAACTGTCATTATTTTTAAGATAATATTCTACAACTAACAGTTTGCAATTTCATTTACATTTTAATTTTAATTATTATACTAATATGTTTCTTTTTTTGTTACGTAAATAAGTTGTAATCCAGGATTCGAATCCTGATTGATTCGAATCCTGCCCAGCTCTGATAATGAGGACATAGTACTCGAAATGTACATCTATCAATAATTTAAAAAAAATATTATGAAAATAGTGTTAGTGTTTTCATTCCACGTAAGTTGTAACAACTTACGTGGAATGAAAACACGAACACTTTTTTCATAATATTTTTTTAAAATTATTGCTAGATGTACATTTCGAGTACTATGTCCCCATTATCAGAGCTGGGCAGGATTCGAATCAATCAGGATTCGAATCCTGGATTCGAATCCTATTAGAGGATTCAAAATAGGCATTCGAATACTTTAGTTAAACTGGATTCGTGATCCGTATTTGTTACATTTTTTTTAAGACGATTCGTATTCGAATCCAAATGCGGGTAATTCGAATCCTTATAAAAGGATTCGAATATTTATATAAGGATTAAAATACCTACAAAAGGATTTAAATCGTCAAAAATAATTTGAATTGAGAGGATTAAAATGAAAAATGTCTTTTGTGTGTTTTTAAATTTCTCGTTAAATTACTGTTTTATACGCGTGGCGCATGAAGTAAAATTTCGAGTTTAGAAATGTCCAGAAAATTTGTTTCAGGTCGCTGCGCGACCCTCGACAAATTTTCACGGGGCTTTTCTAAACTCGAAATTTTACTTCATGCTTAGTCTGGGAGTGGAAACGCTCGTTCGAAACTTCAAACTGAATGTTTTGATAAGAACATTAAATGACTGAAAATGTTTTTAAAGATAATAATCTAGTTTTGAAAATTTTGTTTGATAATATTTGAAGTAAAACTGACATGGTAGCCACAATCTGAAATGTAAAATTTTTGCGACATTTCTCTGATTCAAGATTTTTTTCCCTGGCCTTTTAAATATAACTTTCTTCTGTGGGAAACCCCCATTTTGTTACATTGTTTTCATTGTTTTTGTCTACATTTAAGTTAATTTTATAAATATTGACGTGGTTTGTAATTTGCCTTCTGATTTTGACAAATTTAATAATATATTTCTTTTTTGGTAGTATTTTGGTAAATTTGAATATAATTCCATGACCTTTCTTTGACTTTCCTGTTTTTAATGATATTCAGTAAATTTTTTATTTACGTAATTTTTAGGCAATCGTCGATTTTATAAAAGAGTTCAATTTGAAGTTTTGAACGGGTGTTTCCACTCCCAGGCTAAGCATGAAGTAACATTTCGAGTTTAGAAAAGCCCCGTGAAAATTTGTCGAGGGTCGCGCAGCGACCCGAGACAAATTTTCGGGCTTTTCTAAACTCGAAATTTTACTTCATGCGCCACGCATACAAAACACTGATTCGAAGTGAAGTTCAGAAACACACAAATACATCTTTAATCAGAGTAACAGGGAATCGGGTATTTAGTCTGTTATCAACGATGTTCAGTGTAAATAATAAATAATTAGGTTTTGAATATTTTTGTTAAAACAATTGGTAACGATATTAGTATATTAATGGTTGCAAAAAAAAATAAAATCAAATTTATTCTTAAAGGATTTGTATTCGTGATTCGAAAAAACAGGATTCGAATCTTTGATTCGAATCATATTTATCTCTTACGAATCCTTTATTCGAGTATTCGTAATTTGAATCATATTATGCGGTCTAGGACGTTTCATCGCCGCCGATTCATCGCCACCGATTCATTGCCGGGCCAGTACATCGCCGGCCGTTTCATCACCAGGCCTGTTCATCGCCAATATTTTTATAAAATAAATTTTGAAAGAAAGATCATTTCTAATGATAAAATTTCAAATATTACCCAATTCTGGAAATTGTCCACTAATTTAATATTATATTTTATAACCAAGTAATTGTTACTCAAACTTAATAAAAATCGAATGAGAATGATGTCATTTTTTGATATATGTCATTGAGTGCAATTTAGATTAAGGTTTACTATTTGCAAGTATTGAAACACAAATTTTGACCAAAAGAGGGAAAGAAAAGTTTATCCACGGAGGACATATGTATATTTTTGACAAAAACAGTAAGTCTGACCAATGTGCTAAATTTTGGCGGTGTGACCACGTAGGAAGATGTAACGCCAGGATACACACAAAAAATGGAAATGTTATACATGAATTAAATGTACATTCGCATGATTCTTCAGCAATAAACGTGGAAGTAGCTGCCACTGTTACTGCTATAAAGCGACATCCTAACCCATCCTAACATACCCTAACATATCCTAACCTATTGTAACCTATAGTAGCCTATCGTAACCTATCGTAACCTATCCTAACCTATCCCAACCTATCCTAACCTATCCTAACCTATCCTAACCTATCCTAACCTATCCTAACCTATCCTAACCTATCCTAACCTATCCTAACCTATCCTAACCTATCCTAACCTATCCTAACCTATCCTAACCTATCCTAACCTATCCTAACCTATTCTAACCTATCCTTACCTATCCTCACCCATCAAAACCTATCCTAACCTATCCTGACATATCCTATCGCAATTGGCCTGGCGATGAACTGGCCTGGCGATAAACTGGCTTGGCGATGAAACAGCCGACGATGAACTGGCCCGGCGATGAACTGGCTAGGCGATGAACTGGCCCGGCGATGAAACGTCCCATTCCCCATATTATGTGATTCGGATTCGTGATTCGAATCCTTTTTACGAGGATTCGTCCCAGCTCTGCTCATTATCAATAGTAAGCTATTGATAATAAGTACATAGTACTCGAAATGTAAATCTAGTAAAAATAAAAAATATTGTGAAGAAAGTGTTAGTGTTTTCATTCCAAGTTACTCTTAATTATGTTTAAGTGTTTTATAAATATATTAAAATAGTTTTTTTTGCTAAAATAGAAGTTAAAAAAGCAAACTAGACTGTGTAAAAATGATAAATAATAAGACGTTCGTATAACAAATTTCATAAACATGCTATGTATTACGTATACACCCAAGTGTGTATATTATATACAGCACTTATATGTATTGCTCTAGTGTATAATATTAAATTGAGTCACATCAAAGCTGGCAGCTAAGAATCGCGCTGAAAGCTCTGAAAAGCGTCCTCGGCTCGAATTGCGAGTTTAAACCGCGAGTTTCATAATTACATGTAAATTCTTGTGATGTTTATCAAGAGGGAATTGAGATTTGAATAAATTACATATTAAAGTGTACCCCTTTTGCATTTAATATATTTTTAATATGAATTTTGGTAAAGTGGGGAGCTCATTGAATCAGCCTTCGAATGTTAATGGGGTGCTCAGAGTCTCTCGAGCGGATTTATTTATTTATATGAAAATATTATTATCATCGTTTCGTTTATGTAAATGGCTTTCCGAATTTGATTAAATTTTATTCCAGACAATCATATTTTCATACTGAGGATTAAGGAACGGTTTTATTGCGGGAATAGGTAAATAAATATTCCACTTGGGAATTTATTTAATAAAAAAATTATATTTATTTTATAAATTTAAATTATGTAAAATTAATCTCATTTTTTTTGTTTCTGTTTTTCTTTTAAATACATTCGAATACAACATCGCTCGTTTATGAAAATCATAGTTGATTTTACTAAGTGAAGGAATTTTATCAAATTTAAGTATTGGAATACTCTTTCATATTCATATTTGAATTAAACATCAGTTGAAAATTACACATCTATGCTGATGACGCTTGTATATTGTATAGCGAGAAAATGTATCTCAATTAGAATGCCTAGCCAATGATGATTTAAAAATACTTATAAAGTGGTTTTCAGAAAATTACTTAACCATAAGTGAATGTAAGACGACATATACAGAGAGTTTTATGTAACACCGAACATGTTCATAACGAGAATTTTTCTTTTAAGTATACATAAACATACGTTGTACATTTGGCGACGCTCGATTTATTGAAAGAATTTAATTTGAAGCTTTAAACGAGTGATTTCCACTCCCAGGCTAAGCATCAAGTAAAATTTCGAGTTTAGAAAAGCCTGAACATTTGGTTTGGTCGCGTAGCGCGAAGCGCGGAGCGGCCAAACCAAATTTTCAGGCTTTTCTAAACTCGAAATTTTACTTCATGCGCCACCGGTACAAAACACTGATGCAATGTAAAGTTTAGCGGTGTGTTTTAAACTTCGTAATATATCAGTGTTTTGCACCGGTGGCGCATGAAGTAAAATTTCGAGTTTAGAAACGCCTGAAAATTTGGTTTGGCCGCTCCGCGCTTCGCGCTACGCGACCAAACCAAATTTTCAGGCTTTTCTAAACTCGAAATTTTACTTCATGCTTAGTCTGGGAGTGGAACACACTCATTTCAAGTTTCAAATTGAACTTATTTAGAAAAAAAACGGCGGTTATTTAAAGATTTACGGCATATACACTGTAATTGGGACATGGATACTTGAAAAGAAAACTCCCTGTATATACAAGTTGAGGCATTAATTGTGATTGATGGGCTACAATTTTTAATGGTCATATAGGCAATCCAATTTACACATAACTTAAAAATTAAAAGTGTTTAATTGTATTGGATGAAAATGTTCGGTGTTACATAAAACTCTCTGTATGTTTATAGCACAGAAAAATAAAAGTATTAAAATCGATAGCACTAACATATTAAAAACAAACGAAACAAAATACTTAGGACTAACAATAACGGATAACTTTAAATGGAATAAACATTAAAATCGATAGCACTAACATATTAAAAACAAACGAAACAAAATATTTAGGACTAACAATAACGGATAACTTTAAATGGAATAAACACTTAGAATACCTCATAAAAAAGACGAGTGCAGTAACAGGCGCAATATATAGAGTCGGTAAATTAATATCAATGCACTGTAAACACATTTTATATAATATACTATTCACATCTAACATAAATTGTCTTTGTAGCATTTGGGGCGGAACAAGTGAACAAAACACCAACATATTACAAAGACATCAAAATAAAATTTTAAAAATAGTTTATAACCTTAACAGACGTAACCCAACCAAAGATTTTTATAAATTAGTCCCAGAATTAACAATAAGAAATAAAATCAACCTTGAACGATGCCTAGTAATACATAAAATAGGGCATAATAATAATTCAAACATTGACCTTAAAAAATTAAAACAAATTCACGGCTACAGCACACGTAGGCGTAGTAATTTAGTAATTTATTCGAATACAACTGAAGTCTTAAAAATAGTATTTTTATATCAGGCGTTAAATGTTACAAAACTTACCAATATCAATAAAAAAATGACGTTAATAAGTTCAAAATTAGTTTAAAACAATAGTTTTTGCAACGCCAATAATTGAGCAAATTAAACATTGATAAAATTATAATTAACAACACTTACCCTCAATTACATTTAGCCAAGGAAACGAAATTCTCCAGTACCAGAATTAATTTAAATAATCAATATCTGTTAGAGATAAATTTCTACAGCAAAAATGGTTATAAATAATAACCAAACAGTAAAAAAAAAAACAAATTATTTGAATGTTGAAGTATAGTACAATTCACGAGAAGTGTCCTTTGATTACAGATTTGAAATCTATGGTGAAACTTTTCTTTGAGGTATTTTCATATAAAAATTATTTCTTCTACTCTTGCGCTTAATTGCAACTTATGCTAAACTCTTTTAACTAGGGGATTCATATTATTACAGTTATTGTATTTTGAACTTAAAATCTCACAGGGCACCTCTCGTGAACTAGACCGTATTTAAATATTCGAGTTTGAATCAAATTCATTCCAATACCTGAATTTGTAAAACCCAGCCTGTATCAAATGTTTGGTTTATAGTGTTCCCAAATATTTCTAATTTGAATATTCAAATATTTTAATAGGATTTTAAGAGAACATTAAAATTGGAAACATTTCCAGCCGTAATAAAAACATGCCTAAATAAAAATACAGGGTGTCCCACTTTGAGTAGGACAATATGGGTAACTTTCTAATTATTATTGATAGAGTTTCTATTAAATAGGAAAAGTTATGCAGTTTTATGTGATTACTCGGATTCTGCTAAGAAATAAACTAAAAATTAAACAACTTTGAAGTTATTGAAAAAAAAAAATTAAAATCGCAGATTTTCGAAAATACTTCAACTTATTCTAACTAACGGTGCTTTTACATTTTACACTTTACATCTTCAGTTGCACAATATTTCAATAGCAAGTTGCATTTGCAAACAAAATTTTAGTTTAAGGCACTCAAATCTATCTGTAAATTGACAATTTTATATTTGTGAACAAAGTTTGCTATTTAAAAACTGCGCTATAAAAGTGTATTTGCTCATACTTTTAAAAAACTAAGAATTTAGACACAACTAAAAACTACAAACGTTACTCAGTTTAAATCTAAGTGAAAAACAATACATAGATATTTTGTTTTGCACAACTAACTAATAAAGGAAACAGAATGTTGACATTATTTAGTATATATATATAATCATTTAAAATCCCTTTTACCCTTTAGGGTGTCGAGATACATTATTTAGTAATTACTTTATTAAATACTAGGAGTAGTAACGTAATTATATTTTAAATTAACATTCATGATCTAATTTGAAAATACCTACATAAAATAAACTAAACTCTTTTAATTAGATCCAATAAACAAATACATTTCACGTCCGTTCTCTGTAGCTAATGAAGCGTGCAACTTTCTAATGCCATTGCGTAAACTAACAACATAATTTATCACTACGATTTTTGTACGAATATCAATAATTAAATCTTGTTATTCTTTGAGAAGTATAAAAATAAATGTAATGACTTTTCACTTAGTTTTTAAACGAAATCAATTTAATTAATACTTGTTATCTACGCTTCGCTACGCGACCAAACTAAATTTTCAGGCTTTTCTAAACTCTAAATTTTATTTAATCGGGGAGTAGAAAACACACGTTATAATCTTCAAATTGAACTCATTAAAAAAACAAGGAGTGTCCGAAGACTTCCAGTAAATAGGCTGTAATTGCGATATGTACACTTAAAAGAATAACTACCTGTATATTATTGCAGAACAAAACACAATGCAATTATAAAATTTCCACTAGATACGAACAATACTATTAATTTTATAATGAAATAAAAATAACATACAGCACAGATTGCGGAACTTCAAGCGCCTTTCATTACGATTGCAAGAAAATAAATGAGGCTTTAAAACGTATAAAAAACACAGCTCCAAATGTTTAAAAATCCGAGTGTTTTGTTTCAGAATTACTTTGTAATTTAATAACAGCACGCCTCAAGTTTGTTTTGTTTTAAACGCATTCAAGCAATTATCCATATTTTATGTGCGCTTTTAATCGAAATGCGGGAGGGTAATCCATAAAATACACGTGCATAGAATATACATTTATATACATATATATGTACAGCGTTTCGATAAATGTTTTATTAAATAGTGTACATTATGTGATATTAGGGGTAATTGTTTTCTGGGTATTATTATAGCTGCACACTCAAATATAAAACGACCTATTTATATGATTAATCGAATCGGGATTATTGAAATTGTTCGCATTATCCGGTATTGAATCGGCGGATTGTTTTGTGTAATGTAATAACTCTGAGAGCATTTTATTTGGTATCGATTTTGGGTTTGTTGGATGCAGATTTTTATAGCTATTTACATTTTGTAAATAAATATTAATTATTAATTAAATAGGAATACTTTTAATTTGTAAAAAATAAATTGCTTAGTAACATTTAAAAAGTATCAATGTTTAAAAATGTCAATGTCTAAAACTTTACGTAAATTTATTAAGTTAAACAAGTAAGTGGGCGTATCGTTGAAAATAGCAAAAAAGTTTCAAATTAAAGTTGTTTAGAATCAAGTTTTTCATAACCCAAAATTATTGCTATATATTTTTACATTTTTGGATTGCTCGTTAAAAATAAACATGAGTTTATGCACACAACATTGGGTCTCAGTTGAACTGTTTTCAAGTTATTTCATTTTTTTTAATAAATTTGACGATTTTAGAGCTCGACGCCATTAACAGTATCGAAATAAGTCAGAGTTGTGCGGCTCACGGTTCTGGATTCGGGAAGAAATGTAGTGTTTGTTTAGGTTTGTGCTATTAGTCAGATTTTCTAAATTGAACTGAGTCCGTCGACGGTATTCTTCAGTACTTCAAACATTCATAACTTCATTTTTTTAAATGGAACCATCTATCTTGAGATACTTTATCTGATGCGAAATTAAATTTCCTATTTATTGATACCGGGTTGTTGCCATATCCTTCCAACAGTTTTTGAGAAATTTGCTATTTTGTAAAAATTTTAATACATTTCGTATTATCGCGTTAACCCTGGATACTGATGGCGTTTGGTGATTTTGTTTTGACATTTAGTTAGTCATTGAGATATTCCCTGTTTTTTTTTTAAGTTCATTTTAAAGCTTTAAACTAGTGATTTCCACTCCCAGACTAAGCATGAAGTAAAATTTCGAGTTTAGAAAAGCCCCGTGAAAATTTGTCGAGGGTCGCAGCGACCCGAGACAAATTTTCTGGGCTTTTCTAAACTCGAAATTTAGTTCATGCGCCACGCGTATAAATCACTCAAATATTGTGAAATTTATGTATATTCGAACTTTGCTTAAAATGTTTTATACGCGTCGCGCATGAAGTAAAATTTCGAGTTTAGAAAAGCCCAGAAAATTTGTCTCGGGTCGCTGCGCAACCCTCGACAAATTTTCACGGGGCTTTTCTAAACTCGAAATTTGACTTCATGCTTAGTCTGGGAGTGGACAACACTCGTTTAAAGCTTCAAATTGAACTCTTAAAAATCAACGAATGTCAGAAAATTTACAGCTTATGCATGTTTACCTAAAGCTTACCACATTTTAATTCAGCGCGCATTTGTGACGTAAACGATTCCTACCCTCACTCTAAAATCTTCGATTCTGTCGATCCTTCTTACCGTATACTCGACCGTCCTTGGAATATACATTAGATGGATGTTTCAGGCACAAAAAAAAAACAAATTTTCTACTTTTTAACGTCTGAATACACCATTTGTACTTAAAATGTAAGATTTGGTTTAATGATTGGAGTAGTTTAGTTTTTATTATTTATATTATACTGGGAAACTGCTGGAGGGCTATTCACAGCAACAATGCAATTTGTCATCGGTGACAAGTTGCACTGAAATGGCGTCATTTTACTTCATACGATTTGGTAAATTATTCCCGAAATGACGTAATTTTAGTGCGACTTCTAACCGATCACAAATTGCATCTGTGCTGATAATAGCCCCCTGAAATGTCAAAATTTATTACATAAAAGTTAGTCATTAAGTATAAATGTAGCGAATGCCGCTGAATTTGAACGTCTCCGATCGGCAAAACGTTGGGCATACATTCTTGAAGCAAGTAATGTATTTTCATCAGCACTGCCCAAGGTGTAGACCATACCAATCAGTTCTTCTTGATAATGTAAAATAAACTGCCATTTGTCGGACATGCGAGTCAAAACAAAATCACTAAACGTCATCAGTATCCAGGGCTAACCCGATAATACAAAATGTATTAAAATTTTTACAAAATCCAAAATATCTCAAAACTATTAGAAGGATATGACAACAACCCGGTAACAATAAAAAGGAAATTTAATTTCGCATCAGATAAAGTATCTCAAGATAGATGGTTCTATTTAAAGAAATAAAGTTATGAATGTTTGAAGTACTGAAGTATACCGTCGACGGACTCGGTTCAATTTAGAAAATCTGACTAATGGCAAAAACCTAAACAAATACTACATTTCTTCCCGAATCCAGAACTATAAGCCGCACAACTCTGACTTATTTCGTTTTGAAGATATTGTTAATGGCATCGAGCTCTAAAATCGTCAAATTTATTTAAAAAAAAATGAAATAACTCGAAAACGGTTCAACTGGGACCCAATGTTGTGTGCATAAACTCATGTTTATTTTTAACAAGCAATCCAAAAATGTAAAAATAGGTAAACTTAGCACCACATGTTGATTTTTTTATTGTTATACACAGCCTTTAACTGGCTCCAGATCGCTCCATCAAAATTATTCTTTGCTCCACAAGGCTCAAATACATAGTTTTTTTTTTATGAGGGGTGTTAATTGGCTCCGTTTCTTTTTCTTAGTCATATACGCAAACAATTGTTTTAAATATGCTCCATATTGCTACACAGTTTCGTATCCATAGGGGCTCGCAAAACCCTACCCTAGACGTTTTTATTGGCCTGTGACGCCCAAATGCGTAATTATAATAAAAACAAATAGAGAGTTATTATTTATATACTGGGTGAGTATTTTCAATTCTGAACATATAATATAATTAAGGGTGAGCATTTTCAATCTGGAACATGTCATGCAATGAATTATATAAATGACTTTAAATTGGTCTATTGTTATAAGTTGTCAAACTTAATTTGCAAAATGAATATCAATTGTACCATTGAAGAAAGAATTTTTACAGTAAAAACGTTTTACACTGGAGGCCGCATGAGAAATGTGCATGATTTATTTAGTTTTTACTCAAGAACGCAGTACCCCCAAAGAATCAATATTTGAGTGGGAATTTTTAATAATACAATTATTAGACCGTTTAAAATTATCGGAAATTTAAATTCGAGATCATTTTTAGAACTTTAATCAACAACATTGGCCTTGCAGTAGAAGGAGCAAGACGTGACAATCAGGTTTGGTTTTAACAAGATGGCTGCTCGGCGCATTTTGGAGTAGATGTTCGGGAGCATTAGAAAATACCTTTCCAAATCGCTGGATTATTGGTCGAGGTGGAATAATTTACTGGCCCGCCAGATCTCGTGATTTAGCGCCTTGTAATTATTTTCTGTGGGTCCATATGAAAAGCAAAGTTTGTCAAATACGTCACTCAAAATATTAATTCTTAAATAATTTGGAAAATTTTTCCATCTTCAAGTTTTTTTCATAGCTTTTTTTCTTGGAGAAAATAATAGACATCTTGTTGAAAGATTCGTAAAACCTTATAATTTTCACAAAATCACAGAATAACTTCTTAAAACTATTTATTGGAATTCGTGTATGTTTTTGAACTTAGGGATAAATCAGCGTTTTAAGCGCGTAGCGCATTAAGTAAAATTTCGAGTTTAGAAAAGCCTGAACATTTGATTTGGTTGCGTAGCACTACGCGCTACGCGATCAAACCAAATTCTATGGCTTTTCTAAACTCGAAATTTTACTTCATGCTTAGTCTAGGAGTGGAACACACTATTGTGTATAATATTGATTTAGAAAAAGAAAATCATATGACATTTCCTTTTAGATACTTTATGGATCACCCTGTATAAAAACAAATACGCACATCTTGTATATCTCGTCGCAATGGCCAAAATACATGTATTACACTTTTTTGTTACTCGAATAGTTTTTGTCAAAATTGAAAAATGTTGCGAATTTACGCGAGTGAGCTCGTTTTTTTATGTATTTCGCAAAAGTTGCAAATAACTTAATAACTAATGGAAATACAGAAAAATGGATCAAACAATAATTTTAGATAATAAGATGTTGGACAATTTTTCTACCTTCAAGTTTTTTCGTAGCTATTTTCTTTCTTAGAGAACAATGACAGTTTGTTGAAAGATTCTTAAAAACTTATAATTTTTAAAAATCATAGCATAACTTAGAATGATTTATCAGAATTAGTCTGTGTTTTATGTCTAACCTTAAAGTATCAATTGTTTCTAGTAATATTATTGAGAATATTGCCCAATTTTAAATTACCGGTAATTTTACATCACTAATTGTATATTGATTAAAAAAAAAATGCTAACACTAAATTGTTATAAAATATTTCATTTACGCAAAATGTATCTTTGTTCGCAAACCAGAATCATGATTGCGCGGTCCCGATTTGGCCCGCGGGCCGTAGTTTGGAGGCAAATTTGGCGCAAAATGGAGGGTTATTTCAATTATTACTATTATTTTTAAAAATAATATTTCAAATTGCTTACAAAAACGGATTTAAAAAATCAATAATAGAAAAATTAGTACAGAAAAAAACAAAGAAATAAATTAATACATTCCATTTACCCAATTATCAAAAACAAATCTATAAAAAACTAGTCTTCATTAACATTCACAGGAAACAATAGTAATAAAATCGGGAAAATGTTAGGAAAACTGAATATTAATATAGCATACAGGACAAATAACACCTTAGGAAAAATAATTAAAAACAATAAAGACAAAAATAATAAAACTCAACAAAGTGGCGTCTATTTACTAACTTGCAAAGACTGCCCCAAGAAATATGTAGGACAAACCGGAAGATCGTTTCAAGAGAGGATAAAAGAACATTTAACCAGCTTCAAACAAAAGAAAACAAACTCCACATACTCCAACCACCTCATCGAAGAAAACCACCACTTCGATGAAAATTTCCAAGTCCTACATCTAGAAAGGAAAGGTCGGAAACTCAACACCATGGAGTGTTTAGAAATCAATAAAAGAAAATTTTCAGGACATCTTCTCAACGATCAAACAGATTTAACTAAATCGCCTCTCTTAAATTTACATTTTTTTTGAAAAACCCACCCCCCATAAACATTGTATATATACCCGACCCGACAAATTGTATTTATCATTTCTTCGCCTGAAGAAGCCACAGTGTGGCGAAACAATTGTAGCGTTAATACAATATATTTTTGGCAAAATTTGACGAACATACAAATAATCTCCAAACATTTCTCTGCAGCGTCATGCAACATTTAATTCCATCTCGATACGGTTCCTGAAGATATAAATTATTTTACCTAGCGAAATCGCGAAACAAAAGAAAATCTTAATTTATTTGTAGTATTCACAATATTTATCAGCTAAGAAATAAATGACAGGAGCTCAAAATTGACTGAAATTGCACGTGAAAGAAAAGAATAACTGCAAATTCATGTTGCATTTATGAATTATTTAAATTTGAGATCTACTATTCTTTTTAATAAAGATAAAAATAAATATATAAAAATTAAGATATAAATAAATATGTTATAAAGACAAGAATGAGCCTAATTTTCCTGCAAATAAATTAGAAAAAAAATTGGAAGAACTACTTGAACTAATTGAACTAGATAACAAAAAATGCTAGGAAATAAAATTATTTTTAATTAAGTCGAATTAATGTTTATATGCTACCTATATAAATATTAACATTGATTATGTGGCCCATGCTACAAAAAGGCACAGGGTGCAGCATTTTCGTTGGTTTCTTCAAATCAAGTACCATAAATATCAATGATAGACAAAAACTAATACATACTTCCAAAGTTTTTTTTAGAGCATATTTCATGTGCCTAATTAAAATTTGTCAATCTTCAATTGTTTTCGAGTTATTCGTCAAAACTCAAAAGTTGTCTATTTTGAAATGCGGTAAAGACTTTCTTAAGATACTTTTTAAGTAGAATACACTGTTACCAGAGCTGGGACGAATCCTCGTAAAAAAGATTCGAATCACGAATCCGAATCACCTAATATAATTTGAATCACGAATACTCGAGAAAGGATTTGTAAGAGATAAATATGATTCGAATCAAAGATTCGAATCCTGTTTTTTCGAATCACGAATACAAATCCTTCAAAAATAAATTTGATTTTATTATTTTTTTGCAACCATTAATATATCCATATCGTTACCAGTTGTTTTAACAAAAATATTTAAAACCTAATTAATTATTATTAACACTGAACATCGTTGATAACAGACTAAATATCTGATTCCCTGTTACTCTGATTAATGATGTATTTGTGTGTTTCTGAACTTCACTTCAAATCAGTGTTTTGTACGCGTGGCGCATGAAGTAAAATTTCGAGTTTAGAAAAGCCCGAAAATTTGTCTCGGGTCGCTGCGCCACCCGAGACACATTTTCACGGAGCTTTTCTAAACTCGAAATTTTACTTCATGCTTAGCCTGGGAGTGGAAAACACTCATTTAATGCTTCAAATTGAACTTAAAAAAAAAACAAGGAATATCTAAAGATTTACAGAAAATAGGGCAAATTTGGAATACGTATACTTAAAAGAAAAACTCCCTGTATCTGTTTGCTCCGAAGAAATATGAATAATTATAAACCATAATGAAGATAACAATTCATTCTCAAAAAACACCCATTAATTAATATTATACACAATTGACGTTTGTTAATCAATGGCGGCGACAAAGAAAACACATGTATTTTTAATATTTTAGTAGAAATGCGTTTTATGTTAAAAGAAGTAAACTATCCATCTTTCAGCTAGTAGTACAAGTTCTTTCTGCTAGCAGCAACCCCCCCCCCTAAAATTTTCAAAATGATAAATATTTCTATGTAAAAGCGGGACTGTAAGAGCAAAAACAATATTTTTTCCTAAGCCCCCCACGAAATTTTTATAACCCCCTTCGAATATTTTTTCTGGCAGCGGCCTTGGTTGTTCTTTCAGCTTAATAGTAGTTTTTTATTCTACTACTCGTACTTTTTTTCTGCAACTAGTAGTAGTAGTAGTGTAGGCTTCGTCTACGGAACTAGAAGCTCTGTCTGCTAATAGCGGCAGTTCTTTCTACTAGCGGACAAATCGTTTTTAACTGAAAAAAAATAAACGTTACAGTTTGTAGTAGTGGTTCTTTCGGCTAATAGTACTAAGTAGTACTAGTACAGGCCTCGTCTGCTGGTAGCAAGATATCTGAAGCTACAACCATCTGAGCTAGATGATCTGGCTGGTAATAGTGCTAGTTGTTTCTGCTAGTAGAAATAGTGTTTTCAACAAAACAGCCTATTTTCTGTAAATCTTTAGATATTCCTTGTTTTTTTTTGTAAGCTCAATTCGAAGCTTTAAACGAGTGTTTTCCACTCCCAGACTAAGCATGAAGTAAAATTTCGAGTTTAGAAAAGCCCCGTGAAAATTTGTCAAATTTTCTGGGCTTTTCTAAACTCGAAATTTTACTTCATGCGCCACGCGTATAAAACACTGATTTAACGAGAAATTTACGAACACACAAAAGGCATTTTTCATGTTAATCCTCACAATGAATTCGAATTATTTTTGACGATTCAAATCGTTTTGTAAGTATTCGAATCCTTTTATAAATATTCGAATCCTTTTATAAATATTCGAATCTTTTTATAAATATTAGAATCGTTTTATAAGGATTCGAATCACCCACATTTGGATTCGAATACGAATCCTCTTAAAAATACGTAACGAATCCAGATCACGAATCGACTTTAACTAAAGTATTCGAATGCCTCTTTTGAATCCTCTAAAAGGATTCGAATCCAGAATTCGAATCCTAAATGATTCGAATCCTGCCCAGCTCTGACTGTTACTATGTTAGATTTTGTTTTACGTTTACTCTTTATGAGATATGACACAAAGTTGTATTTCTTTAAAGACAAATCATAGTTGGCCATGACTCTAATCGCTTGCATTTTTTGTAAGCTACCAAAAAATATATTATGTCATATTTTAATTTACCTTGCTTTATTTATTTGAATTTTTAAATTTTAAATGAATATATCAAAAAAGAAAGGATAAAAAATAAATCAATTTTAACAACAACAATATAAAACTTCAATTGTCTTTACAAAATTAATGTTGAAAACAGCAGTTAAAAATATTTTTAAATTGGGCTCCATTTATATTCATAGACATTAATTGCATTTTATAAACAAAAATCGGAATGACTTTTCTAAAAGCTAAGTGAATAATAATTTTACGTTCTTCGATATCTTACTTTTTTATAACAATCCTGAGAAAGAAAGAAAGTTTTGGGTATATAAGTTCTAAACCAACTATTACGAAACTCTAAAATTAATTAATTTCTAACATTATTAACATTATAGCGATTTAATAACATCTTGGTGATGTTAAGTTATCAAGAAGATTCTCAAAATCAACTAAAATATTTTATTATTTTTATTATATTATGTTTAGCTATATTACGTACCTATTTAATAAGTTTTGTTTATTTTGAATATCTATTATTTTAATAAATAACTAATGTGAAAGTAATAAGGTAACAAAGACAGTTGAAGTTTTATACTATTTTTGTTTACTATTTATTTATTTTTATCATAGCTTTCTTAACGACCTAATTAAAAATTAAATAAACTTAAAATAATTAACTAAATTTGAAGTAAAATATTGCACATTATATATTTTTAGAAAGCTTACAAAAAATGCGATCGAATAAAGTCATAGCCAACTATGATTTGTATTTAAAATAATAAAACTTTTTGTCGTATCTCATAAAGATTAAATTCTAAACAAAATCTGATATGGTCACGGTATTCTACATAAAACAGTGCCTTAAGAAAGTTTTAATTGCAAGCCAATATCCATATTAATAAAGAAGTTATTTCAATATTTCAATATTACTAAATTTTGGCAAATTACTCGAAAACAATAGAAGATATACAAATTTTGATTGGCCACAAGAGATAAGCTCTAAAAAATAACTCTGGAAGCATATATTAGGTTTTGTCTATCATTGATAGTAATGGTACTTTACTTGAAGAAACCATCGAAAATGTTGCAGCCAGTAATTTTTGTTTAAATGTGGGGTGCTAAATAAACTTCAACACCCCATGTTCTTTTGTTTGTTTCATATACACAAACGAATGTTTCAAATATGCTCAACGTTGCTCCATTAAATTTACAGCAAGCTCCACCATGGTAAAAAAAATATATTTCCTGCGCCCTGGCGCACAATGGGCCCAAATCAGAAAAAATACGCGCATAGAAAGAAAAAGTAAAAGTCATTGTAACGGCAAAATTGATAATCATTTGCAGTGTTTAAGTCCATATTAAGTGATGTTTAAGATTTGTAGCAGTACCAGATCATGTCGTTTATCAGGACAACGATCACAATATGAAGGTTTTAACTCAATTATACTTTCTCCATATAAATTCAATGGGAATTTACGTTTTTCTTAAAAATGGGGCAACTTTTAAACACATTGAAGCACAAAGCAGGGATTTTCCCAAAATGATGTCCATTCAATGGACTATATTATGAGCTTAATTGCAGCTGCGTCCACTTGCGACCCTGAAAATGTTGGCTTTGAAACGGGAATTGCAAAAAGTATCAGAATTGTATTTTCGTTACTTACGTATTTTGGTCATATATTATCCGATTTTCTTTAATAATAAATTAATCCCATTGAAAAATACATATGGAATATTCATTCTGACAGTATAAAGTTCATTACTTGTAACATAAACATTCGATTTCGAGTTTCGGGACAAAATATGAGTAATTTGAAATATCTCTCATGTCATGGAAAATGCTTCCAGGAAAAAAAAGTTCGGTGGAAATTGAAGCCTTCAACTCCAATTTCCACCCAATAAACTTTTTACTAAACTAATATTTTTTACAAACTGCAACTGATAGAAACGTTTACATACCTACTTGTTTATAGGAATTATCCGAAAAGGCCTTGGAGCACAGGAATAATGATATAAAGAAATGTCGGTGCTTAAATACAAGGAATATGTCAAGGAAGGATAACTTGACTGATATTTTTAATCGGCTCCTGTTAACTTCCGATCTCCACATATCTTCTCCTAGAGCGTAAAGACACCAATGAGAAAATTACCTGACGTTATACGAGAAATGGTTCGTCACGATAACGATAACGAGACTGAAGATGAGTCAGGAATGGACGACGACTTCATATAATTACATTTATATTTATAGTGGAACATAATTATGGAACAAATGTGGAGCACAAAATCATTTTTCAGCGGACAAAATGGAAACATAATATTTTGAAATCAAAAATTATAAAATTGGCGAACTATTTTGCTTCTCTACAAACTTTTGCCTCCGAGAGGACATATTATAATAAAATATTCATCGAAACAACTACTTTCCAAACAACTACCCCGACGGATATTGAATTATACAATGAATATTTGTTGTTACACGCTAGAGCTCGGACGAATCCTCGTAAAACGGATTCGAATCACGAATCCGAATCACCTAATATGATTCGAATCACGAGTACTCGAATATCTCGTAAGAGATAAATATGATTCGAATCAAAGATTCGAATCCTGTTTCTTCAAATCACGTTGTTGTTTTATCAAAAATATACAAAATCTAATTATTTATTATTAACACTGAACATTGTTAGTAACAGACTAAATATCTGATTCCGTGTTACTCTGATTAAAGATTGTGTGTTTTTGAACTTCACTTCAAATCTGTGTTTTGTACGCGTGGCGCATGAAGTAAAATTTCGAGTTTAGAAAAGCCTAAAAATTTGGTTTGGTCGCGTAGCGCTACGCGCTACGCGACCAAACCAAATTTTCAGGCTTTTCTAAACTCGGAATTTTACTTCATGTTTAACCTAGGAGTGGAATCACTCGTTCAAAAATTTAAATTGAACTCGATTATAAAATCGATGAATACCTGATAATTACGTAAATAAAAAATTCACGGAATATCATTAAAACCGGGAAAGTTGGAGAAAAGTCAAGTCAACTTAAATATTGACAAAAACAATGAAAATAATTTGACAAAATTAGGGTTTCCCACAGAAGAAAGTTATACTAAAAGTCAGAGAAAATCTTGAATCAGGGAAACGTCGGAAAAATTTAACATTTCAGATTGTGGCTACCATGTCAGTTTTACTTTAAATAATATTAAACAAAATTTTGAAAACTAGATTACTATCTTTAAAAACATTTTCACTCATTTAATGTTCCTATGGAAGCATTCAGTTTGAAGTTTCGAACGAGTGTTTCCAATCCCAGAATAAGCATGAAGTAAAATTTCGAGTTTAGAAAAGCCCCGCGTAGAAAATTTGTCGAGGGTCGCGCTAGCGACCCGAGACAAATTTTCACGGGGCTTTTCTAAACTCGAAATTTTACTTCATGCGCCACGCGTATAAAACAGTGATGTGACGAGAAATTTAAAAACATACAAAACAAATATTTCATGTTAATCCTCACAATTAATTGGAATTATTTTTGACGATTTAAATCCTTTTGTAAGTATTTGAATCCTTTTGTACGTATTCGAATCCTTTCATAAATATTCGAATGATTTTATAAATATTCGAATCCTTTTATAAATATTCGAATTCATTTATGAGGATTCGAATCACCCGCAATTGGATTCGAATACGAATTCTCTTAAAAAAATGTAACGAATCTGGATCACAAATTCAGTTTAACTAAAGTATTCGCATGCCTCTTTTGAATCCTCTAAAAGGATTCGAATCCAGGATTCAAATCCTGAATGATTAGAATCCTGCCCAGCTCTATTACACACTTATCTGGCTTAATATGCTTACCTCCTTACCTACCATAATATTTTGAAATGATTTTGTATTTGACACGCACCAAATATATCTTTGACAAATCTGAATTAATCAAATAACTTTAGCCAATAACAAATATGTTGAAAACATTTTTTTTGATTTAATTGACAGTTGTCATGCGACAATCTATCAGAATGATGAATAATTTTAACTCAGTGAATTTTACTCAGAATCATCTATAAACATCACAATAAAATATAAAATAAAATAAAATATAACGTTTATTTACGGCAGTGCCATTATTACAAAATAATATAATAAAAGAAATCCAAAAAGCTTAAACAAAAATATAAGAAACAGAAAATAATTTAAAATATACATGCATAATTGATAACTAAAAATAAAAATTAATTTAAATAATTTAAATCGACTGAATATAAAAAATAAATATTATTATAATACGCTTACGAGAAACGATTCAATCTAGCCTTAAATTGTTGAAATGACAATCCAAAGAGATCAAACCAATGGTATTGGTTGTAGTCATTGCCGGTCTTCATTAGTCTGGTAATCGTGTTCATCGATGCTGAAACTGTGCGATGAGAGTCCAAATAAAATAATGTATTGGTCCGGGTGTTCCTTGTAGGCACATGCAAAGTTAAGGCATCTAACAGGCCGGGGGAATTAATGTGCCCATTGATTATCCGATATAAAAGGCAAATGTCGGCATTTACTCTACGATTTTGGAGAGTTGACAAATTGAGGTCTTCCATTACTTGTTTGTAATCACCGCGAGCATGGCGATGTCCGGATTTGTACTCAATACATCGCAAAAATTTCCTCTGTACTACTTCCAAACGTTCCATGTTGTAATTAGTAAATGGTGTCCAGACGGGCGACGCATATTCAAGATGAGATCTAACGAGGAGCAGTATAAAGTTTTAAGACATTCCGTGTCCAGATTTTTAGTTATATTCCACACGAATCCCCACATTTTTAAAGCTTTCGAAATAATATTGGAGATGTGGATGTTAAAAGAGAAACTCGAATTGAATGTTACTCCAAGATCTGTAATTGTGTCAACTCTCTCAAGGTTTATTGAATTGATGTTGTATGTATGAAATATTTGACTTTTGTTATTACAGGTGGACATAGCGAAGCACTTGGATACATTTAAATATAAACGATTATCATCGCACCATTTGTAGAGCTGGTCTAGATCGGATTGCATGCCAAGGCAGTCATTTTCAGAGCGAATAATTTTGAATAACTTTAAGTCATCCGCAAACATTAGAATTTGGCAGTTTTTGAAGATATCTTGTAGATTATTGATAAATAATAAAAATAAAATTGGCCCTAAATGCGACCCTTGATGTTATGTGTATAGGATTTGAAATAAAAATTTTAAATTTTACAAACTGGACACGATCTTTCAAAAAGGAAGCTAGCCAAGCTAAAGTATTGTCACAGAAACCCATAGAATGCAACTTGATCAGAAGAATGCTGGTATCAATTCTGTCAAAAGCCTTAATGAAGTCAGTGTAAATTGTATTAACTTGATAACGTTCTTCTAAGGCCCTTGAAACAAACTGCTTATACTCTAGTAAATTAGTAACAGTGGAACCGCCATTAACGAAACCATGTTGCTTGGTGGATAGTAATTGTCTGGAGAACCAAGCCAATTGATCGGCAACCAATTTATCCAACAGCCGACTGAATACATACTCCTCTGTAATTCTCAACAAGATCTCTAGGGCCTTTCTTATACAGTGGAATAATGTAACTTGTTTTCCATTTGGACGGTACCATACCATCAGCTAGAGATCTTGTAAACAGGTCATGAATTGGCCGACATAGCGAGAATATACAAATTTGTAAAAAGTAGTTAGGTATTAAGTCGGGGCCACTAGAAAATGTCGGTTTCAGGCTACTAATTGCGTTAAAGACCTATTGAACACTAATTGAGAGATTGCAGTTTTGTAACTGATGCGATTGACAATCAAGAGGTGTAGTATTTATATTACTAGATGGATTGTAAACTGAAGAAAAATATTGGGAAAATAGATTGACAATACTTAAGCCATTATCCGCAGCAGCATCTTTGTATCTCATTTCGCTTGGGTAACCACTACCATTGTTTAGATCTTTAGCGTATTTCCAAAAGAATTTTGGATTTGATTTCAAAGATGAGCCGACTCTCGATCTACTTATCGAGAGTCGGCTCATCTTTGAAATCAAATCCAAAATTCTTTTGGAAATACGCTAAAGATCTAAACAATGGTAGTGGTTACC
This sequence comes from Philonthus cognatus, assembly GCA_932526585.2. NCBI lineage: Eukaryota > Metazoa > Arthropoda > Insecta > Coleoptera > Staphylinidae > Philonthus > Philonthus cognatus. The sequence continues at coordinate 18,977,094 of OW052244.1, read as the reverse complement.
CAAGCGAAATGAGATACAAAGATGCTGCTGCGGATAATGGCTTAAGTATTGTCAATCTATTTTCCCAATATTTTCTTCTTTCTTTGTAATATTTTTTCGAAGTCGTTTTGCACTTCTCTCTTAAACTGGAAAAAGTGATATAATCGTTATAAAGACCCTGTTGCTTGAATCTCAAATGAGCTTGTTTCTTTTTTTTATTAGGGCTATTAATTCTTTTGACATCCACCTTGGGTAGTTCCTATCTTCTTGACAAACATACTTGAAGGGAACAACATTTTCGATTGCAAAGTGAAGAATATCATAAAATGAATCTATAATACTGTCCATGTTGTTATTTGATGATATAAAACTCCAATCGATTGAATTAAAAAAGTTATTAATTGAAATGTAGTCTGCCCAGTTATAAAAATAAGTTCTCTCATAAGTACGTATTTGGTTTATAAAATTGAATGAAAAGGATGATATGTAAGCCGAGTGGTGAACACTGATTGGGAGTAGCGACTCGTGTGGGGAATTACTTGAAAAGTGTTGAAAAAACGTAATTTTATAATGTTGTCATTGTCAATCGTTCAGAATAATAGTTGATTAGAATTGTGTGGACCATAAAACCTATAGAAAACCTTTCACATACAGTAACATTATGAAACACAGTCAATGCTCGCTTTTTCGACAATTTGGCCCCACTGTGCGGCGCATTCGCCATTAATTTAATCTTTTTTTTTAATAATAAAAGTGCGATATATTTTGTTTTTAATAGCGATATGATATCAATGTATATACTGCTATATTTTGATATACATTCTTAATGCAATTCATCAATATTTTTTCCGTATTTAAGGTAATAGAATTATTTTCAAGTGGAGAAATTCTGTAGAATCCCTAAACATAGCTTGAATATCTAAAGTTTAATTAGTTTATTGCAATTTTAAAAATAGAAAATTAATTGTTGTAAATTATTTGTTAGCTGGGAAATTTTATTTTTCCTTGCACAAAAGTAAATCGCATGCTATTCTGTCGTTTTTCATCAAAATTTAATTAAACTCAGATATTTGAGTCATTTCTTAGGATTGTTTAAATGCAACATAAACTAATTGTTATATTTTTATGATTCTAGCCAAATTTGAGATTTGTAATTTGTTATCAGTTTGAGGCGTATTTATGCTTACACAAAATTAAGCGCATTTTTTGTTTTATAATTCTCAAATAATGTCATGAAAATCTGATATTTCACTAAATTTTTAAATGCAGCATGAGTTTCCGGTTGTTTTTTTAAATTTTAATCCAATTGGAGCTTTTGTATGCTTTTTTATGGTAATGAATTTTATGTATGCTTGCACAAACATCTTTTCGTTACATAATTGTTAAAAAGTTCATTAAAACCTGATGTTGCAGTAATTTCGTTACATAATTGTTAGAAAGTTCATTAATATCTCATATTTCAGTAACTTCGTATAAAATATTATGTTTTAAATGCAACATGAAAATAACAAATTTTTTTACCAAAAATACAGTTGAATACAGGAATTTGTGTAAACATAGTTGACTAGAAAACATCATAGTTGACTAGAAAACTTAAATTCCTGTTTTTTTTTAATTTGAGGAATAGTGCTGATGCTTGGAGACAAATAAAGATCATTCTTATGTATCCTAATTCCCCAAAAAAGAGTAAACATCTGATGTGATTATTATTTCTTCATTTGTTTCTGTTTTTAGCGAAATGCCAACCGAAAAGATTAACACTCGGATAAATATTTCTGTTTTTTTAACATTACCTATGTGCAATTTATACAGGGAATTTTTATTTTAAGTATACATATCCCGAAGATTACAGAGTTTAGTAATTTTTCAGAAATTCGTTGTTTTATAAAATCGATTAGTTGGATGTTGCTAACGAGTGTTTACCCTCCTTGGTTAAGGATGAAGTAAAATTTCGAGCTTAGAAAAGTCAAATTGAACCCCTTATTGAAAAATGTCCTGTATGCAAGAATTATGATTGTTACATATTTTGAAAAAGAGATTTTTGCTTTTATGAAATTGATAGGTACAGGGTGATTATTTCTGGTTATTTCTGAATTGATTTGAGAATTTTAAAAAACATTTGTAATTGATTTTTACCGTGATTTTATACACCATATCCAAATATACAGGGTGTCCAAAATAAATCAACTATTGGGTAGTATTTGATTTTTTTTAAATGGAACACCTTGTATTTCAATTAACAATCGGTTAGAGGTTATAATAAGGAATACAAAGATACTGCGTTTGATGAGGTTATGTTAAAGCACTAAGGAGGAGCCGATTTTTTGATACTTATATACAATGAATCTAACACAGAGGGTGGATTGATGGAAGTTGTTTTGTTAAATGAAACGAACAAACAATTACTCAAATATTGCATGGCGTAAGACATTTTTTTAAGAAATCCTGAAATTCTTTCAAATATTGTTCATTCCCCGTCATTTTTTTAAAATTTTAATTTACTGTTTGTTTATTTAGTTTGGTGAGACAATTGCATATAAATTATGCATAAAAACAGTAAATTTTAGCCCGTCGGGGTATTAGCTCGGGAGGTAGTTGATTCAATGAATATTTGGGAGAGTCTTAAATAGACCAAATTGTTTGCAGAAAGTCGATATTAATTCGATCCTATATTTTATTGCTTACCTTATAATTTCTGATTTCAACGATATGAGGTTTAATATAAACAAAAGACAAAAACTAAAATAGGGCTTGAGAACGATGAAACGTCATGTTAGCGTCAATCTCGAATTAGCATGAGTAGATTTCGTTGCTCAAAATTTGATTACAAAAATAGCTCGTCTGTAGATAATGATAGTTCTCACATAGAATAAGTGTTATCATTTGTTGTTATTCTTTAATAAATCATTGGTTTCTGTTTTGAAGAAATTTGTCATTTTAATTTTTGTTTTATGATATGTCATTTATGATGAATCACCCTGTACATAAAATTCAAATAATTTAGAAATTCATTAGCAAATTTTTATTTTTAATTTATCATAAATATTATTTACCTAAAACAAAATAGTCAAAAATGTTGAAAAAAACCTCAAATATGGGATTTTTAGATATTCACATATTTTCAGAGAGCTAAATAGACATCCTTAAAATTTTATGAAAATCCGCCAATACAATTTTGAGTTATGGTTTATTGACAATTATTTTATGTTAACATTTAGTTTAAAATGGGATATTTTTTGTATCCAAGTGAATATAACTTTACATATTCTATAGAAAACAAGTTTATTTAATACATCTAAAACATTTCATGAAAATCCAATAGTGTATTTGAAACAAGCATATGATGATAGCTATTTATCACGAGAACGAGGTTTGCAGAACGAGCCGAAGGCGAGTGGAACAAGTCGTTCGAGTGAATAATAGCCATCATATGCGAGTTATATACTATACTTTGTTCACGAAAATAATAATATATAACACATCATTTATTATATGTATTAAATTCCACTTTAGGGTTGCGATTTATTATGGGTAAAATCCATCGTTTTTAGTAGTAACAAGTTCCAGCACCATTCGTGTTCTGATTTTGGGGCAATATTACATGATACATCAAAATAATCCTAAAACTTAGGGGATTTAAATGTCACAAGTTTACAACAATTAAGATATTTAGTTTTTTGTAAAAATATTCTATTTTTTGTCATGTATTTACTGCTTTTTAGTCAACAAAAACATTCATTCATTTAGCTCAACATTCATTAAAAAAATTTCCATCATATATAATCTTTACCATTTTATGCTGGAAATAGTAATATAGGTCTATATGACTCTAGCAAATGGCCAGGCAGAGTATGAACAATCGTTCAACAATAAATAATACTCACACAGTCTACCCTTTCGCCTGTTACATAGAAACGCGCTCTTTGCAGAAAAAACGAACTCTTCCGTTCAGATGGAATTTTCACGGTATTAACGTTTGTTCCGCTTTAAAAAACACTCGCGACGGATAGAAGCACAATTGTTTAACCGGTTTGAGAATGATGTATGTTTACAAACTAGTTTTACGCGGGTTAAACTAGTGAGAACGGCGGAGATGTTGACGCGATTACTTCGTACTTTAACAAAATGGCATCGACAACGTCATCACCACCTTAGTCAAATGTAAGACAAAAGAAGCTGATTTGACTAGCACTGCATAGCGGCAAAAAATCGAACTAGGCAATTATTTATATTCTTGTTAAAAAAACCCATTAACACGCAAATCTTGTGTTTAATGTACTTGAGTGTTAAATGCATCCCATTTATGCTGCCCACACAATTAAATAATGCACATATTATAAGATTGTCAACAAAATAACTTTAAAACTGTAGATAGCCTTTGTTTAGATTTTCATATGTTCCGAAAGAGAAATGTTGGGTGAATTTCATAAAACAAATTCACTAAAATTGTTATAAATCGCTATTTTACAGTAATAATATAAACAATAATATAACTATTTTGAATAGCGATGAATTTTAAACTTTTAACGAGTATTTCCACTCCCAGGTTAAGCATGAAGTAAAACCTAAAAATTTGGTTTGGTCGCTCCGCGAAGCGGAGCAACTAAAGCCAATTTTCAGGTTTATTTAAACTCGAAATTTTACTTCATGCGCCACGCGTATAATACGCTGATTTCTAGTGAAGTTCAAAATATACTATAGCACAACTGCTATAGTATATTTTAAACTTCACTTTAAATCAGTGTTTTATACGCCTGGCGCATGAAGTAAACTCGATTGGGTGCAATAAGAAGTTAAAAGTACACAGTAATTTTAACCCTTTACCACTGATATTACAACACTAATATATTTTTCATAGAACAAGACTTTTACATAAATTCAAATCGAATTTCAATATGTAATAACTTATACCCGTAGAATATAAAGAACGTTTGTCATGCAAACATTCCTATAAAATAAACGTAAGCAAGATGGAAAAGATAAACAAAAATGCCCTGTATTAATATTACATACATGTACACACACGTTACGTATATCATTTTATATACGTATGTATTTACATTTACATTTATTTAAAAAAATCACCGTCATATTTCATTCTAGAATGTTAAATTTAATACAAAAATATATTAAAAAGCGTAAAAGCGACCGAGGTACAGAAAACGAGAGAGAAAAGCATTTTTAATATCAAACCGAATTACTCAAAAATTCTTTCCCTTTAAAAGTATTTCATTATTGATCTATACAATTTATTCTTTTTGCGTGAAGGATGCAGAACGCAAGCGAGAGAAAGAGAGAGATATGGAAGGGGTGTGCGGCGAAATCAACTCAGACACGAGCTCAAATATTTACCATATATACATTTAATTTCATCCAGTTTATCTACAAATATTCATTAATTTCGAATTACGTACTAAATACTCCTTTTCTGTTATCGTGCTGATTACAATTCGTTAAAGCGTGTTTGCGCACAATAAATATGTTTAACAAGGGTTGGCGAGCATGTTTATAATGGAATACGAATTTAAATTTCCAACCCTAAAATCACTTTTAGCAGGTTACTATAAATAACTTATGTATTTCTCCCATCTATACAGGGTGGTCAGAAAATAAGTAAAAATATGCATAACGTGATTCCTTAATTCATTATACAGAGAGTTTTATATAACACCGAACATTTTCACCCAATACAATTTGACACCTTTAATTTTTAAGTTATGTGTAAATTGGGAAGCCTATATGACAATTAAACATTGTTGCCAATCACTCGCAATTAATGCCTTAACTTGTACATACAGGGAGTTTTTCTTTCAAGTGTGTCCCAATTACAGCGTATATGTTGTAAATCTTTAGATACTCATTGTTTTTTTTAAGAGTTCAATTTGAAATTTAAAATGAGTGTGTTCCACTCCTAGACTAAGCATGAAGTAAAATTTCGAGTTTAGAAAAGCCTGAGAATTTGGTTTGGTCGCGTAGCGCGGAGCGGCCAAACCAAATTTTTAGGCTTTTCTAAACTCGAAATTTTACTTTATGCGCCACCGGTACGAAACACTGACTTATTACGAAGATTAAAATACATCGCTAAACTTTACATTGCATCAGTGTTTTGTACCGGTGGCGCATGAAGTAAAATTTCGAGTTTAGAAAAGCCTGAAAATTTGGTTTGGCCGCTCCGCGCTTCGCGCTACGCGACCAAACCAAATTTTCAGGCTTTTCTAAACTCGAAATTTTACTTCATGCTTAGCCTGGAAGTGGAAACACTCGTTTAAAGCTTCAAATTATATTCTTTTATAAACCGAGCATCGGCAAATGCACAACGTATGCTTATGTATACTTAAGAGACAAATTCTCGTTATGAAAATGTTCGGTATTACATAAAACTCTCTGCGTGTACATTAAGCTAAAAAATATAAACGAATAAATGTAGTTTATCTTAATATATACTTGAAAAAAAACGCACCCCTTGAAAATGAATCAAAAATGCCGATTTTTCAAACCGCCTTAACTTGGTTGCTTTTGGTCAAAAATGGATAAATCTTCGAGTTCTGGACGGTTTGTAGCTTTTTCTTTAACGGTATGTAAGTTAATCCGAGGACAAGTTTATTGCATCCCCTGAACCCTCCTTAAAAAACAAATGTTCCTGATGTAAAAACATGGCAAATTTTGCCAAGGTGCACCGGGTGGAAAAAAAATCCTGGACTCAACTCACCACCCACGAAATCAAGTTCATTTATTTTCCTTTGAAGTGCGTAAAAAATCGAGGTCTGCGACGATTTTGCGCGAAGTTATGTATTGATAAAAAAAAAACAACACATTTTGCGCTTCAGTCGTGTTGCTGTTATTTAGCGCGTACTGCAGTCTCAGCTGACGATGCCGATCCGTTAAGTAAGGAACATTGTATTACTATTATTTTTCATTCTTTGAAATAAAGAGAAAACTTCAAACTTCTCAGAATATACAAGTTCACCATTTGCGTGCAAAATTAGCCGAGTTATGATCGAAAAAGCGCAAAATGTGATTTTTTTTTCATTAATTAATAACTTCCCGAAAAATCGTGCAATAAACTTAGCGTCGGATTACCTTATGTTTCGGCTCATATATACATTTATTAATCTATAACTATTTTCTATGCATATTTTTTGTTATTCGTTGTTAATTTATTTCATCCTCAACATTTATTTTTATTGCACCTTATTTATATTTATATTTAAATCTGCTTTGCATTTAATAGGCTGTAGTAAAATTAAACAGACTCTTTCTCACGCAGGGGGGTGTTGTTTTGGTAATTCAATGTTTCGTAGAAATTGTACATCTAGTTATGTGTCAACGTCATATGACCATCCAGACATCCAGACAACACGTCAGCGATCCTCATCAACGACCGCATCTGACTTATTACAATACCTATGAATAAGCAATATGTAATTTAACGAGTAATCAATTATTAACCATATAAATATTGTAAATTAGTATTAGAAGTTAGTTATGCTTGTATTTTGATGCGTGTCACAATAAAGAGTTGCTTTTTAAAATGTCGTGCGTTTCCACAAAACAGTTAATTGGCGCAGTCGGTAGGATATTTGTGGTTCCTTTTCAAGACAGTTCACGGCATCAAGACCGCAGTTCCTGAAAATCGAATCTTCGTCTCAACGATTAACACGAATCCAGAAGAATCAACGTGGAGACGTCCGTCGAAACATTCGATCACGTACATAAGGAGCGACAGACATACACTGCAAGCCCAGCATAATTCCAGAGGTTAACTGACATATGCAAAATATTGTGCCATCCTCTGTATCCAATTTCATAACAATATCCAATTTCACATTCATTTGTTAGTTGGTATTAAGTTAATGAACGATCCCATTAATAATTTAATTGAAGGAATAAATAATTTACATTTAGACAATATAGCTAATAATAACGAAGTTAAGTTACAATTACTTAAATTGAACGTGGATACCATTCCTCAATATGATGGTAACACCGAAATGACCGAAATTTTCATAAACAGATGTGATGCGGTTTTAGACGAATACAGACTTCTTAATAATCAACCTAACATATTAACAATTTTCTGTTAAAAGCAATTATAGGTAAACTAAAAGACCGTGCACTAATTGCGATCGGTTCACGTAACGATCTCGGTACGTGGAACGAAATAAAAAATAATCTTAGACAAAGATTTGGCGATCTAAGAAATTACGATTGCCTTGTTCAAGATCTAATAAATTTAAAACCATTCAAAAACGAAAAAATATTGGATTTCGCCGAACGAATCCAAATAGCTCGAAACAAATTGTCTTCAAAAATCAATTCTCTACCTGATAATGAAATGAATAATCAAGTCAAAGAAATTCATATTAGACAACATGATGTTACAGCTCTCAAAACGTTTATTCGAGGTTTGAGGGGAAATTTACAAAGTGTAATCCGTCTCAGAAATCCGAACATCTAGAAGATGCAGTTAATTTTGTGATAGAGGAAGAACATTTTCAGTATACGTTAGAATCCCCAAACAACAGTAGATCAAATTTTTATCTCCCTCAAGATAACACAAGACATCAAAAGCAAAATGCATTTCAGCAAAATAATACCCGTTCGCAACATTTCCCAAGTCAGCCAATAAATATGCAAATCAGACAATTGCCACATTTGTGTCTAATTGACAAGTTTTTGGTCCACCGAGAAACGCTTTCAAACCGCAAGATAATCAAAATTTTAATCGTCAAGAAACACCAATGTCCACTACTACTCGGAACTCCTCACCGAGATTTTCTTCAAATTATGCTCCGCAACCTATGTCAATTACCACGCAAAATACAAACTTTTCTCAAAATAGATTTAATCGACCAAACCAAAATAATTTCCGAAGTACCGGACCACGTAACTTCATTTCTGAAGAACTGTATAATATTAATGATTACGAAGAGGAAACTCCTCAATGTTCACCTCAAAATAGTTACGATGACCAAAACGAATACCAATACGAAGAAACACAAAATTTTCAAACACCGAGCCTCAATCCAAATCTGACATAATCGAAATTAATAACGAGTTAGGAAAAAACCCTTTAGCATACATTAAAATTTAAAATCCCTCTGCAAAATTATTAATCGATACCGGATATTATACATCAATATTAAAACCATCAATTGCTGAAAAATTTTATCCCCAATGTATTTACCGTCAAGATTCCGAAGTTAAAACTTGTAACGGTACAACACGTACCCGATTTAAAGCAAACATCCCCGCATTCAAAGAATTTAATTCGAACCAAAACATTGATGTATTATTATACGATTTTCATGAGTATTTTGACGGACTCTTAGGATTAAGGGACATTCTAAATTTAAATTTAATAATCGATTGCGTTAACCAAAGAATGTTTAATGACTTTGTTGATATCCAATTTTTTTATAGACAACCGAATGAAATTCGAGAATATGTCGAAATTAATGCCAATGAAATATCAGTCTTTAAAGTCCCCGTCTCTCAATCTCACGGAGATATTTTGATCCCCGAAATTAAAACAGACGAATTCTACATACCCGAAGCATTATCAACCGCGAATAACGGATATGCAAACGTCGAAATTCATAACTATAATGATTCAAATGTCTTATTTCCGACAAAAAATCCGCTTAAAGTGATTCCAGTTTCATCAGAAACTCACGATATTTTCAATATCGAAACGAAATATAAAACACAGAGCAACAATGCTCATAATAAATTAGAAAATCTAATTAGAACAAATCATCTCAACAAAGAAGAGAAAGAAAATATCTTAAAATTATGCCAAGAATTTCGAGAAATATTTCATACAGCCGATAGTAAGCTATCATTTACCAATGCTATAAAACACAAGATTAATGTAAATAATGAGACTCCCGCTCACACGAAATCATACAGATATCTATTTGTACCATTTGTACCATTTGTATTTTGTGAACAAACAGGAAGTTCACAAGCAAATCAGCGAAATGCTAGAAAATAAAATAATTCGGCCTAGTAACAGCCCATGGAGCTCTCCTATATGGGTAGTCTCGAAAAAGATAGATGCCTCAGGTCGTCAAAAATGGCGAATTGTAGTTGATTATCGCAAAGTAAACGAAAAAACGATAACATACAGGTATCCTATTCCCAATATAAATGACATATTAGACAAATTAGGCAGATGCCAATACTTTTCAACACTAGATCTCGCATCTGGATTTCACCAGATCGAAATGGACCCTGACTCCATAGAAAAAACCGCGTTTAACGTAGAGAACGGACACTACGAATATGTTAGGATGCCATTTGGACTGAAAAATGCACCCGCCACTTTTCAACGCGTAATGGACAATATCTTAAAAGACCTTCAGAACAAATGTTGTCTCGTCTACATAGATGATATAATCATCTTTTCAACTTCTCTAGAAGAAAACATAAAGAATTTTAGATCAGTATTTAAGATATTAAAAGATAGCAATCTCAAAATTCAATTAGATAAATGTGAATTTCTCGGTAAAGAAGTAGAATTTCTAGGTCATGTCATAACCCCAGACGGAATCAAACCAAACCCGAAGAAAATCGACGCCATACAACGATTTCCAATTCCAAAAACCGCCAAAGAAATTAAATCATTCTTGGGACTTTTAGGCTACTATAGAAAATTTATTCCTAACTTTGCTAACATAACAAAACCATTTACCCGCTGTCTTAAAAAGAATGCTAAAATAATTCATGACGAAAACTTTATAAAAACTTTTGAATTTTGCAAATCAATTTTATCAAACGATCCGATTTTACAATACCCCGATTATAACAAACCATTCATTCTCACAACCGATGCTTCAAACTTTGCCATCGGAGCAGTTTTATATCAAGGTACAATAGGCAGTGACCTGCCCATCGCATATGCTTCTGGAACGTTAAATCCAGCTGAAGTTGCATTCATTCTCTACCATCGACAAAGAACTTTTAGCCATTGTTTGGGCTAGAAAATATTTCCGCCCATACCTATTTGGAAACAAGTTTACCATCTATACAGATCATAAACCTCTCGAATGGCTTGTCTCCCTGAAAGAACAAAATTCTCGCCTTATTCGGTAGAAACTCAAACTAGAAGAATACAACTATGAAACAGATTCACTAATTGGAAACCCAAGCTTCTCAGATACAGAAGATCCATCCGAAAAAATCGAATGTTACATAAAAAAACAAACCATCAGATATACCACAAAATGAACTAGATCAAATTGTTGGTACACCACTCCAAAATAAACCAAATTGCATTAACATTCTTCAAGATGTTATTATCCGACCACACGACACAAACGAAACGGTGCATAGTTCTCTTGAACACTCAATGCTCGAAATACCTATTTCTGAAAAAGCACTGAACATATTTCATAATCAAATTATTATAAAAACCAACGACACCGATCGAACTTTCATAAAATCCTTTAAACCTTTCGCTACCAAAGAAAGAACCATAGTATCAATCCCTAAAACTAATTTCAAATCTGAATTAATTAAATTCATAAAAACTCGAATTTCACCACAAAACTCTTACGCCATCTACTTCGAAGAAGAAGACTTAATGACAAAGACAGTCAACATTATTCAGTCACACTTTAAAGCAAATTCATTAAAATTGATTCAATCAATTAAAATATTATCAGATATTACAGACGTCAACGAACAAAATTTAAAAATCCAGCATTATCCCAAAACAAAAACCTGCCATTGTGGTATAAATGAAGCAATCCAAAAAATAAGTAAAAACTACTACTGGCCTAATATGCATAAAATGGTCCAAGAATACGTAAATAGATGCGAAATTTGCCAGACCGGTAAATACGAAAGACAGCCTCCAAAAATAAAATTTGAGCTCACACCTACTTATTCAAAACCATTTGATACACTCCATTTAGACACATTCAGAATACAAAATCGTTACTTTCTCACAATCTTAGACGCTTTCTCACGATACGGACAGGCATATCCTATCGATGCCATCATCAACATAAACGTAATGATCAACCTTTTGATTTTTATTTCTCATCATGGAATACCTCGAACAATCATTACCGACCAAGGTAACGAATTCAAAAACAAGCTTCTAGAAGAATTTTGCAAATTGCATAAAATTAATCTTCACTTTACCACTGTTAGGAACTCAAACAGTAACTCTCCGGTAGAACGATTCCATTCAACTTTAGCAGACTCAATAAGATGCCTGATACAACAACAGCATACAGCTAAACATAAAAAACCAAGAAAACTAATTGCCTCCAATCATTTACAGAATGAAGACAATCAAAATCTTCCTAAAAATCATTTGGATCCACCAAATCACCCCAGAAGAAGTTAAAATTACACCGATCAGTGCTGGTATATTACCATTCAAGCTCGGTAATGCCAAATTGGTCTCATCGCGACATACCTTTCTACATTATTTTGAATTACAGCCACTGTCAAATCAAACCCAAACTCTAAAAAGACAACTTTCGACCATTAAGGAATCCTTTCAAAATTCAGCGTTTAAAAAATAATTCATCGGTAAACTTTCTACCTCTCTCAGAATTAATTGATCATGCGACTTATGTCATTAACGACGCATCCTAGAAATTAGAACATATCAAACCTCAGAACAGACGAAAAAGAGCACTAGTAAACATTGTCGATAGAGCGAGTAAATGGATATTTTGAACTCTCGATGACGAAGATGGAAGTCATTATGAGCAGAGTATAAAAAGATTAGAAAATAATTTCAAACTTATACAAGGTAATTCTCTACAACAAATAACATTAAATAAGCAAATGATAAACAATTTTAACAAAAGCATTTCACTTCTTGACATCAACCAAAAGAATACTGCAATCAAAATTAAAGAATTAGAAACTTCTCTTTCAAACGCAGTATATTCATTCGACGAATACGTAACATTACAAGCATTGCTCAATCAAATTATCTTAAACGGTCAACTCCTAATCACAATTTTAGATAACATCGAAAACGCAATAATGTTTGCTAAATTAAACACACTACACAGTGTTGTAATTAGTCACACCGACCTATCAATGATTCTAAGTTTACTTCCAAATTATTAAAATTCCAACCAAATAATTAAATTTAAAGATAGTAGAACCTTCTACCAACTAGCAAGTCTACAAGTAACCTTTTCTAACGATAAAATTATCTTTGCTACCCATTTCCCGATCACTAAACCTTACAATTATTACTTATACGAACTATATCCAATACCCTTTAAAAACTTTACAATCATTCCAAATTATTCCTACCTGGCACTGAACGAAAAAGAAAACGTCTATGAATCAACCGAATGTCCAAAATTGGAGAATATCTACATCTGTACCAAACCGAAAATGGCAAATCATGACGATTGTATTCCAAGTTACATTCAGTCGACCAACCAAAAGAAATGTGTGTTAGAGAACTGCAAAGAAAAACACTATTCTACTATTAATGGACCAAGTCTAATAACAATTCCACCAACGTGCAGTATATTCATCGAAAACCAGACGATATATAACAAAATAGAACTTCAAGACAGAGAGCCATACATCTTGCCTCCACTCAAACTGGACATGATCAACCAGCACAAGGCCAGTTACACAAGCCTTCATTTGGAGAAGATCAACTTAGAAGAAATACACGACCTTAGCAAACAAATTAACAATCTCCAAGCCAATCCACAGGACCCTGGAACCAAAACAACCGAAACCATCCCATGGATCATATTAACCATCATTGGAACTATGACCACGTCGTTTGCACTCTACAAGGCATTCATTTTCCTAGATCAAAGAAGAAGAAGAAGGATGAAGTCCCAAATAAACGATGAAAACGATGATCCAGACATCACGTCAGCTATCCTGATCAACGACCGCACCTGACTTATTACAATACCTATGAATAAGCAATATGAAATTTAATGAGTATTCAATTATTAACCATATAAATATTGTAAATTAGTATTAGAAGTTAGTTATGCTTGTATCTTGATGCGTGTCACAATAAAGAGTTGCTTTTTAAAAAGTCGTGCGTTTCCACAAAACAGTAAATTATCTGCAAACTCGCAAAGCAATTACGGTTAATTCTTAGAAAAGAAATCCCTTACTTTACTTGAAAGGAGGGATGAGAAAAACACATGCACGAAATATCAGTGACCAATTACAATGCTCTCCCCACTTTGTAAATACTAACATTTTTAATTTTTAGTTTTATTTTTTTGAAAGTCTTATCAACTCTGTCAAACTGTCAACATCTTCGTAAAACTATATTTTTCAACCACAAATTTACAAGTTAGCGATAAGTAAGAAAACGTAAATAATTTGTAAATATTTCTACATTTTAAGGTGAATATATTTATATAAGTGCAACGAATGTTTTTATTCCAATTAAATTCACCCGCATCATATCACTATTGGTGATCTCTAGAACCAGTAAGAAAATAAAAGAAAATCGATCACACATTTTAATTAAAAATCCAACTTACATGCCTTTAAAGAGAAAACTTCAAACCGTCCAGAACTCGAAGATTCGTCCATTTTCAACCAAAAGTAACCGAGTAATGGCGGTTTGAAAAATCAGTATTTTTGGTACATTTTCAAATGGTGTTTTCTTTGCCGTGTATATTAAATTGTATTAAATTTTATTGTTGATCTGATAAATGATAAATGGAGTTTTTGTCAATTTGCAATTGATTTTCACACTTTATTTAAAATAATAATGATACTTATTGTTTTATCCTTTCGTAACAATTGCGTTAGTAATGTAATTGATTGTATGTTATACAGGATGTAAAACAAAACAGGATCATCCCTTTAGTTTTTCTATTGACATATCAATTTGACATTTTCTACATTTATACTAAAACTAATTTGGAGTTCAATGGTTACTAGGAAACTTCAATAGTACTTTCGGTGTCACTGGAAGGGACATCGATTTTAAAATTTTAAATAAAGTATCTCATATTTTTTTGTTTTCGCATACAGTATTGTATTTGTATTTTACATACAAATCAATTGTTTTTATCAAAAAAAAATTACTAATGTCATTTTTTTTCAAAAAATAAAATTTCATCTACGCGGCTGTGATCGCCCTAATATCTTTTGTTTCGTATCATAGACGTATACAAAACAAATATTACAAACTTGTGTTTCTTAATTTGTCCAATACAAGCCTTTAAATTGTAATTCAGTCGTTTTTTAAGCATAGAATAGCATACCACATATCTAAATGTATTTATTTGAAACTTGGTAAAAGCTAAAAAAAGTATATTTGGCAACTGCGGTATTTTTTAATAACATAGGCCGAGTTTAAATTACAATAAGATTTTGTAGGCTATGTCTGGCATTTTAAACGATGAAATGAATGATAAATCAACAAACTTAAAAACAAAACTAATAAATTCATTTTTGCGTGTATATTTTTGTGGTAACAATTAATTAAAATGTCTTACAATCAAACTGAAAAAGTAGCTATGTTAGTAAGAATGTTGAAAAAATTCTGTGCAAGCCGAACGTTTATACAAGAAACGATATTATAATAGACACCATCCCAGACAACCCTGTTTGCAAATTTGGAAAGGAAATTTAAAGAAGAAAGTAATGAAGGTAATGAAAATGTAATTATTATTAGAGACATTGAAATTGATGTGGTAGCATATTTCAATGCACATCCCAATCGCTCAACAAGAGAAATTTCCGAAAAAGTTGATGTTAGTCATCAGACAATTTCGAGAATCTTAAATAGATTTGATTATTACCCATTTAAGTATTACTTACACTAACATCTGTATGAGAAGATTGGAATATTGCTATCATTATCTTCATAAAATGACTATAAATCCGGAATTCCTACAACAAATGATTTATTCAGATGAATCAAGATCTACAAAAAATAGAATGTTCAATAGAAATAATACAAGGTATTGGGCTAAAGAAAATCCTCATCTCTTGCGACAAGGTAATTTCCAAGAAAGATTTAATCTATGGATGGGGTTACTCGGCTGCAGAACAATAGAACCAATTATTTTCGATGGGCACCTGAGTGGAATGAGGTAAAAACAATTTTTCGAATGCGATATTAAAGAGCATATGGATAATTTACTACTTGCATTGGCAAGTAGGATTTATTTTCAACAAGATAGCGCCCCTCCACACAATGCAAGGCAAGTTGTTGATTACCTCGACAATAGTTGTGGTAACAAATGGATAGGTACAAATGGACCAATTAGGTAGCCAGCAAGGTCACCTGATTTGACTCCTGTTGATTTTTTTTTTGTGGGGTCACTTTAACAATCAAGTTTATAGCACTGTTCCTAATGCAAAAGAATAATTAGAACGTGAGACAAGCTATAGCAGACGTAAGTCCTCATAATCGCATAATTGATAGAATTGAAGTGTCGTCAGGTTCATGGTGGACATTTTGAACATTTATTATAGTTTCTGTTAGTTTTGTTTTTGTTATTTGTACAAAAATAAAATATAGCTTGCTTGATTAAAACAATTATAAATAAAATTCCTGATTTAACCGATTTTAGTCTCAAATAAATACATATAAATAGGTAGTATATTAATATTTAAAAATGTTGCAATATGAAAAAATTGAGTTATTTGAAAAAAATACACAATCGAATTACAATTGAAAGGCATCTGTTGGCCAAATTAAGAAACAAAAGTTGGTAATATTTGTTTTGTACACGTCTATGATACGAAAGAAAAAATAATAGGGCGATCATAGCAACCAATATGCACTATTATTTTATGAAAACAAATATGACACTAGTATTATTTTTTGAAACAATTGATTTGTATGTAATATAAGATTCTGTACCTGAAAACAAAAAAATATATAGGGTATTCTATTTAAAATTTCAAAATTGAAGACGCTTCCGGTCAAACCGGAAATACTATTAAAGTTTCATAATCACCACTGAACTCGATTTTTTTTTTTATAAAAATGTAGAAAATTTCGAATTGATATCTCAATTAATAAAAAAACTAAATATTTTGTGTTACACCCGGTATAGTTTAATATTCATATTGTATTATTATAAACGATTTATGTATTATGTTATTTACCTATTTTTATAATATAGTAAATAGATATGTATGATTTTCGCCAATGTTTGAGCTATTTGTCTTTTAATTCTCTTTATTTCGACATATCTTCACTATTTTTATTTATTAAATTAAATGTTATCGATTTGTACAAAAACTTACAGCAATCGAAATAAATATAATTCAAAATGTTTGTAAAATTACACATTATTGTCTTAATTTCTACCAATTTTCAGAGTAGATATTCGTAATTAATTGGTATCATCTTTTTTTGTTCATTTTAATCCATTTTCACAATATTGAATAATTTGTGTCATGTTTTTGTAATATTTGTTAAATGTCTTCAGTTTTCATATTTATAAATGTTTTTATTTGATATTACGATACAAGTAAATAATAACATTTTCTGATTTCGTCAATTCTGACGTTTCTCATATTGCAATTTTTAGTGTTTTTTTTTGTTGATTTGATCAATTTTAGTGATTTTATCTTATTTTATCACTATCGCAAAATTGATTTAACGCTAAATGTGATAAAAATTCAACTGCTCTAAGAAATTACCGCTCCACCTTAATATTTCTAAAACAAAAATTAACTTTTCCCTTTAAGGCAAATTCCACTTTACTTACGTTATATATGCTTAAAGAACTAAAACCTGCCAAAATAAACAGAAGATTCAAAGCATTCTTTGTTATTTAAAAGACGCTTATATAAAATACCCAAAATTTAATCACGTTTGCGGAATTTTCAAAAAATTGCAAGTAGTGCGTCAATTTCTTGGAGCAGTGTAGTTATTTTTAAAGCAAAATTTGCAGAATTTTTACTTAAGGGGGACAAAATATAAAGGCATTTTGTTGAAAATAAATATATTATTATTAAATTAAAATTTTATTGTCATACTTACCTATTTATAGGTTAAAATTACTAATTGTAATGTACCTTTTTTAACTACCAGTAATTCAACAAATGTGGCAATCAAAACTGGTAATTTATTGGAATATTACATGAAAAATTAACAGCGCAATGTTTTTTATCTGTAAAAACAGACGATATTAAGTACACAAATGGCTGTAAATGTAAAATTGTTAAAAAATAACCTGATGCATTTTATACGCGATTTATTAACAGAATTGTTTATTTACCTTTCAGTTTAAAACAATTGAGTTTTACATTAAATAAAATCTACAGTTTTCAGCTGTAGTTAACTTTTTTCAGAACCGTTTATGAAACAAATGCAACTTTTACTTTTAATAAACAAATGCAAAATTTATGAAAATGTCACTATTCTGAAAAAAGTTATGATTAATTATTAGTGTATTGAATTTTGTTATTATTGAAACGTGAATCAAGATTACTCATTGAATTTAAGTTGAAATTTGAGGTTTCATTTAAGTTTAAAACAATTTGTAGTTGACCCATAATAATTATGTTGCATTACTGCATCAATGACACTTAATTGATGCAGTAATGAAACATTATTAATTTTTTGTTGATTAAAGAATAAATAATTTAATTTGATGCATTGTATTATTTGACCTGGTTTGAGAATGTGTAGAGAAAAATTTAAATATTTTGTCATTGAAATATGTTTACTCATTTAAAAAAAGTATTCTTGAGTGTTTTTCTAATTTCACAATAATTCAGTGATTTATACGCGTGGCGCATGAAGTAAAATTTCGAGTCTAGAAAAGCCTGAAAATTTTAACGCTTTTCTAAACTCGAAATTTTACTTCATGCTTAGCCTGGGAGTGGAAACACTCGTTCGAAAATTCAAATTAAACGCTTTTATAAAGCTGTCGAATTCGTAAAAAATTGCAGCGTATACATTATGTATTAAATAAAATCCCAATATATAATAATATAATAAGTTATTCATAGAAATTATAAAAAGAGTGCAGAATTTATTTAAAATCAACCTTTAGAGTTAACTCTCGGCCGTTAATGGTTTGAAGCTACATTATTCAGCTATTGTTTCATAAAAATGTAACATTTAATAATGAGTTGCATTAAATGATGAGTTTTCTGTGAATAATGCAACATTAATAATTTTTTGTTTATTAAAACAATAAATCATTTAATTTGATGCATTGTATTATTTGACCTGGTTTGAGAATGTGTGAAGAAAAATGTTAATATTTTGTTATTAAAATATGTTTATCATTACTCATTTTAAAAAAGTATTTTCAAGTGTATTTCTAACTTCACAATAGTTCAGTGTTTTATATGCGTGGCGCATGCAGTAAAATTTCGAGTTTAGAAAAGCCTGAATATTTGGTTTGGCCGTTCCGCTTCGCGGAGCGACCAAACAAAATTTTCAGGCTTTTCTAAACTCAAAAATTTACTTCATGCTTAGCCTGGGAGTGGAAACACTCGTTCGAAAATTCAAATTAAACGCTTTTAGAAAACCGTCGAATGCGTGAAAATTTAGAGCGAATATATTATGTATTTAAAAAAAATCCCAGTATATAATAATATAATAAGTCATTTATGCAAATTATAAAATGAAGTGTAGAATTTTATTTAAAATCAACTTTTAGGGTTAACTCTCGGCTGTCAATGGTTTAAAGCTATATTATTCAGCTATTGTTTCATGAAAATGTAACATTTAAAAACGAGTTGCAATAAGTTATTTTTTGTGAACTTTAGAAGAATTAATTTTTTGGAACATGGGAGAATTTATTGATTTTAATATACAATGTAAGATTCTATTGCGATATGAAACAATTGAAGGCATACATATCTATAAAGGGTGGCTGATTGTTTAGTGTCCTTAAATGTGCTAAAATATTAAAGATACAGAAAACAGTTTTATCCAAAATTTATCAGGTCTACCCATTTTACGGATATATGTAAAAATTATTTTTTTTAAGTGGAATACCCTGTTTGTTTTTTTAAGAATGAGAATCTCAGTCAAATTCTCTTTACAGTGATGTATAACAAGTACTACTTGGCCTTTAAATGATGGCTAATAACGGAATTATTATAGTCAAGTGACAATGTTTTTATTTATTGTAATTACTTGTCAAATTTGATTTGATCAGCAAATGCTTGTCAGATTTGACAATAATAGGTTTTTTGGTTATTTAAAAAGAATAACAATAATTAAAACTTTGATATATTGTACTATCAACAGGTTGTCATTATTTTTTTTAATATTTAGAATAATTCTTTAAGTGAGATTGTACTTGTGATACATCATTGTGAAGAGAATGAAGAATCTAATTCTCAAAAAATATACAGGACATTCCCTTTAAATTTTAAATGTTGAATTTTTTTTTGGAAAACAGGTAAGCCATGGAAAAAAATATTTGTTGCATCTTGTAGATCACGTTGCATTTGATAAGTTTCATATTAAACTTTCTTTTGAATCTTAAATATTTTAGCCAATATAAGTTGAACACAAGAAAATCAGCCGCCCTGTATAACATATAGTTATTTAATCCAACTTTTTTCAAAAACGTAATATTTCAGGAAACAACGGCAATATATTAAATTGCCATTGTTTCCTGAAATATCACGTTTTTAAAAAAAGTTAGAATTGATCTAATATAAGACAAAATTTACCACTCTAAAAATTAGACGACTTTGATTTGAAATTTAATACCCAATTTGAGCATTAAAACAAACTAAACTTACATAATATGAAAACCTCATTCTTTCGTCGCCATTTATTTCTCATTTGAAGAAAAAATGCGAATTATCAAAATAATTACAACTAGTTTTATATGTCGTTTGAAATTTCCAACTTAACGCTTTTAAATATAAAAAAACATAGTACAAATGTATAAAGAGTGATTACGAATAAATTATTGCGTGTTCAGAGGACCATAAAACAAAAACGAAGTTAAATTTTTGAAGAAAAAAAAAACTTCACAACATGAAAATTTAATACATGTAACATAACTTACTGGAGAATAATTATTGCTTTAATGTTTTTCGGCTACATTTTCTTACTGTAGACTTTACTCGGCTCATATTTTTTTGCACTGAACTGTCAGAGATTAGTATTGTGCATCACACTGATAATTTTATTTAATATTCTAAAGAAGTAGAAGGTTTGTATGTTTTTCTAAATTTAATGTTTGTGTTGGTCCAATATTTTTAGATACGATGTGAACTGTCTTAACTTATTTGCTTCACTTTGCATTTACGATTAACTTAGGAATTTAGCTTAGCTGATTTATTCTTTCCTGGTGTATAAAATACAAAGTACAAAAACATAAAAAACGATTCTGCACCATTCTGCGAAAACAATTCAATTCAAATAAACCAATATGTCACAAGATGTTTGCTTTGACGTATGTTTTATCGTCAGTGGTGAGACAGAAATGTCGGATCTCCACTAACAATTTATATAAGATTTTGGAACATCTGGCAGCTTAAATATGTTGTTTATTAGTTCTTTTAGGGGCGTTTTTCTTCTTACACGTTATTGTGCGCACCTATTTTTAATTTTTTAGACAGTAGATTGGTAAACGAGTACCTTTCTTGTGATATCTCTAGAAGAAGTACCAGGATTCAGTTTGGAAACTTCACATTAGGCTTTTTCAATTATTTTGTCAGAATTTCGCGTTGGCTTGTCATTTCATTGTTTCCTATTTATAGTTTCGGGTTACTTTAATCTTTAAAATACATCTTTGCATAGTTCTTGTAACATTTGGCAATTTTTTGCAGGAGTAGAAGTTAAAATTAAAAGATTATCAGTCCACCTACGCCCAATTTTTTCCGAATTACATATTCATTTGAAGATATATTTACATTTTATAACAATTGACTAACCGTTGACAGTAGCATGAAAACATAGGATTTAATGCATTAAAATCCATAAAATTTATTGAAATCATGGCATTATTTTTTAATTTATCCCAATATACTTAAGCGACAATTCAATCGTAATCACTCTTTAATTTATACATAATATATAAAATTACGAAAATTCGTGTAAAATGCAAACAATACGTCTTAATTAATAAGACAGCTGAAGACAATAAATATCCATTGAAACAACTACTTCTCGTTAAAATACATCTATATCTTATTTGATTTGTTACAATGTATATTAAAGTATATGTAACATTTAGGTCAAATTCTCTTTAATCCAACTATCAAATAAAAATGAAAGGAAAAATTACAAGAAATGAAAAGACTTGGATTAAAACTAATGTCTTAGGCAATCTATAGACGCATTTAGAGATTTATCTCTCTTTGGTATAGCTTTGCTCATGACTTTTTTTAAAAGATATTTAGGAATAAAATTGAAATTTACTTACTTGGAAAAGGTGTTGTGTGTGGTGTGAACAGGTACACTTTTTAATTAAAAATTAAAATTTTGAAATAAAGACAAATCAGCAACACACAGATAATACAAAACATTGTAAGCATATGAATATTTGCATACAGAAAATAGAATACGAAGTTATAAATACGATCTGTCAGTTCTATGCGGAATATAACTGCAATATTACAATATCAAATTCTTCTGACGTCTCGTATAAAATCTGAGCACTTCCATAATTCAATTTAACTGTTAGCCTGATATATTCCTTTATTATATTACAAATATATATTTTTTCGCGGGGGAGAGAGAGAAATGTCGGTGGAATTGAAGTTGGAGTTTTGGGAGATGGGGAGTGGAAGTGGATGTGAGAGGGGCGGAGGGGGGTTATGTAAACGGGTTTTATTTTATGTATGGAATTTAATTCAATTCTAACTCGGAATGGGGGCTCGATATTCATTCCATATTTCAATTACATGCAGACATTTGTGTTATACATTTTTTTGGAGTGATTTAAAAGTGCGTAAAATGCAATACATAATATAATAATAATAATAATATCGACGATATTTCAATTTTAAATAGATTTAAATTTATTGCTGTAGATAGAGTGAACACAAGGAAATAAGATATGTTTGAGTTTTCTAATAATTTCATTAATTTTCTGAAACTAACGAGGTTTTAAGAACGCAAAAAATCATCATATAAATTCCAATTCCTATTTGAAGCAATCAACATAAATTAGGCCGCTGGCATAAGGCTAGTTTAAACATAAACAGTGTCAGCGTGAAGAAAGCATAATTGCAAATCGACTAATGACTAATATATTCACACTTGAAAATAACGATGGCCGCCGGCCGTTTCTGTCATTAATTACTTTGTACGCTGTAATAACATAAATTACTCTTTAAGTAGACTCGGACAAACATAAATAAGTTCATACACTTTGCCAATTAAACTATTGCCTAATTGATTGCTAATCCGCGATGTTTTTTTACAGCGGATCGAAGGCCTGTCCCAATTTTAAATGTGTTTACGTTTTCTTTGTAATGTCATAAAATTTGTTACAAAGTTGACCTTTGTTTATTGAAATGTAGAAAATAGACTTTATTTATTATTTAACGATTTCAATTTATTTAAAACTTGAAACATACATTTTTGTACTCGAACGAGTGATTTTTTATTAGTTTACAAATCTAAGATCTTGACTTGTAAACTGATAAAAAAATTGAATTTTTGACATACCAAACATATTTCTCTCTAATCAATTGGTTAAAGATTTCACTTGACGTCAGTGTATTATACGCGTGGCGCATGAAGTAAAATTTCGAGTTTAGAAAAGCCTGAAAATTTGGATTTGCCGGGGCGTGACTCGCTTAGCTCGCGCGCCCTGGCAAATCCAAATTTTCAGGCATTTCTAAACTCGAAATTTTACTTTATGCTCAACCTGGGAGTGGAAACCTTCGTTAAAGGATCAATCAGAAACTTATTTTCCAGTTTCCTTTATTGTAAAATATATGACATAAAATAAATAGAGTTGATGTTAATTTTTATGGATATTAAGAAAATTAACATTTTTTCAAATGGAACAGCCTGTACATTTTATTACCGATCGATAGAGAAGATTATTCTTAACCCAAAAGTTATAATAAAGAGGGTCAAATTAAGAGTGTCTTGATTTTAAACTGCAATTATCAAAAACCGAAATAAGTTGGACACCAAATGTTTTGTTAAACATTGTAGAGTAAAATCTAAAGTTTAAGAACAAGTTAAATGCTTAATCTTAGATAAACAATTAATACTTGAACATTACATCGATCAGATAACCTCCGTTTGTTTTGATGTATAACTGAGATCGATGCAATAATGAACGCATTGCACGCTGGCACATTTCGGGCGAAATCTCACCAACAGCTTGTCGAATGTTTCATTTAAAGTCTTTCAGGGTTTCAGGTCGGTTCTGATAAACTTTAAATTAAACATGACCTCATAAAAAATAATCCAAAGCAGACAAATCCGGAGAACAAGGAGGTCACAACTGATCTTGGAGTTCGTTTTAAAAATTGCTCTACACAAGCAATCCTTTGTTCAATCAGCTACCGCTCCATTTTCAAAAAAACTTGGAAGTTGACTGAAGATTTGATAGTTAAAATTATGGCAACTAAGTTATTATTTCTTTTTGTTTTTATTAAGTAGGAACAGAACATTCTTTATTTGTCATCCTTTACATCATTACAGAAAATACTAATAAATAAGAAAGTTATTCACATATTTCTATCTTGTTCAATAGGACCAAAAAGCCCTAAAACAAAAGAGGATTCTAACAAATGGCCAAAACAAAGTCTGTTTATTGTACCTGTCAGTCGTTGTGTGCATTGTTATATAATTTTGAATATTTTCAGGACTTATTGGTTTTATTAAAAGAAACAGTAATATGCGAATAACTTTTTTTTATAATTTGTTTGTGATGATGATCTTTTATATCGATCGTTAATAAAATATACATTGTGATTGTTTTTAAATTTTCTACTACTTTGCTCATTTAGCCGGCTCAGTAATTGAATTTATTTAGCCTTTATTAAACCTAAACTTATTTGTTTATTACTATCTTTCTTTCTTTTTTTTGCACATATTAATTTACTTACATATGTATTGTAAATTCACTTTATTTATTAATATATCTATGTAAAACTATTTGTCTGTTAGGAACAAAATTATTATTAAAAATTAAATAAAACACAATTATTATTATTATTATTATTATTATTAATGGTGCGCACATGATTTTTAACACGCGGTGTATACTTTGAATAATAATTTGTTTACTTAAAATTATGCCTTTTACATAAAATAATGCATTTTTAATAAAATTGGCGCTTTTTAAAGTACCTACGCTTATACAATTTTTTATGCTTAGAAACCCGAGCACTAATCATTATTAATTACCTCTATTGATATCTAAAAGTAATTACGCTGTTAAAATAACTCTCAAACACTAAACATAAAATGACGTGAAAAGTAAACAAATGAGAGTTTAAAAAATAGAAAGAAATCATCCTTATGGTGCATTGTTCGTTGCACCACCCGGTATATCAAGATTTGTATACCTAAAAGAATAATTTCCTGTATGCTACATCTTTTTTTATCGGACCTACCGAAAATCAAGCATCAATTAATTACACTTTGAGGTGTCTTTGGAGAAACGGGGGTTTACACTTCAGTATTTGTTTATTTGTGCAATTTGGAATCTAGTGCTGCAATATATTGCCAACTTTACAACAGTAAAATAACGTGAGTTAGAAATATCAAAAAATGACGGTCAATGTCTAAATTATCATATTATAACAATATTGATGTAATATGTGAAAACTAATCGAAATAGTGGAAACATTGTTGAAAAAATCGTTGAAAAAATCGTTGAAAAATCGTTGAAACGGCAAAGCACAAAAGCATTCGAATTTTTGCGAATAAACTTTTTTTAACATACTTCTGTAGTTTTGGCATATTCAGTTTATTATGAAATTTTTGAAATAATTTTATATTCATCTGAGAATACAACTCATAGCCTACTAGAACGAATTTTCAACCAATGAGATGCAAGGAAAGCCATAGGTACATGTCTATCTCCGCGATGATAAAAAACAAAAGAAGCGGTGGGTGAAAGTTGTCCTGTCATTTAAAACGTCAAAATAGATAAAGTTTCGTGCAGTGATATTAATAGAAAACTGAAAAGTGCGACTCCAAAAAACAACGTCATGAATAAAGAATCGCAGTGGCTTCAGTTTACGAACTTTTGTGCGGTTAAAAAATTCTCAATCAATAGGGAAACAACAATATCTCAGCTGTCGATAATGTTAAGGGATTCACATTATTTTATTCGTTATATTCTCTCACTAAATATAACTCGTGATATGATTAATTATTGATGATATTTTGTCGTTGAACCCGAAGCAGCACATTCAACTCGTGCTGCGCACTCATTGAATCTGCAGCTCGGTTTCAACTCCAAAATATCATCGATAATAATCATACCACTCGTTATATTACGGCTGAAAATACAACTCATAGCCTACTAGAACGTATTTTCAACCAATGAGATGCAAGGAAAGCCGTAGGTACATGTCTATCACCGCGATGATAAAAAACAAAAGAAGCGGTGGGTGATAAGTTGTCCTGTCATTCGAAACGTCAAATAGGTAAAGTTTCGTGCAGTGATATTAATAGAAAAGTGAAAAATGCGACGCCAAAAAACACCGTCACGAACAAAGAATCACAGTGGCGGCAGTTTACGAACTTTTATGCGGTTAAAAAATTCTCAATCAATAGGGAAACAACAATATCTCAGCTGGGACTCACATTATTTTATTCGTTATATTCTTTCACTAAATATAACTCGTGATATGATTAATTATCGATGATATTTTGTCGTTAGAACCGAAGCAGCACATTCAACTCGTGCTGCGCACTCGTTGAATCTGCAGCTCTGTTTCAACTCCAAAATATCATCGATAATAATCATACCACTCGTTATATTACGGCTGAGAATACAACTCATAGCGTACTAGAACGAATTTGAAACCAATGAGGTGTAAGGAAAGCCCGCGATGATAAAAAACAAAAGAAGCGGTGGGTGATAAGTTGTTTTGTCATTCGAAACGTCAAAATAGGTAAAGTTTCGTGCAGTGATTATATAGAAAAGTGAAAAGTGCGACGCCAAAAAACACCGTCATGAATAAAGAATCACAGTGGCGGCAATTTACGAACTTTTGTGCGGTTAAAAAATGCTCAATCAACCAACAATATCTCTGCTGTCGATAATGTTAAGGGACTCGAATTATTTTATTCGTTATATTCTCTCACTAAATATAACTCCTGATATGATTAATTATCGATGATATTTTGTCGTTGAAACCGAAGCAGCACATTCAACTCGTGCTGCGCACTCGATGAATCCGCAGCTTGATTCCAACTCCAAAATATCATCAATAATAATCATAACACTCGTTATATTACGGCTGACAATTACATACTTATGTAGGGTGTCCCATTAGTGCGTTTTCGGAGGATATCTCGGTTCACATTAAAGATAGAACAATTGTTTCTGTACCAAAGTTACTTGGTTTTAAGACCTACATAACCTAAAAATATTGTTATACAGGGTGCCCGAATTTCAGAAAGAAAGCCCCATACTTGTCTCGGTTATTTGAAGAGAGAGAACAGAGATAGAGAGTCGAGTAATAATCTAAAAATAAATTTAAAATATCTTCTCTTGTTTTTGAGATATTGTCAAAAAACGATTTTATTTAAATTTGGTTTTTACTTTTTTCTATTCAAACACGATTGAATCCAAATATTTACAACTTTGACATTATACAGGCACTTCTTAATGAGAAATCTAGTAACATATTTTATTCTAAGATAACTATAACTTTACCCAGGGACCATAGTCAACTTTTGATTTTCTTATGGGTGCCATTTTTAGAAAAATATTTATTTGGAAATTTTATGACGTATCACACTTATAGTTTATTGTACATTATATATGTAAAATTTCAATATTTTGTTTTTGTAAAGAGTGCCTTGGATACAGTTGAGTAACTCACTCATTTGACAACTCCTAGGACCCATAATTTGCTTTCATATTACCCCTGAATACAGGTATCCAGCTGATTAATTACTGTACTGATAGAAAATGTATTTGTTTATAAACGAAATACTGGTGTGGCATTTTGAATCTTAATGAATTGCTTGACTGTCTTTGAACTATCATATTATTTTGTCATATTATATCTTTATTGGATGTATTTTGACTATTGTGACTGTAAGTGGCTTGATTGACTCTTTTAACTATGCTAGGATTTTGTCTGAATATATCTCTCCATGGACTGTATTTCGTCTATTGTGATGATATGATTGTAAGTCATAACATCACAATAGCAGTCAATATAGTGATTTAATGACAAAATACTAATACGATACATATTTTACAGTTGTGATGTATTTTAAACTAACGGGTGTCTTCCACTCCCAAACTACGCATGAAATAAAGTTTCGAGTTTAGAAAAGCCGTAGAAAATTTGTCGAGACAAATTTTCACGGGCTTTTCTAAACTCGAAATTTTACATAATGCGCCACGCGTATAAACCACTGATTTACAGTAAACTTAAAAATATATAACGCTTAGATGTGATGGTAATCAATATTTATTAAGATGTAGCAAAAAATGCAAGAATCATACAGTGAAATTTTATTAAATATTCATTTGCATACGCTCGAGCAACGTCGGATTAATACGGACATAATTTTTGTATTCAAACTAATTAATGGTTTGACGTGCTGCCCAGAACTGTTGAATTTAATTAATATTCATGTTCCAAACCGTCCACTGCGGAATACTATGACAACTCGATCAATTTTAATCCTTAGTGAGATTTAAGCTAATTTTAAGTTTTATACTTTAAATGATTAAATCAATGTTTATATTTATGTTTTTTTGTAAATGCCATTGATTTAACAAATAAAATAAAATAAAATAAAATATTTAAAAAGTTCTCAACAAAACAAAATATGTTTGCATATAAAATAAACTAAAGTTGATATGTTGAAATGAATTTAAAAGAAAATTAGGACAAAATACGAGTTAATAAAATATGCAGAATCAACAGACTGCAAGGAGACATTTTATAAGCCTTAGTTATTAGATCTAAGTTAGTTTTAAGTTTTATACCTTTACTATTGTAATTCATGTTTATATTTATGTATTTTTGTAAATCTTGATGTGACAAATAAATAAATAAGTACCTACGTTACAACGTAATGTAGAATATAAGTAAAGGAAAAATATAAATAATCTGTTATATCAATATTTCGATTACTACTCATTTTTTAAGTGTATTTATAACTTCGCAACATTTCAGTGTTTTATACGCGTGGCGCATGAAGTAAAATTTCGAGTTTAGAATTGCCTGAAAATTTGGTTTGGTCGCGTAGCGCTACGCGCTACGCGACCAAACCAAATTTTAAGGCTATTCTAAACTAGAAATTTTACATCATGCTTAGTCTGGGAGTGGAAACACTCGTTCTAACTTTAAATTTAACTCTTTTATAAAATCGGCGTATGTAATATAATAAATCATTCATTGAAATTATAAAAAAAGATGCAAAATTTTACCTAAAATCAACTTTTAGAGTTAACCTTATAATTTGCTCGGCTCTTAATGGGTTAATATACTATTCATAAGAAAAATAGTATTTATTAAATATTAAAGTTGCATTTAACATAAAAACAAACTGTGAATAAATCGACAAAAATCTAGAAATATCGAAAATCTCGACACGTTAAAAATCTTGACGGTCCACTTCCAGACTAAGCGTGAAGTAAAATTTCGAGTTTAGAAAAGCCCCGCGTAGAAAATTTTCACGGGGCTTTTCTAAACTCGAAATTTTACTTTATGCGCCACGCGTATAAAACACTGAAATATTGTAAAGTTCAAAAAATAAATAGCCTTTTTTTGTTTGGTTGGTTGACAAATTTTTTTGAATTTTCTAAGCTGATTATACATACTAATTCTATATATATTCTATATAATGTTAATCAGCATTAAAAGAACAATTTTGTTTGAAGACACACTATATTTATTGCCAAAAAATCATGTGAACAAGATTTATTATACATTTTTTCTAGCATAAATATTAAATTAAAATCAACATATCGAGCATAATTAGATTCAGAAAAACAATGTCCAATATAATAAAATAAGAACAATATATGCAGCCATTTAAAAATTCAAAGTTGACTATTAATAGGCAATGAAGTTAATTTTAAAAATATACAATTAGTGTCAATTTATGGTATTAAAACCATTGCAATTGACTTTGTTTTTTAGTTCATTCAAATCGATTAATAAATAACAGACTTATGGAGTTGTGCGTTCTTTTATCGTATGTATAAAATGTTTGATTTGAAAATATTCACGAAAGCTACTCTGCCGATATGAGAGAAATTAAAAAATAATGGTGGAAAAAATAAATAAATAAATTAACCAAGTTAAGCTTAAACTTAGTTTAAATTGTATCTATTGTAATGCAATTTAAACTAATCTTAACGTAAGTCATATTTGATAAATTTGCCTTGAAATATTTATTTACTTTAAATTTGTGTAATGGTGTGTATATTATATTTTTATTGTGCCAAGAAAGGTCAATTTCTTCTATTTATTTATCTAAACACGTATTTAAATTCCTATAAATTACTAGTCAAATGTTGAAAAGCAATCTTAACATGCATGTCAAGGATAATTAAGCTGTTAAAAATACTAAATTCCAACTAAATCCAACAATACATTAACTACGAACCCTTATATATCAATCTGATTAAGTTTCCATCAAGATAAATAAAATTATAATTAAAAAGCCCATTTGCTAAAGTTACTTCAAGTTATTAAGATCTTATTGAACTAATTTAGTAATAAATGTCCTTCCTAAACTGTTTTCCGTCTCCCTCGCGCCCGTTATTCGCCGTTTCAGTCTAGTCGAGAAACTTCGCAAGACTTGATATAGTTAGGCCGGCATGAATAATGCATGGATGCAATTTTCGTCCTACAAACTTTCGCAATATTTTATCAATTTCAACTTTATTTACGTACAAACTAAAATTTATAACTCTGTCATAATTTCGAAAAGAGAAATAAAGAAGGATTATCGATATGTTTTATACTTCGTACTTCCATTACGTATACCTGTTTTTTATGATGCTGTTATTAAATTTATCCTGTTGTATTTTATACGGAGAATTCTTCTTTTTAAATATACATATCACGAATAATACGCTGTAAATTTCCAGGCGTTCGTTAATTTTATAAAAGTGTTCATTTTAATTTCTAACGAGTGTTTCCACTCCTTGATTAAGCAGTAAAATTTCGAGGTTAGAAAAGCCTGAAAATTTGGATTTGTCGCTCCTAAATCCAATTGTGGCCGGTATGTTGATTATAATTTAATATTTATGCTAGAAAAAAATTATAATAAATCTTCTTCACATAATTTTTTGGCAATAAATGTAGTGGGCATTGAAACAAAATTGACCTTTCAATACCGTTTAAATTGATTATTGGTTTATACTTTCGTGTGTTTCGTTTGTTTTGTAAACTAATTTATTATATATTTACAGTTTGTTACTATTTTAAATGCAACTTTAACATTTATTAAATACTTTTTTTCTCAGGAAAAGAATATTAACCTATTAATGGCCAAGCAAATTATAAAGTTAACTCTAAAAGTTGATTTTAGGTAAAATTCTGCACTTCTTTTTATGATTTCAATGAATGATTTATTATATCACATACGTCGATTTTATAAAAAAAGTTCAATTTTAAGTATTTTCACTCCCAGATTAAGCTTAAAGTAAAATTTTGAGTTTAGAAAAGATTTGATTCGGTCACGTAGCGCGTCTAAAATATTGGAACATTTTGAAGTTAGAACTTAAAAAATGAGTAATAATCGAAATATAAACATTTCAGGAGGGGTTAATAGTAAAAATTATGTTTTTGACCTAAATGGGCAGCTATTACATAGTAAAATTTAACATATTGAAAATTTCGGGGGGGGGGATGCTACGGCTACGGGAGGCTACGGCCTTGACATTGTTGCGTTATTGCATTAATGGTAACTGTATGGGTTAACGCGTATATAACACTATTTTTAAGTTAAGTTGCCAAAAAATGAATTATATTAATGCCCGGTATTATAAAACATTTTATTCCCTAAATAAAATTTACTTTTGGAATAAATTAATTTATTCCAAAGATTATGGTATTATAAACACAAAATAACTTTATTTGGCTAATAAATCTCCCCAGTAAATTATTTGTTTGTTTTTCTACCAAGTAAATGTTATTCTCTAAATAATTTGACAGTTAAAAGTCAAAAGTGTATTATATTATTATAATTACTTTAGATTCTACTACTTGTGTTTATTAATTTCATTACGGTTATCATGTCTACCATATCATCCGTGTTAGATTTAAGTTCGCTCATAGTATCTTCCCTGACAGTGATTAATTCAAACCACAAGACATTCTAAGGAGTCGAAGACCTAGAGATTTTCAAATCAGACATAACCAGGGATTTCTATACTTATACATACGCTTTTTAAAATTAGTTCCATTTAAAGTTTTAAACGAGTGTTTTCCACTCCCAGACTAAGCATGAAGTAAAATTTCGAGTTTAGAAGAGCCTGAAAATTTGGTTTGGTCGCGTAGCGCAAAGCGCGGAGCGACCAAACCAAATTTTTGGGCTTTTCTAAACTCGAAATTTTACTTCATGCGCCACGCGTATTTAACACTAAAACACTGAAATATTGTAAGCAAGTGAACTTCACTTGAAATCAGTGTCTTGTACGCGTGGCGCATGAAGTAAAATTTCAAGTTTAGAAAAACCTGAAAATTTGGTTTGGCCGCTCCGCGCTTCGCGCTACGCGACCAAACCAAATTTTCAGGCTTTTCTAAACTCGAAATTTTACTTCATGCTTAGCCTGGGAGTGGAAAACTCTGGTTTATGTCTTTTATAATTTCTAATAAGCTTTCTTTTTATTGTTCTGTGTAATTCTGTCCTATTCCACGGTTATTCTCCATAATTATAAGGAATTATGCCAAATTTTTAATTTGATTGACAATTTAATTTGAAATATTGATAATTTAATTTACCAAATGGTGGTTCCAGCTATGGCCACAATAAATATTTATAATTTCGGTCTCTAATCTACTAATTAAATTATTTATTTCTAGAATGGCTATTTATTTGGTAGGTTTGCTCTATAATACGCAATTTTATTTGACCATTAGTGTACTAGCTAAATAAATTTACTCCATCCACAAATAGTTATCTAATGATTTATTAATCGTTTATAATACCGGGCATGAATATAATTAAATGAATAACCCCGAAAGGTTCTTGAATTTTGATTACATAAAATAAACATTTGAAATATTTATTAACGTGAGATTAACATAATGCACTACATTTTGTAGGTGTTACCAATGATTACGTAAATTAATAATTACTTAATGGTATTACCTACACATACAAATTATGTCGTTTCTCAGTGCAATTTGATGTTACGTACCTAATCCACTACTCTATAATATTTTATAAAATATACCCCTATACTACATTTCTTATAATCTTTACTAATTTTGACTGTTTGATTAGTTTACAATTATTCAAGTTAGTTTAGTATGTAACGTTAATATAAGAAATTCTTTAATTTGGTTTTCAATTATCACTTGATAAAAGATGTTTACAATATTGATAATTAAATAAATGTCACTTGGTTCGTTTCACCCGGAGAGAACAAAAACAGTAGTGAAACAAACAAAGTGACTTTTATCATATTATCAATATAAATTAGATAATTTATTGTTCTTTTTGTATGTATGTAGGTGGCTATGTTTCAAAAATTGTTATTGTGTGTTTGTGAAAAGTCATTGTCAAATACACATTTTATTCTATTCTATTTTTATAAGTAATTATAAGATTTGATATGTTATATATAATTTTGTTAATAATAAACTATTTTTATAGCAATTGTCTATTTGTTCACGCATCAATATTACAAATAGAATAAAATGGATTCACCAAAGAAAATCTAAATCCACATTATAAAGCGAGGAGATAACAAATCAGAATTGGCCGCACTATCTATGGATAAGATTGTATGGTTTGGTATACCAGAAGAACTCAAAGATTTAAAGCTACACAAAGAGTTATTACAATTAAAAAGTGTACGCAATAGTCTGAAATCAATCGCGAAGGTAGGTGGTTATAAAAAATAGCAATAACACTTACACCAGAATTGATAAAAGAGTATTTCGACGAGGAGGATAATTTTTGTATTCAGGATTACTATTTAGAAGAATATTTAGAAGAGGCTGTGAATGAATTGACAGCATCTACAAACGAACATTTTTTGTTTAAGAGAATTAAAGAATTAGAGGAACAAATGTCATTAGTTAATAATATAAGATTTAGTGATATTGAAAGGAAATTCCTATTAAATAAGTTTAATGGTAAACAAGAAGCTACATGTTAGATTGATTTATTTGAAAAAGAATGCACTAGATTTAAAATAGTAGATGGAGCTACAAAAGTAGAAGTATTGAAATTGTTTATAGATGGGACCGTATTGGAATGGTATTATGCTAACTTAATGAAGCTGTCATCTGACTGGGATAGTTGGAAAACGTCATTCCTAATTGTGTATGGTAAAAAAAGTTGGCTTTCTATTAGCACTGCATTTAATTACAGATATATATTTGGATCTTTAATTGATTTTGTACTTAAGAAAAAACGATTATTGCTTGAGGCTGATAAGGATATGCCAGAATTATTTAGAATCTATCAAATTGTATATAATTTGCCAATAGATGTGCAGAATAAACTAGAAAGAGATAAAATTGAGACTGTTGAAGATTTAGTGGAGAAGTTAAAAACATTTAATGATTCATATGTGACAAAAAAGAATTTTGAAGAAAAGAAAATAATGGAGGGTAAGAAATTTGTTGAACAAAATAAATTCATTAATACATCTGAGTCAGAACGAAAACCATGTGTAATTTGTGAAAAACTTGGTTTTAAAAATCGTTATCAGCCAATAAAAATATGTAGAAATAAAAATTTGAACAAAATTAATCTGAATGAAACAGACGAAGGTTTTGAGAATGGAACATATAATATTGAAATAGAAGAAAATGACAACAACAAAAAAAACTAATTTGCCCGGAAGAATCCCCACCATGCTCATTAATTAAAATTAAAGTACTTGTAGACGGACGAAAATTGGTAAAGGCAGTTTACGATAATGGGTCTACGTGTTCATTAATTAATGAAAATATTGTAAAATTGTTAAAGGCCAAATTAAATTATAATAAAAGTATTTTAAAAACTCTAAGTGGTGTGGATTTTTGCAGAAGCCGGGCTATCTTACATGTTAAAATAGGAGAAATAGAAGATAAAATAGATTTAGTTTTTGTGAAAAATAATACATTTAATTATGATTTGTTGCTTGGCTTAGATGCTATAAAGACATTTAAATTGATTCAAGACGAAAACTTAAGAATTAGTCAAAAATTAAACGACAAAATAATAAATTTAGATGATTCAAATAATAGAGAAAAATTAGAACATAATGAATTAATGAATGAATGTGAGAAACAATTGAATAATATAAAAAATGATAATTTTGAAATAAACATAAAGCACGTAGACAAAGATAGACAGAGAAAAATAACTGAAATGATGTTGAGTAATTATAAATGCTGTTTTGCTAAAAATAAATTTGATATTGGTTTAATGAAAGCAAGTGAAGCAGAAATTAAATTAAAGGAAGATAAATACATTTCAAAGAAACCCTACAGATGTTCTTTTCCTGATCAGGAGGAAATAGAAGCTCAAATTTCTAAACTATTGGAAAATGATTTAATAGAAGAATCTAACTCACCACTTGCATCTCCAGTGACATTAGCGTTTAAGAAGGAAGATGGAAGAAGAACTCGTTCGATTGATTTCAGGGAACTAAATAAAATTATTGTTCCTGAATCTCAACCATTTCCTAGAATAGATGATTTAGTAGTGAATGTAGGCGATTGCAGTTGGTTTACTGCATTAGACATCAACTCAGCTTTTTGGTCAATACCAATTAGAATGAAAGATCGAAAAAAACTGCATTTATAACTCAGAAAGGTCATTGGCAATGGAAAGTACTGCCATTTGGTCTTAAGAACTCGCCTGCTATTTTTCAGAGGACATTGGCAAATATAATTAGAAGATATAAATTAGATAAATTCTGTGTAAATTATATTGCTGATATATTGATTTTTTCAAAAACATTTGATGATCATTTAGAACATATTAGATTAGTTTTTGAAGCAGTTAAGAAAGAGGGAATAAAAATGAAATTGACGAAATGTAACTTTGCTAAAAACTCGGTTAAATATTTAGGTCATGTAATTGAGAATGGTAAAGTTTATCCAATTAAAGATAATCTAATTGCAATCAAAGATTTCGCGCGTCCTTCAACAAAGAAAATGGTTCGGCAATTATTAGGAAAGATTAATTTTTATCATAAATTCATAGACCATTGTACAGAAAGATTAGCACCATTGCATAATCTATTAAAGAAAAATGAAAAATTTATATGGACTACAGAATGTGAAAACAGCTTCAAAGAAATCAAAAGTTACCTATGCTCGATACCGATTTTAGTCATTTATGATCAGGCAAAGAATATTGTTATTGAAGTAGATGCAAGTCGTTCTGGCTTGGGTGCAGTATTGAAGCAACCTCTAGAAGATGGCATCTTACATCGTTGGATATTTTTCTAAGAAACTAACTCCAGGTCAAATGAAGAAAGAAATAATGTATTTGGAATGCCTTGCAATCAAAGAGGCAATATTGTATTGGCAACATTATCTTATAGGTAGAAAATTTATAGTAACTTCTGATCATAAACCGCTTATGAATTTAAAATCAAAATCACGAACCGATGAAGCGATGGGTGATTTGATGCTGTATTTATCTCAGTATAATTTTAAAGTTGTTTATAAGGAAGGAAAAGATAATATTGAAGCTGACTCTCTTTCAAGAAACCCAGTTTTGGAGACGTTTGAAAATTTAGATGATTGCTTAAAAGTGGTGAATATGATACAATTGGAAGAAATAATTAATGATCAAAATTCAATTCATGATGAAATTGTAAGTTCAAATCAGATGTTAAAAGAGGGTGATGTACATTTTAAAATATTAAATAATAGAAAAAGAATTTATGTATCACAAAATTTTGGTTTACATTTAATAAATAAAATTCACACATTTTATGGACACATTGGCAGCAATCAAATAGCTGAAAAGATTCGCTCATATTACTATTTCAAGAATATGGATGATATGATAATACAATTTTGTAGAAACTGTGAAATTTGTATAAAAAATAAATCTAGATCACGCACAGCAATTGGATTATTGTCAAAATTAGGCCCGGCAAAATATCTGTTCCAGATTATGTCTATAGATACAATCGGTGGATTTGGTGGCAATAGATCTGTCAAGAAGTATTTGCATTTGCTAGTAGATCACTTTAGTAGACATGCATGGATATTAACGTCAAGCAGACAAATTGCTGATGATTTCATTAAATTAATTAATCCAATTACAGAAGGTAATCAAATAGAAATGCTGTTAGTAGATCAATATAGTTCATTAAATTCTACGAAATTTAAAGAATACTTAAAAAGTAAACATATTATCTAATATTTACTTCAGTAGATAATCCACAATCTAATGGACTGAATGAACGCCTAAACCAGACCTTGATTAATAGAATACGTTGCAAATTAAATGGCAATAACGATAAAATGCCATGGACAAGAATCGCTGAATTATGTGTTAAGGAGTATAATAGTACTATTCATAGCACAACCAAATTTTCACCGGCATATTTGCTATATGGAGATAGGTCTGAGATTGTTCCAGAATTGTTAGAAAGGAAATATAATTTAGAAGAAGATAGGGAAGAGGCATTCAAAAATTCGGAAAACAGTTTTAGAAAAAACAAGAAGAAAATAGATCAAAATAGGAAGGAATATGATTTTTCAGAAGAAGATTTAGTCTATGTGTCGAATGGAAATAAATTAAATAGAAACAAACTGGATGAAGTTAGAAGTGGACCTTTTGTTATAAAAAAACGAGTTTCCAAATCAATTTATGAAGTAGAATGTAACACGAAACGAAGAGAAGCCAATTTGTTCCATAGTTGCAAGTTGGTGCCTTACTCTTTTTAGTTGGGAAAAAGAGTTCTCGATCAGCGGAAGTATAAATTAGATAATTTATTGTTCTTTTTGTATGTATGTAGGTGGCTATGTTTCAATAATTGTTATTGTGTGTTTGTGAAAAATCATTGTCAAATAAGGACATTTTATTCTATTCTATTTTTATAGGTAATTATAAGATTTGAATTGTTATATATAATTTTGTTAATAATAAACTATTTTTATAGCAATTGTCTATTTGTCCACGCATCAATATTACATCAATATTAACTAATTCTATCTGTCTGTCAGTTTCTAGGCTTAGATTAAGCGGCGCATAGAATATTTATGTTATAAAAAGTTTCCATATAATTATAAAGTGCCAATTGCAATTGCTGTTGTTTTTTAAACTCTTAATATTTAATAATTAAAGTATTATAAAACACTTTAGAAACATCAAATTTTCAAGTATAAATTTGTATGTGTGTATATTGATATATTCATTATTGAGATTGTTTCATGGTATACTTTGAATTATTATTGTATTAGGATAATCGATTACATTGTACATTGATTTATATAACATTTCGCGTATTGAAGCGTTATCAATCAAATTTCAATCAGGGATTTGCTCTTGAGAAAGTGCAGGCGACCAATTGATCCATGCAAATGTCAGTGCGCCAGCAATTATATTCTGATGAAACTAATTATTGTCAGCCTTCTTCAACCGGTGAAATACTATTATCCGCTGTCATTTATTTTCAACAACTCGCACACGAGAGTAATATCGATAACTGTGGTGTATAGAAAGAAATCGGATATGATGCTTATAATAATAATGCTGTCAGCATGAATATCTTGTTTAGACTATTATGCATTCAGAATTTCAAACAGAAAATCAAATTGAATCCAATCTTCAACACTGTAGAATAGAGTACGTAAGTTAAAGCGAAAAATAAAATAAGTGCAACTGAATAGTGAGTTTAGGTGATGCTAGACTTATGCAACTCAATGTACAATTTAATTTTTCTTCCAGAAAATAGCGCCCTTTGTATACATTTTATTCCATCTCTATCAATGTTATACAGCAATAATGAGCAACTTTTTTTACCGGAAGGCAACGCTAACTTCCTTATTTTAAATAGAATGCTGTATTTGCTAATATGAATTTGGAATCTACATAAAATTCTATGAGCACAAACATTAAGTGACAAAACCTCGAAATGTAACCGTTTTCGAGATATTTGATAGTTTTTAAATAATTTGGTGCTTTTTATCATTCACTTTAAATATACAGAGAGTTTTATATAACACCGAACATTTTCATCCAATACAATTTGACAACTTTAATCTTTAAGTTATGTCTGAATTTGAAAGCCTATATGAATATTAAAAATTGTTGCTAATCAATCGCAATTAATGCTTTAACTTGTACATAGAGGGAGTTTTTCTTTCAAGTATGTCCCAATTACAAAGTATATGCCGTAAATCTTTAGATACTCATTGTTTTTTTTAAGAGTTTAATTTGAAACTTAAAATGAGTGTGTTCCACTCTCAGACTAAGCATGAAGTAAAATTTCGAGTTTAGAAAAGCCTAAAAATTTGGTTTGGTCGCGTAGCGCTAAGCGCGGAGCGGCCAATCCAAATTTTCAGGCTTTTCTAAACTCGAAATTTTACTTCATGCGCCACCGGTACAAAACACTGACATATTACGAAGATTAAAACACACCGCTAAACTTTACATTGCATCAGTGTTTTGTACTGGTGGCGCATGAAGTAAAATTTCGAGTTTAGAAAAGCCTGAAAATTTGGTTTGGCCGCTCCGCGCTTCGCGCTACGCGACCAAACCAAATTTTTAGGCTTTTCTAAACTCGAAATTTTACTTCATGCTTAGCCTGGGAGTGGAAAACACTCGTTTAAAGCTTCAAATTAAATTCTTTTAATAAACCGAGCATCGGCAAATATACAACGTATGCTTATGTATACTTAAAAGAAAAATTCTCTTTATGAAAATGTTCGGTGTTACATAAAACTCTCTGTATGTATCTTCGAACAAAACAAAATCGAAGAGATGCAATGTTAGCTGTAAACAGCTAATGTCCATAAGTACGCTATGGTGATTTATTTTAAAAAGAATACAATGTAGAGTGTTCAAAATTTCATATCACATTTGGTGAACTTTGTTATGGGTCAATAGGGGTCATGTGCAAATATTTTTTTGATGAAAATAATTTACAGTATTAATTTAAAAATCATCCAAGAAAATAATAAAAGCAAAATCAACATTCAGTAAACACAGAATTACATCGATATTTTTTCGCACGAGAGAAATAACGACCGCAGCATCGCCTTAAAATAACAAACAAGTTCGGGCGCGTGGAGAGATGCTTACATTCGAAGAAAATTTGGTTCAAGGTTTAAAGAGCACAAACACAGAGAGTCGAAAAATTGTGGGAATTGCGTGACGTCAGGGATGGGTGGTATTTTATAACCATATATGGTCTGCGCGAAATCTTCCATCTGCACGATCGGGTGGGAAACGGAAGTTATAAAAGCTGTGCGGAGCGGAAAACAAGGGAGATCTAGAGACAGTTCGGCAAAAGAGACCGCTCAGCAGAAAAACATCACGAAAAGCAAAGCTAGTCCTACATCAAAGAAGTAAATAGAAATCAGGTAAACCATCTTCAAGATGACTTCAACATCTACAACAAAAATAAGAATAACACAACAAAAATTAAAATTATATAACAAAAGTAAAAACTATACAA
Organism: Philonthus cognatus; assembly: GCA_932526585.2. Taxonomy (NCBI): domain Eukaryota; kingdom Metazoa; phylum Arthropoda; class Insecta; order Coleoptera; family Staphylinidae; genus Philonthus; species Philonthus cognatus. The sequence goes on along the minus strand of OW052244.1, from coordinate 18,936,196 downwards.
CAAAAAAAAAAGAAAACAAAACAGTTAACGGGTGAGGTCGAGCTGTGCGTGGAAAACGAAGAAGTGTTCCCGCTAGTTAATTGCTGATCACAATTCACGGGTGTAGTCGTCCCGAGTTAGTACTGCAGAGTTATGTTCCCGCTAGTTAATAGCACAAAAACAATTGAAAGGTGTGGTCGACCTGTGCGTGGAAAACGGAGGAGTGTTCCTGCTAGTTAATTGCATGAAAACAATTAACGAGTGTGGTCGTCCCGAGTTAGTACTGCAGAGTTATGTTCCCGCTAGTTAATAGCACAAAAACAGTTGACGGGTGTGGTCGAGCTGTGCGTGGAAAACGGAGGAGTGTTCCCGCTAGTTAATTGCCTGAAAACAATTAACGGGTGTGGTCGTCCTGAGTTAGTACTGCAGAGTTAAGTTCCCGCTAGTTAATACTACAAAACAATCAACGGATGAGATCGGGCTCTGCTTGCTAAACGGAAGAGTGTTCCCGCTGGTTGGTTGTCTGGTAAGCTCCGGGATGGTTTTTGTGGGTTTCCCATCTCGTAATGCAAATGCAGGGGTTATTTGATTTAGCTCCCACAAGTAGAGTCATATACTTTTTGAGTTTAACTATAATGCACATGGCTTCTAAGTACAAACGAAAATAAAGTATTTTGAGAATATGAATAATTTAAGAAATACAAATTTATTAGATATGTCATAATTGAGGTCAATAAAATTTGCATCCGTTAAACTCACATCCTGTTTTATTTATTGTCCACACATATTCCTGGTCATTGAAAAGGAAGAAAGACACAGTATTTACGATAATGCATATTGATACAAACAACGAATCTGTTAAATAAATTAAAAGGGTTACAACATACACAACACAACCTAAATAAAACACAAATTATAAATTTGTATAATACCTAGGGTCGAATTATTACAACTTTAAACCATTAAATCTCAATTGTGTATTGAAATACCCTATATTTTTACACTTTCTGGCGCAGAATTCAATTGCGCAATGATCAATACTAGTCTTGTCAATACCTATCTTCTTTTATTTACAAGATATTATCGTTTAAATGAAACTAGTGAAAATAATAAGAGGTTTCAATAATTGTCTTTAGAACCTTTTGTATATTATTATTTTGTTTTCTTAGAAAAAACTAAATAAGTATAAAGATTTAGGTGTAAATGTATTAAGATCTTATCTTTTACACATTATTCAAATATACAGGCTGATTCTTGACACATACGCATAATTGCGAGTAACTATAGTTCGTGATGTGTAATGATGGGAAATTAAAAAAAAATATATTAAAAGTAAAAAAGATAATGAATTAATTACGTAACTTAAACTAAAATATCACAGTAAGTGTTTAAAGTGATTTCCTTTGTTTTCAATGCACAACTGAGCGCGTCCAATCCATCCTCCAACACACGCATGGCGTAAACCAGCATGTTGCCTAATTAACTCGGTAAAAGGATGTATACGATTTCGCAACTATTCCTCGGTACTCACTTTGGTTGAGTACACCAAACTTTTCAAGTGTCTTCAAACATAAAAGTCAAGGGGATTTAGGTCAGGCGATCTAGGAAGCCAAGCAGTTGTACCTCCGCGACCTCAAGCGCAAAATGTAGTGGTGCGCCTTCGTGAAGTAACCACATTCGCTATCAAACTACTGACGTTACTTAACTTCCTCGAGCAACTCACCCAATTTTTTTTTTGCAAAAAATCTAAATACGCATCACTAGTTAAACGGTTTGGCATTAAAAAGGGCCCAATTAGTAATCTATTCACAATTCCAATCAATACATTCACTACAGACGGAGAGTGACAGATACAATTCAGGCAAGTGCGATAATTTTATCAGTTCACCTATCTTAATTATTTCGTTATCTCAGTAAATACAAAACTTTGACTACAGTTTTTTTAATTTCCTATCAATACACATCATAAACTGTAATTCCTGGCAATTATACGTAAAATTCAACAATCACCCTGTATTTTGTTGAAATGAAATCTTTAACCCATTATACGCCATTGATGCATACACGCAACATTATTATTTTTTTCTTAATTATTAATTAAATTACCAAATAAGTGAATTTGGTATATTATATTATTTGACCTGACTTAAAACCGTATGAAAAACGATGTAAATATTTTGTTATTTAAATATTTCGATTAATACTCATTAAAAAAAAAAAACAAATAATGTCAGTGTATTTCTAACTCAGAATATTTCAGTGTTTTATACGCGTGGCGCATGAAGTAAAATTTCGAGTTTAGAAAAGCCTAATTTGGCTCGGTCGCTCCGCTTCGCTACGCGCCCGAGCCAAATGTTCAGGCTTTTCTAAACTCGAAATTTTACTTCATGCTTAGTCTGGGAATGGAAACACTCGTTCTAAACTTCATTTTGCACGTTTTTATATAAAATCGACGAATGCCTGAACGTGTATAAAATGTATATTAAAAAAAAATTACAGTATGTAATACAATAAGTCATTCATAGAAATCATAAAAAGAAGTGCAAAATTTTACCTCAAATCAACTTTTTGAGTTAACTCTATAATTGTTCGGCCGTTAATGGGTTAAATATACAGTGATTTTATTATTATTTTGTTTTTCTAGAGAAACCTAAATAAATATTAGGAGTTAAGTGTGAATTAATGAATTAACGTTTTATGTTTCACACATTTGAATATATTTTGTTAAAATCAAATTTTTAAATATACAGTGATTTATTTTTTCCTGTAATTTTCTTGTGTACGAAAATCTAGATAAAGTTAATAATGTTCATGATAACTTTATAATAAATAGAACTTGAGGTTTAACACACATGGCGCATAAAGTAAAATTTCTAGTTAAAAAAAAGCTTGAAAGTTTGGCTTGGTTACTTCGCTACGCGACCAATCCAAATTTTCAGGCTTTTTTCAACTCGACTTTTTACTTCATGCTTAACCAAGGATTGAAAACTCTCAATAAATTGAACACATTTATTAAAACGCCTAAAAATCTACAGTGTATACTTTAGAATAACATGTATACTTAAAAAAGAAATGTCAAAAATATGTAAACATCTAAATCTAAAAAATAAAACAACTGAAATCTTTGCAAATATTGAAATGTATTCTAAACACTAATCGTTGAAGATAAATTTAAACACGGAATTTTTTTTTTGAGAAACCCATATGCATACACTGTAAATTTTACGACATTCGTTTTTTTCAATTCCAATTTTCAATTTCAATCAATTTGAATCGTTAAACGAGGATTTTCCACCCCCAGACTAAGCATGAAGTAAAATTTCCAGTTTAGAAAAGCCTGAATATTTGGATTGGCCGCGTAGCGAAGCGGAGCGGCCAATCCAAATTAGGCTTTTCTAAACTCGAAATTTTACTTCATGCGCCACGCGTATAAAACACTGATATGCATATACCAATCTAATATGTAGATGCGAATAAAACGAGAGCCAAATTCTGCGCTGAACCAATTGTTTAAAACAGTGATTATAGGCAGCCCAATAACTCTAACATCTATTAGGTTGCCTATAATCGTTGTTGTATGTGTGAATTTTTTTAACTTCACTATGAGTCAGTGTTTTTAAGCGTGGCACATGAAGTAAAATTTCGAGTTTAGAAAGGCCTAATTTGGGTTAGCCGCTCCGCTTCGCTACGCGGCCAATCCAAATTCTTAGGCTTTTCTATACTCGAAATGTTATTTCATGTGCCACGCGTATAAAACACAGATTTCAAGAGAAGTTCTAATATACATAAATTTCACAATATTCTAGTGTTTTATACGCGTGCCGCATGAAGTAAAATTTCGAGTTTAGAAAAGCCTAGAAAACTCGAAGTTTTACTTCATGCTTAGTCTGGGAGTAAAAAACACTCGTTTAAAGCTTCAAATTGAACTTTAAAAATAAAAACAAGGAATATCTTAAGATTTACAGAAAATAGGCTGAATTTGGAAAACGTATACTTAAAACGTATATGATTGTTTACAAAAACTCAAATTTGACGGGATTTTTGAGAAAAACCAGCTGAGATATTATAACCCCAACTTTAGGTTGTTAAAGCTTCTTTATCTTAAAGCAAAGTTAGTGCTTTCAAAGTTAATTCAATAATTAATGATTGTTTTATAATTTTTTAAATAATAGTACATCAAAATCTAACGATGTTTTCACTAAATCTCAACTTTGACACGATTTTGACGAAAAACTAGTTGAGATATTTCAAGCCTTTTTTTAAATCTTGTTTGTTTGTTTCTAAGCACAATTGTAGCTTTTGAGACGTTGATTTTATACTTATAATTTTCTTATGATTTCCCAAATAAGATTACCTTAAAATCCAACGATTATTCGTATTCATATCACGATGTAATTTTTTAGGCAATCTTTGTTTCTGAACAATGTTTCTTTTGAAGTTTCGAACAAGTATTTCCACTCCCAGGTTAAATATGAAGTAAAATTTCGAGTTTAGAAAAGCCTGAAAATTTGGTTTGGTCGCTCCACCAAGCAGAGCGACCAAACCAAATTTTTAGGCTTTTCTATACTCAAAATTTTACTTCATGCGCCACGCGTATAAAATACTGAACATATTTTGAAGTTGAAAATATACTCACAAAAACTCGCGCTATCAAAATAAGAGCATTTTAATTGCTCTAATTTTGATAGCGCGAGTTATTGTTAAAATATAATAAACATGATGAGTACATTTCCAACTTCAAAATATGTTCAGTGTTTTACACGCGTGGCGCATGAAGTAAAATTTTAGAATAGCCTGAAAATGAAATAATTTTTTAATTTGTTTTTATTACCAATAACCTGTCGATCGCCAAATAACTTGGAATGCAAAACTCGTGTATTCTAATGTAGGATGTAAATAAAACAAAATAGGAAATCGCGGAAATTTGCATTCCTTTAAATATAGTTTACCCCAATGCATTATTGTCCAACAAAGAATGAAAACGCGTACTCGGTTCGTAAATTCAGTCAGTACAGATCTTCTCAATAAAAAAACTCTATCAATTGGCAAAGTTGCAAGATAAAATTTCAAACAACCTGACCAATAGCCGTACAAGCCCAATACATCCCAACTAAATAATGCACACGCCCAACCCCCTGGGATTAGATTTCATTTGTTCGGGAATGTCTTCATTTTTGCAGAAGTGGGCCTAGGAGACTTCCTTGATACAGATTAAAAGAGATTGAACCGGAGCCCGTGTTATTCCAAATCGTATCCATTTCGCCTTGATTTATTTATCAAAGTTTCGTAATAACGTTAAAGCCAGCTGGAAAGGGGAAAGGGATATTTTATGCCCGTTTTAAAAATTATTCGCATTTTATTTAACTTCTTCTATATATCTCCCTTTGCGGACGCGTGCAAGAATTATATTATTTACCAAAAATGTTTCAAGCAACTTTCGCAGTTTTAATACATTAAAAAGTTTCGTAATAAAACGAGGAGGGTATGATCAATTTGTTAAATTTCTGATATTTATTGTCGGGCGCGCGTTCGTTTATCAAGCCGATTTTAACGTGTGAATTATTACGATGCGTTTTGTAAATGTCCTACAATTTTTATTTTTTTTTAAACAAGCGCGCGAGTTATGTGGAAAATGTACGGTTTTGTGCCATTGAAGGTTGACTTTGTTTCTAATTATTATCCATTCCAGCAGCTTTTTGTAATAAGCCAATTAACTTTAATTTGCATAAGTGGGTGATAATTAGTGAGTCAGTCTAGGATCAAGCATTTTCTAGGTTAATGGCTATGGGAAAAATTGTTTAACTTAACAGGAAGTTAAATTAATATTCCTTTATTAATCAGCTTTAATTTAAACACGTTTACTTATTTATTATAAATAACATTATTTTTTATATGCTATTTAAATTTAATCGCGAGTAAAATAATGAAATTAAATTAATTGATTTATTTATAAGTAATATTATGTCATTAATTTAATTATGTTTTAATTAGGATAGATAAAGGGAACTTTTCTTTTAAGTATGTACACTTCTGTTTTAATTTTTCGTGCAGTTCAAAATACACTGCTTAAGCATTACGCATCGAAGCCAGACATCTGAAATTTCATACATTTTAGAAATTTATAATTATAAAAGTAATTCAATGTTTGAATTTCACTTCAAATCGACGTTTAATATGCATGGCGCATGAAGTAAAATTTCAATTTTAGAAAAGCCTGAAAATTTGGATTTGCCGGGGCGCGACTCGCTTCGCTCGCGCGCCCCGGCAAATCCAAATTTTCAGGCTTTTCTAAAATTGAAATTTTACTTCATGCTTAATCTAGGAGTGAAAAAATATGTTAAAAATAAAATTTCGGCCACTTTTTTTGTTTTACAAATATTATTATAATAATAATAGCATGTAACGTACGCCCTCTATCGTATCGTCCTCAGTACGCCTATGATCAACGCCACCTTACGTTATGTTAGTTTTATGTTGCTAAGAGATAATAAATGTTAGTATTCACAATCGTTAATTTTGTTGAGTGTTTCTCCCAAATTCACAAGAAATAATTCCACAGAAAACCTTGTAACTGAGATAAAGCCTGTCGCTTGTAAATGTAGACTTAATTCACATATATTTTTTATATAGTAGTCTACATTCCTGCAGACATAACAATGGACCTGCTCGCTATATTTTTAGGTTTACATAATTGAAGCTTATATATATGATAAATCAGTGTTGTTTTTAGGTTACTTTGATATCCCCTATTTTAGTGACACTGAATGCTCAAACTCTGTTAACTGTAAGCTTAGCTCAATACATAATATAATGAGTACTATAAATCTATGTCAGATAAATTCAGTTTAAAATTGTAATGATAGACTACTAAATTTCATCTTTTCTCATCTGCAATTAAGTGATGCTTCTGTAGAACAGTATATAGTATGAGTATATAACCTTATCTTCTTATGCGTCCAGGAATAACTTTCCAAGCAATGAGAATAATACATTATACAATTTTCGTAAAGCAAATTACATTCGTTTATGTAAACAATTATCAGATTGTGATTGGTCGTTTTTGGAGATATTTACGGATGCAAATATAGCAGTATCTGCATTCTATTATAAAATTTATTCAATTTTTGATTTATGTGTTCCCGTGTACAATCGTAAAACATCAAATTTTTCCCTATAGTTTGCATATGATATTTTAAATGAATTAAAACTATTACCACAAAAAATGGAAATCCACAAAGGCTCCATATTATTATAATGAATTTTCTGGACTAAGACAGCAAACGAAAGATAAAATAGCATTAGCTTGTAAAAAGTATCTTAATATAGCTGAAAACGACGCTAAGAATAATTCTAGATCGCTATGGAACTTTATTCGAAGCAAAAAAGGACCATCTAGAATACCTGGACTACTTCGCAGTGATTACGCTGATTACTCTGATCCTATAGATATAGTGAACGCATTTGCAGACACATTTTCCAGTGTATTCTCTACAGCATCATCTGTCACCAATAATAAATCCTCAACATACTCTGTCTTGCAAAATATATCTTCCATAACTGAGTCAATTATAATTCAGGGGCTGAATAAATTATAAAATGATAATGGTTATGGCGATGACCAAGTTCTCAGTTTTCTGTTACGTGATTGTAAATATATCTTTGTGAAACCCTAATTAGTCATATTTAACTTATTAATTCGTTTGGGTACGTTTACTGATATTTGAAAACGTGTACGTATTATTCCTGTATATAAAATAATACAAGGCCCCACATTCTTAATGATTTTCGTATAATTAATGTAATATGACTGTTAAATGAAAGTTTAGAAGCAAATATAACTTCTAGCTAGGTCTTTTATAGAGTCGATTTTAGTTAAGATTATAGAATCAATATTGTAGCTAAACATTAACGTATTTTTACATCTAGAAAAGGTCATCAAATAGCATTTAATGACATTCAGTAGTAAGCCATTGCAGTTACACCAATTATTTAAACAAGTTTATATTTCATGTATTTGAATTTGTCAGTTTGATGTATTATATTTTTGTGTTTTGTTCTCTCTTTCTCTCTCTCTCTCTCTCTCTCTCTCTCTCTCTCTCTCTCTCTCTCGCTCTCTCTGATTTTTATATTTATGTTATATTGAAGATGGAAATAATCTGGTTGCATATTGCGTTGACTATGAACTATTTGGGATTGAGAAATAACCATTTTGACGTGTGTCTTGTGCCATTTTGTTTCTTGTTTTTAGTGTTGGGCACACTGTTCTTGTATATTTTTAATATGTATTTCTTGTCTATTTTCAATATGTATTTATAAATGTATTTTGGAAATGGAGATTCCGTTAATAAAGTGAAATTGAAATTGAAGTCAGGTAGGTCCTTCTGGTTCTCGATACAATCATTGAGAGATTGAGTTTAAAACATTTCAAGTCGTCGGCAAACAGCAGAAAATTACAATTTTTAACAAGATCCTGTAAAGAGTAGAGTAAATAATTTTGGGTCGCAATCCTTGTGGAACCCCAGGAGAAACGATTGTTTCTTTAGATACCATTATCATCATCAAGCCGTTCATTCCTTAACGGATTATGGCTAAGCTTTAGCGTATTTTATATCCATTTTCTGAGGTGGATTATTCCTCTGCTTCTGCCCTTTGTAAGTTTTCGTGCGTTTTGGCTGCGTTTGTTAATTCTTTCCACTCTTTCCTGTTTCTGAACGCTTCTTTCCAGTTTCTAACTCCCATTGCCTGTGTGTCTTCTTATATTTCCTTGGGCCAGCATTTCTTTGGTCTTTCCCTTCTTTTTTTTCATAAAGGGCTCCACTGTCTTATTCTTTTGATAACATCGGTGTTTTTTCTTCTCAATTTATGGCCTGCCCATTTTTGTCTTTGCGCCTTTATGTGTCTTGCTATGTTATCATCTCTCATCTCTCCTTATGTTTTTTTTTATTTGTCTTTCTTCTTCTTTCTCCTGTGTGTGTTATACTTGGCCCTAATATTATTCTCATTATTTTTCTTTTGTTCATCACTACGGTTTCCATTCCATATGTTATTGCTGCTCGTATCAAAGTCTTGTATATTTTAATGTTTGCTGATGTGCTAATATTTTTGCTTTTTAATCGTTTTTTATTTCTCCCATATGTTTGATACCCTTTTATGACCCTTTCTTTTATCCTATCTTTTACCGACTGCCCTCTTGTCACACCTAAATAGTTGAATGTGGTGACTCTTTGGAATTTGTGTGTTGCTGTTTTGAATTCTGTGTTGTTTCTGTTATTGGCTTTTCTACCTAGACACATGTATTTTGTTTTTTCTTCGTTAATTTCTAGACCGTATTTAGTTGCTATGCTACTTGTTATGATGTTGTTATTGTGCATGCTCATTCCTCTCATTATGCCTTCAAGTGCTAAGTTAAATAGCGTTGGGGAGATTGTGTCACCTTGCTTTACTTCTTTCTTCGTTTCAAATGTTTCGGTTGTATTACTTCGAATTTTACTTTGACCTTAAGTTTTATTGGTTCTCCTAGCATGTCTAATACTTCTAAGACTTTTGTCAATTTTCGAATGCACATTTAAAGTCAATGAAGAAGATATGTATTTCTTTATCATATTCTCTGTGTTTATCTATTATTTGATCAATTGTGTGTATAGCAATCGTAATCGTAGATCGCCCCGTTCTAAAACCGTTCTGGTACTCTCCCAGTACATTTTCTGCATACTCTTACATTCTTTTATTGATCAGGATTGCGAAGACTTTGTGTATAACGTTTTGTCTGGTAATTGCTTTGTGATTCTTGCAGTTTTCATTGTTTCCCTTTTTTTATGGATGGGTGTAATTAGTCCTGTATTCCATTCCTCTGGTATTTTATGTTGTCTCCAATATTGTTCTATTAGTTGATGTATGTGTTTGTGCATTTCCTATTTAGCATACTTTAATAGTTCATTCTCTTTTTGGTCATCTCCTGGTGGTTTCCCGTTTCGTAGCCTTTTTATTTCTTCTCATACTTCGTCTGGTATTGGACAGTCTCCTTTTTATTTCTGTTCCTGTCGCGTTATCATGTTTACCTTTTGTGCTACTTCGGTTTCATTTGACATTTGTCAATAGTAGTCCTTCGAGATGTTTCCAATTGGTTCGGGATCATTTTCAGTCATTCCATTTGTATTTTTGATTCCTTTTGTTTTGATCTTTCTTTTGGTATTAAGGGTATTTATTTTTCTATAGAATTGTTTAATATTGTTTGTGCGTCCATTATTTTCAATATTATATATGTATTTGTTCAATGTTTCCCTCTTTTTTCTTTTGTATAATGCGTTCGCCTTGTTTCTTAACTTTTCATATTCTTGCCTATGTTTTACTGTTTTCAAGTTTATCCATTTTATTCTGGCAATATTTTGTATTATCCTGGTTTCTTCGCACTCTTTGTCATAATATTCTTTGTTCTTATATTCTCTCTCCTTTATACTCAATAGTTCTTCTGCAGTTTTTATTATGACATATTTTATTTTTCCCCATTTGCCTTTAAAATCGTTGGTGTTAATAAGTTGGTTTCCCATGTTGTCTACGAATGTGTTTTTATACATTTCTCCAGTTTTTGGTTCGTTGAATTTTCCTACATCCCATTACTTTGCAATCACTAAATAGTGGCCTGCCTCCGTTTGCGCCCCTATATGTGTTCTAGTGTCCTTGGTTCTCTTATTTATTTCCTTCGTAGCAGCAGCTGTGTGATCGATTTGGTTGTTTATGTTTCCAGCCGGGTGTCTCCATGTAATTTTATGTTTTAATGTGTGCTCGAATTTATTTGTTAATAGTTTCATCTTCAATGTCCCTGATAATCAGCGTAATCTGGTTCCATTATCGTTAGTTTTTGTATGGATTGTGCCCCTTCCATTGCCTAGCACTTTTTTAGGCATTGTTCCTTTTCTATTTGTGAATTAGTATCTCGTAGTAGTATTATTTCGTCTTTCTTTGGTATATTATCACAGATTTTGTTTACTTCCTTGTAAAATTTGTCTATTTCCTCTTCTGTTGCTATTTCTGTAGGTGCATAAATGTTAACTAATGGTGTGATATAGTGCTTGAGTTTTAATCTTAGAGTAGCTATTCTACCATTTATCGGCGTGAATTGTATTATATTATCCTTTGAATTAGTTGATACATAAAACCCACTCTGTTCCTGCCTCTCTTTTCCTCTTCGCTATATAGAAATGTGTATTTATCTTTGGTTATTTCTTCCGTTCCCTCCCATCTTGTTTCGTGTACTACCGTTATATCTATTTTGTCCTTTTTTAGTTCTCTTGCAATTTTTTCCATTTTTCCTGTTTTCAGCATTGTTCTAATGTGCCATGTTGCTATAGGTATGTGTTTTCTAACTTTCTTTCCGATTATTAATTTATTCTTTTGGTCATATTTTTTAAGTGTATAATTGTGAATTTATTTCAAGTCATTACCCGCATCCGTCGCCCTTGCCGTCGTTGTTCTAGTTGTGTAAGTTTTTGTTTTCGTGTGTCCGTTTTTTATTCCTTTACTGTTTTGTATCAGGTGTATTCTTTTTCGTTTATAGTTATTTTACGGTATTTTGCTAATTCTGTATTTCCTTTAACTCTTTGGTCCATTACAATACTTCTTAGTTCCTTTTGTACGAATTGCACTTCACTTGTAAGATTGTTTTTAATGTATATATTCTGTCCTTTTAATTTTAGCTTTTGTCTCATAATTTCTTGTTTTATTTACCATGATTCTATTTTAACTAAAGTTGTCGTTTTATTCGTTATTGAACGGGTACGCGTTTTTCACTTTCGCTGTGATTACAAATTTCTTTTTTAGAAAATGTTTAGCTTCTTCTCTCGTGTATATTGTTTTGTCAGTGATAATTATATTATTCTTTTTCCAGCATTTCTATTGTTTCTTCTAGTTTGACTATCCTTGTGATTAATCCTTCTTCACTTTCCATGCATCTTCTCTCTTCATTATCTCCTGTTTTAGCTTTTTCATCATTTCCGAGTTTTTTTTAATCTCTGTCATCATTCGTTTTAGTTTCTCCATCTCTTCCTTGTCTTCTTGTGATCTTTAGATATATTTAGTCTTTAATATTTAGACATTGTTTACGCTCCAGAGAATAGTCATGCCAAGGTATTTATTCAAAAGCCTATACTACATAATTTATTTAGTAACTTATTTATATTTTCTCTATCAAATGCTTAGTGAGATCTGTATAGATAGTATCGATTTGTAGATGCTTTTCTGAAGTATTAAACTTGTACTGTTTATATTCAAACAAATTAGATGATGTATTGTTTGTCTACAAAACCAGGACAATTGTTGAGCCGCAATCTTATCTAACATTTTTATCAATTATATGGTACAATACCGGTAGTTAGTGATTTGCCGAATAAGTAAAAAATGTTTATTTTAAGTATACATACCTCGATATATACATTGCAAATATTTAGACATTCGTTGTTATTAAAAATCATTCAATTTGAAGCTTGAAACGAGTGTTTTCACTCCCAGATTAAGCATGAAGTAAAATTTCGAGTTTAGAAAAGCCTGAAAATTTGATTTGGTCGCTCCGGAAAGCGGTGAGACCAAACCAAATTTTCAGGCTTTTCTAAACTCAAAATTTTACTTCATGCGCCACTCGTATAAAACTCTGAAATATCGTGAAGTTTAAAATATACTGTTTAAGCAGTAGAATGTATTAAACTTAATTTTAAATCAGTGTTTTATACGTGTGGCGCATGAAGTAAAATTTCGAGTTTAGAAAAGCCAGAAAATGACCAAACCAAATTTTCAGGCTTTTCTAAACTCGAAATTTTACTTCATCCTTAACCTGGGAGTGGAAACACTCTTTAGAAGCTTCAAATTAAGCACTTATAAAACACGAACGCCTGAAAATTTACTATAAATACTTCATATTATATTTAAACACAATACAATTGACGACCTCACATTTATAAAAAAAAAATAACCGATTATGCCATAAAAGAAAAATCCTCCACTCAATTTTCGTGCCCGACGCAATTACGTTTAAAAATTGGTTTTCCAGGCTCTTGTTATCGTCTCCGTAATAATATTTTAAAAAGAAAAGCATCGGAGTTATAAATTAAATTGTCCCTTGTTTTTCTTATTTCGAGGATCCTTATCTAAGGTGAACAAACTTTTTTTTAATAATGGAACGAGATAAAAGGGGGTTTATGCGAGGGTGAACAAAACCAGATAGAAATATTCGTCTTGTGTATAAAGTGCTAAACTTTTTTTTTCTGTCCTTTTTTTTGCGGAGGAATAATTCGCCCGATTTAAAATATAAATAACAAGGATTATTACTCTTCTTATTTGTGGTGCAGTTTTGTTTAATTTAAATTTAATTTTAACACTGAATAATTGTGTTTTCATTGTAAGTGAAGAAAGTGTTACTGTTTTATTCAGTTTATTATATTAAACTCAAATACATGTGTTTTTCTGTTATGTGAGCCGTTTATTTTGAAAGTGGCCTAACTCCATTTCTAAATGTTTTGTTGTTGACTGTAATAACCTATATAATTTAAGGTTTTCAGTCATAAAGAACAATTTGTGTCTAAGTATATTAAAAATATATACTATATATTTTGAATATACTTAACCACAAATTGTTGTTAATGACAGAAAACTTCAAATTAGAAAGATTATTAGAGTCAACAACAATAATTCAGAAAAGGAGGCCAATTTTATAATAAACGGTTCATGTGTTGTTTTTACTATTTTTGTTGTTTAGTCATATTTATGCACGCATATTTCTGTTTTATAATTATTTCGCTATAATTTTTAATATTTAATTGATTACTGCTATACAGCATTGAAATTGAGCTATTTTGTGAAAATAATTAATGATATTTAAATAAATGGTTGAAAACTTATACTCTCTGTGTTCAATATCAAGAGATTTCACCTGAAATGGGCCAATAGAGGTCATGTGCTAATGTTTTTTTTTTGACGAAAATAATTTACAACATTAATTTAAAAATCATCCAAGTAAATAATAAAGATCAACATCCAGTAAATACGAGAATGAAATTAGTCAACCAGATTTTTTTGCGTAAAAGGAATAAACAACCATGCAGCATCGCCTTAAAATAACAAACATGTTCTGATATTCAAAGAAAATTTGGATCAGGGTTTAAAGAGCGCAAACACAGCCAGAGTCGCGAAATTGTGGGAATTGCAATGACGTCAGAGTAAGGTTTAGTTTTATGACCCTATATGGGTAACACATAAAATTTACACCCAAAATCAGGGGAGGGAGAGCAGCGAAGAGACATTGTTTAAAAGGAGTTCGTTTTTGGACAGGGAGGAGGACAGTCGGTATTTGGATGGGATCGGGCACAGTTGAAAATAGGAAGAGTCAGGAGGTTTAAGTTAGTAAACTAATGCTAATAAAAGAGTTAGGTGAGGTATTAAGAGTTGGAGTTGGAGATAACAACGTTGGAAAGACCATCATTTAAGAGTAGGAATAATTCTATTCAAACCAATTAATAAAGGCAGTGTCTAACCTTTTATCTAAACATAACATTTCAATAGCCTTTAAACCTTTTACAAAAATTATATACAGTATTTTTAATCCGAAAACAAAAATACCCAGTGCTCACAGATCAGGGATATATAAACTAATTTGTAGCGATTGTAAAGGAGTGTATATTGGTCAATCTGGTCGTAATTTTAAAATAAGACTCAAGGAACATCTTAGCTCTTTTCGGCTTAATTTGATTGATAAGTCGTCATTCGCTAGACATATGATTGAAAACAATCATACTTTTGGCGAGGATGTACTGTCAATAATACATTTAGCCGAAAAGGGTCGTGAGATGGACCTCCTGGAGTCTCTGGAAATTCACAGAGCACGCGCTAATCCGGAAATTCCCGTAATAAACGACCAGCTTGACCTAATATACACCCCCATTTTTAAAGCCGTTTTGTAACCGTAATTTTTTCGTATATATACCTGACGAATTGTTTGTTTTAAATTACTTTATGTTTGATAATGACAAGTTAAAGTTGTCGAAACTATAGTCACAATAATATCCTCAGATATACAAACAAAGTTAATTGTCTTATTGTGTAAATAATGATGTATAACGAAGTAGAAGCCTCCACAGTGAACAATAAGATTAAATGATTTTAATCTCTATATAATTCCATGTGTTCATTCGTTTTTATAATTATTATTTCTAATTTCGAAGGTAATGTCGATTATTTAGGTATTACTAATTAAGTTTATTTAGGTATTACTAATTAAGTTTATTGAGGTATTACTAATTAATCAGTTATTTAGTGAAGCATCGATAAATTTAGTTTGGACATTGAATAAACATGTAAACTAAAAGTTATTGTATCTTGAAACTTTAGCAATACGCATTCCATAAAAATGCCGGCAACGGCTTTAAGTAAATCACGTAACCATAATTGCATAAGTTGCACCGTAAATTGCATCGACAGAAATAAATGTTTCCTGCGAAATTACCTACCTTGAAAATATATTCTTCCGCAATTGCGAAATTGCGGATTAAATGCGAATTAAGCAGTTTTAAAGCGAATCTCGACAAACACCCACCGCATCCCTATTAAATTGATTACAGCACAACTGCGCGATAAACTAAACATATTAAGATTTATCTTATCAAGCAATTAAATTGAAAGAACAATTAAAATGTTTATTGTGCATGTACGTGTGTGTAAATAAATCGATCATCAGACGGCCTCGATTAATTCGCACCTGCCTCTACTCACATGCCATCTTTGTGCTCTTTTCAAAAGATGCGCTTTTTTGCCATTCGCAGGCTATTATTATAGAAATGAGTAATTAATGACAATGAGGGCATAAATATATCATTAAAGAGCTGAACATTTACAAATGCTGCGTTTCAAGCACGCTAATAAATAACCAGAAGAAAGATGAGTTAATTGACAGGTCGCTATTGCATTACTGATACACATACATACATATGCCATTCAAGAACTCTGCTTATTGAAAGTCTTTGTGGCATTAATAGATTTTCTTTTTTTTAAGCTTATAAATAATGAACATGATTTTGTCTAATGTAGGTTTTATTCAAAGCTGGGTAGAATCCTTAGAAAAAAAAACCATTAACGGTGGAACAATTACAGAGTTAAGTCTAAAAGTTGATTTTAGGAAAATATTTTCTACTTATTTTTTTATAGTTTCTATGAATGACTTATTATACAAATTGTTGACGGTGGAGGCTTCTACTTCGTTATACATCATAATTTACAAATTAAACACGATATTAACTTTGTTTGTATAACTGAGACTTTCTTAAGTGACTATAGTTTCGACAACTTTGTCAAGACTATATTCACTTAATACAAACAAAGTTAAAATCGTGTTTGATTTGACTTATTATATTAGGTTAGGTTAGGTTCAAATGGCAGCAGTTAGACCGCTCACTTAGGCCCAAAGGGTCCCTTGCGATACCATAAGGGTGAAAAGGAGTCAGGTCTCCCTTCCCTCCCTACCTATATAAACCAATCCGAGCACATAATAAACCCGATCAGATTTCTCACATCTAGAGGTGTTAGTCCATTTGCGTATTGCATACCAAGGTACTTGATCCATTTCTCTTCGAGAGCAGGGCGTTGTCCCAGATAGTGGAGTACCGTCTCTTCCTCCTCCACATCCAGGCATCCCCTGCAAAAGTCGTTGTGCTCAAGAGCCATCTTTTGTGCATCTCTGCCTAGGAGGCAGTGGCTCGTGAGGATGCCTACCGCCTTCTTTATGTCGATTCTGTTAAGTGCAATTAATCTGTTACTGTTTATAGTATCCCATATAGGCCATAGCTGCCTTGTTATAAGGCACGTATCTTCTTCTCTCCACCTATGGTTGACCAATGCTATCATCTGGTCCCTAGGTAGTCTCTTGCATTCCACAAGAGGAATGTGGGTGGAGAGTTCAATAGACAGGTCCTTCATTCTTGTCCCCTTCCTTGCAAGTTCGTCGGCAATTGAATTTCCACTGATATCACTGTGGCTAGGTACTCACAGTTATTTACAAGTCTATTTAGCGATTTTTTACAGTCTGTGACCACCTTTGAGGTGCAGTACGGACTATTCAGTATCTTAATGGCGGCTTGGCTATAAGTAATGAACCTGATGCGGTTACCCTGAAGGTCATTTTTGTGGATCCAGTCCGCTGCCACTCGAATGACCATGGCCTTTGCCTGAAGAATGTTACAGTGGTTTGGGAGTCTAAAAGACTTTTTGAGGTTGAAATCTTGTGAGAAGATTCCCCCCCCCCCCCTACTCTGTTTTCAGATTTGGAACCATCCGTAAAGAGCCAGACGTCCTTACCTTGAATTATCTTGATCATATCAGCAGGCTTCTCTCCGTGTTCCCTGATTACTTTCCGAGCCCACTCCAGAGCCACTTTATCCTTGTCGAATAGTTCGGTCTCCGGAGTGGACTCGAATTTTAGGCGAATTTTGTGAGCCGCCCTTTGATCCCTGAAGGCCCTTTAAGAGGGCTTCAGGTTTTCGTTGTAGATAGGTCGGTTTATGCCAGCCTTAGCCGCAGCCTTCCCCGACCTTTTGGAGTCCTTTCCGGACTGACCGTGTTTGCCTTTAAGGCCGGACAAAGATGGACAGTTGCCCCCTCTAGATCCGATGGGGCAGCCCGCTGAAGACATTTCCTCGTTTTTATTGTCCATTGTTTTTTTTTTTTTGTTTGATTTGAAGAGGGATAGAAAGATAGAAAGATGGTTTGAATCGCCCTTGAGTTCCAATTAGTTTGAAGAACTGTAGGGGACTCAGAAAAGCTAGAGAGTTTGCCAAGGGTGGCAGTATAGAGTTGAAGTAATTCTACGAAGGAGGCTCTAACAGCAAGGAGGTTGTTTTAGCCTCGGAACGTTTAGCGGTAAGGTAACGCCTCACAGCATCACAGGTATCCGGGTCTCAGCCAAGGAGACCCGTGTCTCCGCTCTCCGTTCATTGGCCCTCACCCTTCTTTGCTCCCACACCGCGTCAAGGTACGATCCTACCGTGGGAGGACTTATTATATTACATACTACTAATTTCTTTTCTTATGGAAATACTAAATATATATATGCTATACATTTTCAAGCTTTCGTCGATTTTTTAAAAGCGTTCAATTTGAAGTTTCGAACGAGTGTTTCCACTCCCAGATTAAGCATTAAGTAAAATTTCGTGCTTAGAAAAGACTGAAAATTTGGTTTGGTCGCGTATTTTCAGTTGCGGATTTTATTAGGCATCTTAAATAATGCTAAGTGGGGCATTAAAACTTATTTTTACATCTAATAATAAGTTGCTTCAAAGTAAAATATCATAAAATCTAATAAATTATAAGTACAATATTATTTGAACAATATAAAATAACACAAAATCAGTTACAAGTGTTGGAAATGACTACCACCTACATACTTCTATAGTTTTAAATAACGAGCTTCGGGATATTTGAAAGTATTTTTCAATTTCTTGTAGTGCAGCAACAGGATTTTTTTACACGAAGCATAAAATATTTAATTTTAACTCATCACTTAAAACGTGATTCAATTTCTTTCGCTTTAAATGTAAATTAACTACACAGCATTTTGAAGAAAAATTTGTGATGATCTTTTGGATTGTTTCTACACATAGAATTGGTCCTTCGGGATATTTTGCCAAAAAAAAGTCCCTTACACTCCTCAAGGTGTTACCATTGTGATGCCAGGTTACTATTTCAACTCTTTTTTTATGGAATACATTACAACTGGGAACTTTCATGCGCTCAAAATAGAAACAAATGTTATTACTAATTGACGTTTTGATGCTTAAGCTTGATTGCCTACAATCACAACAATCACACGACAATTCCAATGCGTTTTTTTTAAATTAACTGTATATAAATTCCCTGTATATAAAAACATAATAATTAACATACAGGTCAAAAAGTGACAAATAAACAAAACATTTTCACGTATTATAAAGAACGAATTTAGAAATTTCAAGATTTGATAATACTTTCTAAAATTTATTATCGCGAAATCAAACATAAGCAGTAAATATTGAATTTTATCTTATATCAGTGTTTTATACGCGTGGCGCATGAAGTAAAATTTCGAGTTTAGAAATCCCTGAGTTTTGATTTCGTCGAAATCCAAATGATTAGGCTTTTCTAAACTCGAAATTTTACTTCATACTTAGTCTGGGAGTGGACAGTACTCGTTAGAATAATTCTGATAGGATTGAACACAAAAATGTAATACATCCACAAAATTACCACCAGAATCTGATTTAATCTAACTCAACTCCACAACACGTCATCAAAATGAAATACAACTCCACAAAATAAATTTTAACCTAACTCTAACTCCAACTAACATCTAATGTAACGTAACTCCACAAAGTAACATCTAACCTAACTCGACTCCACAGAGTGACATATAGCCTTACTAAACCCAACTCCACAAATACAATTCTAACTTAATTCCATAAAATTACATCTAAACTAACCTAATTCAACTCCGCAAAATAGATGTAACCTAACCTAACCAAACCCAATCCAACTTCACAAAATAAGTTCTAACCTAACTCCACAAAATAACATCTAACCTTACCTTACTCCAAAATGTGGCGTCTAACCAAATTCCAAAAATTGACATTTAATCCAAATCCAACTCCATATAATCGTCAATATTCTTAATTTTCATTTAAATTTCAAAGTAAAATGTAATTATTTTGCCATCGCCATACCGACAGTAATAACAACACACGACCAAATAAATTATATTATTAGCATAAATTGATAATTTTCCGTTTTTGACTATGAAATTGATATTTTATAAAAAAATCGGATGTATGTTGATATATGATGTAGGAACGATACAGTTATTTTAAGTCGGTGTTGTTGTTTCACTTTAAAACGTCAATTTATGTCATTACTTTAAAAATTTAATCGGATAACTTGCCTTCCTAATAAGTTTAGACTAGATATATTTTGGTTATACACGATTCCATTTGTTTCTGGATCTCGCCTAGCTATGGAAAAGTGACAGTTTAAGTATTGTAAATGGGGCTGGTTGTGTTTTAAATCAGGGTTTTTAAATGTCACTGTCAGATGTTCGATTTTAAGGTTATAATTTCTGACTATTGTGATCTTACACTGTTGCCTGTTTTACAAATTTTCAGATATAAAAGGATAATAATATGCAGTTTTAAGATTAACAAAATTTACTACTTGGTTTTTGTACATACAAACACAGCAATAATATTGTATATAACAAATATAATGAATTCGGCTCTGCAAACTTATTTCGTCATCCATTTGTATTTCTCGCTTGGGTCTTCCCGTTAACACATTTTGATCAACTTCATCCATCCACCTTAATTTTAGTCATTCTCTCTTCTGTTGGCCCTCAGTAATTTTTTGTAGAATTGCAAATTTATTCCCACCCTCTTGTGATACTGATAATTTTCATGTCAAACAATTTTTAAGCCCTCATTCCACTTTTATTATTTAGTCAAGAGAACCTGCATCTGAATCTTCTGATGTTTGTTCTGAGCCAGATTCCCCAAGCGAAATAATTAAAGGAGGAATGGTTTCAAAAGAAAGGTTCCCCATGTGTTTTGTCCAGTCATCCGAAATAAGTTTTTCACAATGATCACAGAAATTTTGCCACATATCGGATGTACATTTTGAGAGAGACTCAAGCCATAAATTCTGAACACGATCCTTAGATGGTTGCTTAGAATTTATGTGCTTATTGTAGTAAGTCTTACAAAACCCCCATGCCATTTCAATTGGATTGTATTGACAATGTATGGCGGTAATCTAAGAACTTTGTGCCCGTTCTTTCTCAAAATGTCATCAACTACGTAAATTTTGTCATTTGATCGAAAAGGTATAAATAAAGCCCATAGTTCCTTTTTGGTTAATTTTGGATTGAATTTTACATTGTGTTTAACCAACCACTCCTGCATTTCGCATTTCTTACAAGAAAATGAAGGAGTTTTGTCTAATTGCACAGAATGGTATGCAGCATTATCCATAATAACTACACATTTCCCTGAAAGCTTAGCCAAAGCAGGAATACGTTGATTAACCACCCAATTTTGAAAAGTATTACCATCCATTGTGGCATGGTAATCTCGGTCATTGTTTTTCGAATGTAATAAAAAATCGCACCCATCCAAAAACCCACCCCTATACCCAGCATGTAGAATGGTGAAGCGTTTGCCTTCATTTTTGAATTTAGTTGGATTACTTTTTATATCCGTTTCATGTACCCAGCGTCGAACCACGGATCCATTCTGATATATCCATGTTTCATCCAGGTATACGAATTGGATATCTTCACTGGAATTTTGATACTGTAAAAATTTTCTAAGGAAAATAATTTTAGCTGCAACAACATGTTTTTGTTCACAGAGAATTTTGCGCCCATTAATTAATTTTAATTTATACCCCATACTTTTAACAACCCTATAAAGTGTTGTTCTACTCCCATGGAACTCATAATTTTCTTTCATATCATTCAAAAGATCTCTCAAAGTAAAATACTGATTTCTAGAGTTATATTGCCAAATTAGTTGTTGCAGATCTTTTCTAGCTAGGTGATTCCAAAAATGGCTGTTTTTAGATCGTTTGCCAGAAGTAGTAGATTTCAATTCGTCAGGTCTTTGTCGTAAAATTAATTGTAATGAAGATCTCCCTACCTGAAACGTAATTATCTTAAATTAAATATATATGATAATTAAAATACTAGACATACCCCAAAAATATCTATTAAAATCGTAATAATATTGTGATGCTGTAGATTTTGATTACTTTGCCTAAAATGTTTGTAGGATTTCAGAATTTGTAACCTTTTTGATTCAGAGATAATCTTTGGCATGTTAATATTTAATATGTGGCTGAAATTATTTTTCACTTTGACATTGACACAGCATTGCAACACTAAATTAATTTGATTTAATAATAAAATGCTCGAAGAAGCGACCGCGTGGCGAAATAATTGTTGCAAGATTAACAATAAACCTCTTGAAAATTAAAAAGAGGATTACTTATGATATCATAAATTATTGCAACACTGTTAAAATAAGGAATCAGGAGTGGCAACTAATAAAAAATGTAAATGTTGATACTGCAACATAACAACACGAAAGCATGGCTAGGCGAGATCCAGAAACAAATGGAATGGTGTATAGATATATTTTGCTTAGATATATTTTGATAAGCTTAAACAATCGCAATAAAGTTAAACAATCGCGATCTTAACCTACAATTAATAACGTTTTACGATAAAAATTAGACTCGACTAACACACAAAACTAATGATTTGCCATTTCTTATACTTTAGACAGTTTTGATATTTTACGTTAAAAATGACACTCAATTCAGGGCCGGTTGCACCATATTAGTTAACCTCAAGTTCATCTCTTGAACTAGTTCAACATACATTTTCTATTGCACCATTCAGGTGAACTTGTTCAAGTCGCTCATATCACAAATGTGTGGTTATGTTTGACTAAAAAGTTAACCTGCGCGATCGTCAGGTTAACTGTTAAGTCAAACATAACCACACATTATATTTTGAATAATAATAATAGTAATCCCATTATAAAGTAATAATTTGTTGAAAATAACATATTTGTACATGTGATTAGTAGTAATTAGCTGTTATTAATTAGCTGTTGATAGTGCGTATATAAACAATTTTGTTATAAAAAATTACGAATAAACATTTCCCGCGCTTGATTACAAACGATCACGTGCGTCAAATATATGATATAAACTGAAAATTTCCTAAATTTATGAGTGTCAACTTGATAAAAATTATAAATGAACCGGTTCAACTGAACGCCATTCGGTGCAACCCGCGCCTTGTTCAACTCAAGTTCAATATCATCGAAAGTTCAACTGAACGTTTATCAATATTGATATTTATCAATAACCGGACACATGCCAATAGTGACAGGTGGCATAAGCCGGTGTTAGCCGAGGAAGACGACAATTTAGTCCAAGTACGACAGTTAACGGTATTACTTAAATGTCAATTTTGACATTGATAATATTACTTTTTGACAGTTTGTGATGTGTGGAAGATGTTTATTGTCATTAAACGTGAAAATGTCAACGATATCAAGTTAAAGATAAAATATCACCTTTATTGCAAATTGTTTTCAAGATTTCAAACACCTCGACTCGCTTGTTTTGACATTTAGAATAAAATTAAACAAGTAGGTAATTCTACAGATCTAAAACTTGAATTTGAAACTTCATTTTTTCTTCGGTTAGTGAAAATTATGCTTAATTAATATTGTCGAATTTGCCAATTTTTGTAGATTTGATCAATTTTGACTTTGGTGTTTATTTGTAATTTTTGCAATTTTGCCATTATTCCTTATTTTATTTATTGGTTATTTTTTAAATGTATTTGTTACTTTTTTATGTATAATATATTCCATTTGTTTCTGGATCTCGCCTAGCTATAGAAAAGTGACAGCTTAAGTATTGTAAATGGGGCTGGTTGTGTTTTAAATCAGGGTTTTTAAATGTCACTGTCAGATGTTCGATTTTAAGGTTATAATTTCTGACTATTGTGATCTTACACTGTTGCCTGTTTTACAAATTTTCAGATATAAAAGAATAATAATATGCAGTTTTAAGATTAACAAAATTTACTACTTGGTTTTTGTACATACAAACACAGCAATAATATTGTATATAACAAATATAATGAATTTGGCTCAGCAAACTTATACGTCATCCATTTGTATTTCTCGCTTGGGTCTTCCCGTTAACACATTTTGATCAACTCCATCCATCCACCTTAATTTTGGTCATTCTCTCTTCTGTTGGCCCTCAGTATTTTTTTGTAGAATTGCAAATTTATTCCCACCCTCTTGTGATACTGATAATTTTCATGTCAAACAATTTTTAAGCCTTCATTCCACTTTTATTATTTAGTCAAGAGAACCTACATCTGAATCTTCTGATGTTTGTTCTGAGCCAGATTCCCCAAGCGAAATAATAAAAGGAGGAATGGTTTCAAAAGAAAGGTTCCCCATGTGTTTTGTCCAGTCATCCGAAATAAGTTTTTCACAATGATCACAGAAATTTTGCCACATATCGGATGTACATTTTGAGAGAGACTCAAGCCATAAATTCTGAACACGATCCTTAGATGGTTGCTTAGAATTTATGTGCTTATTGTAGTAAGTCTTACAAAACCCCCATGCCATTTCAATTGGATTGTATTGACAATGGTATGGCGGTAATCTAAGAACTTCGTGCCCGTTCATTTTCAAAATGTCATCAACTACGTAAATTTTGTCATTTGATCGAAAAGGTATAAATAAAGCCCATAGTTCCTTTTTGGTTAATTTTGGATTGAATTTTACATTGTGTTTAACCAACCACTCCTGCATTTCGCATTTCTTACAAGAAAATGAAGGAGTTTTGTCTAATTGCACAGAATGGTATGCAGCATTATCCATAATAACTACACATTTCCCTGAAAGCTTAGCCAAAGCAGGAATAAGTTGATTAACCACCCAATTTTGAAAAGTATTACCATCCATTGTGGCATGGTAATCTCGGTCATTGTTTTTCGAATGTAATAAAAAATCGCACCCATCCAAAAACCCACCCCTATACCCAGCATGTAGAATGGTGAAGCGTTTGCCTTCATTTTTGAATTTAGTTGGATTACTTTTTATATCCGTTTCATGTACCCAGCTTCGAACCACGGATCCATTCTGATATATCCATGTTTCATCCAGGTATACGAATTGGATATCTTCACTGGAATTTTGATACTGTAAACATTTTCTAAGGAAAATAATTTTAGCTGCAACAACATGTTTTTGTTCACAGAGAATTTTGCGCCCATTAATTAATTTGAATTTATACCCCATACTTTTAACAACCCTATAAAGTGTTGTTCTACTCCCATGGAACTCATAATTTTCTTTCATATCATTCAAAAGATCTCTCAAAGTAAAATACTGATTTCTAGAGTTATATTGTCAAATTAGTTGTTGCAGATCTTTTCTAGCTAGGTGATTCCAAAAATGGCTGTTTTTAGATCGTTTACCAGAAGTAGTTGATTTCAATTCGTCAGGTCATTGTCGTAAAATTAATTGTAATGAAGATCTCCCTACCTGAAACGTAATTATCTTTAATTTAATATATATGATAATTAAAATACTAGACATACCCCAAAAATATCTATTAAAATCGTAATAATATTGTGATGCTGTAGATTTGGATTACTTTGCCAAAAATGTTTGTAGGATTTCAGAATTTGTAAGCTTTTTGATTCAGAGATAATCTTTGGCATGTTAATATTTAATATGTGCCTGAAATTATTTTTCACTTTGACATTGACACAGCATTGCAACACTAGATTAATTTGATTTAATAATAAAATGCTCGAAGAAGCGACCGCGTGGCGAAATAATTGTTGCAAGATTAACAATAAACCTTTTGAAAATTAAAAAGAGGATTACTTATGATATCATAAATTATTGCAACACTGTTAAAATAAGGAATCAGGAGTGGCAATTAATAAAAAATGTAAATGTTGATACTGCAACATAACAACACGAAAGCATGGCTAGGCGAGATCCAGAGACAAATGGAATATATCATATTTGTTGGTTTTTAAAAGTTTTATTTATAATAAGAAATATTTTCACATTTTTTTGTGATATTTGTTCTCAATAATAAAGAAATCGGAAAAATGTTACCGTTTTTTTTTTTAATTACCTAAACGTATTTTCTTAAAATAGTAATCCAGAGTTGAAATTATAAAATATAATCTACGTGTTTTTTTTTTTTATTCGTTTTAATGTAGATTCTATGAATTTTATGTTAATTTGATATTTTGCTGATTCTTTACAGTTTTTCAAAGACAATATTCTCCTAAACACGTTGATTTTATTGTATAATTTCAATTTTGGCTTAGTTCTAAGAAACTAAATCAAAAAAAAACTATTAAATTTTTCCGATTTTTGTTTTTTAGAAGAAAAAATATCACAAAAAAGTGTCGAAAATCATAAATGTTAGTGATAATAATTTTTATATTGGATATAACTGAAATTTAAATATCGGTACACAATATTTAAAAATATTAATTCACAGTTAAATATTGGTTTAATTTTATGAATGTATTTTATTATTGGATTAAATTCTATTCAATATGAATAATTTCTGATAATTTTGAACTTTTGCAATTTTGTTGAAAATCGTTCAATTTATTTTTTTCCTACGTTGCAATAAAAGTTGTTAAACTAATAATTTGTTATTCTGTGTGATTTAATTATTTACGTTGGTTCTTTGGTAGTTTATTTATTAAGCTTCATTTTACATAACTTCGGTATAATTTAAGTTTTTCCAGTTTGTTTGTCAAAGTTTAGTAACACATAAATAATACACTCGAATTTGTTTTCGTTCTAAATTTAAACTAAATAAATAACATCAACTTTGTTTATTTTATGTCATACATT
Source organism: Philonthus cognatus (assembly GCA_932526585.2). Taxonomy (NCBI): domain Eukaryota; kingdom Metazoa; phylum Arthropoda; class Insecta; order Coleoptera; family Staphylinidae; genus Philonthus; species Philonthus cognatus. The sequence continues at coordinate 18,909,731 of OW052244.1, read as the reverse complement.
TGACTGCAAAATAAGTTTTTGATTGATCATCTAACAAGGGTTTTCACTCCCAGATTAAGCATGAAGTAACATTTTGAGTTTAGAAAAGCCTGAAAATTTTTATTTGTTGGGGCGCGCGAGCGAAGCGAGGATTTTGGATTTTGGATTTGCTGAGGCGCGACTCGCTTCGCTCGCGCACCCCAGCAAATCCAAATTTTCAAGCTTTTCTAAACTCGAAATTTTACTTCATGTGCCACGCGTATAAATCACTAACTTCAAGTCAAATTTTTAACTAACTGGTTAGAGTGAAATAAATTTATTATGCCAATTATCAGTTCTTTAAATTACGGGGAAAGTGCTATGATGGACACCACTATTTTTCGATTTTGTTTATTATTATTTAATTCGTGCTCCGAACAAAACTAACAATTTGTCAATTCTTTAATCGTATAATTTGCATATTTATTATTATTTTTAATTAAAAAATGCACTGACTTTACGCTAAAAAACGCCGAATTTCCCCGACTTTTCCTGACGAATAAAATCCCCTGACTTTTCCGGTTTTCACGGTTTGTCGCCACCCTGTTAATCAATAGGTGAAACATGATTAAATTTTTTTTCCATTTTAAATTATGATAATATGATTGGTGTTTCGATTTTTTAAATGCACTTGATTCCGTACTCTTATATAAATAAAACAATTTAAACACTTTCAAATATATATTGTACAACACTATAATTGTTTCGTCACACTGTGGCTTCTTCGCCTAAAGAAGCCACATTGTGGCGAAATAATTGATACGTTATACAATATATATTTAAAAGTGTTTAAATTGTTTTATTTATATAAAAGTGAAGAATCAAGTGCATTTAAAAAATCGAAACACCAACCACTTTATCATAATTTCAATTTTAAAAAAAAATTGTTATACTTATATAAAAGTGAAGATAAACTTTCAACATTTATCAGCCTTATAATCAATTTTTTTAAGCACTTTATTTTGTTTTAATTTAAATAGTATTAGTGTTAAAAAATAATAACTTTTAATGAATGTAATATTGATGCGTGGACAAATAGACAATTGCTATAAAAATAGATTATTATTAACAAAATTATATATAACAATTCAAATCTTATAATTACCTATAAAAATAGAATAGAATAAAATGTCCTTATTTGACAATGACTTTTCACAAACACACAATAACAATTATACAAACATAGCCACCTACATTCATACAAAAAGAACAATAAATTATCAAATTTATACTTCCGCTGATCGAGAACTCTTTTTCCCAACTAAAAAGAGTAAGGCGCCAACTTGCAACTATGGAACAAATTGGCTTCTCTTCGTTTCTTGTTACATTCTTCTTCATAAATTGATTTGGAAACTCGTTTTTTATAACAAAAGGTCCACTTCTAACTTCATCCAGTTTGTTTCTATTTAATTTATTTCCATTTGACACATAGACTAAATCTCCTTCTGAAAAATCATATTCCTTCCTATTTTGATCTATTTTCTTCTTGTTTTTTCTGAAACTGTTTTCCGAATTTTCGAATGCCTCTTCTCTTTCTTCTTCTAAATTATATTTCCTTTCTAACAATTTTGGAACAATCTCAGACCTATCTCCATATAGCAAATATGCCGGTGAAAATTTTGTTGTGCCATGAATAGTACTATTATACTCCTTAACACATAATTCAGCGATTCTTGTCCATGGCATTTTATCGTTATTGCCATTTAATTTGCAACGTATTCTATTAGTCAAGGTCTGGTTTAGGCGTTCATTCAGTCCATTAGATTGTGGATTATCTACTGAAGTAAATATTAGATAATATGTTTACTTTTTAAGTATTCTTTAAATTTCGTAGAATTTAATGAACTATATTGATCTACTAACAGCATTTCTATTTGATTACCTTCTGTAATTGGATTAATTAATTTAATGAAATCATCAGCAATTTGTCTGCTTGACGTTAATATCCATGCATGTCTACTAAAGTGATCTACTAGCAAATGCAAATACTTCTTGACAGATCTATTGCCACCAAATCCACCGATTGTATCTATAGACATAATCTGGAACGGATATTTTGCCGGGCCTAATTTTGACAATAATCCAATTGCTGTGCGTGATCTAGATTTATTTTTTATACAAATTTCACAGTTTCTACAAAATTGTATTATCATATCATCCATATTCTTGAAATAGTAAAATGAGCGAATCTTTTCAGATATTTGATTGCTGCCAATGTGTCCATAAAATGTGTGAATTTTATTTATTAAATGTAAACCGAAATTTTGTGATACATAAATTCTTTTTCTATTATTTAATATTTTAAAATGTACATCACCCTCTTTTAACATCTGATTTGAACTTACAATTTCATTATGAATTGAATTTTGATCATTAATTATTTCTTCCAATTGTATCATATTCACCACTTTTAAGCAATCATCTAAATTTTCAAACGTCTCCAAAACTAGGTTTCTTGAAAAAGAGTCGGCTTCAATATTATCTTTTCCTTCCTTATAAACAACTTTAAAATTATACTGAGATAAATACAGCATCGGATCACCCATCGCTTCATCGGTTCGTGATTTTGATTTTAAATTCATAAGCGGTTTATGATCAGAAGTTACTATAAATTCTCTACCTATAAGATAATGTTGCCAATACAATATTGCCTTTTTGATTACAAGGCATTTCAAATACATTATTTCTTTCTTCATTTGACCTGGAGTTAGTTTCTTAGAAAAATATCCAACGATGTAAGATGCCATCTTCTAGAGGTTGCTTCAATACTGCACCCAAGCCAGAACGACTTGCATCTACTTCAATAACAATATCCTTTGCCTGATCATAAATGGTCAAAATCGGTATCGAGCATAGGTAACTTTTGATTTCTTTGAAGCTGTTTTCACATTCTGTAGTCCATATAAATTTTTCATTTTTCTTTAATAGATTATGTAATGGTGCTAATCTTTCTGTACAATGGTCTATGAATTTATGATAAAAATTAATCTTTCCTAATAATTGCCGAACCATTTTCTTTGTTGAAGGAAGCGCGAAATCTTTGATTGCAATTAGATTATTTTTAATTGGATAAACTTTACCATTCTCAATTACATGACCTAAATATTTAACCGAGGTTTTAGCAAAGTTGCATTTTAGATAATTTATTGTTTTTTTTGTATGTATGTAGGTGGCTATGTTTCAATAATTGTTATTGTGTGTTTGTGAAAAGTCATTGTCAAATAAGGACATTTTATTCTATTTGTAATATTGATGCGTGGACAAATAGACAATTGCTATAAAAATAGATTATTATTAACAAAATTATATATAACAATTCAAATCTTATAATTACCTATAAAAATAGAATAGAATAAAATATCCTTATTTGACAATGACTTTTCACAAACACACAATAACAATTATTAAAACATAGCCACCTACATACATACAAAAAGAACAATAAATTATCTAATTTATATGAATATATCCTTAAGTAGTTTTTCATTCATCAGTGTGTGAACACGTTTTTTTTTAAACTTTCAATTCAAATAACAACATTTCTTCAAACAAATAAAATGATTTTATTATAAGATAAATTCAAATTCAAAACTATTTGAATTAGAGAAAATAAGCTTACGCTTCTTATAGTTTGCACACTTTAAACATAATATATAAAATTACGAAAAAACTATTCGTTTTAAACGTCATAAGCAAAGCTATACTGAAGAGAGATAATTCTCGAAACGCGTCTATAGATGGCCTAAGACATTAGATTTAATCCAAGTCCTTTCACTTTTAATTTGTTGCTATCTCTCCTTTCATTTGAAATTAGTATTGTTTGTTGGTTTGAAGAGAAATTGACCTAAACGTTACATATAACTTAATAGAGCGTTGTAACAAATAAAATTAAATAAGATTTCATTGTATAATTCAATATCCGGAGGTGTATTTGCACGGAAAGTAGTTGTTTCAATGGATATTTCTCGTCTTAAGTTGTCTTATTAATTAAGACATTGTTTGCATTTTTACGAATAGTTTATTCGTAATTTTATATATTATGATTTTATTATAATCAAAATTCTCTAAATCGTTTCTACGGTTTATTAAATTATGATTTTTTTTTTGGCATAAAGTGATTTTTTTTATTAAATTGTTTTTATTTACATAAATTAGTTCATCATCAACTTTTTCATTAAATATTATTTTAATTCTTAGTAAATGACTAAATAACAATTAAACATATTATTTTTACTTCAAATAATATCTAACCAAACTTGATTTTTTGATAATTAATTACTTTACTTTAAATTATGAAAAGTAGATTTTTATAAAGAAAATTATTCTATAAGTATACTTTCTGGCATTTGTTATTTTTTTAAAAGTGTTCAGTTTAAAGTTCTAACGAGTATTTCCACTCCCAGATTAAGCATGAAGTAAAATTTCGAGTTTAGAAAAGCCTAAAAAATGGGATTTGGGCGCGGAGCGAAGCGTAGCGTCCAAATCCAAATTAGGCTTCTCTAAACTCGAAATTTTACTTCATGCGCCACGCGTATGAGACACTGTTTTAAAGTGAAGTTCAAAATAAAGTCTTTATGTTTGATCTGACGTTTATGTATGTATAAATTTTATACATACTTATTTCATGGAAATAAATTTCGCCCTTTCAAATGTTAATTAAATTACCACTAACAATACTATTTATATAACTAAAAAATAGTATAAATATAAATATTTACTTATAAGAATAATTATCAAGATCTGGTGATTTTTTATAATGTTGGATATTTGGTTGGTTACTCTGGTTGCAATTCTGCCTTTTGCCTTCAAAATAAATTTGAGGTTATGTTTTCCACATGGTTGCCATGTGCTTAATTACCCTATCATAAAGATTCATTAAGTAGTGAAACATTACTTTCGGCATTTTACTACCACCCTTCTGTCAAATAATTAATCAATCGCTGCAAGGCATTCATATATCAATGTCATTACATGACAAACAGTAGGGACCCCCAAATAATCAAATAACCTAAGAAAAAGAAATCCCAAATCTGGTTGGCCACTAAAAGAAAAAAACGAAATATAAACTTTGTTTTTGTTTAATATGACCAAACTTGGGGTGTATTTACTGCGAAGAGTTGCAGTCCTGCTTTAACAGTAGAATATGTTAAACATTAAACTTCGAGATGTTGGTAAATGATCATCAATGCGACAAATAAATCATAATTTGTCAAATAAATTGTCACGATGTAAAGATTTTTAAAAAAGAGAACACTACAACTTGCAACTTTACGACACATACAGTGATTTTTTCTTTTAAGTGTACTTTCACATATTCTATATAAACATTTGTAAAATTAATGAACATATGATCAGAAATAAGCAGTATATTTTGAACTTCACTTTAAATCAGTGTTTTATACGCGTGGCGCATGAAGTAAAATTTCGAGTTTAGAAAAGCCCGAAAATTTGTCTCGGGTCGCTGCGCGACCCTCGACAAATTTTCACGGGGCTTTTCTAAACTCGAAATTTTACTTCATGCTTATTCTGGGAGTGGAAAACACTCGTTAGAATTTTTAAATTGACAGTTTTTAATAAAATCACGAATGTCTGAAAAATCGTAACATGTATGTATACCTAAAAGAAAAAATCTTTGTATTTAGAACTTTTGTAAAATTTGAACATAAAAATGGGTAGATAATAAAGAAGACAGATATTCCTAAACAAAGAATATTACCTGATCCTTCAAGTATACCTGATCCTCAGAGACACTTTATTAAATTTGTAGTAGATACAAATAAATTGAGGCGGTGATAGGTAAATGCATTTGTAACCGTAATCTTTGTGAGTAAATAATATTGTACGGGCTTTTAATTTACATTAAAATTATTGGTTTTGGTAATTGCAAGTTTTAAAAAATTGATATTGTTGATTAATATTGTTGTTATGTTGTCAATTACCTTTCAATTTGTAGGTTATGTGAATGGAAATCTCACATTAATATGAATTGTCATATTATTGTCCGATTTCCCTTCACATAACCTACAAATCAAAAGTTACACAACATAACATGTGATTAATCTTGTCCTAACCTAAAACACACAACCTAAATACTTGAAATGTCAAATTTGATTGGTCATATTAAAAAAACAAATGATAATTACAAATATTTTGCAACTTGCAATTAAAAAAGCTAACAATATTAATCTAAATTAAGACCCCTGATTATTTATTACTATTTTCAATTCCACAATATTGGAAACATTACACGACTTGCATTAAATATTCTTTGGCAAATGTCCAGATTATTTTGTTTTGGCTAGAGCACGTTTTAAAAATGTAATTAGTATATTTATCGATTGCGCCAAATTTGCATTGCTGAACTAAATAGACAAAGAGAGAGAGAGAGAGAGAGATGAAACGCAATGGCATCAATGAAATCAATAAAATCTTCGGAACGAGATTACGTTCGTTAGAGCAATATTCAGAAAATAACTTAATTAGTCGATTGAAATTGGGAAACAAAATTACAGTTGCTTGTTTCATTATACGAAACTTGTTTTAAAAACATGCTGGTCCGTGTGTTGCGTGCGTGTGAGTGCATGTTTTATATGTTGTCAAGTGGGGGACTAGCATTTATTCAAACAGAGGAATCTACATACTGGTTTCCCAGAGACAATAGCCTTTGATTTACAGTCAGCATTTTAATTCAGGACATAATGTCTCTTTGATTTGTGACAATGCATTTCGAAAAACATTATCGGCGAACATATAAATCAACTAGGAGAATTCGCCCCGCGGGCCGTACAAGTTAAAACACAAAAAACAAAATCATAATAATCGAAATATTAAATGATTTAAAGAGACGTATTGGCTTTTGTTCCCACGGTGATCGGCTATTAACGTGCAATAAAACTGTACTTGTTCGTTTCTTTTTTAATTGTTTGCTTGGTGTAATGTAAATTAACTTGTCTTAGGTCTTGATAAATGCCCCATTAAAATTTACCTTGAATGCGAAAACGAGACCTAAATACTAATTAAAAATATTATTATTAGAGTTTCATTACACCATGTTTAATTAAATGATTGCAGATTTATTAAATATTGTGGAGTAAATAGAACTTGCCATAATTATCAAAATGTTTTTGTTTAATTATAATAATAATAATTGAAAACAAAATGTAACAGGGATTGGCATCAATCAAAGAATAAACGATTTGTTCGATATTTCCTTTTACCCACACAGAAAAGATCACTAAACCTATCAAATCTCTGTTTAGCAAACTGATGTAAATTCCTCTCGTGCAAAAAAAGGAAAAGATTGTAAAATCATTCTCTCCCCCTTTTTTATATTTTATTCTACCCTCCTACCCCTATCGTTTTCCCGTTAAAAGAATAGAGACTGTATAAAGAATCAATAGACCGGGGGCAATATTCATTTCAATTCGAAATTTGTCATTCATCCCAGAAATTGGATGGGAATTTATGATTGAAATGAATATTGGGATTTCGCCGGGGCAGAAAAGAATACGACTCTGCTAATAAAGGAATTAAAAATAAATGAAATGCACGGTGTATGATGTGTAATGTAAAAAACTGAATCGGTGTTTGTTTCCGAATTCGATGGAGGTTCGTTAAACTGAATAGGAATAAATAAAAAATGTCTTGTGCTAATGTTTATGATAATTGAGTGGTTCATTTTTTGTTAATGTACAAATAAATGCAAAATGTGCAGTTTCTCTATAAAATAGTAGTGTATGTTATAAAAAAAATATAATAAATTTACAGGTAAATGTTCCATTAAGTACTCGTATATACCGGGTGACCCATTTTAATTTATCCACTGGAATATCTTGTGAAATATGCATCGTAGAAAAAAATATTCCAAACAAAAGTTTAATGGTTTTGAGGGGGCCAACCGATCCTATAAAATGTTCGTCACCCCCACTCCCCGGGGGGTGGGAGAGGGGGGCAACTTTAGAATCTTAAATAGGAATCCCTATTTTTTATTTCAGATTCAGATTATACACCAAAAATGACGTAGGTTTTATACGAGAATTTTTTTTGAATTCGTGATAGATGGCGCTGTATTCGCTTAATTTATCCATTAGATTATCTCGACAAATATGCATCGTACAAATAAATGTCTCGAACAAAAGTTTAATGGTTTCGAGGTGGCCATCCGATCCCATGAAATGTTCGCCACGACTACCCTCCCGGGGGTGGAGGAGGGGGCAACTTTGAATTCTTAAATAGGAACCCCTATTTTGTATTTCTGATTCGGATTCTACGGCAAATATTATGTAGGTTTTATCCAAAACATTTTTTTGAATTCTTGATAGATGGCGGTGTAGTCGCAAAAATGAAGACGTTTCAGGAAAAAATGAAAAATTGCCTTCAAAAAATCAAAACAAACAATTCGACGACGCTTGCTTGGGTATTTTAATTCCGACTAGTTTTTCAACGGCATTTACGGGGACCGTGAGTCGTGGAATGAAAATAAGTAATAATAAGTATGTAAAATATACTTCACGAGTCTTTTTAACTCCTGGTAGATAAATAAATCTTGTTTTTTGTCAACGGGCAGACGGATTGCAACACAAAATACCTATTCATAATTTTGTTCACTATCGACATAGGAAGCGTCATCTTACCGCCGGCATGTTAGGTCGGATTTTTAAAATTTATTTAAACATTAGTCTTTTTGCAATAATTCTTTTGTACATCAAGTAGCCCTAACAAGGGCTGACATTTCAACAGCCATTTAAGCAATTAGATGCTCAAAAGTCGCACCATTGTTCTCATGACAAAGATGAATTCGACGTTCAAAATTCCTCACTGTATGCAAAAGGGTGTTGCGCGGAATACTGTTGCACGCAGCTTGGATCCTTTGAATCATGTCGTCTCTAGTAGTTGGTCTTTCTCGATAGACAGTATCTTTCAGGAACCCCCACAAGTAGAAGTCGGGAGCTGTCAGATCTGGTGACCTTGCTGGCCATCTAATTGTACCCCCTCTCCCTATCCACTCGCCAGGATACGTTTGGTCTAAATATGTTTTCACTATATTTGCAAAATGTGGAGGAGCACCATCTTGCTGAAACCACAGTCTCATCCTTGTCTCCAGATCCACATGTTCGATTAAGCCGGGAAGATCGTCTCGAAGAAAATTCAAGTAATTCGCACCGGTTACAGTGCCCTCGAAAAAATATGGACCGATTAAGTACCCGTTGACAATACCGCACCACACATTCACAGTCCAGCGGTGTTGGTGGTCCACTTGCTTCATCCACTGAGGGTTTTCCGGCGACCAATAGTGACTGTTATGGAGATTCAATAACCCGTCACTGCGGAATGTAGCCTCGTCAGAAAACATCACGAATTTGAAAAAGTCTGCGTCATTCTGCATTTGCTGTATTGCCCACTGACAAAACATTTGCCGTTGTTCATGATCCTGTTCACTTAATGCCTGGTTCAAACACACGTGGTACGGGTGATACTTCGAGTGTTTTAAATATCTTCTCGCAGTCACTCTCGGGATGCCAATTTGGTGCTGTATTTCGCGAAGTGATATCTGGGGGTTCAAATGGATCATCGCTAAAACTGTTAAAATCAATACGATGATCATTGATGGGGTTTCGCTGTCGACGTTGAATATTTCCTCTCCTACATCTCGATTCAATATGACGAATCGCTGAATGATTGGGATGATGCTGCCGTTGGGGAAATCGTCTTCTGTATAATGCCGCAGCTCTTCGATAAGAATGGCGACATTCTCCTAGGACAAGGAGTATATCCACCGTTTCATTCGGAGAATAATCGCTCATTCCGGATTCTTCTACAAAGCGTTCTCAGTTCTCACGTCACAAGACATCGAGGTTTGTGTACGAAGTGTCAGAAAAACTAGTCGGAATTAAAATACCCAAGCAAGCGTCGTCGAATTGTTTGTTTTGATTTTTTGAAGGCAATTTTTCATTTTTTCCGGAAACGTCTTCATTTTTGCGACTACACCGCCATCTATCAAGAATTCAAAAAAATGTTTTGGATAAAACCTACATAATATTTGCCGTAGAATCCGAATCAGAAATACAAAATAGGGGTTCCTATTTAAGAATTCAAAGTTGCCCCCCTCCTCCACCCCCGGGAGGGTAGTCGTGGCGAATATTTCATGGGATCGGATGGCCACCTCGAAACCATTAAACTTTTGTTCGAGACATTTATTTGTACGATGCATATTTGTCGAGATAATCTAATGGATAAATTAAGCGAATACAGCGCCATCTATCACGAATTCAAAAAAAATTCTCGTATAAAACCTACGTCATTTTTGGTGTATAATCTGAATCTGAAATAAAAAATAGGGATTCCTATTTAAGATTCTAAAGTTGCCCCCCTCTCCAACCCCCCGGGGAGTGGGGGTGACGAACATTTTATAGGATCGGTTGGCCCCCTCGAAACCATTAAACTTTTGTTTGGAATATTTTTTTCTACGATGCATATTTCACAAGATATTCCAGTGGATAAATTAAAATGGGTCACCCGGTATATATATATTCCAAAACAAATTGATTTAATCGTTAGAATTTTTTAAGATTTGGTTAGATAGCATAAGTATTTGTACTTGAGATTAAGCATAGGTTTTGAACTAGTGTTTCCAATCCCAGATTAAGTGTAAAGTAAAATATTGAATTTAGAAAAGCCTGAAAATTTGGATTGGTCGCGTAGCGATTAAACAAAATTTTCAGGCTATTCTAAACTGGAAATTTCACTTCATGCGCCATGCGTGTAAAACACTGATTTTAAGTGAAGTTCAAAATATACTGGAACTTCACTTAAAATCAGTGTTTTATACGCGTTGCGCATGAATTAAAATTTCGAGTTTAGAAAAGCCTGAAAATTTGGTTTGGTCGCTTCGCTTCGCTTCGTTTCGCTTCGCTTCGCTTCGCTTCGCTTCGTTTCGCTTCGCTACGCGAGCAAACCAAACTTTCAGGCTTATCTAAACTCGAAATTTTACTTCATGCTTAATCTGGGAGTGGAAACACTAGTTCAAAACTTTAATTAAACGCTTTTATAAAATAGAAACATTCCTGATAATTTGCAGTGCATACATTATGTATATTTAAGTGAAAAATTCCTATTATGTAATATAATAAGTAATTCTGAGAAATCATAGAAAGTGGAAAATTTAACCTATAATCAACTTCTACAGTTAGCTCCATTATTTCTTAACATAAGATAATGCAAAAAATAGAAATTCTCTACTAAGCCTAAATAGTGCTTAGTGAAGTCCTTAAAACTATTAACTACCTGGCCTTAAAAGGTCTGTTTAAATATTTTGTATTCAAATCTGACGTTTCTTAAATATTTAGCAATTTATTTTAAAGAAAACACAAATGTTTAAGTATTCTAATGTGATAACAATGTTTTGTTTCTTAAATATTTAAGCAACTGTAATTTCCTTTACAGTCAAATAATTTTGTATTACTTATCTAAGTTTCTAAAGTTTATTATTGCTTTAGTATTTTTTAAAAATTATGTCAATCATTATGATTTTAAGCGATTTCGAAAAAATAATACACAAATTATTAGCACCCTATAAAAATACATGTATGTGCAACTGTATTTTCGCTACTAGTTTACCAATTTTTTTGTTACTACATCGGAACAAAGTTTATTCATTTCTTAACAATTTCTGTGAGTATTAGTGAAATCCACATTTAAAAAAAAGTTGTGATAAATATTAAAAAAACACTTGTTTGTTTCACGTTTCACGTTAGTGAAACAAACCAAGTGCTTTTTATTTAAAATTTTATTTTATTCATGTTTCACCAAGTGAATATGACAACATAGTGATAGATTAGAAGCTCAGAAATATATTTTTGCCCTGAAGAATAAATATTTTGCGAAATGTTAAAATACATTTTTTGGTTAACTAATTCGCACATTTTTTTGAAAACTGTCGCTTTCCCCGAAACCTTACTAATAGTTTTGACTGCCTAACGGCAAAATCTACAATAATGTCATTTAATAAAATACCTACTCAAATTTCAGTCAATTTGGTACAACTATACTTTTACTGATAATCAACAAATTTTGTGTTTTTTTTTTTAAACGTAATAGCATAGTTTCCTAACAATTTATGAAATAAATATCGAAACTAGACATTTGAAAGATTTTTTTTAAAATTATTTTCTGCAGGTATTTTTAGTCAATAGTTTGGTTTAAAAGGGGCGAAATGTGTGTTTTCTTAAAACAAATGGTTCAAAAATAAATAAATTTTATTTTTAAGTAGAAAAAACAAATTTGTTTGTCTTTTAGAAAAATTGTGGTTGCTCATTACAATTTCTCCAAGAGGCAGACAAATTTATTTTTACCTACGTTACAATAACAATTATTCATTTTTAAACGATTCATTTTAAGAAAATAAATACATTAGAAGTTTTAAACCAAAAAATTGACTTAAAAATATCTGCTAAGAATAGATTTTTAAAAAAATCCACAAAATGTCTGGTTTTGATATTTTTTTATTTTTCAGAAATTTTTAAGAAATTTATACTTTGCTTTAACGTTAAAAAACACAAAAGCACTTTTAAACCAAAATATTTTAATTAATACCTACAATAAGTTGTTAATTTTTAGGGCAAACAAAGTAATATTTCTAAAAATTGGAAATAATGCAAATTTGAATAGTTCAATAAAAATTAGAATTATTTGCTTGGTTTTGGTTTAAACATTTTAAGCACAAAACTATACCTTCTTGTTGTAAAAAATTAACGATGTGTGCTGTACTGAAATAAAGAATCACATTCATGATATTTTGAAAAAAATACCGCAAAAATTATCAAAAAAGCTAAAACAGGACCTTAAACTTCTAAATAAGTATTAAAATACAGAGAATGTTTCTTTTAAGTGTTAGTAGTATACATTATCCGGACTCCATATAATAGATTAAATCGCACTCAAAATAGTACGCGTTCTTACGGCATTAAATTATACAATGCCCTTCCTTCCAGGTATAAGAAATTGAATCTCGTTAATTTTAAGCACGAAATAAAAAATATGTTACTGCTTAACTCGTATTATTCTCTGGATGAATACTTTGTTAGATATAAGTGATTAATAATTATATGCATATACACTTCTGCTTTTGTGACGTATGTACCTGTGGTCAGAAATAAATAAATATTATTATTATTATCAAGCATTCATTGTTGTTTAAAAGCTTCTAACGAGTTTTGCACTTCTTGATTAGGCATAAAGTAACATTTCGAGTTTAGAAAAGCCTGCATATTTGGCCCAACTTAATTTTCATGCTTTTCTAAACTCGAAATTTTACTTTATGCGCCACGCGTATAAAACACTGAATTATTGTGAAGTTCTAAATATACAGCTTGTGTTTGATCTGAAGATAATAAATTTTATAAACATTTATTTCATCTAAACCAAACCTTGTGCTTTCAAAATTCAAGTGCGCAAAGCAATTGGCGTTGAAAGAAAATCTTGAATGAAGAAATTTTGATTTTGCAAACAAAAAAAAAACATCGGAATAATTGCAGGTATTACCTTTGCCCTTTGGAACAATTTTGTTGGCCAGCCCTGACTGAATAGATAGTATAAAAACTTAAATAAGTATGATATTTTTAACTTATAACAAATTGTTTATTCTTCTATTACTAAGGTAAATATAGTTCATCTGAATTACATAAAATTACTAATTTCCAATAAAGTCAAATGCATTTTTGGTTATTGTTTGTTTGTTCTATTGGCATTTTACCATTTAGCCACTAACGCTGATTTGAAATGAAACTCTTACAAAATTTATGAATTTTAAATATCATAGTGTGTTATTAATAATAATTAATAATAATAATTAAACAATGTACAAGGATCCATTATATGAAGTAAATTCATAAAGACGTACGTAGAATACTTGTTTACGCCTGTGGCGATTTGATTTAAAATAATTAAACTTAAGATTTATAATACATTTCTATATTACAAAAAAAATGAGTATGATATATATACAAACAATAACAATTGAAACAAATATGTCTGTACAGTAAGTAATGCAAAGAAACATGTTAAAATAAGCAAAAATTGGATATAATTTTACAGTTGAAAAGTACAAGTCCACAGAGATAAATATAACTTAATCAATCGGCGGTTAGAGAAAAAGTGTCTGGTATTAGCTTTTGAGTGATGCGGGTAATTAACTGTTTTGTGGAAACGCACGACTTTTCAAAAACCACTCTATTGTAACACGCATCAAGATACAGGCATAAATGAATTCTAATACTAGTTTACAATATTTATATGGATATGAATTGATTACTAATTAAATTACAGATTGCTTATTAGTAAATATTGCAATAAGTTATATGATGTTGACACAGAACTCCTTCCCTTTTAAATGGAAAGATTGAGCAGGTGAGATCTTCGATTCTTCATCGTTGTTTTGGGATTGCATCCTCCTTCTTCTTTGATTTAAGAAAATGTATGCCCTGTAGAGTGCCAACGACGTGGTCATACTTCCAATTATGGCTAATATGATCCATGGAATGGTTTCGGTTGTTTTGGTTCCCTGGTCATGTGGATTCGCTTGGAAATTGTTAATTTGTTTGCTTAGGTCGTATATTTATTCTAAGTTTATCTAATCCAAATGTAGGCTTGTATAACTAGCTTTATGCTAGTTAATCATGTCCAGTTTGAGTGGAGGCAAGATGTATGGCTCTCTGTCTTGAAGTTTTATTTTGTTATATATCGTCTGGTTTTCGACATATATTCGACATATACTGCACGTCGGTGGAATTGTTATTAGACTTAGTCCATTTCTAGTAGAATAGTGTTTTTCTTTGCAGTTGAATGCCTTTTTATGTCGAGATGATACAGTGTAGCTTGGAGGCAGTTGTTCCACAATGTTTTTTTTATGTATGTTGCGGTTAACACATATTTCTCTTGGTTGGTCGACTTGATGTAACTTGGAATACAATCGTCATGATTTGAAATTTTTGGTTTGGTACAGATGTAGACATTTTCCAATTTTGGACATTCGGTGATTCATCCAAATTTTCTTGTTCGTTTAGTGCCAGGTAGGGATAATTTATAATTTTTGTAAAGTTTTTGAAGGTTATTGGAGATAGTTCGTATAAGTGATAATTGTAAGGTTTAGTGATCGGGAAATGGTTATTTGTAGACTTGCTAGTTGGTAGTAGGTTCTATTATCTTTTAATTTAATTATTTGGTTGGAATTGTAATAGTTTGGAAGCAAACTTAGAATCATTGATAGATAGGTATAACTAATTCCAACACTCTATAGTGTGTTTTATTTAGCAAACATTATTGAGTCTTCGATGTTGTCTAAAGTTGTAATTAGGAGTTGACCGTATAAAATTATTTGATTAAGCAACGCTTGTAATGTTAAGTATTTGTCGAATGAATATACTGCGTTTGAAAGATAAGTTTCTAATTCTTTAATTTTGATTGCAGTATTCTTTTGGTTGATGTCAAGAATTGAAATGCTCTTATTAAAATTGTTTATCATTTGCTTAGTCAATGTAATTTGTTGTAGAGAATTACCTTATATGGTTTTGAAATTATTTTCTAATATTTTTATACTCTGCTCATAATAACCTTATCTTCGTTATCGAGAGTGCCAAATATCCATTTACTTACACTGCCGACAATGTTTACTAGTGCTCGTTTTCGTCAGTTTTGAGGTTTGATTTTTTCTAATTTTTGGCATGCGTCGTTAATGACATAAGTCGCATGATCAATTAACTCTGAGAGAGCTAGAAAGTTTACAGATGAATTATTTTTAAACAATGAATTTTGAAGGGTTTTCTTAATAGTCAAAAGTTGTTTTTAAGAGTTTGGGTTTGATTTGACGCGATGAGACCAATTTGGCAATATGGAGCCTGAATGGTAATTTACTAACAGTAATCGGCGAAATTTTAACTTCTTGTTGGGTTATTTGCTGGATCCAAATGATAACTAGGAAGATTTTGATTGTCTTCATTCTTTAAATGATTGGAGTCAATTAGTTTTCTTGGTTTTTCGATTATGTTTTTATGAAGAGTTTGGTGAGTAGGTTTTTATAATGATTTTTTTCTTCGTTGTTATCTTTTGCTTTGCTATAAAGAATGTTTAGCAATTTCTTATGTTTATCTGTATATTCGTTTAACATGTCTTCCGTGCTTTCGAGGGTTCTCTCTGTATTACCGTAATCTATTTCGATATGGGAACATTTTGTTGAACTGTGAATTGCGTTGTTATAAAATATAATATCATGTTTCAATATACTCTCTATATAGTCATTCGGGTATTGTTGTATCAAGCATCTTACTGAGTCTGCTAAAGTTAAATGAAACCGTTCTACAGGAGAGTTGCTGTTTGAGTTCCTAAAGTGGTGAAGTGAAGATTAATTTTATGTAATTTGCAAAATTCTTCTAGAGGCTTGTTATTGAATTCGTCACCATGGTTGGTAATCATTTTTCGAGTTATTCTATGATGAGAAATATAGGTCAAGAGGTTATTTATTACGTTTTTGTTGATGATAGCATCGATAGCATTGGACGTGTATCAACAGGTTTTTAGTAAGTTTCAGTGAACTAAAATTTTATCTTTGGAGGGTGTCTTTCGTATTTATCGGTCTGACAAATTTCGCATCTATTTATGTATTTTTGGACCATTTATATATATTGGGCCAGTAGTAGTTTTTACTTAATTGTTGGATTGTTTATACCAAGATGGCAGCTCTTTGTTTCGTGATAATATTGGATTTTTAAATTTTGTTCGTTGACGTCTGTAATATCTGATAATATTTTAATAGATGCGTAGTCAATTTTAATGAATTTGGTTTTAAAGTGTGACTGAATAATGTTGACTGTCTTTGTCATTAAGTTTTCTTCTTCAAAGTAGATGGCGTAAGACTTTTGTGCTGAAATTTGAGTGTATGTGAATTTAATTAATTCAGATTTAAAATTAGTTTTAGCGATTGATACTATAGTTTCTTCTTTGGTAGCGAAAGGTTTAAAGGATTTTATAAAAGTTTGATCGGTGTCATTGGTTTTCATAACAATTTGATAATGAAATATGTTAAATGTCTTTTCAGAAATAGGTATTTTGAGTATTAGGTGTTCAAGAGAAGTATGCACTGTTTCGTTTGTGTCGTGTCGTCGGATAACATCTTGAAGAATGTTAATGCGATTTGATTTAGTTTGCCGTGCTGTACCAACAATTTGCTCTACTTCATTTTGTGGTATATTTTGAGTGATGCGGGTAATTGTAACACGCATGAAGATGCAAGCATAACTGAATTCTATTACTAATTTACAATATTTATATAGATAAGAATTGATTACCAATTAAATTACTAAATTCCTTATTAGTTGATATTGCAATAAGTCAGGTGCGGTCGTTTATCAGGATTGCTGACGTGTTCTCTGGGTGGTCATAAAGGTATCATATGATGTTGACACATACAGCGTGTAAACGAACTACTGTACAGGCTCTCTACCACATAAGGGGCAGCGTTTAAATAAACAATACCTGCATTTGAAATTATCATACCTTTAGTAGATAGGTCAGAAATAATTATTAAATATAATTAATAATAATAGGCCACATGTTTGTGGTATCTGGTATACGCGCACATTGCGTATTTTAAGAGAGATTCCACATAGACTGGTAGTTTTTAAACGATTTGGATATCGAATTACACCACCCAAAGAAAAGTGGGTCAGATTGTGAAGAATTATGTCTATGTTATCGTTTTCATAAGTACCCATTGCTGACTAAATTCCGAATATTTTCTAAACGTGTTAATGAAATTCAATATTTTTCCTTATTAGGTTCACACTTCACTTTATCTCCACTCTTATTGAAATGTTAAGATAAGAGCGGCGAAGGTGGATGATTTTTAAACATAAAAATAGTTTGCTGTTTAGTCTATGGTGAAACTTATTCCATGAAACATCTACATTTTGTAACATGGCGCGATACGTTTAATTCAAACATTCAATTGGCCGACATGTTTCTCATTTACGGTGAAACTCGGTGTAATTCCGCGGAAGCTGTAAGAATTTATCAAGAGCGATTTCCTGAACGACACTTACCACCGCCAAACCGATTTAGAAATTTATTACAAAGAGCACGCGACACTGGAAGTTTGCAGCCCGTCGCCGGAGCCGTCGGAGGTGGTGACCGTCCAATGCGATATTTGCGAGCGGAAGATGAAATTTTGAATCTGTTGGAAGCGGATCCTGGTTTAAGTACCCGTATTATCGCCGCTCAACTAAATGTATCGCACACATTTGTCAGCAGTGTTATACGAGACAATAATTTTTATCCGTATCACTACCAGCGTGTACAACATCTTCAACCCCATGATTTTCCCAAAAGAATTGCATTTTGTCAATGGATTTTGGCACAAAATTTTCAAAATCCTAACTTTACCAAAGACATTTTAGTGACCGGCGAATCGTGCTTTACGCGTAATGGAAGTTTAATTTCCATAATATGCATGTTTATGCAATAGAAAATCCTCGTGTTATGCGTAGAACTCATTTCCAGCATCGCTTCTCCCTTAATATCTGGGCAGGCATTTTAAATGATCAATTAATTGGGCCATTTATGTTCCCATTTAATTTGAATGGAAACCGATATTTACGATTTTTGCAAGATGACCTTTTAGATCTTCTAGAAAATGTACCCTTAGCGGTTCTTAGAAAAATGTGGTATTTGCAAGATGGTGCGCCAGCTCACTATGAAAGGCGCGTTAGAAGATATTTGGATGATGAGTTTCCAGGACGTTGGGTTGGTCGTGGAGGCCCTGTACCATGGCCTCCAAGAAGACTGGATTTAAACCCCTTAGATTTTTTTCTTTGGGGATACTTTAAAAGTGAAGTCTACACTACGGAAATTGACAATGCTGAAATGCTGACACAACGAGTAAATGCCGCGGCTAATACCATTCGTGAAAAACCTCGTGAAATGTTTGCTACTGTTCGTGCAAATTGGATACGTAGAGCCCAAATGTGCATTGAGTGCGGCGGACGTCAATTTGAACACTTATTGTGATTTTTTTTATACGTGACCCAGTTTCATCTAGTAATTCTAGACAGTGTGTGTGTAGTGCGTGCTAAGTGATTTATACGTCTCGCAGTAGTAACAGTAAATAAACAATACCACAAATGAGTGACCTAGTTTCATCTAGTCATTCGAGACAGCGTGCGTGTTAAGTGCGAAGTGATTTATGCGCCTCGCAGTAGTAAAAGTAAATAAAAAATACAACAACTTACGCATCCACGAAAAACATCATGAACACAGGTAACCAGAAGTTCTCAAAAAGTAAAAATGCATGAAAAATTATGAAAAATCCAATATTTTTTTTCCGATTTTATTTTTGCTGCAATTGGTGTCAAAATATTTTGTGTATACGCCCTTAAGAGGATGTACATTAGTTCGATTACACGCTGTATAGTTGCATATTTACGACAACTGATCATAAACCTTCAGCTAGGGATTATCTCCGGTTGCCTGCAATGAAGCACGTATTGGCAGTACACCATTGTCCGAATCAAAATTTTGCTAAAATGGTTTATGATCCGTTTGTTGGGATACAGGGCGTACTAGACTGTCTTAAAATGAGCTTCGGATAAAAACGAGCTATAAAATATAAATCGTGCACAAATGTAAACGAATGTTACAAATTTCACAATATAGGAAATTTTAAATTTATAATTTATGCGCTTTGGTTAAGCGGTACGAACAGTACTTTTTAATGTTTTTAATTTATTTTATTTTCTGGTTTGGTCTACTGAAGATGATTTCCGAGAATGATTGTATGTAATCCAAACTAGTCCACCAAATAAAATAAATTAAAAATATTAATAAGTGCTCCCAATACCTGCGTACCTCATTATTAATAATATTTTTCCCTCTTTCGTAAAAATATACCTAAATCATATAACGACAATAATATGATTCAATGCGCATAGATAAAAATTTCTTAAAAGGTAATGGGTATTGCCACATAACAATAATTGCAATAATGTTGCCGACTATTGAAGTTATTTTAGATCGCACAGAATAATAATTTGAACGTATTTGATTAAGAAAAAAAAATGAGTTCATTTAATTAATGACAGAGTAACTAATTAATGATGTTTATTATGCAATAATAGACAAACCTGTATTTATAAAAATAAATAGTGAAGCAGATGATTAAATCACGTTACACTAATTACTCGAAATTCCGGATATAACGAGCACAATAAATTACACCTTTTTTACGGCTCAATAAATTGTTTTATCTATTCCGGCCGTGCACGGTACACATAATGAATCAAAATAAAAAGTAAATAACGCAGTAAAAATAAACGTAAATATTTATTGATGTTAGATAAGAGGGAATTGATAAGGGGAATAAGAAAATGTATCTGGAATCGGATTTTTATGATATAGTATACGATTATGCGGAGGGTGGGTTGCGGATAATAGAGGAAGAGAGAAATTGGGTCGTTTATAAATGGGCATTGGAAATGGTTCAGATAATATATGAATTTAAAATAAAAGTTTTATTATAATAAAACAATAAAGTATTAATTAAACCTTGACACAAATCTTCGGACAGGAACCTTTCACAATGTGATTAATTAAGTTTATCAATATTTAGATATTGCAGAAAATAAATTAAATTCAAGACGTAATTACACTACTTTATCAATATAAAACATTTTATTAAAGCAAGCACGAAGTTTGTACTTTCTTTATTCAGTTTTTTTTAAATATTTTATTGCTAAATAAGGATAGAGTTAAGACGACAATATGCAGAATTTTATACGTTTAGATAGCGATCGGTTTCCTTTTAATAAGTCCCTTTTATACTGACGTTCACTGCTATTGTATTAAATTGACAAAAACGAGTGTTTTCCACTCCCAGATTAAGCATGAAGTATATTTGCAGGCTTTTCTAAACACGAAATTTTACTTTATGCGTCACGCATACAAAACATTAAACTTCGTATATATATATATATATATATATATCACTGATTCTTCGGGTTTGGTCCCGCGTATTTTCTTGGCTCTGGTCCATTTTATTTTTAATTCGACGTTTCGATGACGTCGCAGTCATCATCGTCAGGAATAACTATCAAAATTCCATTGCTCTAGCAACCACTTGTTTGACTTTTACGTACTACTTGATGCGTGAATTTCTTGTTTGGCTTCGTGTTACTCTTCTGTTTTGTTCTTCTAATGATGTAGTAGTGACAATTTCAATATTATTTTCGGAAGGGGTTGGATTTTGAATTTATAACTTCACAACATTTCAGTGTTTTATACGCGTGGCGCATGAAGTAAAATTACGAGTTTAGAAAAGCCCCGTGAAAATTTGTCTCGGGTCGCTAGCGCGACCCTCGACAAATATTCTACGCGGGGCTTTTCTAAACTCGAAATTTTACTTCATGCTTAGTCTGAGAGTGGAAACACTCGTTCGAACTTTAAATTTAACACTTTTATAAAATCGACGAATGTAATATAATAAATCATTCATTGAAATCATAGAATAAGATGCAACATTTTACCTATAATCAACTTTTAGAGTTAACTTTATAACTTGCTCGGCTCTTAATGAGTTAATATTCTATTCTTAGGTAAAACAGAATTTATTAAATTTTAAAATTGCATTTAATATAATAACAACCTGTGAATAAATCGACAAGAATCTAGAAATATCGAAAATCTTGACACGTTGAAAATGTTGTCGGTCCACTCCTACACTAAGCATGAAGTAAAATTCGAGTTCAGAAAACAAGTAGAAAATTTGTCGGGGCGCTAGCGACCCGAGATAAATTTTTTCGTCGCTTTTCTAAACTCGAAATTTTACTTCATGCGCCATGCGTATGAAACACTGAAATATTGTAAAGTTTAAAATATACTAGCCTTCATTTTGTTCGGTTGGTTGACAAATTGTGTTTATAATTTTGATCAGTGTTAAAAGTCCAATTTTGTTTCAAGGCACACTACATTTATTGCCAAAAAATCATGGGAACAAGATATATTATACATTTCGCTTGCTTAAATATTAAATTAAAATCAACATATCGAGCATAATTGGATTCAGAAAAACAATGTCCAACATAATAAAATTAGAAAAGTATATGCAGCCATTTAAAAATTTAAAGTTTACTTTTATTTGGCAATGAAGTTAATTTTGAAAAAATATATATTTAGTGTCAATTTATGGTATTTATTTATTTATTGAATAAACGTATATACTTTTTAAAATTTACAAAAATTGTAATACTTCTGGACAAATATATTAATATAAAGAAACTAATGATAATAATATAGCGTACATGCTGAATTGTGGCTAGAGTATTATTAATGTAACATAACTAGACAAATACAATATGCGATGTTATGAATTTATCGAAGACGCCGCCAAAAAGCAACGTTTCCGAAATACATTTCGTGATAAATTAAATAAATCGATGCAATTTGGCAATGAATTATATATGCGCATTGCTCTAGAAATTGAATTATTGTAACCGTAACTAGTGGTATGGAATCCTAAATATAAGTTGATGTCTCCGTAGTTGTGGAGGTAAAGTACTAAAATTTAACTGGGCTAAAAGATCACTACAGTTTCGAAATCCGTTGAGTATATTATATAAAACACACAAATCTGCTACTAATCTACGTGTTAGTAAATATGGAATATTTAATATTGTATTAATATCGCTTCTGTCATTATCACTGAAGCTTATACGGTAAGAATAAATTTTTAAAATTTTTAATTGCACACCTCCTATCTTAAGAACATCATAATCTATAAAAGGTGACCACACAGGAGAAGCGTAGTCCAACACTCGACGGGCAATAGTTAAATATCATAGTCGTAATGTGTGCCTTTCTTTTGCTGTACTTACTATTGAAGCTATTTGATTTTTAAAGGACACTTTGCTATCAAATAATACACCTAAATCGTTTATAACATCAACATTGGCGAGAATCTTTTTGTTAATTACATAGTCAATGTTTCTTTTTTACGAGAGAACGTAATTTTACTACATTATTTAATATTTAAATATAGCTTGTTAGTAAAACACCAATGTTCTAAAGACGACAGATCTTGTAATGTTTTGCAGTCATTTACATTTGAAATAGTTCTAAATATTTTCAGATCATCAGCATACATGAGAAAACTAGAGGTGTTTAAATACAGTACAATATCATTAACAAAAATTAAGAAAATCAGCGGTCCATAGTGTGAGCCTTGAGGCACATCACACGAGACATTAATACATTTAGAAAGACAATTATCCACTTTAACAAATTGTGTTCTTTTACATAAAAAACTTGTAATCCACTTAACTGTATTGTAACGCAGACCAACGTTGGATAGTTTCTCTTGTAATAAATCATAATAATAATAATAATAATAATAATAATATCCTTTATTGACCATATAAAACAATACAAATTATGCACATACAAGTATAGAAACGTTACACAAATTACAAGTAATAATGGTCAAATGGACTTGAATCAGTTTCACTATTGCACACGATCGAAAGCCTTGGAGAAGTCTGTATATATACAATCCATTTGCAAACCGGCTTCTAATGTATTGGTTAAAGATGAGTTGAACAATAGTAGGTTAGTTAGAGTTGAACGTCAGATACAGAATCCATGTTGCTGGGGGATTAATAAGTTCTTGCATGTCCATTTTAATTGTGTAGCGACAAGATTGTCCAATAATTTTGCAATGGTTGATTGTATGAAGATGCCCCTATAGTTTCTGAAATCCGCACGGTCTCCTGATTTGAAAAGAGGTGCAATGTAGCTTGATTTCCATGATGTTGGAAATGTTCCAGTTTCTAACGATTTTTGAAATAACGTCGTAATGGGCTGAGTTACTGAATAAATACATTTCTTCAAGAATAATGGTGGAATACCATCAGGGCCAAGGGTGAAGCAGTCTTTTAAAGTATTACTACTATTAAAAACATTAATCGTTGAAACTGATAAATGTCTACACTTTCCAGATACATTTTTGTGTATAATATGCGTTGTTGGCAAATTTTCAATTAAGTAAACCGACGAAAAATAGTTTGCAAATAAGTTGGTAATATGCTCGATATTATCGGATTTGTCTCCATCATGCATTTCGGAAAGCCACTTGTCTTACGCGAGTCCTTTACAAAAGACCAAAATCATCTTGGTTTAACATTAATATTTCCTTGGACTTTAATTAACTATGCCTTGTATAATATTTTACTTACAGTATTACATTCTGAATCTCGCAAAATGTTCGTAATCAAATGGATTTAAAGTGTGTTTATATTGAATGTGTACCAGTTTCTTCGCACGAACTAAATAGTTCAGTTCAGAGTTAAACCAATGTGGATAATTATTGTTTTTCACTCTAATCTTAGGTACGAATATATCAATGGCAATATAAAGAATTTCATAAAACATAAATGTTGCATTATCAACATGAACATTATTTAGCAATAAGGACCAATTGGTGCTGGCGAGGTAGTTATTGATTGAAATATAATCACCATTTTTAAAGTCGTATTTAAAATAATAAGAACTAAATTAATATACAGTAAGGACGTATCAATGAAAACTAAATTAAAAGTATTCAAAGCCATCTATAGACCAATACTGACTTTTGGGTGCGAGACATGGATGCTGAACAAAGAACAGAAGAGCAAGATACAAGCGCTTGAAATGAAATACCTGAGGTGCGTGAAAGGAGTTACAAAAATGGACAGAATACAAAACACAACAATTAGAAAAGACCTTGAAATGAAAGAAATGATAAAGTTCATAGAAAGAAGACAACTGAGCTGGTGGGGACATCTACAAAGGATGGATGACAACAGAACTACAAAGAAGGTATGGAACTGTAAATAAGAGAAGAAGGGGAGACCTAGAAATAAATGGGAAGAAGGATTGGAGAAGATAATAGAAGAAAAGGGGATAACGGTAAACCAGGCAAGAACACTAGCGAAGAACAAGAAGGATTGGGCGAAATTAGTACATGTACAAGAAAACAGAAGTGATTTGAACTAGAAAGACTTTATTCTGTACACCCAACACCCGTAAGGGTACAAGGGTTTTTCATAATATATATATATATACAGAGAGTTTTATATAACACCGAACATTTTCATAACGAGAATTTTTCTTTTAAGTATCCATATGCATACGTTGCACATTTTCCGATGCTCGGTTTATTAAAAGATTTCAATTTGAAGCTTTAAGCGAAAGTTGTCCACTCCCAGACTAAGCATGAAGTAAAATTTCGAGTTTAGAAAAGCCTGAAAATTTGGTTTGGTCGCGTAGCGCGGAGCGGCCAAACCAAATTTTCAGGCTTTTCTAAACTCGAAATATTACTTCATGCACCAGCGGTACAAAACACTGATTCAATATAAAGCTTAGCGGTGTGCTTAAAACTTCGTAATATGTCGGTGTTTTGTATCGGTGGCGCATGAAGTAAAATTTCGAGTTTAGAAAAGCCTGAAAATTTGGTTTGGCCGCTCCGTGCTTCGCGCTACGCGACCAAACCAAATTTTCGGGCTTTTCTAAACTCGAAATTTTACTTCATGCTTAGTCTGGGAGTGAAACACACTCGCTTCAAGTTTCAAATTGAACTCTTTTAACAAAACAACGATTATCTAAAGATTTACGGCATATACGCTGTAATTGGGACATGTAAACTTGAAAGAGAAACTTCCTGTATATACAAGTTGAGGCATTAATTGCAATTAATTGGCTTCAATTTGTAATGGTCATATAGGCAACTCAATTTACAACTAACCTAAAAATTAAAGGTTTTAAATAGTATTGGATTCTTTGATTTGATAAAGAGTACATACGAAAATGAACATTGAAAATGTTCGGTGTTACATAAAACTCTCTGTATATTTAAAATAATCATATGATTAATTTTCTTGCAGAGTAAGGGAAACACTAATATCGTACTTAATGTGATGGATAGAATTGGAGCAAATAGCATCGCAGCTTGAAGATATGAATACGTTCTTAATATTTGAGAAACATAATTCAAGTAAAACATTTCGAGAATTAGGTAGTGAATTTATTTGAAAAAGATTAAGGTATATAAATAACTCACTTATAATTTCTGCCAAATCGCACGTATTAGAGGAATGAGTTAAATAATTATCGTTGATAGACCATAGCACCTGGAAAATTGTAATCACTACAGATTAAAACTTTTGTAATTAAGAAAAGATGAAAAAGAATCGTAGCTGGTGTCATTGGACTCATTTATAATCTAAAATATCACATTGTTTTGCCTTTCTTGCCTATCGAGAATTTCGATCAATAAATTATCATTTGGGGTATTTTTTTAATTATCGATTTCTATGCGTAAAGTCTTATTTTCGTTTTCTAAATTCCTTATTCTAGTGCTTAAGATGGATATATCAAATGTTCATTAAAAAAAACCTCTAGAGTCCATGATTTCATCTTTTTTTAAATTTAAGTTGGCTACACGCCATGGGAATTAACATATAAAACGTCAGAAGTATAATATATAATTTCAGAGTTGCCAATCTACAATTTTGTCCACTCTAGAGGTTTTTTTGTCAATTTATATCAACTTTAAAAAGCGCAAATTCTGAACGTAGCAGTGTTTTCATTAAACCTATAGTTGGAATAGTATAATTAGAGCAGGACCATTTATCGCCATTTTGTTTTTTTTTTTTTCTTCGGATCGGTATTGAGCCAAATCCTTATCCCATATGTTTTCACATTTGGCGTGAAACCATGATGCGCACTCAGCCCTGCATTTAATTGCTAATGTAATATTTTTAGGTGGAATAATTAAATTGCAACGTGATTAATTAAAATGTTAAAAATTACTAATAAAATGTAAAATGTAATAAAAGTAAATTATAATAAACAAAGGTAAAACAGACAAGGACACTCGCTTCACACCTAGTCAGGGTGACTTTCAAGAACAGGCAAGAAGACCACGGATAAGAAATTGAAATGATACAAGAGGATTTAAATGAAAATATGTAAAATAATATATCCAAAAATTTACCGTTAAGTCGGAATTAGACTTTAAAGTTAAACAAAAAATATTATTTATTTTCTTTGTAACGATTGAGCGCTGTATTCGATTTGACTTAAATTTATTATGGTTGATTATTATAATATAACACATCATTTAAGTTATTATGGTCATCATTGATTGACAAGAAGTATAAAAAAACAGTAGTACCACAACATTAAAACTCAAATATGTTTTTATTGGCGCAGTTTATGAGAATAAAAAAATTATTACTTCGAAGATTGGTTCATTTGAAAGCTTTTTTGTCTGTTAATAATGTTTGATATCTTGTACGGTTTTGCCACAAAAATATAAAATATGAATATGGTATCCTCAATTTCCTTGGTAAAATCCTAATACAAGCAACATACATTGAATTTTTCTTTTAGGTAAACATATGCACAAGCTGTAAATTGTCCGACATTCGTTATTTCTTAAAAGAGTTCAATTTGAAGCTTTAAACGAGTGTTTTCTACTCCCAGACTAAGCATGAAGTAAAATTTCGAGTTTAGAAAATTCCAGTGAAAATTTGTCGAAGGTCGCGCAGCGACCCGAGACAAATTTTCTGGGCTTTTCTAAACTCGAAATTTGACTTCATGCGCCACGCGTATTAAACGCAGATTTCAAGTGCAGTTCGAATATACATAAATTTCACAATATTTTAGTGTTTTATACGCGTGGCGCATGAAGTAAAATTTCGAGTTTAGAAAAGCCCAGAAAATTTACTTCATGCTTAGTCTGAGAGTGGAAAACACTGGTTTAAAGCATTAAATTGAACTTAAAAAATAACAAGGAATATCTAAAAATTTACAGAAAATAGGCTGAATTTGGAATACGTTTACTTAAAAGAAAAACTCCCTGTATCTGTTTGCTCCGGAAGAATATGAATATTTATAAACCATAATGAAGATAACAATTAATTCTCAAAACACACTCGTTAAATATTATTATACATAATTGACGTTTGTTAAACAATGGCGGCGATAAATAAAAAACATGTATATTTAATCACCCGAAAAACTAGATTTCGTTTTTACTAAATAATAAAAAATAATTTATTTGCAATTTATTTTCTTGTAGCAAAACCGTACAAGAAATCAAACATTATTAACAGAAAAAAAAGCTTTTAAATGAACTAGTATTTCAAGAAGTATTTTTTACATTTTTATAAGGTGCGCCAATAAAAACATATTTAGGTTTTTATGTTGTGGTACTATTGTTTTTTATACTTCTTGTTCATCAGTGATGACCATAATAACTGAAATGATGTGTTGTATTATTATAATCAACCATAATAAATTTTAGTCGGATCGAATATAGCGTTCAATTGTTATAAATAAAATTAATAATATTTTTTTGAACTTTGAAGACTATTTCCGGCTTGACCGTAAACTTTTGGATATAGATAAGTCATGTTAAATCATTATATTTTGATCCCAGGAATCTATGTGTAAGCCATTTTTCCACATTAACGGGATACCCTGTATATATAAATTAAATATATTTTGCTACGGTATCAATAGGTTTTATTTATAACGAGTGTCTATTAACTTTCGGCATCTCAGTTGCTTTAAAAAACATATTACATATCTTAGATTATGTCAAACGAAACGGTGAATCTTGGAAATGTGAAATACATTTGATTATATATCATTGGGTAGTGTCACAGTGCTGAATTTAATTACGACGTATGTTTCTGAAGTCAGAACCGACTGGGATGCCGACAGTTTATAGACACTCGTTAGTAACATGCACCAGTAGTCCATTATTATTTCTTAATTAATGTCCTGAATGGTAAGTGGCTAGTACAATAAAACAATTTGTGTAAATTAAACGAATAAAATAAATGAAAGTCATTCTAAGGACCGAAATGCATCGATGCACCGACGCTAAGTTTTTCGCACTACTATATTTCGACCCTATGAAATTCTAATCACCTTAGTACAATGATTAAATTATTTTAAGAGCTAATTATATTATGAATATGTTTTCTAATAAATTTTATTGTATTAGAAATTTCGGTAGTTGTATAAAATGCAATAAAAATATAAAATTGTTTTTATCTTCACTGTGAATAGTTTTAAATATGATTAAACACAATCAAAACCAAAGCAATGAAGCAATTATTAAAGTAGGACTAATACATTCCTTTCTCTCCGAATGACGAATAGCAATTGTATTGTGAAGGAAGCATTATTTCAGTAAACGATATTTACAGTGAAATCTTATTACGGAGATTCGCTTGTATAATTGTATCTCTGTGTTGAAGATGGGGCTCGGGGGATAGAAAGAAACACACCGAACGAAGAGAGAGAGAGAGAGAGGGAAGAACATGCAATCCCCGTTGTTTGGCTTTCATTTATCGAGGGGGTTGGAAGGGTGCGAGGAGAGAGGGAGATGTTTAAATAATGCCCCATTTCATAAAAGTTATCTATTGTTATAATCATTAAACGTACGTTCTGTGTAAATAGAGTCGGTAAATGGTTTCCCAGTTGTTTTTCTTTCGTAATTTTATTTATGATAACAAAACTTTACTTTGTTTGAATTGAGGGCCGGTTTATAATGGAAAACCAAGTTTATTTATCCTTAGGATATATTTTAATACAGACTAGTATAACCATGTGTTACTTATATTTACTGCCTTTCAGAGAAAATGTAAGGCCCGGGGCAATTAATATTTCCGAGGCCCATTGAAATTTTATTTAAGAAAAACTTCTCTTATCAAAATCCTCTTCACTTTTGGCAACTTTTATAGCTCTTAAGAGCTATTGTGCTCCTGTCTAATCGCAGATTGTTGTCTTTACTTACATCCTTATTTAGTGATGAAATATTTTGCAAAAATAGGTATACTTAAAGGACAGTATACATTTTTTGCTTGTCTCAATAAAATGTTTTACGTTATTTCGTAAAAAAAATAAACATTAGTAAACCAGAGCAATGACGTCTTAAATTTAATTTTTTTAGAGAATATGTGGCGCCCGTCCCTCAAACTATTCGCTAACCTAATTCCTAACAATTAACCTGCGGGACACCAGCATACATTGCGGACGCCTGATCTGTCGAGCGGTTGCCAGATCAGACATCCTAGGGTTCGCCTAACTCGCAATCGTTACCTAGCTTATCGGAAGTTAATTATGTATCTTCTATTTTCCACTTACCGTTGCACTTGTCGCCCTGCATCGGGTCATTATCCCATTTGCACTAATCTGTTTACATAAGGGATTCGGGTGACCAGTCATCAAATAATGACTCGCACGGCATTAATTACTATTACCAAAGAAATATATTTAATAAGAAATTAACAAGACACAAATTAATATTACAATTAAATACAACTCTGCATTAAAAACTCTCCTTGCTCAAAATTCAACTTAATTATCAACTTCAAATTTATCAATAGCAGGTCTATCAGTACATTTGTAAATTACCTCACTCATACCTCAAGGAAAAGGGAACACATGTTTACCATACGCGACGCCATTGACTCTACTTTCAAACATTAAACCAAATTGTACTCAAGTCCCCATTATGACTCCCCGAGAATTAACTCAACTCTCTAAGAGATTCGACTCAAAAAGATTGACTAATAGGATTGAGAGACTGACAAGATTCATCTCTAAATTACTCAATTTAGACTAACTTGAAATTTCACGTTTCCCTTCGAAGAAACCACCGATTCCCCCACGAATTTCTTGTAGAAGTTTCTTACGTCATTTCAACTGAACAAAGGACTCGAGAGTCCGATTCGTAATCTTTTATAATCGTGGTAAACATTTATTCCCTTGCCTGTTTTGCTTATTTGGGCGTTTATGTTGCGCAAACATTTCCATTATTTAATTAAATAAAATCTAAGTAATTAAATTAAAATTATGATCAGTTTTCAGGTAATTATGACTTGCTTACATTCTCTTACGTCCTGGATTATATTCTTACTAATTAATTTCAACAGGTGACTTGCAAACTGACTAAATACACATTGAATGATAATATCCTCTATACACAGTGAGTGATTGAATTTCCAACAGATTACGGTGTGTCTTGTTATCTATTTTCTACAGAAGTCGTGAATTTAAAAGGTCATGGGAAAACTATTAATCATTTAATATTTATATCTTAATTCGTTCACGCCTGTTACAAATGCTACCTCATCTTTCATGCACCTCACATTACTCCCCACTTTCTCAGAGTGATCTACGTATAAAATAAAACACTATTAGAAACATGCGTATTAGTAAGAAATGTAAAACTTCTGTATAGACAACGCTCATTTATATCATTTAGCGGCTTCTCTCTCTCTCTCTCTCCTTTTTCTTTGTGTGATTTTTTTTTAACAAACAAGATTTGTTTTATAAAAATTATATATATATATATATATATATATTATTAGGCAAAACAAAAGGCCCCAAAAACATGAAGGATTTACATATAAATTACCTAATATGAAACAAACAAACAAATAAATAACTAACACATAAGTAAAATTAAAAATTCCAAAACTATAATTCCTGGTTATCCGACTAATAGTTGGAGTAGTGGTCGGAGTCGTATTCGAACCCGGGGTCCTCCTCAACCCAATGAAATTCGTCGACGTCGTCGTCTTCCTCCACTTCCTGCAGGTTGCGCTGTTACTCGCAGCTTCGGCAGGGAACCATGTGATGAGGGAACGGCATAACTGCAGCAGGTAGTCCCCCAGGCTGCATATCCCACCGGTGGAAGGGTTCCTCGACGGCCTCCTCGTCCAGCGCAGAATTAGTGTTTGACAATGCGACTCTGATGTAAGCGCCCATCAGCGTCGCCTTCGGGGCCGCTCCCACCAGGAACCATAGAAATGCGACCCTTACTTCGTCCTGCTCCCTGGGTTGTAGCCTTCCATAGGTTTCGAAAGTCGTTGGGACCAGCGGGTGGATTCCCAGATAAAAGATTAATTTTGCCAGCCACATACGCCACACACTAATAGTCACCATTTCGCTTGTCATCTTCAACTCGATGTTTTCACCTAAGCGTTTAATTTCGGTTTGATGGAGTGTTTCTCTTGGTCTACCCTTTTATACGGGCCATCCTTAATGATGTTAATGCCCAACTGGCGATAATAGTCAAAAATAGTTTTGATCGAAGTTTGCCATTTTTTTTTTGATTCTATTTGCAATGACATTTAGTAATCGTCTAATTGCTTTATGGCATCTCATTAATTGCTGTAGCTCGAAGCTGCCCCTTGTCCATCCTTTTTCTTCGTGGTTTGCCGAATCCAATTCCTAATCGTTCTTAAAACTCGTACTTCCTCCCGTAATTGTCATTGCACGTGATAATAATAGTTTGTTTACGTGCACGGAGTATCGTCATAGTCCCTTTTTGTCGATTGTTTACGCGCACTGTTATCTTTTTCGCACCCTAATTACGCACTTTTATTAGAATCTTAGATATGCTACCTACTTAACTAATGAAACAAACACAAAAAAAAATCCAAATTTAATGATATATTTTTTTAAATTACAATTCCAAAAACATTTACCAATACAGCACACAAAAAAAATCATTCGCAAGTTTACACAACAATTAAACTTGTGTACTATGATACACTCATTATTTCTGTACCGTCTGTTTCACAACTTATTTGCGAGTTTTCGTTCATAATTACCATCCGAATCACCTTTATTTATTTTCTCTTATACATTAAAATATGTTAATGATTATGTATTAGTATTCAGGTAATTATGACTTGCTTGCATTTTCTTATGTCCTGGATTATATTCTTACTAATTAATTTCAACAGGTGACTTGCAAACTGATTAAATACACATTAAATGATAATATCCTTTATACACAGTGAGTGATTGAATTTCTAACAGATTACGATGTTTGTCTTGTTATCTATTTTCTACAGAAGTCGTGAATTTAAAAGGTCATGGGAAAACTAGTAATCGGTTAATATTTATATCTTAATTCGTTCACGCCTGTTACAAATGCTACCTCATCTTTCATGCACCTCACAAATATCTGTAAAAGATATTAAAAGCGGGGTGCGCGTATGCTTTTTGTTATAATAAAAATAAATAAAATTTATACAATCTACACAAAAATGAATAAATTTTGATAGGCTATTATTAAAATTTAAATATCGTCACGAGATATTTCAAAATATCAAATAAAAAAAATTGATTTAAAATATTTCAGTATTCTTTTTAAGGAATTAAATTCTATTAATTTTAAAACATTTCTGATTATTTTGACCTTTTGCAATTATTTATTAGGGTTTATTTCACATAATTTAAACTTTTCTAATTTGATCGTCGAAGTTTAGTAACATTCAAATAATGCACAAAAATTTGTTTTCGTTCTAAATTTGAAGTAAAAAATAACATAAACTCTATTTATTTTACGTCATAAATTTGACAATAAAGGAAATTGCAAACCAAGTTCCTGATTGATCGTCTAACGAGGGTTCCCACTCCCAGATTAAGCATGAAGTAAAATTTCGAGTTTAGAAAAGTCTGACAATTTGGATTTGCAGGGGCGCGACTCGCTTCGTTCGCGCGCCCCTGCAAATCCAAATTTTCAGGCTTTTCTAAACTCGAAATTTTACTTCATGCGCCACGCGTATATATCACCAAGTGGTACTTTAAAATGGGACATCCTGTATATACTGTGTGTCCCACAAAAAAGGGACATTGCTGAAGCGGTTTTATTTTTGAATTGTTGGATTGTTGACGTTGTTTTTTATTTTCGTTTTTTGTTTTGAGTGAAATTTTGTAGCAATATGCCCTAGTTTGGTAAACCCTACAAGCGCACCAACACTCAGAAGAGGGCAAAAAAGGCTATTGGTTGTAGAAGAAATCGTCAATGCATCTGATTATGTTTCCGAAGGTGCACTCCAAGAATATTTTAATAAGTAAGTAATATCTTCTTATTATAATTACATATGAGATAATTCCATGTCAAATTAACACAGTTTGGGTACACATTTTATTTCACCATCTCAAATTTTTATAAAATTGGCTTGAAATACTTCGATATATGTAGATACTTCAATACATATAAAAGATACAGGTGTTCTAAAGTTAAAAAGGTTCCCAAAAACATTGTGTAGAATTGTAAGTATCATATCATTCTTTAAATGAACGTTCCTTTGATATTATAAAAATAAAATAGAGCATCATACGAATAGATATTTACCTAGATTTCAATGAAACTTTTTTAAAGTTTGTTATTTGCTCAAAAAGCGGACCCCCAAAATTGTTTTAAAACATGTTCTTAATAGTTTAGCTTTTGGTTAATTCTAAATTTAAAAATAGAATGATAATGGGGTCATATTTAAAATGAATATTTTTACATAATGGCTATGTCGATTTTTATGAAAATTACATAAATTTATTAAATTCTGTGCGACATTTAGCATTTAGAATTTTTCCAGCCTTCTCTTGAAAATCTTTACAAAATAATTTAAAACATGAATCTACATACCAATCGTTTTATTGCTGCATGAAACAAAATCAAACAATTGCAACAACAAAAATTGCAAAAGTTGAAATTACACCGAAATTATATAAGTACCTAAAAATTAAGCGTAATATATAAACTAATACGAACAAATTTAAATATAAACTATACAGCTTTAGTTGGACATCAGGAAGCTATAGAGAAAATTAACACACCATTTTTCTACAATCCCTCAATGTTTTATAAAAGTATCATTTTTAAATATTTTATTAATGATCTACAAACAAAAATTCTTTGTTATTAAATAAAAGAATTTAGTCTCCTTTCTTTACAAGATTTCTTTAAAAATCGCATGCGATTTTTAAATAAATCTTGTAAAGAAAGGAGACTCAATTCTTTTATTTAATAAGTTAGTTCACCTTCACGTAACTCAACAATAATTTAAGTAGGAAAAAATTCCTTGATTGACCATGAAGTAAAATTTTCAATTTAGAAAAGCCTGAAAATTTGGCTTCGGCGAGGAGCAAAGCGGAGCGAACAAGCCAAATTAGGCTTTTCTAAACTCAATATTTAACTTCATGCGCAACGCGAATAAAACACTGATATTTTTTGGAGTTCCAATACAAGTATAGTAGTTCCAGCGCTATATGAAAAAAATGACTTCAGTTTGCGGTTAACTTGTAAATGATAATTGGGGGTTTATGACCATAACCGCAATAAAACTAACCTGCGCTGGCCAGATGATTTGCATAGAAAATTCATGACCGAAATGAACAGGGCCGCTACAAGGTGTGTTGTCCCCGGGGCGCGAGGCAAACAGCGGAAGAAAAAATGTTCAGAGATGTTGAGATTAAAAATGTTGATTGTTTAACCGAGTTCATTTAAGTGTAAGAATGAAAAGTTCAAAACATTTATGCTCTTTTAACATTAACTAATATTAAATTGTGTGATTTATCAAACCATCAAACATGTGAAAATACCTACATCCATTTCAAAAAGTGAGGCGCCTCACTTCGAAGTGCTGTATTTTCAAAACAAAAAATCTTAAAAAATATCCGAGCACGTTTCTGTAATCCTGAGTGTTTTTTTATTATTATTGAAGAAATCAGATTTTTATCATAAATAATTATATTTTCGACGGATTTTTACTTACTCTTTATAAATCCTAATCAGTTAAGTATAAAAATTTGAAATAAATACTGGTAAAAGATTAAATCTTTATTTATAGAGTGGTGCAAGAAAGAAATGCATATCTGAACCCTTTCAACCCCTACTATATCAAAATCCTATTTCAACGTTCTCGGTAATTAATTATCCGGTTTTTTATTTATAGTTAATTGTTAGAAATTGTTCATAACATAAAATATATAATTTAATTTCCAATAATTTAAATATTTGATTTTTCGTCGATTGAAAACCTCATTGAGAGATTGAAGATGCGCGATGGTTATGGTTTTTAATCCACGAAAAATCAAATATTTATATGATTGAAAATTAAATTATATATTTTGCAGGTCAATCTGAAAGCAATCTTGAAAGCAATAATCAAAAAAATAAAAGTGAAAAAAAAAAACAACTCTAAATATGTATTATAAATCACACGAAAAAGTATACTTTTATTAGAAATTGTTATGAACAATCATTTTGTCGGGAAGTCCAGAATTTGAGTTAATCTGGGATATCCCCAATACCTTTTAATCCTGTGCCTCTTGGTTCCTTATTGCATAAAGGGTCAAATTGACCATTAGTTTTTCGAGGAATGTCGAGATGTTCAGAAGTTGAGTTAATCTGGGATATCCCCAGTACCTTTTAATTCCGCCAATGACAGGATTATATACATATAATCCTGTCATTGGCCCTAATACAATTTTCTTAATAACCTTTACCTGTATAATCGCTAAGAGCCGCTCATTCTCTATTTCACGCTAATGGACAATTGAGTTCGATTATTGTAATTGATACTTTGTAATATTTAAAAAGAGTAAATAATATTATTGTATATATTTACTACCAATATTTTTTAAATAACAAAATGTATAAGTTAAAGTTAGGGCCGTTAGTTAATTTCTTAGAAAAATAAATGATATTTAGATATATTTTTAAAATGTCAAAATTATTTCATTTGATTTTCAGTTATTTTGGATATAATTACGATTTTTGAAAATACTGCTTTAATAAAACATAATATATACAGTTGTATATACAACATTGAAACATTTTTAATTTTAATTACTAATTAAATTATTATAATTAAATTAATATTTACTTATCGACTATCAAGAAAAATACATCATTTTTATAAAACTTTTATATACATACAAAAATAACATGCGATTAACAAACATTCAATCATAAAGGGGTGACATATTTTGGATGTAGATTGTGTATCAATTAATAAGATGTAAATTGATAGAGAAGTGTTAAGAAACAGAACTTCATGCTAATAAGAGTATGAAACAATTTATCGACTAGAAAACAAGTTGCAACCGTCATTTAACTCTTTCAATCAGATAACTGACGTTTGTATCGTAAGAGCTGCAAATTTAAGTGATTTCCTTGGTATACATTTATTGGACTATCTATCTCGAAAACGTTAAAATTTAATTATTGATATCCGCGTTAAAATAAATGGTGACAACTGGTGTAAATTAAATTATAAGTTCAACAAAAACTATTAAAATGATAGGGAATTTAATCAATTTCCCTTTATTTTAGACTAGATTTAACTCTGCTGTCAAACGTTAAATTTAACGTTTTCGATAGAGAATACCACCGAATGTGCAACCGACTCACGGCCGAGCATGCAATAAGCTGTTTGCTGAGGGATACTTTTATTGAGGATTATATAAGTATAAGAATTTATTGCTAATTTCAAGTCATTTTTTTCATATAGCGCTGGAAGATCTATAATAGGTACTGTATGATGGTATGAATTATTTGACAAAAAGTGAAAACTCTAATAGTCCTTGGATAAACACATTAATATTGACTTTAACTTCAAAAATTGATAAAATGCATAAATATATTTTTAACGTTAAATGATTGTTTACATTTGTGACGTTTTACTTAATATAACATTATAGGTGTGGAATAAAAGTACAAGATATTATTAAGAAAAAGAAATACATTTTCTGAATTTCTACAGCATGTTGGGCAAAAAGTGTTTGAGAACATTGTAATAAATTAAGTTAAATATTACCTGTGCTTATTTTAACCCATTAGGCGCATGTACGCAACATTATTAATTTTATGTTAGTTATATTACTAAATAAGTTAATTTGATATATTATATTATTTGACTTGACTTGAAAATGTATGAAGAATATCGTAAATATTGTGTTATTTAAATATCTCGAATATTAGTCATGTAAAAAATGTTTTCAGTGTATTTCTAACTTCATAATATTTTAGCGTTTTGTACGCGTGGCGCATAAAGTAAAATTTCGAGTTTAGAAAAGCCCCGTGAAAATTTGTCTCGGGTCGCTAGCGCGACCCTCGACAAAATTTCTACGCGGGGCTTTTCTAAACTCAAAATTTTACTTCATGCTTAGTCTGGGAGTGGAAATACTCGTTCTAAACTTCATATTGCACGTTATTATACAGAATTAACGAATTCACGTATGTAATACAATAAGTCATTCGCAGAAATCAGTAAAGGAAGTGTAGAACTTTTCCTAAAATCAACTTTTAGAATTAACTCTATAATTGCTCGCCCGTTAATGGGTTAATGGCAAAAACAGATACACAAACAATTTAAAACTTATTTCGTAAAATATTTTGTTCCAAAAGTTTTAACAACAATACGAAAAACAAAAGGAGAAATTAACAAAATTAATGAGTGAAAAAGTGCGAAGTGAGCAAGTCCATAGTAATAACGTCAACTATGTTGATGAGGTTGGTAAGCATGATGTGAAATTCTATCCGAAGTTTACAAACATTGAACTAAATTCAAGTGAAACAGAACTTCTTCACAAAGGTCTTAAGTATAATCCATATATCGAATCAAATACAGTTATAGAAGCAGCAGGTATTAATTCAGAAATTATTTGCAATAAACTAGATTCAGGAGAGAAAGAATCATTAATGAAAAATAAAATAGCAAAATTAATTTATAAACATAAAAATAACTCAAAACGGACAAAACCCATTCATAAAACCGAACAAAAAACCATAATAAATATCAAACAGAAACTTAAAAAAGAAAATTTAGTACTTTGCAAAGCCGATAAAGGCAGCACTTTTACAATAATGCATAAACACGATTACATCAAAAAAACTGAGGAATTATTTAATAACGACATGTTTAAATCCAAAAAGAGAGATCCTACCAATAAATTTCAGTTAGAATTTATAAAAACATTAAAATCTTGCAGCAATATAATTCCAGATTCAGAAATATTTAAATTTAAAATAATAAATCCTAAAGCACCAATTTTGTATGGTTTGCCGAAATTACATAAGGATGGAATTCCTATACGACCTATAGTGTCCTATTTATATGCACCAACCTATAAGTTGTGTAAACATTTAAATAACATAATTCCATCCTTCATTAATTTCGAATCTCAATACGGAATTAAAAACACAATAGAATTGGTAAATAGGTTAAATACAATATCGATACCCCCAAATGCAAAACTAGTCTCATTTGATGTGAAAAGTTTGTTCGCCTCAATTCCAGTGACAGAACTTAAGTATAGACAAGAAAATAAATAATACCGACCACCCTCAAGAATTAAAGAACGAATTAAAATCACTGATCAAAACATCATTTATACACAGGCAGATGGTTTACCAATGGGCGCACCCCTATCTCCTCTTTTATCTGAAATTTTCTTAGCAGATTTCGAAACAACTTTGTTTAGGAAACAGGAGACAAAATTTATACACTTTTGGGCCAGATATGTCGATGACATTTTTTGCATTTGGACGGGCACCGTTAGACAACTAGATATATTTACAACATTTTTAAATTCAATTCAGCCTTAAATACAATTCACATTTGAACAGGAAACAAAAAATAGCCTAAACTATTTAGACCTCACAATAACTAAATCAAAGAATAATTTAGTTTATAAAATTTACAGAAAACAAACATTTTCAGATTCAATTATCCCATCCACGTCAAATACAACAAACCAAATTAAACATAGCACTTTCCATTCCTTAATATATAGATTATTAAATATCCCTCTAAACGCCGACAATTTCAAATCTGAATTAAATATTATAAAAATAATAGCAAATAACAACAGATATTCAGAACAGTTAATAGATAATTTATAAAAAATGAAAAAACAAAGTCAATTACTAAAATATTTTTACGCGACCAATCCAAATTCTAAAAACACCTGGCAAAAAATAGATTATGTGGCAGACCTTTCTGTAAAATTAAAAAATACTTTGAAAAACAACAAATTTGACATTCTAACAAATTTATATAAATTATTAGTGAATAATAAGTTCAAAAACGATAGAATAGAACTATCAGGTGTTTATGAATTAAGATGTAACGACTGTGATGCAGTATATATAGGTCAGACCGGACGATCATTCCAAATCCGTCTCGACGAACATAAAAAAGATGTTCTAAATAAAAATCAATCAACGGGTATGTACAAACACTGCATCACAGCCGGTCATCTATACAACGACAATAATTTTAAAATATTGGATACAGGCAATAAGGGTCGTATACTGAATTTCAGAGAAGGCTTGGAGATAAATAAAGCAATAAAATCCGGAAAACATGTGGTCAATGACAATGACGACCATGGATCTCCCCAATAATGAACGCCCTTATTACCTGATTTTGTATATAAATATCGCGACTAGACCAAAAACACTAAAATCTTTCGAATTCTATCTCTTTCCTAAAATGTTGGAGGGTAAGGGGAAAGAGACCGAGCACTCAAGGGTTATCCATTATGAACACCAACCGCATTTTTTGGGTGTTAATGACAACCCGATATTAGCAGGTAGTAAGCAGTCCATCTGTTTTCAGCCGGCGCGTGGCGTTATCTTTTGTCCGCTTTGGGGTGGTTTTGATAGGAAGATTTATTTGATATTTATGAAATTATTTTAAATGTAATTATAATTAATACGACATTTGTAAAATAAAGTCGAGAATTATGTCTACGTGTACAATTTTAGATCAATAAAAATTTTTAAAACGTATCTGACGTTTACATCTTGGTAAATATTGATCATCATCACATCTAAACGTTATATATTTTTAACTTTACTGTAAATCAGTGGTTTATACGCGTGGCGCATGAAGTAAAATTTCGAGTTTAGAAAAGCCCCGTGAAAATATGTCTCGGGTCGCTGCGCGACCCTCGACACATTTTCTACGCGGGGCATTTCTAAACTCGAAATTTTACTTCATGCTTAGTCTGGGAGTGGGAGACACTCGTTAGTTTAGAATACATCACAATTAGTAAAATATATATTGTTGGATGCCCGTCTTCAGTGGTGATATGTAAGCAAATTATGGGTCTTAGGAGTTGTCAAATAAGTGAGTTACTCGACTGTTTCTAAGGCACTCTTTACAAAAAACAAAAGATTAACATTTTACATATAAAATGTACGGGGTAAGCGAAACTTGATGTCTCTGCTCTATTATTAGAAAAGGAATAACGGAAAAAAAAAATCTAAAAAAAGGTTCATAAATGGGAGTCAGGTCCATTTTAATCCAAATTGAATATTTTTCTAAATTTTGAAACTAAAGTAATGACGTCATTGAACATTTTTTTCCCAGATACATAACTATATTTTTAGATATTTCAAAAGAGCTAATTTTTCTGAATAAACTTTGTAGAGAAAAAAAAATTGCGTTAAAAAATTATAAGCAAACTTAAAAGAAAGTATTATAAAAAATTCACAATTGTCACGACTTAAACAAGTAGCCTTTGGAAGCAAATAACAAAGCTGCATTTGTCAATAATTTAACTAATGGTTGACAAATATTGTTTTGTTGTCATTTGATTTTAGATTTCAGATTTTTTCTATCGTTTCTCTTTTTCATAAATAGTTCACGTCGTTATTTTAAATGTACATTACATATGAAACTATTAAAATGAATAAAGATAGTTAGTTTTCTTCTGGATTTCAAATTGCACTATAAATTGACAATTTTAATAGTCATATGTAATTTACATTTAGGTTGACGACGTGAACGCCATGAATGTCGAACGCCAATAGTCTTGTCTATTGTACTCACAAAATGACTATTATAAATGTCAATTGATTGTGCATTTTTAAATCCAGAAGAAAACTGAACATCTATAACCATTTTAGTAGTCATGTGTAATTTACATATAAATTAACGATGTGGACACCATCTGCTGCCAATTTTTGAGTAGTGCTATTGACAGTAGATGGTGTTCACGTCGTTAATACAAAAATAATGTATATGTTCATTATAGCACTTTTTCCGTCATTTAAAGAATTGATGATTATCGTACAAATCGTATTTCACTTGCTAATTGGTTAGTTATAGACCATTTCACATTAAATCAGCGTTTTATACGCGTCGCGCATGAACAAAATTTCGAGTTTAGAATAGCCTAATTTGTCTCAGTCGCTCTGCTGCGCCACGCCCGAGCCAAATATTCAGGTTTTTCTAAACTCAAAATTTTACTTCATGCTTAATCTGGGATTGGAAACACTCGTTAGATGATCAATCATAACCAGGGTCGTTATGTTTAAAACACTTTGTTTTAAAACAGTGTTTTGAACATATTTAAAAACAGCCGTCGTGTTTTAAACGGTTTCGTTTTAAACATGTTTTAAATCTTAAATTTGTTTAAAACATGTTTTAAACGTTGTATTTGTTTAAAACCGTTTTTTCATTATCTTAGCTGCTAAAAATAAATATTTGCTAAATTATATTTTATATTAATTCATTAAAATTTTTTGTTTGTTTTTAAATTTTAGCTAAATTGTTGAAGATATTTCAAATTACATTATCAAACATAACATTTTATTACAATAAAACTGTGTGTGCATAAATGTGGTATTTAAATACAGGGATTTTTTCTTTCAGGTATACATAAGCATACACTGTAAACTTTTCGACGTTCGTTGTGTTTTGTTCAAGATTTTAATTTGAATCTTTAAACGAGGGTTTTCCACTCCCAGACTAAGCATGAAGTAAAATTTCGAGTTTAGAAAAGCCTGAAAATTTGGATTGGCCGCGTAGCGAAGCGGAGCGGCCAATCCAAATTAGGCTTTTCTAAACTCGAAATTTTACTTCATGCGCCACGCGTATAAAACACTGAAATATCGTAAAGTTTAAAATATACGGCTTTAGCAATCTAATATGTAAATGTGGATAAAACGTGAGTCAAATTCTGCGCTGACAAAATTGTTTAAGGCAGTGATTATAGGCAACCCAATAACTCTAACGTATATTAGGTTGCCAATAACCGTTGTTGAAAGTGTGTGTTTTTTAACTTCACTGTAAATCAGTGTTTTCAAGCGTGGCGCATGAAGTAAAATTTCGAGTTTAGAAAAGCCTAATTTGGATTGGCCGCTCCGCTTCGCTACGCGGCCAAACCAAATTCTTAAGCTTTTCTAAACTCGAAATTTTACTTCATGCTTAGTCGGGAGTGGAAAACACTCGTTTAAAACCTTAAATCAACCGCATTAAAACAACGATTTTCCACAACTTTAAAAAACTCTGTAATTATCGGGATGTGTACACAAAAGAAAAATGCCCTGTATATTGTGTTTTAAACATGTCTTAAACACGTTTTAAACCCAGATCATACCCTTATTTTGCCTTTTTTTATTGCTAGATTAGCGTGCTCTATTTAATCGATTTCATTAAATCGTAATCAAATAATATCATTGCATAACATATTGATTAAGTTAAATTGTTGGAGTCATCAAATGAACATGAACGACCGTTTAAAACACTTTAAAAAGGGAAAAAAGGGAAACTACCTGCTATTCTAACAGATAAAGTCATAAATTGTAACATCAACACACCATAAATTGTGGTTTCTTTTCTTCAATTATACTCCCGCGCTTCTAGAGGGTATCTCTCTTCAAAACTTGCTGGTTTAGATATTGTGGAGAGGCCCTATAAATATCGTGTAAAAAAGTATTCTCTGTACATTCCTTGACAATGGCTAGAAGCCGAAACTAGTCGAAATAATAAGTAAAACGTTAGTGAAACAAACCAAGTGTTTTAATTTCAAATTTTATTTTAATCATGTTTCACCAAGTGATTAATGAGAACATTGTGAAAGATGTTTTAACAAACCATTAAAAAAAAAAACAATTCAACACTTATTTATACTTTGTGTCCATACAAATCCGTACAAATTTTCGATTTCCAATATCAAAAAAGTGTCTCTATAGTCGCTTGGAACATACGATGCAAAACAGGTACCTAGGAAAAAGGTTTTGTGTAGGTATATAAAAGTATCATTGTCCTGTCGTAAATAACTTTGCGCGCGGAGAGAGATTTATTACTGTTGGTCTCTTTTCTCTTTCTATTTTTTAGCGACTAGCAAACCGATACTAGCGATACGCTGCAACCGATTTTGTAAGTTATTGGTGGCTAATAAGCCCTTAAGGTCGTCAATATTTTCTGGAATATAAGAAGAAGTCAATGGCCAACTTTTGCTTCTTTTGTTTTTTTACATTTTTCTCAAAGAATATGGAATTCAAGCCTATAAACTGATTACATCGTTAAAAAGCTCAGAAAAATCTCTATAAAAAAGTATTAATACATATTTTGGTG
Organism: Philonthus cognatus; assembly: GCA_932526585.2. Classification (NCBI taxonomy): domain Eukaryota; kingdom Metazoa; phylum Arthropoda; class Insecta; order Coleoptera; family Staphylinidae; genus Philonthus; species Philonthus cognatus. The sequence goes on along the minus strand of OW052244.1, from coordinate 18,865,452 downwards.
TTGTTTAAAGAAATGGCGTATGACGTCATTTCGACAAGATGGCGCCCTTGGAAAAAATCTGTTACAGGCAAATTGTAGCAATCAACGCCCGATTTTATAATATATATATTTTTTTCATTTTAATTTAAAAATAAAGCCGCTACAGCTTAAGCCTTTTTTCGTGGGACACACGGTATATCGGTAAGAAAATAGAAATAATGTAGAATTTTCTTAATACAAGTCAACACGCTTATTTTTATATAAGTATTAGGGATTGTAATACTTATTTCTGGTAAATATTAAAAAATGCTCTCGGAATCAGTCATTTTTTGATTTGTTACCGATATTATGGTAAATTAAAATAAACTATAACGCAAATTTAGTGAACAATTTGTTTAATCAATAACTGACATACTTAATAAGGTTTTAAACAATGTAAGCTGCTTTTTCTCCTACAAAATAACGTACCAATTTTTTGAAATCATTAGTATCAAGAAAAAAATCAATGTTTCCAGTAAGGCCTAACTTTGAAAATTTGCGGTAAATCTTGAGCGTTTTCAGCGGATAATTTTGTAAACGTGAATTTAATAAGCGAAATATTAATTGTGCTAGGCACAATTGTTAAGCCTCTGAGAACTTCTGTATCTTAAATTAAAGCATGTTTTATCTCGAATCAAAGGCCTTTTGGATAAATTCATTCGGTTAAGAAATTTGAGCAAGAATGCGATTTAAGTAGATTATTTTGTAAAAGTAAATACTTTTTTTAAAAAAAAGTTATTTGTGAACGCATGTGCTAGGCACATTTTTTAAGCCTTCGAAATCTGCATCTGAAATTTAAGCTTATTTTATCTTGGATCAAAGGCCCTTTGAATTAATTGAATCGGTTGAGAAATGTAAACAAGAGAGCGTTTTTAGCAGACAAAGTGAGAAACTTGTAAAAGTGAATACTTTTTTTAGTAAAGCTGTTCTTTTAGAAAGCTTGTGCTAAGCACAATTTTTAAGCTTCTTTATTACAAATTAAAACTTATTTTATCTTGAATCAAAGGTCTTTTAAATTAACTCATTCGGTTGAGAAATTTAAGAGAGTGTTTTTAGCGAAAGAAATGATAATTTTGTAAAAGTGAATATTTTTTCAGCAAACTCTTATCATTGAACGCTTGTGATAAGCGCAAATCTTAAGCTTCTAAAAACTTCTGCAACTTAAATTAAAGTTTGTTTTATTTAGGATCAAAGGCTTTTTGAATTAATTCAATCGATTAAAAAATTTAAGCAAGAGAGCGTTTTCAGCAGATTAAGTGATAATTTTGTAGAAATGAGTATTCTTTTAGCAAAACTGTTAATTTTGAACATTTGTGCTAACTGCAGTTTTTAAGGTTCTGAAAACGTCTGCATCTCAAAAAAAAGTTTGTTATATCTCGAATCGAAGACGTTTTGAATTTATCCAATCATTTGAGAAATTTAACCCTCTCGGCTCTGAAGGTGCAACCACCAAAATTTGGTAAACATACTGAAAATTTGTCTTTTAAATATACATACATGTACGCATGAGCTGTAACTATTCCGATAATTGTTGGTTTTTTAAAATAGGTTAATTTGAAGTATTAAACGAGTGTTTTCCACTCCCAGATTGAGCATGAAGTAAAATTTCGAGTTTAGAAAAGCCTGAAAATTTGGTTTGGTCGTGTAGCGCTACGCGCTACACGACCAAAACAAATTTTCAGGCTTTTCTAAACTCGAAATTTTACTTCATGCGCCACGCGTATAAAACACTGATTTTAGGTGAATTCCAAAATATTTTACTAAAGCAATATGCTAAAAACGTGTATTCTGAACATCACACCACATCAGTGTGTAGTACGCGTGGCGCATGAAGTAAAATTTCAAGCTTAGAAAAGCCTAATAATTCGGTTTGGTCGCTCTGCGAAGCGGATCTGCGAGTGGAAAACATTCGTTTGAAAGTATAATTTGAAATATTTGTAAAAACACCGAATATCTGAAGATTTACGGCGTATACAGTGTATTGAGATATGTATATACTTAAAAGAAAAAACTCTCTGTTTATATGAGATAGTAATAAATAATATGCAGTCTACAAAACATTTTTTGGGCAAGACAGCCTTTTTAGCGAATAAAGTGATAATTTTGTAAAAGTGATTTTTTTAGCAAAATGTTAAGAAATATACAATTTCTAAGATAATTGAAATTCGTTTACAAACAGCGAGTTGAGTTGAAGTTCATTTTTGTGCATTGAAAATTGTGTTTAGTATAAGCGATTAAAGTTAAAACGGTATTTTATAACAATATTTTCTGTAAATATTAATTCAAGCTCCACGTCTCAAGATTGTTTTTGTAGAAATAATAGTTAGCTTACCTTGTTTCCATCTTTAATAGAAAAGTCTGTGATTTGTTGGAAATATTGTTTTAAAATTAAAAGGTGTTTTTTTTTGTTAGTGATTTTTACGTGAAAATTTTAATTCTTTTAAAAATGCCTGAAAGTTTACTATAACCTTTATTGAAGCTTTTAACGAGTGTTTTTCACTCCTTGATTAAGCATGAAGTAAAATTTCTAGTTTAGAAAAGACTGAAATTTTAGTTTGGTTGCTCCGTGGAGCGAAATGGAGCAACCCAACCAAATTTTCCGGATTTTCTAAATTCGAAATTTCATGCACCACGCGTATAGAACACTGATTTCAAGCAAAGTTATAAATATACTGCTATCGCAGTTTTTTAAAGCAGTATAATTTGTACTTCATATTAAATCGGTGTATTATACGCGTGGCGCATAAAATAAAATTTTAAGTTATTTTTTTTTTCCAGAAAAGGACGCGTAAAAAACACAAAAATATTATGAAGTTCTAGTTACACTGCTGATATTGGATTTCACGTTAATAAATTTTACAAATGTTTATTTGGTCTAACCAAATTTTATTTCATTATATTTGTCACATTTAGGTATAAAACTAGATAAATCTAATAACTAAGGGTCTAAATAGAATCCAAGGATTATATATTTCCATTGAATAAATTAAAGTTAATCTTATTAAAATTTGCGCAAATCTTAGGTTCTCAAAATTCGAGCAATTTGCAATTACCCCTAAGAGGTATAATTAAAACAAAATTCCCTGTATATTAAGCACATAACAAATTAGTTAAACAACCAATATAAATAAACGCAAGTGAAAATGATTGTAAGCGAATTTTTTTCTTAGTTTTATTTCATCCCTTTCTCTCGCAGAAAAGTCCACTTTCTTCCGAAACGTCTAAAGTAATCTCACAGATGGAAGCCATAAACCTATATTACTCGGAAAAGACTTTTCTATTTCTTTTTTCCCTTCTTATAAAAATTTAATATTACTTTTACCGCGAACCAGAGGAGGGGAAACTTCATAACGAACTCCCCTCTTTTTATTATTACACGTGCATGTGCTCGATATCTCAATTTTTTTATTTATTACCCAATTGATTGAACCAAACTTACTCAATTAGGGTCTAAAAATAATATAAATCGCCTTCGAATTGATTGAAAATCTGTATGAGAATTTGAAATAATATAAATTGCTTTACGGCTGCTTTTCTTTCGCTGCCGCCCTTTTAATTCGGTCATTTATTATATGTTTAATTTAAAGTTTTGTGGGAATACACTTTTTCAGGGCAGGGGGGTGAGAAAAAAAAGACGGCTATATATCTCGACGATTTCGCTGACATTGATGTATACTTATAAATTTGTAATGTGTACCCCGAGTGTGTTTCATAAATAAAACTCGGAAATTGCCTAAAGAAGAGAATTGCTGTTTCTTTTTTTAACGGAATAACCCTCTCAGTTGCAGATTTTGTTTACAAGAAATGATTGAATGCGTAATTATATCGTATGTTCAATAAAAAATACCTCTAGAGTGCCATGATTTAATCTTTGTTTTCTAAATTTAAGTTGGCTACACGTTTTAGAAATTAACATATGAAATGTCAGACATAATAATTTTAATATACAGGGCGCTCCAGACCATCCGTATCAAGCATTGTTTGAGAAAACGGCTAGTCTTACAGAGTTGGGATAAATAAATATTACTAAAGCCATATTAATTATTAATTAGTTACAATGGAAATGTATGTAATTTACATATGAGAGAAAATTAAAATTTCGATTTTTTTTTTCCAAAAAAACTATAAGATTGCAATTATACAGATATAACCATTAAACATTTATATGTATTGCAAAAAATTGCATTATTAAGTAAAGTTTAAAAATGTTCACATAATTCGAAGCAGCAGTCGGAGTTGGAGTAGGTTTTTTCGAAAAATAAAGACGGAGACGGAGTTGGTGTCGAATATTTCTTAACCGACTACGCGGACTTGGTTAGAATATATCTGAGAGGTCTAAATGACATTTGAAACTCAATATTTAATAATAAGTTAGCCATTAAAAATTGAAATTTAATAACTTTAATCAGATATTACTCAATATCGATGCCAATAGCAAAATTATGTTTCCTGCAAAAGTTACTTATTTTTTAATGACCTTTTCAATGATACCACTTTTTACGTATCGTGCTATTTAAAAATCTGAAGTTATTGACATTTTTAAGCAAACTTTCAGAGATGCCAACCTTATTGCGAAAAAACAATATCCCCATTCGATTCTTTAACCCATTAACTTATTTATTCTGCGATTTTTTTTGTTTGTGAAAATTCTATATATGGTTTATAAATGTTTAAAATAAAATAAAATGCATTAATTTTTAAAAATTATTAGCTAGTTTTGGAAATATAGGCTGTCCTCATTTGAGGACGCTGGGCAAATATATATACAAAAACATTGAATAATAATTTTATTATTATTCCATTATTACAAATACAAAAATTTGTTCGTATAATCAATGTAATTGAACAATTTATTTTAAGAATTTATTATAATATTTAGAAAAGCATGTTATACATAGCATTATATTACATTTTTTACAAAACGTTCGCGGTTTTCCTATGCATCCTACATATTGACATCTGCGTTGGTTTTCACGGTTCCCTAAAATATGACCTTTTCCGTCAAATCTTATATTATGCGGAATACTGCCTTTGGATGTAGATGGGAAGCTAACTGGTCTGCCTTTCAATATACGTTTTTCATGTCCCAATTTGAGATATGGTACTGCTATATTTCTTCTAAATTCCTTTATAAAAACTTTATCATTGGGATGCATTTTGTTGTATATAATGTGGCTGTTAACAATACACATGTCTACAATTCTGGTAAATATACACCAGTACCATTTTTTTCCTCTTATAACAATACTATGCTTCTCAAGTAACCAGTCGTAATGGTCAACTCCACTCATATATTTGTTGTAGTTTGCTATAAGAAAAGGTTGCGGAAGTAGTACTTTTCCTTTTATTTCTTTACTCAATCGAGATACTGATGCTAGCGGCTCAATTTTATCAAAATTTGTTGCCATTGTAACCGCTTTATTGTCATTCCACCTTACAATCAAAATTCCATAGGTATTTTCAAATTGAAAGTCGTAAGTTCCTCTTGGACACTTCTCAATTTCTTTCGATGGTTTTACTGGACACTTCTGTGTTCGATTGTCCCGCATGGTACTCGTTGCTCTATAACCCTGCTCTTTTAAAGATTTGAAAAGGTTGTAGCTTGCAAAATAATTATCAAAATAAACATGGCAGCTGCAGGGGTCGTCAATAATTTCTAGCATTTTATGTACTACTCTAGTTCCTAGAGGTTCCTTTACTTGTACTCTTTCTTTTCCACAATACAGGGAAAAGTGGAAACAATAACCGCTGTCGCCACACAAAGACCAAAGTTTATATCCGAACCTTATTGGTTTCCCACGGATAAATTGCTTTAGCCCATGATGACCATAATATCTTACCATGATTTCATCGATGGATAAATTTTGTTCAAAAACGCTCCATCTTTGAAAATTCTTATTTACCTTATCTATCAATGGTCTAAGTTTGAATGCCTTGTCATGTTTATTTTCATTTGCTTTGGAATTGTCTTGAAAATGTATATTAGATTTTATATCAATATAAGCATTTCGACTCATCGCATCTTTCACCAACTGCACTCCTAGATCTTCACTCTCACTCCAATAGTCCCGTTCAGTAGGTAAACTGTGATAACCGGAAAATATCAAAAATCCCAAAAATATCTTTATATCTTCCACACAGACTACAACATTCTGTTTATTTTTATTACAAATCGCGTAACGCTTAGTTTCTGCCACAATATGTTCAAAAGTTTCTTCAGTAAATAATTTGTCAAATGTTTCCAACATGGAACAGGTTTCCATATCTTGACGTACATTTTCAAATTTTTTATTAGCACTGTTTCCTGCGGGTCAAGGTTTATAAGTTGGTGAAATTTTCTGCCAGTTGGGTTTGTCAACAATTCTGCGCTTTGAAAACGGTTCCTCATGTCTCGAAGTAGACGGTAATAGTCTGGCCAAAGGTACATTATCATCATCTTCATCAGACGATAAGTCCAATTCTGTAGTCCCCGCAATATCCAAAATTGTGGGTGCACCCAACTCATCATCATTTACATTTTCCTCGTCTGTAAGCTCATTTACTTCAGGAGGAAGAGCCAAAATATCTGCATTAATTTCTTCAGAAAATGCATGCTCGAGGGCTTCCTCCAGAGTTAAAAAGGTTTTTCGAAACATTGGTTATAAAACTGCAATATAACAAAATAAATATAATATAAATGAATTACCAAAAGAAGTTGCCAATGCCCAGTGTCCTCAATTGAGGACAGTCAAATATATTGTATTTTTTATAGGAATATAAGCAACAAAGTTTATTGCTTTATTGTTTATTTACATACAAGGGCTTCATGAAAATAAAAAAAATGTTTTTACCTACCTTATCAATAAACAGTACTATAAATATCTATGTCAGAAGGCAAAGAGCTCAAAATGTATACAAGTTTAGAGACACACAGCATGGACACAATTAAGGTTATCACAAAACTTAACACATGTCAAGTAAAAACAATACTTCTCTGCCACCTAGTACCTAAAATTAGAACTACACAAGGCATCAGCAAATTTCTAGAAATATGTTTACAAGATGTCTTCAAAAGAGGACACTGGGCGTTAATGGGTTAATAGGGCTTTTGTAATAAATGTGTTTGTCCCAACTCTCTAGGACTGGCCGTTTTTCCAAAAAAAGGTTGATACGGGTGGTCTGGGACACTCTGTATAAAGCATAAAAAGGAATTAAAATTAATATCGACTTTCTGCAAAATTTTAGTTTTTATATTTAGTAAATATTCTGCAAACTATTGACAAATTAAATTTTTCTTTATAATATAAAATTTGAGAGTTGCCAACCTACAATATTTTCCATTGTGTTTTTTTTTTTTTTTTTTATTGAACAAACTATATTTGTATTATTGTACCTAGTTTCACTCGAAATTGACATTCACTTGATTTTAATGATTTTATTTTTCTAAGAAAACATGTTTCTGCTCTTTCAAAAACAAAAACAAGTCGAGAAGACAACAAGAAATCATATATTTATAATTGTTGCATGCAAAAAAACAATCAAGTTTTTCGAAAAATCAAAATTTTGTGTATGAAATTAATTTTTGGTTGAACGAAACAAACTTGTATTACCCAACATAAAATCAAGCTAAGTAAAGTACATTTTAAACTTCACAATAATTAAGTGTTTTATACGTGTGGCGTATGAAATAAAATTTCGAGTTTAGAAAAGCCTGAAAATTTGGATTTTCCGGAGCGCGACTCTCTTCGATCGCGCGCCCCGGCAAATACAAATTTTCAGGCTTTTCTAAACTCGATATTTTACATCATGCCTAACTGGGACTGAAAAACACTCGTTATGAGTTCGCTTATCTGTATCATATGTTCAATTAAAGAAAAACCTCTAGAATGCCATGATTTAATCTTTTTTCAAATTTAAGTTGGCTACACACTTCAGAAATTTACATATAAAACGTCAAACATCAAGGTACGTCGATGGGCGTAACACATATGAACACACAGGGTGTCAAGACATAGGGAATTGCGTAACCAAAATTTCATCCTTGTCTGACAACAGTAAAATGCCTACAGCTCTATTTCACCGTGGTTTACCCAAGGATCAGGGCGCCGCCGGCGGCGCCACTAGAAAATTATAATATCAAACTGTAAAAATGCTTTAACAAAAATGCTCTCACAAAAATTCACTAGATGTCTCTACATCTGTCTGTTTACCTCCAATTGTGTGTTCTACACTTGACACGCCATTTGTAATAAATCTTTTGCTCTGTTTGCAGGTTAGACCGATTTTTCTGGACATTTTTGGAACCAAATTTGCAATATGAGTCGAGAGAAAGTGAATTATTTCATGATTTGTGGTTGTGCAGAAGATGAAGTGAAGAAATTGTTCTATTTACCACGAAATCCGAAATTGTAATTATTCCAAAGTATTTACAATTACTCATTTCATCCTCATTACCATTACCATTTATATTCACTTATATTATTACAGAATTACATAAAATGAAATCACGTAAGTGAGTTTTGATTTTAATTTTAAAATATGTGCTATAGCTAAAATATGTAACAATGCACGCTTTTGCACAAGTGATATCTGTTTTCTAAGGTTTTAATTCAGTTATTACATTAGGAATAAACATATTCAATATAATGTAATGAGCTGAATCGATTGTGATTTAATCGAACGGCACTTCCTTTTTATGTAAGCACAAATGTAGTACAATTTCAAAGATTATAACTGATTATGCACATCACTAATATAATGCATATGCATGTTGTTTCTGTGTAAAAAATAAAACATGATAACAAATTAACCTAATTTATTGTTTAATTAGCGATAAAATGTAGTATATATTAGCTGTTTGCGAAAACCTGGTCTTGTTAATTTCACACGAGATGTATTAAACTTAAAAAATCCAATTGATCTGTGAAGTTGGTAGAATAGATGTTGGTAAACAGCTATAGAAATCCGATAGTTACGGATGTTAATCTTACTTATTAACAAATTGTGAACTAAAATGGAGTAGATTGTTGTTGTTGTTGTGACGTTAATTACTGCCCCCTGTGATGTTATATAATCAACCTATTATCGGATTATGATTGTCAACATTTAATGCTGATATGATGCTTGTTTGCTTGATTTCAGCTGATTAAAACAGTGTTTAATTTAAATGTACCATTTTAGATGTGAGACGTGGAAACATATTCTCGGAATTGAATCTGATGTGTCCCGGTGCAATGGGAGAATCTGCGATAGGCATTTTTTTAAGGAATGTTTTGTTCCTTTTAATGTAAGTATGCGATTATTACAAGATGCTATCCCATCTCTTTTTGTTGCAGACCTGAGTACTGTTTCTTCAAATATTGACAGTGATTAAATTCTACTAAAGGTAAATGTGTAACAAGGAAATATGTGCATATTTATAAAGGTTTTCTTTTAGGTTACATGTACGGAACCGTCCACTTCATCAACACTTCCTCACATTTATACACCCCCTATTAGACAGCTCAGAAAGCCTTTGTTTGTTTGTCCAAATATTGACATTACCCCTCAAAATAAAGCTTAAGTAAATACTATTAAAAAAAATGGAACGTCATATCAGGGTATTGAAAAATGGCAAATTTATTTATTTATTTATTTATATATTAATTAACGGAGGCCATTTCATACAGAACAGTTACAATAATATTACAAATATATAAACATATTACAGACATTTTTAAAAAAATCTTAACTATTTTGCACTGAGTGCACGACGCAAAAAACTTAGAGATCCTACAAATATATTAAAACCTGTGCGAGTGATAAATTGATTAGCATGCCTTAAAATGCGTGTAGTAGCCGACTGTTTAACATAATCAGTTCTGTGGAACGGTATGTGAAATATAACTACATTTCGCAGTGGACGAGCGGGAACATGGAGTCCAAGAAGCTGTAGAAAGTCGGGACAGTCAATAGCTGCATCAAACACTTTTTTACCAGCACAATATCTTGGTTGACACGCCGAGAACATAAACTCGTAATATTAACCGTATCGAGCAGGTCGCAGTAGTCACCAACTAGATGAAATTTGTAAGCTACAAATTTAACAATTTTTTTTTGTACTTTCTCGATTTTTTCAATATCAGCGCCGCTATAAGGAGACCATACGCAAGAGCAGTATTCCAAATGTGGGCGAACTAGCGCGTTATATAATACAATAATTGTACCAAGGTTCCGAAAATCTTGGACGTTACGTTTGATAAATCCAAGTAATTGGTATGACTTTGCTACAATCTTTGAGATGTGCATTGAAAAAGATAAAGTAGTAATAAACGTAACACCTAGATCTTTTACACAATTTACGCGTATTAAAGGTTCGCCCAGCATGGAATACTGGAAATCTACCGTTGTTTGCCGTCTAGAGAACGCGATGACATTTCATTTTTTATGTTTAAAGATAGCTTGTTAGTCTTGCACCAACTATCAAACGATTGTAAGTCATTATTAAGAACTTTGGCATCTTCGACGGAACGGATTTTCATGAATATTTTCATATCATCAAAGAGAAGGCATTCTGCATTGGAAATACATTTAACTACATCATTAATAAATATATTAAATAGAAGGGGGCCCAAGTGTGACCCCTGAGGAACACCTGACGTGACACAGATGGGACGTGAGTGACGGCGCCGAATTTTAACAAATTGGAATCTTCCCGAGAGATACGACCCTATCCAATTTAGCAAAGTATTGTCAATACCAAAATCCCTTAATTTGTTCATTAGTAAGTTATGGTCGACCGTGTCGAATGCCTTGGAGAAGTCAGTGTAGATGGAGTCCACCTGACACCGCTCCTCAAAAGCACGAACAATATATGCATCATACACTAGAAGATTAGTAGAAGTTGATTTACCAGTACGAAATCCGTGTTGACGCATAGAGATCGAGGATTGCAGTACCCCTGATAGGTAATCACAAAGTAGTTTTTCAAAAATTTTAGATGCTACAGCTAGAATAGAGATCGGTCTATAATTGTCAGCACGATTTCGATTACCAGATTTAAAAATTGGCGTGATATAAGCACTTTTCCAGCAGGTGGGAAAACTACCCTCACGTAGAGATGCATTGAATAAAAGCCATAATGGGCGACTAAGGGAAAAGGCACAATTACTAAGGAAGGTGGCGCTAAGTCCATCAGGCCCTGGGCTACTGTTGTTTTTTGAAGATGACAACTCGTTCAATATATCTGATATACTTAATGTAGGAGGAATGCATTCGTTTATGTGATTGTTACTATAAGTGGTCGAGGTTACATTAATATTTGATGACGAGTTTAGGTTCGGCGTATGACAAACAGATCCGAAAAAATGCGCAAAGAGGTTAACTATGCTATCGGTGTCGTTAACAAGGGAATTTCCGTTCTCAAATGTGGTTGGAATCTGGTTAGAAGCTCTTTTAGACTTAACGTAACCCCAAAAAGCTTTAGGATTGTGTTTTAGGGAATACTCAACATTATTGATATGGTTTAAGTAACACTCGTTTGCCAGTCTCTTGCATTGATCACGAGTTTTGCAAATGAAACATAGTCTTCAGCTGATTGAGATGTTGTGTACCTTTTATGGATCGTTTTCTTTAAAAATATAAGATCTTTTAGCTCTTTAGTAAACCAAACTGGGAAACAAGATGTTTTTGCTTTGAGGCGTTTTTTAGGAAGTAAAGCTCAATAATTTCAAAAAGGGTTGAATAGAATTTATCACATGCTTCAATAATATCACAGCAGCTAAATAAATCATCCCACCTAACGTTAATAGATTCATTGTTTAAGGCTGTATAGTCAGCATGCTTAAAATCAAAATCAAAAGTAAAATTATTTTCTGTCTCCAGCCATGCATTGCTAGGGGCAGATTGAAGTGTTAAAAAACACTCCAATGCTGGATGATGGGTGTCACAAGGGACGATCGGGAATTGGGATTCAGAGAGCTGAATATTATTCTTGTTAAAATCTATAGGCAAAAATATCAAATCGAAGATAACTGAGTTGTTATTACAAATTAAGTTCACTTGATGATAGTTAAGAAAGCCAAATAAGTTAGCTACCAGTGTAGTTTTTGGACAGGTGGAATCCGTATTTACTCCATAGATATCATTAATCCAAGTCGCGTGAGGTAAATTATAGTCACCATACATGAACAAGGTGTTACAATCAGCAATCGACTCAATAATCTCACAATGCGTCTGATACGTAGTATAATCGCAGTTAGGAGGAATATATAATACACCAAATATAACGGTATCACAACCATAGCAAATGCTCACATACAGCTCTTAGTGAAGAGAGTTATAACTGTAGACTACATTAGAAGTGTAACGTTTGGATACTGCAATTAGAACTCCACCCCCGCGGGATTTCCAGGTAGTTACATTATCACGATCGCACCGATAAATGTTATAATCAAAAAAACCTAACTCCGAATTGAAAATAGAGTTTAACAACCATGTTTCAGTCAAAATAATGACAGTATGTTCCATCAACGCTATAGTGGTATTTATTAAGTGTAACTTAGAACGTAGACCACGCACATTCTGATAATTAACAGGTAATTTTGAGGAAAACGTTTTATGCGATGATGGAGACGGATGTCCACTAGAGAGCGCTAGATTTCTTGAACAGGCGTTGTTGCTTGATGTAAAAAAATATTATTACTCGCATTTGTAGATTCCGGCTTTTCTGAGGTACCCACGCGTTTCCGACGACGATTAGCGAAGGGGCGAACAATTACAACTTTAGGCCACTTTTTGGCAGACAGGATGTCATCAATTGAAGAAGATTGTGCGCCAACTTTGAACGAAGATAATAGGATATAATTATTGGTGAGCGATATACAAGTCGCATTAGACACGCCAATGTTGGTCTTTAAATGTGTTTCGATGTCCGCTGTAGAAGTGCCGGGTGCACAGTTGTTAATATGAATAAATGTGCGACGTTGGGCTGATGTAATTCCTACGCTTTCAGCAGTCCCAAGAACAACTGTTCGCGCGGATCCAGACTTCTTTTCCTTTGAGACGATCATTATGTCATTTTTATTAAAATTTTGTAGTTCCTGTACTTGAACTGGTTGCACAGTTGTTTTAGAAAAAGAAGCAGGAGAGTTTTCAGAAGAAATACCCGGATCAGACGAAGTAGTCGATTTTTCAGAAATAACACTACTTACGTTCGAAAAACAAGGGTTGTTGACATCTTGGGATAATGCTGAGTGGTTATTACAAGTAGTAGTACGATTGCTATATAGTTGTCCAAAATCCTCAGATTTAAAGAATGAAAACAAGTCATTTCGTAGCGCATTGCTATTCTCATTAATTAATTGTTTTAACATTGAGACACTATCGTTTTTAATAAATAGTATTTCACGTTTTAAATTAACAATTTCATCCTGCAGTGACGACAAGAGTAGGTGTGAGACACAATTTGGACTGCACGGAGCCGAGATGGGTTGCGTAGGCGATCCTGGATGCAAAGTTTGTTGCAATTGTGTAGGCGGAATATTCAGTATTAGGTTCTCCGAAATTTAATCCGTCTTGTTGCAGTTAGGACAATTCGAATGTCAGAACCGTGTAGCAGGTCCCATATTTTTTTTGTAATAAATTGTTAATAATTTAATATTGCTATAATTGATTTCCCTTCATTTGTATTAATATTTTGTTTCAAATAGAAGTGACTTTATGGATATAATTAAATAAATGAAATTAACTTAGTAATGTGTTTTATTTATTGTGTACCCTTAAATAATATTCATAATGAAATTATTGCTTACATCAGCGAAAGCAATAATTTTATTATGGACTTAGTTTTAAATTAAATAATATTAAATATAAACGAATTTAAAAAAACCGCAATATTTTCCATTAATCGACTGTCGCGCAACCACAGTGTGGTTTGCCATGTTGCGACCGTTTTTTCCCCATAGTTGTGCATCTGTAATCTGTGTATGAACACATATGTGTTACAAGGTATGACAGAATTGTATCTTTCCATGTTTTCCCCTACCCCTTTCCCCGCAGGCCGTAGTTCGTGCGAGGAGAACAATGACGTTAATTTGGTTACGTTTTTGAGTCTATCATAACCTCTCTTTCCGGTTTCGCTGTACTTTCATAGACAGATTTTTAATATTTTGTGTTAAAAATAAGTGTAATTAAAACAAGTCTTTGTGTTAGTATTAAGTGTCGACCAACCGGTTTCAGTGAAAACCAACCGATTTCAGCGAAATATATCGTGATGTACAAATTAAAATGTAAAATTCAGTCGAAATAATGCACAAAATAATCCGCCTGGGAGAGCTGACTCAATTTCGTCAAGGTCAAAAAGTGGAAAAGACCCTTAAATATGTATTTACAATATATAGAGAGTTTTTCTTTAAAATATACGTATTCCAAAGTCAGTCTATTTTCTGTAAATCTTGAGATATTCCCGGTTATTTTTAAAAGTTCATTTTAAAACTTTTAACAAGTGATTTCCACTCCCAGACTAAGCATGAAGTAAAATTTCGAGTTTAGAAAAACCCCCTGAAAATTTGTCGAGGGTCGCGCAGCGACCCTCGACAAATTTTCTGAGCTATTCTAAATTGGAAATTTTACTTCATACGCCACGCGTATAAAACACTAAAATATTGTGAAATTTATGTGTATTCGAACTTCGCTTAAAATTTGTGTTTTATAAGCGTGGCGCATGAAATAAAATTTCGAGTTTACAAATTTTCACGGGGCTTTTCTAAACTCGAAATTTTACTTCATGCTTAGTCTGGGAGTGGACAATACTCTATTAAAGCTTCAAATTGAACTCTTTTAAAAATCAACGAATGTCAGAAAATGTATAGCTTATGCATGTTTACCTAAAGTTTACCATGAAGTAACCACATTTAAATTCAGCGCGCATTTGTGACATAAGCGATCTGTACCCACTGAAATATAGTAATACTGGAACGCGCACTGCCTATGATCGCTGGGTTAAGAAAGCGAGCCGAGAGAGACAGCGACCAACGGGTCTTGTGTCATTGTCTCACGCTCCTCGCGCATGCGCATTAGAACTAAAGTCAGGCGGCGTACATCACGGCACAAAAGTACGACGGAGACACAAGACCCGTTACTCGCTATCTCTGTCGGCTCGCGCTGGCGTCGCCAGAGCGCGTTCCAGTATTACTATATTTCAGTGTCTGTACCGTACACTCGAATGTCCTTGGTCAGACATAATAATTATAATGTTTATTTTCACAGTTGCCAACCTAGAATATTTTCCATGGCACTCTGGAGATTTTTTTTTTTTAATGATAATACGATAGGTTTTTGTGAATACTATTAAAATAATCATATGTTTATATGACAATTTAGAAGTTTTTATGTTAATGTTTCAAGATATTATTTAAAATAAAAATTATTGTAATTTAAAATCATGATTTCACTTTCTCAATATATTTGTCTTCATTTTGTGGTTTTGTTTACCGATTTTTTTGAAGAAAATAGTAAATCGAATACAAAACGTATTTAAAATTGGTAACTTTTGCAAAATTTTGTTGACTATTGATATTTGTCAATCTATGTTAACGTTGCCACTCTTGGAGATTTTAATGATATTTGAAAATGTTGATAGATCAATTTCAAACATTTGATTTAGTATTATTCCTAATTTATTTTTATTAGTTTCAATGGGTTTTGCTGAATATTTTTGAGTTTACGTGAAGTGATTATTATTAAAAAGACTTAATCGATTTCGATAGCTAACGCCATAGTGGCATCGTCAGTGACACACTGAAGAGGACCTTGAAGTCCGAAACGCGTCTGTGGGTATCTGGTGCCGTAATACTGAGCACAATGTTGATTAAAAAGAATGTTATTTTTTACTTTATTTTTTATTTGTATCGTTAGATGTGCATTTCGAGACACAAGGTGCTCATTATCAATAACAAATTCAATGGCTTTATTTGAACTGTATTTTTACTTTTTAGCATTTCAAAATATAACTTAAAATTTTAGTCAACTTTGAGCAACTTTATAAAGAATAATAATCATACAAAAAGTAATATTAACTAAAATACAAACTAGAGGATGGAATCCAGACCCCAAATGGGTTACTGCGCGTATGCCTTAATCTGTGCACTATTAAGTGCTCTGATATTTAAAATACTTTCCTACAATACAAGGAATGGAAAAAAGCAATTGGCAGACAGAGTTTAACAAAAATCATATGATGAAAAACAAATGTTTGTTCGTCGAAAAGATACCGGGTGTTCGATAAAATACAGCCAACGCCATAACTCTGTAATTTATTGACCGATTTTATTGAACTAAAAACCAAAGTCAATGGTTGTTTAAATACTGAAAAATGGCATCAATATTGTTTTTTCAACAATAACTTCATTGCCAAATAAAAACCAGCTTAAAATTTTTAAATGGATGCCTGTAATTTTTAAATATAATTACATTAGACATTATTTTTCCAACTAGAATAGTGCGCAATTACTTTTTTGTTTAGTATTTTTGTCCAACAAAAAATTTAAATAAATATTTGATTTAAAATTATATTTTTCAAAAATTATAAATAGTGTGCCTTGTCAAAAAAGTGACAAATACCATTTATTGTGAGGTTATATCAAACATGAATAATAACGACCCAACAAATAAGTACCTACGTTACAACTTAATGTAGAAGCCGTAACTTTACAAATACTATAATAAATTTGTTTTAATACCCGCAAGCTACCACAAATCAATTTTACTTAGCTTTATACGAGTGTTCCATTGCATGCATTATTTTATGTTATTATATATAAGTTTCTATGTTCGATATATTTTCTGTTATTTGATCCTATGTATCTGTTAGGAAATAATGGATTATAAATATTATTATTATTATTTGAAGACACAGAGAAACGGTTAAATGGGGTCAAAGTTGCGTATTACAGTGCTTACTAATAATCTGCTTTTACATTTCAAATTTCTTCAACTGTTTCTATGTTTTTTGAAAAAAACTTAAATTCAAAAATTGCCTATATCTCCGTTATTTTTGATATTTTTCTAAATCGGTAAATACATTCTTAAGGCAAATATTTACGACTGGATTGACTTATGAAGTAAGTTATAAAGCTGCAAAGCGATTCTTTTTTTCCCAACACAACTTTTGTTTTTCTTAAGGGTGCATATGAAGATATGCATATCATTGAATAGCATTTTTCACACTGGTTTGTTGACTTTTAAAAGATGTATTGTTTTTATGGTATGTTGCCACGGAAACAATCGCGAAAAGTCCACAAAAACAATTTATTTGTGTAAAAAACGATAACTAATCATTATTAGCCTTCTTATTTAATAACATTTCAAATGTTGCATAGAAACTTGGTATTGTTTGGTTACCATGGCAACTTGAACAACAACAATAATTAAACAAAAACCTACATGTGGCATATCGTTGAAACCCGGATTATGAATAAATTTCAATGGTGTGCATAAATTTCTACGTTTCCATAAGAATAACAAAAGTTGAGTCTATTACACAAAAACGAGTTGATCTAAATATGTTGAACGTTTAGCATTCGATCAGTCATAAAAATTTGCCCTACGAAACTTTTTACAGAACTTGAAAAATATAAAAAATAACGGAGATATGGACGGTTTTTTAAAATGCATAATTTCACTTCTTTTCGAAGTACATCAAAACAATTGAAGAAAGTTTTTGATGTTCCTTGCTAAATATTATCTCATATATAATAAGCAATAGAACATATGAAATGAGATAATATCTAGCAAGGAAAATCAAAAACTGTCTTCAATTGTATTGATGTACTTCGAAAAGAAGTGAAATTATGGATTTTAAAAAACCGTATAAATTAAGCTGAAAACATAAATTAGTTTGCGTGAGTTTATAAAAATGTAGAAAAATCTACTTATATTTAATCAATTCGAATTATTAAAACTTTATATCGCAATGCTGGTTCAATATTATAAAACGTGGGGCGTGCAATTCCGATAAGCAATTATAATTATAATTATAGTAGAAAATTGGATTTCGTGTAACGTTTTAAATTGCGTTATTAACTTTTGTTAATTAAACTATGAACAAAGTGCACTTTTGTTAATGGTTTATAAACTTCAGCTGCTAACAATTATTAACAAGCACGTTTTAGTTACGATAGATATGTAATAATCTTTATGTATGTACAATATTTATATAAATAGTGAATATATTATAATATAACACACAGGGACATTTTCTATTTGGTATACATACATGTGTGCATATGCTGTAAATTTTCAGACATTCGTTTTATTTTGTTTAAATTCAATTTGAAGATTAAAACGAGTGTTTACTACTTTAGTAATATACTTTAAACTTCATTTGAAATCAGTGTTTTAAACGCGTGGCGCATGAAGTAAAAATTCGAGTTTAGAAAAGCCTGAAAACTTGGTTAGTGTATAACACACAGGGAATATATTATAATATAACACACAGGACTTTTTGTATTAAGTATACATACATGTGTGCATATGCTGTAAATTTTCAGAGATTCGTTTTTTTTTAAAATTCAATTTAAAGATTATAACCAGTGTTTACTACTTTAGTAGCAGAGCTGGGACGAATCCTCGTAAAACGGATTCGAATCACGAATCCGAATCACGTAATATGATTCGAATCACGAATACTCGAATAAAGGATTTGTAAGAGGTAAATATGATTCGAATCAAAGATTCGAATCCTTTGATTTTATATTTTTTTTTTGCAACCATTATAATATAACTATCGCTACCAGTTGTTTTAACAAAAATATTCAAAACCTAATTATTTATTATTAACACTGAACATCGTTACTCTGATTACAGATGTATTCATGTGTTTGTGAACTTCACTTCAAATCAGTGTTTTGTAAGCGTGGCGCATGAAGTAAAATTTCGAGTTTAGAAAAGCCCGAAAATTTGTCTCGGGTCGCTGCGCGACCCTCAACATATTTTCACGGGGCTTTTCTAAACTCGAAATTTTACTTCATGCTTAGTCTGGGAGTGGAAATCACTCGTTTAAAGCTTCAAATTGAACTCTATTATAAAATCGACGAATGCCTGAAAAGTACATTTATAAAAAAAATCAGAAAAAGTCATTAAAACCGGGAAAGTTAGAGAAAATTCATGGAATTATATTCAAATTGACCACAACACTAACAAAAAAGCCATATGATATTATTAAATTTGTCAAAATCAACAGGCATCATAAAAATTACAAAACACGTAAACATTTATAAAACCAACTTAAATATTGACTAAAACAATGAAAACAATTCAACAAAATGGGGGTTTCCCACAAAAGAATGTTATATTAAAAGGCCAGGAAAAACATTTTAGATTGTGGCTACCATGTCAGTTTTACTTTAAATAATATTAAACCAAATTTAAAAAACTTGATTATTTTCTTTAAAAACATTTTCAGTTATTTAATGTTCTTATCAAAGCATTTAGATTGAACTTTCGAACGAGCATTTCCACTCTCAGACTAAGTATGAAGTAAAATTTCGAGTTTAGAAAAGCCCCGTGAAAATTTGCCTCGGGTCGCGCAGCGACCCGAGACAAATTTTCTGGGCTTTTCTAAACTCGAAATTTTACTTCATGCGCCACGCGTATAAAACACTGATTTCAAGTGAGGTTCAAATATACATAAATTCACAATATTTTTGTTTTGTACCTGTGGCGCATAAAGTAAAATTTCGAATTTAGAAAAGCCCAGAAAATTTGCCTCGGGTCGCTGCGCGACCTTCGGCAAATTTTCACGGGGCTTTTCTAAACTCGAAATTTTACTTCATGCTTAGTCTGGGAGTGGAAAACACTCGTTTATAGCTTCAAATTGAACTCTTCTAAAAAAAAACAACTTGAAAATTTTTCTTTTAGGTAAACATATGCATAAGCTGTAAATTTTCCGACATCGGTTGTTTTTCAAAAGAGCTTAATTTAAAACTATTAACGAGTGTGCACACGCTGTTTTTAAAGAGTTCAATTTGAAGCTTCAAAGGAGTGTTTTCCACTCCCAGACTAAGCATGAAGTAAAATTTCGAGTTTAGAAAAGCCCCGTGAAAATTTGTATCGGGTCGCGCAGCGACCCGAGACAAATTTTCTGGGCTTTTCTAAACTCGAAATTTTACTTCATGCGTCACGCGGATAAAACAGTGATTTAACGAGAAATTTAAAAAGACACAAAAGACATTTTTCTTGTTAATCCTCACAATTAATTCGAATTATTTTTGATGATTCAAATCCTTTTGTAAGTATTCGAATCCTTTGTAAGTATTCGAATCTTTTTATGAGGATTCGAATATTTTTATGAGGATTCGAATCATCCGCATTTGGATTCGAATACGAATCCTCTTACAAAAATGTAACGAATCCGAATCACGAATCCAGTTTGACTAAAGTATTCGAATGCCTCTTTTAAATCCTTTAAAAGGATTCGAATCCAGGATTCGAATCCTGAATGATTCGAATCCTGCCCAGCTCTGTTTAGTAGTATACTTTAAACTTCATTTGAAATCAGTGTTTTAAACGCGTGGCGGATGAAGTAAAATTTCGAGTTTAGAAAAGCCTGAAAACTTGTTTTGGCCGCTCCGCTTCGCAGAGCGAACAAAATAAATTTTCTGGCATTTCTAAACTGGAAATTTTACTTCATGCTTAATCAAGGAGTGGAAAACACTCGTTAGAAACTTCAAATTTTCCAGTTTTTAAAAACAGCTCGAAAATTTACTATAACCTTAAATACACATCGTAAATTTTCAGGCGTTTTTTGAAAAACGTTCAATATCCTACTAACTAGGACTTAATTAAACACATGTATTATTCTTCTTATTTTTTTATCTTGAAGTAGCGCTACGCAACCAAACCCAAATTTTTGGGCATTTCTACACTCGAAATTTGACTTCATGCGACACGCGTATTAGACACTGATTTCAAGTGAAGTTCATTTGTTCACATGCATGCATGAAGTCAATTTTTAGGCTTTTCTAAACTCGAAATGTTACTTCATGCTTAATCAAGGAGTGGAAAGTACTCGCTAGAAGCTCAAATTTTCGGTTTTTTTAAAAACAGCCCGAAAATTTAGTATAACATTAAATAGACATAGTAAATTTTCAGACGATTTTTTTAAACGTTCAATTTTCTACCAACTAGGACTTAATTATATCGTAGGGAGACAGTTCTTCCACTCCATTTCTTCCACTCCATTTCTTCCACTCCATTTCTTCCACTTACCAATACTTCCACTACACCTTTACTTCCACTCCATTTCTTCCACTGACCGTTACTTCCACTAGTTCTTATTTCCACTAACCATCACTTCCACTAGTTCTTTTTTCCACTCCATTTCTTGTTCCAGTCGCGGAATATTTTGAGGTATGGGTATATACAATGTGTATTTCGAGGGGTAGTTTTATTTACAATATTTACAATCTCAGGTCAACTACGTTCGAGGCAGGAAAGCTGTTGGACGACGCAAAGCAACGGAGCCTCGATATACACCAGATTTCTGGAACCAGTACAACGCCACATTATAGGACGAGTCTAGGACCAACAACGCCTCAGAAGGATGGCACAACCGATTCTCCGTGGTGGTGGGGCGCAATCATCCTAGCATGTATGCATTCCTTTTGGAAGTGCAAAAAGAGCAGGGCGATACAGAGACGATGATGCAGCAACTTGACTTGGGACAAAAAATCAAAAAAGGGCAATTACAATCGAAAATTAAAGCCGAGGAACGAATAGCAAACATTGTCAAAAAATTTAGTAAATTCGACGAAGAAAATAGGATTCTGGAGTACCTACAAGCTGTAGGCCACAATATCTCTCTGTGATTCTTATACTGTATAAAATGTGGAATAATATAATGTAATTTGAATAAATTGTACAATTATTTTGAATTTGAAAAAAGGTATGGTGGAATTGGTGGTTAGTGGAAGTAAAGGTGTAGTGGAAGTATTGGTAAGTGGAAGAACTGGAGTGGAAGAAATGGAGTGGAAGAAATGGAGTGGAAAAAAGAACTAGTGGAAGTGATGGTTAGTGGAAATAAGAACTAGTGGAAGTAACGGTCAGTGGAAGAAATGGAGTGGAAGTTGCGTCGCACAATCTAATTATATACATGTATTATTTTTATTAATTTTGAATCTTTAAGGTGTTAACTTCATAGTAAATTTTCAATTTTGAGATAAAGGAAACACTTTACTTTTCTATAGCTCTTTTATTTTAGTTTGAGAATTATTAAAGTGTTATCCGGATTAGTCATAAAATTAAAAATAAAATTGGTATACAAAAGTTAGGTGTTTTCTTTATCTCAAAATATTCTCATTATATTTATAATTTAACTATAACTCTAACTTTATTTCTGGAATCTCTATTATAATCGATTTATCATTAATCTCATTATAGTTATAATTCAACTTTAACTTTATTTATGGAATCACCATTATAATCGATTTACAATTAATCTCATTATAGTTATAATTTAACTGTAACTTTATTTACGGAATCTTCATTATAATCGATTTACAAATAATTTACATATTTGATAGAATAATCATGGATCTATTTGTATATTAATAAATAACATTATACATTATACCAATTAATAAATAACTTGGATTATTCCCAAATGGCCTAAAGAATAGATTTAATGTTGCTAAAGCCTTGAACAAATTGGTGACAATATATTATACAGAATAATTTAATTTCCTAAAATGTATTTCTTTGTGAAAAATAAAATAAACACTTTTTTGCCCTGTAATATAAAACCGTTTATTTCTTAAATTAAATTTACTTTAGGAGTAAATTAATTTTTTTTAAAGATTTAGGTATTATAACCCCAAAATAACTTTATTTGGCTAAAAAATCTCCTCAGTAAATAATTTCCTTGTTTTTCTACCAATTAAACATTATACTCTAACTAATTTTAAAGTTAAAAGTGTAGTATATTAGTATAATTACTCTAGATTCTATTACTTGTATTTATTAATTTCATTAGGGTTATTCTATCTACCATATCATCTGTGTCAGATGTAACTTCGCTTATAGTGTCTTTCCTGACAGTGATTTATTTGAACCACAAGAAATTCTAAAGCGTCGAAGACCTAGAGTGTTTCAAGTCAGGAGCAACCCTTTGACATAACCAGGGATTTTTTTGTGTAATTAAAAAGGGGTGCCTGAAGAGTGGGTACCATTATTGAATCTTGATAGTTCTTAGGTCTTCTATAAGATCCTCTGATTCTACAGGAGAAATATTCATCTCTGGTCTCTCTAGTAAATAATCAAAACTTCACTTCTCACTTTATCAGTATGTGTCCAATTCCATTTTACATCTGTTTTTGTAAGATTATACAAAAGAATAATAGATTTTGAAAAATTTGATATTAACCTTCGAAAGTATCCAGCTAATCCATTAAATTGTCTAAGATGTTTAACGTTTTTCCGAATTGGAGAACGTGCCAATGCTTCAGTTTTTGACTGACTCGGTCGTATTTTCCCATTACAAACAGTGTATCCTAAGCATTCCAACGATTTCTTCATGGAAGAGCATTTATCAAAATTAATTGAAAATCCTGCCTTCTTTAATACTTTCAATTCAAGTTCTAATCGTTCTAAGGCCTCTTCAAATGTTCTTCCGGGTATTAACCCATAATTAATGTAAACTTAAGTAATGGTACTTTGATATACTCCTAAAGCATTGTTAATTGCTTGTTGGTATACTGAAGGGGCGTTGCATAATCCAAATGGTATGGTCAAATATTCAAATTGTCCATCAGGTGTAACAAATGCAGTTTCGATTGATTCTTTGGAAATTGGAATTTGATGAAATAACTAGCCATGTCTAAGCAAGTAAAGCATTTTGCATCCGATAGTTTATTTATCTGATCGGAAATTAATGGTAAAGGATAATGGTCCCGAATAGTATTTTCATTAAGTTCACGATAATCAACTACCAATCTATCACTTCTATTATTTGTTTTTTTACAAGAATAACAGGACTAGCAGAAGGTGACTGGCTTTTACGAATAGTTTTATTTTGAAGGTTATGAGTAATATTTTTAAATTTTTCTCTTTTTACTGGTGTTAACCCATTAACGGCCGAGCAATTATAGAGTTAACTTTAAAAGTTGATTTTAGGTAAAATTCTGCACTTCTTCTTATGATTTCAATGAATGACTTATTGTATTACATACTGTGAATTTTTCTTTTAAATATACATAATATATATGCTGTCCATTTTTAGACATTCGTAAATTTTATATAAACACGTGCAATATGAAGTTTAGAACGAGTGTTTCCACTCCCAGACTAAGCATGAAGTAAAATTTCGAGTTTAGAAAAGCCTTAAAATTTGGTTTGGTCGCTCCGCGAAGCGGAGCGACCAAACCAAATTTTAAGGCTTTTCTAAACTCGAAATTTTACTTCATGCGCCACGCGTATAAAATACTGAAATATTGTAAAGTGATAAATACACTGACATGTTTTTTTTTGTTTAAATGAGTAATAATATAAATATTTAAATAACAAAATATTTACATTCTTTTTCATACATTTTCAAGTCAAGTCAAATAATATTTTTATTTAATCTTAGTCCTTTTTACCTTGCGGTGTAAGGCGGTTTACATATTCATACATAATTATGTTATCATCTGTTTAATCTGTATGCTTCTTTCCATCTGTTTCTGTCTGGTGTTAGTTGTTTTGCTTCTTCCCAATTCATTCCCCTTTTTCTCTATTGTATCCCTGATTCCATCATTTCAAGTTTTTCTCGGTCTTCCTCTCTGGGTCCTCCCTTGTACTCTTGTTTCGTATATCATTTTCGTGTTTCTTTCATTTTTCATTCGGTTTATATGTCCAAACCATCTCATCTGTCCCTCTGCTATTCTTTCATTAATTGGCTCGATGTCAAGTTTCTGTTTAATTTCCTCATTTTTTACCTTGTATAGTTTTGTCTTGTTTTCTATGTTCCTAAGAAATCTCATCTCTGTTGCATTTATTCTTCCTTTTTGTTGCTCTGTCATTGTCCAGGTTTCGCTGCTATATGTTAGCGTAGGTCTTATCACTTTTTTTTACTATTTCTGTATGTATTTCCTTTTTACCAAAGAACGTATGCTTCATCATGTTGTACAGTTTTCCAGTTTTTCTTATTTTGTCTTCTATTTCTTTTTCTAGTTTGTCATTGCTTTCGATTATTGTCCCCAGATATTTATAGCTTTTTATTTGTTCTATTGTTGTTCCTCCTATCGTAATATTATGTGTTCTACGCTTCTTTGTTATTACCATTGATTTTGTCTTTTGTAAATTTATCCTCATATTTATGTTTGCTAGTTCCCTGTTTAGAATTTGCATACTTTGTTGCAAGTCTTTCTCAGTTTCTGCTAATATGACCATATCATCTGCGAAAAGCCGTTCTGATGTTTCCGTCCTTCTCAATTTCTATAATCCTACTTTTAGTGATTTCATCTCATTTTTTGCATCTTTTATTGCAGAGTCTTAAACTAGAGCGAACAGGAGGGGGCTTAGGACTCATCCTTGTTTAACTCCTATTCGTGTTGTGAACTCCGTTGATTCCTCGTTGTTGGTTCTTATGATGATCTTGTTATTTTAATACATGGCTTGGATTGTTCTGATTGTCTTCTTTCCTATTCCTTTATCTTCTAAAGTTTTCCATATGCCTTCTCTCTTTATTCTGTCGAAAACTTTTTCAAGGTCCACAAAGCATACATGTGTCTCTCTGTTCTTCTTTATTATTTTTTTGCATATTTGTCTTAGTATGAAAATTAAATCTTGGGTGCTTCTTCCTCTTCTAAATCCACATTGTTCTTCTTCTATGGTATTTTCTACCTTGTCTCTAATTCTTTTTTCAAGTATTCTTGCCATTACTTTACCTGGTATGCTTGTTGATGTGATTCCTTTATAATTATTGCAGTCCCTCTTGTCTCCTTTCCTGTATATGGGTAGGATTATTCCTATATTTCATTCTGTAGCTATCTTTCCTTTTTTTAATATATCGTTCATTAATTCTGTCAGTTTTCTAAATCCCACTTTTCCCATGTTTTTTGATAATTTCTGGTGTTATTTCATCTTTGCCTGGTGCTTTTCCATTCTTTAGTTTTTTGATAGCCTCTATTGTCTCTTCTTACGTAATTTCTTTAGCTTCTTCCATATCGCTGTCTATCTGGTTGTCTTCTTCTTCCGGTTTTCTTTTCGTTTACGTTTCTGTATCTGTCAGCTGCTTAAAGTATTGTTTCTATCTTTGCATTATTTTATCCTCATTTGTCACTATCATTCCGTTCTTATCATTTATGCTCATTAGACTGTGTTCTTTCTTTTTTTTTCAATTGTTTAAGAGTTCCATAGAATAATTTCTGATTATCCCGATAATTTTCGCTCATCTTCATACTAAATTTCTTCCATGAATCTTGTTTGAACTTCTGTACCCCCTTAAATATAATATATGAAATTAACTTATTTAGTAATTTACTTTTTTAAAAAATAATGTTGCTTGTATGCATCAATGGCGCTTAATGGGTTAAACGGTATGGGCGTCGTTGAACAATTTTATCTTAATTTTTTAAACGATTCGAGTGTTCCTGTATTTACCCTTGTTTTGCTATTTCCTGTTACAACAATGAATTCGTACTTACTCAGCAATTTTTTCAAAACATCTTCTTCGTCTTGACAATTTGAAATAAACAGCGATTATTTTATTAAATTTAATTTCTCCAAGATTTCTTCACATTTTTCTGATATTACTATTTTCGTTCCCAAGTTTGACATTTCCACTTGAATTCCAGGCGTTTGAAGTAAATGCCTTCCAATTAATAAATGTAGAGGAATATCGTGATCTAAAACAACATTTATTATCAATTCAAATACAATTCCATTTATTGTGCACATAGTTTTGATTTCAGATGAAGAAAACACTGATATTGAGCCGATTCCCTTCAAACATTAAATTACGCTCGATCTCTCTCCTGGCAACGAATTTGCAATCGATGCTCGTATTATTGAACAATCAGCTCCGCTATTAAAAATGCCTTCAATTTCATTTCCATTAAATCAAAGTACGTCATAATGACGTAAGATGGTCACTGACTGATTGTTAATTGCTTGCTTGAAACTTGAAACAAGTATCAACAGTGTGTCCAATTTTTGAGCAAAAAGTGCATTTTTTATCTTCCCTTGGTCTGTTTTCTAAAGTTCGTCTGGCTTGGAACTCATTTGATGTATTTCCAATCATTTTAAATACGCACGGTGACCATTTTTTCCACAGGCATAACAGCTAATTTGGAAAGTATTTTCTCTCCTAAATTTCTTATTGTCCATATAATTTTGGTTAAATTGTAATTTTCTTTTTCTGACAGTTCTGGCATTCGAAATTAACTCAACAATAGTTTTTGATTAATCATTAAGCATATTATGCATGTCTGCAGGAATCCTATCATCTTGCACCCAACCAATAAAATTAAACAGCATTCTCTTCTGTTGGATTCAATTTCATAATTCGTTTAAACATTTTCCAAACGTAACAGATATAATAAGAAATATCTTCTGCATCAATAAGAGAATAATTTTGATATTTCAACACATCTAAATATCTTGATTCTGGTTCGAATGTTTGTAGCATTTCTTATCGCATTTCTTCCCAAGTAGTGGTACTAAGCAAGCTATCATCTGCCCAAATTTAAGCTCTTCTCTGTAAGACTAGCCGCTTTCAGTCGTACAATCTTTTAACTTGTATTCTTTTTGAGTTCTTGTTATTAGATCAACCCATTCCCTAATATATTTTCCATCATCAGGGTTGTATGATTGAAAATAAATATTATTTATACTAGTGTTAGGTTCTTTATCACTTCTTGCATATTTCATCATTTCATTTAAAGTTGATCTATTTTCCTAATTCATTTTAGAAATCATCTCTGACATTGTAGATTTAAAAACTTTTAGTAAATAACACACTTGGTTAAGATTTCACTGTTTATTGATTGACACTGCAACAATTGTTTCGCCACACAGTGGCTTCATCAGGCAGATGAATCATCTGCCTGATGAAGCCACTGTGTGGCGAAACAATTGTTGCAGTGTCAATCAATAAACAGTGAAATCTTAACCAAGCGTGTTATTTACTAAACGTTTTTGATATGGAATTTCACCAAGTAACAGCCTCAACTATTAAATTATTGTAGATTTAAATAAATCTGTCCTTGAATTTAACTGATTCAACTCTCCTTTTATAGTTGATACGCTTTAAGTGAATCCCACTTCTAAATTAAGAAGGGGTACCTGAAAAGTGGGTACCATTATTGAATCTTGATAGTTTCTATGGTCTTCTATAAGATCCTCTGATTTTACAGAAGTAGTATTCATCTCTGGTCTCACTATCTTCATTTGGTTACAGTTCAGAGCTACACAACGAGCAGGACTGCAATCAACGTCTGTACGTGATGACCGTCATTTCTGAACTGCTCATTTGTTCTCTATTTATCCTTAGTATCCTAGGATATTCCATGCCAACCTAGATATTTTCATAAAAACTTGCCTTCACACCCACATGTATAAACTCTGTTTTTTTTTAATATGACCAAACTTAGGGTGCATTTATTGCGAGCAGTTGCAATGCTGCTTTAACAGTAGTATTTATAATCAATGTGACAAATAAATCATTATTTGGTAAATAAATTGTCACGATTCAGAGATTTTCAGAAAAGAGATCGCTACAACTTACAACTTTACAACACATACAGGGATTTTTTCTTTTAAGTATACTTTCAGATATTCTATATAAACATTTGTAAAATTAATGAACATGTGATCAAAACTGAGTCGAAGTATATTTTGAACTTCACTTTTAATCAGTGTTTTTTTTACGCGTGGTGCATGAAGTAAAATTTCGAGTTTAGAAAAACCTGGTTTGGCTTTTCTAAACTCGAAATTTTACTTCATGCTTAGGGTGGGAGTAAAAAATACTCGTAGGAGTTTTTAAATTGAAAGTTTTTAATAAGATCACGAATGTCTGAAAATATACATTGAAAAATCTTAACATGTATACTTAAAAGAAAAATTCCATGTATTTAGAACTTTTTAAAAATTGAAACATATAAATGGGCAGTTAATAAAGAAAACAGATAGATATTCCTGAGCAAGGAATATTACCTAATCCTCCTATCCTACCTGAGCCTCAGAGAAATTTTATCAAATTAGTAGTAGATACAAATAATTTAAGGCGGTGATAGGTAAATACATTTGTAATCGTAATCTTTGAGAGTTAATTGAATTGTCATATTAATGCCAGATTTCCCTTTACATAACCTACAAATTAAAAGTTGATTTACAATATAACACGTTATTAGTCTTGTAATAACCTAAAACACACAACCCGCATCACACCACTAAATTCTTGAAATGTAAAATTTGATTGGTCATATTAAAAAAGATAGATTATAGCTTTAAACTAGTGTTTCTACTCCCAGGTTAAGCATGAAGTAAGATTTCGTGTTTAGAAAAGCCTGAAAATTTGGTTTGGTCGCGTAGCACTACGCGCTACCCGACCGAACCAAATTTTCAGGCTTTTCTAAACTCGAAATTTTACTTCATGCTTAGTCCTGGAGTGGAAAAGACACGTTTGTCTTTTATAATTTCTGATAATTCTAAGAATTCTTCATAATTATAAGGGATTGTACTAAATTTCCAATTTGATTGACAATTCAATTTTAAAGATTAACGATTTAATTTTAAAGATTGACGATTCAATTTTAAACATATATCGCTATAATGAAAATTTATAATTTCGGTTGGTAATCTACTAACTAAACTATTTATTCAAAAAATTGCTATTTATTTGAGAAGTTTGTTTTATAATACGCCTAGTAGTTTATTACGTAAATAAATTTACTCCACAAATAGTTATCTAATGATTTATTAATCGTTTATAATACCGGGCATTATTGAAATAAAAATATTCCGTCGGTATCACGACTTCTACATTTTATTAAGTTATTATATACGCAATCTAGAACAAAATTTTCTTACAAAGACTAAATCAGGCACTCATTCTTTAACCAGGTATTGGCAATTTCATTCATATTTATTAAGTTAGTTACTGCTTTCCTCTTATTAAACCATTGTTAAACTTTACATTAAACTAGAAATATATAGAGCAGTGATCCTAATTGCAAATTGCTCGAATTTTGAAAATGCAAGGTTTTGTTAAGCGAAATAAAAAATTGTAAAATTCATTACCGTGAAATCCAAAATCAGCAGTATATTTAGAACTGCATTATTTTTCAGTATTTTATACGCGTCCTGTTTTTAAAAAATGATAAACTAAGATGAGTAGACCAAAATAGAACGAATTTACAAAAATAAACTGAAATATAAATGATATAGTCCAGGTAAACAAAAAACATTAATTGTTATTGGGAAGGACTGAATAAAGTTCTTATTAAATTATTTATTCTAAAACAAGTTATTTTATAAAAGAACTGCCTTTGAAACATTCTGTACATTATAAAGTTCGCAACTCGACAGATTTCATCTGTCTGAGCAATTACATTTTCTCCCTCTTCCCTGGAATTGCACTTATTTCGGTTTTTCTTTTACGTTTCGCAACGTAAAGAGGAAGTGAAATATTATTTCGATCGATTCCGAGGATAAAACACTTTTAATAAGCCGTCTCTGTCTGTTTCGCATTCGCTATCTCTCCCCTTCCGCTACATCTTTAAGGCATTATCATATTTTAGACTCGCTTAATCCGCTTATATTGAAAAATGTATTATGACAAAACAATTTCCATTTTCCGTAAAACAAATTATATCCTACATTAAACAAAGATGACAGCTACGAGGGATAATTATGCGCCGAACTTTATTCTCCGCTGCTAATGGAATTTGTTTATGTATCAAGTTGGGATTTTGTTGTATTAATTTATTGTCACTTTTAAATTTGCTCAACGTTTAATAATCTTTGTAAAATTAAATTATTTTACAACGATATCAATATCAAAATGATATAAACATACAAGAAATTTAGGGCGTATTTACTGCGAACAGTTGCTGTCCTGCTTTACCAGTAGGGTATTTTAAAAAAATAATTTTGATATTTTTTTCAAATAAATTGTCACGAGTTTCAAAAGAGAACGCTTGCAACTTTACAACAATTTATTAAAACGAATTAAAATTAATATCGACTTTCTGCAAAATGTTTGTCTCAATGAGACAAGTCTCCAAATATTCATTGAAACAACTACTTCTCGAGCTAATGCCCCGACAGATATTAAATTATACAATGAATATTTAAGTTACACGACAGCTTCTCGGTTCTATGCATAATTTATATACAAAATGCAACATCAGGTCAAATTATTCACCCACCAAACTAAATGAAACAACAGGAAATTGAAATAAATTAAAAACATTACAGGGAATGAATATTAATTGTCTTAAGCTATCTATAGACGCGTTTCGAGATTTATCTCTCATCTGCTCACTGGGACAAACATTTTGCAGAAAGTCGATATTAATTTTAATTCGTTTTTATATTTTGTAAATATTCTGCAAACTATTGAAAAACTCAATGTTTCTTTAAGTTAAATTTTCTTTATGTTTTACAACAATTATCTGGATGTTTTTCTTTTGAGTATACTTTCATATATTCCATATGAACAAGTCTAAAATTAATGAACGTGTAATCAAAACTAAGCAGTATGTTTTGAACTTCACTTTAAATCAGTGTTGTATACGCGTGGTGCATAAAGTAAAATTTCGAGTTTAGAAAAGCCTGATTTGGCTTTTCTAAACTCGAAATTTTACTTCATGCTTAATCTGGGATTGGAAACACTCGTTATAGTCTTTAAATTGAAAGTTCTTAATGAGATCACGAATCTCCGAAAATTTACATTGAAAAATCGTAACATGTATACCTAAAAGAAACAGTCCTTGCATTTAAAACTTTTTCAAAATTTAAACATATAATGTCCAGATAATGAATAAGGCAGATATTCCTGAGCAAGCAGCATTTACCTGATCCTCAGAGACACTTTATTAAATTGGTAGTAGATACAAATAATTTGAAGCGGTGATAAGTACATTTGTAATCGTAATCTTTGTGAATTAATTGAACTCTCATATTACTGTCCGATTTCACTTTACATAACCTACAAATTAAAACTTGATTTACAACATAACATGTGATTAATCTGGTCCTAACCTAAAACACATAACGTGCATCACACCACTAAATTCTTGAAATGTCAAATTTGATTGTTCATATTAAAAAAAAAACAGATTATACATAATTACTAAGGAATACGAATAATTCAAATGGTCGAATATGCAAATATGAATATTTCAAACACTAAATTATTCATATATGAGTATTCGAATATCTTAGTATCTAAAAATTCGAATATTTAAATATTCGAATAATTGGAATATACAAGTATTTTAAATTTGTAACATTTAAATATTTCTGAATATTTAAATGTTACAAATTTAAAATACTTGTATATATGTCAATATATTTTTAAACGATTGTTCGTATATTTAAATATTAAAATAATTAAATATTAAAATATGTTTTTGAATAAGTATTCGAATATTTAAATTTGAAAATTCCCCAACCTTAATAGTATAATTTTAAACTTTACATTAGATATTCATATCCTCTTACCAATAATGAACACCAACAAATGATAGATAACTGTGACACGTATTCACTGCCAGCTCCAATCCTAACCCAGGCCCATCTGTATCGTATCAATTTGCAATTTTTACAATTAACTTTTAATAAAACATAACTTTTCCTGTTCCTTATTATTATATATAAATATAAGTTGAGCTTGGATGAATTATCAAAAATTTGTTTTTGTACCTGTTACCTTTTAGTAATTTGTCTTGACATAACATTTGTTGTCAATTGATTATTAATAATTAGACAACAAATGTTATTGTCTCGTTAAATTACTAGGTATCAAGGTACTCATAATCTATTTTTTAATAACTAACCCTGATCTCGGTATATTACTACCAAATATTGTTGTTTTACGTCAAAAATTACAATTCAGGCTTATTACAAATAAACAAATAAAATATGAATCAAGTCAGTATTGACACTTTATGTCATTTACTTACATTACAAATAAACGATAAGAAAAAGACGAATCAAGTCAATTTTGACACTTAATATTAAGTACCATTTTATGAAAAACATTGCAATTCAAGTTTAATAAAACGAAAAAGATGATTTAGGTCAATATTAGCGCTATGTGTCAAAAGTGTCAATATTTACTTGATTTATATATTTTTTTGTTCTTTCGCTAATTTGTAATAAACTGGAATTGCAATTCTTGACATCAAATGTCACTTTTAACAAAAGGTGTCAATATTGGCTATATTTAAACGTTTCTTTTCATTAATCTTTAATAACAATGTTTGACGTAAAACGTTACTTTAGGAATAAAATTTCAATATTATTGTATACCGGAATTAAAAGGTGTGCTCGTCGCTCTGCTAAATGTGTGTATTGATGACGCAATTGAGTGGCGTAAGGAGCATTTATGAACGATATCACAGTTCATATATATCCAGTTAGCCAGTCCCCATATAAATTTTGGGTACACGCGAATGGGAGCAGAGCGCTTTATGCCAAATTGGTGTATATGGCTGCCTATATACACTAGTCTGGCTTCCTGCGGTCGGTCGGCTACGACTATTTTACTCCAGATGTCGCGAAATCAAGTCTCAGAGAGAGAGTGAGAGAGAGACAAATCTTTCTCCCTCTATTCCGCGCTTCTCGTTGTATCATATTCCAGATGTTGATTTTTTAATATTGAAAACACGTTTTTTTTTTTTCTATTAACGAGCTAAGCATGCGTTTTACATTCATTCATACGTTTCCTTCTACAATTTTATTTTCTGCGTTATTAGAGAATAGATTTTATGAAATTATATGTGAACGTTGTAAAATTCAGTAAGTATTATTTATTTTGTACAAAAAACTTAAAATACAAAACTATTTCACTTTTGATAAAAAGTAAAACAAATACATCAACTTATCATTTTATTAACTAATCAGATCAATCCTATTGATCAGATCAAATCTACTGATCGATAAGGGTTTCTTTTTTAATTAAAGGGGTCAGTGCAAAATGCAGTTGTCATTTTTATTTAGTTTTTGAATTATTACCGTTTGAAGTTTTTAACCCATTAAGCGCCGTTGATGCATACACGCAACATTATTATTTTTTGATAATTAAGTTACTAAATAAGTTTATTTGATATATTATATTATTTGACCTGCATTGAAAATGTACCAAGAAAAATTTAAATATTTTATTATTTAAAGTGTATTATAAATACCTCACAAAATTACAATGTTTTATACGCGTGGCGCATGAAGTAAAATTTCGAGTTTAGAAAAGCCTAATTTGGCTCGGTCGCTCCGCTTCGCTACGCGCCCGAGCCAAATTTTCAGGCTTTTCTAAACTCGAAATTTTACTTCATGCTTAGTCTGGGAGTGGATACACTCGTTCTTAACTTCATATTGCACGTTTTAATACAAAATCGACGAATGCCTAAACATTGACAGGGTATACATTACATTGTTGAGGCACTAATTTTTTGAAAATCCATTATCACTTTAATATAATAATAATAATAAACTATTTATGATTTTTAACTTTTTATTAAATTCACGTATACATTATGTGTATTTAAAGAAAAAATTCACAGTATGTAATGCAATAAGTCATTCATAGAAATCATAAAAAGAAGTGTAGAATTTTAATTAAAATTAACTTTTAGAGTTAAAATTGCTTGGCCGTTAATGGGTTAAAATAGTTTTCAATATACTATGTGTCCCGTTTCAAGGCGCATTGTATGTTTCATGTAAAGATTTCCAATGTAATTGGAATTTGAGTTTGTGTCGCTTATTGAACCAAAACGATTACAATAAAATTAATATAATTTCTTTACCTACTAGCAGTATTTTCGAGGTATTATTTTTGAGTTCTCCTCAGTTTCATTTGAAATATAGCTTGAAAATAATGAACGATTATACGAAAATAAAATCGTCAAAACAGTAGTTGCTACGAAGTCAGTGTTTGGCATCAAATTTATTAAAACACAAAGCAATAATTCAACATGAGTCTTTATTCTGCAAAAGAAAAAAATCAGATCCCAAAATGGAATCAGTATATATTTTAATCACCATGCGTATTTTATTAAATGAACCATACTTTTTAATAAATATTAACAGTTTCAGAAATTTGTGGTTTTTGCACTGACTACTTTAATTATCCGTTTACTTTGAACGATTGTTACATGATCAACTTGTACTTTTCCGATTGAAATTTTATAAACGCTTATTGTGTGCCATTTGACCAACACCGACAACACTCAGCGGGAACTAAAATGTTACCTAATTTTTGGATTAAAATGTATGGCATCCGTCGTGTGGCTGCATGGGGATAATTTAAAAAAGAATAAGCAGAAATATTTTTCGATATTCTCAATACTTCCCGAGATACACGAAATGTTATATAGAGAAAGTACAAATTATATAAAAATCATGAAACTTTATAATGGAGAATATTATCAAAAACTGCTAAACAAACAAACTTGTTAAATCAAGTAATTAGTCACATTAATAACATTATAAATTTTACATTTTAATAATTGTTACCGACCTCATGGCTATCTTTTTTTTGTACGGAAATATACGTTTTAGGGTCCCAGGAATCAGAAACAAGTGTTATCGATAATATTTGAGATAATTGGCTCAAATATTGAAATATGTTGAAAAGTCTCGTTAAGTGATGATAATCAAAAACATTTAGAAAACAACAAGATATCTTTTAATAGAATAAGTATAATAGATTTTCTCTGAGTTATGTATGTCAGGTTAATTCAATTATTTCAATGGTTTTATTCTTAGTCAGATTACATTTACAAAAGGTACCGATGGGATGATGTTACAGACTAAATAGGTAAGTAAAAATAATTCAAAATGATTTAAGAAAACCCGATCAAAAAGTGTCTAACTAAAATATCGGTTAGTGAAAAACATGATAAGAAATTACCGAATTGGATTCTGCGGATACGGATTAAATGTGTCAACAGTAAATAATCTTTTTTAATCCCAAAATATTTATGGTTTTTAGAAGGTTGCGGATTATCTGTAAGTTGCAGTGGTATTGTTCTGATCGCGCAATACTTGAGGCTATACACCATAATAAAAACGTGGTCAAATAAATGCCTACAAATAGGTAAAAACAGATACATCACTTCGAAGAATTTGATTTTTCATCCCTTCTATAAAGCTATCCCCACTAAAATAATGAATATTGTCCAAAAAGAAAATAGTCAAGGAAAAGAGTTAATTTGATATTCATACACATTATTCAGAGTGTAAATGGATGAAACGGAAGGTAGCATATTTAATGTTAATTTCTCAAAATTAAAATATTATCTTCCCTAATTATTTCAGGGAAATTATGATATTCATTTGGTTAGAGTAAAAATATACACACCGAGCTTTGCTATTTATTGCATTTTTTAAAAACCCGAGTGTCATGAAATTAAACAAGCAAATGATGAGGTGTTGATTTGTTGGCCTTTTATTTAAAATATATCCTGTTGATATTGTGTTACACTAATTATTACTGAATAAAAAAAAAAACGAAAAAACTGCTTCTAAAATATCGTTAATAAATAAGAAAAGAGTTATATGTATATTTAATATAGTTTTTTAATGTTTGTTAGTTTTTTGTATATATGAATGTTTATATGAATCTAAATTGCTATGTTTTTAGTTTTGTGTATTCGTAAATAATTTCTGTTTTTTTATTATCAATTCCAATTAAAATACCCATCAAACATTTTTCAAATTGATTTTTTCATTGTAAAAAGATTTTTGTATTTATCTAACTTTTAAATAAAAAATGTTTAATAACATAAATATATTAAAAATCTATTAAATTTTAAACACGCTTTTATTAAAAATATATATAATAACTAAAAATGTTGGAAATATATTTTACATTTTTTCATTGTAAAATGACTTTGTTTATTTATACAAATTATGAATATTTGAAACAATAATCTATTAATCTAATAATTTTAACAATTTTTTTTAAAAATATATAAAATAACTAAAAACGTTGAAAATATATTTTAGAATTGTTAATTTCATTGTAAATTTGTTTTTATAAAATATATTCCCGAATTTCATAATTTGGAACACGCTTGAAATCTCAAAATAAAAGAAATATTTTCGAATAGACTTTTTGTGGTGATAATAAATTTTATTATTCGTCTATCACAGTTCATATACAGAAAGTTTTCCGTTAAAGTATACATATTTCAAATTCACAGTATTTTCTTTAAATCTGTAGATATTCGTTGTGTTTTTAAAAGAGTTCAATTTGATGCTTTAAACGAGTGTTTTCTTCTCCCAGACTAAGCATGAAGTAAAATTTCGAGTTTAGAAAAGCGCAGCGACCCGAGACAAATTTTCGGGGCTTTTCTAAACTCGAAATTTTACTTCATGCGCCACGCGTATAAAACACTAAAATATTGT
Organism: Philonthus cognatus; assembly: GCA_932526585.2. Taxonomy (NCBI): domain Eukaryota; kingdom Metazoa; phylum Arthropoda; class Insecta; order Coleoptera; family Staphylinidae; genus Philonthus; species Philonthus cognatus. The sequence goes on along the minus strand of OW052244.1, from coordinate 18,827,868 downwards.
AAAATTTAAGTATATTTGAACCTCACGTAATACCAGTGTTTTGTGCGTGGGGCGCATGAAAAAATTTCGAGTTTAGAAAAGCCCAGAAAAATGTACAGTGTATTCTGCATATTGAGTTATTTATACTTAAAAACTGTCTGTATAACTAATCAATAATATAAATTATTTGCCAAATTTGGTACATACCAAAGTTTTAATTGAATTTATGAAGAAAAAAAAAACAATCAAGATAAAAATAATATCAAATGAATTCTTTAATGTAAACTCATTGAATTTTATATTTTGATTTTGGGTTAAATTTTAGGTTTATTTAGGAGCCTTTTAAATATATCTGATTCCCAAACTCCATAATTTTGAACACGCTGGAAATCTGAAAATATAAGAAATGTTTCGGAACAGTTTATTTTTTCTGAAGGTCATCAAATTTATCATCGTACAAGTGGTGTAGACGGGATCAAATTACACGACGAAATAAGAGCGAGCGCGTTTGTGTGTGTGTGTAGACGCAACCGGAGCAGTTTTCTCTAGAATACTTCTACCTTTACTCTATTTATAAGTAGATGGACCCACTTCCCTACCACAGTCTCTCCTTTTCTATCCTCGAAAACTCGGAATCCAGTTCTCCCATAAGCATTGTCTACCCTTGACGATATGCATACGTAGTGCTTTTAACCTCATTTTTTGTATCTTGGGTTTGAGGCTCACATGAATTTAGTCCGCGAGCCGCTAGTGGTTTGAAGATGTCTATATTTATATTTTATAAGACGTAAAATTTGCTAATAATTTATTCATTGTTCATTTATATAAATTTCCATATTAATAAAACTGTGTCCCAATTTTTTAATTTTATATTAAACCTTGCGCAGACCCCCTGACGTTGATCAGGGACCCCCAAATCAATCCTAATTTTCCACGGACCCCCTGAATGATCTCGGGGATCCCTGGGGGTCCGTAGGGACCATTTTGGGAACCACTGCTTTAGTGTTTTAAAAACTTGGAGTTTGGCGTAAAATTATTTATAGATTAGGATTATTCGAATTCATATACTATACATAATCGAATATTCAAATATTGATATATGAATATTTCAATCAGTTAAGTCATTCTAATATTTGAATATTCAAATATCAAAAACTTTTTAAATGTTAACAATTTGAATATTTAGATATTCAAATATATTTTTAAACGAATGTTTGAATATTTACATATTCAAATTATTTAATATTTGAATAAGTTTTTAAATAAGTATTAGAATTCTTAAATTGGAAAAAAACCTTAATAGTATAATATAATTTTAAACTGCACTAAATCAGTGTTCATACGCATGGCGCACGAAGTAAAATTTCTAGTTTAGAAAAGCCTGAAAATTCAATTTTTGATCTAGAGCTTCAAAGAATTGTAACTAAGCGTAACATTATTTAAAGTTTATAGGATGTAACGCAAGGATTTAACGCAAATTAAATCCTAGAAATAAACATGCATTTACAGTTTCATTTAGAGTTTTCATTTGAAATTATCCTTATATAATTTATCAAAAAATGAAATATTTGCTCTAGCTAGAAACTTAAAAACTTGCTGCAGGAGCAAACTGAATTTTAAGGCTTTGCTAAACTTTTACTTAACCAAGGAGTGGAATATTCATCAGAAATCAAACTGGATGCGTTTATAAAAAAAACTAATGTTGGAAAAATCCTTAAACGAGAAAATCGCCTTATGGAAATTATTGCATGAGATTTTAGGCATTGTAAAAAATGACATTTATTTACTTATGAAATTGCGTATTAATATAACTGAACAAAGACAAGAACAAATTATAGAAAATTAATAAAAGCCAGTTGAGTGATTTAGTTGTTTTATTTCAAGTGATAAAATCATCTCTTGCTAATGAAAACTAAGAACAGTCAAGAATATTATAAACATTGGCGAAAATATTATAAATCATACAACGCCTGGGAAATTATTGTAAACCAAGATAATTAACAAAACTCATAACGAATACGAAAATATCTACAGTTTGTGTTTTTTCTCCCATTTATCTTTAATAAAACAAATTATAGATAATTAATAAAATAATCATGTTGCAGTATTCAACATAAAGTCAAGCCAGTTGACTAACTTAGTTGTTTTATTTCAAGTGATAAAATAAAATTTTGATAATGAACACTAAGAACAGTCAAGAATATTTTAAACATTGGCGAAAATCTTATAAATCTCAACGCCTGGGAAATTATTGTAAACCAAGATAATTTACAAAACTCATAACGAGTATGAAAATATCTACAGTTTGTGTTTTTTCCCCATTTATCTTTAATAATTTACTTTTGTTATTAGAGGTTTTAATGATTTTATAACGAGAGTTTTCCACTCCTTAATCAAGCATGAAGTAAAATTTCAAGATTAGAAAAACCTGAAAATGTAGTTTGGTCGTACAAAAAATCAATACTTTCAAGTAATATCTTAATGCAATTCCGTTTTAACGAATTCTTAATTCCCCGATTTATTATCTTAAACTCTGACTAATTCTACGTCTAATTTCAAGTTTTCAAAGCTCTAAACCAAAAATTAAATTTTTAACAAATTTTGTAACAGAAAAAAAAAACAAAAAAAAAATAGTGATGTGTCCATAATAGCACTTTCCTCATCACCTAAACAATTGACATAATAGACTTATTTCACTTATAAATTATTTAAAGACCATTTCACATTAGGTCATTGTTATATATACTCGTGGCGCATGAAGTAAAACTTCGAGTTTAAAAAGCCTAAACGGCGGAGCGAACCAGAGCGACCAAGCCAACGGTCGCTCCGGTTCGCTCCGAGCCAAATTTTCAGGCTTTTCTAAACTCGAAATTTTACTTCATGCTTAGTCTGGGAGTGAAAGATACTCGTTTGTTTTGTCATTAAAACATTTGAAAACTGACGTAATAAGGTTATTGTCCTTTTATTGACGGAGAATGTCAATGTTGATACAAGTTATAAATATCAACGCCTAGAAAATTATTGTAAACCACAATAATCAACACAGCTCATAACGCTTATGAAAATATCTACAGTTTGTGTTTTCTCCCCGTTTAACTTTAATAATTTACTATTGTTATTAAAGGTTTTAACGATTTTCTAACGAGAGTTGTCCATTCCTTAATTAAGCATGAAGTAAAATTTCGAGTTTAGAAATACCTGAAAATATTCAGGTTTTTCTAAACTCGAAATTTTACTTTATGCGCCACGCGCATGCAACACTGATTCAATGTGTAGTTCTAGAATATACTTAGTTATTTTTAATAGATTATAATATTAAAACAAAATATGGAATTTTTCTTTATATTTTTTTTTATTTAATATGCAATTTAATTAAACATAATAAAGCCAATTTTCGATACACATTTTGATCAGGGCCCGGAATTTTTTAAATTCAAGTATGCGAATATTCATTCAAAATTATTTAAAAATTTTCGAATATTTAAATGAAAAATGTGTGCAAACAATAATCGAAATATTTAATACGTTATATAAAGGCTAGAAATCTTACAAATTTAGGTATTCGAGTATTAATTCAAAACCATATTCAAATAGGCACACGATTATTTAAATATTCAATCAAATACTTGAAATTTTCGAATATTCAAATATTCGAATAATTTGAATAATTATTTGAATAAATATTCAAATAGTTAAATTTTGAAAATTCCTACCCTTAATAAATACTTCAAATATTCAAATATTTTAATATTCAAATAATTTGAATAACTATTTAAATGAGTATTCGAATCCTTAAATTCTGTAAAACTCCTAGCCTTAATAAATATTTTGAATATTCAAATACTTTATTATTCGAATAATTTGAATAAGTATTTGAAAAAAATATTGAATATTCAAATATTTTAATATTCGAATAATTTAAATAAATATTTGAAAAAAATATTCAAATACTTAAATTTGAAAAACTCCTAACCTTTATAAATACTTATTATAAGAATAGGCGTCAATTTTAAATTGAAAGCCCCAAATCAGCCTTTTCAGCACCTGATCCTCCCCTCAAACGACATCGATGGATAGAAAAAAGAAATACATAATATTATTTTATACCGCATAAAATACCTATCCAATAGGCAATACAAAAAAAGGGAGAGTACAGATAAAATTTAAGTGGGTTTAGCTCGCAGAAATTTATATTACTCGTGTAATATATTTATTTAAACATGCCTATAAAGAATGCGAGCAGAAGAATAAAAGGGGCAGAGGAGAAAATGAATAGAAGGGGACATTTTTGTGAAATGAAACATATGTGTGCATATGTGTGTGTGTGTGCGAGTATGTCGATATCGCGTAATATCTCGTCTCCTGGAACGTGAAAATAAAATGTTTACGAGTCAACTGAGGGCGGATTTCTAGTACATTGCTTATAAAATTTACCGACGACAATAACAAACACAAGAGGTACATACACATATACACTGGTATAATTTTTTAAAACAAATTTTATGTTTTATTTTATATCTCATTATAAAATGTATTGTTTAAATTTGATATTTTTTATAACAAAACCTATATATCTGTGTCTGTAGCCCACACGTGGTAAATATTTGATGCATAATTATATTTTTAACAAAATACATATTCAGGTTCTCAACTTTAAATTATGACAATCATTTCCAGGATCAAATCAATCTGTAATCAAATTAATTGGCGGCTTTAACAATATAAATATAGGGTGAGTTGTTTTCATGTTCTCTATGGAAATCTCGAAAACTATAAGCAATACAGAAACGGTTAAATAATCAAAGTAGTTTACGAGCTGAAAAAAAGACATTTACAAAATTTTCAAAAAAGTCAAGGATAGCTAGATATTTAAAAAGTATAAAAAGAGTCGATTTTTTCAAATCGATTTTTCTCAGTTCATTTGTAAGTCCATGTAATAATTTTATTTTAATTCTAGTCAGGTACTTGTCTGTTGTTTAAATTGTAAGAAGCACCATATAAAATGCAATTGAGGGGTCCAATGCAATAATCAGCCAAGTCCATTTTTATGAGAAAATGGGTTAAGTATTCAATATTCTTATAAAGTTTAAAATTCTGTGTTATAGCATGAAACAATCTGATTTAAATTTGCAGTGCATTGGTGTATTGTTAGTTGCATGCATAATAATCATGTATTTTTTTTCTTGCTTGTAAACAGTGTTTTGTCTTTTCTGAACTTTTTATAAAACTGGACTTGGCTGGTTATTGCATTGGACCCCTCAAACATTTCTCCTCTTAAGATTTTTAAATTTATAATATTTATTTCATTATTATTTAATATGTTTATATTTATTCAGCAATTTTGTTTCAAGTATACATATCCCTATACAAGAAAATGCTGAGGCATTCGAATTTTAGAACTCCATTTGAATTTGTTTTGGTCGTTTAGCGAAGCGTAGCACAGTATACGATTCGACCGTTCTAGCGGGACAAAATTCAAATTATTGAAATATGAAACTTACAAATGCATTGCTACAAATTATTTATATAGTTATGTAATGGTATCCACATACCAAAATGCTGAGAAGACAGTTCCCAGGAATGATGCGCCTTATCGCAGGCACGTTCCAGAGCGTCCCATTCTTCATCATGGACAATTATCTCATGCATGAATTAATTACAATCGTACTTTCGTTCGGAAAGCATCTCCGTGTCCTTTATCGTTATAACCGTTGCGACAAATGAAATACCTTTGTAACTCAATTAATTAAGTGAAATAAAAACTTTTTAAAAAATTAAAATTTCAAATCGTGAAATTTAACTGGCGCTGCGAACAGGATATTCGCGACTGAACTGTTAATCAATCGACGGGATTGACCCACGAAAAGTGATTTCTATCCCTGGTGAAAGACAGTAACAGGTGGCTTTCAAGTCTTTGTGCGAGAATCCAACGAAGAGGAAAGAAGATACATCTAGGGAAATACACACCACACGATGCAGATCCTAGTGCTGTAAGTCCTTTGTTTTCTTCCATCCCAAAAGTGTAATTGTTTCAAAAAAAAAAAATAATAATAATAATCAATTCAATTTTATTTAATGTCCGATACCGACATTGAAATAATTGCTGACGATTTAGATACGTTAAAAAATTCAACACCTAGATATAAGATAAAACCAAGTATTTTAGGCAACGTTAGATTTAGTCCGATTCCGCAAAATCCAAAAATGACTAATACAAATTCAAGTGTAAATTCAAGTAATCTAATTACTGACAAAAACGAAATTTCATTATTAATGAACGCGATTCCAGAATATTACCCAGGCCAAAATTTATCAATTTTTATAACCGAAGTTGATAATTTGCACAAACATTTAGAATGCAGATTATCACCCGATTTAGCTTATGCAGTTAGTTTTTCTCTCAGATCAAAAATAAAAGGAGATGCTAGAGATTTTATCGCTTATCAAAACGCATTTGAATGGAACGCCATTCGTAGTGCTTTATTAAGAAAATACGGTGATCAAAGAAGCGAAGAAATTTTAGAATCTTCATTGAGACAGTGTATTCAACAAAAAAATGAAACCTACTTAGATTATTACAGTAGATTATTAAAAGCTTATAATGACTTAATGCAACATATTTCTTTACACATAACAGATCCAAATTATTTAAATTACAAGAAAACTGATTACGATAAATTAACATTAAAAACTTTTCAAATAGGTTTGTTAGAGCCATACAGAAGCTATTTAAGTAATTTTCAATTAAATACCATCGAACAGTGTTTAAATAAATGTACATTCTTCGATAATCAAAAACAAGAATGGGAATATTGCGAATTCATCCGAAAGTCCAATGACAACAGAAAAAATCCTAAATTCACCAATTCTCAAAATCAATCACAATTGACCAGATTTAACCAAAATCAATACAATAATTTTTCACAACCACGATTTTCTCAAAACCCACATTACCGAAATTTTCAACATCAATTTTCTCAACCGAGACCCGTTCAACAACAAAATTTTCCAAATCAATCGTACGTAAAACCAAACGTATTTGCGCCACGAGCGGCACAACCAAATATTTATCCTACAAATAAACAAGTTTTTGGAACTCAAGCTTCCTCAGGAATGTCTAGACTGAATAAACCAACACCAACGTCTGTTCAATCTAGAGTAAGAACTAATCAAGTACCAAATTATTCAAATCAAAGACAAAATATAAACTATTCAGCTCTTTATAATGTAGAAACTGACTCTGTTTCCCCAGTTTACCCAGTTTCTCCAGGGTCCCAACTCTCTCAAGATTATGAATCAGTCCAACAATTTTCAGATACTGATAATTTTGCAGATCAAACAGAAATGTACGAGTATGAGATTAACGAAAATGATAATGACGAACAAAATTTTGAAAATTTTCCTATAACAGCCTCACCGAAATCAGGAACATAGATCTAAATTCAATCAAAATAAAATCAAAATTACCATTCATTTATTTGCCCAATTTAGATTTAACAATTCTAGTAGATAGCGGAGCAACAAATTCCGTTATAAATTCAAAACTTGCATACGAGAAATTCTCTCAATATTTGTATCAAAAACCGTTTACAGTTTCCGGTTTAGGAAATCAAATTCATTGCCAAGATAATTTAAAATTTCCAATTCTTAAAGAATTAGGTATACCAGCCGATATTCATTTACATGTCGTTGACTGGCACCCAAAATTTGACGCATTAATAGGTACGTCCGACTTAGAAAAATTAAACGCGACAATTAATTACAAAACAAACACTTTAGAATTATGCGACATAAAAATTCCTTTTTATTTAGAACTGAATAAAAAATCAATTTCTCCTCACAAAATTAATAAAAGCAATCATGTAAAAATTCCAGTGACAATAGATAATGGTGAAGTCATCATACCGCAAATAAAAATATCAGAAGATTATTGCATACCCGAATGCATTGCAATTTCGAAAAATGGTTATTGCATGTTACCATTTGACGAGAATTTAGATGTAGATTTAAATTGTTCAGAACGTATAGACGTGATGCCCATTTTGAATCAAGAAATTAGGAACCCACCAAAAACACTACATAAACAATTTAACATCTCAGAATTAATTCGAACAACACATTTAAATTCTGAAGAAAAACACGAAATTCTTAAAATTTGTAAAAAATTTCCTGACATATTTTATAACGAAAATTGCAACTTAACATTCAGTAACGCTGTTAAACACGAAATACGAACGAAAACCGATGAACCAATTTATGTAAAATCGTTTCGACACCCACATAGCATGAAACAAGAAATTGAAAATCAAATTCAGAAATTATTAGATAATAAAATAATTCGACCCTCGATTTCACCTTACGGAGCTCCCGTATGGTTAGTCCCAAAAAAATCAGACGCTTCCGGAAAGAAAAAATTTAGAATGGTGATTGATTATAGAAAACTCAATGAAAACACAATTGAAGACAAATACCCACTTCCACGTATTGAAGAGATATTAGACAATTTAGGCAAGTGTACGTACTTTACTACTCTTGACCTAGCCCAAGGTTTCCATCAGATTGAAATGCATCCTAACTCTATCGAAAAAACCGCTTTTTCAGTTAACCAAGGACATTATGAATACCTCAGAATGCCCTTCGGATTAAAAAATGCTCCTAGCACATTTCAACGTGTTATGGACAACGTCCTTCGAGAATACTTACATGTATTTTGCTTTGTTTACATGGACGACATTGTAATTTTTTCCAAATCCCTTCAAGATCACATTAATCATATTAGACTAATTTTCAGTAAAATCCGAGAATTCAATTTAAAAATACAGCTCGATAAATCAGAGTTTTTAAGACGAGAAGTATCCTTTTTAGGTCACGTAATAACACCAGACGGAATTAAACCAAATCCTTCTAAAACTGAAGCGATAACAAATTACCCGTTACCCAAAACCACAAAGGAAATAAAATCATTCCTAGGCCTTACAGGTTATTATCGAAAATTTATTTCAAATTTTGCTAAAGTAGTATGCCCATTAACTAAATGTTTGAAAAAAGGTTCAAAAATTAATATTTCCGACCCAGAATATATTCAAGCTTTCGAATTGTGCAAAGAACTTCTTTGTAATGCTCCAATTCTTGCTTATCCTGATTTTAATAAGCAATTCAAATTAACCACCGATGCATCGAATGTATCGATAGGAGGTGTATTATCACAATCAAATCGCCCAATAGCTTACTATTCAAGAACTTTAAATTCGGCAGAAAAAAATTATTCAACAATTGAAAGAGAACTGTTAGCTATTTTAGATTCAACCAAACATTTCAGACCATACCTTTTCGGTCGCAATTTCATTGTAGAAACAGATCATAACCCACTTGTCTGGCTTTATAAAATTAAAGAACCAAATTCTAGACTTGTGCGTTGGAAATTAAAATTAGAGGAATTCGATTTCAAAATAATTTACAAAAGAGGAAAAGAAAATAAAGTAGCGGATGCCCTTTCCAGAATCGAAATTCACAATAGAGAAGATGAAGAATCCGTTATTGCAAACATTGACGAATTACCCGATATCAATGACGAAGAAATAGAACGAATTATTAATTCCCAAGTAGAAGACCCAATTGAATATGCCAAAACACTAGAAAATTTGCGATCATCATTAACTGAACAAAATGAATGCGACAATACTGTACATTCAACTGATGAAGACAACGGTAAAACCATTCCAATTTCAGAAAGATCTTTAAATATATTTCCTAATCGAATATATTTTAATACCGGCGAAACATATAAAAACCGTTTTACTAAACTCTTTAATAGAAATACTTATAAAGTAACCATTTCCAAAAATTCAATTGATCAAGATTTATTAACTTTCATGAAAGACACATTAAAACCAAATTCAAGTTATGGAATATATTTTACTGACAATAATCTCAGACGTCCTTTTGAAACCCTTTGCAAACAACATTTTAACAATTCAATAAAATTATTCATTACCAATAAAATCACCAGTGACGTAACTGATAACGAATTACAAAAAGAAATTGTTACAGAATACCACGATTCAAATCATAATGGTATAACCGAAACTTACAACAACCTCAAAGACAAATATTTCTGGCCAAATATGAAACAAACTATTACAGATTTAATCAATAAATGTGACTTATGTTTACAGTCAAAATATGAGAGACATCCGTATAAATTAAAATTTGACGGACCGTTATTAGCAAAGAGACCTCTAGAAGTGTTACACATGGACACGTTTTCCTTTCAAAATTCCAAATTTTTGACGATTATTGATTTATTTTCAAGATATGGACAATCATAATGGATAAAAGACGGTACCAGCTTGACTGTTTTAAATAAATTAAGACACTATTTCGCTCACCATAATATTCCACAAAAAATAGTTTGTGATGCGGGGCGTGAATTTCAAAATAATACCTTCAAAGAATTTTGTAAAATGAACAAAATTGAACTTCATTTCACAACAGTGAATAACCCGAGTTCTAATTCCCCAATAGAGAGATTTCACTCAACCATTATAGAAAAATTAAGAATACTAAAACTGAAAAATCCCAATGAAGTTCCATCAAATTTAATGATTTCAGCAGTTTCGATTTACAATCAATCAATACATTCTTCTACCGGATTTTCACCCTTTTACTTACTATACGGCCCTTACGAGAGAACTCCAGAATTCGATTTAGACATGACTGTATTCGAACAGTATAATGAAAAAAGAAAACAAGAAATTCTACCATTCTATGATCAAGTATACCTCAAAAACAAGCAATTAGCCGAAAACATTTTAGAAAAACGTAACGAAACCCGCGTTGATCCGCCTAACGTAGAAAATCGCGAAGTTTATGTAAATAGGAAAAAACCCAGTAAAGCTAATCCTATATACGACAAGGTAATTGTTGAGAAACAAGAATCGAATAAAATGTTTGGAAAAACTCAAAAATCAAGAAATACCACAGCTAACATTAAAAAGGTTAAGAAACTAAGAAAAACAACTTCTTTACAGGTTCCCGATACTGGCGGTGACGATCCTCCAGATTCACCACAACCAGGCCCTTCAGGTCAAACCCATTAAAAACAACGGCTATTTTCAAGAAATCATAGGCCCAGTAAAAGTAATGGACCACTACCATAATTTTCTATTTTTCGTAAATACATCAAAATTAGAAATAGGATTCAAACAGCTATTAGCAAACACTGAAACTCTAAAGAAAGATGCTTCAATAGATAAACTAACATACCAAATTTATAAACAACTTGCTTTAAATTGCAGAAATATTGAACTATTACTGAGAAAATTAAGTTATAAATCAAAACGAGCATTGGCTAATATTCTAGGAAAAACCATCAAATTCATTACAGGAAATCTCGACGACGACGACTTGCAAAATATTAATGAAAATTTACAGAAATTACATAATAATCAAAATTCCGAAATGAAACAAATAAATAAACTAACAACTTTCGCAAATCATTTATCAAAAAGATATTCATGTGATTTAGAAATCTTAATGTCAAATTTAAACAAAACAAAACATTTTATTGAAGGTTTAACGTTTATCGAAGATACAAGAACATTATTACAAAACGAAGTTTATCATTCAGAACATTTAATAAAAACGTTAGAATTGCTTGAACGCGCAATCAGCTTGTCATGGAAAGGAATTCCAGATTTAGAACTTTTAACGATAGATGAACTTATAACTGTTCAAAATTACTTGACGAAAATCTATAATCCAAAGCAATTGTTGCCAATTGAAACGACTCAATTATTAAACATTTTAGAGTTATCAAAACTTATGGTAATAGGAACAAAAGAAACAATTACATTCCTTCTCAAAATACCCATTTTAAAACCAATTTCCGCAAATTATTCTCAAATCTACCCGATTCCGAATTATCAAGATATCGTTATTGTCCCACCAAAACCATTTCTAATCGAGATGAACAACTTAAAATACTGGACTAACGAAGATTGCCAGAGTTTCCACATCATCACCTTGTGTCTGCAACAACCGACCCAAGAGGATTGTAATTTATTGAATGCCAACAAATGCAAAACAATAAAAATTGCTAACGATTACCAAATTACATCTGTACTGCGTAATAGACAATTACTAGTACTATCAAAGAGAAAACTTGAAATAATTGAAGATTGTCAAGGACAACTAGATAGAACATTTATACAAGGACCAAATTTAATCAGTTCACAATGCCGAATAATATTGGAAAAATCCACATATGTCAACACTACACCTACGTACGAGTTAACATTGTACCACATTTCAAATGAAACATTGAAGTTTTATCAAGAAGCAAAACTTCAACTGCGACATCTCAAAGATCCAACCATTCTTCAACAAGAGGCTGAAGAACTCAAGAATCAACCACTACATTTGGAACCACTGGTTCACATAATTCATTATGGATTTACCGGCCTTGTATTATTGTTAATAATACTTGCCACGGCCATCATTATCAAATTCAGGACACGCATTATCGACCTTTTCTGCAAACCAAGAAAAATCATTCGCATCAAGATGGTCGATCCAAATCAAGAAGACACCCCCGCATTGCCGAATTGAACGAGGTCGTTCAAACCTAAGGAGGGAGGAGTTATGTAATGGTATCCACATACCAAAATGCTGAGAAGACAGTTCCCAGGAATGATGCGCCTTATCGCAGGCACGTTCCAGAGCGTCCCATTCTTCATCATGGACAATTATCTCATGCATGAATTAATTACAATCGTACTTTCGTTCGGAAAGCATCTCCGTGTCCTTTATCGTTATAACCGTTGCGACAAATGAAATACCTTTGTAACTCAATTAATTAAGTGAAATAAAAACTTTTTAAAAAATTAAAATTTCAAATCGTGAAATTTAACTATATACATAAGAAAAGATTCCTGACAGAGAATTAATTCATTTTACTTACTAATTTCTTTTGTTGTTTATTCATTTTACTTTCAATCATTCCAAAATTGCATTGTTTGATCAACGCTGAGATTAATTTTCTCTTTGGTGGCTTATTCTGCAGAGGTGTGGCTACAATATTATATATTATTTGTAAAAATATAATATAATATAACAAAAAGATAATAGGTTATTCAATTTAAAAAACAATAAATATACACATCTGATAAAAACATTCATATGTATTGTGTCATATATAGTCATAAACTATTACCTGTTTTTTAATGATCCTAAGGATGTCTTATTTATGATAAATTTTGTTAAATTGTGCGATTTTTTGCGATTACTAGGATATTTAACATTAATATTTGAATTAAGTGAACATGCCTTGTTTAGTCAATATTTCTTAAAATACTGTTATTTTAAAAACATTTCAAATAAAAATAAGGTTTCATAAAAATAAATATATAAAATAGCTCTATCAGCTACAAACGTATGCTGTTTTTTTTTTAAAGTTAGAAATATCTACGCTTGTTTAAATAAACTTATCCGATACTATTTTATATAACTTAAATAATATTTTCTAACTTCCTATACATTTATTTTGTATACATTCTTCTTTTAAGTATACATATGTCAATTACTGCGTATATGCAGTAAATCTTCAGATATTCGTTTTTTTAAAGAGTTCAGTCTAAGGCTATAAACGAGTGTCGTCCACTCACAGACTAAGCATGAAGCAAAATTTCGAGTTCAGAAAAGCCTTAGCGTTTGAATTTGAACGCGTAGCGTCCAAATCCAAACTCAGGCTTTTCTAAACTCGAAATTTTACTTCATGCGCCACGCGTATAAATCACTGATTTTAAGTGAAGTTCAAAATATTCTTGTTTGTCAGTATATTTTTAATCCTGCTTTTGCAGTATTTTTTTAATCCTGATTTAACAGTATATTTTTGTATGAAGTAAAATTTCGAGTCTAGAAAAGCCTAAATTTGGATTTTGATCCAAGCGCTCAGGCTTTTCTAAAATCGAAATTTTACCTCATGCTTAGTCTGGGAGTGGGCGATACTCGTTCAAAGCTTCAAAATGAACTCTTTAAAAACATATCTGAAGATTTATAGCATGTACTATTACTTCATCTGGGAGTAGAAATACTCGTTTAAAGCTTCAAATAAAACTATTTCAAAAAGACAACGAATATCTAGGATATTACCTAAAATAAAAATTCCCTGTACAAATAATGTTTTATAAAAGTCAATCGCTTGTGATTAGTCTAAAAGTATACACAGCAGAGCTGGGATGAATCCTCGTAAAAAGGATTCGAATCACGAATACTCGAATAAAGGATTCGTAAGAGATAAATATGATTCGAATGAAAGATTCGAATCCTGTTTTTTCGAATCACGAATACAAATCCTTTAAGAATAAATTTGATTTTATTATTTTTTTGCCACCAATAATATATAAATATAGTTACCAGTTCTTTTAACAAAAATATTCAAAACCTAATTATATTAGTATAAATGAAATTGCCAATTCTTGGTTGCAGAATACTTCAAACATTAAAAGGGCGATTCTTTTCGCAATCTACAACAAGTTAGTCTTACAAAGACTATACCAAACACTCATTGAAACAACTACTTCCCGGGCTAATACCCCGACGGACATTGAATTATACAACAAGTGTTTGCTGTTACATACAGTAACCTACTCCAAATGTAACAATTTGGGTCAAATTATTCAGGCCATCTATAGACGCGTTTCGAGATTTATCTCTCCTCAGTATAGCTTTGCCATTCCCTCTAAACAATTTGACACCTTAGACTGGCGGTCACGTTACCGTTCAAACATTAGTATAAATGAAATTGCCAATTCTTGGTTTCAGAATACTTCAAACATTAAAAGTGCGATTCTTTTCGCAATCTACAACAAGTTAGTCTTACAAAGACTATATCAAACACTCATTGAAACAACTACTTCCCGGGCTAATACCCCGACGGACATTGAATTATACAACAACTGTTTGCTGTTACATACAGTAACCTACTCCAAATGTAACAATTTGGGTCAAATTATTCAGGCCATCTATAGACGCGTTTCGAGATTTATCTCTCCTCAGTATAGCTTTGCCATTCCCTCTAAACAATTTGACTTGTTGTAGATTGCGAAAAGAATCGCACTTTTAATGTTTAAAGTATTCTGCAACCAAGAATTGGCAATTTCATTTATTCTAATGTTTGAACGGTAACGTGACCGCCAGTCTAAGGTGTCAAATTGTTTAGAGGGAATGGCAAAGCTATACTGAGGAGAGATAAATCTCGAAACGCGTCTATAGATGGCCTGAATAATTTGACCCAAATTGTTACATTTGGAGTAGGTTACTGTATATAACAGCAAACACTTGTTGTATAATTCAATGTCCGTCGGGGTATTAGCCCGGGAAGTAGTTGTTTCAATGAGTGTTTGATATAGTCTTTGTAAGACTAACTTGTTGTAGATTGCGAAAAGAATCGCACTTTTAATACCTAATTTTATATTATTAACACTAAACATCGTTGATAACAGACTAAATATCTGATTCCCTGTTACTCTGATTGAAGATTTATTTGTGTGTTTTTGAACTTCACTTTAATTCAGTGTTTTATACGCGTGGCGCATGAAGTAAAATTTCGAGTTTAGAAAAGCCCGAAAATTTGTCTCGGGTCGCTGCGCGACCCTCGACAAATTTTTACGGGGCTTTTCTAAACTCGAAATTTTACATCATGCTTAACCTAGCAGTGGAAACACCCGTTCGAAACTTCAGATTGATCTCTATTATAAAATCGACGAATGCCTAAAAATTACGTAAATAAAAAATTCACTGAATATCATTAAAACCGGGAAAGTCAGAGAATAGTCATGGAATTATATTCAAATTGACCAAAACACTAACAAAGAACCATATGATGTTATTAAATTTGTCAAAATCAGCAGGTAAATTACAAAACACGTAAAAATTTATAAAATTAACTTAAACATTGACAAAAACAATGAAAACAATTTAACAAAATGGGGGTTCCCACAGAAGAAAGTTAGGTCAGGGAAAAAATCTTGAATCAGGGAAATGCCTGAAAAATTTAACATTTCAGATTGTGGCTAGCTACCATGTCAGTTTTACTTCAAATAATATTAAACAAAATTTTGAAAACTAGATTATTATCTTTAAATACATTTTTAGTCATTTAATGTTCCTATAAAAGCATTCAGTTTGAAGTTTCGAACGAGCGTTTCCACTCCCAGACTAAGCATGAAGTAAAATTTAGAGTTTAGAAAAGCCCGTGAAAATTTGTCTCGGGTCGCGCAGCGACCCGAGACAAATTTTCTGGGCTTTTCTAAACTCAAAATTTTTGTCATGCGCCACACCTATAAAACAGTAATTTACCGAGAAATTTAAAAACACACAAAAGACATTTTTCAAGTTAATCCTCACAATTAATACGAATTATTTTTGACGATTCAAAACCTTTTGTAAGTATTCGAATCCTTTTATAAATATCCGAATCCTTTTATAAGGATTCGAATCACCCACATTTAGACTCGAATTCAAATCCTCTTAAAAATATGTAACGAATCCCGATCACGAATCCAGTTGAACTAAAGTATTCGAATGCCACTTTTAAATCCTCTAAATGGATTTGAAACCAGTATTCGAATCCTAAATGATTCGAATCCTGCCCAGCTCTAATACACAGTGATAGACATTATGAATAAGAAAACCGAAACAACATGAATTGAGCGACAAATATAGTCATTTTATTATTAATACACCTTAAATCTCTTACTAAATTTAATTATTGACTCATTTAAATATTTTTTTGTAAAACTATATATTTTTATTTTGAAGTTAATCCGAAATGGACCATAAAAAGTAGTCTATGAATTTTGTGCCGCTAGATTGGTTAAATCGTATACTGTGTGAAGCGACCAAACCAAATGTTCAGGCTTTTCTAAACTCAAAATTTACTTCATACGCCAGGCGTATAAAACCGTTTTAACGTGAAGTTCAAGTTCTAGATTAATACTGCATTAGCGGTATATTTTGACCTTTACTTGAAATTATTTTCCTATTTTCGTTATATTTTATAAAAATCTCAATCGCAATCTTTAATTTCCTCTTCTACATAATATCAAAAATCATTTATTTGTTTAATTCTATACATTTTTAGTTAATCAACAACGCCTTATACGTTTCATACAATTTTCAATAACTCCTGCTTTATAAAATAAAGCATTTTCACTAACATTCGCTTGTTTCATTAAAATTTACGAAATAATTAATTGAAATCCTTTAATTTTCTTAACGAATTATTTAGTACATTCATTTCTAAACAAATTCTTTAAATTTGTTATTTCAACAGCGCCTTATAATTTTCACAAGTTTTCTGAGAAATATCTAAATTATGAAATTAACAAATGATCACCTGTATTGCTCTACAAAATATCAAAAAGTGTATTCCGGTTTAAAGAGATTCCTTAAGTTATTTATTATTTTATTTTGAACAAACTTTCAAAAAAATCGCTGTTTTGTTTTAAAAAATTGAAGTTATTTCAACAGCGCCTTATTATTTTCACAATTTTTCAAAGAAAGATCTCAATTATAAAATGAGCGATTTATCCACCTAAATTTCCACATTTGTTCAATTTTAGGAAACTCTCAAATTTTCTCCATAAAATATCAAAAATTGCATTCCGTTTCAAAGAGATTCTTCAAGTTGTTTATTATTTTGTTCCGCACAAACCTTTAACCCATTAACGGCAGAGCAATTATAGAGTTAACTCTAATAGTTGGTTTTAGGTACAAATTTTGCACTTACTTTTATGCTTTCTATGAATAACTTATTGTATGATATTCTGTGAATCTTTCTTTTAAACATTCATAATGTATACGATATAAAGTTTTAGATATTCGCCGATTTTATATAAAAACGTGCAATATGAAGTTTAGAACGAGTGTCTTCCACTCCCAGACTAAGCATGAAGTAAAATTTCGAGTTTAGAAAAGCCCCGCGTAGAAAATTTGTCGAGGGTTGCGCCAGCGACCCGAGACAAATTTTCACAGGGCTTTTCTAAACTCGAAATTTTACTTTATGCGCCACGCGTATAAAACGCTAAAATATTGTGAAGTTAGAAATACACTGTAATTTTTTTATAAGAAATAATCAAAATATTTACAGTTTTCTTTAAACATTTTCAATTCAGTTCAAACAATATAATTTATCAAATTAACTTATTTAGTAATTTAATTAACAAAAACATGATAATGTTGCGTGTATGTTTCTATTTGAAAGGAAAGTTTTTGTTTTGAAATTATTTGTCTTACCAAATTTGTTTCTTTCCAATTTAAATATCAGTTAAAATCTTGTATTTTCCTTACGGGATATGAAAGTTCGTTCATTTCTAATTAAATTTTCAAAATTTGCAGTAATTTCATCAACTCGTTTTATCTTCATAAACTTGCAAACCAATACCCACACGTTAAATTAACAGAAACATAAATTGGAATCTTTTATTTTTTGTTACGGGATAAGTATGTCTATTTAAAAAAAAATAACTAAGTTTGAACTTATTTCAATAAAGCGTTATATTTTTACAAACTTCAAATGAAATATGACTTATTAGCTGTAATGTCCCAAGACCAATGATAATTACGTATTAATTTTGTTTAACCCGAAAGTCTGTCGCTTGGTAATTGCCCGACCAAGGAGGGTAATTACCTGAAGCAACAGACTTGAGGTCAACAAAATGACGTAATTATCATTGCCAGAGGTACATTCCGACAGATAAGTTCTTGAATAGATATATCTTTCTTAGGTATATACATACAGAGAGTTTTATGTAACACCGAACATTTTCATAACGATAATTTTTGTTTTAAGTATCCATATGCATACGTTGCACATTTTTCGATGCTCGGTTTATTAAAAGAATTTAATTTGAAGCTTTAAGCCCGTGTTTTCCACTCCCAGGCTAAGCATGAAGTAAAATTTCGAGTTTAGAAAAGAATGAAAATTTGGTTTGATCGCGTAGCGCGAAGCGCGGAGCGGCCAAACCAAATTTTCAGGCTATTCTAAACTCGAAATTTTACTTCATGCGTTACCGGTACAAAACACTGATTCAATGTAAAGTTTAGCGGTGTGTTTTAAACTTCGTAATATGTCAGTGTTCTGGACCGGTGGCGCATGAAGTAAAATTTCGAGTTTAGAAAAGCCTGAAAATTTGGTTTGGCCGCTCCGCGCTTCGCGCTACGCGACCGAACCAAATTTTCAGGCTTTTCTAAACTCGAAATTATACTTCATGCTTAGCCTGGGAGTGGAAAATACTCGCATAAAGTATCAAATTGAATTTTTTGAATAAACTTAGCATCGGAAAATGTGCAACGTATGCAAATGGATACTTCAAAGAAAAATGATCATTATGAAAATGTTCGGTGTTACATAAAACTCTCTGTATAATGTTTAAAAAAAAATAATGTAGACAAACTTCAAAATGATGTGACAGATAAAATGTCATTGATTACATAGAAGTATAATTTGGAATTCGATACACTCTGTTTTTGAATTTAAATTTTCACCCCCTCACCCCCTCACCCCCAGCAACCCTAACTTTATAAGTTTAAATGGCACCCCCCATCGTGTGATATTTCATTTTAATAGGTATACAAATTACTATCCAGCAAACAAAAAATAATTGGAATCAGTTCACTTGTTTCACAAAGAGAGCCAAAACGAGCCAGCTTAAGTAATTCTGAATCTAAGGTAGACACGATTTTGAATAATAAAACGTTAATTTTGTTTTCAAGGGGGAATTTTAAAAACACTGGTTTTTCAATTTTAACTTTTACCCCCTCACCCTCAGCTACCCTAACTTTATCATTTTAAATGACACACTCCATCGTATGATACCTCATTTTAAAGGGCATAAAAATAAAAGTAAACTAATTTGAATTATTTTTTGTTTGCCAAATAGTAATTTATATGCTCTTTGAAATAAGGTATCACACGATGGGAGTGCCACTAAAAACTATAAAGTTGGGGTGGCTAAAGGTAAGGGGTGAAAGTTTAAATTCAAAAAACAGTGGTTTTCAAGTTGCCCCTTAAAAACAAAATTAACGTGTTTTTTCTTAAAACCCTATCTACCTCAGATCCAGAGCTATTCAGGGTGGCTCCTTTCGAAATTAAGACCCTGTATATTATTATAACTAATAACACAAATTATTTATCTATCTATAGCCGAAATTACTGAAAGGGCCAAGAGATCGCATAACATCATAGTTCTGAAGAAACTGGTAATTCTAAAAATCATCAATCTGATCTTGACACAGAACTTTTAACAACGGTACTCACAAAATTAAATCTAAATGAGACGCCGATTCAACCCCAACGCCTTGGCAAATTCGACGATACAAAACGAAACAAACGCCCAATCAAACTTCGCCTTAGTTCCATCGATAAAGTCCACAAAGTTGTACAAAACTTTTACAACCTCAAGGACAGTCATCCCGAACTTAATCAACTAAGCATCTCATTTTATCGAACGCCAAAACAAATAGATTATTATAAAACCGCAAAGTCTGAACTTGACAATCGTAAACAAAATGGTGAGACGAATATTTCAATAACATATAAGAACGGCATTCCGACCATTACATCTTCGGAAAACTAAATGTGTCCAACAGGATAGCCAACTCACTTAATATTTTCTATCAAAATGTGCGTGGCCTAAAATCCAAAACTCATGAATTTTACACTAAGTGCTGTAACTTGGATGCTAATATTATTCCCCTATCGAAAACTTGGCTAGACAACTCGGTATTTAATGCATAACTTTTCCCTAACACGTTTGACGTTGTTCGATCCGACAGACAATTTCAATTGGTAAATCGCTCCAAAGGTGGAGGAGTTCTACTTGCTGTCAAGAACCATTTATCTTTTTTCGTAAAAAATACAAGTGACATTGCAACTGCAACACCTCTAATAGATTTTATCCTTTATAGGTATTATTTCGATTTCACTGTTATTTTATAGGAATAGTATATATTCCACCTGACGTAACATACCAGGACCTTGAAACATTCACATCTATTCTAGAGATTTATCTACTTGATAAAAAATGCATACTCATAAGTGATTTTAATTTGCCTAATGTATTTAACAAAAGATTGCCACTGAAAAATAAGGGCACATGTTTTAAATATTTTACGGAAATTCTTAACATCAAACAATTCAATAATATAGTCAACAGTCACAACACAACACTTGACCTAGTCCTCTGTAATTTTGATATCAATTTAAATGTTATTCACTCTAATTACTCTTTAGTTACCGAAGATAACTACCACCCTGCGCTAGATATTGTTGTACCACATAATGTTAAACCTACCTCTGAGACATTTCTTTCGAACGATAACTACAGGTACAACTTCCATAAAGCCGATTTTCCAGCCTTATATGACGAACTTTTAATCTTAGATTGGAGGATTTTAGACTCATTTAATGATGTCAATGAAATGGTATCAAAATACTATGATATACTCTTCAATGCTCTCAATAAGTATGTTCCTAGGTGTCTCACATCAAAACCAAAATATCTACTTTGGTACAAACGTCAAATTCGTCTTAACCTAAAAACGAAATCATCGTACAGACTTAAGTGGCAGAAAACTAAAAATCCTAAATACCTGGCGGAATTAAAGAGAGTTCGCAACCTAACGAAACACCTTATTGCAGAAGCGTACTCCAATTATATCTTCAACACTGAAAATAATAGTAAAAAGAACCCCAACGGCCTATGAAAATTTATCTCCAGCAAGAAAGGGATGAAAATCGTGAATTTACAACACCTAAAGATATAGTAAATGATTTTGCGGATACCTTTAAAAATGTCTTTTGCAGTAATGCAACTCCCACCGTTGACACCATTTTTTTCGAACTGTCCTTCTATCACAATTTCTAAAGTAGATGAAGCACAGCTTGTATCCATTATGGCATCCCTTCCAAACAAACCCACAGCAGGTGATAACAAAGTTCCAAGTTATCTACTTAAAGATTGCAGATATGTCTTAGCCAAACCTCTAACATCAATTAATATTAATCTTTCAATATATAAAAGTGAATTTCCCAACCATTGGAAACGCACGCTATTATGCCTAATCTTCAAGAAAGGCAACGCCTCGCAAATAAGCAATTATCGTCCCATCGCAATCCTATCGAACTTCGCCAAGGTATTGGAAACAGTGCTATATAATAACATTTTCAACAACGTGCGATCCTACATCTCACCCTATCAACACGGATTCATGCCAGGACGGTCGACACTAACAAATCTTGCTACTATTTCGCAGTACCTTTCTGAAGCTTTAGATATGCGAGGTCAAGTTGATGTCGTATACACCGACTTCTCCCGAGCGTTTGACTCTATCAATCACAAACTGCTGTTAGAGAAACTTGGGTCATTTGGGGCTGTGCCAGCGGTTACTCAATTTATACAATCCTACCTGCACAACAGATCTTGCTATGTGTACTACAACAGTTTTAAATCTTTTGAATTCTCACCGTCGGTTGGTGTCCCACAGGGCTCCAGTCTTGGCTCTCTTCTCTTCAACATTTTTATTAATGATTTGTTGGGGATGTTCACCTGCCCTGTGTTAGCATACGCCGACGACCTCAAAATTTACCAGAGGATCCAATGTCAAAACGATGTCGATATGCTGCAATCGAATCTAAATATCATATCTAACTGGTGCTCCCGTGTAAATTTAAAACTCAACGTAAACAAATGCAGCGTTCTAAACTACAGTCGGAGACGCAATGCTCTCACAAGTGCTTTACATATTTCAGGTGATTATCTGTCGGTCGTTGACTGCTTCAAAGACCTAGGAGTTACTTTTGACAAGAAACTCACTTTCACTACCCATATTGAAGCTATTCGCTCCGCAGCCTCCAGATTATTAGGTTTTATACTGAGAAACGTTCGCGAATTTCGAAATACTGATGCTGTAAAGTCATTATACTTCATTTTTGTATCAAGTAAATTGGACTACTGTAGCTTAGTCTGGTATCCAACAAGTATTAGTCATTTCCTTCTACTAGAACGCCTCCATCGGCGATATTTTAAATTGTTGTCTTACAAACTTGACGGTACTTATGCATCTATTGGAGCGAATAAAGAACATCTACTTGAAAGGCATAACATGATAGCATTATCGACCAGACGAGACTACCACTGCGCCACAATTCTCAGGAAACTAGTACACGGAACAATCGACTGCCCCCAATTACTTTCCGGGATACCCTTCAATGTTCCTCCACAATCAACCAGATTCTCTTTATCATTTCAACTACCCACATCAAGGACATGTGTTCTGCAGCGGTCACCGATCTTTACAATGTGTCGTTGCGCAGAAAAGTCATTCGATGATTTATTTATATAAAATGTAACTTAAATGTTGTTTCTACTTTTAATACTTGTAATTTTCTGTATTTTTTTTTTTCTTGTAATACTTATTTTTTTGCATTGTACCTTCTATTATATTGTCCTGTAAGTAGAAAATCCTGTTGGACAATACGGGCTATTATTATTATTATTTATTGAATGTACAATTAATGCATAATTTCTTTCCGCGCAAATATCCTCAAAAATGTTCCAAATACTTGCTGTTGTGTATGTGAGTGTTGTTTCTTCAATTCATTTATCTCTTTCTGTGATATTTTCATTCCGAAACGGGATGACATTTTTGATGTTTGTTAAGTTGGCAGAAATAGAAAAATCATGTGTGCTAACTGAAAGCATTGAAAAGCAGCGTTTTTTTCAGTTTGACCCAATTTAAAGCAGGGAGCCAATTGGAAGCAGAGGTATTATCAGCAGTGATAATTCCCCTCGGGTAATTGACGTTCTAAGTTTTTGTAGAATGCTCTGTAAAACGAAAACGGAGAAATTCCATTGGTTGTATATTTTTGAAAGAGCTTATCACATGTAATACCAGTAGTTGTTTGAAATTTCAAAAAGACTTTGTTTTTAACGAAAGCTCAGTTGCCTCACAATGGAATGAAATGAAACTGTCTCTGAAAAGGACACGAGCTCGTAGAGCGAGTGACTTTTTCTGACAGTTTCATCGAGTTGAATTGTTTAAGGCAACTAAGCTTGAGTGTATAAAAACAGTTTTTCTCGACGAACATTTCAAACAATGAGTGGTATTCGAATAATTATTTAATGAAATTAATTGTAATCTGAACCGTCTTGTTTTCTAATGTTATATCCTCATAATTTTGAACTACTTGCCAGATCTGCTTGCGATTTGTTTGCCGTTAAATCGAAGTTCTGGACGTAACGAAGTGATAAAAATTGTTTCCAAATATACTTGTGATTTTTAACAGTGTTTATTGGAAATGCCTTGTTTACTAATTCATTAATTTCTTGATTTGTGTTGTTGCTAAATCGATTCATTATAAAATGAATGATTAAATATGACAGATTTACATACGCGATAAAAATCGGTAAGACGAATTAGGAAAGACCACTGCGATAGCAAATGTTTTCACGGAAAGACCGTAATGACAACCAATCAAAATGTCTATCTAAATTGAATAATTCCCTATTTCCAAAAACAATTTATTGATTGATTTTATTGCATTAACCTACTAAATCAATATTTTTTCTTTCACTAATCCTTTATTTTATCCGTGGTCTTACGAGTATTGATATATTAACTAATAATTAACTGAATTATATTTCAAATGGAGCTATAAATAATAATGAAGAATATTTTAAGCATTACTTTCCGTATTCTTAAAGATAACAACACATTATTAATAATGACTGCATTACGCACGTTTTTGTTCGATTTAATTAAGTCGCTTTAATTGCTTTAATTGGGAATTTGAATATTATACCTCCATATATCATTCCGCGTAATAATTACCGCAATGGGAAACAATTCCATATACGATAAATTACAGTTAATTATGACGTTTTTGTCAGAACGTTCAATCTATAATACCTTGATAAGATCAAGGAAGTCTGGATTATATATATACTCGTATAATGAATTAATCCAGTGATTCAGATTTAAGAATATTTCTTACATGAAAATTGTACTAACAATTTTTTTGCTGATATTAAGTAACTCCTTGTTTAAAGAACTATTTCAACTTATAAGTTGTGCTACAGCTACACTTTGAAATAATTATATAGGTACATGAATTTAAAATTTTTAGGTATTTAGGATTTTTTAGGATTTAGGTATTGAAGTAAAGTTGTATTACTTCATTGCTGTTAGGCAATCGCATCTGCAGTTTTCAGTACTTAATTGCCGTCAAGTATACCTAAATTCATTATTATTGTATTTTAGATATCTTAAGTTGTTTTTTTTTTATCGTGATGTGAATTCGTTGTTTTTAAATTGTGTTCAATTTAAAGCTTCTAACGAGTTTTTCCACTCCCGGATTAAGCATGAAGTAAAATTTCGAGTTTAGAAAAGCATGAAAATCGCGCCCCTGCAAACGCCAGTCAAAAGCATTGCACCAATTGTTTATAACAATGATTAGGTTGCCTACCTAATACCTTTAATGTGTATTGGGTTGCCTCATTTGTAGGTAAAGAAGCTGGAATGTGTTTTTTTTTGTATGCTCACCTGAATCTCGTTTTATGTATTGTAATTATTTAAAGCAGCAATCTTGTTTAATTATTAATGTATAATATTTGTTATATTAACTTTGAATGTACTTTGAAAATTATAAATGAAGATTCTTATTATTATTGACTCTATATAAAATTCAAAGGTAAATTCAGAAATTCCCAATTGTAGATTTTATTATAAAACAAATGTATTCACAAGCGCAATAATATCCAGCGTTTCTGGCTCGTTAAAGAATTCATCAAAGAACTTTTTATTATCCTTCTTTCTTAAGTCCGTTAATCCATTAGAATAAACAATGTTATTAATAATTTGCGAGCTGGTCCAAAGTTGAATTACGACTCGATACCAATAATAATAACAATAATAACAGCATGATAGATTGTTGCGTTTCGCTTTTCCCGATCGTTATTATCAGAAACACAAATCACCGGATGACGGATGAATAATAAATGTTCACTTGATTTACATACGTAAAAATTATCGATGTAGGGATTATTTTAACGGGATTAATTCCGTGACGCTCATAAATCTCCTTTATTTATAAATTAAATTAAAAAATTGTATTCGTAATTAAACATTTGCTATAATTCTTTGTCACTTAAAATAAATTCTTTGTGTTCAATTTGTACGGAAATAATTAATTTTTTGTTTAATAGACACATATTTCGCCAGTAATGATGATTACGTAAATATTTAATTATTCTTCTTAATCCCAATAAGAAAAATGTGATATTATATCGTTTTTAAATGGATTTACACCACTTTTAAAACAAACAGTCCATAAAAACTGGTGTTGCGCTTATTTCCCAGAATTTATAATTTCATTTCGGATGAATTCTGAAACATTTTAGGTGTAATTCTTAGCGTAATTCTTGGAAATATTTAATAAAAAGAATAACTAAAGGTCGAAACTACAAGGGTTAAGAAATAAAAAAATCAACTGTTATAATTAAACCATAATTAGATTCAAAAATATCTCATCATTATGGGTTACGTAAAAAAATAAATAATTATACAAATACATTTTTTATGTGATTTCCCCCAGTGCCTTTAAATAATGCATTTGAAAATAAATAAATGCTTCTGGGAGGTTCTGGATATCGAATGCTTTTCAATATTTATACATCTCTTTCGTTTTTTTAAAAGGAAAAATTATTGCTTTATATCTTATTTATAGGGTAATAAGTATGCGCATACATTAGAGATGCTTTTGTGTGTATATTTATATATATATACGTATATTTTTTTTTTTTTCATTTTACCTCATAAATCCGGATGGGTGGTTTATTTTATGCCCGCGTATGTTATGTCATTGTATTCAAATTGTTATCAACTTTTTGATATTTAATTTAATCGCAAGGCTTTAACGCTAATATTTTAAAGCTTTTGATTTATGCTCAACTAAATCTTGATTTCTAATAGTTTTAAATAAATTGACTAAATCTGCTTTGTTGAAACTGTACATTCATTTTATTTGTAATAAACAGGGTGTCCATATTTCGACAGAATGTATGGGGATCTCAGTTATTTAAAGAGATATAGAGTCAGTTAAAATAGAGAAACGTTGCGTATTTTAGGGCTTAACAATAACCTGAAAACAATTTTAAAATATCTTTTTTTGTTTTCGAGATATCAACAAAAAACTGTTTTTTTGAAAAATAGTTTTTACTTTTTTACTCAAAAACGACTAAATCTAGACATTTACAACTTTGACAATATAAGGCACTTTTTAATAAGGAATCTAGTAGCCTATTTTTTTTCTAAGATAACTATAACATTTACCCGGGGACTATAGCCAACTTTTGTTTTTCTTGTAGGCACCATTTTGGATTTCCATTTTTTTTAAAGAATATTTTTTTCTGAACTTTGTGATGTATCACACTCATAATTTATTTTATTTATTTTAGATTTGATATTTAAAATTATAATATTTTCTTTTTTGCAAAGAGTGCCTTAAAAACAATGACGTCATATCTATTAATCAATAAAATATTGACAGCAGTCAATCATTGTTAGCAGTTAAAATTGATTAATAACTGTCAATCTTTTGTAATAATAAGAATCGATTATCACACAAAACTTTCAGTAAAAAAATGGTGATGTGTCCATCATAGCACTTCCCCCGTCAAAGATATGATGACTTAAATATCAACAGTATGGAAAAGTATAAGACATTGTTTGCATTTTCAAGAATAGTTTTTCGTAATTTTATATACTGCCTTTCAACAAAATCAGAACACCAAGTATTCATTGTACGATTTCAATAAAATTTACACAATTTGATCATGTAAACGAACTGTATCGATGATCAAAAAATCAACTTGAAAAACAAAAAAACAAATGAATAAAAATTAATAATGTGTTGGGCCTCCACGATTTCCCAAACACTCATTAACACGTCGAGGCATGCTAGAAATCAGGCTGTCAATATCGACTTGGGGTATTTCATTCCAAACTTCGATAATTTGACCTCTAAGTTCCATTACAGTGTTAGCGGGGCGCTGTAAGTTACTTATTCTAACACCTATCATATCCCAAACATGTTCTATTGGCGATAGATCTGGAGAACGAGATGGTCAAGGTAACAAATTGATTTCGGCACTATCAAAAAACTGTCTTGTAATGGCCGCTGTGTGAGGTCGAGCATTATCTTGTCAATATACGGAATCGCGTTAAGACTTGCTTCTAAAAAAACTAGAGGAGACCGACTACCATATGCTATCGCCCCCCAAACCATAACTCCCTTTGTAAGAGCCGTATGTCTTTCAACAGCAAATTGTAAAATTCTGCGTTCACCGCGTCGACGTCTCACTCTTCTGCGACCATCATGAGCCCATAAACAGAACCGAGACTCATCGCTGAAGATAATGTTATTCCATTCATGGGTCCAATGTTGTCTTTCCCTGCACCAATCAAGTCTTGCTCTGCGATACTGCGGAGTAAGAGGTAGACACAATTGTGGACGGTAGGATCTTATACCAAAACTGCGGATTCTTCTGTAAACAGTAGCCATGGATACTCTTTGGCCATTTAGAGCCAACCAGTCATTTCCCAATGCCCGCGACGTTGTAAATCTGTCCCTTAAAGTTGTAAGACGAAAAGCTCGATCTTCACGCTCAGTGGTGCTTCTTGGACGTCCTGATCCAAGTGTACGTCGATTCTCTCCAGCTTCGGACCATCTAGGCCAGCAGCGTACGATCACCGATACACTACGGCCTACCCTTTCAGCAATAGCACGAACCGAAAAACCCGCTTCTCGCATTCCAATAATGCGACCCCTTTCAAATTCACTTAGATGATGATATTGTGCACGCCGACGAACACGGGGCATCTATTTATGTTTTACAAACTGAAACGTCAAACTACTCAGAGGCTACTTGGATATTAGAAGCAATTACATTAAAAAATCAGCAGCTCTTCATAATGGTGAAATCAAGGAAAAATACCATTAAATAGTAACCAAAACAATTGATTTTTTGATCATCGATGCAGTTCATTTACATGATCAAATTCTGTAAATTTCATTAAAATCGTCCAATAAATACTTAGTGTTCTGATTTTTTCGAAAGGCAGTATATATTATAAAAAGTGTGCAAACTATAAGTAGCGTAAGCTTATTTTCTCAAATTCAAATAGTTTTTAATTTGAATTTATCTTGTTTGAAAAGTATTACTTCGAGTTTAGAAAAGCCCCCTTGAAAATTTTTCTCGGGTCGAAAAATTTTCTACGCGGGGCTTTTCTAAACTCGAAATTTTACTTCATGCTTAGTCTGGGAGTGGAAGACACTCGTTACTTTAAAATATGTCACACCTGTTAAAGTATGTATCGTATTAGTAATGATGTTATGACACAATCATAACATCACAATAGCCAAAATACAGTCCATAGAGAGATATAATCAGACAAAATCCTAGCATAGTCAAAAGATAGTCAATCAAACCACTTACAATCACAATAGTCAAAACACGATCAATAAAGATATAATATAACAAAATTCTATGATAGTCCAAAGACAGTCAAGCAATTTATTAAGGTTCAAAATGTTACACCAGTTTTTCGTTTATAAACAAATACATTTCCCATCAGTACAGTAATTAATCAACTGGATGCCCGTTTTCAGAGGTGATATGTAAGCAAATTATGGGTCCTAGGAGTTGTCAAATGAGTGAGTTACTCAACTGTTTCCAAAGCACTCTTTACAAAAAACAAAAGATTAAAATTTTAGATATAAATCTAAAAGTATGGTACATCATTGAATTTAGAAAAGAATTTTCTTCCAAAAAATATGAAAATAAGAAAAACAAAAGTTGGCTATGGTCTCTGGGTAAATGTTATAGTTATCTTAAAATAATACATGTTACTAGATTTCTCGATAAAAAGTGCCTGTATAATGTCAAAGTTGTAAATGTCTGGATTCAATAGTTTTTTAATAAACAAATAAAAAGGAAATTTCAAAAAACCCGTTTTGTAACAATATCTCAAAAACGAAAGAAGATATTTCGAATTTGTTTTTAGATTTTTATTAGGCCCTAAAATAAGCAACCATTTAACCGACTCTCTGTCTCTTAAAATAACCGAGATCCCCATACTTTCTGTCAAAATACGGACACCCTGTATATTAAAGCTTTTGATTTATGCTTAACTGACTCTTGATTTCTGATAGTTTTAAATAAATTGGTTAAATTTGCTTTGTTGAAACTGTAGTACATTCATTTTATTTGTAATATATACTCAATGACATTAGAAGCGTAACACCCAGAAGGAGTTATTATTTTAACTTGATTTTTCGCCAGTCTGGTAGTCTTGCATCAAGAATAAAATGATTACATTTTCAAGAAATTTTATTAAAAAACAATCTAAAAAAATTAATATTGTGTTTGGCGACCCCTTTGCTGTATACACTCCTGTAGACATCTGGGCATCGACAAAATGAGATGGTCGATGTCTTCTTGAGGCATCTCGTTCCAAGCAACTTGAATTTCATCGATCAACTGTGCTAGAGTCTGTGGAGGATGGTGCAAAGAGAATATTCTTCTCCTCATAATATCCCACACATGTTCAATGGGATTTAAATCCGGCGAACGGGGCGGCCACGCCAAAACATTAACACCAGCTTCAATAAGAAAGTTCATAGTTCGACGAGCAATATGGGGACGTGCGTTATCTTGTTGAAAAAGTACGTCTGGGCGGCCATCT
The DNA here is from genome assembly GCA_932526585.2 of Philonthus cognatus. Taxonomy (NCBI): domain Eukaryota; kingdom Metazoa; phylum Arthropoda; class Insecta; order Coleoptera; family Staphylinidae; genus Philonthus; species Philonthus cognatus. Next base: position 18,797,082 of record OW052244.1, on the reverse strand, counting down.
AAATAAGGCAACAAAGTCGGTCGTATGACGTCTTCAACATAACGCGCAGCTGTCATACTGCCTCGAATGAATACAAGAGGTGATCGACTACCATAAGAAATAGCCCCCCAAACCATTACTCCAGCAGTCCTGTGTACATGCCTCTCAATAGCAAACCTAAGATCAGGTCGTTCTCCACAGTAGCGTCGTACCCTTCTACGGCCATCATGCGTGCCTAGACAAAATCGTGATTCATCGCTGAATACGACATCGTGCCATTCTGCCTCCCAATGCTGCCGTTCTCTGCACCAGTCCAACCTTTGGCGACAGTGTCTCGCTGTTAAAGGAAGCACTAATCTTGGACGGTACGGATGAAGCCCAAAGGATTGAATGCGGCGATATAAGGTTCGCATACTAACGGGCCTACCTTTTTCTCCAATCCATTGATCACCGATTTGACGCGTAGTAGCGAAACGGTCTCGCAGGGCTATTTGTTTTAAGCGCCGATCTTGACGTTCTGTGGTACGCCTTGGTTGACCAATTGGTCTTCTTCTTGCTCCTCTACCTTCTTCTGTCCATACCTGATACACACGAATTACAGTTGCTGCAGTGGAAATAATACGGCGGGCAATTTCGCGATAGGACATACCGACATCTCGATAAGCAACAACTCGACCCTGGTCAAAATCGCTCAAATGGTGATATTGTGGACATCTTCGGACTCGAGGCATTTTATTTAAGCTTAACACACTCAACGGAAACACGAAAACTAAAAACATCTGTACTAAACAGCTCATATAAATAGTTTTATCAAAAAAGAAAAAGTGAAATTTTTTTTTTCACAATAAATATAAAAGGCACAAGGTTGAAATTGTTATCAATGTATGCTTTAAATATAGTCACTTTGTTGCTAAAATATGAATTCAAAAAAATCATTCCTTCTTGGTGTTACGCTTCTAATGTCATTGAGTATATAATAGTATATTACATAATGATAGTAAAAAACGGCAAAAAACGTACAAGCCATTTAGTTGTAAGTTACTTTTCTATTCAAGTAATGTACTATACTTTATCTACGGCCACACTCAATAAGTTCTTGAAGAAATAACACATACGTACATATCATCAATAGCTATTAACATAAGATAAATAAAGCATTTGTTGCATATTATAGATATATTATTGAAGAATTATAGCTACTATACGTATAAATTATATAAAGCTTTTTTTATGTAATGTAATGTAAAACCCAAACGTGTTTCACCCGATACACAAGACAAATACCGATTGCAATTACAATTATATTGTCAAAATACTATTTCGCAGAAATGTGTTCGATATGTGCTTTCTGTGTAAGATTCTAAACGGATTAATTAACTGCTCATCCCTGGTGGCAAATTTAGACTTTTGGCATCCGAGTGTAAGGTTTCTAACTAGATCTCAGGTTCAATTTAGAGAAAAGATGTACAAGATATTGTACTGTAGTAATAATTCCGTATCCAGATTAATGAACTCGGCAAACTGATTGTTTTCTTCGCCTTTTTTTGACCTGTTTACCAATAATTTTCTTTTATCGTATCATTTCAATCAGTTTCACACTAGCAAATATTTTTTATTTCAATATAATAATAATTTAAAATTATCGAATAATATCGTAAAATTTCATTAAATACAAATCTAACCTCTATTATCAACGTGTTTAGTCATATTCCTTGATCCTTGGTTTATATCTTCTAGTTGTGTGTGCATTGCAAATCGCCATAATAGACCCTGTGGCGTGAAAAGTGTCTGTTGTTTTACCCTTACTTAAATTCTTTTCCTTTGTAATTAACCTTAGCCTTTGTTTTGATACATATGCTCTTCATTTTGCGCACTCGTTCCATTCTGACTGAGCTGCCATCTATACACTGTTGCCTTATTTACCAACAATCAGGACTTTTTTTTGCGCTCATCATGCTAAGAAGCTGCGCCATCTGTATTCGCGTTAGCAGTCCTAAATTGCAGGTTCTCAAATGTAAATCATGCGCAGCTTGGAACCATGCCTCTTGTACTGAACTGGATATTAACTGCATTAACTATTATAGCAAGTAAGCTCGCAATGAGCATGGGGATAGGTGGACTTGTGCAATATGCACTTCGGAGGATGAGTCAACTTCTTTAACAAAAAGTCTCTCTCCTAATTTCAAATAATTTACCTACTGAAACCGCAATTAAATGTTTTACTACAGCAACAATAAGAGATGTTTTAAAACAAGAATTACCTGCTTTAATTAAAGCCATATTTGACAATGCGGTAGCTGGTATTAAAAATAAAATACACGAAATAAAAAATCGTTTAGAGAAAATTGAGAACTCTAATAACAATTCATGCGAAATATTGTCAGATCAAGCTGCAATTATTAATGAAATTGAAGAACGCCTACGCAGAGCTGCTAATATCATGGTTTTTAATCTTCCGGAACATAGAGGCAACGCGGATGAAAAGATTAAGCGAGATATCGATGCGATTAAAAATATTTTAGAGCCTTCAATCAAGTTTAACCCTATGTTGGTTATGCGTTTAGGAAAGGAGTCCGATAACCCTAGGCCATCAAAGGTTTGTTTAGCTGATCATCACTTTGCTGTTCAAATTCTTAAAGCAGTGCGTTCCCTAAACATTGGTGAGGTGAAATTCAATGCTGATCGATCAAACAATCAACGTAATTATATAAAAGCATTGAACGACGAGCTTACATTACGCTAGAACCAAGGCGAGACTGACAATCAAATACAAAAACGGATTCTTATGCATTGTAAACTTTGCCATTAATAAATCTGAAATTTCAAAGATCCTATAAAAAAACTAACCGTTTACTTTCAGAATATTGGCGGTCTTAGATCTAAACTTCGGGAATTCTACCTTAAAGTTAATTGTTGCATTTATGACGTTATTATATTATTCGAAACGTGGTTAGATAATTCTGTGACCAATTCTGAATTAAATTTACGAAATTACATTAGTCACCGACAGGATGGATCATCTTTAACCAGCAATAAACGCAGAGATGGAGGTGCCCTTATTGCTGTCAAATATAAACTTATTGTGTTAAATTAGACTCGCTCATTAATAGTGTTGAACATTTATTTGTTAATGAATGATAAAATGTTGTTGGGTGCTACTTATATTCCACCATCCTCTGTATTATTTGTTTATGAACAACATGCTGTTGCTATTGAACATATTTGTTTAGATAATCCTAATTTTGATTATATTTTTTGCGGTGATTACAACCTACCAACTGCTTCTTGGGATATCGCAGCTAATAACCTATTATCTGATTTTAACACTTCTCAATTCGTCCGTGCTCTGTGTGATTGATTTAATTTTAATAATCTACGTCAAAAAATCATTTAACTAACGATCACGGCATATTTCTTGACTTAATATTTTCAAACCTAATTAACTTAAATATTAGAAAATCTACTGATCCGCTGTTCAACAATAATTATCATCACATTTCCTATGACATTTCTGTACTGTTATGCGAATCTCTTCTTAGCACTAATTTTAGCTATAACGATTTCAAATCAACCGACTATATTGCTATCAACGATTACCTTTGTAATGTAGATTGAAATCGGTTATTTATTGAACCCAACATTAATTAGAACATTGGTGATTTTTATAATATTATTAATTCTGCCATTTCATTGTATGTTCCGAAAAAGTATTATAACTAGTCAAAATATCCTAGATGGTTTAATTATGAACTAATACAAATAATTAAAGCTAAGAAAAAAGCTCATATTGCTTTAAAAGTTAGTATTAGTTTAACAGACTATGAAGGATTTAAAAACCTCAGATCCTCTTGTCGTAGTTTAAGTGAAGCACTGTATCAATCGTATATAAGCAAATCTGAAACTAATATTAAACCTAATTCAAAATTATTTTGGTCGTTTGTCAATGAATGTAAAAACATAAAAGGTTTTCCGGGAACAATGTTCTTCAATGACAAGCAATGCAAGTTCCTGTGTTGATTTATTTTACGAGTTTTTTAGTAGCGTTTATACCAAGGACATTATGAATGCTCTGATAGTCGACTACGGCAATAAAATTTCCTGTTCGATGTTTAATGTAAAAACCTCTGACATTTTTAGTTTAATAAATGATTTAAAAGATTCCTTGAACAGTGGACCAGATGGTTTACCGCCGTATTTTTTGAAAAGATGTACATACTCTCTTACCACTTCGATTGAATCAATGATTAATAAATCTATCAAGTCTGCTGTATTTTCAAATCATTGGAAATATTCATATATAAATCCAATCTTTAAAGATGGCAGGAGAGATGATATACAAAATTATAGGGGCATTTCTATTCAGTCCACAATTCCTAAAATACATGACAAATTAATTCTGACCAACTTATGTGGTACAGCAAAAATATCATATGTGACGAGCAGCATGGATGCGTTGAAGGCAGGTCTACGACGTTATCTTACCAGATGTTTCTGTTTAGGGCTTTGGAAAACAGCCATGAAGTTAGTTCGGTTTATACTGATTTTTTCCAAGCTTTCGACGGTGTTAGTTATTCAGTTCTTTTAAATAAACTTGTGGGCCTTAGTTTCAGTGATAATATTGTAAAGTAGTTCGATAGTTACCTACGTGAGCGTAAACAGTTCGTTAAAATCGACAACTTCATTTCCAGTGCGATCAATGTCGCATCTTGGTACCACGGGGATCACATTGTGGTCCTATCCTTTCCTTACTTTTCATTAATGACATTGGCAGTATTATTAAAGAAAATAAATTCTTGATGTTTGCCGATGATCTAAAACTATATAGAAAAATCGAACAATTTGGTGATCACAGTATTTTACAATCAGATTTAAATAATTTATCAAATTGGTGTTCAAGAAATCATCTTCGTCTTAATTCAATAAAGTTTTTATCTATTTCTTTTAGTCGCCGTAAATGTATTAAGTTAGAATATTCAATTAACAATTGTAGATTACCCGGTGTTGACACGGTTCGCGATTTGGGTGTAGTTTTTGACAGTCACTTGACCTTTGTTCTCCATTTTATAAATGTTACCAGTAAAGCTTATTGTACGCTAAGATTTATTAACAGATTTTCCAAACAGTTCGCTTTGGATACGTTTAGTTTGGTAAGGCCGCAGTTAGAATACTGTTCGGTTATCTGGTCTAGCTACAAAAACCACATTGAGTCAATTGAGAAAGTTCAAAATAAATTTCTTTTGCGGGTTTTATTTAGAATGGGCATTAGACGGGTGACGTAATTATTCCTATTTCAATCCTAGACATATCCATATAATAAACAAATAAAAAAAATTCTGTAATTTTATTTACTACCTTAATTTAACTAATTTTCCATCTCCACATAAAAGCACGCACTATACATACATAAAAAGATTCTATCACTATAAAAATTCTATCATTTAATTTAATTTTCCATCTTGTAATAAACACGTTCGCAAACTAAAAACCCGTTAAACCAAAACATCATCTCCTATTGTTTATCAAGGGCGCAAAAAATTGCGGAATACAAATCGAGAGTGGAAATTGGAATGCTGATAAAAATAACGAGATTCATTTCTGTGGGCATTTCGTCAGTGTTTATGTGTGGATTTAGTTTTCACCTTTAGTTATGGCCAATTGTTCACACATGGTGCATCTCGCGTATCCGAAATTTAGAAAATGTTGAAGTGGTGCAATCGGTTTTAGAATTAAAATAACTATTACGGGATTGTAAACAGTGCGGTTGTTTTAATTTACTAATAGAAATTGTGATGTGTGATGGATAATGGGTGCACAGGTTATACAAATTTGTAGGAACATGAAAAATTGGTATTTTTTGGAAGGAGCCAGTATTTATGCCCCTAAGGTAACTATAATAATTAAGTAAAATTAAAGAATAAAATAATTTAATAATATTATAAATTAAAAACTGTATATAATTATTACCAATAGAAATAATTGATATTTTTATAATAAGGTAAGGTGCAATATTCCAAATTAGATCTCACCAGTCCACTATAAATTGCTCTCAGTGTCTCGCAGCTAAAATCTTTACAATGTTTTGATAAAAATCCTAGCTATCTGATGGCTTTATTACATATTTGCGAAATGTGCGCGTCAAGTGACAGTTTTGTATCCATTAAGACACCCAAATCACGCATAACCGACACTTTTTCCATACTCTAAATATTAATGTTATCATTTCATACGGTAAATACTTTGTTCACTGCTCTCTTGATGAAACGAAATTGTAATATTAGGTAAATTAAAACACTTGTTTGGTTTCATATTTGTATATTCAGTTTCCTGACACGTGTTTCGGTCAATAACGACCATTCTCAAAGGGATTACAAGAAGAAGAAGAATTATTCTTGTAATCCCTTTGAGAATGGTCGTTATTGACCGAAACACGTGTCAGGAAACTGAATATACAAATATGAAACCAAACAAGTGTTTTAATTTACCTAATGTTATCATTTCATTTTATAATCAAAAATCATATAAATGACTCAATATCGAAACTAGTTGGAATAAAAAAAAAAAAAAAAAATATTATTGAATTTTAATGAAGTGTTGTCCTTTAAAGTCATAGTTGAATATGTTTTAAAACGTAAAAGATGAGAAATTTCATGAATTAATTCCTTTAAATTTGGTTACAAACCTAAACTTGTCGCAATAAAATTTTTAATTTGTAAAACCAAGTGTTTTTCTTCTCAATAACTTGACAAATTATTGAAGATATACTATTTTAACCAATTATTATAAATCTTCGAAATAAATTATGTTGTTTACTGATATAAAATATTAAATGTTAAAATGCATCCTTAAATTATTTCTGACTTGAAACATTTTAAATAAATATGAACTATTACATTGTATACATTAAGTAATGGTTTATATTTACTTTTTGGTACTTCTATGTAATTTATTGTGTCTTTTGTTGTTATTATTTACGTAACTAATTATCTTTGTAGATTTACGTAAAAGGAGATTCCGTTAAATAAATAAACAAATATATGTAAATGTATATTCCTTAAAATAACGGACATTTATTTATCTTTTTGCTGTTGATTTTCTCTAGATATTATATAATATATGCTGGGTATATTTAATGAATAAAACTTTAACCGTGTTAATACCGCGCGATCGCTTAACACATGACTTAAAGTAGGCTTTGAATTTTAAATTAGATTGGTACTACTGACTTTTAACACGTAGTTACTATAACCTAAAATTTATTCCACCATTCAATTAGCATTCTGGACAGATGCACAAAAATGCCGCTTACTCTAAATCATTATTTAACAAATAATTATACAAATGTAATGTATTCGATAATAAATTTAATCAATTCGAGTAAATTGGATTATGAATGAGTTGGGAGGAATGGCACAATGGTAGTGGCAATGTCATGCGACAATAGGATGCTATTGTAAGCCGTTCAGAATGTTAATTATTAATTTCATGGACCAAATATTTCCTCCTAACTGAAATCGTCTAGACTTCCTGCAATTCTGGCTTAATTTATGAATTTAATCGATCTCGAAATTAATTGTGTTAGTTAATTATTAATAAATGTGTTAGTTGTATATGTATTTTAATAGTTTAAGTAATGTTAGTGGCATTTACATAAAACCACTAAACCTGGCCATAGGGAAAAAGCGTTATTAGAAATAATAATACATTGCCATGACACATTTGTATTTTATGTCATGCTGACGTATTAAGTTTTAGTTGAGTTATAAAGATTGTAATTCTAATAAAGAGAGAGTGTTCATGAATCAAACCTTTTACTCTGATAGGTAATGGTGCGAAGAGAGGCTGATTTCTTTGCTGTACGTTTCTATAAATATATTATTTAAAAATCTAAATGACAATTTTGCTATGGCCAGGTTTGGTGGTTAACACTCGGCATATACAGGGTGTTCGAGACCACCCGTATCAGCCTTTTTTTGAGAAAACGCCTAGTCCTAGAGTGATTTTTTTTTTGCAAAAATGTTGGCATCCCTGAAAGTTTGGCTAAAAATGTCAATAAGTCCAGATTTTTAAATGGCACGATAGGTCAAAAGTGGTATTATTGAAAAGGTCTTTAAAAAATAAGCAACTTTTGTACAAAACATAATTTCGTTACTATCATCGATTTTGAGTAATATTTAATAAAAGTTAATAATTTTCATTGCAATTAAAAACTCTATGTAGGTCAATTTTGAAAAAAAAAAACAGAATTTGGTAAGCACAATTATATTTAAATATTATATTGAAAATCGGAGTCGGAATTATACGAAATTTCCAGCTCCACGGCTCAGATTTCCTCATCACAAAAATACTTAAATTTCGACTCCACAGTTTTGACTCTAACTCCGACTCTGAGTTCACAGCTTCGGTTCAAACTGTTTTCCATTTACTTCTAAACACTGTTGAACTGTTCTGGTCCTAATAAAAGTCGTCCTAAGTATTTACTTTTAAAATAAGGCAGCCATGAAATATTGATATTTGGTAACTTCAATCCAAAATTACTTAAAATAAACGCCAGTTACAAAAATATTTTCCTGTAGAAGTTGCTTATTTCTCAAAGCTCTTCTCGATGATACCACTTTTGACCTAGCATGCCATTTAAAAATCTTAAGTTATAGACATTTTTAAGCAAACTCTCAGGGATGCCAACTTTTTTGAGAAACAACAGTATCACCATTTGATTCCTCAAAACGGCTTTTGTAATACATTTTTTTGTCCCAACTCTCTAGGACTAGCTGTTTTCTCGAAAATTGCCTTATACGGGTGCTCTGGGACACCCTGTATATATTTTTTTAATAATAATAATTTTAATAAAGCTTTATTTCTCAACAGAATAAATTCTATTTAGAGAAAAATGTACTTTTGTGAATTTATCTTAAAAAACAATGTTACTATAGAATAGAAACTAGCTTTTATTCTGCTAAATAATATAATACGGAAGACAATAGCCATTTTTGATCATTTGCATACTTAATTTTAATTAATTATTCCATTGCAACAGCAAAGAGTTCTGTTCTTCCAACAAGATTGGAAAATAAAATTATGTTCTGCCTAATAAAACATTAATTAGTTGAAAAAGAATTATTATTTAAAAAAATGGTGATGTGTCCATCATAGTACTTTCCCCCGTAAATTGCGTATTAAATCACTTTTAAAATATTTGTAGCATTATTATTTTCAAAATGTCTTCAACTTTTTGATAACTACAACTTTTATTTGAAACATTTTTCAATTGGATCAACACATACTGACACAAACCAATGACTAGATGAAAAACACTATTTATTGAATATCTCAAAAACTAAGAGTGCTATGACAAAAAGTGAAGATACAAAAAATCTTTAATATTTTATTACCTACAACTTTTATTTGAAACATTTTCCAATTGTATCAACACACACACTGACACAAATCAATGACTAGATAAAAAACACTATTTATTAAATATTTCAAAAACTAAGAGTGCTATGACAAAAAGTGAATCCACAAAAAATCTTTAGTTTTTTATTTCTTACCACTTTTATTTGAAACATTTTTCAATTGTATCGACACATACACTGTCACACACCAATAACTAGATAAAACACACAACTTTTGAAATATCTCAAAAATTAAGAGTGCTATGACAAAAAGTAAATGAACAGTACATCTTCATTTTATTATTATCTACAACTTTTATTTGAAAGAATTTTTTGTTTGATGAACATTTATTGAAAAAATCTGAAAAAACTGAAAAACGCTAAGAGTAAAGTTCCGGTTTTCCGATTTTCACCAAAAGCTTTTCAGTTCTTCCGATTGTAACAAAAAGCTTAAGTTTCAAGTTACATCTCGATATCTTTAGCGGTTTTTGCGGTACAGCGCACACAGACACACACACAGACACACAGACAGACAGACATTTTTCAAAAATGGTTTATTCGACTCAGGGGACCTCAAAACGGATATTTCCGCTAAAATTTTTGATTCGAAAATTTTCACGAAAACAATACTTTCCCTTTGTATACATACGGGGGAAAGTAAAAACCGTTGGTTTAAAATATTTATCATAATTAAAACTAAGCATGCAAATGATCAAAAATGGCTTATGTCTTCCGTATTATTTTATTTAGGAGATTAAAAGCTTAGTTTTATTATATTATTTAGCATTATTATTAAAAGCTAGTTTCTACTCTATAGTAAGATAAATTCACAAATCTTTATATTTTTGAAATCAGTGAAAAACACTCTTATCAACTATATACAAGCCAACTATGATTTACATTTAAAAAATAATAGTATGCATAAAATAAAAAAAATATCTACTCCATTTTATCCTACTCAAAAAGTGCTTTAAAAAGGTATTTATAGTTTTTGTCTATCTTACAAATTACGCAAGGTATTAATTAAAGTGAAAAATCAAGAAAACTCGATTTTGCCCTATTACTTCTGAAAGAAACAAGATGGTGCATTTTTGTTTTCGGCATTATCCTAGTTTCAAACAAAGAAAAACGACTGCGCCATCGATTTTTTTCTAATTCTTATATTTACCGAGATGCCCATAAGCAACATCGAAATTAGACCACCCTGTACAGTCAACTTAAAATTTGTTGTGATATAATAACTAAAAGTAACTAAAAATAAACATTAATTATAAATCACGTGCACTAACGCTGACTAAACTATATTTTCATTTTTGATATAAATAAGCATTTCTCTGATATGTCGCCAATTTATGTTAATGGCATTCTCTGACTATAATAGAATGTCATTTTAAACATATGGATTCGCAGTTTTGACAGTATTGTGATATTTTTGGACAATTTTTAGATCATTACAATTTTTGGCAGTATTTTGATATTTTTGGACATTTTTGGACCATTACAATTACAGGTAATACGTTTTTGGATATTTTTTCAACATTTGTGATTAGAAACAAAATATAGTATTGCAATAATATTCTAGATTAAAGTTACGTCACTCTGAAATTTTGCAGGTATCAGTCACGTCGTTTGTAAAAAAATTAAAGAAATGGTAATTATTAGTGTTTTTTTTTTAATAATTTTAACATAGGTTTTCACTCCCAGTTTAAACATGAGGTAACATTTCGAGTTTAAAAAAGCATGAACATTTGGATTTGCCCAGGCGCGCGAGCAACGCGAGTCGCGGCGCGGCAAATCCAGATTTTCATGCTTTTCTAAACTCAAAATTTTACTTTATGCGTCACGCGTATAAAACAGTGAATTGAAGTGAATTTCTAAATTTATATTTCTAATATAATTTAATATTTCTGATTTAAATCTATGAAATGTCTGTTGTCTGATTTCAATGGCGATTATAAATCTTTGGTATGAGCCAAGGACAGTCGAGTATACGGTAAGAAGGATCGACAGAATCAAAGATTTTGGAGTAGGGGTAGAGATCGCTTACGTCACAAATGCACGCTGAGTTTAAATGTGGTTACTTCATGATTTAGATAATTAGAAGTAATTACAGTAACTAAACATTAATTCTTACTATTCAATTATATTAATTATATAAAAATTATCTCAGATAAAAGACATAATTCGATTTGAAAACAGCATTAGCAACATAACATACTATTTTTCAGTTATAACTGAAGTTTTTATTATATACAATTATACTCGGAATTTTCTTTTAAGGTAAAAACGAATTTAATTTGAAGCTTTAAACGAGTGTTTTCCACTCCCAGACTAAGCATAAAGTAAAATTTCGAGTTTAGAAAGGCCCCGTGAAAATTTGTCCCAAGACAAATTTTCAAGTTTACATACATTTCACAATATTTTAGTGTTTTATACGCGTGGCGCATAAAGTAAAATTTCGAGTTTCGAAAAGCCCAGATAATTTGTCTCGGGTCGCTGCGCAACCCTCGAAAATTTCTCACGGGGCTTTTCTATACTCGAAATTTTACTTCATGCTTAATCTGGGAGTGGAAAACACTTTTTTAAAGCTTCAAATTCAACTTAAAAAAAACTAAAAAAAAATAATATTTAAATCATGTTAATAATTATATTAATTTACAATTTATTAAATTTTCTCCTCTCTGCATTTTATTTTATCTAAAAGATTTTGCTCTTAAAATCTTTGTTATTTTTAAAAAACTCAGTATTAGTAATTCAAATAATTAATTTGTGTAAATAATCTTTGTTTCAAAAATCTTTTTATTATAACCCAATCAACGTTAACATATTTTTTTAATTTAATTACACGTAACACAAACTATTATTTTAATTACACTTAACACTTACACAAAGCCTTATTTTAATAACACTTATTTTCAACACTAATTAATAAAAAATCTATCAATGAAAGTATACCGAAACCGGAAAGAGAGGTTGTGATAGATTCAAAAACGTAACCAAATACAACGTCATTGTTCTCTCTCTTTCTTAAGAACTAGGGCCTGCGGGGAAAGGGGTAGGGGAAAACATGGATAGATCCAATTCTGTCATACCTTGTAACACATACAGAGAGTTTTATGTAACACCGAACATTTTCATAACGAGAATTTTTCTTTTAAGTATACATAAGCATACGTTGTGCATATGGCGACGCTCAGTTTGTTAAAATAATTTAATTTGAAGCTTTAAACAAATGTTTTCCAGTCCCAGACTAAGCATGAAGTAATTTCGAGTATAGAAAAACCTGAAAATTTGGTTTGGTCGCGTAGATCGAAGCGCGGAGCGGCCAAACCAAACTTTCACGCTTTTCTAAACTCGAAATTTTACTTCATGCGCCACCGGTACAAAACACAGATGCAATGTAAAGTTTAGAGGTGTGTTTTAAACTTCGTAATATGTCAGTGTTTTGTACCGGTGGCGCATAAAGTCAAATTTCGAGTTTAGAAAAGCCTGAAAATTTGGTTTGGCCGCTCCGCGCTTCGCGCTACGCGACCAAGCCAAATTTTCAGGCTTTTCTAAACTCGAAATTTTACTTCATGCTTAGTCTGGGAGTAGAAAACACTCGTTTAAAGCTTCAAATTAAATTCTTTTAACAAACCGAGCGTCGGCAAATGCACAACGTATGCTTATGTATACTTAAAAGAACAATTCTCGTTATGAAAATGTTCGGTGTTACATAAAACTCTCTGTATGTGTTCATATGCGTTACGCCCATCGCCGTACCTTGGGTATAAACAAGAAATAATCTTACTTACTTAATAACAACTTGATTATTGTCAATTTGTTTAGTGTCCACTTAAACTTAAAAAGATATAGAGGATTAATCAGTTAAATCGAAAGTAACAAAATTCTATATACAAAATCCAAAAATATCCATTTTTCAAAATATAATGACCACCAATAAAGAGGATGGATAAATAGAAATTTCCATTAAAAGAACAAGTTTTAAAATTTGGACGAGTGGATGTATTAAAAACTGCACATCTACCTGTGCATGCATTTTGACTAATGTGTTTCATCTATAAATACACGATATAAAAAGAGCGAGAGAGAGAGAGAGCATCAAAGACTTCGACAGAGCGAGCGGATGCATTCGTATGCGCCGAATTAGAAAATTCACAAAGCCCCCATTGAAAAAAAAAAAATAATAAAAGGCACGGCGAAGTAAAATTAATAGGCAAAAACTGTATTCACTAAGCACGCCACTGCCTTTAATCAACTGAAATCGAATGCACAAAGCAAACGATATGACGGAACGGGAACTGTGCACATCTCAGGTGCATGCTACCAGCTAACTACTTAACTGGCTAACTGTGTAACTATTGATTAACTTCCATTAGCATCAATCGCCTGTTTAATTCGCGCGCGGATTTTTGCTACTTCGCACTTTCAAAGTGGAAATTGATTGTACGTGTTGGATTCGTGATTAATTAGTGTGATCGATAACTTGTTAATTTTTACAATTTAATTTTGCGCGCCTCTCACAAATTGACTAGAATGTAGTTTTACGCATCCATTCTAATTAATGGGAAGTAAATGTTGGAAAAAGGAAGCATCAAATGCAACAACTATTGCATTCTTGATAATTATTCTAGGTACATTGTATACCAGAGCTCGGTAGGATTCGAATTATTCAGGATTTGAATCCTGGATTCGAATCCTTTTAGTGGATTTAAAAGAGGCATTCGAATACTTTAGTTCAACTGAATTCGTGATCCGGATTCGTTACATTTTTTTAAGAGGATTCGTATTCGAATCCAAATGTAGGTGATTCGAATCCATATAAAAGGATTTGAATATTTATAAAATGATTCGAATATTTATAAAAGGATTCGAATACTTACAAAAGGATTTGAATCGTTAAAAATAATTCGAATCAATTGTGAGGATTAACATGAAAAATATCTTTTGTGTATTTTGAAATTTCTCGTTAAATCACTGTTTTATACGCGTGGCGCATGAAGTAAAATTTCGAGTTTAGAAAAGCCCAGAAAATTTGTCTCGGGTCGCTGCGCGACCCGAGACAAATTTTCACGGGGCTTTTCTAAACTCGAAATTTTACTTCATGCTTAGTCTGGGAGTGGAAACGCTCGTTCGAAGCCAAATTGAATGCTTTGATAAGAACATTAAATGACTGAACATATTTTTAGAGATAATAATCTAGTTTAAAAAATTTTGTTTAATATTATTTGAAGTAAACTGACGTGGTAGCCACAATCTGAAATGTTACATTTTTCCGATATTTCCCTGAATCGGGCTTTTTTTACCTGGCTTTTTAATATAACTTTCTTCTGTGGGAAACCCTTATTTTGTTAAATTGCTTACATTGTTATTGTTAATATTTAATTTAATTTTATAAATTTTTACGTGTCTTGTAATTTGGCTGCTGATTTTGACAAATTTAATAATATCAAATGGCTTTTTTGTTAGTGTTTTGATAAATTTGAATATAATTCCATGACTTTTCTCTGACTATCCCGGTTTTGATATTCAGTGAATTTTTTATTTATATAATTTTCAGGCATTCGTCGATTTTATAATAAAGTTCAATTTGAAGTTTTGAAGGGGTGTTTCCACTCCTAGGCTAAGCATGAAGTAAAATTTCGAGTTTAGAAAAGCCCCGTGAAAATTTGTCTCGGGTCGCGCAGCGACCCGAGACAAATTTTCGGGCTTTTCTAAACTCGAAATTTTACTTCATGCGCCACGCGTACAAAACACTGATTTGAAATGAAGTTCAGAAACACACAAATGCATCTTTAATCAGAGTAACAGGGAATCAGACATTTAGTCAGTTATCAACGATGTTCATTGTTATTAACAAATAATTCGTTTTTGAATATTTTGGTTAAAACAACTGGTAACGATATTTATATATTAATAGTTGCAAAAAATAATAAAACCAAATTTATTCTTAAAGGATTTGTACTCGTGATTCGAAAAAACAGGATTCGAATTTTTGATTCAAATCATATTTATCTCTTACGAATCTTTTGTTCGAGTATTCGTGATTCGAATCATATTAGATGATTCGTATTCGTGATTCGAATCCTTTTTACGAGGATTCGTCCCAGCTCTGTTGTATACACATGAAATTCTTGAAATAATGCCAACTTGTATTTGTACTGTACCAACTTGAACTTAAAAACGTTTAGAACATTTGAATTCACAGATAATGAGAAGAGAAAAGATTAATTACAATCATAGCACACATCTTTGCTCCTTCTTCTCTTTAAGTTAAAAGAGTTACATTTTTTTCAATCTTAATTAATTATTAAATATTTTAACCGATTTATGTGTTATAAACTAGAATAGAGTTTAGTATAAGAAGAAAGAACGCGTGCTAAATGTGTGTTAATAGGACCTGTTTAAATATATATATATATATATATATATATATATATATATATTAGCACTGCGAGCCTAGTTGGCCCATGGCTTGATTGATAATGCTTTCCTTGTCTTTTTGTTCTTTGCTTTTTGTTTCCATCCGGTAATTCCTAATTTCTCCATGTCCTTTTCTATTTCTTCTTTCCATCTCGTCCTTGGTCTTCCTTTTTTCCTCCTTCCTCCTATTGTACTGGTGAGTATTATTTTTGGTAGTCTGGTTTCTTCCATCCTCTGTACATGGCCTAACCAGCGCAGCCTTTGCACTTGTATTACCCCTGTTATATTTGTTTCTTTGAACATTTCTTTAATTTCGTTGTTTGTTTATCTTAGCCAAAGTTCTCCGACCTTTTTTCCTCCAAATATCTTTCTTAGAACTTTCCTCTCCCACACTTCCAACCTTGTTTGTTCCTTTGTAGTCATTGTCCATGTTTCACAGGCGTACATTACCGTCGGTCTTAATACTGTTTTGTATAGCTTCAGTTTGGCGTTTCTAGAAATGTTCTTACTTCTTAGTATCCTGTTTAGTCCCCCCATGCACCTATTCCCTGCCATCGCTTCGATTTCCATTCCATTATCAGGTTCCCTCGTAAACAACGTTCCTAAATACATATATCTGTCTACTTCCTCGAATACCAGTTATGTATTATTCTTCGTTTTTATTGTTATCTATGTCCCCTTTCTAAAATCCTTTTTCGTCCATTCCAGGTATTTTGATTTCGCTTGGTTAATTATCAACCCCATATTTCTTGCTATTTCAACCAACCTAGTAACTACTCGTATTAGTCAGCAAAAGCTATGCACTGGTGTTTCTCCCTATATACGATTCCCGTTCTGTTTAGGTTGGCGTCTCTTATAGCTTTTTCTAGTACTAGGCTGAAAAGGATAGAAGATAGCGGATCCCCTTGCCTTACTACTTGACGAATTTTGAAGCTATCGCTGACGTTGTTATTAATTTTTCAGTGTGTTGCAATGTCATTTGAATCATGTTGATAAGCTTCTCACTGACCTCGAAATATTTCAACGCTTCAGAATTGGCTTCCCTTTTGACTCTGTCATATGCTTGTTTGAAATCAATGAAAAGCATTACCGTTGGTTTCTCAAATTCAAAACTCTCAGCTTGTATTTCTCTCAATGTAAATATTGCATCTGTCGTGCTCCTTCCTAGTCTAAACCCACACTGGTACTCCCCTATTTTATCTTCGACTTCACTCACTAATTTATTCTTTATATCCGTTGCCAGTATTTTATATGCTACGTTTAGTAGTGAAATGCTCCTGTAGTTTTCGCACTCGCTTTTGTCACCTTTTTTGTGCACAACAGATTATGGCTTCTCTCGATTCTTCTGGCATTTCTTCCTTCTTCCAGACCTCCTCAAGTAACCTCTGTATATACTCTACCAATTTGCTACCCCCATGCTTAAATAACTCCGCTGGAATTCCATCACTACCCGGGTTCTTGTTGTTCCTCATTTTCGTAATAATGTCTTCTATTTGATCTGTACTTGGCGCCAACTGTAAGTCCAGGTTAACTACTCGCTTAGGCTGTGGAATTCTTTCATCGTTTTCTTCATTCAACAGCTCGTTAAAATACTCCCTCCATCTTCCCAATTGGTCTTCTTCTCCCGCAATCAGCGTTCCCTCCTTTGTCTTGTAAAATACCGGTTTGGCTTGGAACCCTTCCCTTTCCTTTCGCACTTTTTGGTATAGGTTTCTGATTTGGTTGATATTATAGTCCTCTTCAATTTCTTGTATTACTTTTTCATAGTAGGTTCTTTTCTTCTTTCTTAGGATAATTTTTGTTGTTTTCCTTTGTTGCTCATATTTCTGCTTAGCTCTTTCCGATCCTTCTTTCAGCATTATTAACCTTAACTTCTTCCTGATCTCCAACTCTCTTTCACAGTCCTCGTCAAACCACTTCTTCTTTTTCTTCTTTTCCTCTTTACTGCATCTATCCGCCGAGTCCCTTCATTTATTTTTTAGGTTCAACCAATGTTCTTCTACGCCCGTACTCTGCCCTATATCTTCCAATTCTTTGTCGACTATTTCCTTGTATTTGTCCTGCTCCTCCTTACTTTTAAGTCTCGTTACTCTTTTATTTGCTCTTTTCTTTCCGAATTCATTTCGGATGCTGGGTATTATTTGTGTTAGTCTGGCGCCCACCAAAAAATGGTCACTATCTGCATCTGGTCCCCTATACGATCTAATACTTTTCAGCGCCTTTTCTTCCGGTTTTTCTATTAAGATATGATCAATCTGATTCACAGTTTTCCCATCTGGTGACCGCCATGTTCCCTTAAAGATTTCTTTCCTATCATAAAACGTACTGACAATACTTAACATATTTTCCTTTGCAAAGTCTATAATTAATTTTGGATTCTCATTTGTTGCTTCGTGTTTACTGTACTTACCAATAGTTGGCATATACACTCTTTCCCTGCCTATCTTAGCGTTTGTGTCACCCATTATTATTTTCATGTCATATTTTGGTATATCTTCGTAAACTCTGTCGATCAGGGGTTGTAGAATTTCTCTTTTACTTCAATCTCCTTCTCCTCTGTTGGGGCGTGGACATTAATAAATGTGATTTTTAGGTATTTTCCTCTGATCCTTAATGTGCATATCCGGCCTGATACTGCTTTAAAGTTTATAATTAAAAAAATAAAAGATCCTAATTTGGCAAGGGGGCAGTAGCTTCAAAAAAGCACTCACCGTACGTCTTGGTGCTTAATCTCTCGCAGAAATGACCTTCTGTAATAAAAAGTCATTGAGTAAACGTTGAAATAATTATTTATTAAAAGATACAGTGTAGATCAAAGTTATCAATTAAAAACTTAAATGAGGCACTTAAAAGCAAAGGGGTGTAGATGTCAATTTGGAAAAAATGGTGTACATGCAAGAGAAACAGTTTTTTGTTAACTAACAAAGAGATATCGAGTTTCATTGGTATGCACTACTACCCAATATATTATCTGTAAATCCACATAACCACTCTGCTATTTTGTTAGTTGGTTTTAATACTACTTGAACTTTAAAACTGGATTTTTTAATTTGTCTATTAGTCATTTACACCCCTTTGCTTAGGTAATTTAAATGAGTTTGTTAACGAGACCTGACATTTCACAATAAATAGAAAACTTGTACTCGTATCGGTTGACGTAGGAAAATAGTTTATCCAGATTCTTAGCAGTACAAGAATTAAAAATAGTCATCAAGGGAGTATTAAAACAGAATTCCCCCTCGAGAATTGGAAATATATACAGGGTGAGTCACTAAGCGGAAATCGGTCTATAGTGGGCGTATCGTTGAAAATAGTAAAAAAGTTTCAAATAAAAGTTGTTCAGAATCAAGTTTTTCATAACCAAAAATTATTGATAAATATAGCGGCCTTGCGGTTATACCGGAAGTAAACACCATTCAATAGAAACAGGACACACATTTTCGGTTAACAATATTAAACTTTTAAAGCAGTCAGGTCATCGTAGATTAAATATGCTTGAATCATTTTTTTTTGTTTGTTTTATTGGCCTTGGTAACTATGACCATTAGCCATCAATCTATATTTCATTGTTTTAACTAATTCTATATCGAAATTACATCTAGGACGCCACAACACATTCACACTACAACCATGGACCCGGATAGAATCATTTATTATCCATAAATGATTCCACCGGACGGGACTCGAACCCGCGACCTCTGGGTCTGTGGGCAGGATCTCTACCCACTCGGCCACCGAGGCCCCGCTTGAATCAATTAAAATGTACAAAAATAAAAATGTTTTGCTAAACTTTCATCCTAGCCCCTTAGATAATCCATTATTAGATTAATTACGAAAAAAGTATTTTTTTCCCTGACCTTTTAATGTTTTCATTGGTTTTGTCAATGTTTAAGTTGGTTTTATAAGTTTGTACGTGTTTTGTAATTTTTATAATGCCTGTTGATTTTGACAAATTGAATAACATCATATGGCTCTTTTGTTAGTGTTTTGATCAATTTGAATAAAATACCATGACTTTTCTTTGACTTTCCCGGTGTTAATGATATTCAGTGATTTTTTTATTTACGTAATTTTCAAGCATTCATCGATTTTATAATAGAGTTCAATTTGAAGTTTTGAACAAGTGTTTCCACTCCCAGACTAAGCATGAAGTAAAATTTCGAGTTTAGAAAAGCCCCGCGTAGAAAATTTGTCGAGGGTCGCGCAGCGACCCGAGACAAATTTTCACGGGGCTTTTCTAAATTCGAAATTTTACTTCATGCGCCACGCGTACAAGCCACTGATTTGAAGTGAAGTTCAAAAACACACAAATACATCTTTAATCAGAGTAACACAGATAGTTTGTTCTCAACGATGTTCAGTGTTAATAATAAATAATTAGGTTTTAAATATTTTTGTTTAAACAATGGATAACGATATTTATATGTGAATGGTTGCAAGAAAATAATAAATTCCAATTTATTCTTAAAGTATTTGTATTCGTGATTCGAAAAAACAGGTTCCGGTTCGAGTTTCTGATTAAATATTATTAAAAAATTAAAGAATTGCCTATATATAAAAAAAAAACAAGGAAAATGTGATCAATATACATTTTAAAAATTAATTTGCTTCATGTGACGGATTCCACCCCACTTTTTCCAATCCATTTTTTCCACTGAGTTTTTTATCCACTTGTTCTTTTTTCCACTGAATGGTTTTTCCATTCATTCTTTTTTCCATTAATTTTTTTCCAACGTTTGATTTAAAATATTTCGATGTCAACGCCAACTTCATATCGTCTTGTCATAGCGTTTTGACATTTCGGCTGACAGTTTCGGTCGGGTTGTGAAAATTTCCGGTTGTGATCCTGATTGAACGTGGGATTCAAAATGATTGTGGAATTAATTGTGGGTGTGACTAAAAATCCTGCGCTACATATTGACGGGTCTTTTGGAAATGTAAGTCCTATCCGGAATGCAAAGCTCGAGCTGTTACGCGGTCGCAGTTGACTCACGGGCAGGTAAGAACAATTTTGTTCTCAATTTAGAACAAGATTCTAATGTGGCGGGTTGAATACAGGTTGTTGAAGTTGTGAGAGGCCCAAACGAATCTCCACACGAAAATCATGCCCCTAACGTAGAGGCTGTGGAAGCTATGCGAATAAGGGGTACTATGAAGCGACGTGCCGAAGCTCATCCAGAAGCTCCCCCGGCTCAGCTGTTGCGGACCGAACTTCAACATGTGCGTTCAGGCGTTCTTGCACAGCTTCCCGAGAGACAAAATCTGACGAAAGCTATCCAGCGGAGAAGGCTGAAAGACATGCCAACGAACCCCACCACTCTAGAGGAACTGGGCGACGTGCCAGCCACATATAAATCAACACTCGGTGGAGAGACGTTCCTCATCTACGACTCGCGGGATGATGCCGACGTGGATGAATCTGTTGGAAGAGTGATGATCTGGGCCACCAAGGAAAATTTGCGACGACTGGCCAGAAGCACAACGTGGTACGTCGACGGGACGTTCAAAGTCGTCCCAGCTATATTTTTCCAGTTCTTTGCTGTTCTCGGAAATTTTGTCCAAATTGTTAACGGAGTTGAGAAGAGGGTGGCTCTGCCTGTCGCATACGCGCTCATGGAAAATAAGGCACAGATGGCATATGAGAAGATCTAATAGTTAAACTTAAAGTTAACTTTAAGGTTGTATTTGTGAGTAATAACAAATATTTAACTAGGTTTTTGAAGTTATTTGAGACGAATGTGACAGGCATGGGTACGTCATATCTGCCACTGTTGTAATGACAGATTTTGAGATGGCTATCATCAACGCAGCCCAGACAATGCACGCCAATGCAACTGTGAAAGCTTGCTTTTTTCACCTGAAACAGTTAATATTCCGTCGCATACAAGCAGAAGGACTGCAACAGGCTTACAACAATCCGGATGACCGATCGATCAAAGAGGCAGCGCAGATGATGTGTGCGACTAGTTTCGTTCCATTTGAGGATGTTGGGGAGGCGTTCGACATATTTTCAGAATCGGCACCAGAAGAATTTTCTGAAATCATCGATTACTTCGAAAATAATTATGTAAGAGGCAAACCGGCCAGGGGGAGACGTCGTGCCACGCAGCCGAGGTATCCTCCAGCGCTCTGGAACGTGTATGAGGCTGTGATGACTAACTCATCACGAACAAATAACATGTCAGAAGGATGGCATCACAGATTTGCAGTTGTAGTCGGCAAAGACCATCCCAGTCTCTATGCGTTTCTCCTGGAGATACAGAAAGAACAGGGCGACACCGAAACAATGTTTCGCGAACTGGATTTGGGGCGTAAAATTAAAAGGTCGGAACATTTGGCGCGAGTAAAGACAGAAGAGTGGATATGTAATATAGTTAGGGACTACGAAGTACGAAAGGAAGCTGATGAGATAGCAGAGTACCTCCGCGCAGTAGGGCACAACATTCAATTTTAATCCGTGTAAATCCTTGTAAAATAAAATGTCTAAAAAGAAGTGAAATAATATATTTATAGTGGAATAATATATTAATGGCTAAATTATTGGTGGAATAATACATTAGTGGATAATATGATTGGTGGAAAAAAAGGAGTGGAATATTCGGATTGGAGAAAGTGGAGTGGAAAAAGTGTCCCCATACCCGTGTGACGAGATAGAAAATACAACTGAAATACTAAAATTGGAAAACAATTGAAATGCATCCCTTTATCTTCTTTTGGCAATTCTGTCAATCTGTGTCGATTTCATCTCAAATGATTTATTAAAATACAAAATCTATTTATTCTAGGACATTTATTTTAAATACTTTTTAATACATTTTTATTTTGTCAATTTTCACGAAATAAACATTTGTAATATTTATTAACGTAAGATAATAATAATAATTTATTTCTCAAAAAACATAACATTTAATTTCAGATGTAAATGTACAAAATAAATGACAAATAATATATATAAATATGAAATAAAAAATTCAAATCAAACTTTAGCAGTATATTTTAAATTTTACATTAAATCAGTGTTTTACACGTGTGGCGTATGAAGTAAAACCAAACTAAATTTTCAGGCTTTTCCAAACTCGAAATTTTATTTCATGCTTAATCAAGGAGTAGAAACACTCGTTTTAAACTTTAAATAGAAAAAAAAAAACAAATAATTCTAGCAAATTTACAAAATGCTCTAATTATCGGGATATTTACATAAAATAAAAACTCGTTGTATAAAATAGAAACAGCAATAAAGTTAAAATATACAAAGAAGCATAGTTGGCTATTGCAGGTCATGCCGGTCGTTAATTGTGTAAAATGTTTATTAAAATATGAAATGAAATTATTTATAGTGCATAAAGTTACGTGCATAAATATGAAATTTACGTTTACAGTGAAATTTTAATGCACACCCATCAAATTGGAAATATTAAAGGTTTTATTGCGTTTAATACGTTTTAAATATTACTTTTGTGTTATTCGGAAATTCAATAATTATTTGATTTTATGTTTATGGTAATTTCCATTTGTTTCTGGATCTCGCCTAGCCATGCTTTCGTGTTGTTATGTTGCAGTATCAACATTTACATTTTTTATTAATTGCCACTCCTGATTCCTTATTTTAACAGTGTTGCAATAATTTATGATATCATAAGTAATCCTCTTTTTAATTTTCAAGAGGTTTATTGTTAATCTTGCAACAATTATTTCGCCACGCGGTCGCTTCTTCGAGCATTTTATTATTAAATCAAATTAATCTAGTGTTGCAATGCTGTGTCAATGTCAAAGTGAAAAATAATTTCAGGCACATATTAAATATTAACATGCCAAAGATTATCTCTGAATCAAAAAGGTTACAAATTCTTAAATCCTACAAACATTTTAGGCAAAGTAATCCAAATCTACAGCATCACAATATTATTACGATTTTAATAGATATTTTTGGGGTATGTCTAGTATTTTAATTATCATATATATTTAATTAAAGATAATTACGTTTCAGGTAGGGAGATCTTCATTACAATTAATTTTTCGACAAAGACCTGACGAATTGAAATCTACTACTTCTGGCAAACGATCTAAAAACAGCCATTTTTGGAATCACCTAGCTAGAAAAGATCTGCAACAACTAATTTGGCAATATATCTCTAGAAATCAGTATTTTACTTTGAGAGATCTTTTGAATGATATGAAAGAAAATTATGAGTTCCATGGGAGTAGAACAACACTTTATAGGGTTGTTAAAAGTATGGGGTATAAATTCAAATTAATTAATGGGCGCAAAATTCTCTGTAAACAAAAACATATTGTTGCAGCTAAAATTATTTTCCTTAGAAAATTTTTACAGTATCAAAATTCCAGTGAAGATATCAAATTCGTATACCTGGATGAAACATGGATATATCAGAATGGATCCGTGGTTCGACGCTGGGTACATGAAACGGATATAAAAAGTAATCCAACTAAATTCAAAAATGAAGGCAAACGCTTCACCATTCTACATGCTGGGTATAGGGGTGGGTTTTTGGATGGGTGCGATTTTTTATTACATTCGAAAAACAATGACCGAGATTACCATGCCACAATGGATGGTAATACTTTTCAAAATTGGGTGGTTAATCAACTTATTCCTGCTTTGGTTAAGCTTTCAGGGAAATGTGTAGTTATTATGGATAATGCTGCATACCATTCTGTGCAATTAGACAAAACTCCTTCATTTTCTTGTAAGAAATGCGAAATGCAGGAGTGGTTGGTTAAACACAATGTAAAATTCAATCCAAAATTAACCAAAAAGGAACTATGGGCTTTATTTATACCTTTTCGATCAAATGACAAAATTTACGTAGTTGATGACATTTTGAGAAAGAACGGGCACGAAGTTCTTAGATTACCGCCATACCATTGTCAATACAATCCAATTGAAATGGCATGGGGGTTTTGTAAGACTTACCACAATAAGCACATAAATTCTAAGCAACCATCTAAGGATCGTGTTCAAAATTTATGGCTTGAGTCTCTCTCAAAATGTACATCCGATATGTGTCAAAATTTCTGTGATCATTGTGAAAAACTTATTTCGAATGACTGGACAAAACACATGGGGAACCTTTCTTTTGAAACCATTCCTCCTTTTATTATTTCGCTTGGGGAATCTGGCTCAGAACAAACATCAGAAGATTTAGATGCAGGTTCTCTTGACTAAATAATAAAAGTGGAATGAGGGCTTAAAAATTGTTTGACATGAAAATTATCAGTATCACAAGAGGGTGGGAATAAATTTGCAATTCTACAAAAAAATACTGAGGGCCAACAGAAGAGAGAATGACCAAAATTAAGGTGGATGGATGGAGTTGATCAAAATGTGTTAACGGGAAGACCCAAGCGAGAAATACAAATGGATGACGAAATAAGTTTGCAGAGCCGAATTCATTAAATTTGTTATATACAATATTATTGCTGTGTTTGTATGTACAAAAACCAAGTAGTAAATTTTGTTAATCTTAAAACTGCATATTATTATCCTTTTATATCTGAAAATTTGTAAAACAGGCAACAGTGTAAGATCACAATAGTCAGAAATTATAACCTTAAAATCGAACATCTGACAGTGACATTTAAAAACCCTGATTTAAAACACAACCAGCCCCATTTACAATACTTAAACTGTCACTTTTCCATAGCTAGGCGAGATCCAGAAACAAATGGAATATATTATAGTAATATTAATTGCAAGAATACGCACCATGCAAATTAGAATAATATTTTAAAAATAATTCGCATTATGAGAAGATTCACAGTAGAATATTCCAAATATTTACAACTTGCAGGGAGTTTTTATTTTAAGTATATACCGGGTATCCCATTTTAAAATACCACCTGGAATATCTTCGAAACCATTCACCGAATGAAAAAATGTTTCAAATAAAAGAGTAATGATTTGGACAGGGACATGCAATTCTGCAAGAAAATGTAATCCCCATCCACAGGGGAAGCTGGGGAGGAGACAGTTTTGAAATCTTAAATGCGAACCCCTATTTTTTATTACAGATTTGGACAGAGTGTGGAAAAGTAAGTACGTTTTATCTAAAAACTGTTTTGCTACTTTAATAGATGGCGCTGCAATCAACAAAATTGAACAATTGATAATTAACATACTAAATTTATTTTTCTCTAACCAATTAGTTTAAGATTTCACTTGAAGTTAGTGATTTATACGCGTGGCGTATGAAGTAAAATTTAGAGTTTAGAAAAGCCTAAAAATTTGTATTTGCTGGGGCGCGACTCGCTTTGCTCGCGCGCATCCGCAAATCCAAATTTTCAGGCTTTTCTAAACTCGAAATTTTACTTCATGCTCAATCTGGGAGTGGAAACCCTCATTAGACAATCAATCAGGAACTTAGTTTGCAATTTCCTTTATTGTCAAATTTATGACGTAAAATAAATAAAGTTGATGTCATTTCTTACTTCAAGTTTACAAGGAAAACAAATGTCTGTGCATTATTTGTGTTACTAAACTTCGACGAACAAATTGGAAATAATAAAATAAATGAGGAGTGTTCGAATAAAAGGTAACATTTCCACTTTTTGGCTTCTTGCTTTTTTTGCAGAATCGTACGTAAATTTATGAAGTACACATTTTGGTTAAATTTGGCGTATCAAATAGTAACAATTTCCATAGAAAACCCGAGTCAAAATGTCCTATTTCGAACAAAAAGGAACATTTAATCATATTTTAGTGATTTCTCAAAAAATTCAACGACGGAAATGTTACCTTTTGTTTGAACACTCCTCAAATAATTGCAAGAGTTCAATGATCAGAAATTAATTAAAATGAATAGAATTTAATTCATTAAAAAAATACTCATAAATATTTCAAATCAAAATTTACCTTTGATTTGATATTAGAAAATATTCCGTGTGGATATTTAAATTTAAATTATAGCCTATCAAATTTTATTTATTTCCTTGTAGATTTAATAAATTTTATTTATTTTTCTTTTTACAAAAAGCACTCGCGCACACCGGTTTCATTGGTTTCGAGAAATGTACATAATAAAAACAATTTTGTTGATTGCAGCAAAAATGTTTTTAGATAAAACTTTCGTACTTTTCCACGCTCTATCCAAATCTTATATAAAAAAACAGGGGTTCGCATTTAAGATTTCAAAGCTAACCCCTCCCCAGCCTCCCCTGGGGGTAATGGGTTGAATTTTCTTACAGAATTGGATGTCCCCCTCCAAATCATTAAACTTTTGTTTGAAACATTTTTTTAATCGGTGCATTGTTCTGAAGATATTCCAGTTGGTACTTTAAAATGGGACACCCTATATATTCAAATTGCAGCGTATATATTGTAAATCTTTAGATATTCATTGTTTTTTAAAGGAGGTTAATTTGAAGCGTTAATCAAGTGTTTTCCACTTCCAGGTCAAGCATGAAGTAAAATTTCAAGTTTAGAAAAGCCTGATAATTTGGTTTGGTAGTTCCGCGCGTCGCGCTACGCAAACAAACCAAATTTTCAGGCTTCTCTAATCTCGAAATTTTACTTAATGCGCCACGCGTATAAAACACTAAAATATTGTGAAGCTAGAAATACACTAAAAAATACTTTAATAAAAATTAATTTAAATAACAAAATACTTATATTTTTCTGCACACATGCTCAAGTCAGGTCAAATAATAGAATGTATCAAATTACCTTATTTAGTAATTTAATCAACAAAATGTTATTTATGTTGTGTTATTGCATCAATAACACTTAATAGGGTTGGTACATTCTTTGAAAATCGTTTAATAATTATTATTGTTCAAATAGCACAAATGTGATTACAATAAAACTTATGAAACAGTTTGTAATTTAGTATAGAATCAATTTTAATTAATCTCCGGCTCTAATATGTGTACTCCATACACACGATAAAGTTTAATTTATTAAAGTTTATTGCAGCAACTTCGGGGCTGGATCTCCATGGCGACGCTAGATATAAAGTTCGTATCGTTCCTTGTTGCCATTACTCTTTGTAAATGTATTCATATTTGTTGTAATATCGAAGTAAGTGCACTCGCTCTGTATAAAATTCTCTACATGAATATCGTAAATTATTTCATATTGGGTTATACATTTTTATAGCGGGGAGTTATTATTGTAATAAAATTAAAATGCATTCATGCTCTGTAATATTGTAAAACTGGAACATTTACGATGTAAATATACTAAAGTAGTTTTCTTTTAAAATTGAATTTTAATAAAGATGGTTTTAATTTAATTAAATACACATATTATTGATCAAAACTGGAACATTTATGATGCAAATATACTAAAGTAACGAGTGTCTATGAACTGTCGGTATCTCAGTTGCTTTGAAAAACAAATTAGATATCTTAGGTTATGCCATACGAAACGGTGAATCTTGGAAACGTCAAATACATTTAATTACACAGAGAGTTTTATGTAACACCGAACATTTTCATAACGAGAATTTTTCTTTGAAGTATTCATATGCATACGTTGCACGTTTTCCGATGCTCGGTTTATTAAATGAATTCAATTTGAAGCTTTAAGCGAGTGTTTTCTACTCCCAGGCTAAGCATGAAGTAAAATTTCGAGTTTAGAATAGCCTGAAAATTTGGTTTGGTCGCGTAGCGCGAAGCGCGGATCGGCCAAACCAAATTTTCAGGCTTTTCTAAACTCGAAATTTCACTTCATGCGCCACCGGTACGAAACACTGATTTAAGGTTAAGTTTAGCGGTGTGTTTTAAACTTCGTAATATGTCAGTGTTTTGTACCGGTGGCGCATGAAGTAAAATTTCGAGTTTAGAAAAGCCTGAAAATTTGGTTTGGCCGCTCCGCGCTTCGCGCTACGCGACCAAACCAAATTTTCAGGCTTATCTAAACTCGAAATTTTACTTCATGCTTAGCTTGGGAGTGGAAAACACTCGCTTAAAGCTTCAAATTGAATTCTTTTAATAAACCGAGCATCGGAAAACGTGCAACGTATGCATATGGAGACTTCAAAGAAAAATTATCGTTATAAAAATGTTCGGTGTTACATAAAACTCTCTGTATGTCATTGGGTTATGTTACAGTGCTAAATTTAATTACGACGTATGTTTCTGCAGTCAGAACCTACTGGGATGCCGACAGTTTATAGACACTCGTTAGTTTTCTTATTAAATTAAATTTTAACAAAGATAGTTTTAATTCATCTAAACGTATTATTGATCCATTCTGTAATTAATACGCTACGTAAGTTCCGCGGACATTCACAGCATAGTTAAATTGAATTATTATTACTATAATTTCTGCATATATTTGATATTTGAGGTAGCAATCAGACAAGTCAATAATTAGCAATCGATGGAATAGTTGAGGTAACGTCGTGCTTACATCACGAGAGTAAACATAATTTGAAATGATAGATGGCATCATCATTCCTCTTGGGCATATCGTGATTTGTATTTCAAATTAGAACTAAACACCAAATGCTGAATCGCATACAGTTAATGTATTTTGCGAAATTTCCCATTTATTAATGCAAACAAAGCCAAAATCAACAAACATTAATTTAGTTTATTAAAAAATAAATTATTAAAAATGTGATGTTTGAAATCTACTAAATTGGTCGTATTTATTACTAGTCTAGTAGACCGGGAAATTTTCAGTGGTCGTCAAGAGTATGCGTTAAACTCTTGACGGCAGAAAATCCGCATTACTCGGTCTACCAGACCAGGAAAATCGCCAAAAAGAACACTAATAAATGCGATCAGCTTAGTAGATTTTGAAATATCTACATTCTTGCGTATTATTAGGCAGGACTTTCGCACAAAGGCGACCAGACCAAAAGCTCTAAAATCTTCCGATTTCTATCTCTTTCCTAAATGTCAATGTCAACTCGATATTAGCAGATAGTAAGAAGTCCATCTGTTTTCAGCCGGCACGTGGCGTTATCTTCTGTCCGGTTTGGGGTGGTTTTGATAGGAAGATTAATTTGATATTTATGAAATTATTTAAAATGTAATTATAATTAATACGACATTTGTAAAATAAAGTCGAGAATTATGTCAACGTATACAATTTTAGGTCAATAATTTTTTTTAAAACGTATCTGACGTTTACATCTTGGTAAATATTGATCATCATCACATCTAAGTGTTATATATTTTGAACTTTACTGTAAATCAGTGGTTTATACGCGTGGCGCATGAAGTAAAATTTCGAGTTTAGAAAAGCCCCGTGATATACGCGGGGCTTTTCTAAACTCGAAATTTTACTTCATGCTTAGTCTGGGAGTAGACAACACTCGTTCTTAGAAGTTTCAAATTGAAGGATCACTCTAGATTACTAAGTGAATTACCATTTTACAGCTCAAAGGACCAATCATGGTCTTCGGAGACCGAAGGACTACATGGAATCGAAGTTTGTTTACAAGAAAATAACGAATATCTGAAGGTTTACAGCATGGATAGAAAACAACACATCCAATTTTGAAAAATATCGAAGTTGGGTTGGTTTTCAGTGCGTTTTTAACTTCACTTTAAATCAGTGTTTTATACGTGTGGCGCATGAAGTAAAATTTCGAGTTTAGAAAAGCCCCGTGAAAATTTGTCTCGGGTCGCTGCGCGACCCGAGACAAATTTTCTACTCGGGGCTTTTCTAAACTCAAAATTTTACTTCATGCTTAGTCTGGGAATGGAATACACTCGTTAGTTTAAAATACATCACAATTGGTAAAATATATATCGTTGGATGCTCGTCTTCAGGGGTGATAAGTAAGCAAATTATGGGTCTTAGGAGTTGTCTTTTTTTTTTTTAAAGAGTTTATTTCGTACAATTACAATGATATATATATATATATATATATATATATATATATATATATATATATATATATATATATATATAGTAACATAAGTTAAAATTATTTGTATTCATCTGCGCCTCATTGTAGTTGGCACCTTGGGTTTCAGAACAGAGCGTTTTTAAATGTTGTGAGTTGTTCAATTATGTAAATTTCGCTATTGGCACCTTTTAGACCGCATTCGATAGTATTTATGGATCCTATAGTTTTTCTAGCTTCTAGCACTTTTAATTTTGCTTCTGTTGTTCTTAGTTTTATTATAATGGGACATTTTTCGTTATAATGATCTTTTCTATAAACGCTGTCAATGTCTTCTTTTTCAATTTTAACGTGTATACCTTTTAGGACTTTTGTTATCAATTCTTCAGTTTTTTCTTGTCTTGCTATTCCTGTTATTATTAAGTTATTTTGTATCTTCTCACTTTCTATTTTTTCCATTTGATTTTCCAAACATTGCACTCGCGCATTCAAGTGTTCGTTGGTCTTGTCGGTTTCTTTTAATTTTTGTTTTAATGATTTGTTATCTTGTTGTAGTTCATCGAGTTTATTACTCATATAATCTACCGATTCTTTTAGTTCTTTTAGCATTGCAACGATTTCCTTGTATGCTGTTTTTTTCTCTGTATGTTGTGTTTTCCTCCTCGTTTTCGCTCGAGTCTTGTTTTTGATTCGCTCTTGTAATTTTGTTCTTTTTATTTGGCATTATTGTTATTTAATTTGATGATATTATTTGAGTGTGCAAAGTTGGTATTTACTGCTACTTTCGGTTAAATTAATTTTATTTATTTAAAAAAGTACTTAGCAATTTATTTTTAACTTGTTTGAACACAGGTGGAGTGTGATAGTTGATTTGTAGATATTTAGGTTATGAGAGGCCACTCATAGAAACTTGTTATTATTTGTTTAATATGAGTTATAATGGATCGTCCTCTACTATCCCGTGTGCCGAAACAGGCGCTCGATGTTCACTGTATGTTCAGTTATTATTTGAGACCTAATTTATTGATAATAGACACTTCTACAATTTCACGCACCTTTTCACCTTGACTTCTAAACTATTAAGTAAGTGAGTTACTCAACTGTTTCTAAGGCACTCTTTACAAAATACAAAAGATTAACATTTTACATATAAAATGTACAGGGTGAGCGAAACTTGATATCTCAGTTTTATTATAAGAAAAGGAAAAACGATAGAAAAAATCTGAAAAGTGGTTCATAAATGGGATTGAGTAAGGTCCATTTTAATCCAAAATTGCAAAATTTAGAAAAAATTTTGAAACTAAAGTAATGACGTAATCGATTTTTTTTTTCTCCAGAAACATACCTATATTTTTGGATATTTTAAAAAAACAAATTTTTCTAAGTACTCTTTGTAGAGAAAAAAATTTGCTATCTTCTTTCGTTAAAAAAATAAAAGCAAACTTAAAAGAAAGTATTATCAAAAATTCACAATTGTCACGACTTAAACAAGTAGCCTTTGGAAGCAAATAACAAAGCCGCATCTGTCAATAATTAAACTAATGGTTGACAAATATTGTTTTGTTCTCATTTGATTTTAGATTTTAGATTTTTTCTATTGATTTTCCTTTTCATATAATAGAGCTGAGACAGCGAGTTTCTCTCACCCTGTACAATAAACTTATGTGTGATACATCATTGAATTCAGAAAAAAATATCATTGTCGATGGTTCTCACAGAATGACTATTATAAATGTCAATTGATTGTGCATTTTGAAAACCAGAAGAAAACTGAGCTTCTATAACCATTTTAATAGTCATATGTAATTTTCATATAAATTGACGATGTGAACGCCATCTGCTGCCAATTTTTGAATAGTATCGTTACAGCTACTGACAGTAGATGGCGTTAACGTCATTAATTTAAATGTAAATTACATAGGAAACTATTAAAATGGATTAAGATGGTTAGTTTTATTTAACTTTTAATTGACTTTAAATTGCACTAAAAACTATAAGTGTGATACATCATTGAATTCAGAAAAAATATTGCTCCAAAAAATTAGAAGTCCAAAATGGCGCCCATAAGAAAAACAAAAGTTGGCTATGGTGTAATGTCAAAGTTGTAAATGTCTGGATTCAATAGATTTTGAATAAAAATAAACGAAATTTCAAAAAATTCGTTTTTTGACAATACCTCAAAAACGAAAGAAGATATTTCAAATTTGTTTTTAGATTATTATTGGGCCTTAAATTACACAACTTTGTCATTATTTAACCGACTCTCTATCTCTTTAAATAACCGAGATCCCCATGCATTCTGTTCAAATACAGGGTCGCTACAAAGTATGGAAACACGGCTCTCACGTGAAAACGGCTAAAAACAGAACCACCAAAATTGGGATTTCTAAATGGGATATTTTCTTGAACAATTTGGCGTGAAAAAATCAAAAATGATTCTCAGGATTTTCACATACGGACGCCATCTTGATTTTTTTTAAATGGAATTCGATTTTTTTTATTTAACAACTTTTATAGACCTTATAATTCTGATTACAGCCATATACCTTTTTTTAAAAATACTTGTCTTTTCATCGATAAACCGGACTTTGAAAAGTATGGAAACAGCCAAACGAGTACTTTTTCTAAATGCTGCAATACCACAAATGCATGTTCTATTTTTGATCAAAACTTAAAAAAAAAATAATCAACAGTCAAATGAAAAAATAAAATATTAAACAATAAATGATTTTTTATTTTACAATATATGTTCAAAGTGCTCTCCATTAACTTCTTGGCAATAATGAATAAGCTGGACAAAGTGTTGTAATGAACTAGTTAAAATATTAGGACGAATATTTGCAATTTAGGTTCTTATGCGTTCTTCTAATTCTTGTATATTGTGTGGCCTGTTGTTATAAACTCGATTTTT
The DNA here is from genome assembly GCA_932526585.2 of Philonthus cognatus. Taxonomy (NCBI): domain Eukaryota; kingdom Metazoa; phylum Arthropoda; class Insecta; order Coleoptera; family Staphylinidae; genus Philonthus; species Philonthus cognatus. Next base: position 18,763,555 of record OW052244.1, on the reverse strand, counting down.
CAAATGTCCCCACAGGAAAAAATCAAATATTTCGCTGTTTCCATACTTTTCAAAGTCCGGTTTATCGATGAAAAGACAAGTATTTTTAAAAAAAGGTATATGGTTGTAATCAGAATAATAAGGTCTGTAAAAGTTGTAAAATAAAAAAAATCGAATTCCATTTAAAAAAATTCAAGATGGTGTCCGTATGAGAAAATCCTGAGAATCATTTTTGATTTTTTCACGCCAAATTGTTCAAGAAAATATCCCATTTCGAAATCCCAATTTTAGTGGTTCTGTTTTTAGCCGTTTTCACGTGAGAGCCGTGTTTCCATACTTTGTAGCGACTCTGTATATAAAAAACGTAAATAGCAAGTTTCTTTTTATAAATAAAAGTTGTTTTGTTTGATTGTTCGATTAGAATGCGAAGAGTTCAGTGAGCAATGCTCAATAATTATTTTGAATTGAAACAATATTTTTTTAAAAATTTAAGTTTATAAATGAGGATTTTCTAATTAAAAAAATAATATCTCGAAAATGTTTGCAGATCTATTTTTTAAAGACCATCAAGAACCTTCCCCCCTCCTTGTGTGATCTTAATTTATATTAACACACTCTTAGAACTAAGGTACGCTTCTTTTGTTTCAAACCCGTTATAAGAATATAATAAAACGAAAAATTAACCACGGTAATTAAAATATATTGCTATTATTTGTTTTTATGATTTTTACGATTATACATACCTTGTTTTAGTAGCGTAGATAGCTTTTTGTGATTGGGGGGGGGGGGGGGGGGGGTGAATTAGTATGTTGTTTCATTAATTTATTTTTCTAAAGTTATACAAAAACAAGTACAAAAAATGATTTTATGTTCATTCTGGCACTATTTCCTTCATTTAAACAATTGATGATTGGCATACTAATGCCAAGTATTTCACTTGTTAATTGGTTGGTTATAGACCATTTCACATTAAATCAGCGTTTTATACGCGTCTCGCATGAAGTAAAACTCAAAATTTTACTTAATCTGGGATTGGAAACACCCGTTAGATGATCAATCATAACCTTATTTTGCATTGTTTTTATTGCCAGATTAGCGTGCTTTATTTAATTGATTCGATTAAAACGTAACCAAATAATATCATTGCATAACATATTGATTAATGTGTTAAATTGTTGGAGTCATCAAATAAACATGAACGACCCTTTAAAACGCTCTAAAAAGGGAAAAAAAGGAAACTACCTGATATTCAGATAAAGTCATAAATTGTAACATCAACACCCCATAAATTGGGGTTTCTTTTCTTCCATTATACTTTCGCGCTTGTAGAGGGTGTTTCTCTTCAACATTTGCTGGTTTAGATATTTTGGAGAGGCCCTGCGCAAAGTGAGTCACGTTACTCAGGGGTGTAGCTACCGCTGTATCAGGGACTATTCAGTAAAAGTGTACTGCATAACGACAGGGACCTCAACAGTTTTATAAAATGATGCCGAATCGGTGAAATGTTCGCCAAAAATTTAATTTAACGTATATAATGTTATAACGCAATGAAAACTGGAGATTAATAATTGTATTGTAATTTTTTACACATGTTTAGAAAAGTGTAATTCCCCGCAGTCTGTTTTTTCTTACTTCATGCGCTGATGTCTGGTTACTGGTGTTGCGCATCGCACTTGACAGGTCTATTACGCCTATAACCGAAAATAAGAAGGGAAAATCCCGGTGTTCGTGATATTATATACGCATATTCGATGCAATCGGTTTGTGTTGTTTAGTATGGCACTGTAGAAAATATGAGCAAAAAATAGAGAGTTTACCCCAGTGCACAGTGGTTCCCCTAGCGGTCAAAATTCAAAAATAGTAATATCTACATTATTGCAAATAACATTGCTTACTACTTGATAATTACTCTAATTTAATGTAGGTATAAAAATGGAACCTGTAAAATAAAACAATCGTTTGTTTTCAAATATTCGAAGTAACAGTTCGTCGCTCGTGCACAATTGTATTATCAGTGCATCGTTAGCCACATAATTATTTCTCTCTCTATTATCGTTCATTTTTACAATTGTTTCGTAATGGCAGCAAGAAGGTATGTACTTTGTTTTCACTCACTTTTTAAAGTATACATTTCGGAATATATAAGTTGTGTGACTTCCACAATAACAATATTAAAATTTTCAATTTTATTTATTTGTTTGAGAAACTTTTAACTACTACGTACCAGAGCTGGGCAGGATTCGAATCATGGATTCGAATCGTTTTAGAGGATTTAAAAGAGGCATTCGAATACTTTAGTTCAACTGGATTCCTGATCCGGATTCGTTACATTTTTTTAAGAAGATTCTTATTCGAATTAAAATGTGGGTGATTCAAATCCTTATAAAAGGATTCGAATATTTATAAAAGGATTCGAATATTTATAAAAGGATTTGAATATTTATAAAAGGATTCCAATACTTACATAAGGATTTTAATCGTCAAAAATTATTCGGATTAAAATGTGTCTTGTGTGCTTTTAAATTTCTCGTTAAATCACTGTTTTATACGCGTGGCGCATGAAGTAAAATTTCGAGTTTAGAAAAGCCCGAAAATTTGTCTCGGGTCGCTGCGCGACCCTCTACAAATTTTCACGGGGCTTTTCTAAACTCGAAATTTTACTTCATGCTTAGTCTGGGAGTGGAAACGCTCGTTTGAAACTTTAAACTGAATGCTTTGATAAGAACATTAAACGTTTAACATTGTTTAATATTATTGAAAGTAAAACTAACATAGCAGCCACAATCTGAAATGTTAAATTTTTTTCGACATTTTCCTCTTTCAGGATTTTTTCCCTGGCCTTTTAATTTAACTTTCTTCTGCGGAAAATTCCAATTTTTTCAAATTGTTTTCATTGCTTTTGTCAATACTTGAGTTAATTTTATAAATGTTTACGTGTTTTGTAATTTGCCTGCTGATTTTGACAAATCTAATAATATCATATGGCTTTTTTGTTAGTCTTTTTGTCAATTTAAATATAATTCCATGACTTTTCTCTGACTTTCCCGGTTATAATGATATTCAGTGAATTTTTATTTACGTAATTTTCAGCCATTCGTCGATTTAATAATAGAGTTCAATATGAAGTTTTGAACATGTGTTTCCACTCCCAGGCTAAGCATGAAGTAAAATTTCGAGTTTATAAAAGCCCCGTGAAAATTTGTAGAGGGTCGCGCAGCGACCCGAGACAAATTTTCGGGCTTTTCTAAACTCGAAATTTTACTTCATGCGCCACGCGTACAAAACACTGATTTGAAGTGAAGTTCAGAAACACACAAATACATCTTTAATCGGAGTAACATGGAATTAGATATTTAGTCTGTTATCAACGATATTCAGTGTTAATAATAAATAATTAGGTTTGGAATATTTTTATTAAAACAAGTGGTAACGATATTTATATATTAATGGTTGTAAAAAAATTATAAAATCAAATTTTTTCTTAAAGGATTTGTATTCGTGATTCGAAAAAACGGGATGCGAATCTTTGGTTCGAATCATATTAGGTGATTCGGATTCGTGATTCGAATCCTTTTTACAATGATTCGTCCCAGCTCTGCTACGTACCATTACACATAATATATCAAAATTTGTTACTTAGAGCCTATAGAACGTTAAGTTATTTAATTTATCTGCAGCTAGCTGCAGCTGCTCTTTTTACATAACCTTTAAACAGGGTGTTTCAAATTCAACCCTCACCATGTGGATCTGGCTTATTATAGTAGATAGAGAGTTGGTTTAAAATCGACACTTTTGCAGAATTTAATGATTTTTAATAATCCGTTTAAAATAGTTACTTAAATTCTTTTATTTTCGAGTAAAGTACAAAAACCTGAAAATTCAGTTTTTCTTTTTTTATATTTTCGTTATTTGAGGCAATATTTAAAAACGGTAAAGACCTTCTTATAGCACTTTTTTATTATCTAACAGTTGGCGTAATTGATTTCTTTACAACATGTTTCGTTTCTTTTGAACCATCATCATCTTTTTTATTTGTTATGGACGCCATATTTATTTTCTACTACATCTAATTGCTTATTTTTTTGTAATGACAACGATATAACATACCATACATTTATGTCCATAAATTAACATACAATCGGTAAAAATAATTTTATCAGCGCTAACTAAAAATCTTCCCTGTCGTGGAATTGAAAAGAATAATAAAAATCTGAATAGGTCATTGTTATTATTAACGTTTGTTAATAAATATGTCGATAATTTAGATAAGCGATATTTTTGTTAAGTATTTTTTGATTCTCACAACTCAAAAATGGGATAAATTATAATTTTATTACGATTTTCAGAAGTCGCCATTTTGTTTTGTGAATTATTTAGTTTAGATTCTCACTCAGCGACCTCAAAAACCCTGTATCCGAAATTTCTATAAAAAAATATGGTTTTGATAATCTATGACCGCTATTTTGTTTCAATTTTTTAATTTCAGGTTCTAAATCAGCAACCACGAAAAACCCTATACGTAAATCTTTATTTAAGTATGAAAATGTTTATCTTTTTTTTTTTCGCTGTCTTGGATCCGCCATTTTGTTATTCAAATTTGTAATTACATATTCTTAATCAACTAACTCAAAATGCCTCATGGCCGAATTTTTATTAAAGTATGACAATGTTTATAACTTTTGTCCGCCACATTGAACCCGCCATTTTGTTTTTCAAATTTTTATTATTAGATTCTTAATCAGCGACCTCGAAAAAACCGATTTACTAATTTACATACATTTTGGATAACGCCTTAATATTATGGCCACATTTTTGGTATTTGGGACCACTGTACAGTGGCGCTATTAAAAGAAAAATTAAACAGAAAAGAAAAATGATATTTCGAAAAAATTGCCATAAATTTCGTCATTTTTTTAACAGTGAAGTAGTGTGACTGCTATGGATATTAGCATTGGCAAGTACCTACAAATTTATATGTATGTTATTTGAATTAAAATTTGCTGTAAATTATAATGTTATTATAACATAATATTTTGCAATATAAATAATCAATCCATTAATTTGTTATAAAGATTTATTTTCTTAAGTATAGCTGATATAAAATTCCATTATATTGTTAATCGCATATATATTATCAGTGTCAATATATTTAATGTTTAATCAAATAACAAGGTTGATTTTTAATGTTTTTTTTTTCAAAACCGAGTTTGCAGACGATTAATAATGGAGTTTTAAGCATCAGTGAAAACTTATTTTTTCTTACTCACCGCTCACCGTCTAAGCAAATAGGTTCGATTCCAAAAGGGCGCTAGAGGCGCACTGTATTTGGCATTCCCTCCCGACTTAAGAACATTTATAATTTCATAGGGTAATTTAAGTTTTTAGTTTGTAAGAAAAAGAAGATCTGATCTGTGATTGAGAAGAGACAGACCGCAGACGCCCAAATTAATGAATTGTAAATTGTTGAAAATTGATATACAGGGTGTCCAGAAAGTATGGAAACGGTGAAATATCTTGAGAACGACACGTTGGATTACAACGATAAAAAAACACGTGTCTCTTTATTTTTAAAGTTCTATTCAGACATGATATGCAAAACCCACCCCCACTGCCCTAGGGGTGAGGGTGGGGGTAACATATATATAACATATATCAAGTCTGAAAAGAACTTTAAAAATAGAGACACGTGTGTTTTTTTTATCGTTGTAATCCAACGTGTCGTTCTCATAATATTTCACCGTTTCCATACTTACTGGACCCCCTGTATGTATTTGAATAATATAAATATTATTTGATATTTTGAATTCCTCACTCATCAGTAAGGTTTTTAAATAAACTCTTGCACGCAAAGAGTGATAACAAATTATTAGGGCATGTCATTCATTTTGAGATTTTTGGTTATGCCATTTTTCAGTTACAACATATTAAAGTTATAATATTTTTGATTATGCCATTTTGCAGTTACAACATATTAAAGTTATAATATTTTTGAATTTATGCGTGCTACTTTGATTATGTATGAGGCTTAAAAAGTATATTACATAAGTAGTTATTTTCACACTAAATATCCTCATGGGTTAATGGTGTTTCGGTTAAAAGCAATTTCACACAAAATATTATTGACCATGAAAAATCTCAGCAGAATATTAAATCGGCTCTATCATATAACAATTGGTTTCAGAAAAATACAATTCATATTTATAAGTATAAATGAAATTGTCAATTCTTGGTTGCAGAATACTTCAAACATTAAAAGTGCGATTCTTTTCGCAATCTACAACAAGTTAGTCTTACAAAGACTATATCAAGCACTAATTGAAATAACTACTTCCCGGGCTAATACCCCGACGGAGATTGAATTATACAACACGTGTTTGCTGTTACATACAGTAACCTACTGCAAATGTAACAATTTGGGTCAAATTATTGAGGCCATCTATAGACGCGTTTCGAGATTTATCTCTCATCAGTATAGCTTTGCCATTCCCTCTAAACAATTTGACACCTTAGACTGGCGGTCACGTTACCGTTCAAACATAAGTATAAATGAAATTGCCAATTCTTGGTTGCAGAATACTTCAAATCGCACTTTTAATGTTTGAAGTATTCTGCAACCAAGAATTGGCAATTTCATTTATACTTATGTTTGAACGGTAACGTGACCGCCAGTCTAAGGTGTCAAATTGTTTAGAGGGAATGGCAAAGCTATACTGATGAGAGATAAATCTCGAAACGCGTCTATAGATGGCCTCAATAATTTGACCCAAATTGTTACATTTGCAGTAGGTTACTGTATGTAACAGCAAACAGGTGTTGTATAATTCAATGTCCGTCGGGGTATTAGCCCGGGAAGTAGTTGTTTCAATGAGTGTTTGATATAGTCTTTGTAAGACTAACTTGTTGTAGATTGCGAAAAGAATCGTACTTTTAATGTTTACAATTCATATTTATTTTTAAAGTGAAATCAATAACAAAATTGCTTTCTGAGGAAATGTATTGCATCGTATAATTAACGTTATAGTTACTTTAGCGTCGTGAATTTACCTTTAAGAGGAAATGATTTAAAACCTGGAAATTTCATGTCAATTTTACACTCATTATCTAATTATAATCGTGTCTTACAAGAACTTCTTTTAAAGCCAAAGGGCGACATAACTTATTTAAGCCCAACGGTTTAGAATAACATTATTTATTTGCTTGGAACCACAATTAGAAAAAATATTGTTTTGGTAATTAATAAAGCTCCTTTTTTGTTGATTATTATAGATACAACACAAGACCTCTCAGAAATTGACCAACTTTCAGTAGTTTCTAGATATATTTTAATAACAGAACATAATGATGTACCTATACAAATAAAAATCTGTCCTTTTTGGGGTTTAGATCTGTAGCTGATTGTACAGCAGTAGGATTTCAAACTGAAACTTTAAATACAATTAAAAAATATATTGATTTGTCTAAATGCAGGGGACAGGGTTACGATGGTGCTAATATAATGTCGGGTGTATATGGAGGGGTACAAACCCTTATAAAAAAACATGCACCAAATGCTGATTACGTTCATTGTGCAGCTCACTCGCTAAATTTAATTTTAAATGATGGTGCTAAACACATTTCCGTGTCACATTTTTTTGACAATTTGGAAATTATATATAGATTTTTTGGCAATAGCATAAAACGCTGGGCAATGTTGAGTAAGGATTCGTGTCAAAAATATAAAATTACTCTTAAAAGAGTTTGCCCTACTAGATGGTCGTCAAGAAATGACGCTTAATTCGCTATAAAAAAATATCTGGTAGTTATCAAAGCTTTATGTGAATATCATTCAATTTCATCTAAAAAAGACTAACATGACGAATGTCAAAACACAATACATATACTTGAGAGTTTCGATTTTATAGTGTTTGTCACCTTTTTTTCTCAGCTATTTGAAACCATAAACTCTGTTTCTAATGCCCTACAGCACAAACATTTTGATCTACAAAAAGCCAGTATTTTATTCAAACATCTTCTGGATAAACTGTTAGAACAGATCTAGCAAAAGAGTGGAATATAACACCAATTTTCAAAAATAAAAAACGAATGAGTTATCAGAAGATGAAAGAATTTCTGAGCCGGAATCATACTTCAGAGTCAACATATATTATTGCTGTCTAGATATATTGATTTCTCAAACTAAAAAACGATTTCAGAGCTTATGTGATCTAAATGATCTATTTCAAATTTTACAACCGAATAAAGTACTTTCCTTTTCAAGGGGCTATAAAAATTGGAGCATCAAAACTGGCTACTAAATAATACAATGACTTTAGAAATAATGATCTCTACGAGCAATTAATTACTTTGAAAAACTGCTTGAAATAAGAAATTCAGAAAACCAATACCATTAAGGAACTCGCACGCAGAACTGTTATTAATAAATTTCAATATCCTCGCGTCTTATTTTCCAGAGGTTATAACAGGGCAGAGCTGGGCATCCTGAATGATTCGAATCCTGGATTCGAATCCTTTTAGAGGATTCAAAAGAGGCATTTGAATACTTTGGTTTAACTGCATTCGTGATCCGGATTCGTTACATTTTTTAAGAGGATTCGTATTCGAATCCAAATGTGGGTAATTCGAATCAATATGAAAGGATTCGAATCCTTATGAAAAGATTCGAATATTTATAAAAGGATTCGAATATTTTTAAAACGAGTCGAATATTTATAAAAGGATTCGAATACTTGTAAAAGGATTTGAATCATCAAAAAGAAATCAAATTAATTGTGAGGATTAACATGAAAAATGTCTTTTGTGTGTTTTAAATTTCTCGTTAAATCACTGTTTTATACGCGTGGCGCATGAAGTAAAATTTCGAGTTTAGAAAAGCCCAGAAAATTTGTCTCGGGTCGCTGCGCGACCCTCGACAAATTTTCACGGGGCTTTTCTAAACTCGAAATTTTACTTCATGCTTAGTCTGGAAATGTAAAACACTCGTTTAAATGAAGATAACCTTATACAAGACTGTCCCAGTTTAAACCGAGTCGACCTTATATAGTAATGACTTTGATTTTGACGTCATGTGAGGATTTCCGCGCGTGATAATGTCGGCTTGGTTTAAATCGAGACAACCTTGCACAGTAATGATCTTGGTTTTGACATCACGTACGGATTTCCATGCGTGACGACATCAACCAAGGTGTGTAAGTAAGTTTGTATTGATTTAAACCGAGCCGACATTGCATTGTTTAATTACCTTGATTGTTGACGTCATGTAAGGACTTCCACGCGTGACGTCAGTAATCAAGGTAGTTAGTGTATAAGGTTGTCTTAATTTAAAACCGAGTCGGGCTTATTAGTTTAATTAAATAGACTTTTCACGTCACGCGAGGAATTTCATGTGTGATGTCAGAAAAACTCCCTGTATTTTTGGAACATAGATATTTCTAATAAAATCAAACTGAATTTGCTATGAAATTCAAACATAATAAGTGAAAACCAGTATATTTTCAATTTCACAATATTTCAGTGTTTTATCCGTTTCGCTACGCAACTAAACCAAATTTTCAGAATTTTCTATACTACATTTTACTTCGTGCGTAAACAAGGATGGTAAATCAATGTTGAAAAACAAAAATTAACATTTCTTAATATATAAACTTTTTGTCTAGTGTAATATAAGGCAAAAGTAATGTCTAATTAGGAATTGACTGCCATTTTATTAGAAATGGGCAATATTTTCACTGAAAGTTAATTTGAAGGTGTAAAATTGATAATATAAACTTAAAAAAACGATATCGGTTAAATTACCATCTCCTGAGTTGATGTTGATTGTGCTCGTTTTACAGCATTTTGAATTGTTGTTCGTAAAACATCTGGCCCCAAATAGGTGATTTCTTCTTCGATGTTGGCTTTCAAGACTTGCAAGGTTTGAGGTTTGTTGTCTTAAATGCGAAATTTCAAAAAGACTCACAGGGAGTGGAAACGTTCGTTCGAAACTTCAAACTGAATGCTTTGATAAGAACAATAAATGACTAAAAATGTTTTGAAAGATAATAATCTAGTTTTCAAAATTATGTTTAATATTATTTGAAGTAAAACTGACATGGTAGCCACAATCTGAAATGTTAATTTTTTCCGACATTTCCCTGATTCAAGATTTTTTCTCTGGCCTTTTAATATAACTTTTTTCTGTGGGAAACCTCCATTTTGTTAAATTGTTTTCATTGTTTTTGTCAACATTTAAGTTAATGTTATAATTTTTTACGTGTTTTGTAATTTTCCTGCTGATTTTCACAAAATTTAATAATGTCATACGCTTGTTTGTTAGTGTTTTGGTCAATTTGAATATAATTTTATAACTTTTCTCTGATTTTTCCGGTCTTAATGATATTCAGTGAATTTTTTATCTACGTAATTTTCAGGCATTCGTCGATTTCATAATAGAGTTCAATTTAAAGCTTTAAACGAGTGTTTTCCACTCCCAGACTAAGCATGAAGTAAAATTTCGAGTTTAGAAAAGCCCCGTGAAAATTTGTCGAGGGTCGCGCAGCGACCCGAGACAAATTTTCGGGCTTTTCTAAACTCGAAATTTAACTTCATGCGCCACGCGTACAAAACACTGATTTGAAGTGAAGTTCAGAAACACACAATTACATCTTTAATCAGAGTAACAGGGAATCAGATGTTTAGTCTGCTATCAACGATGTTCAGTGTTAACAATAAATAATTAGGTTTTAAATATTTGTGTTAAAAGAAATGATAACGATATTTATATATAAATGGTTGATAAAAAATAATAAAATCAAATTTATTCTTAAAGGATTTGTATTCGTGATTTGAAAAAACAGGATTCGAATCTTTGATTGGAATCATATTTATCACCTACGAATCCTTTATTCGAGTAGTCGTGATTCGAATTATATTAGGTGATTCGAATTCGTGATTCGAATCCTTTTTACGAGGATTTGCCCCAGCTCTGTAACAGGGTGCTTATTATTGTTGACCCTTCCAGTTACAACGGCAACAGCTGAAAGAAGCTTTTCCAAACTTAAACTGATATCCTGGAACACCTATAGGCCAAGAAAGGCTATCAGACGTAGCAGTATTATCTATAGAAAAGGAAGTTACGAAACTACAATCGTCTTCAGCTATGGACAATTTAATAAATACGTTCGCCGAAAAAAAGGCAAGAAAAGTAGCAATGTAACCACTGCAATATTTTTTCTATTGTTTGAGTTGAGTTTTATAATATGTATTGTTGGTTTTCTTATATTTAAATATATTTTGTTTATGCGTTTTAGTGTTTTCTTTTTTCATTTTCCGAAAAAGCCCCCCCTCAGAAAGTTTGATACAGGACCCTCACAGGGCTAGCTACGCCACTGGCGTTGCTAGAATTTTTGGGCCCCTTATAAACAGAGTGAATATACAGGGTGTTTCACCTAAAACTCCCCAGCCTGAATAATAAGAAACTAAAAACGTTATGAAGGTTTTCTTTGTTGTAATTAATAGATATTATATCTTTAATTAATTTCTCACCTAACCCGTGGTAAACATTTTTGAATCTAATACTGGATGATAAATTTAATTTAAATTAAAACACTTGGTTTGTTTCACTTAACAAACAAACCAAGTGTTTTAATTTAAATTTAATTTAAATCATCCAGTGTTAATAGATGTTATTCAAGGCTTTAAACTAAGATGGAATTGGTATCACTCATAATTACGGTTTCGCTGTCAGAGCTGTGAAAAAATATCATTCGGTGTTAAGAACTTCGGAAGTGACCTTTTTAAGAGAATAAAATATTTTAAGAAATTTTGATCACATGCATATTTTAAATTGCATTGGCCATTTTAGAGGTGTAACCAATTTTTATATTTTCATGAACTTTTCATACACACATTTAAAGTAGTACATCATTTTAAAATTGGCATAACTAACAATAAAAATTACTATAATAAAATGAAAATTACAAAACACTAATAATTATATAAGACAGTTTTTGTGAAAAATGTCACACATGTCGAAAAGAAATAATATTTTCAAGATATAGCCTAGAGTAACATATTGATACTCGGCCAGTTGGCACCAGCAATGGGGCCGACTGGTAGCTGCAGGCAGAGGCTACCGAGCGCGTCTCCAGGTGGTGGATAGGAGCACGACCGAGCATTCGGCCAGTAGCTGGCATAGGGTCGGGCAGGTGGGACACCCCCGCATGACCGGTCTAAACCAGTTGCCGCGAACCAACTCCCCCAAGCTACGGTGTACAGATATCGTGCCAATAGCTGTATGGCACAGGGTTAAGTGTCGCGAACGATTCCGTTGGGATACTGGGCGACCTCCCAACGTAGTGAGCCTTCTGTGCGTATCGGGGCACTGCGCACAGCGACCGGTTATTTCCTCCGTACTCGTGGGACCAAAATGGAACCAAAACAAATTAAAACAAATACAACAACAACCATAGGGGGCTCTTCGGAGAACCCTACCTCCACTGGTGCCGCCGCAGCCGAACCCGAACGCCCTAAACAGCCATCGGGGGCGACCAAGCGACGCCAGAGGAGAGAAAAGCTCGCCCTGAGGGCAGGGACGCCTAGGCGAAACCTACCTCAGGGAAAGCCGACGCTAGGGGGGGGGACGCATCCGCGATACCCTGGACCAACGTCAGCACCCGGCTCGTCAGGGACGCCAAAGCGAAACCTGTCGAGCGACTGCACACCTCCGGGACTCCTCAAGAGACCGGCGAAAACCCCAAGGGAGGAGAAAGGGCCTCCGCCAAAGAGGACCTTCAGCGATATCCTTACGGGCATAGCACTCGCTATTATACCGAAAGGATATCCCGAGAATAGCATCAGTGCAGAGGAGGCCGAGGTTATCAAAACCTCGATCATCCAATGCATTGATGCCACGGCGAAAGGCGAAGCATCGCCGAGATTTCAGGAATGCACCCACAAAGGGGGATTCCTGAAAGTAATATGCTCCGACATGCAAACCAGAGCATGGCTCGAGAGCATCTCCAAGGAGAAAAACCTCTTGGGGAACGGGAAGGAACTTCAGATCATTGATCTGAAGGACTTACCGGAACCCAGGAGAGTGCTAACCTGGGCTCCAGGACCACCCATAGAGGCGACCACCTTCCTCAACAGAATATCGGTGCAGAACAACCTGAGCACCGATACCTGGAGAGTGGTAAACGAGAGGCCGGACCCCAAGGGAACTCAGTACATCTTACTGATGGACAAGTTCTCTTGGGGGAAGGTCAGCGAGAGGAAGAAGCTGCACTTCGGCCTCTCAACGATCACCCTCAGGGCCCTGGCGGCAAAGACCGACGCCAAACCTGAGGAGACCAAAGGGGAAACAATGGAAGACATTCCATTGCCCGGAGAGGGAGCAATGGACAGCAGTCCGTTGCCCAAATCACCGAAGGGTAAGTAATGTTCAAATTACTTCAAATTAATATACACCACTGTAGGGCGGCATCCGCTGCCCTCAGTGCATATATCCTTAATGAGAATATTGACATTGCACTTGTACAAGAGCCATGGCTCTACAAGGGAATTGTAAAGGGGTTAAACATACAGGGCAGGCGACTGATAGTGGCCGAACCTATGTGTAACCCACGTACATGTATAATCGTAAAACATGAACTGAATCTAATGCCCCTATGGGACCTATGTTGCAGAGACCTAGTGGCAGCACGGCTGGAAGTAGTGGAAAGGGGAACGCGGAGGGAGTTTATACTCGGATCCGGTTACCTTCCCTACGACCAACCAGGACCACCGCCGCCAGACATCGTCCAGCGGCTGATAAATCGCGGGAGCCACGATGGCATACCGCTGATCCTTGGATGCGATGCCAACGCACACCACATTATATGGGGGAGCACGGACATCAATCCAAGAGGTGAGAAACTATTAGATTTTATCTTAGAGAATGACATTGAAATAGCAAATATTGGAAATGTACCCACGTTCGTAAACGCGGCGCGAAGCGAAGTAATTGACATTACACTTGCCTCTCGCAAGGCAAGTGAACTGATAAAACTTTGGCATGTGTCTGATGAACCATCATTATCAGACCATAGATATATACGATTCGATATCGAATCAGAAAAACCAACGGAAACCCAAAACAGAAACCCGAGGAGAACTGACTGGGACCTATACAATGAGGTACTAGCCAGCCGAATCGGGGACTGTCCAACAGGAGCGAGAACAACGCATGAGCTGGAGTTCATGGTGCAAAGCATCACGGACTCCATCAATACGGCGTTTGAAGCAAGCTGCCCAAGAACTACCAAACCCACTTCCACCAGGGTCACCTGGTGGAACAGGGATCTTGATAGGGCAAAGGCATGCACCAGAAGGCTATTCAACATAGCCAAGAGAAACGGTGAATGGGCGCAGTACAAAACGGCCCTCACGGCATATAACAATGCCATCAAAAAAGCCAAGAGAGACTCTTGGAAAAAATTCTGTGGGGACATAGAAAGTGAACCCACAAGCTCCCGTCTACTTAAGACGCTCAGCAAAGATCATGCTGGGAACATCGGCTCACTGCTGACCAAAGATGGAGAGTACACAGACTCGGTAGAAGGGACCCTGCAAGTATTACTGCAGACGCACTTCCCGGGTTCTGTAATACTTGAAAATCCTGTATCCGGGGACCTAAGCGAGCCCAACACATGGGCTCCAAAACAGGACTGGGACACAGCGAAAACAATTATCAAACCTGGTGACATTGAGTGGGGAATTAACACGTTCAAACCATTCAAATCACCAGGTCCTGACGGGATATATCCTGTCATGCTACAAAAGGGGATAGCAGCGCTGAGGGGACCACTATGTGATATCCTCAGAGCTAGCCTTGCCCTATCATACATTCCAAGCAGCTGGCGGACTGTAAGGGTGGTATTTATACCCAAACCAGGGCGTGCTTCGTATGCCCTGGCCAAATCTTACAGACCGATCAGCTTGTCATCATTCATTTTAAAACTACTAGAAAAACTAGTAGACAGGCACATACGGGAAGGAGTCCTAAAGGACTCACCACTACACCGTCAACAATATGCCTACCAAGCGGGAAAGTCATGCGAACTGGCAATCCACCAGCTAGTGAGCAGATGCGAAAGGACCATACAATGCAAAGACATTGCGTTGGGGGCCTTTCTGGACATTGAAGGGGCGTTTGACAACACAACCTTCAACTCCATAGCAACAGCAATGGAGAAAAGAGGGATCTACCCGCAAGTCCGACACTGGGTGAACAAGATGCTCAGGAGCCGGACTGTAACAACTACTCTATACGGAAAGACAGCAGAAGCGGTGGTCGCTGGCGGGTGCCCCCAGGGAGGGGTTCTCTCGCCGCTCCTGTGGTGCCTCGTCATGGACGACCTTCTGCTGCTACTTGAAAACCAGGGCATTTATGCCCTGGGGTACGCAGATGATCTGACCATTCTAGTTAGCGGGAAGTTTGGGACCACTGTATCAAGCCTGATGCAGAGGGCACTAACTACCGTGGAAAGATGGTGCAAGAACGAAGGGTTAGCTGTAAACCCGGCCAAAACGGCGATAGTCCCCTTTACCAGGAGACGAAAAACCGATGACATAACATCGCTACGCATGTATGAAATGGAAGTCCCAATCAAAAATGAAGTAAAATATCTAGGGGTCATACTTGATACCAGATTGAACTTCAACTTCCACCTGGAGAACATCAGCAAAAGGGCCATGAGAGGACTTTTTGCGACCAGGAAAATGGTAGGACGCACATGGGGACTGAGACCCAGTATGACCAAATGGCTATACACCGTGGTCATAAGACCCATAGTGACATACGCGGCGCTCGCTTGGGGAGAAAAAACCCAAACCAAGAGCGCAGCCGCAAAACTCGAAAGAGTGCAACGACAGGCGTGTCTGCTGATTACTGGGGCAATGAGAACAACGCCCACAGCAGCCATGGAACACATATTATCGCTTCCACCACTACATCTATATGTTATGATGGAAGCCAGACAGGCAGCCTACAGACTGCACATAAATGGACACACTTTAAATGTAGGGTCATCCAGACCGGAAACATTTAAACTGCTACAAGAAGAAGAAATCCTAAAAATGAGGTCCGATTTCACTAAAATCGTACACCCATCCCGCAGATTCAAAATAATCATACCACAGCGGAGTGAATGGACAAATGGAACATACCCGGGAACGAGTAAAGGAACCATCTGGTACACAGACGGGTCCAAAAACACTAAAGGAACCGGGGCTGGTATCTATGGAGGCTGTAACCGGAGCAAACAATTCACGGTTGCTCTGGGGAAACATGCCTCCATCTTCCAGGCTGAAGTGGCCGCCATTGACTGGTGTGCCCACCACATAATGGAGTCGGGACTCAACAAAGGACCAATTACCATTATGTCGGACAGCCAGGCAGCCCTAAAAGCGCTAGCCTCGCCGATAGTTCAGTCCAGACTGGTTATAGACTGCATAAACAGGCTGGACGCACTGGCGACAACAACAAAAACACAGCTAGTATGGATACCCAAGGACCAAGGAATTATTGGACACTTGGGGGCCGACCTGCTGGCCAAACAAGGGGCAACAGGTGAATTTATAGGACCTGAACCCGCTTTCGGAATACCACATGAAACCGGAAAGGAAATAATCCGACGCAAGTTAGCAGAGGAGCATACAAAGGCATGGCACAACCAAATGGGAATGAGGCACACGAGACTCTTCCTAGATGGCCCGGTACCTGATAGCGCATTAGCGCTGTCAGGACTGAGCAGAATGAAACTAAGGAAAATCACAGGACTAATTACTGGGCACTGTGACCTGAATAAGCACAAACATAGGATGGGTCTTGAGAAAAGCCCCCTATGCCGTGGGTGCTTGGAAGAAGAGGAAACTCCCCAACACCTACTGTGCACATGCGAAGCCCATAAACGGCAACGCACGGAGCAACTCGGGAAGCCCGTGCTTCCTGAAGAACAGCTCAAGAACATCCCCTGGCCCAAACTCCTGGACTTCTTAGAAGACACAGGAATATACAGGGAGTAAAATAACCAGAGGAGCACAAAAGGACCACGGAGACCGCAGTGCAGGGATGCAAAGCGATACCACCTCATGAGGAAAAAAAAAAAAAAACATATTGATAACAACAAACAAACGTTTAATAACATTTTTAGTTTCTTGTTAATTATTTTTGAAAGTTTTAGGTAAAACACTCCGTATAAAGCATGGGTCGGCAACTTCTTAAAATTGATGTAGTGAACTTGTGAAATATAAAAGACGCATTTTAACGTAAGTTTTAACTTAGAATTTAATACATTACGACGTTAGGCCATATAATGACGTTTTAGTAAATATGGCATATTTTTTACGTGGTGCCCCCTCCAGGGGCGTAGCGAAGCCTTAACCTTTGGGGGGGGAAACACCTATAATTTTCCAACTTCAAAATTAAAATAAAAATGTCTATTTTTATATTATTTTATTTTAACAAATTAATATAACGTAGTACATTGATTTATATAAATTAAGCTTAATTTATTATCCAATAATAAATGCTTTTAGTAAAACTTATTAATGTTCATCAATTTGTTTCGTCCGAGATTTGCCAACTGCATTAAGCCCTAACCCATTTTCTGGGAACATATCCATTTATATCATATAATTTTTTTAGATTTGCCAACTGGTTTAGCAATTTTTCATTATAAAGTAAAATTTGCCAACTGCCTTAGCTTTAGGGGGGGCGTCCCCCCCCATCCCCCCCCCATGGCTACGTCACTGGCCCCCTCCCTCATAAAATTCTGGCTACGCTTATGGCTGAATTCATTTTATTTTTATGCGTGTTTAGGAATGCCTGAAAATTAACTGATGAAAATTCCATCTTAAAAATCACCAGTCATCAGATTTTATACAGATATATAATATATCCAAACGCGAAATACTCAAATTGAATGCGTAAGATTTTATTATTAAAATAAACATCATTTCTAAAATGTATTAACGTGAGATCAAACATTAACAGTATTTTTTAAACTTTACAATATATCAGTGTTTTATACGCGTGGCGCATGAAATAAAATTTCGAGTTTAGTAAAGCCTAAATTTGCATTTGGACGCGCCCAAATTTAAATGTTTAGGCTTTTATGAATGTTTAAAAAGAACAACTTAATAACTTTTTTCAACAGATTTTGATTTTTCTGAAAATTTTTGTTTAACTCACATAAGAGGTTTTATCAAAATAACGACGATACATTGAAAGCTATTTTTTCAGGGATGCAAACCGTACCGACATTTCGTTACGCGGACCGGTTCAGAGCGGTTTGGTACAGAAAACGGTACGGAAAACCGGGCCGTTTTTGTCCCGTTTCGCGTGGAGCGGTTCCTAATAGAAACGGTCCAGCCGTACCGAACTGCATTGGAACATTTAATATACGAACCGCTTAAACAGTTCGGTTTCGGTTCGAAAACCGGTCCGGTGCTGCATATATTTAATTATTTTAATTAATTACAATAGAAATATTTTATTCAATTCTATATTTATATAAATATCATAATTATAAAGATTTATACAATTTTTTATTATTTTTAATACATTTAAAAAAATCGAATAAAAAATAAATTAAAGTTTATTAATCGAATATTAAACAGGGACAACAATCAAAATTTGCAATTATTACATTAAAAAAAGATTTTATAAAATAATATTTTGAATGCAAACGAAATAATCAAATAATACAAAGAAACTAACTTGAAAATCCAACTGCAAACAAAATAATAAAAATAAGAATCAAATTATACAAATCTGTGTGTGCCGCGCCGCGCCCAAGGACGGTCGAGTATACGGTAAGAAGGATCGACAGAATCGAAGATTTTGGAGTGGGAGTAGAGAGCGCTTACGTCACAAATGCGCGCTGAATTTAAATGTGGTTACTTCATGGTAAACTTTAGGTAAACATGCATAGGCTGTGAATTTTCTGACATTCGTTGTTTTTTAAAAGAGTTCAATTTGAAGCTTTAAACAAGTGTTGTCCACTCCCAGACTAAGCATAAAGTAAAATTTCGTGTTTAGAAGAGCCCCGTGAAAATTTGTCGAGGGTCGCGCAGCGACCCGAGACAAATTTTCTGGGCTTTTCTAAACTCGAAATTTTACTTCATGCGTCACGCGTACAAACCACTGATTTAAAACGAAGTTAAAAATGCACTGGAAACCAACCCAACTTCGATATTTATTTCAAAACCGGATCTTTTCCTTCCTATCCACGCTGTAAACCTTCAGATATTCGTTGGTATTTTGTAAAAAAATACTTCAATTCCTCAATTGGTCCTTTGAGCTGTGGCCTTTGTAAAATGGCAATAAACTTAGTAATTTAGAGTGATCCTTCAATTTGAAACTTCTAAGAACGAGTGTCGTCACTGCACTGGAAACCAACCCAACTTCCATATTTTTTCAAAACCGGATCTTTTCTCTCCTATCCACGCTGTAAACCTTCAGATATTCGTTGGGTTTTTGTAAAAAAAACTTCAAGACCTCAATTGGTCCTTCGAGCTGTAGCCTTTGTAAAATGGCAATAAACTTAGTAATTTAGAGTGATCCTTCAATTTTAAACTTCTAAGAACGAGTGTCGTCCACTCCTAGACAAAGCATGAAGTAAAATTTCGAGTTTAGAAAAGCCCCGCGTAGGCTTTTCTAAACTCGAAATTTTACTTTATGCGCCACGCGTATAAAACACAGGTTTTAAGCGAAGTTCGAATATACATACATTTCACAATATTTTAGTGTTTTATACGCATATGGCGCATGAGGTAAAATTTCGAGTTTAGAAAAGCCCAGAATATTTGTCTCGGGTCGCTGCGCGACCCTCGACAAATTTTCACGGGGCTTTTCTAAACTCGAAATTTTACTTCATGCTTAGTCTGGGAGTGGAAAACACTTGTTTAAAGCTTCAGATTAAAATTTAAAAAAAAAAACACGAAAAATCTAAAGATTTACAGAAAATAAGCTTATTTTTAACACAAAATATCAAAAAATCTATCTATGAAAGTACAGGTTAGAGACAGAGAAGTTATGATAGACTCAAAAACGTAACTAAATACAACGTCATTGTTCTCTCTTGCATGAACTAGGGCCTGCGGGAAAAGGGGTAGGGGACAACATGGAAAGATCCAATTCTGTCATACCTTGTAACACATGTGTTTGTGTTACGCCCATCGGAGATTCCGTTCACACAATTTCACAAATACTAAATTAGAAGATGCACCATAGAAAACTAATATCTATAGAAGGCCCACTCCCATATAGTCGCCGAGACTGCGTTCAGCGCCACTAGTGGTCCTTTCTCCGTACTAAATGCCGAGCCAGCAGACCAGGCGGGAATCTCGTATATTTAAAATAAACTGTGCGCTTTGAAATATACTATATGTTTATTTATTATGACAATTTTTATTAAATTATACAATCATTATTTTCAAACTGAAAATTTGAAATTATAATTGTATAATAAATATTGTCAGAATAAAAAACAAAAATGATATAAAAGAATTTTTTAGTGAATTTAAAAGTTCAATATTCCTTTTAAGGTCAAATAAATGTGTTTATTGATATAATGAATTAATTAAAAAAATAATTACTTACCTTAGTATATCCTGCATGAAAACAATATTTTGGTAAATTGGAAAATCAATATAAAATTAAAGTTTAGTTTTATACATTTATTATTAAATTAACAGTTTATTGTTTGTAATGCACATGACGATTCTTGAACCATGTGGTACCTATTAAAAGATTTACATGTTTTATTAAGGAGAAATAAATACTGAAATAAATCAAAATATATATTAACTCTTTTCCAAACCACCCAGGAGGTAGAGCTATTTGGCTCATTTTTTTTTATATGTGGTATCCCCAGTAGGTCTAATCTACATGTCTATAGTGAACAAAAACACATATGCCCAGTTTCACTAACATCAGTTAAATCGAAAAATAGTTATTCACTATTTCCAGTTTATAACGGCTAAAAATTTGTATTAGTCGGGCTGCTTCGCAAGATAAACAATTTGAATAAAACGCTTTTATACAATCAACGAATACATGAAAAGTCACAGTGTATACATTGGGATGTGTATACTTAAAAGAAAAATTCCCTGTATCTAAGCACTGTGGTTATACTTCCTCTTCTTCTGCCTCTTCTTTGCATATTCCAATGCCTGGCTATAAATTGGATCCCCTTTCCTTTTTCCAACTCGGTCATCCTTGTTCATTAGAACTTAATTTACACCATTGCACCAATTATAGCAACATAACTTGCTAAAGTTGTATATAATCTTTTTTATCATCTCATTGGTGTGTTCGCAAGGTTTAAATGTGAAAGGTTTGTGCTTCTCAATACTTTGTAATAATATGTTAAATCAAATATCAAGGTGGCATATTTTTGGAAACAGATTCTTAAAAATATTGTAGCAATAAGCAAGTCCGTCCATTAATTGAGGTGTACAGTATTTTAATTTCTCGGGAATACTATCAGTGAATTCTTTTTCCTTCGTGAAATTGTGCCATTCGTTTCGTTGATTTTTATCTTTGCATAAAATACAATCCCTGCATGTTTCGCATTTATAATAATCCCCTATCTTTTTTGTAACAAATCCACCAATATATCCTACAGACATTTTATCCACCGGTGAATATCTTTTCATTGTTTCTACTGCGTATTCATTGCACTGGGCAAGTTCAGTTTTGTTATTGCTTTGTTGTGTGATAAATTCTTCGACTCTTGTAATTAGGTTAACACTGTTATCATCTTTACAATTTGCTCCAATGGAATGAACTGTTACTAAATTATTTACTAGCAGAGTTCGGTAAGAATTGACGAAAGAATTTGCTCCTGGATTTTCATTTGGTCCACAATGTTGACGGATTTTAACAAAAAAGTTCTCTAAAGAATCTTGATTAAAAGTCCTGGGCGTAAAGAATGACATATTATCCCCTTGCAGCAAATCTTTCACCAATAATTCCATACCTTTGAGAGTAATAATCCAGTTTTTTAATGACGGCGGAATAAATCTTTCTGTAGTACCTTCCTTCTGAAAATACATTTTTGATAAATTCTTCCTTGCTTCCTTCCAAAATATCAGGTGAGGTGAGGTTTTAGAAACTGCACATCTTAGTGTTTTTCCGTTCTTCGGATGTAATGTTTGCCCATTACAGCTGTCAAATAATTGATCCCAAAAATGTATGACTTGAGAAGTTTCTTTTGCTCGCTTTTCCAAAAATGTTCCATCTTCAGCTTGAAGTGACGTTCTTACAAAAAGTCCAATTGCTGAAGCTACTGTGTGACTAAGCACTTGGGTTGCATGTGCCACCTTCATTTTAGACATTTTATGCTTATACATATGTTTATCGTTCAGTTTTGGCATGACTCGAAGTTCTCCGCTGTGGTTGTCTATATTGTATGCCTGCTGTATCTCTTTCCACTTGCACGTAAACTTTTCATCATTTCCTTTCTCCCATATTAAATTTCTTGTTAAGAGGTTGTTGCGAATTCCTTTAATTAAATGCGGAGTATCGTAGAGCGGTATAATCTTCTTTCCATTTACGTTGAAGGTGAAATCTTCTTGTGCTTCTCCCTTTCTGAGAGCTTCTTCTGCTGATCGTTTGTGTAAATAATTAATAGCAGCCACATTTGACGGTCCTTGATCACAAATTGTTGATACTACACGTAATCCACATTCTTGACATTTGACAATGACGTCTTTTATGGTCCGTACCAAATCAATTGTTTTCATGCCGGTTGCAGAAAATCCATAAAATACAGGTTGCTTCCATTTTTTAGTTATACCTTTTGTCATGAAGACAGTAACACTGCTAGCGATTAAGTTTGACGTTTTTTCTCCAAAGTGTTGAAAACCCATTACATTGCCTGTATGAATATTCATTTGTAAATGTGGTTGTATTGACATTTCATCAAATAACAATATACAATTTTTCTCGTGGTCTTGTACTTTTACAACACTTTCTTTTAAATTATTAAATATGACATCATTGAATCCTGGCATTACCGGTACTTGCTTTAACATTCTCATTACTGTATTCTTTGATGGCATACTAAAAATTTTAGAAAGCAACCTGTACATTTTGGGACTTTGCTTGTAAAATGTTACACCTAACACTTTATCTTTAAGAGAAAATCTTCTTCCGTTAGGGTGTTGTCTCTCCAAATTTAGTTGGCCTGTTACAAATTGTTTCATTATAGGATTTATGTCTAATGTGGCCATATTAATTATTTCACTCCTAGAAATACTTTCGTATGTATCCAGCCGTTTTCTTAGGGTGCGCTGTTTCCTTCTAAGTATCCAATTAGTCCTTTTTAGACGAGTAGCTCTCTTGTATATTTTCTTTGCTTTTGGTGTTAGGTTTCCACTTTGACCAATTCCCTGTAATAATGGTGATGGCGTAACTGACAGCATCTCTTCGTTTTCATTTTCTTTAGTCATGGCGTTTGTTTTTTCTGCAAGAAATAAGGGAACATCGTCCAGTAGTGCATCGGGCTCGTCAATTAAAAACTCTTCGTTGTCATCAACTGTTTCTTGTACAGTCTCCTGACGTTTTGGTAAAAATAATGTCGGAATAGCGTTTAACAATATGAAGTTGTTACTTCCACAATACTTCTTCGCAAAATGAATGTGAGAGATTTGTTTCGTTGCATAAATCCTATCCGGACCTAAATTCCTTAATTCTTCATTATCACAAGCATCAACCCATATTTGGAATCTTGTCATATCCTTTTGTGAATTTGGAAATTGATGCCTGGGTGAAGTTTTATATTCACATTTTTTAACCATACAAGTACGGTATATAGGCATTTTTTTATTAATTTCACACACTCACACAATATATAACACAAAAACACAAACTATACTAGCACTAAGGACTTAAAACTGTGTATTAATAATATAAAACAAGACTACAAACAAACCTTATGTAATAAAGAAAATTAAAAAATGACTAACCTTTATTAACTTACACCACCGCTGATATCTGGGAAATCGCAATGAAGACACAAATAAACGTTTGAGAATACTTTCAATCGAATAATTTGCTAATAATTGCAAAATAATGCTATTGCAGTGATTATAACCTACAAAATGCAAATATAATCTCTCTCAACAACAACAAAGAATGAGCCGAATCATAGAAAACTAATATCCGAATGAGCGGAAATATCTAGATGTTACATTTTCTATGGAGCATATGGCGGGACATTAAAATCCTTCAAATCTAGTACTGGATGCGCCACCTGCTGGTCCTTTCCTCAACTATTTTTATAATATAAACAAGTCCGTAAGAGTGAACCGACCCTGAGATGCACCATCCCGGGCTCAGGGTGGCTAGCGAGTCTGTGTACTAGAGAAGTCAAAGTTGAAATGTTAATTTTTTAGAGTACTGAAATTTAAAATTTAAATTTATGAAGTAATTAAATAAATATTTAATAATTAAAAATGTTTAAATTTTTAAAAATATATCATCTGTACTATTTCTTTCGATAGTTTTAAATTTATAAACTTATTTATCCCGCCTGAATCTCTTGCGAGTATTTATAAAACGGTGCGGTCCGCGAACCGGTACGGATTCTCATCGTGTATAATTTCGGACGGGGCCGGTTCGGAAAAAAGTACCGGTTCGTAGACCGGTTTGCATCCCTGATTTTTTTATAATCTACAACTTTTATTAAAAATATTTTTTATATAATCATTATTAAAGAAATTTCCAAAATAATCGTAAAAGCAAACTACCCCTTCCGGTTTCCACATTTTCACCGAAAAGCTTTTCCTATCCTAGAATTGCAATAAAAAGTTTAAGTTTATAGTATCATCTTAACATCTCGATCGGTTTAGTATGTTCAATGGTGACAGACAGACCTTTTTCAAAAATGGTCTTAATCAATTTGGGAGACTTTAAAATGGATATATCCACTAACATTTGTGATTTGAAAATTCAATACTTTCCCTTTAGTTTAAATATGGGCAAAAATGAAAAATTAAAATTGTGGAGAAAAATGAGCAAAATGATATAAAAAATAGGGACTGATCGCGCCGCAAAGGAAAGAGATCTAGAAAGCTTCTCACGGAGCGGCGAAACCCCTTCAATGGGTAAAGCCACTATATATATATTAATACCAATTATTTAATTTTCTCATTATAATTAAGAAGAACTATAAAAATAGAACAAACTCACTTGCAAGATAATCGAGTTATAAAGTTTCTAATAACAACAAATAGGTATTTGCATGAATGCTTTGAAATGTACGTTATGTTTCACGAGTACGGGGCATAATATATTGACGTATATTAAATTTTGTAAATGACGGCTTTCATTAGTAACTTCTGTTAAACTAATTTAAGTTCTCAAAGCACTAATATTAAACATGGCGAGTGTATAATTACATTATGATATATTTAATAATAGTTAACGAACTATTCACTGCGCATAATAACCGTAACGAATATGAATATACAAGGATTTCCCGGCTTTTTGTTTAGACACAAAATACAAGGAAAATATTATTGTTCTATCTGTAAATTCAGTTCTGAAATGAACTGATTTTATTAAATTATTATAACTCATTTAAAGTTGCACTTATAATAAAATATTATAGATTATGAATTACGTTTCATTTAGCTATTAATCCATTCATAATGGTCACTTTGTGTACGAAATGTAGATATAGAAGAAACATTAAAGTGTGGAGGAAGGTTATTAGTGCTTTATTTATCAAATATTATTTACGTTTGATTGGTTACTTATAAACATAAATAAGACACTTAAACTTTGTTTGTATAACTGACAACTTTAACTTGTCATTATCAGACTACAAGTAGTTAAAGTTGTCGAAACTATAGTCACAATAAAAAAACCTCAGTTATACAAAGTTTAAGTATCTTATTTATGTTAATAATGATGTATAACGAAGTAGAAGCTTCAACAGTTAACAGTTCGGTTACTTATAGTGTATTTCTTGTTTTAAAAATCTATTATACAAAGAGTTTTATGTAACACCGAACATTTTCACAACGAGAATTTTTCTTTAAAGTATCCATATGCATACGTTGCACATTTTCCGATGCTCGGTTTTTTAAAAGAATCCAATTTGAAGCTTTAAGCGAGTGTTTTCCACTCCCAGGCTAAGCATGAAGTAAAATTTTGAGTTTAGAAAAGCCTGAAAATTTGGTATGGTCACGTAGCGCGAAGCGCGGAGCGGCCAAACCAAATTTTCAGGCTTTTCTAAACTCGAAATTTTACTTCATGCGCCACCGGTACAAAACACTGATTCAATGTAAAGTTTAGCGGCGTGTCTTAAACTTCGTAATATGTCAGTGTTTTGTACCAGTGGCGCATGAAGTAAAATTTTTATATAAATCGAAGAAAATCTTAAAATATTGACAAGTTGGAAATTTAGAAATATTCAAAATGTGACGAACATTATATAAAATGACAAAAATCTTGGTATATTGAAAAATTGATGAAAATTTTAGATATTGTCAATAATAGTTTCTGATAGGAAAAAGAAGCAAACCAAACCACCAGTCATAATTGCAGCTGGAGTATCTGACTTCGGGTTTCAGTCATGTTCAATTAAGAAAAAGTGGCTACATATTTATAGGGTTCAACCAAATGTAGATCCAAAAGCTATTGCTAGCCACGCAAAGAAGATATTAGGCGTAAATGCTGATGTCAAATGCTTCAGACTGGTGAGCTCCGATCAGTCATCATCGTTCAAAATTGGTGTTGATGAACCTCATTTTAATACATTACTTGATGCGTCGAAATAGCCGCAGGGTATCGCAATTAAGGAATTTGTCCTTCTTCGTCATCATCATCAACAGCATTTTCGAATAGAGAAGCCGTGTGTAAGCCCAAGTTAGTTACTACTAATGGATTTGGTCTATCTGTATTCTACCAAAATGTTAGTGGGTTAAGGACAAAATTATTTGAATTTTATAATGCTGTTTTGGCGAATGACTTTGATGTCATATGTATTTCTGAATCATGGTTACATTCCGATATACGAGATAACGAAGTTATCGATAACCGATATATTATATATCGCGGTGATCGTGACAATATCACATCAACTAGTTCAAGAGACGGCGGCGTCTTTATTGGAGTGAATAGGAGGTTAAGCTCTTCTCTAGTTACTGTGGATTCCGAAAATCGTGAAGAGATTTGGGTGTCTATCAACGGCCAGACCATTATTGGCTGTGTCTACATTCCTCCACGATCAGCTGCTGAGATATATGCTGGACATATTAGTGCATTATCCGAAATCATTGATCGATACTCGGAGTCCAGCATGCTCTTGCTTGGGGATTACAATCTACCGGAAGTGAAGTGGATCATCGAGGATGAATTTATTGGATATTTTCCAACAAATACGGTTAGTGAAAGTGCCCGTCTTTTATGCGATGGTGTTATGAGTGGTAATATTTTGGATCTTGCTTTTTCTAATGTTCCCACTGTAAATTGTTCTATCTCTGATCCATTAGTGAAGTGTGACATTTATCATCCTTCGTTACTAGTAGATTTTAGTGTTCCTAGCAGTTTATCACCATTAGATGAATCATTTCACTATGATTTCTGTAATGCTGATATTGTAGGTATATGTAATTATATTGGCAGCTATGACTGGGTAAATATGTTTAAGAGTACTTCGATAGAATATGACATTGATATAAACGAAAGCGATCAACATCGCATTTTCCTAGTTGGTTCTTGAAATTTCTAACAAGTTTAATTAAAGAAAAGCGAACAGCTCACAGAAATTTTAAACGGTCAGGCTCTAGGAATGACTACTCAAATTTTTCTAATTTACGTGCTGTCTGCAAAGATGCTATTGTTAAGGATCACATAAGTTATATCGAGGATGTTGAGAGGAGTATACCTTATGATATCAATATATTTTGGAAATATTGTAAATCTAAAAATGGCAGTGGTAGAGGTCTTCCATCCAGTATGGCATATGGAACGCTGGTCGCAAACTCGGATAATTGCATCGCGGATCTATTTGCAGACTATTTTCAGAAATCATATTCATGTCCAACTGCCATTGGTCCTGAAGCTAGTGAGTTCAGTGACCTAATATTTAATAACTTACATTTAGTGAAACAGATATTATGGAATGTCTATCTGAAATTGAAAATGGTATTTAATCGTTCTCTAGGAGATGGATTCTTCCCATCTCTTTGGAAGCGATGCTATACTGTCCCGGTCTTTAAATCAGGCATAAAGACATGTGTTGACAATTACAGAGCGATAGTTATTCAATCATGTTTTCCTAAATTATTAGATAAGTTGGTTGCGAAGTATATGTTAAACATTTTTAAGCCACTTTTATCTGAGCAACAACATGGATTCTTTCCATCAAGATCTACTGCTTCCAACTTGTTTGTATACTCCAATTTCATTACCAACGCGATGGAGGAAGGGGCAGTGATAGACTCGATCTATACCGACTTTAGTAAGGCGTTTGACAGAGTTAGCCACTGTAGGCTTTTATACAAACTCCGAATGTGTGGTGTTGCTGGGTCCATGATTGAGTGGCTCCGGTCGTTCATAAGTTGTAGACAACATGTGGTGAAAATAAATGATGCAGTTTCTGGTTCTTTAATAAATGCAACTTCAGGTGTGCCCCAGGGTTCTCACCTTGGGCCATTGCTATTTCTCATCTTTATCAATGATTATTGGTAAAGAAATTCAATCAAATTTTTTGCTTAATGCAGATGATATGAAGCTGTATCGTAAAATCACCAGCAGTGATGATTGTCGCATCCTGCAAAATGATCTGGATCAGCTTATTAGATGGTGCTCCAGTAATGATTTGCATCTGATCACAACTAAATGCAAACATATACGTTTTTCAAGAAAACAACTGATCTATTTACCGGCTATCTATTTTCTAGATAGTAATCCTTTAGAGAGGGTTTATACAATCAATGATTTAGGCGTTCTACTTGACAGTAAACTTCAATTTCATGAGCACTTAGATTTAGTTATTGCAAAAGCTTTCCAAAGAATTGGTTTTATACGGCAAATTGTTATTACTATACATTTCAAATCTATCCGTACTTTAATGACATTATACTCCACCTTAGTCAGACCAATTCTAGACTATTGCTGCATAATTTGGTCACCGCACTACCAATGTCACATAGATAGATTAGAACGTGTTTAACGTAAAATGATAAAACTCATTTGCTACCGGTCAAATTCAATTGAAAAAACGTTTAAAACACACATTTGTTTCGTGCTCCATAAGATTATTGTTTTTAAGGAGGACATACTTGCTGTATTTATATCAAATTTTGCACACATTAAGTTAAATAAGTGATTATTGTTGTGCGAAAAAGTGGTGTTTATCCGGCTTGCGGATCATGAGATTCAAGAGATTTAGCAGTAAGTGGCTTTAACCTTGTCTTTTACATTGATACCTGAGCCGCTCAGGCTGAGCGTACAAAAAAACTTTTTATTTTGATATCATTGTGTTATTGACCCCAGTGATTAATTTCTACATATACTATTTTATTTTATATTATTAATTATAATTTTAATTTTATTATTGCACATTAACATTTTCAAACCTTTGTTTTCATTCTGTTATCCCTACCGTAGCGAACCCTATGTGTATCTGTTAGTCACCCCTGACACGCTCCTGGGGTGTGAAAAGTGTATCCTCGTCTTTCTTTGTTTATTTGTTTTTGTTTATATTTTATATTTTAAAAATTGTTTTAATCATTGGCATAAAATAAAATTTATACCAATAAAGATGAAATGCTCACGCTGTAAAAATCCTTTAGTACAATTGGGGGTTACTTGTTACACAATTTAAGAACTTTGCCGACTTATCTAGTACTTCTGATAAGATCGCACAATGTCCTCACTGTAATAAAAAACGATCAACGAATGGTGATGATTGCAATAATAAAACCGATAAACTTGAAACTGATGATGGTGTTTTTTCTAACGAAACAATAAATTATGTGATAGAACCTCCCTCTATGTTATATAATATTATAGTGACATTGAAGGATGAAATTCTATCAATGAGAACAGAAATATCCCAGTTAAAGGACTTACAGAAGGATTTAATGAATCAAATTATATCAACAAACTTTGTTAATATAAAAAAAGATTTATTAGAGAGCATAGATAAACTTACTTTTGATAATAAATCCTCTTCACAAACAAAAACTGATTTAAATGTTTTCTTACCAGACGCTGTACACAACTCTGCTAAACATAACTCTGCGTTATTAGCTGCTCCACAATTACTGCAGAAAAATAACGTTATTCAAGATTGCACTAACATTTATAACACCGATATTAATAAAACTGATTGTACTACTATTTTGCATCAAGACAATCCTGATTATCCATCAACATCTGCTCTTTCGGTAAACGTTAAACAGAATAATCGTTCCAATACTCTTGCAACAAGTGATAATATTGGGAATGAAACAATCCAAAACAAATACAGAAATAAAAAGCGTAGTACAAATAAACAGCCTATTACATCTTCAGAAACTAGTCTTGTACATCCAATATCATTTAATTTTACTTCGAGCCAAGAAGCACGCAAGTGGGTTTACATATCTAGAGTAAACTCAAATACGACAATAAAAACAATTCAAGATCATATAAAAGCTATTACTAAATCTAATTCTGAACCAAAGTGTTATCAGTTGTTTAAAGATGGTATTTCTGCTTCCTTTAAAGTTGGCGTAAAGGAATCAAATTTTGCAATTGTTTTAAACGCAGATTTATGGCCAGTTGGTATATCCGTAAAGGAATTTAAGTTTATTAAAAAGCAAAGACAATCTAAGGATTTTCAAAAAACTTCAGCAATCATAACAACAAAGTAGAACTGTCCATATATTATCAAAATACGAGAGGTTTGCGAACAAAACTTACTCAATTTCATAATTCAGTTTTATTAGAAGATTACGATATTGTCGCAATTATTGAATCATGGCTCCATAGCGATATACATGACTTTGAGATTATTGATAAGCGTTATTCTATTTATAGATTAGACAGAAACCCCAATACCAGTAATAAAATTCTAGGAGGGGAAGTTTTTCTTGCTATAAAAAATAGCTTGCAGTCCCACCCCATAAACGTCAACTCTGGTAATAGAGAGGAGTTGTGGGTTGAGGTTAATTATAAAAACAAAAAAATTATAATCAGTGTCCTATATATTCCACCAAATAGCACATCCACTGTTTATAAAGAGCATGTAAATGCGTGGAAAATATTTCTCAACAACATCCTGAGGCATCAATTTTACTGTTTGTCGACTACAATCTACCAAATATCAAATGGGATATGGATGAAGAATTTGGTTTAATTCCTTACGGTGTAACGACAGAGTCCGAACGTGCCACTTGCGATGTCCTAACTTCGTTGAACTTCATACAGTGTAACAACTGTGCAAATTTCAGGAATGTCATTTTAGACCTTATCTTCGCAAATTGTGATGTATCGTGTACTATATCGAATTCATTAGTTAGCTGTGATAATCATCATCCATCTTTATGTATAAATGTTAATTGTGAGTGTGACTATCTAAATGATGATCTGTCTGAACTAATATATAATTACAATAAAACTGATTATGCAAGCATTAAAGTCGAACTCGAAAATATAAAATGGTCCGATATCTTGTCTTCTGCGGACTTTAATACAACTACACAATAATATACGCGTTGATTGAAAAATATACGCCGATAATGAAACGTTTAAAATCAAATTTTCCAAGATGGTTTTCTAGTGAACTGATTTCATTAATTAAATCTAAAAGAAAAGCTCATTTTTGCTTTAAATTGAGTAAAAATGTTTACGATTATAGCATATTCTCAGATCTGCGTGAGCTATGTAAACTCAGGCAAGCAATCGATTATCAAAATTATATTGAACGTCTAGAATCAGATGTTAAATGTACAGGAAAATCATTTTGGAAGTTTATAAACAGTAAAAAGGATCAAAAAAATTGTTTTACATCTTTTACTAACTTTCAAAATAACCTAATAAATGTTGATTCATACACAGTTAAGGAAAGTGATATACAATCATGCTTAATTAACTTAAACAAAAATACCGTAGCTGGGCCGGATGAGATAAATGTTAACTTATTTCGTTTGTGTTCTGACGGGCTTGTAAAACCGCTAGCACATTTATTCAATCAATCACTGTCAACTGGCTGCTTTCCATCAAAATGGAAATCATCCTATGTGATTCCTTTGCATAAAAGTGGTAATAAGAACCTAGTAACAAATTATAGACCAATATCGATTCAGTCGATTATTTCTAAAGTGTTCGATAAAATTATGAGCGATTTTTTCATTGATTCATTTAGGTCTATCATTACTGATAATCAGCACGGTTTCTATCCATCAAGATCAACAACATCAAATTTATTTATATATAATGCTTACATTGCAGAAGCCTTACATAAAGGTAAAGAAGTTGACTCTATTTACACCGACTTTCGTAAGGCCTTCGATCGTGTAAACCATAAACGATTACTTATTAAATTAAGAGCGTATGGCCTCTCAGGAATGCTTGCCTGTTGGATAGAATCCTGTGTATCAAATAGTATACAGATTGTCAGGTTTGATAAACATTTATCTTATCCTATTGACATATCCTCAGGTGTCCCACAAGGGTCCCATCTGGGGCCCATTCTATATTCTCTCTTCGTTAATGACATAGGGGATAGCTTCCAGAGCTCCTACTTGCTATTTGCAGATGACCTAAAATTATTTCGAAAGGTCTCGGTTTTAGCGATTGTGTGGCTCTACAGAGAGAATTAACAGTCCTTGAAAGCTGGTGTAGAGATAACTCTATGAGCCTAAATATTAGTAAATGCAAAAGCATAAGGTTTAGCTGGAAGACAACTAACAGTATTTATTTCACATACATGAAAAATAATATAGTATTGGATAAGGTATCCGAAATTAAAGATCTCGGGGTCATATTTGATCGAAAGTTTCAGTTTAATGCTCATATCGATTCTGTTGTAAACCGCTCTCTAAAACTTATTGGATTTGTCAAAAGGGCTACAAGAGACTTTAGCGACTCTCGTAGTATACTACGTTTATATTCATCAATGGTCCGGAGTATTCTAGATTATTGTTGTATTATTTGGTCGCCGGCACAAAATATACAGTGCGAACGTCTAGAGCGGGTGCAAAGAATATTCATTAAATATATTTGCTAAAAATCCAATATTTTCTATTCGAGCAACAATTATGATTACTTGCAAAGCTACTTTGGCTTACAGTCTGTAGCAAATAGGCGTATATTTTTTGAAGTATGTTTTAGCTACAACATTCTTAACAACAAAATTGATTGCATACAATTAACCAATTTATTTATGAATATTTATGTACCTCGGTACAACACTCGTGATAAGCTATTGTTAGCTCCTATGTGGAGACGAACTAATGTAACATTTAATAGTTCTTTAAACAGAATGATTGCACATACTAACTCATTGCACGCTAACATAGATTTTTTCGTTATATCTAAACGATCTTTTAAACATAATTTGCGAAAATTTTTATTTTAATTAATATTTATTGTAATTTAACTTTAATGTGACAATATTGTATTTCATCTTATCATTTTAAATGTAGTTAACTGGTATCCGTAAATAAAGAATATATATATATATATATATATATATATATAAACCTTTCGTACGATAGTAATAATTATGACCTACTTCGTACATATCTCGGTTTGTTGTATCTTAAAAAAACGAAGGATTTATTTTATGCTATGCTTTGCATATCGTGTACTGAATGGACTGATACTTTGCCCATCCAAATTGTCGTCTATTGGCATTAACGTTCCAGTTCGCTCAACCAGACAACAAAAACTTCTTGCTGACGTACACCACTTTACTGTGTATGGCTATAACAGCCCACAAAACAAGGCAATAGATTTTTTACATGTAACTTCTGTTTCTGAGTGTGTTGATTCGTGAATTTTTTGTTTGTTATTGTATTGTTTTGTGATTATTATGTATATATTGTTGTATTTTTTAATGTTCTCCCGTAATAAAGAATTAAGAATAATGTCTAAATATTTAAAACCTCGCAAGAATGCTATAAATTCTTGAAAATCTCAAAATATCGAAAACCTGAAGAATGATTTAATATCTGAATAGAATTAATTGTACAACTTGATTATAACATAAGCAATACATTTTATTTTTATATTGATTAAACATGCTATTTGTATTTTTTATTTACTTTTATTTGTAGCTTTTTTTAAAATAACCTTATTTTTTAATTTTGTAAATTTTAACTTATATGAATTTTTACAATTAGAAGTATTTGCGTTAATGTTTTAAGATTTTATATTTAAAATAAAAATTATAATAATTTAATTATTTAAGATTGAATAATTTCTTTCACATTTTTTTCTGTTTGTTTTGAAGTTTTGCTAATCGAAAATACTGAAACCGGATTAATCGAATAAAAAAAAATGGTGATGTGTCCATCATAGTACTTTCCCCCGTAAATTGCGTATTAAATCACTTTTAAAATATTTGTAGCATTATTATTTTCAAAATGTCTTTAACTTTTTGATAACTACAACTTTTATTTGAAAATTGTTCAATTGGATCAACACATACTGACACAAACCAATGACTGGATAAAAAACACTATTGAATATCTCAAAAACTAAGAGTGCTATGACAAAAAGTGAAGATACAAAAAATCTTTAATATTTTATTACCTACAACTTTTATTTGAAACATTTTCCAATTGTATCAACACACGCACTGACAC
Organism: Philonthus cognatus; assembly: GCA_932526585.2. Taxonomy (NCBI): domain Eukaryota; kingdom Metazoa; phylum Arthropoda; class Insecta; order Coleoptera; family Staphylinidae; genus Philonthus; species Philonthus cognatus. Next base: position 18,728,740 of record OW052244.1, on the reverse strand, counting down.
AAATCAATGACTAGATAAAAAACACTATTTATTAAATATCTCAAAAACTAAGAGTGCTATGACAAAAAGTGAATCCACAAAAAATCTTTAGTTTTTCATTTCCTACAACTTTTATTTGAAACATTTTTCAATTGTATCGACACATACACTGTCACACACCAATAACCAGATAAAACACACAACTTTTGAAATATCTCAAAAACTAAGAGTGCTATGACAAAAAGTAAGTGAATAATACATCTTCATTTTGTTATTATCTACAACTTTTATTTGAAAGAATTTTTTGTTTGATAAACATTTATTGAAAAAATCTGAAAAACGCTAAGAGTAAAGTACCACTTCCGGTTTTCCGATTTTCACCAAAAGCTTTTCAGTTCTTCCGATTGTAACAAAAAGCTTAAGTTTCAAGTTTCATTTCGATATCTTTAGCGGTTTTTGCAGTACAGCGCACACAGCCACACACACAGACAGACAGACATTTTTCAAAAATGGTCTTATTCGACTCAGGGGACCTCAAAACGGATATTTCCGCTAAAATTTTTGATTCGAAAATGTTCACGAAAACAATACTTTCCCTTTGTATTACATACGGGGGAAAGTAAAAAAACCCAAATTCTTCATGAACAAAAACCAAGCTAGGACCCCTGATATCTTGTTATGCACCAACAATCTAAAACCCATAATACATTCAGTCCATTTAATCAACAAATTATGCTCAGATTATCTTTCCATTTCATTTAAACTAAAAATCAAACAGAATCCTACGCAAACATTACCTGAATTTATTACCGATTACAAGCACGGAAACATACCTAAAATATCAAACGACATCCTACATTTTATCTCCACTCATCCTGACAGATTCCTCAACCACTCCCATTTTAAACAGCCTCCTTTCCAAATCAATCGACCGACACACCCCTAAAATTCCCAAACAACATTACAGGTACCCACTTCCTAAATTTATCCTAAGACTGATAAAATACAAAAGATAGCTATGCACAGACAACAGACAGTTAAAGCACGAACGAGTTAAAATAACATTTAACAGACTGAAGAAAGACATACAAAACCAGTAAATGGCTAGAGGCCTGTAATATTGTTAACGACTTGCACGGAGGAAAATAATCCTGAACTGAAATTAAAAAACTTAGCAAATACAAATGTTGTAGTAACATCTCTGAAATGACTGACCCAATGACAAACCAGAAACGTACAACAGACAAAGACATATCAGATATATTCGCTAGACATTACGAAAACACATACAAAACGACACAAGACAATTTCTATGACGACACTTTTTATACTGAAGTAAACTGCTGGTATAAAAACAAATTCCAATTTTGTAATACACCTCATATGCCTCCTCTTACAGATGACAACTAAGAACGAAGTATGTCTCTTCGTCCTAATTGTCATCTCTGCGAACTGTTACATAAAGGTAAAAAAACACCGCTCCTGGACATGACAAACTACATAGACAAATCCTAAAAGCTCTTCCTCACCCCATACATACATATATCCTGCAAATTTTTAATTACAACTATAGCGAACATACAGAGAGTTTTATGTAACAGCGAACATTTTCATCCAATACAATTTTACACTTTTTATTTTTAAGTTATGTGTAAATTGGGTTGCCCATATGACTATTAAAAATTGTAGCCAATCAATCGCAGATCATGCCTCAACTTGTACATACAGGGAGTTTTTCTTTCAAGTATACATGTCACAATTACAGCGTATATGCCGTGCATCTTTAGATACTAGTTGTTTTTAACAGACTTCAATTTGAAACTTAAAATGAGTGTGTTCCACTCCCAGACTAAGCATGAAGTAAAATTTCGAGTTTAGAAAAGCCTGCAAATTTGGTTTGGTCGCGTAGCGCGAAGCGCGGAGCGACCAAACCAAATTTTCAGGCTTTTCTAAACTCGAAATTTTACTTCATGCGCCACCGGTACAAAACACTGACATACTACGAAGTTTAAAACACACTGCTAAACTTTACATTGCATCAGTGTTTGGTTTGGCCGCTCCGCGCTACGCGACCGTACCAAATTTTCAATCTCTTCTAAACTCGAAATTTTACTTCATGCTTAGCCTGGTAGAGGAATACACTCGTTTAAAGCTTCAAATCTTTGAATAAACCGATCGTTCGGCAAATGCACAACGTATGCTTATGTATACTTACAAAATTCTGGTTATGAAAATGTTCGGTGTTACATAAAACTCTCTGTATATTCCTACCGGAATGGAAGCACGGTATTATTACCTGCGTCCACAAACCAAACACTGATCCCCTTCTCGTAAATAATTACCGTCCTATTATCCTCCTGCCCGTTCTTGGAAAGCTGTTTGAATCCTTATTAAAACAAAAAAATCCTCTCTTAAATAAAGAATCATATTCATATGTACCAATGCGGTTTTTTTTCCAAAACGTTCCACTTCACATTCTTTAGCTATCCTTACTTCCAATTGTCAAACTAGCCATCTAGAAGAAAAAAAGACTGCAGTGCTATTTCTGGACATAGCTAAGGCATTCAATGGCGTATGGTATAGGGGTCTTCTCTATAAGTGCAGTATCCTTAACATTCCGCTTCGCCTTATAAAGCTCATCCAAAAATTCCTTTTAAACCACTAACCACAAATCCGTATCCAAAAAACCCTATCATCTATTTTTCACCCAGAGCCATCCCCAAGGTTCCTCTCTATCCCCACTACTATATAATGTATTCTGTTACCACCTCTACAATCCTAACCCTAATTTCCCACTCAACTATCCTAACCTCAACCATATATTCCCTCCAAAACTTAATCAAAAAAAGCTCCGAATGGTTTTCCAAATGAAGACTCAAAATAAATCCTAATAAATCCCCACTGTTCCTACCCTACCACCGCACACTGGGCCAGATTACAAATTTACGACGACAAAAATAAAATTTTCAAATGTTTCAAAATTAACTAAAACCACTTAGTATGTATTCTATGATTATCGAGTCACAATACTACAAATAAACAATTGTGAAAAAACAATGCTATTCGTTGCGGGTACCTGTCAAACATCTCTCTTTCCACTCGGTTGACAGAAGTCGATGCAACGCTCAATATTTGACCTCCTAACTACGGCTGTTTCGCGTATGTGCTCAAAAGTTAAGACATTTTTAGGATGCAGAATTTTGCACCAAGTATGTATTTACTTGTACAATATCTTATTTGTAAAAAGTTTTAAACAATTAGGTTGTAAAATAAGTTTTGTTCAGGACTAACGTAAATGAAAAGAATCGCATAATAAACTGCTATACATTGATGTTTAAAAAAAGTTCCGCATAGTTCCGTCAAATTGTATATTTTGTAAGACACAACAAACATTGATGATTCCAGGGAAGCAATAAACCCATCCCCATATTTCCCCCTTTGTTAAAATTTAACCTTTTTTCAGGTACTCCTGATGACTATAATTTTCAAGAAAGAAAATTAAATAGGAATAACCTATTTTTAGTATTAAGAGATGAACATTTCTATCAGTTTTCGTCATTCAAGTGTAATGAACTATTAGTGCAATACGTGTTGGACAAGTTTGGTGTAAATGACCCAACTGACATTTTATTAAAACAAATAAAAGATGTCATAAAAGTGTTTGTGACCAAACTTTTGTCCAAATAGCGTAAATGTAAGTCTATGTACGAACGTTTCAACAATAACAACGTAAATTGGCTCAGTGTTGAGTTGAAAATCCCAGGCATACATTCACCTACAATGGCACAACCCATTGTTTCGAAGATGAGCCGAGGCAGGCCAAGAAAAATGTTTGAACTCAGTTCTGATCGCACCAAACAGAGAAAACTTAAGCCTCTTGTTTCAAATATAAGTTTAGAAAATCTATGTTCGGCTACAAAATCAAGTTTAGTGAAATCGGGCAAAAGAAGTGCGGCGAAGGTAATGGGGCTTGCATTAAGTGCAACTCCTAAACGTTTGAAAATGATGAAAAAGGCTCACGATTCATCGTCTTCTAAGGATGTAAGGCCATACAGTGCTGAAGAAGTATTAGGTCTCATAGTTGATCTTCATCTGACAAAAGAAGATTATAAAACGATGCGGCTAGGAGCAAAATCTAGAGGGGCTGATATATATCCATCATATCACGTGGTATCAGAAGCAAAACAAAAATGTTACCCATTTAATGTCAGAGTATCTGAGAACGAAGCTGTGGTGCCGTTACAGGATCTTTTAGACCATACTGTGCAAAGACTTGCACAAGTTCAGTCGCAAGTTATTATCGAAAACATGGGCGGCACTAAAAACACTCTTGAAATTATTTATAAGTGGGGTCTAGATGGCAGTGGAGGACACAGTATATATAAGCAAAACTTCACTAACAATACATTTTATGCGGATTCTAATATAATTTTATGTACAATTGTGCCCCTGGAATTATCCGAAAAGAATGAAAGTTATATAAAAAAAAATATATTGGAAAAATCACACCGCTTCTTCCACCAGATACTGCCGTCCAATTTCATTTAAATTAAAAAAGAAAATGGCGAAAATACGAAAGACGAATACGACGAAATTAAATATCAAATGAGCAATTTGCAGCCAACGAATATCACCCTGGGATACAAAACAATTCAGTTTAGGCATGTGCTCATTTGCACCATGTTAGACGGCAAAATAGTCAACGTCTTAAGTGAAACAAAAAGTACACAGGCGTGTAATGTATGCAAAGCCACGCCCACAATCATGAACGATTTAAAAAAGATTAAAGAAAGGGCCTGTGACGAAAGCTCATATAAATTCGGTCTTTCTGTTTTGCATGCGTACCTGCGAAGCTTCGAATACTTTTTACACATAGCATATAAATTGGACATAAAGCAATGGCAAGCCAGAGGAAAGGAAGCACAAGAACAAGTTAAAGAGAGAAAGAATAAAATATGTCAGGATTTTTATAAAGAAATGGGTCTTGTTGTCGATTTACCAAAACAAGGTGGTGGTAACAGTAATGATGGGAACACGGAAGAAAATTTTTCAAAAACCCTGAAGTGAGTTCCCGGATCACAGGCTTAGATAAAAATTTGATTGAAAGAATTTCTAATATTCTTACTGTTATATCGTGTGGTCATTATATCAACGAAGGACTATTTAAAATATATTTTTTCAAGACCGCGGAGTTGGCGACCACACTTTATGGATGGTATAAAATGAGTGCAAGTGTCCATAAGTTATTGATGCATGGGGCTGACATAATAAAATCGCTTCCACTGCCTGTAGGTCTCCTCTCAGAAGACGTTATAGAAGCAACCCATAAAAGTTATAAACAGCTCAGACAGTACCACTCGAGGAAAACGTCAAGATTAGATACAAATACGGGCATTTTTAACTGGTTGCTTGTATCATCAGACCCTCTAATCAGTAGTTATAGAAAAAAAACCAAAGAGACGAAAAAACAATTGAATGAGGTAGTATTAGGAATGCTTCGAATGCCCAACTATCTCAATGAACAAACTTCACGAGAAACTACATATGCTGTGATCAGAGATAATGACGAAGAAAATAGTGATGATATTGATTCTGACTCCTCCTAAATTTGTTATTTTGCTAAAAAAAAAAAAAACCCAAATTTCATCATTTCTATAATAAATATACTTTTTCCAATATAAATTATTTTTAAATATGACGCGTTGATCTTGACCTATGAACCTGTAACACCTTATTTTCATTAAGCTACATTGAAAGAGCTTTATCGTCTACAGCGCCATCAATAGAGAACAGAAAAAAATGTTTTAGATAAAAAGTGTCTATTTCTTAATGTAGAATCTGATTCCGTAAAAAACGAGGGTTCCCTTTTAAAATTCTGAAGTTGCCCCTAGCCTCCATAACAGGGGGGGACTTGGAGGGATTGATATTTGAAGGGTTAGTTAGTTCAACTGCAACGATTAACTTTATATTTAAACCTTTTTTTCATACGACGCATAGATTTTGACTTATGGATCTGCAACACTTTATGTGAAACACCCTGTATATCTAATATAGATTAATTTTAACATTAAGATCATCAGGATGGCATCCTAAGGTAATATGTGAAGTAAAAAGATGTTTTTGAACAGCATTTTATTTTTGTCGTCGTAAATTTGTAATTCAGCCCAGTGTGCACCGGTTAACACCTAATTCCCCATCGATATCCATAAACAACACCATAATTCATCCTTCTACATGTATCCATTTCGATAACAAATTATCATTTAAGTAACACACATCAATAACTAAAACGAAGACAAATAAGAGAGCAAAATATTTCCGCTGCCTCACTTACAAAAATCAAGGAATAAATACAAATACGTGTGCGATTGTATACAAAATGATATGTCGCCCTATATTACAGTACTCCTCCATCCTGTACTTAAATCCCTCCAAATCCATCCTTAACAACCTCGAGGTTGCGGAGAGATCGTCCCTCCGTACTGACTCCGGCACCCCCAAAATCCTCTCTATAGTCCCCCAAACGTCCATCTCTACCAAACAACAAAAGTACTACCAATTAAAGATAGACTTCGATTCCTAACCGAGCTATTTGCATGTAACGATAATAATTATGATCTACTCAAACAAATGTGCATCCCCAGAAATTCTGACATTTCTCCTAAATTCAAAAAATAAAAAAATGTTTTGTAAATATTATTATTCAAATAATAAAGAATTAGGTATAAATATCAAATAAAAAATAAGATTTTTGAAAAAAATATTAATAAAATATTGAGGATTTATTTATGTTTATTATTTTTATTAATTTTTAAAATGTCGAAGAGTCGATGATTTACAAATGTAATGAAAAATCTGTTTTATTCTTATTTTTCCATTTTTAACAAATGTATTTGTTGTATAAATTAACGAAAACTATCAAGACTTTAAAAATTCATGAAAAGTGTCAACATTTTAAAAATCAACGAAAACTGTCCAAATTTTGAGAATGAACGAAGATTTAGGAAATTTATAGTAATCATAAATAATTTAAATATCGAAAGAAATCTTGAAATCTAATCAAAACCACCAAAAATGATATTAAAATTAAGAAAATTCAGGATATTCATAAAAACTGTAACAATTACAAAAATTGATAAACATTTCTAAAAACTGTCAACATCTTGTAGACCAATCAAAATTTAACATAAACATTAACATTTTGAAAATCAACGGAAATTTTATGAATACGAAAAACCGCGAATAATTTACAAATTAACAAAAATTTTGCAAAATTCATGGAATTTGTTAACATTTTTTAAGTTAACTCTCGAAAAAGGAGGAAAATCTTGGATATTCATGATGGAGTATTTTTTTTTTAATTAGTGATAATGATATAAATTCTGCTAACATCTAAAAATTAAAGAAAATCTTGAAAAGTCTTTATGAATCAACTAAAAACTTGAAAAAGTCATGGATTATTTTCTAATTATTTTCCAATCCCGGATTAAGCATGAAGTAAAATTTTGAGTTGAGAAAAGCCCAAAGAATTTGGATTTGGATTTGGCGCATTTGGTCCAAATCCAAATTCTGACTTTTCTCAGTTCTAAATTTTACTTCATGCGCCACGCGTATACCACACTGATTAGGTGTAAAGTTCAAAATATACTGCTCGTTTCATATTTAAATTTTCATTTGACTTTTAAAACCTTGGCAGTTTTCGTAAATGTATTAGATTTTCGTAATTTTGATGAAATTATCATGAGATTTTTAATATTTCCAGATTTTTGTCACTTTATAAAGTTTTCATGAGATTTTATAATAATAATTCCAACAGGAAACATTTCCCAATTGCAAGACAAAAACAAAACAAAAGCGTGGTAACATATAAAAATATATTAATAATTACATTACAATAATTCAATAACAATATAAATATTCAACGATTTATAAAATATTCGGATATATGTGTATACACATTAAATGCAAATTCTTTAATTATCTACAACTTTTCTTAACAATATTTTTTTATATGAACAATATTAAAGAAATGAAAAAATAAGCTAGGACTTGCGGTTTCTGCATTTTCACCATAAGTTGATCGGATACTACTATTGTAATAAAAAGCGTAAGTTTATAGCGTCATCTTAACAGCTCAATCGGTTTAGATTTTATCGTGGCGAAAGAAGGACAGAATTACAGAAGAACATCATTATTGAAAATTGGTTATAGTCAACTCATGGGACCTCAAAATGGATACTCCCCTAATTTTTTTAATTTGAAAATGTTGCGAAAATAATACTTTTCCTTTGTTTTGAATATGGAGAAAAGTAAAAACATACTTAGTTATTATTAATCCACCACAAGATTTAAATAAAATAAGGATTCAAATCTTCATTAATACTAGGAGTTTTTAAAATGGAAGTATTCGTATCAGAGCTAGGACGAATCCTCGTAAAAAGGATTCGAATCACGAATCCGAATCACCTAATATGATTCGAATCACGAATACTCGAATAAAGGATTTGTAAGAGCTGAATATGATTCGAATCAAAGATTCGAATCCTGGTTTTTCGAATCACGAATACAAATCCTTTAAGAATAAATTTGATTTTATTATTTTTTTCAACCATTTATATAAAAATATCGTAACCAGTTGTTTTAACAAAAATATTTAAATTATTATTATTATTAACACTGAACATCGTTGATAACAGACCAATCATCTGATTCCCTGTTACTCTGATTAAAGATGTATTTGTGTGTTTCTGAACTTCACTTCAAATCAGTGTTTTGTACGCGTGGCGCATGAAGTAAAATTTCGAGTTTAGAAAAGCCCGAAAATTTGTCTCGGATCGCTGCGCGACCCTCGACAAATTTTCACGGGGCTTTTCTAAACTCGAAATTTTACTTCATGCTCTCTGGGAGTGGAAAACACTTGTTTAAAGCTTTAAATTGAACTCTATTATAAAATCGACGAATGCCTCAAAATTGCGTAGATAAAAAATTCACTGAATATCGTTAAAACCGGGAACGTCAGAGAAAAGTCATGAAATTATATATAAATTGACCAAAACACTAACAAAAAAGCCATATGACATTAATATATTTGTCGAAATCAGCAGGCAAATTACAAAACACATAAAAAATTATAAAATTAACTTAAATTTTGACAAAAACAATGAAAACAATTTAACAAAATAGAGGTTTCCCACAGGCCAAGGAAAAAATCTTAGATCAGGGAAATGTCGGAAAAATTTAACATTACAGATTGTTTCTACCATGTTAGTTTTACTTCAAAAAATATTAAACATAATTTTGAAAACTAGAATATTATCTTTAAAAACATTTTTAGTCATTTAATGTTCTTTTCAAAGCCCTCTCCCTGTGGGTCTTTTTGAAATTTCGCATTTACCACAATAAACCACAAACCTTTCAAGTCTTGAAAGCCAACATTGAAGAAGAAATTACCAATTTGGAGCCAGATGTTTTACGAACAACAATTCAAAATGCTATAAAACGAGCACAATCAACATCAACTCAGGAGATGGTCATTTGACCGATATCATTTTTTTAACTTTAAATTATTAATTTTACAGCTTTAAATTAAGTTTCAGTCAAAACATTGCCCATTTTTTTCATTTCTAATAAAATAGCAGCCAATTCATAATATGACATTACTTTTGCCTTATATTACACGAGACAAAAAGTTTATATCTTAGAAAATGTTAATTTTTGTTTTTTAACATAGATTTACTATCCTTGTTTGCGCATGAAGTAAAATATAGAGTTTAAAAAATTCTGATAATATGGTTTGGTTGCGTAGCGAAACTGATAAAGCACCTCAATATTGTGAAATTGAAAATATACTGGTTTTTACTTATTATGTTTGAATTTCATAGCAAATTTGGTTTGATTTTATTATAAACATCTATGTCCCGAGAAATACAGGGAGTTTTTCTGATGTCAATGTAATTAAACTAACAAGGTCGGCTCGGTTTTAAATTAAGACAACCTTATACACTAACCACAAGTTAGTGACGTCACGCGTGGAAGTCCTCACGTGACGTCCACAATCAAGGTAATTAAACAATACAAGGTCGGCTCGGTTTAAATCAAGACACACTTACTTACACACCTTGATTGATGTCGTCACGCGTGGAAATCCGTACGTGACGTCAAAACCAAGATCATTTCTATGTAAGGTTGTCTCGATTTAAACCGAGCCGACCTTATCACGCTCGGAAATCCTCACATGACGTCAAAATCAAAGTCATTACTATATAAGGTCGACTCGGTTTAAACTGAGACAGTCTTGTATAAGGCTGTTTTCATTTAAACGAGTGTTTTTCACTCCTAGACCAAGCATGAAGTAAAATTTCGAGTTTAGAAAAGCCCCGTGAAAATTTGTCGAGGGTCGCGCAGCGACCCGAGACAAATTTTCTGGGCTTTTCTAAACTCGAAATTTTACTTCATGCGCCACGCGTATAAAACAGTGATTTAACGAGAAATTTAAAAACACACAAAAGGCATTTTTCATGTTAATCCTCACAATTAATTCGGATTATTTTTGACGATTCAAATCCTTTTGTAAGTATTCGAATCCTTTTATAAATATTAGAATCCTTTTATAAATATTCGAATCCTTTCATAAGTATTCGAATCTTTTTATATGGATTCGAATCACCCACATTTGGATTCGAATATGAATCCTTTTAAAAACATGTAACGAATCCGGATCACGAATCCAGTTCAACTAAAGTATTCGAATGCCTCTTTTGAATCCCCTAAAAGGATTTGAATCCAGGATTCGAACCCCGAATGATTCGAATCCTGCCCAGCTCTGATTCGTATATATATTCAAAAATGTATTCAAATGCGAATATTGGAATATTTAAAATATTCAAATATTTGAATAATTTCAATATGTTTTTGAATGAATATTCGAATACACAAACATTAAAAATTCCCAGATTTATTTTGAACTTTACTTTAATCCAGTTTTTATACGCGTGGCTCATGAAGTAAAATTTCTAGTTTAGAAAAGCCTAAAAATTTGGTTCGATCGTGTAGCGCTACGCGCTACGCTACCAAACCAAATTTTCAGGATTTTCTAAACTCTAAATTTTACTTTATGCTTAACCAAGGAGTGGAAACACTCGTTAGAAACTTCAAATCGAACGCTTTTATGAAATCAACGAACTGCTGAAAATGTACAGCCATAGAAACACTGTAAATTTGTCAATCTTGAAAATGCCATTAAATATGTCGAAACTCGAGTCGTAGATTATTAAAATAAAGTGGAAAAATTGAAACACGTCTCAGTATTGATTAATTACAGCGTATATTTATGCGAATCTAAATGTAATAATAATAATTAATTTATCAGCAATCAACACGGGAGTTATACATTTATAATATAAATACATTATACAACTAAATATTAATATTTATTTACAGAAATTAAAAATAAAAACTGCTGTTTATAGAGTGTATATCATACATTTGATAGAAAATATCCCTTAGACAAAAAACCAAATAAAGAGAAAAAAAAAGTTGATCCCGCATATAAATCTGAAATTATACATAAAAGGAAAATCGATGCAGCGGAATTGCAAATACAAAATATCGCCTCTCTTTTTTTCCGTATCTATAATGGAGATAACCCAATTCTATTGTTTCTTCACCGTATTTACGACCCATTGTTTATGTTTTACATGTCTTGCCTAGTAATATGTATATAATTTTATTTATTCAATTGAATAAATCTCTCTCCTCTCTCTCTATCCCTATGGAATTGATATCGTATGGCGGCTGTTGGTAATAATGGAAGGCATGTCATTGTACTAAGTAACAACTACTGTTTCTTCTTGTGTGCAATTATATATCAAACCGGTTAGTGTGGGGTGTACAGCATGTATATGAAGCTGTATGTATTGAGAATGGAGTTATTTAAATGCATGAGACAGGTGTGTTGCTGTTTATTTATAGTTTTTAATATTGTATTTTTAATGGTTATTTAACGATCTAGTGTATTAATAAAGGCGATTAATAATCAAGATATTTAAATGCAAGCCTGCTAGCCAATGAAATTATTAATTGCTTATTAATATATCTGAACAAAATTTAACGTTTTGCACAACTATCAACATGGTTTTAGGAATAATTGCTCGAGAGAAACAGCCGCAATTAATTTAGTAAAAAATATTACCGATAAACTAAATATCAATCAAAAAGTAGTTGTCATATATTTTGATCTAAAATGTGCGTTCGACACTGTAAATCACGAGTATTCGCTATATAAACTAGATTTAATGGAAATTAGGGGCAATGTTAACAAATTGTTAAAATCGTACCTGACAAACCGCAGTTTTAAAGCTAAAATAAATGTGTCCCTCAAGACAGTGTAATTGGTGCATTATTATTTATTGTCTTTTTCAATGATCTGCCAAATTTCATAACTTAGGATAAGGTACTAATGTACGCTGATGATACCTGCATAACCGTATCCAGTCCTGATTATGAATCATTAAATATAAACATTTGTAATGTGCTCCATGATTTTGATGATTAGTGTTATAAAAATCAATTAATAATTAGTTACCTAAAACTGTGTGCGCTGAATATTTAACATAACAAGCCAAGTCCTACGAAAATGTTGATATCATATTGAATAAACATAAAGTATCCATTCAAAAAACCTCTAAATTCCTTGGAATAACTGTAGAGTCAATTTATCCTAAGAAGATCACATATCAAATGTTTGTTCCAAGTTGAATGGAATATGTTTTGCTATACGATTGCTTAAAATGTATTATAACAGAAAATGTCTGCTCCAAGCATATTATGGCTTATTCTATAGTAGGCTTAGTTATATAATCACTACATGGAGTTTTGCAAGTGATATAAATCGCTTGTTTATTATACAGAAGCGTGTACTTAGAATAACTTTTAATATAAAGAGTCTCGACACACGTAAACCAGTTTTTATCAATAATAAGTTATTAACCATATACTTACTGTATGTCTATAATAAGTTATTAACCATATACTTACTGTAACTCGTTTCTATATATGAAAATTAAGATAATATGTCTCGCCATAGTCAACATCACAATTATTCAACGCGAAATAGAGAAAACGTATGTTTACAGTTTTGTAAAAATAATCTTTGCAAAAAATAACCGACTCTGCAGCAGTTAAATAATGATAATTTAAAAAAAAACTTAAAAGCAATATTAACACAAAAATGTATGTATATAAAACAAAAAATCGATAATTAAGGTTTCACCACATAGTGCATGTTTTTGTTTACTTTTATGTGTAGTACATCTCTAAACACACTAAACAAAGGCAACGAACCAATGTTCATAAACGCAGTGAGAGAAGAAGAGATCGATATCACACTTGCATCACAAAACATAACACACACTATAATGGACTGGAGGGTGCACAATGACGCAACCATGTCAGACCATTGATCGCACTATACAAATCAAAGAATGTGAAGAAACGTTTTCATACAGAACAGATAGGCTTAAGTATAGAAACCTTCTCGAGGAATCATGCAACCTTCTACACACCAACAATACATACAAAAACACAAAAGATATAGAAGAAGCAACAAACAAACTAACTGTTGCTCTCATCGAAGCCTAAAACAAATCATGTCCGGTATGTACCCCCAAAGAAAAGAGGAAAACACCATGGTGGAGTACCCGCCTCGACGACATGAACAAAAAAGCCCGCAAGCTTTACAACAGGGCCAAGAACAACAAGAGAAAAGCAGGCTGGGAGTTTACAAGGATCACCTTCGCATCTACAAAAGAGAAGTCCGTGCAGGACAAAGACAAGCCTGAAGAAAGTACTGCGAGGACATAGAGTCCACCAGCACTGCCGCTAGACTCAGAAAAGTACTTTCCCAGGGCGCTTATTACCTTAGGAGCATAAGAAAAGAAGATCGAGGACTAACATTAAACGAAAAGAAAACCCTCTTACAAATGCTACAAACGCACTTCCCCGGGTGCGAAACACTAGACGTCGATACACACGATGTCAAGCAAAATTCAACCGAGCCGAACGACGAGGATGAGAAATTAGCTATGAAGATAGTTACAAACCAAACCATAACATGGGCAATTAAATCCTTCAAACCATACAAGTCCCCAGGGCCGGATGGGATATATCCGGCCTTGCTCCAATAGGAACCGCCTGGACTCACGATACTGCTCGGGGCCATCTACCGTAGCTGCCTGAAGCTCCGTTACGTACCCAGGTCCTGGAGAATGGTAAAAGTAGTGTTCATTCCCAAACCTTGCAGGAATGACTACACGAACGCAAAATCATTTAGACCGATCAGCTTATCCTAGTTTATAATAAAAACGCTAAAGAAGCTATGTGATCACCACATTAGGGATAACATTCTTAAGACCAAACCTATACATCCAAACCAACACGCCTACACACCAGGCACAAGCACTGAATCTGCCCTACACCTGGCGGCCTCAAGGATTGAACAGGCATTGGCAAACAAAAGGACTTTTATTGATATCGAAGGAGCCTTTGACAAAGCATCCTTCCAAAACATACACAAGGGACTCAATAAATCAGGTGCCGACAAAATGCTCTGCAGCTGGATAGGAAATATGTTACACAGCAGACAAGTCACAGCATATCTTGCAGATATCACGTTAAAGGCAACAGTCACTCCCGAAAAACCAGAACCAGCGTAGAGACACTGAACATAGCAGCGACAATAACGAGGGAAACAACAACGCGGACAAACTTGCTCATGAAGCAGCATCAACAACAGCAATAAACTATGTAAAAGTAGGACTATCCCCGCGGTCCTTGAGTAGACACATGCGCGAGTTAAAAAGCTAATCCAGATGAAAAAATCTTAACAACGTGCGGCCAAACCAAGGCATACTTACCAATACCTGACCGCAAAAAGAAAGAAGCTCCTAGAACTCTCCAAGCAAAACTTACGAACACTAACTGGCTACATCACCGGACACTACAGCTTCCAAAAGCACCAACGATACCATATGCCGAGGATGCAACGAAGAAGATGAGACAGCAAGGCACATACTTCACGAGTATCCGGCCCTGTCGAAACTAAGGGATACTATGTCAGGGAAGCCCAGCCCAAATGTGAAAGACCCGGATAGAACTGGTCCGTCGCATAAATATTGGCAATTGCCAATAGTGCGGAGTGGGTCTGACCATCAGAAGGGGGCACTACAACGGGCCTAAAACTTGGCCTAAGTGGGCGCGGCTGCGGCTGCCCTCCCGACAACCAATCCTTAATCCTTAAATGCGTAGTATTATACAGGGTGTCCCGTTAATGCAGGGAAATGGCTTAAACACAGATTCCTGGGATCAAAATATGATGTGTTAGCATAATTTATCTATATCCAAAAGTTTACGGTTAATCCGGGATTAGGCCTTAAAGTTAAAAAAAATATTATTAATTTTATTTATTACAACTGAACGCTATATTTAATCCGACTAAAATTCATTCTAGTTGATTATCATAATATAACACATCATTTCAGTTATTATAGTTATCATTAATTAACTAGAACTATAAAAAACAATAGTACCACAACATAAAAACTAAAATATGTTTTTATTGGCGCCCATATAAAAATTTAAAAAATAAATCTTGAAGGATTAGTTCATTTAACAGCTTTTTTGTCTGTGATTAATGTTTGATATCTTGTACGGTTTTGTCACAAAAAAAATAAAATGCAAATAAATAATTTTTTACTATTTAGTAAAAACGAAACCTAGTTTTTCGGGTAATTAAAATACATGTTTTTTCTATGTCGCCGTCAATGTTTAACAAACGTCAATTATGTATAATAATAATCAGCGAGTGCTTTTTGAGAATTAATTGTTATCTTCATTATGGTTTATAATTATTCCTATTCCTCTGGATCAAACAGATACAGGGAGTTTTTCTTTTAAGTATACTTATTCCAAATTCAGCCTATTTTCTGTAAATCTTTAGATATTCCTTGTTTTTTTTTTAAGTTCAATTTGAAGCTATAAACGAGTGTTTTGTGCTTCCAGACTAAGCATGAAGTAAAATTTCGAGTTTAGAAAAGCTCCGTGAAAATTTGTCTCGGGTTGCGCAGCGACCCGAGACAAATTTTCTGAGCTTTTCTAAACTCGAAATTTTACTTCATGCGCCACGTGTATAAAACACTAAAATATTGTGAAATTTATGTATATTCTAACTTCTCTTGAAATCTGTGTTTTATACGCGTGGCGCATGACGTGAAATTTCGAGTTTAGAAAAGCCCAGAAAATTTGTTTTGGGTCGCTGCGCGACCATCGACAAATGTTCACGGGCCTTTTTTAAACTCAAAATTTTACTTCATGTTTAGTCTGGGAATGGAAAACACTCGTTAAAAGCTTCAATTTGAACTCTTTTAAAAAACAACGAATGTCGGAAAATTTACAGCTTATGCATATGTTTACCTAGAAGAAAAATTCTCTGTATGTTACTTGTATTAGGATTTTGCCAAGGAAATTGAGGATACCATATTCATATTTTATATTTTTGTGGCAAACCCGTACAAGATATCAAACATTATTAAGAGACAAATAAGCTTTCAAATAAACCAATCTTTAAAGTAATATTTTTTTTATTTTTATAAGGTGCGCCAGTAAAAAGATATTTTAGATTTTATGTTGTAGTACTACTGTTTTTTATACTTCTTGACAATCAATGATGACCATCATAACTTAAATCATGTTTTATATTATAATAATTAACCATAATAAATTTCAGTCAAATCGAATATAATGCTCAATCGTTACAAATAAAATTAAAAATATATTTTTTTTTAACTTTAAAGACTAATTTTGGCTTAGCCGTATATTTTATGATATAGATAAGTTTTGTTAAATCATCATATTTTTATCCTAGGAATCTATGGTGAAGCCATATCCCCACATTAGCGGGACACCCTGTATATTTTTGTACCTGACGTATCTGTAACATTGTATTTTGTTTTATAAGGTAATAAAGTTATTTGAATTTGAATTTGGATACACGAGATCATTACAAAAGTTGCCTGCCATTATATAGATATTCAAAAATGTTGTAATATTTTATATTGTAAGTCGATCCCGTAAATAAATAAATAAACAAATGTTTATTCCGAATCCGCGAAATGCATTCCAGCTTACACCCTGATTTTTCTGTCCCGACTTAATATTTACACATTTTCTAACTTAAAAGTTAGAAAAAGAAAGAAATAACGAGTGAGTGAAAAAGAAACTTTGTTCGGAAAGAAATTTAAACTAGAAAACTTTTACGTCTCATAAGGCTAAAATGAATCAGGCAAATAAATAATAAGGACAGTCCTTAAAACTTTTTTCGGCCATATCTTTAATGCGAACTCGTAATGGAAAACATATTTCACCCGAATGTCCCATTGAAATTTAGTAATGGCCACACTTTACGTCCCACTTCCTTCTACTTTTCTCTCTTCGACTTCCTTCCCTCCTTTCAGGAATATTACTCTCTATTTTGAATAGTTATGTTAACTGTATTTAATAATATACGTGTGTACAGAAATAAATATAATATTATTGATAATTAAATAAAAGTCACTTGGTTTGTTTCACTACTATTTCGTTGTGAAACAAACTAAGCGACTTTTATATAATTATCAACATTGTAAACATGTTTCATCAAGTGATTAATGAGAACCAAATTGAAGATAAATATAATATTATAAAAAAAAAAAACATTCAAATTCATCTTTACATCTTTACGCAATTTGTAATAAACTTGCCTTACAAAGATTAAATCAAAACACTCATTAAGACTGTTAAAAAAAATATTAATTACATTTCTTCAATTCGTTTTAAGCACACACATTAAGAAATCAAAGTGGAAATAACACAATGTAATAAAATGTTGACGAGGGCGTCTTCCCGTATAATTTGCGGGATTGTACGTGTGAAAGTGGCAGTAAAGGGATTCAATGGAGCCGAATGAATCGATCCGAGCACGCAACTCCTAAAGGATAACAACACTGCACGATTATACGATTAAACTCGAATTCCTAGGGATTTATACATACGTAAAATTTATCATCTGTCCGAGCTTGATCTCTTGGAGTAGTTAGAATTACTTTTGGCGGGATCGCAGAGTAATTAAATGGCAGACACTGAGTACACGTTTGTCATTGTTGAAGCTATGAGATAACGCATAATATTATAAGCAGAATGTAATAATATACTTATACTCCCTAAAACCGTTAAATGACGAATGCTATAGAAGTGCAACTCCATGTATTTTTCAAGTGACGGTTCAAAGAAACCGAGCGAGATTATACTATACAAGGTGTCCGTATTTCGACAGAATGTATGGGGATCTCAGTTATTTGTTGAGATAGAGAGTCGGTTAAACTGAGGCAAAGTTGCGTAATCTGAAAACAATTTTGATATATCTTTTTTTTCGAGATATCAACAAATAACTGATTTTTTGGATTTTTCATATTTTTTTTAAAGAATATTTTTTTCTGAGCTCAGTGATGTATCACACTGATCATTTATTTTAAATTTGATATTTAAAGTTATAATATTTTCTTTTTTGCAAATAGTGCCTTGGAAACAATGACGTCATATCTATTTATCAATAAAATCTTGACAGCAGTCAATCATTGTTAGCAGTCAAAATTAATTAATAACTGTCAATCTTTTGTAATAATAATAATAAGTATCGATTATTACACAAAACATAAAGTAAAAAACTGGTGATGTGTCCATAATAGCACTTTCCGCGTTAAAGATATACGATATATATCAACAGTATGGAAAAGTTGCTCATACTAAATGTATTCTACTTTTATTATTATTATTCCAAAACTATTCACAAAAAAAGTAACTCTTGAATTTATCCCTACATCTCAGTAAATATTGATCACCATCACATCTAAGCGTTATATATTTTTAACTTAACGGTAAATCAGTGGATTATACGCGTGGCGCATGAAGTAAAATTTCGAGTTTAGAAAAGCCCCGTGAAAATGTTCACGGGTCTTTTCTAAACTCGAAATTTTACTTTATGCTTAGTCTGGAAGTGGAAGACACTCGTTAGTTTAAAATACATCACAACTGTTAAAATATGTATCGTCACTGTCACAAGGAAAAACAACAAAATGGTGATCTCATTATAGTTTAATTCAAACTCGTGTCAAGTTTGATGTGTTGTGTTAGTAATAAAACAACCACACTCCTTGAGATACATTTATTCACTGCCCGTGGCCGGGTCCAACAATACAAAAATTAATATACAAAAAACTATAAAATAAAATACAATAACTCTTTAACTTAAGAGATGTCGCTGTGTATATTAAACTCATATTTAATTCTCATGACATCCCCCTTTTTCACACTTAACAAAATTAACAATCTTTTCTAAATTAAAGTTACGACACAAAGCGGTCTGGTATCTTAATAGCTCTACCGCTACTCGTCATAATTGGTGGTTTATAAATTAGAGAATCATTCGCAGAATCCGAAACATCATGACTGCTGTCATAATTTATTTCGTCTTCACCTACTTGATTTTTTCAGGTATGATAGCTAAATATCTTCAAACAAGATAAATTCAAATTCAAAACTATTTGAATTCGAGAAAATAAGCTTACGCTTCTTATAGTTTGCACACTTTAAACATAATATATAAAATTACGAAAAAACTATTCGTGAAAATGCAAACAGTGTCTTAATTAATAAGACAATTTAAGACGATAAATATCCATTGAAACACGGGAAGTAGTTGTTTCAATGGATATTTATCGTCTTAAATTGTCTTATTAATTAAGACACTGTTTGCATTTTCACGAATAGTTTTTTCGTAATTTTATATATTATAAATATCTTCGATTGCGATCTAGCAAATTTCCACTCTCTGTTTTAATTTTGTAATTTCGCTCACGAAGACGTTTTTCTACCGTTCCCTTGTTCCATAATTTGTTTTGTTGCACATTCACTGTATCTCCCCGTTTTAAAAGAGGCAACGTTTTACTTCCTTTATCATAATATTTCTTGTCTAAGAGTTGTTTATGTTTTAACTTATTTTTTGTTGTTTTTAAATTAATTACTTTCGTCTTCAAAAGTAAATTATTTGTAGGGATTGGACTATTTAATTTACGACTCATTAACAGTTCAGCTGGTGTTCCTAAATTACCGGCGGGGGTGTTTCTGTAATGTAATAGCGTCAATTCTAAATCCTTTCCTTCTTCAATTGCTTTCTTGAATAATTTTTTTATTGTTTGCACTGTCCTTTCTGCCAAGCCGTTTGATTGGCTGTGGTAAGGGCTTGATATGACTAGTCAAAGTTCCATATTTTTGCAAATTCTTTGAATTTACTGGCGGTGAATTGAGGTCCACCGTCTGAATATAATTTTTCGGGGACGCCATGCCGTGAAAAAATGGATTTTAAATAATTAATTACTGTGTCAGCATGTATGTCCCTTTCTAGAACCTGAACTTCCACGTACTTTGAGTAACTATCTACTACTATTAAATTGTTTTTATTGTGTAAATGAAAAATGTCCGTTGCCACATATTGCCACGGTCTATCTGGTATAATTCTGTAAACCATTGGTTCTTTTTTATTGGAATTTTTAAACTTCATGCAAGTTTTGCATGTTTTAATAAAATTATGTATGTCTTTTGTCATACCTCGCCAAAATAGTGATTCACGTGCTAAGTTTATACACCTACTTATCCCTTGATGAGAATAATGTATTTTTTTCAAAATTAATGGCACTTGTACTTTCGGAATAATTAATTTATTTTGTTTATAAAGTAAATCTTTAAAATTACACAAATCATTTCTAATGTGATAAAAATAATTAAGTTCTTTATTTTTAAATGTTTTAAGCCAACCGTCTCTCAAATATTTCATGATTGTTGAGAGCAGTGGGTCATTTTCAGTATCCCTTTGTAAGGAATTTCTTTTATTTTCCGTCATCTTTACATAATTTTGAATCAAACATACATGACCCTTTATAATTTTTTCTAAATCCTCGCGATTATTATTTTGGTTGTCATTGTAATGAGCCCTAGACAGCGCATCAGCTAAAAGTAATTCTTTTCCGGGTATATAGTTTACTTGTAAATCATACTTCTGTAATCGGAGAAGCATGCGTTGTAATCGCGGTGGACAATCATTCAATTGTGTTTTAAAAATAGACTCTAAGGGTTTATGGTCAGTTCGTACACTTATCCAAAAAGGATTGCAAGTAGTTCCTTCTCTATTTGCGCATATCTTTTTTGTGTGTCTGTCATAGACTTTGACGCATATGCGTACGGCAAATTGTTTTGCATTAACACCGCTGCAAGACCGTCCTTAGATGCGTCTACTGACAACACGTTTTTGTTTTTTATGTTGTAATGCTGCAATACGGGTGAATTACTTAAGGTTTCTTTAATTTTGTCTATACATTTCTCGTGCACACCATCCATTGCCACGTATTATTTTTCTTGATTAGTTCACGCAATGGTGCGGTGATGGACGACAAATTATAAACAAATCTTCCCACATAATTAATCATACCTAACAATCGTTGTAATGATTTTTTATCGTTAGGTTTTGGCATTTTCAATATCGCCTCGATTTTTGAATTGTCAGGCTTTACACCTTTTTCATTTATTATGTGACCCATAAACTTCAATTCTTGTTGAAAAAATATGCAGTTGCTTTGTTAAATTTTATTTTATTATTTCTCGCTAATTCTAAAACACGCAATAATCTTTCATTATGCTCTTTTAAAGTTTCTCCCCAAACTATTAAATCGTCAATGTAGACGTCAACCCCTTTTATGTCAAAAATATTTTTAAATTTCTTATGGAAAATTTCTGGTGCGCATTTTAAGCCATATGCCATTCTCAAGAATCTATAACGTCTGTACGGGGTTGCAAACGTACAAATCCTTGAGCTTTCTTCGTCCAGCTTGATTTGCCAAAAGGCCTGTGCCGAATCTAAATGGCTTAAATATTTTGCACCTGTCATTTTGCTAGTAATTTCTTCGAATGTGGGCAACTGAAACCTTTTTATTGCCTTATTTAGTTCAGTTGGATCGAGACACACACGTAAACTTCCGTTGGGCTTTTTTACAATAACAGTAGGATGTACCCATTCTGTAGGCTCATCCACTTTTTTAATAATATTTTGAATCTCCATTTCATCCAAAGATTTTTTTAATTTATCATGAAGGGCCAACGGAACTTTACGTGTGGCACAAACAGTGGGGTTATTGTCTTTATTTAATTGAATATGATAAGGTTCTGGCAAGCAACCAATTCCCACGAATAAGTCCTTGTAATTTTCTATAAAATTTGTATCAACATAATCTACTATTTTTACAAGATTTAATAATACGCTAGATTCTAAACCTATAATTTCGGGCGATTGGGGTGAATCGACAACATAAAATACAGGTTCTTCAATGTTTTGTTTATATTTACAACTTAAATCTATTTTCCCTAAAATCGGTATTGAATTATTAGTAAACGTTGTTAAATTTACGCAAGTCTTTTCTAATTTATTATGTAAATTCATTTTTAGGAATAAATGTTTTGGTATTATATTCGCCATTGTGCCCGTATCAATTTTAAAATTAATTTCATATTTATTTTCCAGATTTAATTTTACGAACCATGAACTGACGTGTTTTTTATCCTCTATTACTCCAATAAATATAGGATGCTGTTCCGGATCATTTTCCAATTGCACACAATGCACTTTACACATAGCCGCAAAATGGCCTTTTTTGTTGCACTTGTCACAATTTTTATGATACGCCGGACACTTAAATTTCGCTTTTTAGGTCGGTAACATACTGCTCCACTGATTCGCCTATTTTTTGCTTCCTAGTGTACAGTTTAAATCTTTCATACTCGACGTTTTTGCGAGGTAAGAAGTGGTCTTCAAATTTTTTCATTAGAAGTTCCAATGTATTCTTCTCATCTTCTTTGAAAGTAAATATGTTATAAATTCGAAACCCTTCTTCTCCAATGTAGTGTAGGAGTTGCGCGCACTGGGTAGCTTCTCCTTTATTTGAATACTCAGTCGCGGACAAGTAATTTAAAAAAAGTGCTTTCCAATATTTCCAATTTTCAGAAATATTTCCGTCCATAATCATGGGAGCAATACCTCTCCCTTCCATTGCACTAATTTTATACTCTGATTTCACTACACTAATTTTTCTATACTGCGTTTTACTGTTCTTTTTTTTTAAACCGGCATGATGTGTTGTGTTAGTAATAAAACAACCACACTCCTTGAGATACATTTATTCACTGCCCGTGGCCGGGTCCAACAATACAAAAATTAATATACAAAAAACTACAAAATAAAATACAATAACTCTTTAACTTAAGAGATGTCGCTGTGTATATTAAACTCATATTTAATTCTCATGACAAAGTTGACAGATTGATTAAACGTTGGCTTACGCCGACTTATGTTAATTGTCATTATAGTTCAAATGTTGTCTACCGCCGACTTATGTCAACTGTTAGTATAGTCCAAATGTCGTCTAGCGCCCAGTTATGTCAACTGTCATTATAGTCCAAATGTCGGCTGAGGCCGATTTATGTCAAGTTGACACAATGGACTATCGTTATAGTTCAAATGTCGGCTACCGCCGACTTATGGCAACTGTTATTATAGTCCAAATGTCAGCTGTCATTATAGTCCAAATGTCGGCTGGCGCCGACTTGTGTCAGCTGGCATTATAGTCCAAATGTCGGCTGACGCCGATTTATGTCAAGTTGACACAATGGACTAGATTTCGACTAGCGTCGATTTATGTCAAGCTGAAACGATAGACTTATGTCAGTCAACCTAGTGATTTATAGTCATCAATTCACATTTTAACTATTGTGACAATATAACTGCAAGTCACTTGGTTAACTGACTTATGACTATGGTGAGATTTTGTCAAATTATGTCTCTATGAACTGTATATCGACTATTATGGTATTATGACTGTATGTCACTTAGTTAACTGTCTTTTAACTTACTAGTATTTTGTCATTAAATCACTATATTTACTGTATTTGATATTAGAGCTGGGCAGGATTCGAATCATTCAGGATTCGAATCCTGGATTCGAATCCTTTTAGAGGATTCAAAAGAGGCATTCGAATACTTTAGTTAAACTGGATTCGTGATCCGGATTCGGTATCCGGATTCGTTATACTTTTTTAAAAGGATTCGTATTCTAATCCAAATACGGGTGATTCGAATCCTCAAAAAAGGATTCGAATCCTCATAATAGGATTCAAATCCTTATAAAAGGATTCAAATCCTCGTAAAAAGATTCTGATCCTCATAAAAGAATTCGAATCCTCATAAAAGGATTCGAATCGTCATAAAAGGATTCGAATCCTCATAAAAGGATTCAGATATTTATAAAAGGATTCGAATACTTACAAAAGGATTCGAATAGTTACAAAAGGATCCGAATCGTCAAAAATAATTAAAATTATTCGTGAGGATTAACATGAAAAATTTATTTTGTATGTTTCTAAATTTCTCGTTAAATCACTGTTTTATACGCGTGGCGCATGAAGTAAAATTTCGAGTTTAGAAAAGCCCCGTGAAAATTTGTCTCGGGTCACTGCGCGACCCTCGACAAATTTTCTACGCGGGGCTTTTCTAAACTCGAAATTTTACTTCATGCTTAGTCTGGGAGTGGACGACACTCGTTTGTAAGTGATAAAATCATAAATCAAGTAAATTAATGATTTGTGTCAAATTTGAAATTTTTAATTGCTTTTGGTAATTTCGCCAAATGTAACATTTCGATAATTTCTGTCAACTTTGACAATTTGATAAATTTCAATAATTTCCGTCAAATTTGACATTTTTAATTGTATTTTAAATAACTCCCTCAAATATGATATTTTTAATGTTCGACGTATTCAATCGTATTCTGACAATTTTCGCACAAATGTACAGAACCAATTACTGCAATAATTTTTGTATTAATAGGATTTGTGCTAATTGCAATAATATCAATTTTGACATTTTTAGTGGGACATTGAAACAGCTACGCGCATTCCTAATAAAGGAATAGGTTATTGTGTACATGAATCACGAACTGTAGTCTCATTTTGTATTTGGATCCCGTTGAATAAATAAATAAATATATCGATTTTACGACAACATTTTTTGCTGACGTTTCATCACTTTTCGACATTTTTTTAAATTTCGACTTTTTGACATTTCGTGGTTTATAATGCTGAATATATTAAAAGGATAGTCATAAAATTATTTTAATCTGTTTTGTTTGTTCTATTTGTATATTGTTTGTAATTTTATATTTTAACTTATTTATTACTTTTAATTTAATTGTTAGTATTAAGCATTATGTACTTTAAATGGAATTTCCGTAAATAAACATTAAATTAATATTTTTGACGTTAGCAATCATATCATATTTTGACAATTTTTACCCGGATTGACATTTATGACGTTTCGAATTATATTTTGACCATTTTCATATGAATTGACATTCCGAATCAAATGTTTACACTTAACATGTCGATTTATAACATTTTTATAAGATTTTCAACAAATCGATATTTTCCTAAAATTATCATTTCGAGATTTTCGTTAATTCATCAAATTTTTATCAGATTTTGCAATATTTCCTCAATTTATCAAATTTTGCTGAAATTTTCAATATTTCGAGATTTTTAATTAATTTATGAAAATGTTTATCAGATTTTCAACATATCTTGATTTTTGATATTTTGTAATTTTTATCGATTTATAAAATTTTGATGAAATTTGCGATATTTCGAGATTTTCTCCTCAAACTATATAAAATGTTTATATGTAAGATTTTCAATATTTTTATTTAGATTTGTAACGATTTTCAAAAATTATTGACTCATTATTTGAACACACAAATTTGAGATTTTTTTTTTCTTCGAGACATATTTAATCATTTTTGACATTGAATGACATTTTTGATATTTTTTAACCTTTTGAGATGACATTTTTGACAATAGATTATATTCTTGATATTAGACTACGTTTCTTAACATTAGATGACATGTTCCACATTAGATGTTATTTTTGATAAACAATGAAATTTTTTACCATTTCTGATGTTGACATTAAATGACGTATTTGACATTAGATAGCAGTTCTGACATTTTATATTTTTTCACTTTTTTGACATTATACGACAATTTTAACATTTGATATTACATATTTACTTGTTTTACATTAGATGACAATTTTTATATTATTTGATAACTTTTTTGACATTATTACTGATTTTGACAGAAATTTTAGTTTTTGTTAGAACGTTTTTATCAAACTGTCATGTACTGACATAAAATTATAATTTTGACGTAAATCGATTTTATCAACACGCCGAATTTTTTACGTTTTTGATATTTTTTATATTTCCGAGATGACATTTTGGTCATTTTAATGTTTTTGGCAATTTTAAATAATTTTGACATGTTTTGATAACTTTTAAAACTGAAAACAGTTTTTATATGTTTTTATATTTTGAACTTTACTTGAAATCAGTGTTTAATGCGCGTGGCGCATGAAGTAAAATTTCGAGTTTAGAAAAGCCCCGTGAAAATTTGTCTCGGCTCGCTGCGCGACCCTCGACAAATTTTCTACGCGGTGCTTTTCTAAACTCGAAATTTTACTTCATGCTTAGTCTGGGAGTGGAAGACACTCGTTCGGAAATTTTTGAATTATCATAAAGTTGTCATAAAGTTGTGTATTTATTTTCAAAAAAATCTTTCTCGGTTTATTGAACAAAAACAAAAGAGATAAGGTGAAAAGTGTTTAGGTAAAAGTGGTTTATTTTTTCGTTGGCTCCAACTTTTGTTTGATTTAGACGTCGAAAGCCATAATCGGTGAGTTGTTGATCTCCACTAGATTTTTTAGTTTCTAATTCAAAAACAAATGAGCTGAGGTGAAAAGTGATTAGGTAAAAGAGGTTTATTTTTTCGTTGGCTACAATTTTTATTTCAAACATTTTTTGACTTAGACGTCGAAAGCCATAGTGAAATTCGTTTAATGAAAAAACATCTAATGATTTCTGGTGATTTTTAACACAAGGCTTTTAGACATTTGATGGTATA
Organism: Philonthus cognatus; assembly: GCA_932526585.2. Lineage (NCBI taxonomy): Eukaryota > Metazoa > Arthropoda > Insecta > Coleoptera > Staphylinidae > Philonthus > Philonthus cognatus. The sequence continues at coordinate 18,701,620 of OW052244.1, read as the reverse complement.
TTTAATATTAAATTACTGAAATAAGTATTTATTTTTTATTATATTCGTAAATATATAGTAAACAATGTAAAATATTTATTTAATTAAAATATTTAGGAAATAACAACACAATAAATTTTATATTATTATTGTTATTATTATTATTATACAGGGTGTCCGTATTTCAACAGAATGTATGGGGATCTCGGTTATTAAAAGAGATAGAGAGTCGGTTAAATTGGAGCAAAGTTGCGTAATTTAGGGCTCAATAATAATCCAAAAACAAGTTTGAAATATCTTCTTTCGTTAATGACATATTGTCAAAAAAGTAATTTTTGAAAATTCGTTTTTATTTTTTTATTCAAAAACTATTGAATCCAGACATTTACACCTTTGACAATATAGGCACTTTTTATGGATAAATCTAGTAACATATTTTATTTTAAGATAACTATAACATTTACCTAGGGACCATAGCTAACTATTGTTTTTCTTATGGGCGCCATTTGGGATTTTCATATTTTTTGGAAGAATATTTTTTACTGAACTCAATGATGTATCACACTTATAGTTTATTGTACAATATATATGTAAAATTTTAATCTTTTTGTTTTTTATAGAGTGCCTTGGAAATAGTTGAGTAACTCACTTATTTGGCAACTTCTAGGACCCATAATTTGCTTACATATCACCCCTGAAGACGGGAATCCGACGATGCATACTTTAACAGTTGTGACATATTTTAAAGTAACGAGTGTCTTCCACTCCCAGACTAAGCATGAAGTAAAATTTCGAGTTTAGAAAAGCCCCGCGTAGAAAATTTGTTGAGGGTCGCGTAGCGACCCGAAACAAATTTTCACGGGGCTTTTCTAAACTCGAAATTTTACTTCATGCGCCACGCTTATAAACCACTGATTTGAAGTGTAGTTCAACACACAAATACATATTTAATGAGAGTAACACAGATATTTTGTCTGTTATCAACGATGTTCAGTGTTTATAATAAATAATTAGGTTTTGAATATTTTTGTTAAAACAACTGATAACGATATTTATATGTTAATGGTTGTAAAAAAATAATAAATTCATATTTATTCTTAAAAGATTTGTATTTGTGATTCGAAAAAACAGGATTCGAATCTTTGATTCGAATCATATTTATCTCTTACGAATCCTTTATTCGAGTATTCGTGATTCGAATCATATTGGGTGATTCTGATTCGTGATTCGAATCCTTTTAACGAGGATTTGTTCCAGCTCTGTTTGATATAGTGATTTAAGTGACACAATCATAAAATCACAATGGCCGAAATACAGTCCATAGAGAGACATAATCAGACAAAATCCTAGCATAATCAAAAGACTGTCAATCAAGCCACTTACAGTCACAATAGTCAAAACACGATTAATAAAGATATAATATGACAAAATCCTATGATAGTCCAAAGACAGTCAAGCAATTTACTAAGATTCAAAATGTCACACCAGTATTTCGTTTATAAACATATACATTTTCTCTCAGTACAGTAATTAATCAGCTGGATGCCTGTATTCAGTGGTGATGTGTAAGCAAATTATGGGTCCTAAGAGTTGTCAAATGAGTGAGTTACTCAACTGTTTCCAAGGCACACTTTACAGAAAACAAAAGATTAAAATTGTACATATAAAATGTACAATACACTATAACTGTGATACATCATTGAATTTAGAAAAAAAAAATTCTTCCAAAAATATGAAAATCCAAACTGGCGCTATAAAAAAAAACAAAAATTGGCCATGGTCCCTGAATAAATGTTACAGTTATCTTAAAATAAAATATGTTATTAGATTTTTTGTTAAAAAGTCAAAGTTGTGAATGTCTGGATTTAATAATTTTTCAATTAAAAAAAAATAGAAATTACCAAAAATCCGTTCAAAAAATCATTGGACCCTAAAATATGCAACTTTGCCCCAATTGAACCGACTCTCCATCTCTTCAAATAATCGAGATCCCCATACATTTCGTTAAAATACGGGTATCCTGTATAATATTGACAGAGATAGAATAAATTAAAGCAGAGCAGGTCATCTTTGTAAAAATCTCTTTGTTTTACTGAATTATTTAATTGAAATGTACTTCTAAAGAGTGTCTCAACTCCTTGATTAATCATGAAGTAAAATATTAAGTTTAGAAAAGCCTGAACATTTGGATTTGGGCGCAGAGCGAGGCACCGCGCCTAATTCAAAATTAAACTTGAAATTTTACTTCGCGCCAGACGTATAAACCACTGAGCTATTGTGAAGTTTAAAATATATTGATTACTTTACAATATTTTAGTATTTTACATGAACATTTTTACTTTATGCCTAATCTGGAAGTTGGAAGCTTTAAATGGAACTCTTGTATTAAAACAACAAATGTCTGTAAATATACTTTAAATAAATCCCAGTATAAAAATATCTACTTTTTATAATTGCGCATGCCTCTCAGGTCTTTTTAGACTATTGACTCTTAAATCCCGCTTAACAATGATCAAGTCAACTCTAAAAGTTGATTTAAAGTAAGATTCTGCACTTCTTTTTATGATTTCTATGAATAACTTATTGTAATATATACTGTGAATTAGGTTTTTAAATTAACATAATGTATACGCTGTACATTTTTAGGCAATCGTCGATTTCATATAAAAACGTGCAATATGAAGTTTAGAACGAGTGTTTCTACTCCCAGACTAAGCATGAAGTAAAATTTCGAGTTTAGAAAAGCCCCGCGTAGAAAATTTGTCGAGGGTCGCGCAGCGACCCGAGACAAATTTTCACGGGGCTTTTCTAAACTCGAAATTTTACTTCATGCGCCACGCGTATAAAGCACTGAAATATTGTGAAGTTAGAAATACAATGATTTTTTTTTTAATATAATGAGTAATGATCAAAATATTTAAATAACGAAATATGTAAATTTTTTTCTTACATTTTCAAGTCAGATCAAATAATATAATAACATCAAAGTAACTTATTTAGTAATTTAATTACAACAAAAATTATTAATGTTGCGTGTATGCATCAATGGCACCTAATAGGTTAAGCACAAGTCTCCCTATTCTCTTCAGTCTCTAAAATCTTATTCAGACTTTTTTTCTAAATCTTTCAAAACCATAGATATATTAGTCTCTTAACTTTTACCTTCCATATTTAAGCAGGATTTAAAAGATCCTTAAATACTATTTACATTAAATATATTTGAGAGACTATGGTTTGATATTTAAGAAGCTGGAGAGACTTAAGAATAACCTGAGACTGATTTAATAGATACTTAAGAGAATTTTGAGAGAGATTTCGAGTTTTGACTCTTAAATTCCATTCTGTTGTCTTTTAGGTCTATCTTAGGTATAAGAGTCTCTTAACTTTTAACTTACATATTTGAGTAGGATTTAAGAGATTCTTAAACACTATTTACCTTAGATATATTTGAGAGATTATGGTTTGATATTTAAGAAGTAGGAGAGACTTAAGAATGACCTGAAACTTATTTAACAGACACTAAAGAGAGTTTTGTGAGAGATTTATGAAGACATTTAAGACATTTATAAGGAATATATTTGTGCAATACGAAGTCTGAAAATTAATTAATAGACACTTAATAGAGTTTTAGGAGGGATTAGAAGAACAAGAAATTCGAACGGGAATATATTTGAGTAATATAAGGCTTGAGAAAAACTCAAGAGGCACTCAAGAGGAAGACATTTAAAAAACGAGCGACTCGAGAGAGTGTTGATAAAGACGTAAGAGGCACTTAGCAGGGTTTTGGGAGGAAGGTCTTAAAGCACGTCAGAGGGATTAATTTCTGTAACGGCAGATTTTATAGAGCCTTATAATTAGAGTTCATAAGTGTTTATTTAATAATTTGAAAAATTTCAAAGAGATTTAATAGAGACTTGAGACTGTCACTAGGGAGAGTTTTGGGATAGAATTGAGGGACAAGATACTCAAGAAAGTTTAAGAATGTCTTAAGAGGCATTTGGGAGAGTTTTGGAAGAGAATTGAGGGACAAGATACTCAAAAAAGTCCTATGACACTTAAGAGGAAGAGAATATGTTTTAGCAATATGAGGCTTGAGAAAAAGTTAAGAGACACTCAAGAGAGTTATGGAAGAAATTGATAAAACGAACGACTTGACAGAGTGTTGATAAAGACTTAAGATGCACTTGGCAGGGTTTTAGGAGGAAGGTCGTAAGGCACGTCAGAAGGACTAATTTCTGTAATGAAAGGTTTAAGGGAGCCTTGTAATTACAATTCATAAGTGTTTTGTTAATAATTTTAAAAACTTAAGAGAGATTTAATAGAGACTTGAGAAGCACTTAGGAGCTTTTCGGGAGAGAATTAAGGGACAAGATACTCAGGAAAGTCCTATGACACCTAAGAGGAAGAAAATATATTTGAGCAATATGAGGCTTGAGAAAAACTTAAAAGGCACTTAAGAGAGTTATGGAAAAAATTTAAAAAACGAGCGACTCGAGATAGAGAGAGAGAGAGTTAATATAGACTTAAGAGGCACTTGGCAGGGTTTTGGGAGGAAGGTCTTAAGGCACGTCAGAAGGACTAACTTCTGTAATGGGAGGTCTTAGGGAGCCTTGTAATTACAGTTCATAAGTGTTTTATTAATAATTTTAAAAACTTAAGAGAGATTTGATAGAGACTTGAGAATGCCTTAAGAGGCACTTAGGAAAGATTTGGGAGAGAATTGAGGGACAAGATACTCAAGAAAGTTTGAGAATGTCTTAAGAGGCACTTGGGAGAGTTTTGGGAGAGAATTGAGGGACAAGATACTCAAGAAAAACAAAAGAAACTCAAGAGAGCGAGATATATTAACAAGAAACTTCTGAAACACGCAAGACGTACTTGAGTGAGTTTTGAGAGAAATTTGAGAGACTTAATAGGAATAAGGAAGAGGTTTGTTTTGTAATCATAATGAGAGAGTTTTGAGACAGATTTGAAAAAGTGGAGAGAGTTTTAAGGCACGTGAGAGTGTTTAATTTCTGTAATAAGAGATTTTAGAAAAGCTTATAATTAAAAGACATTTGCAAGAGTTTTGAGAAACTTAAGAGAGGTTTGATAGCGACTTGAAAATATCTCAGGCGGCATTTGGAAGAGTTTTGGGAGAGAATTTAGGAACAAGATACTCAAGAAAGTCTTAAGACACCTAAGAGAAAGATTTGTTAATGAGAGACTTCTGAAACACGCAAGTGATACTTGATCAAATTTTGGGAGAGAATTGAGACACAAGATACTCAAGAAAGCCAAAAGACAGTTAAATGGGCGAGATTTATTAATGAGAGACTTTTGAAACAAGCAAGAAATACTTGAGGGAGTTTTAGGAAAAATTTGAGAAAGAAGAGACTTATTCGGAATTAGGGAGAGGTGTATTATTAATAATGAGAAACTTAATAGAGTTTCAATACAGACTTGAGATAGTCTTAAGAGACATTTCAACAAGTTTTGAGAGAGTATTGAGGAACATGATACTCAGGAAAGTTTGACTCTTAAGAGGAAGATTTGGGAGAGAATCGAGAAGCAAAATTTATTAATAAGAGACTTCTAAAACAAGCAAGAGATACTTAAGGGAGTTTTAGGAGAAATTTGAGAAAGAAGAGACTTATTACGAACTAAGGAGAGGTTTAATAATAATAATGAGAAACTGTCCGCTCTGTGATATTAGGTTTAAGATGTGCTTGTCCATTTTATGTACGATCGGTGACAGGGTCTTTTACAACCCTGCTACCACAATGTCTGTGATATTAGGTTTAGGGTTATTTATTCTATTTATGTTTTGCTTAGTGTTGTTTATTTTAATTAATTTATTGTTTGTTTTTCTTTTTAAATAACACAAGCAAACCGGCTAATGACCATGCAGTCGAAGCCGGTAAGTGGGAGGGGTTTTTAGTCGGTAGTTCTCCAGTTTGGAGGGAGTTCGAAACTTCGTCCGTAAATGGATTTTCCCCTCCCACACGAAAAAAAAAAAAAAAAATAATGAGAAACTTAATAGAGTTTTATTGATTACAGACTAAGGATATTCTTAAACGACATGTCAGCAAGTTTTGGCAGAGAGAATTGAGTAACATGATACTCAGAAAAGTTTGACTCTTAAGAGAAAGATTTGGGAGAGAATCGAAAAGCGAGATTATTAATAAGAGACTTCTGAAACAAGCAAGAGATACTTAAAGGAGGAGTTTTTAGGATAAATTTGAGAAAGAAGAGACTAATTAGGAATTAGGGAGAGGTTTATTAGTAATAATGAAAAACTTAATAAAGTTTTAATACAGACTTGATCGAATTTTGGGAGAGAATTGAGACACAAGATACCCAAGAAAGCCATAAGACAGTTAAGAGGGCGAGATTTATTAATGAAAGATTTCTGAAACAAGCAAGAATTATAGGGAGTTTTAGGAGAAATTTGAGAAAAAAGAGACTTATAAGGAATTAGGGAGAGGTTTATTATTAATAATGAGAAACTTAATAGAGTTTTGATACAGACTTGAGATAGTCTTCAAAGACATGTCAACAAGTTTTGCGAGAGAATTGAGGAACATGATACTCAGAAAAGTTTGACTCTTACGAGGAATATTTGGCATGATTTACTAATGAGAGACTTTTAAAACATGCAAAAGAATTCAGAGAGTTTTGGAAAGAATTTGAGAAACGAGAGACCTAAAGTGTGTTTAAGGTGGAAGTTTTTTTTTTGGCTGTTAATTAATTTATTACAATTTACAATTTGTAGTATTTAACTATTCATTCGGACAATCACACACATTCATTCTACACCCAGGGTCACGACGAGATATTATTTTTGAAATAAAGTCTCCCCGTGCACGGGAATCGAACCCAAATTTGTGGCTCGCCGAGCGATACAGCCCGGCGACGCGACGTTACCGCTCGGCCACCACCTGCCCAAAGTGGAAGTGATTTTCTAAAAAAACAGAAACCTAAGAGGAAGATATTTGAGGATAATTATCCTTATGCGAACAATATGTATTAATATTTCTAAAAGAAAATAACAATCGACGAAAAAGAATTTTATTTATGTGCAACTATCTCGATGAAAAATATAGACTTGTTGTTGAGTAATGAGTTTTATATTAACTTCAAATTACCCATTGTTATCGCGTTACCAAGAACATCATTTTAAATTACCGGTAATTCTACATCACCGGAGATCTGTAATATAATAAACGTGAGATAATGATTATATTTTAAAAAATCATTATAAATCAGTGTTTAATACGCGCGCGGCGCATGAAGTAACATTTTGAGTTTAGAAAAGCCTGAACATTTACAGGCTTTTCTAAACTCGAAATGCCTAACCAACGAGTGCAAATACTCTTTTAAATCTACAAGTTGAACGCTTTTATAAAAACAAGGAATTTCTGAAAATTTAACTAATACTGTAATCACCGAGATATGCATACTTAAAAGAAAAATTCCCTGTATATAAGATCAAAACGAAAATATTATTACAAACTTAATAAATAATATATCGTTTAATCAAGTAATTTATGGAATATTATTATTATTTGCATTAATTATATACAAGTTGCGTCGAATAGGCGGCAGCTGACAACAATCCAAAATTAGAGTAAATGTATAGTATTAAATGCTAAAGCAACATTAAATCTATTTTATTCTAATTAACATAGAAACGGCACTGCATTTGAATATAATTTGGACCGCTTTTACGACCGTGTTTTGCCGATATCGATTTTCATCGTTTTCATTATATTAAATGGGGATTATCCACTAATCAACATACACCAACAGCTGTTATTATTATAAACATGAATTTATAAAATTTAATTATAATCATATTATATGCATGGGTGTGTACATATTTGCTCGTTTGGAATGTTTTCATTTAATTAATAAATAAGTATTAAGAATATGAATTTGTGTTCAGTACTCATTCATTCACCAGATAACTATATACGCGTTTTATGCTTCAACGCCATCATAGTTTTTAGTGCAATTTGAAGTCAATTTAAAGTTAAAGAAAACTAACCATCTTAATCTATTTTAATAGTTTCATATGTAATTTACATTTAAATTAATGACGTGAACACCATCTACTGTCAATAGCAGTAACGATACTACTCAAAAATTGGTAGCAGATGGCGTTCACATCGTCAATTTATATGTAAATTACACATGACTACTAAAATGGTTATAGATGTTTAGTTTTCTTCTGGATTTTAAAATGCACAATCAATTGACATTTATAATAGTCATTCTGTGAGTACAATAGACAAGACTATTGACAGTAAATGGCGTTCACGTCGTAAACCTAAATGTAAATTACATATGACTATTAAAATTGTCAATTTATATTGCAATTTGAAATCCAGAAGAAAACTAACGATCATTATTCATTTTAATAGTCTCATATGTAATTTACATTCAAATTAACGACGTGAACGCCATCTACTGTCAATAGCTGTAACGATACTACTCAAAAATTGGCACCATCTGCTGCCATTCACATAGTCAATTTATATGAAAGTTACATATGACTACTAAAATGGTTATAGAAGTTCAATTTTCTTATGGATTTCAAAATGCTCTATACCATTTTGATTTCTAAGTAAGTAATAATAATAAACGCTAAACATGTACGGAGCTAAAGACAGCGATGATTATTCAACTGATGATGGGAGCAAGAAAAGAAATAGGGAGGACGAAGAAAAGGATCCATTTGCAAAAAACAAAAAGCTAAATAGAACACCCACACGAGGGGGAGCGAAAGAGGAAGATAAGCTGGAAAACATTATAGGGATGATGAAAAACTTAACAATGGAAATACGAGGGCTAAAACCAGAATTTTTGGAAGTAAGACAAGAACAAAGAGAAATGATAAAAGAAATAAAAACACTTCGAACAGAAAACATGGAAATAAGAAAAGAAAATAAAAACATAAAAAAAGAAAATGAAAAGCTACGAAAGGAGAATGTAGACATTATAAATGATATGGATAAAAATAATACAAAAGTCGCAAGACTAGAGAAACAAACGAAAATGAATAATATAGTAGTTACAGGTCTAAAAATAGATACAAATGAACGAAAAACATTACAAGAAGCAATGCACAATTTTTTTCAGACGGAAATTAAAGTGAATGCTCAGATAAAAGCTGCATATAAATTGGGACCAAAAGCTTGTTTAGTGGAACTAAAAACAAAAGAAAATAAAATCGAAATAATGAGGAATAGAAGTATGTTAAAAAGTTTAGAGAACGATAGAATTTATATCAATGATGACCTAACTCTGGAGGAAAGAGAAATAGCTAAAGTAATAAGAGATAGAGCTGAGGAGGAGAGAGAAAATGGAAATAGAGTAAAAATAGGCTACGGGAAAATAACTATAAACGATAGGTTATACAAATGGAATCATACATTAAAGACAGTAAACGAGATGGACCAAGGATTAGAAGAGAGCACAAAAAACTGGCTGGCAAGAGAAAAGACACTACTATATCGAATTATGCAACTAAAACTACGAACATGAAAACTAGACAGAGAAAAACAAACAAATTTGAGCAAATTAAAATAGCAACATGGAATGTAAGGGGAACATTTGAAGAGGGGAAATTAAAACACATTGTTAATGAGATAAAGAAATTTCAATTTGATATTGTCGGACTGCAGGAAACGAAACAAAAGGGAACTTCTATAATAGAAATTGACGGATATATATTTTTTAACAGTGGTGAAGAAAATAGAATGTTGGGCACTGGATTTACAATACACAAGAAAATCAAACCACTTGTAGTTGTATCAAAAAGACTATGTGTATTAAGAATACGAGGAAAATACCAAAAGATTACATTCATTAATTTCCATGCCCCCTCCGAAGATAAAGATTTAGAAATAAAAGAACAAGTCTACGAAGAACTAGATAGAGTATATGATAATATAAAAAAAGATGATATGAAAATCCTCTTAGGAGACGCAAATGCAAAAATAGGCAAAGATAGTATATATATATATATATATATATATATATATATATATATATATATAGACCTACAATATTACAATACAGTAAGCACGATAAAACGAACGAGAATGGAACATTTTTAATAGACTTCGCTAAAGAAAAAACTCTGGTAATTTCAAGTACATACTTTGAAAGGAAGGATATCTACAAGGGAACGTGGAGGGCGCCAAATGGAACATACACTAATCAGATTGACCACATTTTGATAGAAAAGCCAGAACAAAAAGCAATACAAAATGTAAGAACATATAGAGGACCGGATTCAGATAGCGACCATTTCATGGTGGGAGCAAAAATGGTGCAAGTGTTACCAGACATTAGAAACAATGGATAGAGCAAAAAAGTAGGTAAATCATTGACGCGACTAAAACATATAGATCAACAATAATACGAACAAAAACTTAGTAATATGTTACAAGAGAGCGTGGAAAGGGATGCAATACAGGAATAATGGGAAGAGCTGAAAACAATGATAGAACAAGCATCAAGTAGTTTTTATAACGATACAAAAGAATTAAAGAAGAAATGGTATAATGAGGAATGTAGAAAAGAAAGTGAGATTAGAAAAAAATTGCGAACAAAACTGCTGAGAGAAGAAACAGATACAGTAAAAATGGAATATGAACACCAAAGAAATAAAACAAAGAGAATAATCAGATATACTAAAAGAAAATATTACGAACGTGTATTGGAAGACATAGAATATAACTTTAGGAACAAAAATATTAGGAATTTGTACCAAGATATAAAAAATGAAAGAAAGGGATGTCAGGCGAGGACAGTGTTCTACAAAGACAAGAATGGAGAACTTCTAACGGGACAGGAAGATATCTTGGACATATGGAGAGAATATTTAGATAATCTATTTAACGAGGAAAGTGAAATAGAAAATGAGCAGAATAGAAGAAGAAACAATGAAAATCAGGAAGACATTATAGCACCAACAATTAATGAAATTGAAAAAATAATTGCAAAACTAAAAAATAATAAAAGCTCAGGATGCGATGGGATTACAGAGGAACTCATTAAATATGGTGGACAGAGTTTGCTAGAAAGTCTTTGCAAATTAATAAAAACAATCTGGGAAAAAGAAGAGCTTCCAAAGGAGTGGCTGCAGGCAATGATTTGCCCAATATTAAAGAAAGGGGATAAGAGCGAATGCCAGAACTACAGAGGAATATCATTATTGAATGTGGCCTACAAGATACTAGCAACTTCTATAAAGAATAAATGATAGAAGCAGAGAAGTATGGGTGACTATCAATGTGGTTTCAGGCCAGGGAGAAGTACGACTGACCACATTTTTGTTCTGAAAGAAATACAAGCGGAAAGCTACGAACATCAAAAAGCGACAGTTGCCCTTTTTATTGATTTCAAGCAAGCCTTCGATAAAATCAAGAGAAATCAAATATACGAAGCGTTATCTGCAATAAATGTGCCCATCAAGTTGATAAATATGGTTAAAGCAACGCTCAGTGGCACTGAAAGTATAGTAAAGATAAATAATAAAGCATCGAAAACATTTAGAATCAAGGAAGGAGTGAGACAAGGTGATCCATTGGCATCAATATTATTCAGCATAGTATTAGAAGTAGCAATGAGAGATGCAAACATCAACCGAAACGGTATCATTTATCATAATAAACATCAAGGCTTAGCATTTGCGGATGATATTGTAATAATAGCAAGAAGTGAAGAAGAACTAAAAACAATAGCAGCAAAATTAGAAAAATCCACAAAAAGAATGGGACTCTACATAAATGAGGAAAAGACAAAATACATGAAATGGACTGACACAAACTTTAAAGAGGGAAACTATTTGAAAATATATGGAGAAGGAGGGAAAGAATACAAGTTTGAAGAAGTAGACAAGTTTACATACTTGGGTGTACTCTTTTCAAGAAAACCGGATACGATGGAAATTAAGGCAAGAATAACGGCAGGAAATAGATGTGTAGGCGCGCTAAATAATGTATTAAGAAACAAAAATATCTCTAGAAAGGCAAAACTAAGAGTCTATCAGACGGTTATTAGACTTCTTCTTCTTCTTCCCACAATACTACACTTTAACACTAATTTTGGTGATCTTGTTGCTGGCATTCTCTCGACATGTCCCAACCATCTTAAACGCTGAGCCTTAATCACTCCTACTATATCTGGCTCTTTATACATATCTCTTATTTCGAAATTCGTTCATCTTGTCCATATACCGTCTATTTTGTTCCCCCCAAATATCTTTCTTAGTATATTTCTTTCCCATATCCCTAGAGTTGTTTGCTCCGTTTTGTTTAACGTCCAAGTTAACAAAACAAAACGGAGCAAACAACTCTAGGGATATGGGAAAGAAATATACTAAGAAAGATATTTGAGGGGAACAAAATAGACGGTATATGGACAAGATGAACGAATTTCGAAATAAGAGATATGTATAAAGAGCCAGATATAGTAGGAGTGATTAAGGCTCAGCGTTTAAGATGGTTGGGACATGTCGAGAGAATGCCAGCAACAAGATCACCAAAATTAGTGTTAAAGTGTAGTATTGTGGGAAGAAGAAGAAGAAGAGGAAGACCTAAACTAAGATGGAAGGATCAAACAGACAGGGACATACAAATACTGAACATTAAGGACTGGAAAAAAACGAAAGCAACGGATAGAAATCTATGAAAAAGAATAGTTAAACAACAAGCCATGGGTCAACTTGGCTCGCAGTGCTAGTATATATATATATATATATATATATATATATATATATATATATATATATATATATATATATATATATATATATACTCAATGACATTAGAAGCGTAACACCCAGAAGGAGTTATTATTTTAACTTGATTTTTTGCCAGTATGGTAGTCTTACATCAAGAATAAAATGATTAAATTTTCAAGAAATTTTATTAAAAAACAATCTAAAAAAAATAATGTGTTTGGCGACCCCTTTGCTGTATACACTCCTGTAGACGTCTGGGCATCGACAAAATGAGATGGTCGATGTCTTCTTGAGGCATCTCGTTCCAAGCAACTTGAATTTCGTCGATCAACTGTGCTAGAGTCTGTGGAGGATGGTGCAAAGAGAATATTTTTCTTCCCATGATATCCCACACATGTTCAATGGGATTTAAATCCGGCGAACGGGGCGGCCACGCCAAAACATTAACACCAGCTTCATTAAGAAAGTTCATAGTTCGACGAGCAATATGGGGACGTGCGTTATCTTGTTGAAAAAGTACGTCTGGGCGGCCATCTAAATAAGGCAACAAAGTCGGTCGTATGACGTCTTCAACATAACGCGCAGCTTTCATACTGCCTCGAATGAATACAAGAGGTGATCGACTACCATAAGCAATAGCCCCATTACTCCAGCAGTCCTGTGTACATGCCTCTCAATAGCAAACCTAAGATCGGGTCGTTCTCCACGGTAGCGTCGTACCCTTCTACGGCCATCATGCGTGCCTAGACAAAATCGTGATTCATCGCTGAATACGACATCGTGCCATTCTGCCTCCCAATGCTGCCATTCTCTGCACCAGTCCAACCTTTGGCGACAGTGTCTCGCTGTTAAAGGAAGCACTAATCTTGGACGGTATGAAAGAAGCCCAAAGGATTGAATGCGGCGATATAAGGTTCGCATACTAACGGGCCTACCTTCTTCTCCAATCCATTGATCACCGATTTGACACGTAGTAGCGAAACGGTCTCGCAGGGCTATTTGTCTTAAGCGCCGATCTTGACGTTCTGTGGTACGCCTTGGTTGACCAATTGGTCTTCTTCTTGCTCCTCTACCTTCTTCTGTCCGTACCTGATACACACGTATTACAGTTGCTGCAGTGGAATCAATACGGCGGGCAATTTCGCGATAGGACATACCGACATCTCGATAAACAACAACTCGACCCCGCTCAAAATCGCTCAAATGGTAATATTGTGGACGTCTTCGGACTCGAGGCATTTTATTTAAGCTTAACACACTCAACGGAAACACGAAAACTAAAATATCTGTACTAAACAGCTCATATAAATAGTTTTATCAAAAAAGAAAAAGTGAAATTTTTTTTTTCACAATAAATATAAAAGGCACAAGGTTGAAATTGTTATCAATGTATGCTTTAAATATAGTCACTCTGTTGCTAAAATATGAATTCAAAAAAATCATTCCTTCTTGGTGTTACGCTTCTAATGCCATTGATATATATATATATATATATATATATATATATATATATATATATACAGTCTGTTTGATTTATTGTGACACAGCACATATGTCCGTTATTAGTACAGATAGAAAAAAAAGTTAAAGACAATAGTTTTAGTATTTTTCATGATCTATTCAGTAGCATTGTCAGAAAAACAATTGAAAATCAAATAAACACGCGAAAGCTATTAGCTTCATTTTCTTTAATGGAACACCCTGTATATTTTGTTTATTTCAAATAGGTAATAACCTTAGCTTTATAATGATACCACATAAGTACCCCTTCATTATACAAATAATGCGACAATTGCAAATAAATGAAATTTATCAGTTGCCATGGAAAACAATTGACATAAAACAATTTGTTAACGCTTTAATGTCAGTGGTGTAGTAACTTCCCGTCTTGCGTGTTGTTGATTCAAATCTTTAGAGATGGGTGATAATTACTATTCTAATGATGAAAAAATGGATATGCTAAAGGTCTTCGTTAGATGCAACGATAATTCTAGAGAAGCTAGTATCACTTATGGAAACATGTATCCAGAAAGAAGACAACCACATTATTGCACTTTTGCAAGACTTCAACAAAATTTACGGAGAAATGGGTGTTTTAATAATAAATTACGAAGGAGAAGACAAGAAAGAGAAGATAGTAATGAAGTATTGATATTGGCCTATTTTAGAGCACATCCACGTAATTCAATACGCGAAGCAGTGGCTGACTTAGGAATAAGTATGCATAAAATATTTTCTATTCTGAGAAAACATAAAATGAGACCATATAAAATTAAGTTAGTACAAGGTTTAATAGATGGTGATTCTGACAGGAGAATAGTATTCTGTAATTGGCTTAGCAACAATCAACATTTATTAAATTTAATTCTTTGGAGTGATGAATCAAATTTCAACAACAACGGAATCTCCAACCGAAAAAACGACCATTACTGGGATACTGAGAATCCACGTCAAATTCGAGAATGCAGATTCCAACAAAGGAACGTTGAATGCGGAGCGATATGCCAACTTTCTTACGATAGAATTTGAAGATTATTTAGATGATATACCCCTAGAAATACGTCGAGATATGTGGTTCCAACAAGATGGAGCTCCTCCCCATAACGCAAGAAATGTCAAAGATATTTTGGAAAGAAATTTTGGTTTGAATTTGATTGCAAATGGTGGCCCCATAAACTGGCCAGCAAGATCGCCAGATCTGTCTATTTTAGATTTTTTTATTTGGCGATATTTAAAGCAAAAAGTTTATGTTACTCGTCCAGAAAATCTAGACGATCTGAAAAATCGTATTCGTATGGCATGTGGCCAAATAACACCACGGATGTTGCAAAAAGCACGACGAAATTTAATGAAGAGATGTGAAGAATGTATTGCAAACAACGGACGTCACTTTGAACAGACACTTTAAATAGTTATTCATGTCAACTGATAAATTTCATTTATTGGCAATTGTCGTGTTATATCTATAATAAAGGGGTACTTATGTGGTATCATTATAAGGCTAATATTAATGCCTATTTGAAATAAACAAAATATACAGGGTGTTCCATTAAAGAAAATGAAACTAATAGCTTTCACGTGTTTATTTGATTTTCAACTGTTTTTCTGACATTACGATTGAATAGATCATAAAAAATACTAAAACTTTTGTCTTTAACTTTTTTTTCTATCTGTACTAATAACGGACATATGTGCTGTGTCACAATAAATCAAACAGACTGTATATATATATATATATATATATATATATATATATATTTATATATATATATATATATATATATATATTTATATATATATATATATATATATATATATATATATATATATATATATATATATATATATATTTATATAAATAAATTAGAATTAACGACCTGCTTATAAGTACCAAATAAGAAATAACAGCGCATTAGGCCATGATGTAAAAGTTATTTTTTTATCAAGTGAGTGTGCAAGGAGGACAGAAGACGACGACGATCGTTTCGCTCTTTTTATGAGACCGCACTAATGGGACACCCTGTATATAAAACTTCTACATATCAAGTGAGTGTGTATGGGATGATGGATGTGGCGGCCTGAGGAGCTCATAAAAAGAGCGAAACGATCGTCGTCGTCTTCTGTCCTCCTTGCACACTCACTTGATAAAAAAATAACTTATGCGCTGTTATTTCTTATTTGGTATATATATATATATATATATATATATATATATATATATATATACTCTTAAAAAAAACAAAAGGTTGCTTTGTTTCAAATGAAACGCAAAATAAATTATAAGTGTGATATACCGCTGAATTCAGAAAAAAAAGTTCTTTCCAAAAATATGAATATCCAATATGGCGCCCATAAGAAAAACAAAAGTTGGCTATGGTTCTGGAGAAGATATTAAAGTTATTTTAAATGTAAGTACACTACTAAATTCCTGATTAAAAAGTGCCTGTATAATGTAAAAGTTGCAAATTCCTAGATCCAATAGTTTTTGAATAAAAAAATAAAAACGAAATTTGAAAAAAATAGTTTTTTGGCAATATCTCTAAAACAAAAGAAGATATTTCAAATCTGTTTTCGGATTATTGTTGGGCTCCAAATTTCACGTATTTGCCCTAATTTAACCAACTCTCTAACTCTTCAAATAACTGAGATCCCCATGCATTTCCTCGAAATACGGACACCCTGTATATATAATAGTCATTCTGTGAGTACCATCGACAATGCTATTTTTTTGTGAATTCAATGATGTATCACACATATACTTTATTGTACAGGGTAAGCAAAACTCGATGTCCCAGCTCTATTATATGAAAAGGAAAAATGATAGAAAAAATCTGAAATCTGAAATCAAATGACAACAAAACAATATTTGTCAACCATTAGTTTAATTATTGACAGATGCGGCTTTGTTATTTGCTTCCAAAGGCTACTTGTTTAAGTCGTGACAATTGTGAATTTTTAATAATACTTTCTTTTAAGTTTGCTTATAATTTTTTAACGAAAAAAGATAATAATTTTTTTTCTCCATAAAGTTTATTCAGAAAAATTAGCTCTTTTGAAATATCCAAAAATATAGGTATGTTTTTGGGGAAAAAAATTTCGATGACGTCAGTACTTCAGTTTCAAAGTTTAGAAAAATATGCAATTTTGGATTAAAATGGACCTTACTCAATCCCATGTATGAACCTCTTTTCAGATTTTTTCTATCGTTTTTCCTTTTCTTATAATAGAGCTGAGAAATCAAGTTTCGCTTACCCTGTACATTTTATATGTAAAATGTTAATCTTTTGTTTTTTGTAAAGAGTGCCTTAGAAACAGTTAAGTAATTTGCTTATATATCACCCCTGAAGACGGGCATCCAACGATATATATTTTACCAATTGTGATGTATTTTGAACTAACGAGTGTCTTCCACTCCCAGACTAAGCATGAAGTAAAATTTCGAGTTTAGAAAAGCCCCGCGTAGAAAATTTGTCGAGGGTCGGGCAGCGACCCGAGACAAATTTTCACGGGGCTTTTCTAAACTTGAAATTTTACTTCATGCGCCAGGCGTATAAACCACTGATTTGCAGTAAAGTTAAAAATATCCAACGCTTAGATGTGATGATGATCAATATTTACCAAGATTCAAACGTCATATACGTTTTAAAAAATTTTATTGACCTAAAATTGTACACTTAGACATAATTCTCGACTTTATTTTACAAATGTCGTATTAATTATAATTACATTTTAAATAATTTCATAAATATCAAATAAATCTTCCTATCAAAACCACCCCACGCGCCGGCTGAAAACAGATGGACTTCTTATTACCTGCTAATATCGGGTTGACATTTACACCCAAAAAATGCGGTTGGTGTTCATAATGGATTACCCCTTTGAAATTGCTCAAATTTTGAAAGCGCAGGATTTGCTTAGACAAAATAAATATTTGTAAAATTATTAACGTAACTAGATACCAACGTAATATCAAACTGAAGAAGTAATTTGAATATATTTTGAATTCCACTATATTTCAGCGTTGTAA
The DNA here is from genome assembly GCA_932526585.2 of Philonthus cognatus. Classification (NCBI taxonomy): domain Eukaryota; kingdom Metazoa; phylum Arthropoda; class Insecta; order Coleoptera; family Staphylinidae; genus Philonthus; species Philonthus cognatus. The sequence continues at coordinate 18,683,378 of OW052244.1, read as the reverse complement.
CGCGTGACGCATGAGTTAAAATTTCGAGTTTAGAAAAACCTGAAAATTTGTTTGGTCGCTCCGCTTCGCTACGCGACCAAACTAAATTTTCAGGCATTTCTAAATTCGAAATTTTACTTCATGCTTAATCAAGGACTTTAAACACTCGTTAATAAATTTTGTACAATCAGAGAATGGCTGAAAATTTACATGGGGATATGTATAATTAAAAGACAAATTTACTGCATATACAAATTTAAACCGAAAAAGCAAACGGTATCGCCATCTATCTGCTTATCACCGAACCGCGTACTTCCTGTAAACGCTCCCAGATGGCGATTGTTTAATGAAATTCGAAACCATGGCAACGCGAATTCTGGAAGCCATTATTATGCGATAAAAGTGGGGGTCCATTGCCGGCGGATAATTAATACAATAATATTTAATCAAATGCGAAAATACGGACGCAGCGAATTATTATATGTAATTACGTTTAATGTACATAAACTGACTAATTAATAAAATGTTTTTGTTAATGCAATAATAATACGTAATTGCTAATTGTATGTTTATTATATAATCAATCTGCATTATCAAACAATAATATTGTTAGTAAACATGATGATAATAATAATTGACTATTTTTGTATATCGTTTTAAATTAAAGTAATGTTGTTATTTAATGCTTAACAGAATTCATTTGAAATGATTAATGTATATTATTTTTTTTCAAGTATATTTTTTTTTAAATTAGAGACGAGCAGAGTAGTGCAAGGTGGAAAGCAGAGTTGGGCATTTTTTAGTCGATTGATGAATGCAACTAATGACTAATTTTGAATTTGTTAGTCATGACTAATGACTAATTTTGAACTCGTTGGTCATTTATTTATTTTTCTAACTGATGATTAATAAATCATCAATCAACTAATGATTCAAATAATCGTAAGTCATGACTAATTATTCGACTAAATTAGTTAAAATATAAGAAAATGATTTAATAAGTTTACTTTACCATTTCTATATGTAAGAGGTAAACTACTTCAAGTCACTTTTTTTTCAAAATACGGTTTTTTTATACTGTTTGAATCAGGATTTTTTATTCTATCGAGAGGTAAATAGCACTGTAAAATTTCAAAAATGTGACAGTGTAATTTATCTCGCACATACAGATTTTATATAGCTTTGCTTTTATTTTCAGTTTTCTGTAGGTCTCAAATATATTTTTATTGGGCTTTTTAAGCAAATCGAGTTTCGATATATAAATGCTTAAATTTTGAAAAAATTGTCATTTTTAAAGTCATCAAAGAATTGAGCCATTTTAAAACTAAAAATGCTACTATCCTGAAAATCTTGAGATTAATTATTTTGTGTCACATAATGGACTTCATTTAAATCAACATCTAGAGGGAGGTGAGGTGAAAGGATGGTTACCAAGGGGGTTTAGATGGGAGATGAAAGAGGCGACCAAATGTGCGAAAAAGGGAAGGGCGAAGGGGGGAATGATTGTTGGATGGAAAGAAGACAGGAAAGGAAGCAAGGGGGAGATGATGGAGGGATGTGAAGGACTGGTGTGGGTCAAGTACCAGCGAGGGGGATACAAGATGAACGTGGGGGTGTTATATGTGAGTAAAAACTGGGGAGACGTAAGGAGGGAGATAGATGAAAGAGCAGGAGAAGGAGGAAGGTGGATGGTGGGGGGGGATTTCAACGCGAGAATAGGAGAAGCGGGGGGAGGACTTAAGGAGGACGGTTCAATGAGGAAAAGGAGCTCGCAGGATAAATGTATAAACGGGGAGGGAAGGAGAATGAAGGAGTGGGTGATGGAGGAAGGGTGGGAACTGTTAAACGGGTGCACAGAGGGGGACTGGGAGGGGAAGAAAACGTACATAGGGGCAAGAGGGGCATCAGTGATTGACTATGTAGTGGTGAAGGGAATAGCAAGAGGGGAGATAAGGAGTATGGAGGTAGAGGAGGTGTTGGGATCGGATCACCTACCGTTAAAGGTGAAGATGTGGATAAAGGAGGGACACGGGAGTGAAAGAGAGCAGGAAAGCGAGGTGCTGGAGTGCGGGATAAAAGCGATGGAGGATATGAGGAGAAAGTTGGGGAGGGTTAAATGGGAGGAGGTCAGCACGATAGAGGAGATGGAGCGGATAATAGTGGGGTGTGCAAGAAAGAGAAAGGGGGAGAGAAGACGGGCGGATGCGTGGTTTGATGAGGAATGCAGGCAGAGAAAAAAGGAGCTGAGGAGGGCGGTGAAAGAGTGTGTAGGAGGCGTAGGGGGAGAAAGGAGAGTGGCGGAGGTAAGGAGGAGGTATGAGGATGTATGTGAGAAGAAGAAGCTAAAGGCGGTGGAAAAAGCGAGCGAGGATTTGAGGGAATGTAAAAACGAGGCGGAAATGTGGAGAATATTGAGGAGAGGGGAGAGAAGGAGGCAGGTAGGGGTATCGCTGAGGGAATGGACAAGGAAATGCAGAGAAGGGAGCGGAGTACCGGGGGAGATTGGAGAAAGCAGATGTGGAGACAGAGGGGAAGAGTTCACGGAGGAGGAGGTGGAGAGGGCGTTTAAGGAAGTGAAGAGTGGAAAGGCGGCAGGTAGGGATGGTCTCAAGGCAGAGATGTGGAAGGAGATTGGGGAAAAAGGGAAGAAAAAATTCAAGGAGCTGTTGAATCAGATGTGGAGGGGGGAGGTGAGCTTTCCGGAAGAGTGGAGGGTTGGGATGATGTGTCCGGTGTATAAAGGAGGGGATGAGAAGGAGGCCAGTAGCTATAGGGGGATAACAATAACAAGCATTGGATACAAGCTGGCGATGATGATTGTGAGGAATCGCATGGAGGTGGAGGTGGAGGAAAAGGGGATAATACCGGAGACACAGGGGGGGTTTAGAAGGGGGAGGGGGACGAGGGAGCAGGTTTTTACCCTGGCGCGAATGGTGGAGAGAGTGATGGAAGAGAAAGGATGTGTGTATGCGGTATTTATGGATCTGAAGGCAGCGTATGACTCGGTGCCGAGGGAGAGTTTGATAGAGTGCTTGAGAAGGAGAGGAGTGAGTGAGGGAATGGTGGAGTGGGTGAGGAGAGTGTATGAGGAGACATGGGTGGTGGCGAAAGTGGGGAAGGAGGTGTCGGGGTGTTTCAGAACGTGGGAGGGTTTGAGGCAGGGGTGCCCGCTGAGCCCGATGCTCTTTAATGTATACATGAGTGAATTGGAAGAGGTGATGAGGAAAGGGCAGGCAGGGGGAGTGGTGATGGGTAAAAGTAAAGTATGGATGTTGGCATATGCGGATGACGTTGTGTTAGTGGCAAGAGAATATGAAGGGATGAAAGAGATGTTGAAGAGAGTGGAGAGGTTTATGGATAGAAGAGGAATGAATGTGAATGTAGTGAAAACGAAGTGGGTGAAGTTTAGAAATAAAGGGAGAGAGGGGAAGGTGAAAGAATTGGAGTGGAAGGGGGTAGTTATTGAGAGGGTGAAAACTTTTAAGTATTTAGGGTTTTGGTTCAAAGGAACGGGAGGGTATGAGGAGCATGTGAGGTGGGTGCAGAGTAAGGCGAGGAAGGCGTGGGGCAAGTGGGGGAAGTGGATGGGGAACAATATGACGGTTGCGTGTAAAATATGGGATGCGTGTGTGAGATCGGTGCTAATGTATGGAGTGGAAGTGTGGGGGACGAAAGGGTACGAGCTGATAGAGAGGGAGCAGATGTGGTTCCTGAAGCGCATGTTGGGGGTGGAGAGGTCCACGCCCCGCTACATAGTGCTTCAGGAGACGAACAGAGAGAGGCTAGAGTGGGAGGCAATGGTGAGGGTGGTGAGGTACGAGATGAGATTGTGGGAAATGGAGGAAGAGAGATTGGTGAAGGATGTATGGGTGACGAGTGTGTGTGGGGGTGAGGGTAGATGGAGGGGGGAGAGGAGGAAAATGTATGAGAGGGTAGGGCTGTCGGAGGCGAAGGTAATGGAATGGCTAGGAAATGGGGTGAAGGTGGATGAGTGGGTGAGGGGGAAAGGGAAGGAGGTGGAAGGGCAAGAAAGGCAAGGGCGTATTGAGAGAAGTGAGTATAATGATATGTATGGGAGGTGGCAGGTGTATGGAAGAGTGCCGAAGTATTTGATAGAGAAGGGATGGGGTAGAGAGGATAGGGTGATTGTGGCAAGGGCGAGGTGTGGATCGGAGGAGAGAGGAAGGAAAGTATGGATGGGGGAAGAATATGGAAGGTGTGTGTTGTGTGGACAGGGGAAGGATACGTGGGGACACTTGGCGGAGGAATGTGAGGGGGTGAAAGAGGAGTGGCTGGGAGCGAAAGGGAATAGAAGGGTAGTGGAGTGGATGAGAGAGGATGGGATCGGGGTAAGGACGTTGGAAAAGCTGGGGAGGGAGAGGGAAAAGAGAAGGGAGGGTAAGAGGGATACGGAAATGGAGAAATAACGAATGAATTGTAAATAGTCTGTAAGATGTTGAGATATGCCAATAAAGGTCTTTTTTTTTTTTTAAATCAACATCTTTATTCGACAAAATCTTTATTATGTATTAAACAAGGTTTCCCAGTCATTGATTAAACATGAAGTAAAATTTCGTGTTTAGAAAAGCCTGAAAATTTAGATTTGGGCACGTAGCAAAGCAAGCACTCAAATCCAAATTTTCAGGCTTTTCTAAACTCAAAATTTTACTTCGCCCTCGGTATAAATTCAGTGTTTTATACTGAGGGTATTCCAGAGTAGATAAATTGAAGTTTAAAAAATATTTGTTAAAACTTAATAAACACTTTTTTTTTCTCACGTTAATAAATATTACAAATTTTAATTTTGTGTTTTGTTTAAGTCGTATTTAATATCAATTCCTTATTTTACAAACTTTAAATCAACAGTAGTTTCGAAAGTCATATCCATCTTTATAAACAAGATGTCCATTTTTTACACTTGTTTTGAATCACTCTGTATAATTGAGATAATTAAGCACACAGTTGTGATAAAGTTGTTAAAATTTTAAAACTGAAAACGAAATAATCTTAATAAAGCAGTATAAAATTTAGTTTAGGTAATTCAAGATTATAAAAAAGTTTGAAACAAATTTAATGTTTAAAACATGTTTAAAATAAAACCGTTTAAAACACGGCAAAGTGTTTTAAACATAACAACCCTGGTTTTGATCACTTGACAAAAGTAATTGTTTTTATGTAAATTGAAGGACACGAAGTAGGCATGGCCAAATATTGTACCAATCACTTTAACCCATTAGGCGCCATTGATGCATATACGCAACATTATTAATTTTATGTTAATTAAATTACTAAATAAGTTAATTTATTATATTATATTATTTGAGTTGACTTGAAAATATATAAAGAAAAAAGGAAATATTTTTTTATTTAAATATCTCTATTATTACCCATTAAAAAAAAAAATGTTTTCAGTGTATTTCCAACTTCACGATATTTCAGTGTTTTATACGCGTGACGCATGAAGTAAAATTTCGAGTTTAGAAAAGCCCCGTGAAAATTTGTCTCGGGTCGCTGCGTGGGGCTTTTCTAAACTTGAAATTTTGCTTCATGCTTAGTCTGGGAGTGGAAATACTCATTCTAAACTTCATATTGCACGTTTTTATACAAAATTGACGAATGCCTTACATTTAAAGCGTATAGAATATGTAAATTTAAAAGAAAAATTCACAGTACGTAAAACAATAAGTCATTCTAAGAAATCATTAAAAGAAGTGTAGAATTTTACCTAAAATCAACTTTTTGGGTTAACTCTATAATTGCTCGGCCGTTAATGGGTTAATACTAACAACAATACATGTATAAATCATTACCTAAAAAAACAAACCCATTTTTTTTTTATTTGAATTCTTAAAATATGGTTTTCTGGTATTGATATGTAATGCACTTGTCATTTTTTCCAACAAATTTCGGAGTTGATATAAAATTGATAACTAAAGTCGAGTTCATTTCTATCCGTCTACTCCCTAGTATAAATTTTGCAAAATTATGTGAAGTGAATGGGGGTTTTGTGTCAGTTTCAATTGTCAACGTATAAAGCGAAAAGTACTAAAATGCACGATTGCCAAACTTACTATTTATTGAGTTGACGGATAGTAATAAACTTGACTTTATTTAAGACAAAATGATCAACACAGGTGCAGAATATGACAAGACTTTATCCTTTAAATATTCATAAACAGCTTAATTATTATTAATCCATTTAGTCCCTCATAATTAGTTATGATTGAAAATTTAGTTGTCTAATATTTGCATTTAACTCTGTCAATTACATGCAAATATTAGTCGACTTAATATTAATTAATAAAAACATATGATTGATGAATAATAACTAAATTAGAAAAACCTATGTTGATTTGCACCATAATTGAATAACTTTAATCATCCACAAATCATTGATTAAACCTTTGCTTAAGTCAAAATTGGAGAATATAAGTGTTATAAATTTATAAAATATCATTATCATCAATATGCGATAGTGTAAACAATTTGTATATATAATTGTTTTGTACCTAACACGTTCAGTACAAGGATTTTAGAAAATAATTTTGTATTTAATTGAACAATTGCTTAAAAAGCAATGAAAAGGTAAAAAGGTAATTGTCCTTTAGCCTAGATTATTCCACACCAGAGCTGGGCAGGATTCGAATCATTCAGGATTCGATTCCTTTTAGAGGATTCAAAAGAGGTATTCGAATACTTTAGTGAAAACGGATTCGTGATCCGGATTCGTTACATTTTTTTTAAAGGATTATTATTCGAATCCAGACGTAGATAATTCGAATCCTTGTAAAGATTCGAATCCTCATACACGGATTCAAATCTTGCCAAATAATTCGATATTCGAATCATCGCTATTAAGGCTGGGATTCGAATTCAATTAATTCAAATAGTTAAATATTCTAATATGAATATTTAAATCACAAAATTCATATTTGAATATAAATATTTGTGAATACATATTTGGTTACTTAACCATGAAAAATTTCCAACCTTAATACTATATTTTTAACTTCACTTGAAATCAGTGGGTGAATATTCTATTCCTAAGAAAAACTGTGTTTGTTTAATATTAAAAAGGCATTTAATATAATAACTGTGAATAAATCTACAACAATCTAGAAATATCGAAAATCTCGACATGTAGAAAATCTTGACAGTCCACTCCCAGACTAAGCATGAAGTAAAATTTCGAGTTTAGAAAAGCCCCGCGTAGAAAATTTTCACGGGGCATTTCTAAACTCGAAATTTTACTTCATGCGCCACGCGTATAAAACACTGATTTAAAATGAAGTTCAATAACACATATATTATCATTATTTAATCAGATATTTAGTCAGTAAATGAACATTTTTGTTAATAGAAACTGATGGAATAAAATGTTACTGGTTGCAAATAATAGATTCAAATGTATTTTTAAAGGATTTGTATCCGTGATTCAAAAATGAGGATTCGAATCATATTTTTCACTTACGAATCCTTTATTCGAGTATTAGTGATTCGAATCATATTAGGTGATTCAGATTCATGATTCGAATCCTGTTTTTGAGGATTCATCCCAGCTGTTCCACACCCATTTTAATTTTAAAATTTAGCCAATTTGTTTACAATATGATATTGTGGAGCCAATTATAAACAAGTTACCGAAAATTTAGTGTCACATATACCTGATGCTGATAGCAAACATGGTAATCACTGAAAGTTAATCGAGATCGGTGCAAACGAGCATTAGTAAGTTAGTAATTAAATAGATAAATACATTATTTAAAAACTACAGTAATCATAATGCTTTAAAATATGAAAGTACTTATTGTTTATTAATTATAAATTATATACATACATAAGGTATATTACATAAAAATATTGCTATTTTCTATATGAACACACCAGAATGCCATTCTGGCACCTTTTTCTAGCATGTTTCTATATAATTCTAACAAAAATTAATGTGAGTTCCAGCATCTTATTCTGTTCATTCCGGCACCTCTAACGCACTGCATTAAATTATACATTTTTAACAAAATATTCTATATAAATATATGTAACATCAAAATTATATTAATTTCAAAATTATTTAAAAATATATTCTGCTGGAACCATATCCAATAGCTTTCTCGATGCCTCCATCAATGTCTTTTCATCTGTCGACTCAATTGTCACCTTTACTTTATAATCCCTATAAAAAACAACAAAAAGAACATTTTTATTGCCAATGAATTTACAACAAATATGATAATTAATAATACTATGACATCCTTATTGAAAACACAAATGCATATAGAAAATATTAATACAGTGGCATAATAAATAATGTTCCACTGTCCAAAATTACACTTATGTAAACTTCATCATGTGCGTTGTTAAATTGGGGTCATAAGAGGTGAAAAGTGAGACAAATAATAATAACTTTAATAATAATAATAATAACTTTATTGTCCAACAGGATAAACCCAATCACAGAACAAAAATTTGAATAAATAAGAAAAGGAAAGATACATGTAAGTTCGTGAACAGTGAATACATATTACAGGATAGTATGATTTATTGAATAAAAATATCATTGAATAATTTTTCGGAGCACTGGCACAACACAGTCACTGGTGAACGCTGCAACACATTAGAGCGCGCCGTTGGTAAGCGGAATGTTGATGAAAACCGTGTAGACTTCACAGGGACATTAAACGGAACCCTTGCGAATTTACAAATGTAAGTTTACGTTTGTCGGTTATTGAGTACAATAAACCATATTTTTGTATGCTGTTCTTTTTATTTATTTCGGTGCGCCAATCAGGAACCTGACTTATGCCGCACTTTACATAATTGTGTTAACAATTTAAAATGCTGAATCTGAATTATTAAATATAGGAACAAATATAAAGAATTTAAGGCTGCAAATTTTTAAAATTGAAGTAATCGATTAATTATTCAAAAATATATTCAAAAATTAGATTTATTTGAATATTCTAATTATTCAAATATTTAAATTTCCAATCTGAATGTGTTTTTGAATGAATATTCGAATGCTTCAATTTAAAAAAATTCCCAGCATTTATCAAAATGTGTCATTATTTTATTTAAAGCTTGAGATGGATTAAGATTAACTAAGTGTATTTTTAAACTTCATATTAAATCAGTGTTTTACATGCCAGGCACATGAAGTAGTTTAGAAAAGCCTGAAAATTTGGATGCTTTGCGACCAATTTAAATTTTCAGGCTTTACTAAACTCGAAATATTTACTTTATGCTTCATCAAGGAGTGAAAAACCCTTGTTAGAAATCTAGTAAAACCTTTATTGATAACACTAAATTCTTAAAAGTAAAATGAGCAAGATTATTAACAAAACTCATCAAGATTATGAAAATAACTACAGTTTGTGCTTGTTTCCAATTTTATTTAATAGCTCACTATTATAATTACAGGTTCTAATAATTGTCTAATGAGTGTTTCCACTCCCAGGCTAAGCATGAAGTAAAATTTCGAGTTTAGAAAAGCCTGAAAATTTGGATTGGTCGCGTAGCGAAGCGGAGCGACCAAACCAAATTTTCAGGCTTTTCTAAACTCGAAATTTTACTTCATGCGCCACCCGTATAAAACACTGATTTCAAGTGAAGTTTAAAATATACTATTAAGGCTGGGAGTAATGTCAAATATAAGTACTCAATTATTCAAATAAAACATATTGAAATATTTGAATTATTCAAATTTTCAAGTATTCGTTCAAAAATATGTGAATAATTTAGTGACTAAAATATTCATATTTCAATATTCAACTATTTGAATTATACCTATTCAAATCCCAGCCTTAAAGGAGTTAGATATAATAATATTAACCGAATATATACTGTGTTCACATTTTATTCTCAACGCAGTAGGCTCTGTTAGGGTGACATTTTTGTTGGTAGTAAAAAAAGTTACTAACCGTCTGGTTCTGTCATTCTATTTTTTGGTTATGAGAATTGCAATGTTGCATTTTATAATATCCCTGATTCACATGTAAAAATATTACTTTTGTCATTTAGCATTAAATCATTATTATCAAAAAAATACAACATGCCAATATAAGGAGAAAAAAAAACAAGTCAACTGCCGTGAGAAAAATATGTAAACAGAGTTTATAAATATTTAATTATTGCTTTAGGTGCTGATCAATTAAATAATAAAGAATTTAATTTAAAAACAACAATTTTACAAATACTCACTCTCTAAACATTTGCGGATACGACCCGCAAGTAATATTGGGAAACTCTTTGACCAGTTGTTCCAATGCTTCGGCTATGAACTGTTCCGTCACGTTGATGTAAATGTTTTTCGAGTAAAACTTACAGTCGGAGGAAAACAAATCTGGGCCCAGCACGTCGATGGACTTCTGCATTAATTGCGGAATCCCCGGGAATATGTAAACGTTCTTCACGGATATATTCGGGTAGTTCACTTTTAAATTCCGAGCCTTGCATTCACCAAACGTCAGTTTAGCCGATTTTGGAATCTCCAAAAGAAATAAATACACTATTAAAAATGTTAAAGAATTGAAAACGTGACAAATATGCTTCAACCCATTCCAATTCAAATTTATAGTAATAATATCTTTATTGAGGCAAAACTCTATTATTCCAAAATATGATACAAGAATATTATAAATAAAAATAATACTTTTGCAAATATTGTTTACTTGCACTCTTTTATTGCGTCTGGCTTTAATTTATGTTCGGTTGTCATATTTGTTTTATTTTATTTTAAGCATAGGCTTAGAATGAATATATTTTTCTTAAAATTATCGTGTAAATTAGTACTTGTAACTGTTGGATAACAAACTATTATTATTATTATTATTATAAATCTTCTTCTAATTTACAAGATGAAACAATTATTTAAAAATACTTATAGTTTAAAATTATGTTGACTATTAGCATAGATTTAAGAATATAAGTAGATACCCCACATCTATGCACCCGTACTGAAGCGCCTCCAGCGGCATTTTTTGTAAACGTTTAATATGCTATGTCAGGGGCAGCCAAACACCCAATAAATATGTCAGGCATCTACAGATATAAGATAAATAAGCTGAGTCGGCTTGATGAGCGCACTTAAAGCCAAGAAGAGATTTCCCTTTTCTCAAATATAATTTGTTGTTATATTTGTTAGCGTTCCAATTTCAAATAAATACGTCAATAAGTTTACTTTCTGTTTTTTTCAGGTTGGGCCAAAGCTGGTAGAATACCATATAGAAAAGGTTGGTCCATATCCGCACATGCGTAGTAGTAAATGTCAGTGGGTGGAAATATTTTACATCTCTCTTATACCCTTTCGGGTGTCGAGATTGACTTGTTTTCTTCACTCGATTTCGTTGACAAATTCTTTCCATTTCTTTCTATCTCTCGCTATTCTCGTTGCCTGCTGGTAGTTGGTATTGTTCCTGTTGAGTATTTCATTGATAGTTACTTCCCATGTCTTCTGTGGTTTTCCCCTTTTTTTCTTTTTCACGTCCCCCGGCTTCCATATTACCTTGGTTTGTCTGTCTTCTGGCATTCTTATAAGATGTCCGAACCATGCGAGTTGTTGTTTCTCTATAGCGTTTTGAGTGCTATTTACTTCTAAATTAGTCCTTATTTGTTCATTTCTAATTCTATCCAATCTGCTAACTCTTTCTATCTTCCTGAGATACCATATCCGATGCTTGTATTTTACTAAGTAGTCTCTTATTTGAGGTCCATGTTTCACTTCCATATAGCAGTATAGGTCTGTGTATAACTTTAAACATTGTCATCTTTGTTCTTTTAGATATTGCTTTGTTGCCTATTATATCTTTACTTATAGCGTGATAACTTTTATTCGCTGCTGAAATTCTGCTATTTATTTCATCTTCCAGCTCCCCTTTGTAATGTATAACTCTGCCTAGATATTTAAAGGTTTCAACTTGTTCTATTTTTTGTCCATTTAATGTTATGTTCGTTGACATTTCCAGATTTCCTATGACCATTATTTTTGTTTTATCTACGTTTATGATCATGTTGTCCTTTTTCATTTCGTCGTTCTATATATTTATGTTGTTCTGTAAATCCTTTTCACTTTTTGCAATTATTGCCAAGTCATCGGCGAACACAAATTCTGCTATTTTCACTACATTTAGTTTGCTGTATCCTATTTGTTCTGGTATCGTTTTGTGTCTGGTCTTTTTCATAATGCTGTCTAGAAAGATGATAAATAGCAGCGGGCTTAAACTTCCTCCTTGTCGTAATCCTTGTGTGGTTATAAATTCATCTGATTCTAAGTTACCGGTTCTTATAGTATTATTAATACCTATTTGGAAGTACCAGTCGTTTTAGTGACTTAACGTATGTGGCTTCTTGAACACACACACAAAATTAGGTTAGGAATTTGTCATGTCAAATGGCTGACATCTAGACTATTATTCTTAGGGCAATGGTGGAGTAACTTGATATTCAATATAACCAGTGGTGGCGTAGGATCACAAATATTAATGAATTTCATAATATGGAACATAATAATGTATGTAATGTTGTGCTGTTATGTTATTATAATACAACTAAAAGTTCCACAAAATATATTATACAGGCTTAAAGATCCAAACACGTAATGGTTTTAGAATTTAGATTGAATATGCAAAACTTTTCCCTGAGCAAAACTCGAATTACTCTGCACTTTTAAGATATTTAAGTTAGTTATAAAATATGATTCTATCCAAAGCAAGAGGGTGTGTAAAAGTATAAAATATCTGTAAAATGGTGAGAAATAAATTAGCAATGGCCCTGCTATAAATACAAAGTAAACTAACTGTAACAAAATAATCATGATTGTAACAAGCGGTTCAATTATATTAAATAAATGACGATGTGATTTTAAAAGTTTAAAGTCTAAATATCTTATTGATTGATACTTTCGCTTTCTGATAAAGATGGTTCGTCGTCGGATTCATTCGACACAGAGATCACTATTGGTTCGATATTTAACAAGTCCAATTTATTTTCTACCTCCCATGCCGCAGAAATTATTTTCTCTGTGTGGTTGACGTAATTTTACCAGTGCTGTTGCGGTACATTTTCTACTACGTTATTCCATACATTTAAAACTTCAGCAGGTGACCCTGTAGTTTTAAAAATAGCTTCATCATAACGTCTTTTAGTCTCTGACCAAACCATTTCGATGGCATTAAAATGGCAATGATGGGGAGGTAGTCTGAGAACACAATGACAATGCTCCACAGCGTATTTATCTAAATGATATTTTTTTTTCGGCACTGTTTGCTTTTCAACCAGATTCCAAACAGCATCTTTTAGTAGATTATTTGAAAAAGGGACATTCTTCTTTCCAAGCCAATCTATAAGACGCCTTTTCTCGGAATTTATTCTTCTAGACGACTATGATAAGTTGCGTTATCTAGTATAATTAAGGATGGTTCTTCTAAGTTTGCAATAAGTTGATCTATAAACCACTTCTCAAAATTTTCGGTATTCATATTATCGTGATAATCACCGGTTTTCAAGTTTGCAATAAGTTGATCTATAAACCACTTCTCAAAATTTTCGGTATTCATATTATCGTGATAATCACCGGTTTTCGGTGATTATCACGATAATATGAATACCGAAAATTTTGAGAAGTGGTTTATAGATCAACTTATTGCAAACTTAGAAGAACCATCCTTAATTATATATTTCTTATATATATATATATATATATATATATTTCTTATATATATATATATATATATTTCTTATATATATATATATATATATATATATATATATTTCTTATATATATATATATATATATTTCTTATATATATATATATATATATATATATATTTCTTATATATATATATATTGGTTCTTCTAGGTTTTCAAATTCTTGTTGTACTGTATTCCAAAACTCATTTTTGTTTGCTTTATTATCATCCTTATTTAAACTGTATATTATCATTATATTTGCAGAGAATTTATTAGCATCTGCTATTTTTACTGTCATTATTCTTTCATTTATACATTTCCATTCGCTCAGTGCTTGTTCCATGTCCTTTCTTATCAGACAACCTATTCCCGTTCGTGCTCTTTCATGTATCCCAACTCCACTATGTATTAGTATGTGCCCATTTTTTGTTCTGCTTATATCCTTTCCTATCCGTTTTGTTTCTGTTATGGCAAGTATATGTAATATTGATTTTTCGAACTCATCTATCAATTCTGCTTCTTTTCCATTTAGGCTTCTTATATTCCAATTCCCAAATGTTACATATTCATTTAGTCCATTTATCTTTGATTTTTCTGTTGTTTTCTTACTCGTGTCCTTTTCCGTTTGCTTTAGTATCATCTTGCTTTTATTTTGTGTATTTCACTGTTTGTATTGATCAGGTATGTTTACTTTTTTGGCATGTTCTCTGTTGCGAGCTCCATTCCATTAGCTTTCTTGCTCCATCTGTATTCCTCATCGTTTATTGTCATCTTTTGGTACCCTATCTTTAGTTTATTCCCTATTTCTTTTTGTTCCTTGCCTATGCTTCTTATTTCCCTTTGTATTTTTCAGGTTTAAATATAATAATAAAAATTAATTGGGGTAATGTCAATCGTCACGATGATCGAAATTGATTAATCGAAATCGCACAAAATCTGATACGTCATTAATTGAAAATTAAATATTTCATTGAGATGAATTTTACATCTGTCGCCTCGCCTCTTGTATTTAGAAAATTGGCCTACTATGAAAATGCACTCCTCTAAGCAACACTTTGCTCACGATTTTGGACTATTTGGGCTTAATTTCAATATTTTATGAGACTAATACAGCACAATAATAGATTCAAAATGCCACAAGGTCGTGTATTCGAATGTGTTGATTGTAAAACTCGTCATTGATTGTTTTTCTGTTTTGAAGATAGTAAATGAAAATTATCCCAAGCGTATCCCAAAAAAAACTGACACCATGACCTTGCCAGCAGATGCAACTGTCTTCGCATTCTTTGGAGCCAATTCTCCCATTCCAGTTCATTGTTTTGACTGTTAGTTCGCCTCAGGTGTGAAATGAAGGACCCATGTTTTATCCTTGGTTACGAATCGAAAACTCTGAAACTGAAACATTGCCAACACTCCAATGAAACATCCTCACAACGCTGTTTTTGCTACATTGTTTTGACTTTCCTTCCTCTCAGGTGTGAAATGATGGACCCATGTTTCATTCTTGGTTATGACACAAAAACTCGGCTTTATTGCTGTGAAACAGCCAAACATTTGATTGAAACAGCCTGACAAACGCAGCACCCAACTTGCGCACAGCTTTCTCATTTACATATTTTCAGTCAATATGCGATGTACAGCAGTTTTTAAAATGTCTGCTAGTTATTCAATACCATTTTATGGATTTTCTAATTCACTTTTTCTGGCATGTTCACCTCATTTGGTCAACCACTGCAATATTCGTCCTGCAAGCTCGTACGGCTTAAACTCTACCATCCAATATTTTATTGTTGTAAACAAAGAAGCAGACTCCTTCAGAGTAAAATCTAGCTCGGCTTTGATATTGGTTGAACTAAAGCCTTTCAAATGAAAGTATAGTATCACATAACGATGACCAATTTTTTCTATGTTTACAAATTCACTGAGACCCTTCACTATCGACAGCTACCAAACAAATACTAAACAACGCAGCATCATCATACCTTTATATGGTTGGTACTTTTGACCATAATACAGCACGGCTAATTTAAGTTGGACAGACGTGCAGAGAGGAGCGAAAAACAAACAAGAGCGAGAGTGAAACCGAACTCGCCACTAACCTATCGAGTGCGCCCATTTCTTTTTTTGGCCACAATTTTTCTACTGTGCATCGACAAGTAATATAATTATTTTCAAAGATCAGGTCGGGTACTTCTGGGATTACCCTCATACAAGTAAATTTACTTACAAATGCTAGTTTCATTCCCGGTGCTTTCAAATCCGTTGTTTTGTAAAATTTCGAACAAATTTCTACTAACATCGGGTGAGGTTCTAATGGATCATTGAAAGCTTTTGCAACCGCTAAAATCATTAAAATAATTAATTAATAATGATGAAGAAAATCATGACATTTTTAATAGTTCACTTTTTCTCGTTTGGTAAATATTTTAAATTCTTTAAAAAAAATTAGTGTAGAAATATTTTGTGATGCAGGCAGTTCCTTTGTGAAACATATTAACTATTTAAATAAATAACACTGATTCCCATTTTTTAAAATTGTATTTGTACACTTTTTAAATAAATAACACAAATTACTTTATTGTATTTACTTTTTTATTTTACAGTGACTAGTTTTGACTTGTCAGCTAACCATTAGCTGACAAGTCAAAACTAGTCACTGTAAAATAAAAAAGTAAATACAATAAAGTAATTTGTATTATTTATTTAAAAAGTGTAGAAATATAACACAGAAATGATTCAAATGTTTAGTTTTTCACATTACTGTAATTTTAAAAAATAGGACCTGCACACAGCTAATTAACTTTAATCAGCGATTAGTACTTCTTAAAAATAGATCAATTGTATCCACAAGTTGTTTAACAAATGCGTATTGATATTTAAAAGTAATATGATATCCAGATATCCAGATTAAGATTAAAAAAAATTATCTTATTCTCAAACTTTGACTTAATTTGAGATTTACTCAATGATTAATAGATGATTAAAGTTAATCGTAGTGCAAATGGGCCTTAGTGTTTTTAATTATCTGTGCTAATTACTTAAATTACTTGGTGAGTTATGTGATGATGATACATACTTGGAATTTTACTTTTAAGTATACAAATTCCCATGTAAACACTGAATTTGTTTGGGCATTCGTTGTTTTATAAAAATCGTTCAATATGAATCTTCTAACGAGTGTATCTACTTCCAGATTAAGCATGCAGAAAAATTTCGAGTTTAGAAAAGCCTGAAAATTTGGTTGCATAGCGATGCGGAGCGACTAAACCAAATTTTCAGGCTTTTTTAAACTTGAAATTTTACTTCATGCACCACCAGTATAAACACTGAAATATTGTGATGTTTAAATTACACAATCATTTTTCACAACTTTTGCACAACTGTATTCTAACAAAATTTCATCCAGAACTGGGATGAATCCTCAAAAACAGGATTCGAATCACGAATCCGAATCACCTAATATGATTCGAATCACGAATACTTGAATAAAGGATTCGTAAGTGAAAAATATGATTCGAATCAAAGATTCGAATCCTCATTTTTGAATCACGGATACAAATCCTTTAGAGTAAGTTAAAATTTTTAATTTAAAAATAAATTTGAATTTATTATTTGCAATCAGTAATATTTTATTCCATCAGTTTCTATTAATAAAAACGTTCATTTACCGACTAAATGTCTGATTATATAATGATTTTAATTAATGATGATATATGTGTTATTGAACTTCATTTTAAATCTGTGTTTATACGCGTGGCGCATGAAGTAAAATTTCGAGTTTAGAAAAGCCCCGTGAAAATTTGTCTCGGGTCGCTGCACGACCCTCGACAAATTTTCTAAGCCGGGCTTTTCTAAACTCGAAATTTTACTTCATGCTTAGTCTGGGAGTGGACAACACTCGTTCTTTGAAGTTTCAAATTAAAGAATCACTCTAGATTACTAAATTTATTATCATTTTACAAAGGATACAGCTTGAAGGACCAATCATGGTCTTCGGAGACCGAAGGACTACAGGGAATCGAAGTTTATTTACAAGAAAACAACGAATATCTAAGGTTTACAGCATGGATAGGAAAGAAAACATCCAATTTTGAAAAAATATCGAATTTGGGTTGATTTTCAGTGCGTTTTCAACTTCACTTTAAATCAGTGTTTTATACGCGTGGCGCATGAAGTAAAATTTCGAGTTTAGAATAGCCCCGTGAAAATTTGTCTCGGGTCGCTGCGCGACCCTCGACAAATTTTCTACGCGGGGCTTTTCTAAACTCGAAATTTTACTTCATGCTTAGTCTGGGAGTGCACCGTCAAGATTTTCTACATGTCGAGATTTTCAATATTTCTAGATTTATGTCGATTTATTCACAGTTTGTTTTTGTATTAAATGCAACTTTAATATTAAATAAAAACGGTTTTTTTTAGGAATAGAATATTCACCCATTAAGAGCCGAGCAAATTATAAAGTTAACTCTAAAAGTTAATTTTAGGTAAAATTTTGCATCTTTTTCTATAATTTCAATAAATGATTTATTATATTACATACGTCGATTTTTTAAAAGAGTTAAATTTAAAATTCAAACGAGTGTTGTCCACTCCCAGACTAAGCATGAAGTAAAATTTCGAGTTTAGAAAAGCCCCGCGTAGAAAATTTGATTCGGGTCGCGCAGCGACCCGAAACAAATTTTCACGGGGCTTTTCTAAACTCGAAATTTTACTTCATGCGCCACGCGTATAAAACACTGATTTTAAGTGAAGTTAAAAATGCACTAAACACTAACCCAACTTCGATATTTTTTCAAAATTGGATGTATTCTTTCCTATCCATGCTGTAAACCATCAGATATTCGTTGTTTTCTTGTAAAAAAACCGATTCCCTGTAGTCGTTCGGTCTCCGAAGACCATGGTTGGTCCTTCGAGCTGTAGCCTTTGTAAAATGGTAATACTCTTAGTAATCTAGAGCGATTCTTCAATTTGAAACTTCTAAGAACGAGTGTTGTCCACTCCCAGACTAAGCATGAAGTAAAATTTCGAGTTTAGAAAAGCCCCGTGAAAATTTGTTGAGGGTCGCTGCGCGACCCTCGACAAATTTTCTACGCGGGGCTTTTCTAAACTCGAAATTTTACTTCATGCGCCACGCGTATAAAACACTGATTTCAAGTGAAGTTAAAAATATACTATTAACGTTGGATATTTGAATATTTGAATTATTCGAAAATTTAAATATTTATATTCAAATATGAATAATTTAGTGATTTAAATATTCATATTAGAATATTTAACTATTTGAATTAATCGAATTCGAATCCTAGCATTAGTAGCGACGATTCGCATTATTTAGGAGGATTTGAATCTGTGTATGAGGATTCGAATCCTTTTATAAGGATTCCATTCCTTTTATAAGGATTCGAATCCTTTTATAAGAATTCGAATCCTTTTATAAGGATTCGAATCATCTACGTCTGGATTCGAATACGAATCCTTTTAAAAAAATGTAATGAATCCGGATCGAGAATCCGTTTTCACTAAAGTATTCGAATACCTCTTTTGAATCCTCTAAAAGGATTCGAATCCGGGAATCGAATACTGAATGATTCGAATCCTGCCCAGCTCTGATTTCATCCTAATTTAAATTACACTTCTAAAATCAGAATGCTAAAGCAGTATAATGAAATAAAATTTCGAGTTTTGGAAAGCCAGAAAATTTGACTTTATGCCTAATCTGGGAGTGAAAACACTCATTATAAACTTCAAATTGAACTTTTCCACAAAGAAGGAACGTCTGTAAATTTACAGTGTATGCATCGAGTATGTATAATTAAAAGAAACATTCCCTGTATATTTCACGCAACTCACCAACTAATTTATGTAAAAAATGTATTCAGTGCTGTCCTGAAATAAAGTTAATAAAATACGCAACTAAATTTATTATTTTAAAGCAAAATTAAAAATTACCTTCGAATGTGACATCGTCATGTGTAGGTCCGATACCACCGGTTGTAAGCACGTAATCGTAACAACTTGAGAAATATTTCACCTCGTACACAATTTCATCAATAACGTCACCGATGACAGAGACCTACGAAAGACTAATAATGACATCAGATATAAAATAAACCAATATACATGAATATTTTGGTACTTACTTTCTTAACTTTAACACCCAAATCATGTAAGGCTTTAGTTAAGTAATTCGAATTTGTGTCTAGCACATCTCCTTTTAATATTTCATCACCTATAACTGAAATGAAAGAAATAAATACTGATCAATTTTTTATTTATAGTAGAAATAAAACATTTACATGACATTAATGGTCTATTTTACAAAGACGGAAATAAATATAAGCCCAGCATAAATATTTAACACGTTAACTGCTCTGGCAGAAATTTGGGAGGCCGCACTACTAATTCATGCTTTAGAGTGGCACGCAGTGGGCGGTGTAAATATAGTATTAGGCCTGCATGTCATTGTGCATCCTAACTGGCGTAGATTCCAGTGGCTCTCAAAATGTTCTTGTGACCGGACCGTGGCCGACTGGGTAGAGCGCCTGATTCTATTTGACCAGGCACACAAACTCCCAAGTTCACATCTCGCGTACTCATGCTAACCTTTTTTTGATGCAAAAAAAAGTCAAACAATTTGTAGATGGGTATTCCTATTGATAATGAAGGTTTAAATTAAATTACACTTGGTTTGTTTCACAATTTTTTACTTTACTATTTACTCGACTAGTTTCGCGTTTTACAGCATTATCAGGAGTGAATTACAAAAGATACCGACAAGCTTATATATAGTCAGGTAATAAAGGATTTTAAGATTGGGGAATTCCAAATCTCTTCATTGACGTTGTCTGTTTTCCGTCTTTTATTGCCCTAGTTATTTCTAGGCCTTCCCTGAGG
Organism: Philonthus cognatus; assembly: GCA_932526585.2. NCBI lineage: Eukaryota > Metazoa > Arthropoda > Insecta > Coleoptera > Staphylinidae > Philonthus > Philonthus cognatus. The sequence goes on along the minus strand of OW052244.1, from coordinate 18,662,821 downwards.
TTTAAATTACGGCCCTTATTACCTGAATATAAAATTTTGAAATTATTAACATGTATAAAGTGGTTGTTAATTATACAATGTTTTGAAATCGCTGTACACTGTTTGTTATTTATAATTTTTTTTTTATGTTCTGCTAGTCTTGTCTGAAAAGTTCTTCCTGTTTGTCCTATGTATAATGCATCATAATCACTGCACTTTAGTTCGTACACTCCACACTTTTTTAATTTGTCTATGGGGGATTTATTATTTATTAGTAGTTTTCCTAAATTTGTCTGGTTAGTGCATATGATGCGAAATTCATTACCCTTTATATTGTTTATAATTTTATTTGACAAATCCTTAACATAATTAAGTTTGGCCCATTTTATTTCATTAATTTCTTCGATATAGAAGTGTTTCATCAATTGTTTTTTCTTTTTTTTTTAAGATGTTATCAACAATTTCAGCATTATGGGTATTCCTATTATTACTCATTATTTACACTTAATAGCGTAAAATTCTTCAATAGATTTGGACTCATATGGATTTATAGAATAACTAGCATAAATGAATACACTCTTGGAAATTCATTTGGGCTAAAATCTAGTTTGTGTATTTTGCCGAAAAAAATGTTTGCTCACGTTGAATAATCCACATACTTCTAGGTTAGGTTAGGTTAGGAGAAAGGTTTGCAATAGAATAAATTGCTTAATCTCTTTGCGCACGATGATTATTTTACATACTGCTAGGACTCAATATTTTCAAAATGTTCAAACTAAATATTTTGTATTTATTTAACATTTCCGGTCAAAATTAATTGCATATCTATATAGTACTTGTCGAGTACTTTCGAATAATATAATTTTTATCTATAATACCCACGGAGTGTAAGATAAGAATTTTACCCACGAGGTGTATAGTAAATTCTTACCTTAAGTGTAAATAATGAGTAATAATAAGAATAACCATCTACAAATTAATTGTTTGATTTTTCTTTGCATAAAAAAAGGTTAGTATGAGTACGCGAGATTTGAACTTGGGAGTTTGTGTGCCTGGTCAAATAGAATCAAGCGCTCTACCTAGTCAGCCACGGTCGGGTCACATGAACATTTTGAGAGCTACTGGAATCTGCGCCAGTTAGGATGCACAATGACATGGAGGCATAATACTATATTTACGCCCAGTGGGCAAATGTTCTAATCGATACGGGCCTTAACATATTGGCTGTCGTATGAATTAGGCACGATACACATTTAATGCGGCTATTCCATAAATAGGTGCACACTTTTTGGGGGTACATCAAGGATTTTAGCGAATTTCACATATTTTATAAAGGCTATCAAGACATTGTTTTTGGTTGTTACTAGAGGTTAAACAAATGATTGTTTCAAAAATTATAACAGTATAAACTTTTAGTGCACTTTTATTTTGAACTCAAAAATATCGTAAGCCGTTACTGATACAAAAAAAGTTATACCTGACTTTTTTATGCTTAAATGTACAAAGTTTAAAATAATTTTTTTTCCAAGACGAAAAAACTTTATTTAGATAGATTTTTTTTAATGAATAAAACAAATCTCACATAATAATCAAATACTCATGTTTTAATTTTTTTGAAAAAAATATATATTATACCCTAATCCTTCCTAAGAATATTACCGTTTTCAAAAAGATGGGCACTTTAAACCTTATTGAGATATGATTTTTTTACCTGAGCAAATCTCACAAAATAATCAAATACTCATGTTTTAATTTTCTTGAAAGAAATATATGTTATACCCCAATCCTTCCTAAGAATATTTCCGTTTACAAAAAGATGGGCACTTTAAAACTTTGTGAGATATAATTTTATTACCCAAGCGCTGCAATGACGCGAAGCACTCACCGCGATCCGAGCCATTACACCATGGGCGGGAGCGCCTCATGTCAATGTAGCGCTCGGGTAAAAAAATCATATCTCAAAAAGTTTTAAAGTGCCCATACTTTTGAAAACGGAAAAATTCTTATGAAGGATCAGGGTATAACATATATTTTTTTTAAGAAAATTAAAACATGAGTATTTGATTATTTTTTGATATATTTATTAAAAAAAAATCTATATAAAATTTTTTTTGTATTGGAAAAAAATGTATTTTAAACTTTGAACATTTAAGCACAAAAAAGTACAGTATAACTTTTTTTGTATAGCAAACGGTTTACGATATTTTTGAGTTCAAAATAAAAGTGTACTAAAAGTTTATTTTGTTATAACTTTTGACACAATCATTTGTTTAACATCTAATAACAACCAAACACCATGTCTTGATAGCCTTTATAATATATGCGAAATTCGCTAAAATCCCTCATGTACCTCCAAAAAGTGTGCACTTATTTTTGGAACAGCCGAATGGTATTTCACAAAAACAAAAATAAGGATATGTTATGTAGAAATCCAATGAAATAGAATTCAGTATTAAAATATACCTGTTTGCTTGTAAAATCCACTGTTAATTAAGACTTACCTATAATTCCTGCAGTTTTCATCGTTCTATAATTTGATGTGATTATCCACTTGTTAATTATTCCTTGTCGTGAATTCATACATCTACCAACTATACTGGACATTCTGTTGTCCTTTACGCAATTATAATCAACCTTGATGTACTTCGCTGTAATTTAAAGATCTTCGATAAAACGACAATCAAGGTTATGTTTACTTTGATTTATTCGATGCTTCGAATATTCTCTGTGTACAACACAATTTACAAAGCGTGCAACTGACAATAAGAAAATACCCTAGTTTATTTTTAAGTCGCCTTTTTCAAATGTGTAAATTATTCATTATTTTTAATCAAGTGTATTCCGTATTCAAAATATTAAATTTAGCGTATACGTTATTATTTAACCCAATCTAAGTATACATATCAATTACGAAACTCGCTTAGACTGTAATGTCAAAGAATAATATATACAGCTGTATTCAATAAAAACGCGTACACTTACTGTTTTACATTTTAAATGTGGATTATAATTTAAGTAATTTCTATGGTAGTTAGTTTTAAATTTGATAAACTACGAATACAGGTAAGAAAAGGCTAGGAAATACTGTCGAATTCGGGTTCAGTGGTTGTACAGCTATTTATTAAATACATAATATGTGCCAATTCTTGGTTGCAGTATTGGCAATTTTACTTATACTTATGTGTGAACGGTAACGTGACCGCCAGTCTAAGGTGTCAAATTGTTTAGAGGGAATGGCAAAGCTATACTGATAAGAGATAAATCTCTTAGGTAGGTTAGTAGGTTACTGTATGTAACAGCAACCACTTGTTGTATAATTCAATGTCCGTAGGGGTGTATGGGGTATTACCCCGGGAAGTAGTTGTTTCAATGAGTGTTTGATATAGTCTATGTAAGACTAACTTGTTATAGATTGCGAAAAGAATCGCACTTTTAATGTTTAAAATGATTTTGTTTATAAACGAAATGACGGTAATAGTTATGCGTTAGTGTTACTAATAACTATAAAAACTTGATTTTTTAATAGAGTAATACAAAATGGAAGAAATTCATTTTTCTTGATATAAAATGTATCCGTTAGATTCGCAACGAATATCAAAAAATGACCAGAATTTGTCAGAATTGGGTAGCGCTATAACCTAATTCTGATACATAGATACACTTTAAATTAAATTCGCCATTTCCTGTGTGAAGAATAATAAACTTTTATAGGTTGCTCTTGATTTGAACACAACACTTTTTTATTTTATGCTGTGTGTAATAATCGATAATTATTATTCTTATTAATAAAGATTGACACTTATTAATTCATTTTGACTGATAACATTGAATGACTACTGTCAAGATTTTGTTGATTAATGGAAATGACGTCATTGTTTCCAAGGAACTCTTTACAATAAAAAAAAATATAATTTTAAATGTCAAATTAAAAATAAATTATTAGTGTGGTACATCACTGAGTTCAGAAAAAAAAAATATTTCATAAAATATGAAAAGCCAAAATGGCACCCATAAGAAAAACAAAAGTTGGGTATGGTCCCCGGGTAAATGTTATAGTTATCTTAAAATAAAATATGTTATTATATTCCTCATTAAGAAGTGCCTCTATGATATCAAAGTTTTTAGTGTCTAGATCAAGTAGTTTTTGAATAAAAAAATTAAAACAAATTATCAAATAATGTGTTTTTTGCTGATATTTTAAAAACAAAAAAAGATGTTTCAAAACTGTTTTCAAATTATTAGTAGGCACTAAAATATGCAACTTTGCCCCAATTTAACTGACTCTATGTCATTAAATAACTGAGGTTCCCATACATTCTGTTGAAATATGGACACCCTGTATATAATATACATCAGAACTGGGACGAATCCTCGTGAAATGGATTCCAATCACGAATCCGAATCACCTTATATGATTCGAATCACGAATACTCGAATAAAGGATTCGTAAGAGATAAATATGATTCGAATCAAAGATTCGAATCCTGTTTTTTTTAATCACGAATACAAATCCTTTAAGAATAATTTGATTTGATTATTTTTTTACAACCATTAACATATAAATATCGTTATCAGTTGTTTTAGCAAATACAGTCTGTTTGATTTATTGTGACACAGCACATATGTCCGTTATTAGTACAGATAGAAAAAAAAGTTAAAGACAAAAGTTTTAGTATTTTTTATGATCTATTCAATTGTAATGTCAGAAAAACAGTTGAAAACGTCCGTTGTTTGCAATACATTCTTCATATTTCTTCATTAAATTTCGTCGTGCTTTTTGCAACATCCGTGGTGTTATTTGGCCACATGCCATACGAATACGATTTTTCAGATCGTCTAGATTTTCTGGACGAGTAACATAAACTTTTTGCTTTAAAAATCCCCAAATAAAAAAATCTAAAATAGACAGATCTGGCGATCTTGCTGGCCAGTTTACGAGGCCACCATTTGCACTCGATTTCAAACCAAACTTTCTTTCCAAAATATCTTTGACATTTCTTGCGTTATGGGGAGGAGCTCCATCTTGTTGGAACCACATATCTCGACGTATTTCTAGGAGGATATCATCTAAATAATCTTCAAATTCTATCGTAAGAAAGTTAGCATATCGCTCCGCATTCAACGTTCCTTGATAAAAAAATGGTCCTATTATGGTATCACCTAACACACCAAGCCACACATTAACTGCAAATCTTTGTTGGAATCTGCATTCTCGAATTTGACGTGGATTCTCAGTATCCCAGTAATGGTCGTTTTTTCGGTTGGAGATTCCGTTGTTGTTGAAATTTAATTCATCACTCCAAAGATTTAAATTTAATAAATGTTGATTGTTGCTAAGCCAATTACAGAATACTATCCTCTTGTCAGATTCACCATCTCTTAAACCTTGTACTAACTTAATTTTATATGGTCGCATTTTATGTTTTCTCAGAATAGAAAATATTTTATGCATACTTATTCCTAAGTCAGCCACTGCTTCGCGTATTGAATTACGTGGATATGCTCTAAAATAGGCCAATATCAATACTTCATTATTATCTTCTCTTTCTTGTCTTCTCCTTCGTAATTTATTATTAAAACACCCATTTCTCCGTAAATTTTGTTCAAGTCTTGCAAAAGTGCAATAATGTGGTTGTCTTCTTTCTGGATACATGTTTCCATAAGTGATACTAGCTTCTCTAGAATTATCGTTGTATCTAACGAAGACCTTTAGCATATCCATTTTTTCATCAATAGAATAGTAATTATCACTCATCTCTAAAGATTTAAATCAACAACACGCAAGACGGGAAGTTACTACACCACTTTGACATTAAAGCGTAAACAAATTGTTTTATGTCAATTGTTACTCATGGCAACTGATAAATTTCATTTATTTGCAATTGTCGCGTTATTTGGTATCATTATAAAGTTAAGGTTATTACTTATTTGAAATAAACAAAATATACAGGGTGTTCCATTAAAGAAAATGAAGCTAATAGCTTTCACGTGTTTATTTGATTTTCAATTGTTTTTCTGACAATGCTACTGAATAGATCATGAAAAATACTAAAACTATTGTCTTTAACTTTTTTTCTATCTGTACTAATAACGGACATATGTGCTGTGTCACAATAAATCAAACAGACTGTATATTCAAAACCTAATTATTTACTATTAATACTGAACATCGTTCATAACAGACTAAATATCTGTGTTACTCTGATTAAAGATGTATTTGTGTTTTTGAACTTCACTTCAAATCAGTGTCTTGTACGCGTGGCGTATGAAGTAAAATTTCGAGTTTAGAAAAGCCCCCTGAAAATTTGTCTCGGGTCGCTGCGCGACCCTCGACAAATTTTCTACGCGGGGCTTTTCTAAACTCGAAATTTTACTTCATGCTTGGTCTGGGAGTAGACAACACTCGTTCTTAGAAGTTTTAAATTGAAGGATCACTCTAGAGTACTAAGTTTATTACCATTTTACAAAGGCTACAGCTTGAAGGACCAATCGTGGTCTTAGGAGACCGAAAGACTACAGGGAATCGAAGTGTTTTTACAAGAAAACAACGAATAGCTGAAGGTTTACAGCATGGATAGGAAAGAATACATCCAATTTTAGAAAAATATCGAAGTTGGGTTGATTTTCAGTGCATTTTTAACTTCATTTTAAATCAGTGTTTTATACGCGTGGCGCATGAAGTAAAATTTCGAGTTTAGAAAAGCCCCTTGAAAATTTGTCACGGGTCGCTGAGCGACCCTCGACAAATTTTCTACGCGGGGCTTTTCTAAACTCAAAATTTTACTTCATGCTTAGTCTGGGAGTGGAAACACTCGATGAAAACTTCAAATTAAACTCTATTATAAAATCGACGAATGCCTGAAAATTACGTAAATAGACAATTCACTGACTATCATTAAAACCGGGAAAGTCAGAGAAAAGTCATGGTATTTTATTCAAATTGGCCAAAACACTAACAAAAAAGCCATATGATTTAATTAAATTAGTCAAAATCAACAGACATCATAAAAATTAAAAAACACTTAAAAATTTATAAAACCAACTTAAATATTGACAAAAACAATGAATACAATTTAACAAACTGGGGGTTTCCCACAGAATAAAGTTATATTAGAAGGTCAGGGAAAAAAATCTTGAATCAGGGAAATGTCGGAAAACTTTTACTTTTCAGATTGTGGATACCATGTCAGTTTAACTTCAAATAATGTTTAACAAAATTTTGAAAACTAGATTATTATCTTTAAAAACATTTTCAGTCATTTATTGTTCTTATCAAAGCAATCACTTTGAAGTTTCGAACGAGCGTTTCCACTCCCAGACTAAGCATGAAGTAAAATTTCGAGTTTAGAAAAGCCCCGCGTAGAAAATTTGTCAAGGGTCGTGCAGCGACCCGAGACAAATTTTCACGGGGCTTTTCTCAACTCGAAATTTTACTTTATGCGCTACGCGTATAAAACACTGATTTAAAATAAAGTTAAAAATGCACTGAAAACCAACCGAATTTCGATGTTTTTTTAAAATTGGATGTTTTCTTTCCTATCCATGCTGTATACCTTCAGATATTCGTTGTTTTCTTGTAAAAAAACTTTGATTCCCTGTAGTCATTCCCTCTCCGAAGACCGCGATTGGTCCTTCGAGCTGTAGCCTTTGTAAAATGTTAATAAACTTAGTAATCTAAAGTGATACTTCAATTTGAAACTTCTAAGAACGAGTGTTGTCCACTCCCAGACTAAGCATGAAGTAAAATTTCGAGTTTAGAAAAGACCCGCGTAGAAAATTTTCACGGGGCTTTTCTAAACTCGAAAATTTACTTCATGCGCCACGCGTATTAAACAGTGATTTAATGAGAAATTTAAAAAAAACACAAAACAAATTTTTCATGTTAATCCGCACAATTAATTCGAATTATTTTTGACGATTCAAATCCTCTTGTAAGTATTCGAATTCTTTTGTAAGTATACGAATCCTTTTAAAAAAATGTAACGAATCCGGATCACGAATCCAGTTTAACTAAAGTATTCGAATCCCTCTTTTGAATCCTCTGAAAAGATTCGATTCCAGGATTCGAATCCCGAATGATTTGAATCCGGCCCAGCTCTGATATACCGGGTGTGGCACTTAAGACGCCTCGGACCATAGCTCCTTTACGATAAAAGCTATCGAAAAAAATCTAAGAGCAAAGTGGTGCATAATTACCGTCGCTATGTTTCAAAAATATTTCTAATCGGTGGCGTACAAAACTTATGTTTTTTTTAAATGGAGTGCCCTATTTTTTATTGCAGATTTGGAAAGTGCTCGAAGAGTACATATTTTTTTATCTAACATGTTATACCCTTCACTTTAGCGGTTTCGCTGTTATAACCCCTTCTTTCAAAATTGCGCCCCATTTTTGAGATTGTTTTGTAGAGAAACTAATTGACGCCGGCGCCTAAATTTTGAATTGAGGTACAGGTTAAGACCTCGTATACCTTCACATAATTTTTTTTTCGGGTAATTTATGAAAAAAAAATAATTTTTGATTGAACTTTGCATGTTGTAATTTTTTTCGAAAATTTCAAATGGCACCCCCTAAAAAAAATACGGCGTTGTACAACCAAAACTCTAAATTTTTCATTGGTATAAAAAAAAATACACATTGCATAACAAAATTTCGGAGAAAAAAGGAATTTCATCGCAAATGTCGGGAAACGTTTTCCGTTCCCAAGAGTGCCATGAGAAAACAAAAGATTGGTAATTGTCAAAGTAAATTATTAGACGCCAGTAGCAGCCATAAGTCATTTTTGATAAACGTTCTAAAAATGTTCCGAACTCAAGAGGAAATGGTTGACATGATATTTATTCTTGGAGAATGTAACAAGAATTGTTTCTTGGCGTTACGAGTGTACGCTGCGAGATATCCGCACAGGGCACATCCAAATGATCGTGCGTTTCAAAAAGTGTTGGAGAGATTTACTACTACGGGAAGTGTGAAACGGTCAAGGAGAGTTAGAAAGAAGACCGTTTTTACCGAAAATAATGAACTGCAGGTTCTGGAGGCAGTTATTGAAGATCCTCATACCAGTATCCGTGATATTAGTAGGAATCACGATATTTCAACGCGATCCGTACATCGTGTTCTTCAAAAGTACAAATTCCGTCCATTTAAGATTCAACTGCACCAAGAATTGCAACCTCAAGATTTTCATGCGAGGCAAAATTGAGCAGGAGGAATAATTTCTTATGCGCGTATTATTTTCTGATATATTTTCCATATAAATGGGCATGTCAATCGCCACAACTACCATTATTACGCCGATGAAAACCCACACGCCATGCGAATGATAAACCACCAGCAAAGATGGTCGCTGAATGTTTGGGGAGGCATACTTGGAGAACACCTTTTGGGTCCTTATTTCATCGAGGGGCACCTGAACGGCAACAGTTATTTGAGGTTCCTTCGCGACGACTTGGATGATCTCTTGGAAAATGTCCCTCTAGCCGCTCTACGACAGATAGTTTTCCAGCACGATGGAGCTCCTGCACATAATAGCCGTGTCGTTCGGGAATTTCTCGATGAAACGTTTCCGGATTCCTGGATTGGTCGAGGGGTCCTGTGAGGTGGCCGCCAAGATCACCAGACCTCACTCCCCTTGACTTCTTCCTTTGGGGCCATATCAAAGACGAGGTTTACAGGACGGTACCAACTACTGTCGAGGATATGAGGGAGAGAATCCGCGCAGCTTTCCGCGGTATATCACCAGAAGTCCTTAGGGCAGTGTCTAGAGCCTGTGAGTCGAAGTTGCGGTTATGCCTCCAGCAGGAAGGTCGTCATTTCGAACATTTAGTTTAAGTTGTTAAATTTTCTTTATCTGCATTTTTTATATCATGTTGAATAAATAGGTACACACTATTATGTTGACCGTATTTGTGTTTTTGATTTCTCATGGCACTCTTGGGAACGGTAAACGTTTCCAGACATTTGCGATGAAATTCCTTTTTTCTCCGAAATTTTGTTATGCAATGTGTATTTTTTTTTGTACCAATGAAAAATTTAGAGTTTTGGCTGTACAACGCCGTAATTTTTTTAGGGGGTGCCATTTGAAATTTTCGAAAAAGTAGACAACATGCGAAGTTCAATCAAAAATGATTTTTTTTCCATAAATTACCCGAAAAAAAATTATGTGAAGGTATACTAGGTCTTAACCTGTACCTAAATTCAAAATTTAGGCGCCGGCGTCAATTAGTTTCTCTACAAAACAATCTCAAAAATGGAGCGCAATTTTGAAAGAAGGGGTTATAACAGCGAAACCGCTAAAGTGAAGGGTATAACATGTTAGATAAAAAAATAAGTACTCTTCGAGCACTTTCCAAATCTGCAATAAAAAATAGGGCACTCCATTTAAAAAAAAAACATAAGTTTTGTACGCCACCGATTAGAAATATTGTTGAAACATAGCGACGGTAATTATGCACCACTTTGCTCTTAGATTTTTTTCGATAGCTTTTATCGTAAAGGAGCTATGGTCCGAGGCGTCTTAAGTGCCACACCCGGTACATATAATAATCTTTATTCCCACGGGTTTACTAATGCTAAACAAAACAATTTATATTTAATAAAAATTAAAAACACCATCTGGTAATTGGCTCTCCTCTCGATCCACTTTTATTATTATGGCCGTTTTGACGGTTTTAAACAATGTTCTCCTTTTTTTTTATACAAGTTTACGCGTAATATTTAAGCGTCATTTAGTAACATCTGTGATATTAATAAACGTGAATGGTCAGAAGAAACGTCAAAAATACGTTAAATATACACCGTTCCATTTGTTTCTGGATCTCGCCTAGCCATGCTTTTGTGTTGTTATGTTGCAGTATCAACATTTACATTTTTTTATTAATTGCCACTCCTGATTCCTTATTTTAACAGTGTTGCAATAATTTATGATATCATAAGTAATCCTCTTTTTAATTTTCAAGAGGTTTATTGTTAATCTTGCAACAATTATTTCGCCACGCGGTCGCTTCTTCGAGCATTTTATTATTAAATCAAATTATTCTAGTGTTGCAATGCTAAATAATAAAAGTGAAATGAGGGCTTAAAAATTGTTTGACATGAAAATTATCAGTATCACAAGAGGGTGGGAATAAATTTGCAATTCTACAAAAAAATACTGAGGGCCAACAGAAGAGAGAATGACCAAAATTAAGGTGGATGGATGGAGTTGATCAAAATGTGTTATCGGGAAGACCCAAGCGAGAAATACAAATGGATGACGAAATAAGTTTGCAGAGCTGAATTCATTATATTTGTTATATACAATATTATTGCTGTGTTTGTATGTACAAAAACCAAGTAGTAAATTTTGTTAATCTTAAAACTGCATATTATTATCCTTTTATATCTGAAAATTTGCAAAACAGGCAACAGTGTAAGATCACAATAGTCAGAAATTATAACCTTAAAATCGAACATCTGACAGTGACATTTAAAAACCCTGATTTAAAACACAACCAGCCCCATTTACAATACTTAAACTGTCACTTTTCCATAGCTAGGCGAGATCCAGAAACAAATGGAATATATAATAATTATGAGATTAATAAGTCATGCTTCAACACTACAGAAGGTACTAGGCACACTTCAAGAGCTGATCGACACACTACAACAATGGTTTTGTAAATGGAAATTAACAATCAACTGTAACAAATTCCAATTATTCATCCCATACCACCGAATTATAAATTATTCATATTCTGTCACCATTAATCACCACCAATTATTTCCACTCCCAATATACAAATACCTTGGAATATCCTTTGACACCAAGTTTACCTTTAAAGCCCACACCAAATCCCTTAAGCTGAAAATCAAGAATAGGGCTCGGCACTTCAGATCCTTAACGTACAAGGAGGAAACAATTTCAACCAACACAGCAGTACACATTTATAAAATGATCTACCGGCCTCTGCTTGATTATGCAGCTATCCTTTTCCATGAACCCAATCCTACATCCTTAAAAAATATACAAGTAGGTGAACGATCAGCTCTTAGAATACTAACAAAAATTAGGCATCCAGATAATCCACTCCATAACCCTTCTAATGCCCTCCTATATCAACGTACCCAGTTAATACCAATTGAAGAACGCATCACACATCTAAGTACAAAATTCGCCACCAACCCACACATCGTAGACACCCTAAATCACCTATGCCTATCCCGCAATCCCAATCAAAATCCTAAATTCAAGCATCCAGCAAATACCATCTATCAGTACATCTCATCTCATCAATAACATAAACTAAAACATCAATGTCAACAGACTACGGGCTGAAAGACCTCTGGTCGATAGCCCTTCAAAGATCAAGATCAAATTTTAAGATGTATACATTTCATTCCATATTGTAAACAATTATTTTGTACTGATCTTTAATAAAGATTATTATATATATAATTATGAGAATAAAGTTTTGGTTATTATGTGCGTTAAATATTTGAGAACATAATATTTTAACGCATTTTTGACGTTTGACATTCCTTTTGACAGTTGGCGTTTGTCGATGCCCTTGGCGTACATAGCCAATATTGACATTTATCAATAATGACAGTTGATATTTGTCTTACCTACAAATTTACACTGTTATGACTAATGAAAATTATGACATTAGTCGATATGAAATGTCAATGTCGATTTGGGCTTTATTTTCGATATGTGTTTTTGTTCCGTCTATTTTTTATACAGAGAGTTTTATGTAACGCCGAACATTTTCATAACGAGAATATTTCTTTTAAGTATACATATGCATACGTTGTACATTTTCCGATTCTCGGTTTACTAAGAGAATTCAATTTGAAGCTTTAAACAAGTATTTTCCACTCCCAGGCTAAGCATGAAGTAAAATTTCGAGTTTAGAAAAGCCTGAAAATTTGGTTTGGTCGCCTTGCGCGAAGCGCGGAGCGGCCAAACCAAATTTTCAGGCTTTTCTAAACTCGAAATTTTACTTCATGCGCCATCGGTACAAATCACTGATTCAATGTAAAGTTTAGCGGTATGTTTTAAGCTTCGTAATATGTCAGTGTTTTGTACCGGTGGCGCATGAAGTAAAATTTCGAGTTTAGAAATGCCTGAAAATTTGGTTTGGCCGCTCCGCGCTTCGCGCTACGCGACCAAACCAAATTTTCAGGGTTATCTAAACTCGAAATTTTACTTCATGCTTAGCCTGGGAGTGGAAAACACTTGTTTAAAGCTTCAAATTGAATTCTCTCAATTAACCGAGCGTCGGAAAATGCACAACGAAATGCATATGTATACTTAAAAGAAATATTCTCGTTATAAAAATGTTCGGTGTTACATAAAACTCGCTGTATGTTTAGAGAGGGGCGTCTAATTTTATATGGGCTTAGGGCGTATCTTGCTACAAATCCGCCCATGCTTACATAGAGTTTTTCTTTCAAGTAGGTATACATATCCCAATTAACGCATTTTTACTGAAATCTTTAAATATTTATTGTTTTTGAAAAATGTTCAATTTGAAGCTTAAAACGAGTGTTTTCCACTCCCAGACTAAGCATGAAGTAAAATTTTAAGTTTAGAGAAGCCTGAAAATTTGGTTTGGTCGCTCCACATAGCGGAGCGACCAAACCAAAATTTCAGGCTTTTCTAAACACGAAATTTTACTTTATGCGCCACGCGTATAAAACAGGGTTGTTATGTTTAAAACACTTTGTTTAAAAACAGTGTTATCAACATGTTTAAAAACAGCAGTCGTGTTTGAAACGGTTTTGTTTTAAACATGATTTAAATGTTAAATTTTCTCACAACATGTGTTAAACGTTTAATTTGTTTAAAATGTTTTTTATATTATCTTAAATTTGCTTAATTATATTTTATACTGCTTTATTAAGATTTATGCTAACGTTTAAAAATTTTAGCTAAATTGTTGAAGATATTTCAAAAAACGTTATTAAACATAACATTTTGTTACAATAAAATATCATGACTGTGTATGCATAAATGTGATTTAAAACGTGTTTTAAACATGTTTTAAACACGTTTTAAACCTGTTTTTAATTGTTAATGTTTTAAACGCTGTTTCAATGAAAAAAAACACGTTTTGTAAAAAAAACTGTTTGTTTTAATTAAAATGAAAAAACGTTTTTTTTTAAACAACTCTCGTATAAAACACTGATTTCAATTGTAGATTACAATGTTACTAAAGTAGTATTGTAGGGACGTATATTTTTAGCTTCATATCAAATCAGTGTTTAATACGCGTGGCGCATGGTCATTTTCAGGCTTTACTAAGCTCGAATTTTTACTTCATTTTTACTTCGTATGAAACACTGATTTGATGTGAAGTTCAGAAAATACCGACTTTAGCATACTGCTTTAGTAGTATATTTTAAACTTCACTTGAAATCAGTGTTTAATACGAGTGGCGCATGAAGTAAAATTTCGAGTTTAGAGAAGCCTAAACATTTGGTTTGGTCGCGTAGGGCTACGCAACCAAACCAAATTTTCAGGCTTGCCTAAACTCATGCTTAATATAGGAGTGGACAACACTCGTTTTAAACTTTAAATTGAACTCATTTGAAAAACCAACAAATGTCGGAAAATTTACAGCGTATGCATACACATACAGAGAGTTTTAAGTAACACCGAACATGTCAGAACATTTTCACTGTAAATTTTCCTATGTTCGATTTGTTCTGGGACGCTTCAAAGCATTGAGTGAGATGTGATTGGCTACGATTTGCAATGGTAAGATAGTCAACCCAATTTACATTCTTCTGGGTGCGATTTCATAGGTTACGATTTTTAGTAGTTCTAATGCAAATTAGGACTAATGTAAATAGGGTACATGTAACGTCAAAAAAAAATGTCAGTTATTAAATCTTGTGCGTTTATGGTAAGTGCAGTGTGTGGGAATATGGAACATACTTTTTTGTCCAAAGCAAGACATTAGTATTTCAAGACAATCAAGATTAATACTGTCCTGAAACATACAGGAAGTTTTTCTTTTAGGTATACGTATTTCAAATTCAGCCTATTTTCTGTAAATCCTTAGATATTCCTTGTCTTTTTAACCTCGATTTAAAGCTTTAAACGAGTGTTTTCCACTCCCAGTCTAAGCATGAAGTAAAATTTCGATTTTAGAAAAGCCCCGTGAAAATTTGTCGAGGGTCGCGCAGCGATCCGAGACAAATTTTCTGGGCTTTTCTAAACTCGAAATTTTACTTCATGCGCCACGCGTATAAAACACTAAAATATTGTGAAATTTATGTATATTCGAACGTCACTTGAAATCTGTGTTTCCTACGCGTGGCGCATGAAGTAAAATTTCGAGTTTAAAAAAGCCCAGAAAATTTGTCTCGGGTGTTCACGGGGCTTTTCTAAACTCGAAATTTTACTTCATGCTTAGTCTGGGAGTGGAAAACACTCGTTTAAAGAATAAAATTGAACTCTTTCAAAAAACAACGAATGTCGGAAAATTTACAGCTCATGCATGTTTACCTACAAAAAAATCACTGTATCTTTAATTCATTGTAAGTTACGCAGTCAATAAAGTAATAAATACACCTACATTATCTTCATTGAGTATTATGTTAGCAAATAAATTAAAATTGCAATGTTTGCCAAATAAAGCAGCACTCCTAACACCCCAGTGTTGTTGTGCTGGTAGCAGTACTAGGTGCGGTACTTGCAAACATGCCTCGCCACGCTCTTCAAATTTGGAATATTTCTATTTATAGCTGCCAAAAGGCCGTTTTGTTAACACAATGTTCCTAATAAGGCCTAAGTGCAGAGCAGATATGCGCACTCCCCAAAGAACCAGGCAGTTTTTGGACGGCATTTTTGCTGGTACACCCAAAGCAACGTACTTGGGGTGGTCCTGATCAAATGGTTCACACAATACGCTGAATCGAAGTTCTTAATACCCTCCAGTGAAATTGAAGCAATGTATAAACTTATCTTGAAATATTAGCAAACGGAAGTAACAGGAATCTGTTTTTCTATTATTTTTGCGATTAAGCTAAATCTGTTCTCCTCTTTCTCATTTTTCTTTTCTGTTTAATACTAACATACCATTAGGGATGTAGGCGATTATTGAATGAAACATTTAATTTTGACGTTAAATGTAAGTTGCGTTAAAACTACTGAAAACTAAAATGGCGTTAGAACTACTAAAATCAGCCAATGAAATCGCACTCAATGCTTTGATGCATCCCAGAACACATCGAAAATTTACATTGAGTATTTTCTGGCATGTTAGGTGTTACATAAAACTCTCTGTATGTATAATTAAAAAAAAATATTCCGTGTATATATACAGATAAAAAAAATACTTGTAAAAATCAGCAAATGACTTATAAATCTCGAAGAGAATTTACCGGTAAATCTAGTAGCGTTATGTAATAAAAGAAAACAAATTTCATTTACATTATTTATTTCATTTAATTAAAGATAAATACTACAAATTCTAGTTTAATATATAATATTGAGCATCCGTAAATATACAGTATGAGTCTAGGCGTTCAAGTGGCAGAAATAATTCACTAATAAAAAAATTATATATAAAAAAAAAACAAAGGAAAATAAGTATTTCCACCAGTCAAACAACCCAGACGAGCGCCGGGATACGCAATACGAATTTAAAAGTAATCATTTGCCCTTAACTGGGATATTAAATGGCTTTCAAAATACGACATGTTCGAAATCCTACTTTACAAAAATTGTATAATTAGATTAGATCAGTCATCTTTTTTTCTTTTTTTTTGTCTAAAAATGATATTTTTTGCTGCTTTCCCATAAAAATTTCGTGTGATAATAATTACTATAAAATATCTAAAAAGAGTATACGCATGAATCACCGCGCGTGCTTCACATAGTCATACACATGACACACACACTTTACAAGAGGGGGGAGGGGAGGGGACTTCATTTTTTTGTGTCCCTGCGAAAGGCACGTATATACCTAGTCTTAGTTCATTTGGCACCCAAGAATGCTTATTAGTTAAGTTCAAGACTATAGTCCTTTAAATTACATAAATAGTCTGTTTATCACTCGCACTATAAAATGTCGACCCGTGCATTGTCACTAAAATTGTCACGCGTTGTGTGAGGCTCATCTCCTCCTCCTGGACGCCGCTTCCGCTATCATTTGTCTAAGCATTGGTTCTGGGCTACACACCTTTGGATCGCACTTCATTTGTCCATCACCTCCACACCTGGAAATTATAAAAAAAAATAGTTAAAAATTTGCATATAAAAAAGTTACAACAAGTTACAAGTTACAAAAGTTACAAAAAGTTCAATACTCAAAATTGAATGACAAATTATATAGATGTTGCAACTCCATAAATCGAGTGTACAATAATGATTGAAGTCCTAGATGTTGCAACTCCATAAATTGGGTGTCTAATAATGATTGAAGTCCTAGGTGGCTGTGGAATCAAAGATGAAAGTCGATTCTTACCTCAAAATTATTGAATCTGACGTTTGTAAAGTCACAACCTATTTCAGAGAAGTGAGAATCGGCATTCATGTTTGATTCCACAGCCACCAGACTTCAATAATTCTTGGACACCTAATATTTTGTGTTATGGTCAATTCATGCCCACTGAGGGCCAATATTTGCCAGTCCGACGGTGCTCTAGCAGTTTTAAAATTCGCGAATTTAAGAACATTTTCTATTTAGTTTTACTTCTATTTATCCGTCATTTAATAAAACGTCCTATAAATATGTAGGTGTATACTTACATGCAGTGCAGGCATGGACCAGACGCTGACTTTATCGTCTCTCCGATTTTGAACGTCTTCCCTTGGATCAAGCAGCCTGTGCGCGAGGCCCTGCCCTTGTAAGCGTGTGACAAGAAGTGAGGAGGTAGGGTCGTGGTTGTCGTTGTGGTGGTCGTAGTAATATTAACAGTTGTTCCCATATTAACCGGACACTCAAAGCGAGGACAACAGAAACCTCTGATTGGTTCCTCGTGACACCTAGGAATCGGCGGCGGGCAACTTTGCTGAATACAAATGATATCGCTTCTAAAGCAGAAGCAGAAATCGCAAGGATCATCCCTGGGTATTTGTTGAGCGGACACATAGATCTTTCCGTTGTAACGGCAAGTTCCTGGTCCGAACGAGTTCTGATCCTCATCCTCGTACTCATCTTCACCCTCAGGTATTTGATAATCTGGCACGTCTGGTTTTTGTTCCGGATGTTCATGACTAGAAGGTACGCTAGTAGTAGTTACAGGAAGCGAAGAAGTAGTTGTGGCGTTGTATAAAACTGATAACGGCGTTGTAAGTTCATAATCAACATAAGGACTAGTTTCCTTCTCCTTTTCCTCTCCTTCAGAAACAGGCTTCTCGGTCTCCGCTGGAATCAATGATTTCTCAGTTTCTGCAGGCACTTCAGGACGTTCAGTAGATTTTACAATCTCCTCATCAACTGGCTTCTCAGTTGTAACAGCGCCGACTTCATCATAAGGCTTCTCCGTTTCCGAAACCGGTTTATGCGTCATTTCCTCATCAACCGGTTGCTGTCCTTCAGTCGGCGTTATTTCATCATAAGGCTTTTCTGTCTCAGTAACAGGCTTCGTTGGTTTCAACAATTCCTCATCGACCGGTTTCTCTGTTACAGCAAGGGTTACTTCCTCGGCCGGTTTTTCTGAAGGCGCTGAAGTCTCTCCAGAAGGAAGTTCCGTCGTTTTATGTACACCTTCATCAACGTCTGATGGTTTCTCTAAATCTTCCTCTTCCGGTTTCTCTGTCTTTTCGGCTTCTTCAACTGGTGTTACCTCTTGCGCTGGTTTTTCAGTTATTTCATGTGCTGGCTTCTCTGTTCCTTCTGGCAGTTCTGTAACATGCGCCGGAGCCTCGCTTTCTGATGGTGTGTATGTTTCAGTTCCTGACGTCACTTCAAATGCTGGTTTTTCTGTTCCTTCTCCTTCTGTAGGTGTAACACCATGCGTTGGTTTCTGAGTTCCTTCTTCTTCGGCAAGAGCTGGTTTATATTCATCAACTGGTGTAACCTCAGGTTTCTTAGTACCTTCTTCTTCAGACGGTGTAATATCATGAGGTGGTTTCTTAGTGCCCACTTCTTCAACTGGCGTGACTTCATGAGCTGGCATCTCTGTGCCTTCTTCTGCTACTGGTGTAACCTCAGGAGTTGGTATCTCAGTGCCTTCTTCTTCGGATGGTGTAACGTCAAGAGCTGGTTTCTTAGTAGACACTTCTTCAACAGGCGTGACTTCATGAGCTGGTATCTCTGTGCCTTCTTCTGCAACATGTGTAACCTCATGGGCTGGTGTATCAGTGCTTTCTTCTTCG
The DNA here is from genome assembly GCA_932526585.2 of Philonthus cognatus. Taxonomy (NCBI): domain Eukaryota; kingdom Metazoa; phylum Arthropoda; class Insecta; order Coleoptera; family Staphylinidae; genus Philonthus; species Philonthus cognatus. Next base: position 18,643,529 of record OW052244.1, on the reverse strand, counting down.
GATGGTGTAACGTCATGAGCTGGTTTCTTAGTTCCCTCTTCTTCAACAGGCGTGACTTTATGAGCTGGTATCTCGGTGCCCTCTTCTGCAACAGGTGTACCCTCATGAGTTGGCGCCTCAGTGCCTTCTTCTGCGGATGGCGTAACATCATAAGCTGGTTTCTTCCCTCCCTCTTCTTCAGCTGGCGTGATTTCATGAGCTGGTATCTCGGTGCCTTCTTCTACAGCAGGTGTAACTTCATGAGCTGGTGTCTCGGTGTCTTCTTCTTCAGATGGTGTAACGTCATGAGCTGGTTTCTTAGTTCCCTCTCCTTCAACTGGCGTGACTTCATGAGCTGGTATCTCAGTACCTTCTTCTACAACATGTGTAACCTCATGAGCTGGTGCCTCAGTGCCTTCCTCTTCAGATGGTGTAACATCATGAGCTGGTTCCTTAGTTCCCTCTTCTTCAATAGGCGTAACTTCATGAGCTGGTATCTCAGTGCCTTCTTCTTCAACAGGCGTAACCTCATGAGCTGGTGTCTCAGTGCCTTCTTCTTCTTCTTCAGAAGTAGTAACGTCATGAGCTGGTTTCTTCGTTCCTTCCTCAACAGGCGTTATTTCCTGTGCGGGTTTCTCAGTTGCTTCTTCTTCAACTGGCGTAACCTCGTGAGTTGGTTTTTCAGTACCTTCTTCTTCGACAGGTGTAACTTCATGTGCGGGTTGCTCAGTTCCTTCTTCGCTTGGTGTAACCTTATCAGTTGGTTTTTCAGTTTCTTCTTCTTCATGTGCTGGTTTCTCTGTTTCTCCACTTACGCCAGGTGCTGGTTTTTCAGTACCCTCTTCTTCTCCGGACGGTACAGATTTTTCTGTCTGAGCTTCGCCTGAAGGTGTAACATCGTGCGTTGGATGTTCAGTTGTTTCTGATTCGTCTTCTCCGAATGGTTTCTCAGGCTGTGCTGTACCTTCCGGAACCTCAGCCGCTGGCATTGATTTTTCAGTCTGAGTACTTTCAGTTTCTCCCTCAACAGGTGTTGGTTTCTCACTCGCTTCTTCTGGAAGTAAACCGCCAGATCCTGGTTTTTCAGTACCTTCCTCGATAGCTGATGTAACCTCATGTGACGGTTCCTCAGTTCCTTCTGGAATTTCATGCGCTGGTTTATCCGTGGTTTCAGGTAGTTTCTCTTTTTCAACAGGTGTTGGTTTTTCTGTTAATTCTTCTTCTGTTGGTTTCTCGCTTTCTTCCTCAGACGGAACATGTACCGGTTCTTCTACTTCGGAAGGTTTCTCAGTTTCACTTGGTGTTGCTTCCGTTCCTTCCAAATGTTTTTCTTCTTCGGGTTTGCTGGTTTCTTCATCAACAGGTGTTTCGGTTTGTTCAGTATCTGATGGTTTTGGTTTTTCGGTACCTTCGCCTGGAATACGCGATGGTTCTTCAGGTAAAGTTTCCGGATATTCCGTTCCGGTTGATTCTTCAAATGGTTTTTCAGTTTCTTCAGCACCTTCCGGTTTTTCAGTTTCCTTCTCCACAGTTGGTCTTTCTGTATCTTCAGTATCTTCTGGTTTACCACCTTCTTTAGTTTCGGTTGGTTTCTCAGTTATTTCTGCACCTTCAGCAAGTTCTGGTTTCTCTGTTTCCTTTAGTACTGTAGGTTTGTCTGTACCTTCAGGTAATTCTCCTTCTTTCGGCAACGATGGTTTTTCTGTTACTTCAGGTTTTTCAACTTCTTTCGGACTTTCTGTGCCTTCAACTTCATGTGGTACTTCAGGTTTAACTGTTTCACCATCAGGACGTTCGGTTGGTTCGTGTAATTCTGTTTCTGTTGGTTTAATTTCTTCTGGTTTTTCAGTGGCAAGACTTTCTGGTTTTTCTGTGTCAGCACGTTCTGGTGCTTCAGTTTTTATAACTTCAGGATATTCCGTTTCACTTACTGGTTTTTCAGTTTCTGGGTGCTCGACATCGGTTGGTTCTTCCAATGGTTTTTCAGAATCTGGTTTCTTAGTTTCCAATGTTGGTTCAGTTACTAATGGTTCCAAGTCCGTTGGTTTTTTGGTTTCAGATGGTTCTTCGCCCTCAGGTTCTGTTCCAGAAGAAACTGTAACCTCTGGATGTTCAGTTGGTTTTCCAGTATCGACTGGCAGTTCCGAAGATGGCGTCTTTGTTTCAATTGGCGATTCTGTATCTGTTGGTACATCGGATGGTTTTTCAGTACCAGTTGGTTCTTCAGTAACATCAGATTTTGTTGGAGTTACTATTTCAAGATCTTCACCTTCATGAGGTTTAGCTGTGGTAACTGCAGCTTCATCACCTGGTTTGCCTGAAGTTATTACTTCTTCGCCTTCTTGCGTACTTGGAATTTCAGTTTCTGATGGTTGTTCAACGCCAATTGGCTTTTCAGTTTCAGATGGTTGTTCAATACCAGTTGGTTTTTCAGTTTCAGATGGATTTTCCATGTCAGTTGATTTTTCAGTGTCTGTTGGTATTTCAGTATCAATGTGTGGCTTATCGGTACTTTCGGGAGATGCTTCTACGTAAGCACTTGTAGTTACTTCCTTTTCTTCTTCTGTTTCCTCATCAGGAGTCAAATCTTCTGAAAGAACATCTAAAGGCTGCTCAGTTTCTTTCTCATTATCTTCATGAGTTTCTGTTACAGATGGTACTTCTTTGGGTGGTTTGATTTCAGTGACATGTTCTGCCGTTTCTGGTTGAGCTGGTTGTTCGGGTGTTACCTCAGTAATATCCATTTCTGTTGCATGTTCGATTTCTGGTACTTCAGTGCTTACTTCTTTATGAACAGAAGGTGTAGTGTGTTCTTCATCGGGTTTGGTGGCCCCTGGAAGAGAGCATACTTCGCCTTCACAAGTTGGTACTTGTTGTTCAACAATGGATTTTTCTGTATCTACTTCCTCGCTTGGTTCACATTGGCCTTCTTTGCATTCTTCTGATGGTACTTGAGGTTGGCAATCGACACCTTCTTTACATTCAATCTTTTCAACGGGACCAGGAGCGCAATCAACGCCACCGTCGCACATTATTGGTTTTTCTTCCGAAGGTACTGTCTGACAATCTGTACCTTCTGGGCATGGCTGAGTTGGTTTCTGTTCGCAATCAGTGCCATCAACACAAGTAGGTGTAATAGGAGCACAATCAACGCCATCGGCACATTCTGTTGGTTTTTCTTTGCATTCCTCTCCGGTGCATTCTGAAGGTACTGATTGGCAATCTGTGCCTTCTGTGCATGGCTGAGTTGGTATTTGTTCACAGTCGATGCCCTCAGCACAAGTAGGTGTAATAGGAGCACAATCAACGCCATCAGCGCATTTTGTTGGTTTTTCTTTGCATTCCTCTCCGATGCATTCGGAAGGTACTGATTGACAATCTGTGCCTTCTGGGCATGGCTGAGTTGGTTTTTGTTCGCAATCGGTGCCATCAGCACAAGTAGGTGTAATTGGTGCTTCGGGTTCTTGGCATATAGCACCTGGTGGACAAGGTTCAACGACAATAGGTACTTGAGGAGCTTCTGGTGTTCCATGGCAATCAGTACCATCGGCACATGGCGTTGGTGCTTCAGTAGCAGCATGTGGTGGTACTCCGGGCTCTTGGCAGACGGCTCCTGGCGGACATGGTTCAACAATAATTGGAATTTCTGGTCCGCAGGAATCACCTTTGCAAGGAACTTGTTGTTGGCAGTCCGTTCCTTCAGGACAAGGAGCTGGAGTTTCAATGGGCTTCTGTCCTGGTTCTTCACAAACAGCACCTGGTGGGCACGGCTCAACAACAACAGGAACTTCTGGAGATTTAGGTTCACATGAATCCCCAATGCATGGATGAACAGGTGTTTGAGCTCCACAATCCACGCCTTCAGCACATTCAACTGGTTTTACACCACAACCATCACCATCACAAGGTTGAACTTGTTCGCAGATTGTACCTTCAGGGCAAGCAGCGGCAGCTCCACAATCTTCACCAGGAGCGCAAGGTTGAGCTGGTACAGTCTTACAGTCTTCTCCTTCAGGGCATGGAGCCAATTGAGTGCAGTCTTGACCATCGGTGCAGGGTTCAACTTTTCCTGGAACACAGTCAACACCATCACAAGGCACAGTAGGTACACAATCTGCTCCATCGCATGGTTTAACAGGAAGTGGCGTAGTTCCTTCAGAAATTTCAGGACCATGAGATGTGGTTTGTGGTTTATCAGTAAATTCGCCTTCAAGAGTTGGCTCAGTATGTGCCGTCTTTTCTTCTTCTGGGGCTGGTGTATCCTTTGCAGATTCTTCAAATTCTTTATGAGGTTCTGTTGCAGTTTCTTCGTCAACATGGCCTTCAGTGTGAGCTTCTTCTTCAGGAGTGTGGTCATCATGAACTGCTGGACCTTCAGTAGATTCGGGTTGCTCTTCCTTTGGAATAACAGTTGTTTCAACAACAGGTTTTCCAATTTCTGTAACTTCCGGTTGCTCAGTTCCTGATAGTTCTGGTTGGACGGTATCTGCAACTCCAGGCTTTTCAGTTGCGGACAATTCTGGCATAACAGTTTTGGAATCTTCTGGTTTGCCGGGTTGTTCCGTTGCGGATTCTGGTTTGACAGTTTCTTGTCCTTCAGGTTTGCTGGTTTCAATAACTGCAGGTCCTTCCGTTTCAGAGATGTCAGGTTTGCTAGTTGTAAGATGTTCCTCAGTTTCGGGTGCTTCCGTTGATTTAGGTGTTGTGAGTTTATCTTCACCTTCTGGTATAGTAGACCCTTCAGTTTGACTTTCTTCAGGTTTAGGTTTTGTTGTTGTGATACCACCTTCAGCCGGTTCTTCATATTTAGGCGTTGTATGTACTTCTTCAAAGCTTGGTTTAGTTTCCTCTTCGGCGCCCGTTTCCTTTTCTTCTGTTGCAGGCGTTGTATGTTTCTCATCTTCGGCAATGGTATGATCTTCTTTATCAATTGGTTTGCTTTCTTCTGGAGATTCAGTGTACGGCTTCTCGTCGATTTTAACTGTGGAAAGCTCTTCGGGTACTGCTTGTTCTGTAACTTTTTCAGGCTCGCCAGTAATTTCTCCTTCAGGAATACCAGTTTGTGTCTCTTCATAACCAGGTTTGGATACATCGGGTTGAGCAGGAGTTTCTTCTTTTTCTTTTTCGGTGACTGTTGGTTCGAGTTCTTCGTGGCTTGGAACTGAGGTTGTCGGTTGTACTTCCTCTTCAATTTCAGGAGCTGCAGTTTGAGGTTCTTCTTCTTCTGACGGTTTATGGGGCTTAACCTGTGGTTCTTCCTCTTCAGTTGGCGCGATTTCTTCCTCAGGTGATTCTGTTTGTTGTGGAAGAATTCCTGGAGCTTTGGTTTCTTCTCCTTCCTCAATTTCTGGTTTTTCTGATGACGTAATTTGTTCATCAGGAGTTTGAGTTGGTTGTTCTCCTGCAGGCTGTTTAGTTTCCTCTTCTTGCACAGCACTTGGTTGTTGTGTGGGAGACACTTGAACTTCAGGCACTTGTGTGGATTTATCTTCATCGGTGGGAACTTTAGTTTCTGTTGGTTCTGGTTGTTGTGTGGGTACCATTTCAGGAGCTTTCGTTGCTTCTTCTTGACCAGCAGGTTGTTTAGTTTCTTCAACCCCTGGAGCACTAGTAACTTCTGATTCTTTTTCAGTTTGTTCCTTTTCAGTAATTGGACTTTCACTTGAAATATCCTTGACGCCGGATGGTGATTCAGTTTCAGCATGTTGCACGTCTTCAGTAACCATTTCCTCAGTTGGATGAGCGGTATCTTCATCCATCTTATGGCTATCCGATTCCATTCCTTGAGTTTCTGGAATGCCTGTAAATTAAAATTAAATAAATACATTTTGAATATGTTGACTTTAAATAAATACTTACTGCAACTATAAGTTGGGCAACAACTGTCTGGTCCTGGATATACAGGCATGCAGTTAATCAAGTTCGAAGGAGCTGGAGAACAAGTAACGGTCTCGCATTGTAAAATAGAGCTGATACATTTACAAGAGATTTGACAGTGGTTGATTGGTGGAACACTAGTGTTATTAGAATAAGTTTGACCATCAACCAAACAACTTCCTTCGCCGGGAATGACGTGTTCAGGTAATTCAGCAGTGGTATGATCAGATTCAGTAACTGGTACTTCCTTTTCATATTCAGTAACTGGTACTTCTCCTTCTGGCTTACCAGTTGTTTCCTCTTCAGGTTTCATTTCCTTTTCAGATTCACTAACTGGTACTTCTCCTGCTGGCTTACTAGTTGTTTCGTCTTCTGGCTTTTCTTCTTTTTCAGATTCAGTGATTGGTACTTCTACAGTTGGTTTGCCAGTTGTTTCATCTTCAGGCTTCTCTTCCTTTTCAGGTTTAGTAACTGGTACTTCTGCTGCTGGTTTTTCAGTTGTTTCGTCTTCAGGCTTCTCCTCTTTTTCAGATTCAGTAACTGGTACTTCAGCTTCTGGTTTTCCAGATGTTTCATCTTCAGGCTTCTCTTCCTGTTCGGAGTCAGTAACTGGTACTTCTGATGCTGGTTTGTCAGTTGTCTTATCTTCAAGCTTCTCTTCCATTTCAGATTCAGTAACTGGCACTTCTCCCTCTGGTTTTCCAGTTGTTTCGTCTTCAGGCTTCTCTTCCTTTTCAGATTCAGTAACTGGTACATCTGCTTCCGGTTTTCCAGTTATTTCAACTTCAGGCTTAGTTTCCTTTTCAGATTCAGTAACTGGTACTTCTGGTTGTACGTAAGTGGTGGTCGCTTCTTTAGTTGCGGGTGTAGTAACTTTCTCTTCCTCATCTGGGGTTATAGTTGCTTCATGATCTTTCTCTTCCTCCGTAGGAATAGTAGCATGAGGCTCCCCTGATCCCTCTTCGTCAATATCCACAGGCTTATGTTCTTCTTCATCTTCGGATTGAGTTGGTTCATGATACGGAGTTTCCGTTTCCTCTTCAACGGGCACATGTTCTGTTTCCGTTTCAGCACCTGGTTTCCCTTCAATTTCTGGAACACGCTCAGTTTCCATATCAACTGGAACGTGATCAGTAACAGATGGTTCAATTTCCTTTTCACTTGATACTTCCGGCACTATGGCAAATTCAGTTGGTACACCTTCTGGTGCTGTAGGTTCGCTTGATTTTTCCGTATCTTCCTTTTCTGTTTCAGTTGCTGTTTCTGGTTCTTCCTTTGGCAATTCAGTTACACTTGGTTTAGCCGAATGCTCTTCTTCAGTTTCTGGGTGTTCTTCTTCTACTTCAGGAGTATGTCCGTCGTAAGATTGTGTCTGTGTTTCTTCTTCACCAGTTGGTTCAGCTTTAGTGACACTTGGAGTACCAGTATCTCCACCTGGATAGGCTTCTGTGTGTTCTTCGATCTCAGGCTTGTCTGTCTTGTCAGCTTCAGAAATTGGTTTAGTTGAGTCAACGTCTGGTTTCTCCGTCTCCTTTTCTAGAGGCACGGATGTTTGGCTTTCTACATCTGTCTCCGTTTCTTTGTGTGGAATACTTTCAGTCGATTCCCCAGCTTCAGGAGTAAGTGGTCCTTCAGATGCTTCCGAGGTCTCGTCATGCACAGGAACAGAAGTGGCCTCAGTGGCGGATGGTTTACCTGTTACTTTAGTGATTTCAGCTTCAAGTGATTCAGTCGTTTCGTCCTTTCCTTGCCCAATTGGAGTAGTTGTAACAGAAGGTTCGACGTGTTCAGATGGTTTTTCGGTGTCCTGCGGTTCAACTTCTGGTTCGTCATGTTCTGGAGTTATTGTGTGATCTTCAGTGTCAGCGGGTTTCGTAGGTTCACCTTCAGTAACTGCAGGTTGTTCGGGTTCTGCTGGTTCGGTAATTTCAGGGTGTCCTGGCTGTTTAGTAACATCATATTCAGCAGGTCCTTCTGTGGAGGATACTTCCTCTTCTGGTTGAGTTACTTCTGGCAGTTTCGTTACGTCATGTCCTTCCGGTTCCACTACATCGTACTTAGTTGTGGCGTGTTCTTCTTCTTCTGGCTTGGTTATTTCAGAAATTACAGTGTGTTCTTCTACTTCTTCTGGTTTGGTTACTTCAGGAATTGCAGTATGTTCTTCAGCAGGTTGTTTCATTACGCCATGTTCTTCTGGTTGAGTTACCTCTGGCAGTTCCATTTCTTCGTGTTCAGCAGTATGTTCTTCAGCAGGTTGCTTTGTGATATCTTCTGGTTGAGTTTCATCGTGCTCTGGAGCCGGAGTGTGAACTTCGGCTGGTTCTTCCTCTTCAGCACCGCTGCCCTCTGTTTCAGATTCAATTTCATGCACATCTTTCTCTGTGCTGCTTGGGTGTTCAATAGGTTCAGTGACTAATTCACCGGAGCCTTCTTCTGATGATGTTTCAATAATTGGTACCTTTGTAGTTTCATGGGGTTTGGATAGGTCTTCGTCTGATTCAGTGGAAACTTCTTCTTCAGAAGTTACTTCAGATGGTTTAGTTGGTTCAATTTCTGGTACTTTCGGTACATCGGTATGATCTTCAATTTCTTCTTCAGGTTTACCTGGTGCACTAGTTTCTTCTTCCTCCGTTTCTTTGTGTGGTACTTCTGTATGTTCTTCCTCCGCTTCTTTATGTGGTACTCCTGTACGATCTTCCTCCGTTTCTTTATGTGGTACTCCTGTATGATCTTCCTCAAGTTCTTTGTATGGTACTTCTGTATGCTCCTTCTCTGTTTCTTTTTGTGGTATTTCTGTATAATCTTCCTCAGTTTCTTTGTGTGGTAATTCTGTATGTTCTTCAGTTTCTTTGTGTGGTTCCTGTGTTCCACCAGTTGGCTCCATTTCAGTTTCTTTGTGTGGTACTTCTGATGGAACTGTGTGATCTTCATCAGTCTCCTCAGAAGGTATTTCAGTTTCATTGGATGGCACATCCGATTCTGTTTGTGCTTCAGTGTGTTCTTCATGCAGTTCCGGTACTCCTGTAGACTTTTCAGTTACCTTCGTTGCTTCTTCTTCTTTCGTATCGATAGGTTGTTTTGTGACTTCTTCCGTTTCGGGCACCTTAGTAGTTTCAACATCTGCGGGTTTAATATGGTCATCCATATCCGGCATTTCCACAGGTTTCTCTCCAGAGACTGTTATATGCATAACTTCAGCCTCTGTGGTAGTTTCTGGTAAATGCTTAGTTGGCACTGTAGTTGCGGGTTCTTCAGGTTCGACGTGTTCATCGTGCGGCTTGGTAGGTTCCACTTCGAATGGTTTACTTGTGGTTTGATCTCTATCCTCTGGTTCTTCCGGAACAACAGCGGCAGTTACCTCTTCTTCCCTTTCTAATTCTTCTGAAGGAACATGTGCAGTTGTGTCTTTTTCTTTTTCTGGTTGTTCTGTAACTTCGGGAGTTGGTGTGTGTTTTTCTGGTTTTTCTGGAGCAGCATGAGCGGTGGTGTGTTCTTCCTTGTCTGGATGTTCCAAATCAACAGGTGCTTCCGTTTCTGGTTCTTCTGGGGCAATATGTGAGGTCGTCTCTTCCTCTTCGGGAACAACAGGCACAGCCGTGTGAACCTTTTCTTCTCCTTCAGGTTGTTCAGTAGTAATATGTGTGCTAGTATGATCTTCAGGATGTTCTGGAGAAATGGGAGCAATGGTTTGTTCTTCTGGCACAGGATGTTCTGGAGCAACAGTGTGTTCTTCATCCTCCTCCGCTGCAGTGTGGTCTTCAGCTGCAGGTTCCTCTTCGCTCTCAGTAACATGCTCTGCAGGTGTAACTGGTTTGGATTGTGTTTCAGGAGCAGTGTGATCTTCAGCTTCGGGTTGTTCCGCAGGTTTGGACGTGTGATCTTCAATTTCAGGTGTGACTTCTTCAGAACTTGGGTGATCTTCCGGTTCGGCAGTTTGTTCCTCACTTTCGGGAGATACTGGCGTTTGTTGTTCGCCTTCTGGTGCTGGAGCAACGGGTAAGCCGGTATGGTCTTCATCAGATGGTTTGGTCGTGTGATCCTCGGGTGCAATTGGTTTTCCTTCGTCTTCTTTGGGTTGTTCTGGTTGAGTTGGTTCGGTTACGACACCTTCTTCTTCTGGTTTGCTTGGTTTGGTTACAACGCCTTCATCTTCTTCTTTGTGTTCTTCTGGTTCAGTAACAACGCCTTCATCTTCTTCTTTGTGTTCTTCTGGTTTGCTTGGTTCGGTTACAACGCTTCCATCGTCTTCTTTGTGTTCTTCTGGTTTGCTTAGTTCGGTTACAACGCCTTCATCTTCTTCTTTATGTTCTTCTGGCTTGCTTGCTTCAGTTACAACATCTTCTTCTTTGTGCTCCTCTGGTTTAGTTGGTTCAGTTACAATGCCTTCATCTTCTTCTTTTTCTGCTTCTGTTACAACAGATTTTATGGTATGTTCCTCTTCCTCTTCAGGTTGAATTTGTTTGACAGTATGATCTTCAGGTTGTTCAATTTCAGGTGTTTCGATTTCAGTGTGATCTTCTGGTTCTACTGGTTCAACTGGTTCATGCAAAATACCTTCTTCTTCTTCTTCGCTTGGTTTTTCAGTTGATAACGGTTCCTCGGTTTCTTTCTCCGCTTCACCTGGAACTTGCGGTCTTGGCGATTCACCTTCTTTAGGTACTTCTTGTTGTATGGCTGGTAATTCAGTAGTTACAGCTTCTTCGTGTTCGGTTGGTTTATGAGGAGGTAGAGTGTGAACGCCTTCTTCTTGTGGAATGATATTTTCTTCCTCGCTAGGTGCCAGTGTTGTGAGTTCTAGGTAGGTTGTGGTTAGTTCCTCTTCGGAAACATGTTCACAATCGTAGGTATCCGGACAGCATTGGCCTTCGCGGATAGGGAGAGCGGTGCAGTTAACCTTGTCCAAAGGTGTGGGTCCGCATTCTTGCACGGCACAAACAATATCACCCTTCATGCAGTAACAGTGTTCGCAAGCGACATCCTTTTTGACTAGAGCACCATCAGCGTAAATTTCGCCGTCGTAGACGCAGTCAGCAGTGGCTCCTGGTGACATGGTTGTCGTAAAGATTAAGCCGGTCGTTGGTTTAATCGTTGTTGTAGTCGTTGTCGTTATCAAAGCTGGCTCTTCTTCCTCAAGTTGCTCTACAAGACAAATTAAAATCAGCAGCATTAGTTTCTGTTGCAGTTAAATTTAATTAGTTTCTGTTGCAGTTAAATTTAATTAGTTTCTGTTGCAGTTGTATTTAATTTGCATTGATTTAGTTTGTATATAACACTTACCACAATCATATCTCACTGGACAGCATACGCCTTCTTGATAAATTGGTCTACAGCCTTGGATATGTAAAGTACATTCTTGCATAACGCAAGCAGTCTTATTTCTGATGCAATAGCACAATTCGCAGGGTTTGCTAGGGTCGGAAGGAACTCGTGCACCGTCTGAGTAAAATAAGCGGTCGATTGAGCATCCGAAGGTGTCGAGATGGCCGACATCGTTGGGGCCTGCTGTAGATTGTGTCGTTGACGTTAGTAGCGTTACAGGAACTAAAATTATGAACAAAGTATTAAATTTTGAGGATTTTTTTCATTGTTGGTAAGTTTACCTTCTGGGCATGTGATCACAGGACAGCATTGATCTGGTCGTTTCTCCACTTTGCAATCTTCTCCGATTGCTTTGATGAATGGACAAACTCTTAAGTAACACATGAGCATTCGATTATGGCAAGTACAATTTAGGCAAGGTTCGTTCGTTATTATCCTATCACCCTCGTCGTAGTGTTGAAAATTGTAATAACATCCCGTTGAGTCCGCAACTGCAATTATTTAGAAATCAGTTTAAATTACAACATAAGTTTAAACTATTCATCGCCAATGACGCAAACACTAAGTCATCGGCTTGATGAAACGTTTGCGTTATTAGCGATGAATGGGCTAAAAAGGGAATCGAATTTATTTATATAGAGTAAGTTAAGTTGTTTGTTAGTTATTTTTATCAATTACTATGAAAATATTAAAACTAACCTGGGTAGTATGTGTCCATATCTGTACTATGTTCCGAAACAGGTGCTACAAAAAAAAAGAAAAAACAAATCATTTGAAGATCAGGTCAGTGGCTCAGCAAGGCCACGGGCGCGGTTTGCACTACCTGCATAACAATCACACAAATCCGGGCGTGCATATTTCTCGATTCGAATCGAAGACGTGATTGTTTCTACCTTTCGTCCAGTAGAATTACATCAAATTTCCCATAATTCCGCGCATAATCAGAAACGGTTCGTCGGCCCGGTGCTCTTAATATGCAAATTGCTATTTAGGGTGAGATTGCGTCCGGGAGACACGCGCAAGTATGTAATTACGTCGATGATTTACAAATCGGATCCACGAAATTTGAAATATTTATAAAGGAGCCGTGTTTGGCATGCACAGTGGGTTCTTTATGCCCAGTTCGAGTTTTTCGATTCGAGACGCGTCCGCGTTTAACATGGTCGTGTGCGTGTCTGTTGTTGGGTTTCTGGTCGAATTTGAATTGAAAAGTATCGCAGACTATATGATTGTGTTGATTTTACTAAATAAACGCCTTGTAATATTAAGTATGCATTTTCTCATTGGTGACTTTTCTCATCAGTGACTTTCATCATTAAAGTTACGCCCCTTTACTCTATAACAGTGTTGGGCAAACATGTAATTATATTACATTCATAGTTATAATTACTTTGTAATTATATTTATGAGAAAAGTAATGCATTACTTTGTAATTGTAACTATTCGAAAAGTAATTCCATTACATTGTAATTATAATTATGGGAAAAGTAATCAATTCCTTTGTAAATATAATTATTGGAAAAGTAATTACATTACTATAACTATAATTTTTTTTAATTTAATTTGTATTATTTTTTTAAGCCTATAACGAGTGATTCCACTAACAGATTAACCCATTAACGGCCAAGCTGTTATAGAGTTAACTTTAAAAGTTGATTTTTGGTAAAATTTTGCGCTTCTCTTTATGATTTCTATGAAAAACTTATTATACATTTTTTCGATTATTACTCATTAGAAAAAATACATCAGTGTGTTTCTAACTTTACAATATTTCAGTGTTTTATACACGAGGCGCATGAAGTGAAATTTCGAGTTTAGAAAAGCCCCGTAAAAAATTTGAAAAATGTAAATCTTTTGTTATTTAATTTTTTCGATTATTACTCATTATAAAAAATACTTCAGTGTATTTCTAACTTCACAATATTTCAGTGTTTTATACGCGTGGCGCATGAAGTAAAATTTCGAGTTTAGAAAAGCCCCGTGAAAATTTGTCTCGGGTCGCTGCGCGACCCTCGACAAATTTTCTACGCGGGGCTTTTCTTAACTCGAAATTTTACTTCATGCTTAGTCTGGGAGTGGAAACACTCGTTCTAAACTTCATATTGCACTTATTTATAAAAAAAAAACAATTAATGACTGAAAATTTACAGTGTATACATTTCTACATACTGTGAATTTTTTTTAAATTTTTTTTTTAAATATGCAAAATGTATACACTGTAAATTTTCAGGCATTAATCGATTTTTTATAAAAACGTGCGATATAAAGTTTAGAACGAGCGTTTCCACTCCCAGACTAAGCATGAAGTAAAATTTCGAGTTTAGAAAAGCCCCGCGTAGAAAATTTGTCGAGGGTCGCGCAGCGACCCGAGACAAATTTTCACGGGGCTTTTCTAAACTCGAAATTTTACTTCATGCGCCACGCGTATAAAACACTGAAATATTGTGAAGTTAGAAATACACTGAAGTATTTTTTATAATGAGTAATAATCGAAAAAATTAAATAACAAAAGATTTACATTTTTCAAATTTTCACGGGGCTTTTCTAAACTCGAAATTTTACTTCATGCGCCACGCGTATAATATATAAAATTAAGTGTAGGAAATAAAACACGATCGTTTTCACAGTTTTTAATGTCGGACACTGCGACAATTGTATCGCCACACAGTGGCTTCATCAGGCAGATGAGTAATGATTACATGAAACTACAATCGTTGCTTATATACTAAATCATTGTGGAGGGGGTGTGCGTAACAGTGTAATTTAATATAATATTTATGATTTAACAGAATGACATAATTAATGAAGACATTTACAATTTTACACTTTACAATTTATAGACCTAGATTTAATAATCGCGTAGCGCTACGCGACCAAACCTAATTTTCCGGCTTTTCTAAACTCAAAATTTTACTTTATGGGCCACGCGTTTAAATAACTGATTTCATTCAAGTGAAGCTGAAAATATACTGCTTAGGCAATATTCTACAGCAGTATATTTTAAACTTGACTCGAGATCAGTGTTTTATGCACGTGGCGCATGAAGTAAAATTTCGAGTTTAGAAAAGCCCCAGGTATTCAACTTTTCAGGCTTTCCTAAACTCGAAATTTCTCTTCATGCTTAATCTGGGAGTGGAAGACACTCGTTAAAATATTTCTGAGTAACTTGAACTTAGTAGGAGATTTGAATTTGATCGAACCTAAAACAACTTTATGGTTAGATGTATATTACCCAACCCCACAATATGACATCTAAACCAAACCCAACTCCACAAAATGCATTCTAACCTAAAATAACATAGCTCCATAAATGACATCTAACCCAATCTAATCAAACTCCTTCAAATACATCTAATCTAATCAAACCCAACTTCAAGAGATAAATGTTAACCACAAAATGACATCTAGTCTAACTTAACTGCACAAAATTACATTTAAACAAAATCCAACTCCACAAATTGAATTCTAATCTAACCCAACCCCATCAAATTATATATGGCCCAACCATACTCAATCGAGGAGTAGAAAACATTTGGTAGGCGTTTTAAACTGAACGTTTTTTGTCAAAAAAAGCACCGAATGTATCAATCAAAACGTGTTTACTGATAATGTTCAGGTAAATCACAATATCCAACTCCACAGAAAGATCTCTAACCTACCGTAACTCACCTTTACAAAGTTGGGTTTTATTAAAATAGATGCATTTTGTGGAGTTCGATTAGGTTGATTTAGATGTAATTTCATGGAAGTAGGTCAGAAATAATTTTGTGGAGTTGGGTTTAATTTAATATACAACTTCACAACATTAATTCTGACCTAGCTCCATAAAATGACATCTAACCTAACCGAAACCCAACCTCAAAAGTTGAATTCTAACCACAAAAAGACATCTAACCTAACCTAACTTCGACCAGAGGCTGAACTGGAAAACCCATGTAGATAACATCACTGCCAAAGCAGTAAGGGCAACATGGGCTTGCCGCAGGCAATTTGACAAAAGATGGGGTTTACACCCCAAGATGATATACTGGCTTTTCATTACGGTGATAAGACCAATAATCACCTATAGTTCCGTTGTCTGGTGGACAAAGACAACGGAGATCACAACCCAAGCAAGGCTCAGCAAGGTTCAACGGCTGGCATATTTGGGCATCAGCCCCCGTGATGCCCAAATATGCCAGCCGTTGAACCTTGCTGAGCCTTGCTTGGGTTGTGATCTCCGTTGTCTTTGTCCACCAGACAACGGAACTATAGGTGATTATTGGTCTTATCACCTGCCCCACTGGAGCAATGGAGGCTATGCTAAATCTCACACCTCTGCATCTGCACGTGAAAAGGGAAGCAGCACTAGATGCATTAAGAATAATCCAGACAGACATACCAAAATATGGATACATTAACGGGCACCTAAAAATCCTCAACACTGTGTGAAAGAGCGATATACATGCCCAAAGACTACATGTCAACTGACTACGACTTCGACACAACGATTGAAGTGGCCATCCATGGCCGCCATGATGTTGGAGCGAAGGTCAAGCAGTTACAAGGCTCCTCGATAGTTTGGTTCACTGACGGATCCAAAACTGAGAACGGAGTCGGAATCGGTATCACTGGCCCTCGATTCGAGTTATCAAAGGCCTTGGGACGATCCCCATCGATATTTCAGGCAGAAATCGAGGCCCTGAACATATGCGCCCACATATGTTTAGACAGAGGATACAACAAACAGAGGGTTTGCATCTGCTCAGACAGTCAAGCTGCATTAAAGGCAATAAAATCGCCTACATGCAAGTCTAAATCTGTCTGGGAGTGCAAGCTATCCCTAACGCAGCTGGCTAGGAACAACAGAGTCAAACTGGTCTGGGTTCCGGGACACGTAGGGATCAAAGGCAATGAAATTGCCGACAACCTTGCCAAGGAAGGGTCCAAAACTCCATTTGTCGGACCAGAACCTTACAGTGGAATAACTAAAGCCCGCATCAAGGGGATGATCCGGGAATGGGAAGATGCTGCCAAAAGTGCTAACCTGAGAAACACACCTGGTCTGCGGCAGACGAAAAGGTTCATCGCCTTCTCTGCCGTAAGAGCCGGACAGTTTCTCAGGTTAAGCAAGGGCAACCTAAGGCTCATAACCGGCCTTCTAACTGGACACTGTCCTCTGAAGTACCACCTCACCAAGATGGGTCAGACAACTGATGCCAACTGCAGGTTCTGCAACGAGGCACAAGAAACAGCAGAGCACCTACTTTGTGAATGCCCTGCCATGTCCCTTCAAAGAGGGAACTACCTGTCATCGGCCACTTTAAACACCGAGGAATTGGTACACATTAACCCTCAAGTTATAGTAGACTTCATAAGAAGTCTAGACATTGAGGGACTCAAGTAGGTCAGGAATAGTTACAAAAGATCTTTTAGTTCGAGATAACTTCGAAAGGCCCAGAGGCCATACGACCCACCGACCCCATAACATAACATAACATAACCTAACTTCACAAAATGACATTTAAACCAAATCCTACTCCACAAATTTGATTCTAACCTAACCTAACTCCATCAAAGGACATCTTACTTAACCATGCTTAATCGATGAGTGAAAAACATTTGTTACCAGTTTTAAACTGAACGTTTTTCTGGCAAAAATGCACCGAATGTATCAATCTAAATATATTTACTGATAATGTTCAATATCACGTTATTAAACGGGTAGAAATCATGAAGTGCATGAAAATTGTTTGCAAGCCGATGACGATATTATTGTCACTTTGCGCCAATGTCGTTATTTCCGATTTAATGAAATATTTAGTCGATATTAACATTATACGTTAGTGTTTTATTTTATATAAATGTGGGTATTTTTGATCGATGTTGATAGTTTATTCCACTGTAAACATTTCACTTTTAAAACACCTGGAATGCTGTACCTTGGCATTTTAGTTTCACACGAAGTTGGTCACTAGCCGCTACTAATAGCACCCGAATTCTTTGTTTTGTCAACTTTCTCAATTTTGACATCTGTGTGATAGTTGGCCAAATTCCGTTTAAACAAATGAAACCTAGACTAAAATCCATATAAATTCTATTTAAGTTACGCTCTATCTGTTAAAACAAACTTTATGTTGACAGCAATGACATTACGTCAAAAAATGAAAAATATACTAAATCCCGCAGATTCTTTATCCATGAAATTTTGCTTTATCTGCAAAAACAAACTTGCCACGCGAAAATCCAAAAAGTCACATATTATGTTCAAAGTACGTCCAAAAGTGATGAAAGTTTAAAAGTTAGGTTAGGTTAGATTTCACTTTGTCTAGCTAGGTTAGATAAAAATACCGAAAAGTGATATACAATGTCGAAAGTACGCCAAAAAGTGAAAAGAATGTATCTTTAATTAATTTCTCACTTAACCCGTGGTGAAACATTTTTGAATATAATACTGGATATTTAATTAAAACACTTGGTTTGTTTCACTAATTTATATTTTCTCCGACTAGTTTCGACCATTGGTCATCTTCGGGGAGGAATCCCCGAAGATGACCAATGGTCGAAACTAGTCGGAGAAAATATAAATTAGTGAAACAAACCAAGTGATTTAATTAAATATCCAGTATTATAGATAAGAATGTATAAAGTGATGAATGTTTACGAGTTAGGTTAGGTTAGATTTCGCTTTGCATAGTTAAGTTAACTGTCAAAGCAAACAAACAAGTTACACGAAATTCAAAAAAGTGATATATAATGTCCAAAGTGCGTCAAAAAGTGATGAAAGTTTAAAGGTTGGGTTAGGTTAGATTTCACTTTGTCTAGTTAGGTTAGATAGAAATGCCGAAAAGTGACATACAATGTCGAAAGTACGCCAAAAAGTGTGAAAACAATGTCCAAAGTACGTCTAAAAGTGATGAATGTTTACGAGTTAGGTTAGATTAGAATT
Source organism: Philonthus cognatus (assembly GCA_932526585.2). Taxonomy (NCBI): domain Eukaryota; kingdom Metazoa; phylum Arthropoda; class Insecta; order Coleoptera; family Staphylinidae; genus Philonthus; species Philonthus cognatus. The sequence continues at coordinate 18,625,426 of OW052244.1, read as the reverse complement.
CGCTTTGCATAGTTAAGTTAATTGTCAAAACAAATATGCCACGCTAAGTTCCAAAAAGTCAAAAGTACTCCAAAGTACATCAAAAAGTGATGAAAGTTTAAGAGTAAGGTTAGGTTAGATTTCACTTGGCTAATTAGGTTAGATAGAAATGACAAAAAGTCACATACAATGTCGAAAGTATGTCAAAAAGTATTGAAACTTCAAGAATTAGTTTAGATTAAATTCCACTTTGTCAAGTTGAGTTAGATAGAAATGCAAAAAAGTGATATAGAATGTCAATAGTACGAGTACACCAAAAAGTAATGATACTTCAAGAGTTAGGTAAGGTTAGATCTCGCAAATGATTAGATATCACTCAATGTACTAAATATCGGCTAAATCAACTGTCATTATAGTTTAAATGTCAGTTGAAATTAACTATTCAACTATAAATATAGTTCAAATATGGGCTAACTGTCATTATAGAGTATATATCTTGTATCAACTGTCGTTATAGATCAAATGTCGGCTGACGCGAAGTTATGCCTTATTGCCACGGAATAATGTCTACTTCGAAAGACGTCAAAAGTAGTGACATAACATATCAAAAAGAAACTGTCGAATGTGTGAAAAGTGTGGAATTACTTCAAAAAATGCATAAGTTTTATTTACTTCTTTTAGTACTTACTACATTTACTAGGTAAGTCTCAGGATTGTTTTAAATTTTTCACGAACTGGCATTTTTCGTGATAATTGACATTTTATCACATTTTGACATAATTCATATTTTTGTTGGTTTTTAGTTTCATCTAACAATTTAGTCTAACTATATTTTGCATTTTTTAAAAAGACTCTGTTTACGGAATAAATAAATCCCGTGCGATCGTTTAAATTATGATTTAGAGTAGGCGGCATTTTTTTGTACGGTTGCCCAGAATGCCAATTGAATACATTTGAGGTTATGGTAAACAATGTGTTAACAGTCAGTAGTGCCAATCTAATTTAAAATCCAAAGCCTTCTCTAATTTATGTTTTAAACGATCGCACCTTATCTAATCAACCCCAACCACATTATATTGTATCATCTAACCTAATTTCACAACTTGTCATCTAACCCAACTACAATACATTAAATTGTATGGTTAGGTTGGATAAAACCTAATTTCACAACTAGATAAATCGTAAAGCGGAACCTTATGATTTGTTTTTATATAAATAAAACAATTTAAACACTTTCAAATATATATCGTGCATTCGCTACAATTGTTTCGCCACGCTGTGGCTTCTTCAGGCTAAGAAATGATGCACGATATATATTTTGAAAATGTTTAAATTGTTTTATTTATATAAAAGTGAAAATGAACTTTCAACATTTATCAGCCTTATCAATCAATTCTTATGATTTGTCATCTTACCTAACCTAGCTTTATAATTTGTCATCTAACCTAACTCAACTTTTCTAAACTGTGAAATTGGGTTACGGTAGATGGAGGCTCACTTGCACCAATCGTTTTTGACAGATGTCAACCTGATGCGGTGTGCTGCGAGTTTGTTTCTTGAAATAATTATGATTATTTTTTATTAATCTTTTTAATATACTGAGAAAACATGTAAAAAAACTAATTTAATTCGGATTTTGACATTAATGTTTTGTGTTTATAGTCTATAATGGTTGTAATATCATTGATAGCAGTATTTTATATTTATTATCATATTCCTTAGACACTGAATGTACTCAGTACTTTGTACCCATATAAGTACTTAAGTACTTATGGTTACGGACTTGTTTTTGTACTGTAGTATACATTTTGTGTAGAGTACTTGTACTCATTTGCTTAGAGTACTTTTACTCAATACTTGAATACATTTTACGTGTACTCGGAAAAGTTCTGGCCACAAGTGGTTTCAACCTCCAAAATCTCGTGTCGAAAATGGTATTTTAAGGTTATGTTAAATGAATTTGGGTGAGTTACGTGATGATAATAATTTGAAATAAACCACTTTTAACCTTTCTTCGCAAATTTATTGTTTACCAGTACCAAACCATTGATAATGGCCACTTTGTGCCCAAAATGTACATCTGATAAAGAATAAATTTGTGAAGAAAGGTTTTTAAAAGTGATTTATTCCAAGTTAAGCTTATGTACTGAGTTTCCGTAGTCAGTAGCTTCATGCTCCCGCCGGAAGGGGATTCGAGACAATCACAACCGGCAGGAGATTCGAATTAGAAATAGTTAAGTACGAATTCATGTATTAAAAAGCAACTAATATTTACGATGAATAATCGCTTTTATTAATACACTAGATCAGCGATTCCCAAACTTTTAAACATTGTGACCCACTTTTTAGAAACTCAATTAATGGTGAACCACATCAATGCCAACTTAGATGACGTACTAATATAAGGTGATTTTCTAGTAACTAGAGTTACCAGTTACTTAAATCAAATTAAGTTAAGTGGGTTGGCAATTTTATAGGTTAAGCTATTTAAAATGGGTTACTGCCAGTTATACCCTAAAGAACAACTATCCTAAGTAACTGGCGTTCAGCTTAATCTCAGGTTCAGCAAAATAAGTATTCAGCTACTAATTTAACTAGCTGTCAGTTAAGCTGGAGAGATTTCGTGAAAGGGTTAATTCATGATTGACAGTTTTTAAGTTACATTATTTGCTAGTTACTAAAGTGATAATCTAATTTAAGAAACTTTAAGGTTAATTTCGTATGTTAATTGCTAGTTACTTAGGTTTTGTTAATCGCCAGATATTAAAGCAATCAACGACCATTAAGTTGGTTGTGAGATAAACTCAGTATCTCGGAAAGGAATCCAAATAGTTTGCGTTTGTGATAGGGTTAGGTTAGATGACAGATTGTAAAGTTGAGTTGGATTATGCGTAACTATTTTCAGGTTAAGTTCAGTTACCAATTTCTGATGACAAGTTGGACGCTAGCATTAGGATTAGGTTATTTTGTCATATAACCTAACACTGTCCAGATTTGTAAAAATGTGTTATGTCATATGTTACTGTTTTTAAATCAGATTAAATTATGATTTGTTAAGTTGAGTTTGGCAATTTGAAGCTAAATCGAGTGTTTTCCACTCCCTGGTTAAGCATGAAGTAAAATTTCGAGTTTAGAAATGCCTGAAAATTTGGTTTCGTCGTGTAGCGCGTAGCGCTACGCGACCAAACCAAATTTTCAGGCTTTTCTAAACTCGAAATTTTACTTCATGCGCCACGCGTATAAAACACTGATTTGATGTGAAATTCAAAGTATACTGCTTTAATTATGTAAGATCGATCAAAAAAGCCTTGTACTTGATTCATACAAATTACTTCGATTACTCGATTGTTGGGATACTCCATTTTGCCCATCACTAATAAATATACAGGGTAGATAGAAAAAAAGTTTCGTCAACAAAGTTGCTTGGTTTTTACAGCTGCATGACCCAAAAATATTTGTTTGTATTCAGGGTGCGCCATAGAGACAGTAGCGGATGCAACGTGCTTATTTTAAATGAATTTTTTTATGAGGAATTAAAAAATAAAATAATATACAGGGTGTTAAATTATTTTATTTTTTAATTCCTCATAAAAATTGTGCGTCATTTTATTATAAATAGTTGGTATAAGTCATACCGTTGGGGAGTTATTTGAGATATCGTAACATCAGTACTTATTTGTGCCATGCAACCAAAACCTAGGGTTGCATGGCACAAATAAGTGTCGCCTATTTCCAAAAACCCCTTAATCCATTGTTCTCAAATGGATTTAGGGGTTTTTGAAAATAGCCGACTCATGTACTGATGCGACGATTTATGGAGAATAATGTCGTTTGCAGTGGTTTTGTAAACCTAAAATACATCTGAAACTAAATACGATAAAGAGTTTAAGTTTTCTTCATTCTCTTAGTAACAGAGGGTGCTATTGGTTACACTATAAAGTTGTCACGATTAAGTTATTTGTGTATAAAATAAAAAAAGTTGAATTTATAAATTTTCATTCAAGGGTTACTTGATCTTTTTTAAATATAACCATATAACTTTTTTTACATCAACCTCCAAATGAAATTTTCTTTCGACCTTGTAATTAGTTTTGTATATGTAGCTATAATAGACATATCTTAAAAACGTTAAAGTTGCGGATAAAATTGATAAGCCTAATCGAAAGAGAATTGCATTTTGAGTGGATTGTAGCTAAAAAAATTATATGATTCCATTTAAAAAAATTAAGTTACCATTGATTAGAAATTTATAAATTCGACTATTTTTATTTCGTAGCCAAAGGCCAGCTTCTGCGTAATTATTGACCTCGGCTACTAAGCTCTATTGACCAGTAACAGTAATTTTGTATAATTCAATAAATAGTTTAATAAATAGAGTTTCACTATCCCCGAGGAAAGGAAAGGGATTTATGGAAAATACACACGTATTTGCAAGGATGGGTAATAAATTAAAGGATTGTTAGGATATAGGTGAGTGTACATAATGAAATAGATAGGATTAAATAGGATTTTTGAACAGAACTTAGCCAAATAACTTAATTGCTACAGATTTATAATATATACCATAGCACCGTCTATACTTAAGAGAGTGGAGAAAACTACAATTCTTTATCTTATTTACTTATGAAGATATTGCAGGTTTACCAAACTAGAGTAATTGTGATTTTTATCCATAAATGTTCAAAATGGTATGACTTGTAACAATTGTTTTTAATAAAATGACGTGCAATTTTCATGAGGATTCAAAAACCCAATAACATACATGGTGGTCTATTTAAAATAAAAAAGTTGCATCCGCTACTGTCTTTATGGCGTACCCTGTATACATTAAAATATTTTTAGGTTATGCAGCTCTCAATACCAATACTTTGGTATAAAAGCTGTTTTTCTATCTTTAACGTGAGCCGAGATATCTTCCGAGAACGCACTAATGGGACACCCTGCATATTCAGAATATTGTGTCGCGACCAACCAGTAGATCGCGTCCCACAGTTTGAGAAACGCTTTACTAGATCGTTAAAAAAACTATTGGATTTTTTAGTGGAGGGGTTTGAGTTTACGTTGAATCTCCCGTTATGTTTTTTTTATATTCTACTTTAATTCAAAGAATGCCTTAATTATGTAAATTAGTTCCAAAATAGTATTATAGTAGAATTAATTAGATAATGTAAAAAAACTGTTTATATTCTAAAAACGGTAATAGAAGAAATGCTATAAATCTAATTATAATTGTGTACCCATAGATAATTCATTCAAGAATCTCAGCGATTAGCATTTTATTCAAATTAGACGGAATAACATTAAAGCATTCGCAAATTGGACGCGAAGTACGGGAAGAAATTTCGAAAGCAAACGAAACCAAACACAATATAATATCTTACATAAATTAATCCGGATGGTCGTGAACTTGCACCGCGAAATAACGGTAGTTGCAGTTACATAAGCACGTTTCGAGTATATCGTAATTTGTGAATACAGAAATATAATTTGCATACATTAAAGAAACATCTGAAAGAGGGAGCGCGTCCCGGGAGATCCGCACGGGGGGTCGGGACGCGAACCCGCCGCAGGTGTGACCTATAAAAAGTGATTCGTTCGTTTCGAGACTCACCTGAGAGCACCACCGAGGGCATTATCGCTATAAATATTGCCATCAGGGCCCACGACCCTGAACTCCACGCCGACATGGCGCGTCCTGAAACAGAAGAGAAGAAAAAGAACGTCAGGTCGGAATCATTCAGCTCGCAACAATGCGCATACAAGATGACAGAATGTGCCGGTTATAAAACTGCCGCGGTTTTATACATGGATGAATTATACATTAAACATGGTTTCTGCCTCAATTTATACTATCTGCGGTTCGAATCTGCGAAATCCGAATAACAAGACGGGAATTCTATTTATAGGGGATTTTAACTTCATTTTATCTGATTTACTTTTATTCAATTTAATTAATTTATTCATACAACGAGTTTGATTTAACTACAAACATCCAATATTAAAACAGGTGGGTATAGACATAATATCGTCGGCTTACAAATGAAATCCACTAAGTCAATTTTTGGCTCTTGTTAGTTAAGTCTACCAAGCTCTTGTAATCATGGTTTTCTACATGCTGGTGCAATCCACTAAGTCCTTAGTTAGATTAGACTTAGCGGATTGCACCAGCATGTAGAAAACCATGAGTACAAGAGTTTGGTGGACTTAACTGACAAAAGCCAGAAATTGACTTAGTGAATTTCACTTGTAAGCCGACGGTATACAAAATTACGCTAATCTTCGTAGATAGGTTTACTTTTTAAAACACCGAGTAAACATCTTGTCGGTATATTTCAGCAATAATATTTTGCTTTAAAAATATATTTATATAGTTATTGAGATAAAATGCAATTTCGGAGCGTTTTTTGATGTTTATTACGTTATAAATAAAGTTTTACTGAGATATAAGCAAAATAACTAAGTATGGAACATAGTAAACCCTAACGCCAATCATCGGGCGAATGTAGAACTTATTTATTTCAAATAGATTGAATTTAGTTTGGGTTTCCAATTTCCATTGATTATTCATACGCGTTCTGATACTCACAGTCCTCTCAATTCTTCCTTGTTCTCGTTTTAGAATTGAAGAATGTAACTCTGAAGAAGTTAACAACACTAAGCGAAATATTAGCTCGTGTTTAAAAAAACCACATTAGAAAAATAATAACACACGCTAAAATATACAGGGAGTTTTTCTTTTAAGTATAAATATACCAATTACTGCTGTATATTTTCAGATATTCCTTGTTTTCTTAAAGAACTCAATTTGAAGTTTTAACTTTGTGTTTTTCACTCCTAAGTTAAGCATAAAGTAAAATTTCGAGTTTAGAAAAGCCTGTAAATTTAGCTTGGTTGCGACCAAACCAAATTTTCAGGCTTTTCTAAACTCGAAATTTCACTTCATGCGCCACGCGTACAAAACACTAACATATCGTAAGATTAACAATATGCTACTAAAGCAGTATGCTAAAGACGTATATTTAGAGTTTCGCTTAAAATCAGTGTTTTATACGCGTGAACATAGAAAGATCCAATTCTGTCATACCTTGTAACACATATGTGTTCATATCAGAGCTGGGCCGGATTCGAATCATTCGGGATTCGAATCCTGGAACCGAATCTTTTTAGAGGATTCAAAAGAGGCATTCGAATACTTTAGTTAAACTGGATTCGTAATCCGGATTCGTTACATTTTTGATTGGTATTCAAATCCAAATGCGAGAGATTTGAATCCTCATAGAAGGATTCGAATATTTATAAAAGGATTCGAATACCTACAAAAGAATTCGAATACTTACAAGAGGATTTAAATCGTCAAAAATAATTCGAATTAATTGTGAGGATTAACATGAAAAATTTGTTTTTTTGTTTTTTTTTAATTTCTCGTTAAATCACTGTTTATTACGCGTGGCGCATGAAGTAAAATTTCGAGTTTAGAAAAGCCCCGTGAAAATTTGTCTCGGGTCGCTGCGCGACCCTCGACAAATTTTCTACGCGGGGCTTTTCTAAACTCGAAATTTTACTTCATGCTCAGTCTGGGAGTGGACAACACTCGTTCTTAGAAATCTCAAATTGAAGGATCACTCTAGATTACTAAGTTTATTACCATTTTACAAAGGCTACAGTTCGAAGGACCAATCACGGTCTTCGGAGACCGAATGATTACAGGGAATCGAAGTTTTTTTTACAAGAAAACAACGAATATCTGAAGGTTTACAGCATAGATAGTAAAGAATACATTCAATTTTTAAAAAATATGGAAGTTGGGTTTGTTTTCAGTGCATTTTTAACTTCATTTTGAATCAGTGTTTTATACGCGTGGCGCATGAAGTAAAATTTCGAGTTTAGTAAAGCCCCGTGAAAATTTTCTATGCGGGGCCTATCTAAACTCAAAATTTTACTTCATGCTTAGTCTGGGAGTGGAAACACTCGTTCGAAACTTCAAAGTGATTGCTTTGATAACAACATTAAATGACTGAAAATGTTTTTAAAGATAATAATCTAGTTTTAAACATTTTGTTAAACATTATTTGAAGTAAAACTGACATGGTATCCACAATCTGAAATGGTAAAGTTTTCTGACATTTCCCTGATTCAAGATTCTTTTCCCTAACCTTCTAATATAACTTTCTTCTGTGGGAAACCCCCAGTTGGTTAAATTGTTTTCATTGTTTTTGTCAATATTTAAGTTGGTTTTATAAATATTTAAGAGTTTTGTAATTTTTATGATACCTATTAATTTTGACTAATTTAATTAAATCATATGGCTTTTTTGTTAGTGTTTTGGTTAATTTTAATAAAATACCATGACATTTCTCTGACTTTTATTGATTGTCAGTGAATTTTCTATTTACGTAATTTTCAGGCATTCGTCGATTTTATATTAGAGTTCAATTTGAAGTTTTCAACGAGTGTTTCCACTCCCAGACTAAGCATGAAGTAAAATTTCGAGTTTAGAAAAGCCGAGCGTAGAAAATTTGTCAAGGGTCGCGCAGCGACCCGAGATAAATTTTCACGGGGCTTTTCTAAACTCGAAATTTTACTTCATGCGCCACGCGTTTAAGACACTGATTTAAAATGAAGTTAAAAATGCACTGAAAATCAACCCAACTTCGATATTTTTCTAAAATTGAATGTTTTCTTTACTATCCAAGCTGTAAACCTTCAGGTATTCGTTGTTTTCTTGTAAATAAACTTCGATTCCCTGTAGTCTTTCGGTCTCTGGAAACCATCCTCCTTCGTCCTTCGAGCTGTAGCCTTTATAAAATGGTAATAAACTTATTAATCTAGAGTGATTGTTCAATTTGAAACTTCTAAGAACGAGTGTTTTCCACTCCCAGACTAAGCATGAAGTAAAATTTCGAGTTTAGAAAAGCCCCGCGTAGAAAATTTGTCGAGGGTCGCGCAGCGACCCGAGACAAATTTTCACGGGGCTTTTCTAAACTCGAAATTTTACTTCATGCGCCACGCGTACAAGACACTGATTTAAAGTGAAGTTCAAAAACACACAAATACATCTTTAATCAGAGTAACACAGATATTTAGTCTGTTAACAACGATGTTCAGTGTTAATAATAAATAATTAGGTTTTGAATATTTTTGTTAAAACTACTGATAACGATATTTATATGTTAATGGTTGTAAAAAAATAATCAAATCAAATTTATTCTTAAAGGATTTGTATTCGTGATTCAAAAAAACAGGATTCGAATCTTTGATTCGAATCATATTTATTTTATTCGAGTATTCATGGATCGAATCATATAAGGTGATTCGGATTCGTGATTGGTATCCTTTTCACGAGGATTCGTCCCAGCTCTGGTTCATATGTACCTTGAGTGAACACCTAAGTAACAAAAATGTAGACCAAGAAATGCGTCATTTGTGCCGGTCTCAAAATACCAAACTCCAATTCAATTTTAATTTGTTTTGTTTTCGCATTTATGTCAATGTCTAGTTGGATGAACCGGATACCAACTAAATAGTAAATCCAGCAAAACACACCCAAAAAAACTGTGTCAAACACGCGCGGGAAAGAAAAAAATGATGGGACCTAACTGTGAATCTGAAACCGACGCAATTAATTATTCATTCCGTCGCGAAAAACTCGTACGAAACGTTAAGATTATAGATTAGTTTTTGGCGAAGCTAGAAAGAGATTGTTTCCCTAATGCAGGCATAAAAAGGCAGAGCACGACATGCAAATGATTTTGTGTGTGAGCTGAAGATGGTTAAATTATGCGTTACGAGAAAAGCGAGCCGATATATCTGCGGGCATTTTCGATTGTTTTGCGAGTCAAGGACCCAGAGAACTTTGAAATATTCACTCGGTCATCCCTCCGCGGATGAAAACGAGTTATGTTTTTTTTTGTGCTAAAGGATTTAATTTTAAATTATGGCTTGGATATTTACAGCTTATTTTTTTTTATTTGGAATTTTGAAGCCAGATTTTGTTATGGATCATGTTAGTGTTGGACTGACACAGTTTTCTAATGATTCATTTTCCAAATATGCATACTAGGACAACATTATTTTAGCTATGAAAATGTTCCATCAATAAAATATAAAAACTAGTAACGGTGGAGGCGTCTACTTCCTTATATTTAAACAAATAAGTTTTGAAGGTGCAATATTAGGTCATACACATTTGTATACTTATCAACAATATGAATTTGTGTTCAGTACTCATTCATTCACCGGATAACTTTATACGCGTTTCAGGCTTCAACGCCATCATCAGTATAGTCCTGAACCAGTGCTTGAAGAATACTGAACATCTTTGAGCATTTATTATGGCCTGTGCAATTTACATACAGAGAGTTTTATGTAACACCGAACATTTTCATAACGAGAATTTTTCTTTGAAGTATCCACATGCATTCGTTGCACATTTTTCGATGCTTGGTTTATTAAAAGAATTTAATTTTAAGCTTTAGGCGAGTGTTTTCCACTCCCAGGCTAAGCATGAAGTAAAATTTCGAGTTTAGAAAAGCCTGAAAATTTGGTTTGGTCGCGTAGCGCGAAGCGCGGAGCGGCCAAACCAAATTTTCAGGCTTTTCTAAACTCGAAATATTACTTCATGCGCCACCGGTACAAAACACTGACATATTACGAAGTTTAAAACATACCGCTAAACTTAAATTGAATCAGTGTTTTGTACCGGTGGCGCATGAAGTAAAATTTCGAGTTTAGAAAAGCCTGAAAATTTGGTTTGGCCGCTCCGCGCTTCGCGCTACGCGACCAAACCAAATTTTCAGGCTTTTCTAAACTCGAAATTTTACTTCATGCTTAGCCTGGGAGTAGAAAACACTCGCGTAAAGCTTCAAATTGGATTCTTTTAATAAACCGAGCATCGGAAAATGTGCAACGTATGCATATGGATACTTCAAAGAAAAATTCTCGTTATGAAAATGTTCCGTGTTACTTAAGCTAATGGGCATTAGATGGTGTTTACGCTTTCGAACATATATATATATATATATATATAATTTGTATACTTTATTAACATGAGATAAAATATAAAATCAAACTTTGTCGATCGTTAATCATTATAGTATACCAGGTGTTCGATAGAAAAAAGCCAAACACCATAACACTGTTATTTATGTTCACATGATTTTTGGCAATAAAAGTAGTCTGCCTTGAAAAATAAATTATTACTGTTTAAACTGTTTATTGGTTTATAATTAATCCGTGTGGTGGGTTAACTCATTTATTTTACATTCACAGTTTGTTTTTATTTCAAATACAATTTAAAAATTTAATAAATACTTCGAAAATTTGTTAGATTTTCCTTTTTTTGCCATATTTTGGAGACAAATGACGTTTTGGAGACAAATGACGTTGAAATTTATCAACGTAATTTTACTTTGTAACAAAAGTAGAATATTTTGTCTGATTTAACTGTCTTCATATCTCTAGTATTTTACGAAATCCCAATGGTGAGCACGATAAACCAAACGACATACATAATGTATACATAATGTATACACCGTACATCTTCAGGCATTCGTTGATTTTATAAAAGAGTTCAATTTAAAGTTCGAACGAGTGTTTCCACTCCCAGATTAACCATGAAGTAAAATTTCGAATTTAGAAAAGCCCTAAAATTTGGTTTTGTCGCGTAGCACCAAACCAAATTTTCAGGATTTTCTAAACTCGAAATTTTACTTCATGCGCCACGCGTATATAACACTGAAATATTGTAAAGTTATAAATAAACATAAGTTATTATCGAAATATTTCGATAACAAAATATTTACATGTTTCTTCACACTTCAAGTGTGTCAAGTCACAATGTATCAAATTTACTTATTTAGTTAGTAATCAAAAAATAATCTAATATTCTTGCTTTCTTGCATCAATGGGTGAAATTAGTACTAGCACTGCTTATTTATCCTATTCTACATTAAGTTGCAAATTAGAGTGTTAACTCTAAAAGTTGATTGTAGATAAAATTCTGCATTTCTTTGTAGGATTTCAATGAATGACTTATTTATTATATTGCATACTGCGAATTTTTCTTTTAAATACCGTTCGTTTGTTTTATCGTGCTCACCATTGGAATCTCGTAAACTATTAAAGATACAAAGATGGTTAAATTAGACAAATCTTTCCACTTTCAATATAAAATAAAGCTGCATTAACAAATTTTATGTAGCGTCAATTGTTTTCAAGATATGGCAAATAAAGTGAAAATCGACATAATGTTCTTTTTGCTATAACTTTTTAATTAGTATTAATTAGACATCTGAGAAACACACAAAAATGACAGATTTTATAGAAGGTGTTCCATTTTTATTATACAACATCAACTTTCAATTTTTCTTATGGCAGCCCTATTAGATTTATAGGGCAAGAAATTGAATAGGGCAGGAAATTTGAGTTGGAAATCATGTGTTGGTATATGTCAAATTAAAATAGTAATTGCCATATCTCGTCAAATGGAAAGCTCTGTATACACTCTCAATTTCTTCGTATTTCTAGCGTATCATTTATTTTATGAATAAAATTTCATACCGGTATCTCTTTAATTAATAATTAAAATAATATTTTATCGGTCCTCACATTTATAATCATATCTTTAAAATTCATATTCTGCAAAATAACGATTATAAATTATTTTAACTGCAAAATAAAATTAATAATGTCGAAATTGTTGAAAATGACAAAAAATTATGAAAAAATCAACATTTTAAAACGGTGTGCAAAACTTTTGATAATTGTGAAAACTCGAATCTACTCAATGAACGTCAAAAATTACGTATCGAATGTTAAAACTGTTGAAATTGCCGATAATATAAAAAATGTCGGAAAGTGTTGAAATTTTAGAAAAATCTGAAATGCGGGAATTATGAAAAAATAAAATTGTAAAATGTTACAAAGAAAAAAACTTGTAAAATCCGAAAATTGCGAAAAAGAGAAAAATTCCTAATTAATGCACATATTCAAATTATTTTTTATTAATTAAGAAAGAAGTTTAATTAAACGTAACACTAAATCAGTGTTTTGTACGCGTGGCGCATGAAGTAAAATTTCGAGTTGAGACAAGCCAGAATTTGAATTTGGACCAAATCCAAATTCTTTAGGCTTTTCTCAACTCGAAAACTCAGTGCACATATTCAAATTATTTTTTATTAATTAAGAAAGAAGTTTAATTAAACGTAACACTAAATCAGTGTTTTGTACACGTGGCGCATGAAGTAAAATTTCGAGTTGAGAAAAGCCAGATTTTGAATTTGGACAAATCCAAATTCTTTAGGCTTTTCTCAACTCGAAATTTTACTTCATGCTTAGTCTGGGAGTGGAAACACTTGTTACTGTTTATACCGGATGTTCGATAAAAAACGCCCAACGCCATAATTCTGTTATTTATTTATTATTATCCTTTTATTTGTAAATATCGCTTTGATGAATTTCCAAGATTATTTCTTAATATTCAAATTCATGAATTTCTTGGTATAGTCAATTTTTTGAATAGTTTATATAGTTTTTTATCGTTGAAAATAAAGGCTTTTTTATCAATTTAAAATGCTTTATTAATTTTTCAAAATTCTGACGATTTTCCAAATTTGTTTAGATTTTCGTTAATTCATGTTTTATGAATTTTCAAGATCAACGTAAATCTTGAAAATTATTTAAATTCGTCGAGATTTTTGTAATTAATGAAAATCCTTAAAAAAGTCACCAATTTTGGAAAATTAACATCTTTGAATTTCACGAATATCATCTAGATTTCATCATATTAACGGAAATTCTGGAAACTGGACAACCTAAGGATTACTTTAGGTTCTGTTCAAAATTTAAATTCTATATCTCTTTTCTTTCCATTTTTTTTCTAAACTCGCAATTTGATTTTATGCGCCACGCGTATAAAACACAAATTTAAAATAAAGTTGAAAATATATACTACAGACATCTGACAGATCAATATTTATCGAGATTTGTTTAAACTTTTTCAATCATGGTCGTTTTTGTAAATTTCCTAAATTTTCGTTACATTCAAAAATGTTTACACTTAACCATTATTCGTAAATTTCCAAGTTAATAATCAATTTTTAAATGCTTAACTCATTTCGATTACCTTCAATTTTCAAAATTCTGATTTTGAAAATTTCTTGGTATAGTCAATTTTTTGAATAGTTTATATAGTTTTTTATCGTTGAAAATAAAGGTTTTTTTATCAATTTAAAATGTTTTATTTATTTTTCTGATTTTGAAAATTGAAGGTAATCAAAATGAGTTAAGCATTTAAAAATTGATTATTAACTTGGAAATTCACGAATAATGGTAAAGTGTGAACATTTTTGAATGAAACGAAAATTTAGGAAATTTACAAAAACGACCATGATTGAAAAAGTTTAAACAAATATCGATAAATATTGATCTGTCAGATGTCTGTAGTATATATTTTCAACTTTATTTTAAATTTGTGTTTTATACGCGTGGCGCATAAAATCAAATTGCGAGTTTAGAAAAGACTGGAAAGAAAAGAGATATAGAATTTAAATTTTGAACAGAACCTAAAGTAATCCTTAGGTTGTAATTGAAACAAACTTAAAGAGCTAATATTGAGGTAGACAATTGTACATGGATATTTATTCTATGTACCTAATTTTTCCTTATTATAATACGGAATTTAACAATATTAATAAATCTGCTTATTTGTCTATATTTTTCTAGTTTTCATTTTAAAAATTGTCTTGTTCACAATTTGTCTACAGCACAATTATGTGTTGTGTATTGTTAAACATTCATTGTTTTTTAAAAGGGGGTTAATTTGAAGTTTAAACGGGTGTTTTCCACTCCCAGGTTAAGCATGAAGTAAAATTTCGAGTTTAGAAAAGCCTAAAAATTTGGTTTGGTCGCGTAGCGCGAAGCGCGGAGCGACCAAACCAAATTTTTAGGCTTTTCTAAACTCGATATTTTACTTCATGCGCCACGCGTATAAGACACTGATTTCAAGCCAAGTTTACTCGTTCACAATATTTCAGTGCTTTTAGTGTTTAATACGCGTGGCGCATAAAGTAAAATTTCGAGTTTAGAAAAGCCTGAAAATTTGGTTTGGCCGCTCCGCGCTTCGCGCTACGCGACCAAACCAAATTTTCAGGCTTTTCTAAACTCGAAATTTTACTTCATGCTTAGTCTAGGAGTGGAAAACACTCGTTTTAAGCTTCGAATTGAAATCTTTAAAAAAAGCATATGCATATGTATACCTAATAGAAAATTTCTCTGCATGTACACTTAAAAAAAAACCCTGTATTAACAGATTAATCCAGTGACTATTTGCCAAATGTATTGAATGCGCATTTGATTCAACTAACATTTTCGTTTGAGCTTACACAAAATCAACATAAATGCATTATTTATTTCTGTAAATACCTAAACTATTTAGCAGATGTGGAAATTGGAATTATACCACTTAAACTCTCATTTAAAATGATTGTGCACATTAATTACCATATGATACATGATTTCCAGTTTGAATTATCTGCTCTTTTTAATGATGTAAACATAAAACATGGCTGTCATCAGAAAAAAAATAACGCTGATGTCATATTTTAAAAACTGGATACCCTGTATAAATGTTGCGAATTATGTTGTATATCTCAACTGTTATTTTCGCTAAATTTCAAATTTCAGGATGTTATCTTTGTAAGTAACAAAAAAAATTCGCGACCAAACCAAATTTTCAAGCTTCTCTAAACTCGAAATTTTACTTAATGCTTAACCTGGGAGTGGAAAACACTCGTTTAAAGTTTCAAAGTGAACACTTTTACGAAATCAACGAATGCCTGAACGTTTACAGACTATGTATCGGGATTTGTATTCATGATTAATATTGAAGGATCAATGATATTCAATATTGATACATATTGTATAAAAATTGAATATCTATATTGAGCGATCAATTAAATTCATAATTGACACATTATTGTACGGACATTGAATATCTATTATTGAATTTTCAGTATTGATACAGTACTGAATACTTGATTATTTTAGATATATACAATATTGTATCTATAATAAATATTAATATATTAATAACCGCAAACTATATTGTGTGCACATTGATTAACAATTTTAAGATATAAATATACATATAATTTTGCTACAATATAAATACAAGAAGTATTTCTACTAAGGTGAGTTCGAATATATTAAATTAATTTATATCAATACTGAGCTAGATTTACAATAATAATAATTACACCGGCACACAAAACATTTTTTTTTTAAGTGCGACAGTATTGCACACCATGCCATGTTCGTTAAAATTCCAAAGACCAAAAAAGCATTTGCGAGGTCTTGGTTGACTTTTAATTTTTATATTATATATAAGGAATGTGCTTATTTTTGAAAATGATACATTTTTTTCAGAACCTCATTTTGGAAGTTTGCGCCGAATACTCGATATTGTGCTTGGTTTCAAGCTTTTTATAGTTAAATTTGGGTTATCTGAGTCAAAATACTTCAAGTATAATGGTTCTGAAAATAAATTTATCGGTTTCAAAAATAACCACATTCCTTATGCAAAATATAAAAATTGGGAGCTAACCAAGACCTCGCAATTGATTTTTCAGTCTATTGGGATCTTAACGAACATGGTCTGATGGGTCTAAAACGTCGCACTTAAAACATTTTTTTGTATGCCAGTGTTATTATTATTAATATTATATATATATATATATATATATATATATATATATATATATATATATATATATAATATCTTTATTCACAGAATACACAGTACAACAATTAGAATGCATAATAAGTATATACAAGAAACAAATGTTTACTTCTGCGAATTGGCTATCGACCCTGGGGTCTTTCAGCCTTATTATTATTATTAATAACAATTATTATTATTGAGTTAGATTTATATTACACAATTGGAAAAATCTCGAAGTTATTTCTATTGAGCTAGAATTTCATAACAAAACATACAAATTATTTTACGTCTTGAAGCACCATAATTGTTTCAAGTTTACACTGATCCCCCTCTTATTATACTTAGAGAGATTTAACGGTTGGCCCTCGAGACAAATATTTGCTAACACACACTCACACACACATGCATTGCACAGGTTGTACCGAAAAACCAAGCCCTTGTTTAGAATGGCCGAAGAGGCTTCCCTGAGAAAATCGACTTTGGTTATCATCCGAGCGGCACAATCGAAATTGTTTGCTTTGTAAATACGGCACACGGTCTGAAATGCGTGTTAAACCCGAGGAATTCCGTTCCCTTCGGGGCCATTCACGGCTTCGGGAATTAATGAACTCGCCGTGGAAGCGGAAAAAGAGCAAGACTGTGACCGATTCCGATCAACGGGAGCCGAACAATAGAAGGCTCGAGGTGTTTTGTTTATGGTTCGATTGAGGAAATGTTTTGCTAGGAAAACGGCTATTTGTGTTGCTGCTAATATTTCGATCATTACGATTTGTGTTTACATAACTTTGTAATCAATTATACTGCAGCAGATTTTTCATCAACCACCATTTCCTAAGACTGATTTTTATCAAAAACTGGTGTGTACATATATTAACCAGGAGTAGATCCTAAGGGCAATTTTGGGGGTTAAATTTCATTAATCAATTACTCATCATTTAGGTTTGGTACTTTTTTATATTTTTGCCTATTCGTCCTAATTTTAACAGTTCTAAAATTTTTGTAACATTTTATGATATGAATTTGTTTTGACGATTTTATTTAAAATAGTAATATTTATTTTAAATTTGTGATTTTTGTTGAATATTGACATATGTATACTTTCACCTATTGCATATAAACATGTGTAAAATTAATGAACATGTGATCAAAACTAAGCAGCATATTTTGAACTTCACTATAAATCAGTCTTTTCATTCAAACATCCCTTGTAGAAATAGAAATACTTATTAGAAGCTGTAAAAAACAAACGATGCTCGAAATTTTACAGTGCATGCATCGGTTTATGTATGTGTATGTTCACTTAGAAGAAAAATTCCCTGTATGTAGAAATGGTGTATCTTTATGAGGTTTAAATGTTAAAAAAATCGAGCCCACCGAAATCAAAATATTTAATAACTCCATTAGCACCGCCTATTTTGAATTTAGCGCCAATTTGTTTATCTGTCGGCAATACTGTTTTATTTTTTGTATTTGTCATTTGTAAACATTTAATTTTCGTCATGAAGAATTACACGGATGCACAACGCATAGAAATTGTGAAAATCCACTACCGAAGTGGTGACATTTTTGCGGAGACGCACACTGGTCGAAATGCTCATTCTAGCTGAATATTTTGCCGAAAATCAACTGTTTATAAAACAGATTTTTTTCTTAGAATATGGGTAGTTTAATGTCCAGAGGGTACGCAGGTAAGGTCACAAACTCCATCGACCTTTGGTCTAGTAGTTATCAGTACCCAAAGTCGTTTACGTCGTTCAGTTGTGGATTTTACGCGCTCCAAACGGCTAAGTTTAATTTCTTTTTTTACATTTGTGTTTCGTGCAAAATATAATTTAAAGATGAATATATATTCTACTGGTATATATACAACATAGTTTAAAATATGTTTCTGATAACTTCAGTCAACATACAGATACACTAATTTAAATTAAGTAAAGAATCGTACTGTAAAATTTAAACGTTAAACCTAAAAAAGGTTGAAGTATACATTCTTGGCTGTTCTTAGTAATAAATCTTTGTTTTTTATTTATAATAACTAATTAGTTTAAAATATAAATAATGTTTAGCTGCCCGTTTTTGCCCATTTACAAGAAGTGCTTTCTTTTAGGTAGCGTAACCATTTCTCGAAGAACATTATTCGATGTTTGGCGCGCTCAAAAAATGCTAGAACTAAGAAATAAAGCAGTCTATCTCTTTGTGATTGACTTTATCAATAATATTGTATCGCACACTGAAAATTTAGATTTATTGATACATAAAATAAAAAAAATTACGTCACAGTTGGCAATCAAATGGCGAACCTTTCATAGAACAATTTCAAATTTTGAAAATAAATATTCTAAGTGGCTAAACAGAATGGATGTATTCTCTACTAAAGGTTTTCCAAATGTACCCCAACCTGGATGTTTTAGTGGTAAATCCAGAGATTTCACGACTGCTTACTATTCAAAAATTGAACACAGAGGTGTTAAAGTTATTAGTAGAACCAGAACAAGCATCTTTACCAGAGGATTCTGACTACGAATAATTTCTGGCTTTGGTGTAAATTGTTTGTATGATGTACCTATTTTTTTTATGCTGCTTGTATATATTGTATATTCTTATTTATAGATATGTGTGCAATTTTTAATGTTTTGTTTCTATTTAAATAATTTTCTAATTAAATATAACATGATTTGAAATTTTATATGTTTATTTTTTAATAACTCGAAGGAAAGGGGTTGTAATATAATTATTATTTTTAGATATAAATTGTATAACAAAAATGCGAATAGTGAAATTATCTTCAAATTTTATTTTAACAATTTTTCGTAAAAAATTAAAATTAAAATGGGGGTGGTGAATGGTAGAAGAGTATAATTATTTAATATTGAGTAATTTATATTTTTAATCAAATATTTTCTTCGACTCCGAACAATTTAAAGTAGACTAGAACGCTTTATAGCCAAATGTTCAGTTAGAATGAGCGTTTCGACCAGTGTGAGACGATTTGAAAATGTCATGCATTTTTCGGTCACCATAACGCACCTTCTCGCCGTACACTGAGTATCGACAAATTTGAGCGATTGGGTCAGTGCAGACCCAGAAGAGTCCTGTCCGTGTTTGTGCAGCTCGGCCTGATTAAAACATTACAGAAGTTAGTAAGAGTGTTGACCAGAATCCTTTGCAGCAACTTTGCAGCGAATTTTAACCAAAGATTACAAGCGTGCTGACAAGATTCAGTTAATACAACTTTTAAACAACTTCTTCTGGCCCTTAAATTACTAGAATGGATTTTTAAGAATTGTGGATTCAGCAAGACGGGGCGCAACCTGCCATACAGCCAACGAAACAATGGAAGACGAAATTAGAAAAGAGTTATCTCGCGCTGCGGCGATGTGAATTGGCCACCAAGATCATGCGATTTGGGTTTGTTTTTTTTAAACAAAAGGTGTATGCTAATAACCTAAGAACAATACCTGAATTGAAAGAGAATATTCGATGAGTTGTTGATGAAATTGAGTCGGAACTATGCCAAAATGTCACCGAAAATTTTGTCAAAAGGACCAACGAGTGTCATCAGTCACAAGGCGGCCAATTATCAGATATTGTGTTCCTTACATAACCTCCATGTCTACACTCTTTATTACAATAAAACATCAGCAATTTTTAAATAAACACACTTTATTATGCTTACTACTTAGCAAAGCTGGGCAGGATTCGAATCATTCACGATTCGAATCCTGGATTCTAATCATTTTAGAGGATTCAAAAGAGGCATTCGAATATTTTAGTTCAACTGGATTCGTGATCCGGTTCGTTACATTTTTTTTAAGAGGATTCGTATTCGAATCCAAATGTGGGAGATTCTAATCATAAAAGGATTCCAATATTTATAAAAGGATTCGTCTACTTACAAAAGGTTTTGAATCGTCAAAAATAATTCGAATTAATTGTAAGGATTAACTTCAAAAATGTCTTTTTGTGTGTTTTAAAATTTCTCGTAAAATCACTGTTTCATACGCGTGGCGAATGAAGTCAAATTTCGAGTTTAGAAAAGCCCAGAAAATTTGTCTCAGACAAAAGACAAACTATCTGATTCCCTGTTACTCTGATTAAAAATGTATTTGTCTGTTTTTGGACTTCACTTCAAATCAGTGTTTTGTACGCGTGGCGCATGAAGTAAAATTTCGAGTTTAGAAAAGCCCGAAAATTTGTCTCGGGTCGCTGCGCGACCCTCGACAAATTTTCACGTGGCTTTTCTAAACTCGAAATTTTACTTCATGCTTAGTCTGGGAGTGGAAACACTCCTTCGAAACTTCAAACTGAATGCTTTGATAAGAACATTAAATGACTGAAAATGTTTTCAAAGATAGTAATCTAGTTTTTAAAATGTTGTTTTATATTATTTGACTTAGTCAGTTTGAATATAATTCCATGACTTTTCTCTGACTTTAATCATATTCAGTGAATTTTTTATTTCCGTAATTTTCAGGCATTCGTGGATTTTATAAGAGAGTTCAATTTGAAGTTTTAAACGGGTGTTTCCACTCCCAGGCTAAGCATGAAGTAAAATTTCGAGTTTAGAAAAGCCCCGTGAAAATTTGTCGAGGGTCGCGCAGCGACCCGAGACAAATTTTCGGGCTTTTCTAAACTCGAAATTTTACTTCATGTGCCACGCGTACAAAACACTGATTTAAAGTAAATTTCAAAATCACACAAATACATCTTTAATCAGAGTAACAGGGAATCAGATATTTAGACTGTTATCAACGATGTTCAGTGTTGATAATAAATAATTAGGTTTTGAATATTTTTGTTAAAACAACTGGTAACGATATTTATATATTAATGGTTGCAAAAATATAATAAAATCAAATTTATTCTTAAAAGATTTGTATTAATGATTCGAAAAACCGGATTCGAATCTTCGATTCGAATCATATTTATCTCTTACGAATCCTTTATTCTAGTATTCGTAATTCGAATCATATTTATCTCTTAAGAATCCTTTATTCGAGTATTCGTGATTCGAATCATATTAGGTGATTCGGATTCATGATTCGAATCCTTCTAACCAGGATTCCTCCCAGCTCTGCTACTTAGTGTGTCCTTAAAATTGTTTTTTTTTAGTGCATTAATATAGCAGTACAGTATACTCAAAATTACATTAAGAAGATTGTTTAAGATGTAAAATCAAAATCCGTTAACCAATAAAGTTGCCCATAAGATCTAACAGTAATCATCAATCCAAGCTCGGCGCATGAAATAATCAGAATTGCATTCGCAATCCAAACGCGAGCCCCCACATCCACATAATTAAAGCCATAAATTGCACTCTCCAACTATTTTTTCTTCCTATTTATTTACCTCCAGTCAGTCCAGATGCATTAAATCACCGCCGGCTAAATTGGACACGACACCAGAATGAATTACAGCTCGTAAATTGAGCAAATTTAATCGCGTTAATTTCGCCTTTCCTGTTGATTTCTTAATTCCCATTAATAAAATTGTTTGGGCTGGGAAAGCAGACAATTGCTTTAGACGGGTGGTAAGCGGATGAAAGGAACGCGTTTTCTGATTCTGGAGGGACGTGAAAATGTCTGGTGCTGACGGGATGTTGCGTTTTTTCTAGGAATGTTATATTCGGCTTGACAGTTTGATATATTGTATCATATTAAATCACAGACAAGGTTTTCTTGTCCAGTTTTTTCTGAGTACTCCACTGAAAGCACAATTTTATATCAGACTGCATTTCCACATTTTTGCAAGACATCATATGGAGTGGAATATTTCACTTTACAAAGATTGATGTGGATTTTAAGTAACAAAATGCAGGGAGTTTTCTTTCAAGTATACATATCCCAATTCAGCGTATGCATTTTTAAGCCTTGTTTTTTTTATGGGTTCAATTTGAAGCTACCGTGCTATCGTTTAAATTATGATTTAGAGTAGGCAGCATTTTTTTTGTGCGGTTGCCCAGACTGCTAATTGGATGATGGAATAAATTTAAGGTTATGCTAAACTATGTGTTAACAGTCAGTAGTGGCAATCAAATTTAAAACTCAAAGCCTACTCTAAATCATGTTTCAAACCAACCCTTAATTAAGCATGGAGTAACATTTCGAGTTAAGAAAAGCCTTCAACGCGCTACGCGGCCAAACCAAATTTTCAGGCCTTTCTAAACTCGAAATTTTGCTTCATGCGCCACGCGTATAAAACCCTTAAATATTGTGAAATTTATTACATTTTTGTTCAGCAGTATATTTTTTAAT
This sequence comes from Philonthus cognatus, assembly GCA_932526585.2. Taxonomy (NCBI): domain Eukaryota; kingdom Metazoa; phylum Arthropoda; class Insecta; order Coleoptera; family Staphylinidae; genus Philonthus; species Philonthus cognatus. Next base: position 18,602,476 of record OW052244.1, on the reverse strand, counting down.
CCTGCTTTAGCAGTTTCAATTTTTTTATACTGATTTAATAGTATATTTCTCTAATTTTATGATATTTCAGTGTTTTATACGCGTGGCGCATGAAGTAAAATTTCGAGTTTAGAAAAGCCTGAAAATTTGGTTTGGTTGCTTCGCTTCGCTACGCAACCAAACCAAATTTTCAGGCTTTTCTAAACTCGAAATTTTACTTCATGCTTAACCTGGGAGTGGAAAACACTCATTTATAGCTTAAAATTTACTTCTTTAAAAAATAACAACGAATATTTAAAGATTTACAGCATATATTAAAGAAAAATTCCCTGTATATAATTTTAATTTGTACTAAAGGTAGAATTCAAATACGAATAATTCGAATATTCGAATATTCAAATATTCGAAGATAAATATTTCAATCAGAAAATTATTCAATAAACTGAATTTTACTTCATGCTTAACCTGGGAGTGGAAAACACTCGTTTATAGCTTCAAATTTACCTCCTTAAAAAATAACAACGAATATTTAAAGATTTACAGCATATATTAAAGAAAAATTCCCTGTATATAATTTTAATTTGTACTAACGCCAGAATTCAAATACGAATAATTCAAATATTCGAATATTAAAATATTCAAAGATAAATATTTCAATCAGCAAATTATTCAATAAACTGAATATTCGAATATTGGAATATTCAAATATTCGAATATTTAAGTATTCTAAAATTCGAATGTCTAAATATTTAAATATTCGAATATTTGAATATTAGAATATTTAAATATTTAAAAATTTTAATGTTCGAATATTTTATTACTCGATTTTTTTTTAACAAGAAAATTTACAAATGATACATTTTTAGATATGTAACATTTGGTTTGTTTAAGTCATTAAATGCTTTTATGAAGTAAGAAGACCTTTGCTAGTTGTAAAGATACTTTTGTATTTTTAATGGAGCATCCAGTATATTTTATTAGAAATTTAAAGTGCTTTTTCTTGCCTTTCTAAAAATACCTTGTTTGCTAGGTCTATAAATAATACTTTGAAAGGTATTACACATCAAACCTTTAAGTCTTAAAAGCCAACATTGAAGAAGAAATCACCAATTTAAAGCCAGTTGTTTTACAAGCAACAATTCAAAATGCTATAAAACGAGCACAACTTTGCATCAACTCAGGAGGTGGTCATTTGACCAATAACATTTTTTCGAATAAATGTCATAAATTCTACACCTTTAAATAAACTTTCAGTTATAACAGAACCAATTTTTTTGCATTTTTAACAAAATGGCAGCCAATTTACATTGTGGCATTACTTTTGCCCTACCTTGTAGATTTGACGAATAAAGCACTAATAACCTTTCTTCACACTTTTATTTGAATTACCAAATGTAGATTTCGGACACAAAGTGACCATTATCAATGGATTAACACAGTGTTAATCCATTGATAATGGTCACTTTGTGTCCGAAATGTATATTTGGTAATTCAAATAAAAGTGTGGAGAAAGGTTATTAGTGCTTTATTCGTCAAATTAATTTGATCTTCACGTAACTCACAATCAATTTATTTACCTTGTAGATGTTAATTTTATAACAAAACATTTTTTACTTTACACCACATACATTAAATTTAATCGTTTGTAAATTAAATTCACTTCGTTTTGTTTCACTTATATGTATATTATTTTCTACTAGTTTCGGCTTAATGCCATTAACAAGAAAATAAAATACATATAAGTGAAACAAAACCAAGTGAATTTAATTTACAAACCATTATATTTTAAAATGTTTTACCAAGTGATTAATGAGAAAAAAGTGTCCGATATACATTAAATTTGTTTGTACAATACTTCTCTAATTATTTAATGTGACTGCAGTTTTGACAAATCTAACTTGTCCTTATCAAACACGAAGTGTGTTTCATATTTGATAATAAAAAGCTAAATTTGTCGAAACTACAGCAACATTATATAATTAAAAAGTGTTTGAATCGAAACGTTTGGGAACGTTTCACAATTTAAATATTTAAATAACAACACAAGTTTAGCAGATTTTTAATTTCTCAAACTATTTCCCTATTTTTATTACACTAAGCCAGATGGTGAACAATGTCCCTCAAGTGCCGCTGTGAGTGTGTTTGTTTACTTAAGAGTTACGGGTGCTTTTAAATAATTTCTTAAGAATCACCCTGTGAAGGGGTGTATCATGAGCTATACAAAACCTTGAAGATATCGTTTCCTCTTATACTTTAACGGCTAAATATCAATAGAAAAAAGCCGTATTGTTAACCCAAAAGAAAAATTATTTACGAGGGGTGATCAATAAAGTAAGGTTGCAAAATGTATACGTTTGTTCTAACTTTACTTATTTCTCACCCCTCGTATAAAATACTAAGAATTACTTGTACTTGTAATGTCATAATAAATGCAAACAAGGTTTTTCAAATATTTTTAAGAAAAACTCAAATCTTCATGAAATTTTGGATTCACTGCGTTCACCCTCCCTTTTCCACTCAACTTGAATTGAACCATGGAATAGTCTACTTGGACCTCGCACGCATCTTCCTGCGCTTACGCTTTAGCCTACGCATACGCTTCTTACGCCACTTCGCTCTCATCTTCGAGCTGTTAAAGAAGCTCTAGCAGAAGGATGGGCCCTCGGACTAGAGGATTCTTTTGGATAACAGCAGCGTTGCTTGTTTACACCACAACGGGAAAGATGAAAATGAAAATGATTTGTCAAAATGAAAAAATTAAAACAATTTGAAAATATTTTTATGCGCAAAACAAAACGGAAAAAATAAGTGGTGCAAACTGGAATTTGTTAACAACCTATCAGAAAATATAAAAAAATTGTTTAAAAGGGTATAAATTTAATGTTATAATGACGAATCCAATTAATCTACACAAACTTTTAGTGCATAATAAATCCGACATAGACAAATTTGAAAAAAGTGGCGTATACGAAATCAAGTGCGGAGATTCTGATTGTGTATATGTAGGACAAACAGGAAGAACTTTTAAAATTAGATTAAGTGAACACAAAAAATCAATATTAAATAATAAATTTTCCACCGGACTTTCACAACATTGTATAGAAAATAACCATTTTTTCAATAATAGTAATTTAAATATTTTGTATTCAGGTAATAAGGGACGTGACTTGAATCTCCGAGAGGGATTAGAAATAAACAGAGCAATAAAAAATGGAAAAACCACGCTTAATAACATCGAAGACATTTGGCTTTCCCCATCGCGACGGCCCTTATTACCTGAAATTAGCTGTAAAATTTGTATAAATATCGATACATTTGTAAAATTTTGTACATATCTCCTTGAGAATGACCTAAGGTCGAAACTAGTTGGAGTAAAAATAAAAAATCAGTGAAACAAACCAAGTGTTTTAATTAAAGCGTATTAATTAAATATGTTTCACCACGGGTTAAGTGAGAAATTAATTCATCATATGAAAATGATGGATCTAATGGTAGTAAGGCAAGTTGTTCCGGTTACTTGTATTTAATTTAAAAAATATATTTACATGGTTATTGAGGTAGGAACAGGACGCCGCATTTTCTGCAAAAATATGTTCTGTGCAGAATCAGCAAACTTAATAAGTACAACGTCTACTAAACAATAATATAGTTAATCGTGTGAAAACAGAAATAATATATTTTAATTTGATTTTTCTTTAATTTGGGTTACTAGTTTACATTGATTCTCTATAAGCATTTTTACACTTACAGTCCTCTTAATTGTTAACGATTTTTCAATTAATTGAAAAAGTAGCAACTAGAAATATTCGACAAACGGGGGATTTCATATCCATGATATATATCGAAGTCAGAGCTGGGACGAATCCTCGTAAAAATGATTCGAATCACGAATCCGAATCACCTAATATGATTCAAATCACGAATACTCGAATAAAGGATTCGTAAGAGATAAATATGATTCGAATTAAAGATTCGAATCCTGTTTTGCGAATCACGAATACAAATCCCTAAAGTATAAATTTGATTTGATTTTTTTTGCAACCATTAATATATAAATATCGTTATCAGTTGTTTTAACAAAAATATTGAAAACCTCATTATTTATTATTAACACTGAACATCGTTGATAACTGACTAAATATCTGATTACCTGTTACTCTGATTAAAGATGACTTTGTGTGTTTTTGAACTTCACTTCAAATCAGTGTTTTGTACGCGTGGCGCATGAAGTAAAATTTCGAGTTTAGAAAAGCCCGAAAATTTGTCTCGGGTCGCTGCGCGACCCTCGACAAATTTTCACGGGGCTTTTCTAAACTCGAAATTTTACTTCATGCTTGGCCTGGGAATGGAAACACCCGTTCAAAACTTCAAATTGATCTCTTATTATAAAATCGATGAATGCCTGAAAATTACGTAAATAAAAAAATCACTGAATATCATTAAAACCGGGAAAGTCAGAAAAAAGTCATGGAATTATATTCAAATAGACGAAAACACTAACAAAAAAGCCATTTGATATTATTAAATTTGTCAAAACCAGCAGGCAAATTACAAAACACTTAAACATTTATAAAATTAACTTAAATATTGACAAAAACAATGAAAATAATTTACCAAAATGTGGGTTTCCCACAGAAGAAAGTTATATTAAAAGGATAGGGAAAAGAATCTTGAATCAGGGAAATGCCTGAAAAATTTAACAGTTTAGATTGTGGCTACTATGTCAGTTCTACTTCAAATAATATTAAACAAAATTTTGAAAACTAGACTGTTATTTTTAAAAATATTTTCAGTCATTTAATGTTCTTATCAAAGCATTCAGTTTGAAGTTTCGAAGGAGCGTTTCTACTCCAAGACTAAGTATGAAGTAAAATTTTGAGTTTAGAAAAGCCCCGTGAAAATTTGTCGAGCGTCGCGCAGCGACCCGAGACAAATTTTCTGGGCTTTTCTAAACTCGAAATTTTACTTCATGCGCCACGCGTATAAAACACCGATTTCAAGTAAAGTTCGAATATAAACAAATTTCACAATATTTTACTGTTTTATACGCGTGGCGCATGAAGTAAAATTTCGAGTTTGGAAAAGCCCAGAAAATTTGTCTCGGGTCGCTGCGCGACCCTCGACAAATTTTCACGGGGCTTTTCTAAACTCGAAATTTTACTTCATGCTTAGTCTGGGAGTGGAAAACACTCGTTTAAAGCTTGAAATTGAACTTAAAAAAAACAAGGAATATCTAAAGATTTAGAGATAATAGGCTGAATTTGGAATACGTCATCCTAAGTCGACTAAATAAGTATTATAAAGGAATATACAGTGAATTTTTCTTTTAAGTAAATAGGCTGTAAATTTTCCGACATTCGTTGTTTTTTAAAAAAAATTAGTTTGAAGCTTCAAACGAGTGTTTTCCACTCCCAGACTAAGCATGAAGTAAAATTTCGAGTTTAGAAAAGCCCCGTAAAAATTTGTCGAGGGTCGCGCAGCGACCCGAGACAAATTTTCTGGGCTTTTCTAAACTCGAAATTTTACTTCATGCGCCACGCGTATAAATCAGTGATTCAACGAGAAATTTGAAAACACACAAAATACATTTTTCAAGTTAATCTGCACAATTAATTCGAATAATTTTTGACGATTCAAAACCTTTTGTAAGTATTCGAATTCTTTTATAAATATTCGAATCCTTTCATAAGGATTCGAATCAGCCACATTTGGATTCGAATAGGAATCTTCTTAAAAAAATGTAACGAATCCGGATTACGAATACAGTTGAACTAAAGTATTCGAATGCCTCTTTTGAATCGTCTAAAAGGATTCGAATGCAGGATTCGAATCATGAATGATTCGAATCCTGCCCAGCTTTGATTGTAGTTTATAAATATCGATATATATATATATATATATATATATATATATACACTGCCCTGCAAAAGTTTGGACTCACTTAGAAAAATCGTTTTTTTGTATTTATCGCTTTAGTTATCGTTCTCAGACCGTTTTTTTACAACGTATTTGGAATAACATTTATTTAATAATAATAATAACATTTTATTAATAAGTAATAAACATTTATTTGTGATATTCCTGAGTATTTTTGAAAAAATTGAAAAAATCAATCCAGCCGTTTTTCATCAATATGTTGGCCTTTCGATTTGATGTTAGCCCTACAAATTCTGGGCATTCTTTCCACCAATTTCTGAAGTCTCTGGTTTTATTAATAAGTAATAAACATTTATTTGTGATATTCCTGAGTTTTTTTTTGAAAAAATTGAAAAAATCAATCCAGCCGTTTTTCATCAATATGTTGGCCTTTCGATTTGATGTTAGCCCTACAAATTCTGGGCATTCTTTCCACCAATTTCTGAAGTCTCTGGTCGCAATCGTTGCCAAGCCTGCTGAAGACATTGCCACAAGTGAGATTCGGTGGTTGGATGCAGTTTTCGCACTTTTCTGTCCAGCTCATCCCACAACAGTTAGATGGGATTTGCATCCGGCGATTGGGGTGGCCATTGCATGAATTTAAGAGTGCACGCAGCTTCTTTCGATCTTAAATAGTTCGTACAAAGTTTTGAAGTATGTTTAGGGTCGTTATCTTGCTGAAATACAAACCCTTCCCTTATCAAATCGATGCCAGATGGAATAGCGCTTCTCTGAAGTATCCGGTGATAGTCATCTTTCCTCATGTTTTCGTCGATTTTTACCAAGGTGCCGACACCGGCGTATCAGAAACAACCCCATACCATCATACTACCACCGCCAAACTTAACTGTTGGCTTTACATATTGAGGTGCGTGCCGTTCATCAGATTTTCTGCGGCAGTACATTCGCTGTTTGCTACCGAAAATTTCAAATTTGGACTCATCGGTCCATAACACCTGTTTCCATTGTTCGATAGACCAATGTTTGTGTTCTTTTGCCTATTTGAGTCGTTTACGGACGTTTACCGATCGCAACAATGTTTTTTTGGCAGCGACTCATCCATACAAACCGACATCATGCAACCGACGTGTGACCGTTGTATCAGAGATCGGCGTCGGTAGCGTTTGATTGATCTCGGCTCTGATATCTGGCACTGTTTTGAGTCTGGACCGCTTACTTAACACTTGTATAATTCTATCATCACTTTTTGTCCTCTTTCTGGGTCGGCCCGAGCGTTTCCTGTCGGAAAACGATTTAGTTTCAGCAAATCTTTCCAATGTTGTACGGACTCCTTTCTGTGAAACTCTCAGTATTTGTGCAATTTTTCGCTGCGAATGGCCGGTTTCACTTAAAATTACTATCTGAGCACGTTTTCTTTCGGTATTTGCTTTGCTCTTGCCATTTTCAAAACTATAGACACAATTTTGAAGGAGCAATATTGATGAAAATATTGTGCAATGAGCAACTGTCTTTCAAGTGTCAAAGTGACGAAATTTGACGTTATTGTACAGATAATCGACGGCAGATGGGGTTCGAAGTCATAGGTGCGCATTTTGAAGTATCGATGCATTGAGCAATAATTAATTCGAGGTAAAATTTTTTTTAAAGTAATTAAAAATGATATATTTTAATATTGTCGATTTTTCAATATTTTAAAATAAACATACTTTGATACAATAAATAAATGATATTTAAAAGAAAACGCTCAAAATTTATCAATACAATATTGTTCTGAACAAATACTTTGTATAAAACGGTCTAAGAACGATAATTAAAGCGATAAATACAAAAAAAACGATTTTTCTAAGTGAGCCCAAACTTTTGCAGGGCAGTGTATATATATATATATATATATATATATATATATATATATCATGATGAATATATAAATCAACGAATGCCTCTGTTATCGTCGATTTTTCCAAGCGAGGATAACAAGAATTCGGTTACAACCCAAATTCATTTGTAGGCTTAACCTAATCCTATTTTATTATTTGCAAACTGGTAAAATCCGCGTCTCTTAGAATTTGTGTTAATGAATGTCATGAATACTGAAACGCCCATCATGCCAGCTAGAAGATTTTTCCAAGATTTCAGTAATCCTCAACTGGTCCTTTCTCTCAGCTATCTAAGTGCAAGAGACAATAGGCTGAACGGTTTACGACCGTTGTTTCACGTGCAAACACGCAGCCGATTACCTGGCCCAAAAGGCCGAGCCAACATTTGGTGCGGATATTCCAAAAAAGCTTGTGACGTCAGAATAATTAGACAAAGCCATGTACGGATTTTTTTTTTTTTTATTAATAATATTATGTATAGTACTTTATTATTTTAAATGCAACATGAATATCACATTTCATTAATCTTAATTTAGTTTAATCTTCATAGACCCATGATTTGGAGGCAGAGGTCCATTCGACCTGTTCCTTTTCTGAGAACCAGAGGTCGATTTCTTTCTTGGCAGATTCGACGGAATCCGAGCCATGGATGATGTTGCGGCCTACTTGAACGCAGAGGTCTCCACGGATGGTTCCAGGGGCACTGTCAGCTGGGTTGGTTGCACCTAACAAGACACGTCCAGTTTTGACGGAGTTGAGACCTTCTCCTGTAGGCTTATGTCTGTAGCCTTAAGCTTGTATTTTTTTGTACAAGAAAGTAGTATACTATTTTCTATCATGGTGTAATACATAAAATATGACCAAACGCAAATCTTGTACAATTTTGTATAATGGAAATAGGACAAGTTATATCTGGTCTGGTCATATTTTGTGTATTACTTATACAAGAAAATAGTTTCGTCTAATACAAGCTTTACCAATAAAAAATATCACGAGCTGAAATTGCTGATCACAATTTAATAATATTTAAGGAAAGCAATAATTTGTATTCTTTTTCGTTGTATTGAAAAGGTTTTTTTAGTTTTTACAACTTATGGAAAACCAATGTTCTAACTTAGTTGAAAGCCCGATATTAACATCTCAGCAGCCCAGGAATATTATTTCACTTTCTGATTATGGATGTGGATCACGCTCTCTTGCACAGCCATAAAACAGAAGAATCCCGAACGGACAGAGAGAATCCTTCTAAAAGTGGTTCTGCTGGAAAATCGGCGTCCCCATATAAAGCAGGCCGACATCTAAAGACAGTCATTGTGCGGTTAGCCACTAACGTTTCAGATATGGCATTCCAATAACTGGCCATAAATATATTGCACCTCTGAGTTGGAATCTCAATCAGTTATTGCAAGCGCGTTTATATGTATGTGTGTGTGTGAGAGTGGTGTAATGGATGTGTACGTCTTTCCGAGAAGACGCTCGAAGGTGCATTCGCAGCATTTGCAGAATGCGGTAACGTCCGCCTTCTGCCTTCTACCTTCTGCAGCCGCACACTTGCTGCTCAGATCGTACTGTTACTTTCAAGTACCGTTCGTAATACGAATCTTTTAATTCCCTTCGTGATACAACAGAACACACACCAACGGATATACGCATGCAGATAGTTTCAGAGTGAGCGTATCAATCTTCATTGCGTTACACGTGTTTTCCCCGTCGACTATCATTAAATCTGTCACTGTTCATTTGCTATTTAATGTACTAATAGAATATTCTATTTAACAGAATTATAATTATGATGAAATATTGTGACACTGCTATGAGCGTCGAGGTATCGAAAGAATGTGCATTTCTCAAATAATGATTAAATCATTCATTTACAGAAACTTGTGTATCAACTGTCATGGTATAAGCTCATTGAGCGCGATTTGAAAGTGTTTCGCTATTACAAAAATTACTACAGTACCGTACAATAAGGAAAATCCAATTGGCGCCCCCCAACTTGACAGTCATGAAAATGTATAAAGTATGGTTTATCTCAACAAAAATCAGCTGATAAAACTCCGCGACCTTATTATCTGATAAAATGACAAATTCAAACCGAAGCATAGAGATCTAATTGTAGCTGTCATGTTAGAATGACAACTGCCGTTTCTTAGCCAAGCGGTGGTTTACAACCATTTACATATCTTGTGTTTGAACAGTGGTAATATCAATTATAAGTTTTCAGTTTTGAATATTCGCTTATATTTCGGCTGTATAAAACAAGAAAGTTTGTTGTGGTCGTAGTTACTTTCAAGCCAGCCCATATAGCACAAGTGCATCCTATATAAGTACTAACGTCCTATGTACTTACAGCTTCGTCCGTTTTCGTCCTATATACATACCAGAGCTGGGCAGGATTCGAATCATTCAGAATTTGAATCCTTTTAGAGGATTCAAAAGAGGTATTCAAATACTTCAGTTAAACTGGATTCGTTACATTTTTTTAGGAAGATTCGTATTCGAATCCAAATAAGGTTGATTCGAATCTTTATAAAAGGACTCGAATATTTATAAAAGGATTAGAATACTCACAAACGGATTCGAATACTTACAAAAAGATTCGAATACTTACAAAAGGATTTGAATCATCAAAAATAATTCGAATGAATTGTGAGGTTGCGCATGAACATTTTGTTTGTGTGCTTTTAACCTTCACGTTGAATCAGTGTTTTATACGGTTGGCGCATGAAGTAAAATTTCGAGTTTAGAAAAGCCATGCGTATATATATAAAGTTCGAAGATGCATAAATTGCGTAATATTTTAGTTATTACGCAATTTATGCATATTCGAACTTTACTTAAAATATGTGTTTTATACGCGTGGCGCATGAAGTAAAATTTCGAGTTTAGAAAAGCCCCGTGAAAATTTGTCGAGGGTCGCTGCGCGACCCTCGACAAATTTTCTACGCGGGGCTTTTCTAAACTCGAAATTTTACTTCATGCTTAGTCTGGGAGTGGAAGACACTCGTTAGAAGCTTGCAATTATATGCGCTGATAAAAACATCAAATGACTGAAAATGTATTTAAAGAAAATAATCTACTTTTCAAAATTTTGTTTAATATTATTTAAAGTAAAACTGACATGGTGGCTACAATTCGATTGTTAAATTTTCCCGACATTTTCCAGGCTCGAGATTTTTTTCTTTGGCCTTTTAATAAAATGTTCTGCTGTGGAAAACTCCCATTTTGTTAAATTTTCTTCATTGTTTTCGTCGAAATTTCAGTTGATTTTATTAATTGTTACGTGTTTTGTAATGTTTATACCGCCTGTTGATTTTGAAAACTTTAATAACATCATATGATTAGGCAATTTTTAGGATTTATTTTTGATGCTATTTCATTACTTTTTGTATTTTGTATTATTGAATTTGTCAATTAAGTAAATACATGTATTTTTTATTTATTTATTAATAATGTGTTTTTTATTCTGTAGAAAATTAGAAATTAATAAGTTTCATATTTTTATTTGATTAATATATGCTTATTGTTAATTTTAACAATTTTGAAGATTTTTTTAATCGTTTATTGCTTTTAAAGGAATTTTCTGGGCTTTTCTAAACTCGAAATTTTACTTCATGCGCCACGCGTATAAAACAGTGATTCAACGAGAAATTTGAAAACACACAAAATAAACTTTACTTAAAATATGTGTTTTATACGCGTGGCGCATGAAGTAAAATTTCGAGTTTAGAAAAGCCCCGTGAAAATTTGTCTCGGGTCGCTGCGCGACCCTCGACAAATTTTCTACGCGGGGCTTTTCTAAACTCGAAATTTTACATCATGCTTAGTCTGGGAGTGGAAGACACTAGTTAGAAGCTTGCAATTATATGCGTTGATAAAAACATCAAATGACTGAAAATGTATTTTGAGAAAATAATCTACTTTTTAAAATTTTGTTTAATATTATTTAAAGTAAAACTGACATGGTGGCTACAATTCAAATGTTAAATTTTCCCGACACTTTCCAGGCTCGAGATTTTTTTTCTTTGGCCTTTTAAAAAAAATTTCTGCTGTGGAAAACTCCCATTTTGTTAAATTCTTTTCATTGTTTTTGTCGACATTTCAGTTGATTTTATTAATTGTTACGTGTTTTGTAATGTTTATAACGCCTGTTGATTTTGAAAACTTTAATAACATCATATGATTAGGCAATTTTTAGGATTTTTTTTGATGCTATTTTATTACTTTTTGTATTTTGTATTATTGAATTTGTCAATTAAGTAAATACATGTATTTTTTTATTTATTTATTATTAATGTGTTTTTTATTCTGTAGAAAATTAGAAATTAATAAGTTTAATATTTTTATTTGATTAATATATGCTTAGTGTAAATTTTAACAATTTTGAAGATTTTTTTAATCGTTTATTGCTTTTAAAGATTTTATATAAAATAAAAATATGTTTTGATTTTAATAATTTATAATTTTTGAGATATTGGTTTTTAATTTTGATGTTTTCTGGATGCGATTGAATTTTTTCCATTTTATACAAAATAAAAAATAACAATGCACAAATCGGAATAAATATAATTATATCTTTTTGTTGATTTTGAAGATTTTGGCACGTATTTGCCAATTTATTTATTCGAAGTTTTAAGCAAGTGATTCCACTCTCAGACTAAGCATGAAGTAAAATTTCGAGTTTAGAAAAGCCCCGAGACAAATTTTCTGGGCTTTTCTAAACTCGAAATTTTACTTCATGAGCCACTATACAACACTGATTTCAAGTAAATTTCAAAACCACACAATTACAAGTTCAATCAGAGTGTTACTCAGATATTTAGTCTGATATCAACGATGTTCAGCAGTAATAATAAATAATTAGGTTTTGAATATTTTTGTTAAAACAACTGATAGTGATATTAAAATGTTAATGGTTAATGTACTAAAATCAAATTTATTTTTAAAGGATTTGTATTCGTGATTCGAAAAAACAGGATTTGAATCTTTGATTCCAATCATATTTATGTCTTAAAAATACTTTATTCATGTATTCGTGATTCGAATCATTTTATGTGATTCGGATTCGTGATTCGAATACTTTTTTCAAGGATTTGTCCCAGCTTTGATACATACACAGTACGTCCATTGGTCACAACATTGTACTAATTTAGGATGTACACAAAAATACTCAATCTTTATTTTTCAGGAATTTCTACGTCACTGGCTGAATATTCAATATTTACTAAATTTCAAAAGAAAGCAATTTTTGACAAAAAAATAGCCCAGAAATGTCGGAATCGATTTTTAAGGATTAAGTAAGGTTCACACTTTCAGAATATGATTTTCGTGATTGTTTTTTATAGATTGAGTTAAACTTTCTCTTTTTTAAACAAGGGGTTTTTCGTTCTTTTTGAAAGAGTTCAATTTTAAGCTTTAAAAGAGTGTTTTCCACTCCCCAGTTAAGCACGAAGTAGAGTTTCGAGTTTAGAAAAAACACATTTTCAGGCTTTTCTAAACTCGACATTTTACTTCATGTTTAATATGGGATTAAAAAACACTCGTTGAAAGCTTCTAAATGAACTCTTTAAAAAACCAACGAATGTCTGGCCATTTACAGCATATCCATATGTATACCTAAAATTAAAATTCCCTTTATTTTTTTTATATAGAAGAGGTAATTCTATTATGATGGAATGCATTTATCAAAATTTTTTATTTTAACCCATTAACGGCCGAGCAATTATAGAGTTAACTCTAAAAGTTGATTTTATTTAAAATTCTACACTTCTTTTATTGATTTGTACGAATAACTTATTGTATTACATACTGTAAATTTTTATTTTAAATTGACATAATGTATACGCTGTAAATGTACGGCATTCGTCGATTTTGTATAAAAACGTGCAATATGTAGTTTAAAACGAGTATTTCCACTCCCAGACTAAGCATGAAGTAAAATTTCGAGTTTAGAAAAGCCCCGCGTAGAAAATTTGTCGAGGGTCGCGCAGCGACCCGAGACAAATTTTCACGGGGCTTTTCTAAACTCGAAATTTTACTTCATGCGCCACGCGTATAAAACACTGAAATATTGGGAAGTTAGAAATACACTGAAAACAATTTTTACATGAGTAATAATCGAGATATTTAAATAACAAAATATTTACATTATTCTTCATACATTTTCAAGTCAAGTTAAATAATAGAATATATCAAATTAACTTACTTAGTAATTTAATTAACATAAAATTAATAATGTTGCGTATATGCACCAATGGCGCCTAATGCGTTAAGTAGACCACACTGATAAGAATCAAGAAGTGTAAAACGCGTCTTTAACTATCCATCGATCCTGGTATACTTAAATTTCTGTGAATATTTGGATTATCCTTCATATTTTGATGGAACACATGTGTGTATATTAGTCATTTTATGTAGATTACACTAATGAAAACAAGAAGTGCGAAACGCGTCTCCATGCTGGAATGTCCACCTAACATTAAATGTTGAGGAGTAATTTATTAAATGTGTTTACAACCGATAAAATTAATTTTGATTAATGAGAGATAACTGAAAATGTGAATGGTAAATTTTGAAGACCCTAATTGAAAATTCCGTTCAGCGATTGTTGGTCAACTTGTAAAACGGACGATGTGTCCTCCTCCTGCGGGTTCATGACCAAATATTTCATTCGAAATCGAATCGCGTTATGTAATCGATTTCAAAATTCATTCTGCATCGTGCCAACGTCGACTGTCAAGAACAGAACCAACACCACAGGTGAATTTCTTGATGCGCGGTTCCCACGTGTCACACACATACAGAGAGAAAAAAATACACATTTCAATTTCAAGAAATGGAGTCAACGATCGCCACAATTCTAATTGGCTTGTATTCAATACAATACGCGAGATTTTTACAGTTATCATTTGGGTGTTATTGTTTGGTCGAAAAAGTTAATGATTTGATTTTTCTTGATGTGAATGAAATAACAGTGGATTATTTTTATTCAAGTTTTTTTTCTTATTAAAAATAAAATTATCGCAATTGTTGAGCTGAAGTTTCGACATCTGGCTTCAATTTGAATTGTTACATCCATACATTTGAATTCTATACCATTTCCAAGTTTAAAATAGGAAAAGTGATACTTTTTATTATTAAATGATGGTTTCCAATCCTTGATTATAGTGGAATTCGGGAGAGATGTCGTATGACTTATTGATGTGGAATGTGTGGTTCAAATTTTTTAGAGACTGTTGACAGTTATATCTGCAACGATACTTCCTAGTTGCGTCAAATTTTGACGTTACATGACAATGTCATACTGTTTAGGTCACGAGTACATTAGTGTTCTTTCTTTTAGAAAAGCTTTAAATCATAATTTCTTGTGAATTTTTTCATTTAAGTATACCTACCCCAATTACGTGTTGTAGTTTTTTTAAATATTCGCTGTTTTCTTAAAAGAGGTCAATTTGAAGTTTAAACGGGTGTTTTCCACTCCCAGGTTAAGCATGAAGTAAAATTTCGAGTTTAGAAAAGCCTGAAAATTTGGTTTGGTCGCGTAGCGCGAAGTGCGGAGCGACCAAACCAAATTTTCAGGCTTTTCTTAACTCGAAATTTTACTTCATGCGCCACGTGTATAAGACACTGATTTCAAGCGAAGCTTACTTGTTTACAATATTTCAGTGCTTTTAGTGTTTAATACGCGTGGCGCATAAAGTAAAATTTCGAGTTAAAAAACGCCTGAAAATTTGGTTTGGCCGCTCCGCGCTTCGCGCTACGCGACCAAACCAAATTTTCAGGCTTTTCTTAACTCGAAATTTTACTTCATGCTTAGTCTGGGAGTAGAAAACACTCGTTTTACGGTTTAAATTAACCTCATAAAAAAAGCGCATGCATATGCTTTAATCCAATGACTATTTGCCAAATCTTCTGAAAAACTGAAACCATGGGACACCTCTTGTGAATCATACCTTAAGTATGATGTGAAAATTCGAGGTTAGAAAAGTCTGAAATTTGGATTTTTTATTGAATAAACTTTAATAAATAAATATGAAACGCTGAAATTCTTATAAAATCATAAAAGAGGAAATTCCCATGGAGAAATGATTAATCAACTTCTTTTTTCAACTTTAAAAGACTGTTATTTTACTTCTTGGTTCTCAATTTTTGTTTCTCCCAAGTTATAGCAAAGTGTAGGTATTCATCTCTCAATAATTTCTGTGCATTTCATACAAAAATGTTTTGTAATTGTGAAGAAAACACACAATTATTGCTGAAATTTTCGGAAAACTGACATCCTGTTCTCTCAGAAATATTTAAATCAATCGATAAATACCGTGTTTTATTTGAATAAAATAAAGTTGAATGAAAATAATTTAAAACCGTGAAATTCTTACTAAATCACAAACGAGGAAATTCCCACGGGGAAATTAATCCCATTGTCGCTTTTTTTTTACTCCGACTAACTGTTCGAACAGAATCGAATCTCTATTTTTAGATCCATTCAATAGACATTCCTATTAATCGAAAATGTGTGTTTGTGTGTCGCGACTATAAATAATTTTTCGACAGCAATTACCGGGCAGCACGCACGCGTTATTGATTAAGTTACATTTAGCATAATTAGACGCTAATTTACCTTTTAAGGTTGTTCGCGAGATTAGCGAGAACAAAAAAGTCGTCTTACGTGTTGATGTAATGTAATCAGCTATTTTTTTTTCGGGGCGCCGTTAATTAACGGCCTTGAAAATCGCCGGTGGGTAATTTTTTGTTTTGTAATGAAAAATCGTTAATTGCGGTTTTGGTTTGATGGAAACATATGTTTACATTCCTTGGTTAAGCATGGAGTAAATATTTCGAGTATAGTAAGGCCTGAAAATTTGAATCACGATCAATCTGACTTTTCTAAACTCGAATTATTTCTAAATAAAACACTTTTTACTTTGTTTAACCACTGTATTTTGCACTTAATTAGTGACTATAGTTTTGACTATCTAGGAGTTATTATCAAACTAAAAGTGAATTATTTATTTTATGCACTAAGCGTGTTATACACTGATTTAGCGAACAGTTTATTCCTGATTTACCAATTATACTTGTTTCATGTGAAAAAAAAAGAATACAATTTGTTAATTGCGAATTTGAAGATGGCTCCTAGTTTTAATGTTTATAATAATTAGAAAGAAACCAATCCAAATTTTCTGGCTTTTCTAAACTCTAAATATTTACTTGAGGCACCAGGCGTGTTAAACACTGATTTAGCGTGAAGTGAATTCCTGATTTTAATAATAATAATAAAACATATGCTTTTGAAGTTGATTCAATGATTTTTCAGATATAATTTTCCAACAAAATATTACCTTTAAATTGAGCGCATTTTTAGGGTCAATTTTGAAGGCCTACTATTTTACCATTTAACTAATTGAAAGGTTAAGTTAGTTTAAAGCAGTGGTTCTTAGTCTTTTTTGATCAGGAACAAAAGTGACGTTTTTAAGTTTGTTTAGATTGATTCTGAAATCTTGACTGTTATCCTCAGATTTGGCTATTTCTGTAACTCATATTTTTAAAAATCACAAAAATCTATTGACCTTCCATTAACCCATTATGTGCCATTGATGCATATACGCAACATTATTAATTTTATGTTTATTAAATTACTAAATAACTTAATTTAATATATTATATTATTTGACTTGACAATGTATGAAGAAAAACGTAAATATTTTGTTATTTAAATATCTTGATTATTACTCATATAAATAAAATGTTTGCAGTGTATTTCTAACTTCACAATATTTCAGTGTTTTTACGCGTGGCGCATGAAGTAAAATTTCGAGTTTAGAAAAGCCCCGCGAAAATTTGTCTCGGGTCGCTGCGCGACCCTCGACAAATTTTTTACGCGGGGCTTTTCTAAACTCGAAATTTTACTTTATGCTTAGTCTGGGAGTGGAAATACACGTTCTAAACTTTATATTGCACGTTTTTATAGAAAATCGACGAATGCCTTACATTTACAGCGTATACATTATTTATATTTAAAAGAAAAACTCATAGAATGTAATACAATAAGTCATTCGTAGAACTCATGCAAAGAAGTGTAGAATTTTACCTAAAATCCACTTTTAGAGTTAAATCTATAATTGCTCGGAAGTTAATGGGTTAAATAAAAATTAAAGATTAATGATTATAAAAATGAACTAAAACCCTAAAATTTCACGAAAATTAACGAAAATCATGGAAAAGCGAAAAACATTCTAAATTATACAAAAATTTAAGATATTCACGAAAGATTTTAGAAATTGATGAAACGTTATGAAAATAGTCAACATTTTTAAAATTAATAGAAATCTACGAAATTTAGGAATACGGTCAGAGAAATTCCTTTTAAATGATTATTATTATTATTATTACTTACGAAAGACTTAAAAATTGACGAAAAGTCATAAAAAGTATCAACATTTTTAAAATTAACAAAAATCTACGAAATTTTAGTTAACCCTCAGAGAAATTCTATTTGTTTTTCAAATTACTTCTTTTCTTACGGCAAAATCATTTTACAAACAGAATAATAATCAAAATCTTTGAATTTTAAGAAAAACTTCGGAAATACACGAAAATCTTGAAAACTCATGAGAAGTATCAAGTTTTTTAAAAATAACAAAAATCTTTGAGATCTATAAAATGCATCAACATTTTTAAATTTAATAAAACTTGCTTAAAGCCTAACTTAGAACCAACACAAAAGAAATATATTAAACTTATATACACACCCACAATAGAAAATAAATTTAATAACTTATTTAAAAAATGTAACCTTTGCCCTGCCCTTTACACAAATACACAATTAAAATCTCTCTTAGGAAACACATTCAGTAGAACAGATAATTTGCTAAAATCAGGAATATATTCAATATAAACTTTATATAGGATAAACACAAATAAATGTGGGCACCAGATTCCAGGAACATATTTATCACATAAAAAATCAGAATCCCGAGAAATCAGCGGTAGCACACCTTTATATAGGATAAACACAAATAAATGTGGGCACCAGATTCAAAGAACATATTTATCACATAAAAAATCAGAATCCCGAGAAATCAGCGGTAGCACACCACACAATAACTACAGGTTATGAGTTTTCGATAAAAAAATACAAGCCTTCTAAAATGTTCATTAAAAAATAAATTAAATATGTTGGAGGCAATAGAAATGAAAGAGCAGCAAAACAAACTTCTTAATTTCGATTTAAGCCCATTAAGTAACCCTTTGTTAGATTTAATACCCTCAATCAGCCCTGACTAACACATTTGTTAACCTTATCTAGGATTTTTCCCCGCACCCATGTAATTTCCCGAAATATTTGTAGGTATAAATACGCCGCATCTTTTGTAAACTAGTCAGTAAGCTATTGATAATGAGTACTTAGTACTCGAAATGTACATCTAGCAAAATAAAAACTTATTGTGAAGAGTTAGTGTTTTCATTCAAGTTTAATTTATATTTTCACGTAATTCAAAAATCCATATTCCTTTTTGAAAATCTACTCATCATTTATTTTTATTTATTTATACATACATACTGTGCCCTATTACTGATACATGGTATAATATAACATGATATTTGGGGATATATACGTCATCATCTTTAATTAATTAAGTATTATGTTGAAACATTCGTCAGGATAAAATATAAAAATATAAAAATACAGTAAAGGCAAAAATTGACACAATAGACACACAACATGAAAAATAATAAAAAAAGACAAACGAATCGTCTAAATTTCCTGAACTTTATAATAGCATTTTTCATTTAGCACTTTCCTTAACTGATTTTTGTATAATTTGTCATCTGAAATATGTTGATTCGTATTTAAATTACCAAAATAAAAAAAAATATATATATTAGGAGACATGAATATTTTCCTGATTGTTCGTACAATGCCGTGATATGGGCGGTGACTCTTGGTAAAGTTGAATTTTTTGTAGAGTGCCCGTGGAAATAATTTTTCTTAGCGAAAAATAATTGATTACTTTTTGCGTAAATAGCACATTTATATATTAATATAGAAGAAAGAGGGCGTATATTGTTTAATTTTAAGGCATCTTTACATGTATTTCTTTTTCAGATGTTAAAAATGGGACGAATTATGCGTTTTTGTAATACAATTAATCTGTTCATTTCAGCCCTCCCGCAAGAAATTACATTGTATGATAAATAAGAATACATGAATGAGTTATAAACATCAATCAATGATTTTATGCTTAAACAGTTCTTAAGTTTTAGTAGAGCATAATAAGCGCTGTTAAAATTTTTCGATACTGTGTCAATGTGCTGCTACCATGATAATTTCTCATTCAATATACAGAGAGTTTTATGTAACACCGAACATTTTCATAATGAGAATTTCGTTTAAGTATACATTAGCATACGTTGTACATTTGCCGACGCTCGGTTTATTAAATGAATGTAATTTGAAGCTTTAAACGAGTGTTTTCCACTCCCAGGCTAAGCATGAAGTAAAATTTCGAGTTTAGAAAAGCCTGAAAATTTGGTTTGGTCGCGTAGCGCGAAGCGCGGAGCGGCCAAACCAAATTTTCAGGCTTTTCTAAACTCGAAATTTTACTTCATGCGCCACCGACACAAAACACTGATGCAATGTAAAGTTTTGCGGTGTGTTTTAAACCTTGTAATGTCAGTGTTTTGTACCGGTGGCGCATGAAGTAAAATTTCGAATTTAGAAAAGCCTGAAAATTTGGTTTGGCCGCTCCGCGCTTCGCGCTACGCGACCAAACCAAATTTTCAGGCTTTTCTAAACTCGAAATTTTACTTCATGCTTAGTCTGGGAGTGAAACACACTCATTTTAAGTTTAAAATTGAACTCTATACGCTGTAATTGGGACATGTATACTTGAAAGAAAAACTCATTGTATGTACAAGTTGAGGTATAAACTGCGATTGATTGGCTACAATTTGTAATGGTCATATAGGCAACCCAATTTATACAATATTTTAAAATTAAAGGTCTCAAATTGTATTGGATGAAAATGTTCGGTGTTACATGAAACTCTCTGTATATCCCTAAAATGTTGCAGTTTGTGAACCATTTGGAATTTGGTTTTCTGGCGGCTTTCTACTATAAAACTGTAATTTGACTATTTTATTTGCGTTTAGTAATAAATTATTTTTATTACACGACAATGTAACCTGTGCTGTTGCCATTTCTATTTTAGTAAGAAGCATATCTTTTGAGTGAGCCGAAATAATGACAGTGATATTATCAGCAAAATTGACAATGTATTCATTCGTATAAGATTAACGTCAACAATTAAATTTCAATTTTTAATATGATTTCAATCAGTGTTTTTCAATCCCAGATTAAGCATGAAGTAAAATTTCGAGTTTAGATAAGCCTGAAAATTCAGCTTGGGCGCGTAGCGATCAAGCCAAATTTGGCTTTTCTAAACTCGAAATTTTACTTCATGCGCCACGCGTATAAAACGCTATTTTATTATGAAATGCCTGTAACCAATTGACAAGTGAAATTGATTCACTGTGTTGAAAATTACACTCAGTCAAAGATAACTATTTTTTAATCAATCTTTATTCTCAGAAATAAGTAAATACAAATATATATCCCTACATATATACATAAATATAGAACTTAATTAACTATTCTAAAGAATAGGTATTAATTGTTTTCTTCCCCGTGTCCTCGCTTCAAGAGAGTGGTCTAAAAGATGGACTGTTTTGGGCTGCTGATATCAAAAAACCAGAGACAAAGACTGTTACTTTGTTCTAAACTTAGTAACAATAAAATTGATTAATTGTAAACTAAAATATATTTAGTCAAAATACTCTAATATAAAATTAATGCAATTATTTGAGTTACGTGAAGATTTTAAGTCACTTGAATTAAACGCAGTTATATTACTTTCTACACTTTTATAAACGTAAAGAAAGGAATGTAATTGCGTTTTAATTAAGTGACTAATATAAAATGTCTAACGAAACGTTAGATTTTCCTAGTAGTTTTAGAGAATTTTAGGAAATAAATAATCTCTATTCTAACGTTAGCAAAAAGATAACTGTTTTTGAAATATAATAAACGCTTTTCTATAAAATGTAAACTGACTATTACATTTAGTTAAAAACATAAAACGGTTGATATTTTATCACAATGACGAAAAATTGCCAAGACCTTGAAATTTAACGAAATTGACACAACTTTGGGTATCGCTGGTCTAGAGGATATTAAGTTGTTTAAATAATTTTACATGTACATATACAGAGAGTTTTATGTAACACTGAAAATTTTCAGAACGAGAATTTGAATTTGAAATATAATAAACGCTTTTCTAGAAAATGTAAACTGACTATTACATTTAGTTAAAAACATAAAACGGTTGACATTTTATCACAATGACGAAAAATTGCCAAGACCTTGAAAATTAACGAAATTGACACAACTTTGGGTAGCGCTGGTCTCGAGGATATCAAGTTGTTTAAATAATTTTACACGTACATATACAGAGAGTTTTATGTAACACTGAACATTTTCATAACGAGAATTTTTCTTTGAAGTATCCATATGCATACGTTGCACATTTTATGATGCTCGGTTTATTAAAAGAATTCAATTTGAAGCTTTAAGCGAGTGTTTTCCACTCCCAGGCTAAGCATGAAATAAAATTTCGAGTTTAGAAAAGCCTGAAAATTTGGTTTGGCCGCTCCGCGCTTCGCGCTACGCGACCAAACCAAATTTTCAGGCTTTTCTAAACTCGAAATTTTATTTCATGCGCCACCGGTACAAAACACTGATTCAATGTAAAGTTTAGCGGTTAGTTTTAAACTTCGTAATATGTCAGTGTTTTGTACCGGTGGCGCATGAAGTAAAATTTCGAGTTTAGAAAAGCCTGAAAATTTGGTTTGGCCGCTCCGCGCTTCGCGCTACGCGACCAAACCAAATTTTCAGGCTTTTCTAAACTCGAAATTTTACTTCATGCTTAGTCTGGGAGTGGAATACACTCGCTTAAAGCTTCAAATTAAATTCTTTTAATAAACAGATCATCGAAAAATGTGCAACGTATGCATATGGATACTTAAAAGAAAAAATCTCGTTATGAAAATGTTCGGTGTTACATAAAACTCTCTGTATGTTAAATTCTTTAAAAACGAATTAAAATTAATATCGAATTTCTTCAAAAATTTAATCTCATTGAGACAAGCCTCCAAATGTTCATTGAAACAACTAATTCTCGAGCTATGAACGTTTGGAGATTTGTCTCAATAAGACTAATTTTTTTTTTGCAGATAGACGATATTAATTTTAATTCGTTTTTATTTTTTGTAAATATTCTGCAAACTATTGACAAACGCAATTTTTCTTTTTGTAATTTTTTTATGTTAAATTCTTTAGAATTCTGTTATTGTAAATAAAGATTATATTTATCTATCTAGTTGATATATGTAAACATACACCATTTAAGATTAAATATGAATAAGAGTGCTTTTTGCTATAATTCTATGTCCAGCGAATTCTATGTTGTATACTTTCATAAGTTTACAGTTCTCTCCTTAATTCCACTAGTAAATCCTGTCTAGTTTTTTTTTGCATAGTAACGTTACGGTCGAATTTTACACCGAAATCGACATTTGTCGCGAGAGCACCGTTGCTTCAGTGAAAGGTAATAAAGTCAACGACGAAAACCAACGGTAAGACCGGATTTCGTATCGGACATGTGTAGTACTGTATTATTCACGAAAAAAAAAAAAAAAAAAAAGAAAAGAAAAAGAAAAGATAAACGGCCGCTCGCTCAAAACGAAAATAAAAAGAACCTAAACGGCCGGGTTTTTCGCATTAATAGCATATTTTAAATCTGGTAATCGCGACTGGAAGTGATACATCAAGCGACGACCTTCTCGTGGGTAATTTTACAATTTGTAATTCATAAATAACAAATGGACAAATCAACTAATGAACAAATGCTGCTTGCTGCTGATGCTGAAGTGAGGAACGGTACGAGAAGGTCGTGTCTTCGTTTATGTAATGTCTCGTTATGTCTACGCAGTTGACCTAGAAAATGTCTATTAATCGCGTGCACATGTCTGGCCAGTTACATCTTATATTCAAGTGAATTGCATTTGTATGCTAAGATATCAGTTTATGAAAAAAATCAAGTAAGAAATATGCAAGAGCATTTTAAATATTAAAAAACGGTGATGTGGTTATCTTAGCACTTTCCCCCTTATTTAAACAATTGATAATTGTGATACTAAACTTATTTCACTTGTCAATTGGTTCCATGATATAAATCAGCGCATGAAGTAAAAATACATCATGCTTAAACCTTTCGGCGCTGACGGTTGCTTTTGCTACCACTAAAATTAACATACTGGGAATTTTGCTTTTAAATATACACACATCTGCGCATGAGCTGTAACTTTTCCAATAATCGTTTTTTTTTTTTAATAGTTTAATTTGAAGTCTTAAACTTGTGTTTTCCACTCCTAGATTAAGCATGAAGTAAAATTTCAAGTTTAGAAAAGCCTGCAAATTTGGTCTGGTCGTGTAGCGCGTAGCGCTACGCGACCAAACAAAATTTTCAGGTTTTTCTAAACTCGAAATTTTACTTCATGCGCCACGCCTATAAAACACTGATTTTAGCTAAAGTTCAAAATATTCTACTAAAGCAGCATGCTAACAACGTGTATTCTGAACATCACATGGCATCAGTGTTTAGTACGCGTGGCGCATGAAGTAAAATTTCGAGTTTAGAAAAGCCTGAAAATTTGGTTTGGCCGCTCCGCTTCGCGGAGCGACCAAACCAAATTTTCAGGCTTTTCTAAACTCGAAATTTTACTTCATGCTTAATCCGGGAATGGAAAACACTTGTTTGAAAGTTAATTTTGAAATATTTGTAAAAACAATGAATATCTGAAGATTTACAGCGTATACAGTGTATTGAGATATGTATACTTAAAAGAAAAACTCTCTGTATATCTGAGATAGTCATAAATAATACGCAGTGTACAAAACATTTTTTTGGACACCAGACAAATTCCAGGGCTGAATTTGATAGGGTTTATCAAAGGTTTATCAAAGAGTGTAAACACCCTTTAAAAGCTTCAAAATAAACGCTGATATAAAATTAAATAAAATGAAAACGATCTGTAATTATACGAGGGTTTAATTTCAGGTTAAAATTTTCAATTATGCACCATTTCTTGTCTGCAAAATTATATAATTTCCTTAAACGGTCTATTTTAATCACTGAAATTATCTAAACAAAAACATAGTGAAGAGTACCTTCACCTCATGTAGATTAATAAATTACAGAAGTAATTATATGATAGCAGCAAACCATAAATTTAATTTTTATGCGACTGTCAAAGCGGATACGTGGAGTTAGTGTGCCGGCCCTCTGGCGAAGAATAAATCCCACGATTTAATAATTAATGGCCCGAATTTTTCCTTTTCTTCTACTTCTCCTTCGGATTCTAACTTGACCCGAAAATACCTATGTTCTGTAAAGCTAACTTATTACTCGTCTTGTCTACATATCTGTATTTGGGAGGTAAACTACACCAAGTCACATTTTTTGTAAAGTACGTTTTTTTATCCTGTCGGATCAGGATTTGTTTACTCTATCCAGACGTAAACAGCACTGTAAAATTTAAAAAATGTGACTTGGTGTAGTTTACCTACCAAATATAGATATAAGAATGTACAAGTAATTTAAAGAAGTTAAAGAAATAATCACTTTCAAATAATTTATAAAATCTCTGATAGAACTACTTGAGAAGACTGCATTTTATTCATAAAGACTTATTATAGATAATATTTCAGCAGAGAGTGATATTTCTGTAAATGTTGATGTTGTTTTGATCGCTAAATGTTGAGTTATTCTATTTATTTACTTATTTTTATTTACTCTATGTTTTGACGATTCCTAAACTACACTAAACAAAATATATAAGCCTGACAAGTAACGTGTTCTGTAAAGTTAGAATATTTTATATAAACACGTAACGTGTTTTCATCAAGCATTTAAACAATTCAGAATACTGTATAGTTGAGGCTGTTAGTTGTTGAAACTCCTTAATATCACTTTAATAAAACACTTAATTTGTATAGGTTTCAAAATTATATTTATTGTACTACAACAATTGTTTCACCACACTGCGGCTTCATCAGGTAGATAAATGATTCATCTTCCTGATGAAGCCACAGTGTGGTGAAACAATTGTTGTAGTACAATAAATATAATTTTGAAACCTAAACAAATTAGGTGTTTTATAAAAGTGACAATTTAGAATGTTTAAAGCCGTGCCGCAGTAAG
The DNA here is from genome assembly GCA_932526585.2 of Philonthus cognatus. NCBI lineage: Eukaryota > Metazoa > Arthropoda > Insecta > Coleoptera > Staphylinidae > Philonthus > Philonthus cognatus. The sequence goes on along the minus strand of OW052244.1, from coordinate 18,576,420 downwards.
GAGGGGTTCAAGGGGGCAACGGCCACAGGCGCATCAAGCAGAGGGGCGTCATCGAAACCCGAGATCAGAAACCTCCTCAATTTAAATGAGACATTTAAAATTATATAAAAACTCTATATTTTAAATTAGGGCTGGGAATTTAAATATTCGCGAATATTTAAATACCACATTATTAAATCACAAACTTTTTCACATATTTGATTAATTTGGCTATTTGAATATTTAAATATTTCAATAAATTAGTGTGAGAAAATGTCTAATATATTTTATAAAACTAAACAATTTATAAATTTAAGTAGTTTATTTGTTTAAATATTTGCCTAATTTGAATGTTTTATAATTAAATATTCACGAATATTCGAATTCACAGCCCTATTTTAAACTTCATAATAAATCGGTTTTTTTATACGCGTGGCGCAAAATTTCGAGTTTAGAAAGCCTGAAAATTTGGATTTGCGGGGGCGTGACGCGTTTCGCTGGCGCGCCTCGTCACCTCCAAATTTTCAGGCTTTTCTAAACTCGAAATTTTGCTTAGTCGGGGAGTGGAAACCTACGTTAAAAAATATAATGTCAATTATTCGTGACATTTATTTAATAAGAATATAAGGAAACGTTACTCACACTTGCATAATTACAAACCTTTCGCCATGTTTGCCAAAAATAGACTATTTCCTATTATTACAATACTTTATTATATTTTATTTCTAACTGCCAAAAAATGTCGGAAAAGTATCATAATTGTATATAAAATTATTATTCACGAAAAACGTAACGTATCAAAATAAAATATCACAATAACCGAAACAAATCGTAATTAATACAATACTGTCAAATAATGCCGATTTGTATGTTGAAATTGACATTCCATTTTATTCAGAAAAGTTCATTATTAACATAGATTGATGATATTTCAGTTAATGTCAATAATGAAAATATAAAATAATTGTATACAATACTGTCAAGAATTCCAATTCATATGTCGAATATGATATTCCATTATAGCACTTTATTTTCTTTAAAGATTTAATCAAAATACTAGATTTAAAAAATATATTCTACAGCGACGGCTCGCAGCCAAACTTCAGGATAGGCCACAGCGCCAAGGCACATAAAATTTGAGGTTGGGATTGCGCTTTATAAATACAAGGAATTGCACAATAAAGTCACCTTTCAATAACAGATACATATTACCTTGGGTCTATCGCTGATATTTTATCACTGCAATCGAATCGGCATTTGTTAAATCGGCGTAGGTCAGTTTTCTTTTATAGTGTGAGTATGGTTTTGTTTTTAAAAAATATTAAATTCTATAAATGAAAAATAGTTAATTAAATTTGGTATCTTTTTCTGGATCATCTAATATTATTAAAAGTACCAGTAAAAGGTTTTGATAATACATTTTTCAAAATTATAACTGACTTACGCCATTTTAACAAAACCTTATTCAACATTTTTGCAACATTTTTTTGTAACAATTAATCAAACAATTGTTTATAAAACTCTGGTTTTGCAATTTATTAATTGGGCAGTTTAGATTTGAGCAATCACTTTGAAAATGTTTAGCAATCACGTAAAACATTGTTTATACGCTATTAACAATTATGAACTATTAATTAAAACAGTAACGTCTAATAATAAATTTAATATTAAAACATGCTGAGAAATAATTAAAAACTATACACGCGTAGAAAATGTAACGATTTTCAGAATAGCACGCAAAGTCATTTATTTATTTATTAACGGATGTCCATTTAAGTACAATAACATTATAAAACTAAAAATAAAAATCTGATTAAGATTATTAAAAAATGGCTTTATATATTTATAGTAGATAATAGTTTAGAGAATTAACTTAAACACAATTATAGTGTGGTGCTTGAATGTAAAAATGACCATTTATCTCAAGAAATTAACTGAATTTATGAGTAGAGCTTTCAATTTATCTCTCTGTCCCGGCACATCCACCAAAAGTCGACTCTAAAAATACGCAATAATTCGCCTTTTCGCTGCTGCCAGATATTCATATTTTGATTTTAATAAAGTCTGGTATCTGGTATAAGAGGGAGTGTGCTTTGCTGCACTGCACTTAGACCTCATTAAGTCCATTGTGCTTTTATGAAGTCTGTATGACACTTTTTTTGTAATATTAAGGAATGAATTTAAATTAACTTAATTTATGTGTGAATACAAGGAAAGAAAACAAACTCTTCAGTTTGTATTCGACTGTTAGGCAAAATTATGTTTTAAAAAGCAGACATTTCTTTCGTTATTTTTTTGGAACCATATGAGTCACTCAGATGCAAAACCAGCCATAAGTGTTTTGACAAACTTGTGGTAAAAGGACAAAAACTGATTTTGTAGCATCTTATAAATAAATGAATAGAGACATTTACAGATTTAATTATACCAAATTGCTTAAATACACATAATCAGATAAAATTTAGCACTTTCTACTCATTTATACAGACTTATAAATATACCGCTTACAATAACAGATTATGAACAGGAAGTAAATGTAATAAAATAAATAACAATTAATAATGGATATAGATCTGAAATCACAGACAAATTAATTAAGAGAAAAAAACACAAGATATTTTTAAAATATTTTTATAACGATAGTTACACTGAAAACAAAAACTGGAGTAAATTAAATTTTATCAACGGCCTATCACAAAAAAATAAGAAAATGCGCAAAGGGTAAAGAATTAAATATTATGACAAATCCACCTAACCTGAGAAAAATATTTATAAATAATAAACTACCAACTAATAAAAATCAAAAATGCGGTATTTACGAAATCAAATGTAATGAATGCGATGCAATGTACATTGGACAAACGGGTAGAAGTTTTGAAAAAAGACTTGAAGAACATTGCTTCGCATCCAATCTCTTTTTTAATTCAGACGATTTCCACATTATTTATTCAGGTAATAAGGGACGAGAATTGAATTTTAGAAAAGGCCTCGAACCTAGCAAGGCAGTAAAACAGGGAAAACACATCGTAAACGAGTACGAAGACATCTAGAACTAGCCAATTCTTAAAGCCCTAATTACCTGACCTAAAAAAATATGTATATATATCTTGTAAAATATTTTTCTGTGTTAATCTTTGAGAATGACGATAAGTCGAAACTAGTCGGAGACAATAAAAAATAGTAGTAAAATTAACCAAGTGACTTTTATTTAATTATCAATACTGATTTGATATTCAGAATATAGGTCTTTAACATACTGCTTTAGTAGTATATTTTAAACCTCATGTTTAATCTGAGAGTGGAAACACTCCTTCGAAACTTCATTTTTAAATCTTTTCAGAAACAATAAATATCTGAAGGTTTACAGCGTATTTAGTATATTGAGATATGTATACTTAAAAAAAATCCTACTGGGATGTACGAGCTAGGAATAAATAAGTTTAGATTTTGTGTAGAAAAAAACGAAATCATAAAATCTAACGATAGATTTCAAGTATTCTAACAATTAATGACGTAACTTCAAAGTAAAATTGAAATTGCCTACTTTTAAAGTATTTCTATTAATTTACAGTACTGAAACTGAATCTTTTAAACTGAATTTCTGTATTGTAAATAATAGCCATACTGTATTTTATTCGTTAGTTGTAAATTCCGAGGACTATAAAATAAAAATAAAAGTGACGTAAGTAATAAATTCGTTGTGATTAAATACTCTATAAAACTCAGTTAAACAATTTATGATTGAACATAGTGTTTACATTATAGTTCAGGTATGTTGAACTATACTGTAAACACTATTTTTGATAATAATATTACTTCCTTTAATTCATATAGTTTCAAATAGCCATCGACCTAGGTAATTATTATTTAAAACTCGAAATTATTTAACAAAAGTTGAAAATTAATTTCTAAAATAACGTCCAGTAGTTTAAAATATCGAAAGTTAATCTTTAGAGTAGATGGATATAAATAAATTGCACTTTAAGTTACGGATTAAAGATATTTTCTTAAACAGTGTTTATTAGCAATGCTCGAACTTGCAACCAATTTATTTTTCACACGTGAAACCACTTCACATCCAGAAATGCAAATCCGCTTGTACAGTTAACCAACCAATAAATTTATAAACTGCGCAACAATTTCACACCGAACACAAAAAAAACACCTGGAAATCTGCATGTTAACGCCTGATTTATTAATGGAAGAAGAAAAAAAGCCATCCAGATCCGATAGTGTGTAGTTAGTTAGGAGTTAAGAGGCAGCAATGCGTAGCGGTATTCGAAGAAGAACGAGTTATGGTCCGATGGTCGGTCGCGTATTTTTCGGAGTTAGCGGTACCGTAGCGCGTCCTTGAGGAACCCCGGAAAGAAGTCGATGTCGGAGGACCTTCGCTCGGCGTTCATCCGATGACGCTAATGATCACATTCGAAAAATGTTATTACACATTTCGTGCACAATGGGTTTTACGTGCTTGCTGAATTCATTCAGGAATGTAATTACATGGCGAAGAGGCGAAAAAATAAACGCGCGTGTGTGTAAATAAAAGCGTGTGGTGTTGTTGTTCGCAAAGGTTTGAAAATTGCTTGATTGCAGCGTGTTAGGTTTTTTTCATACGTTTGTCTCCGGAATTTTTAAATTAGTTTCTTCTTCTTCTTCTTTCGCGTATTTAATGGCCTTAGCATCTAAACCCTGTTGACCAGCAACAGTATTAAATAAACGAATGTTTAACCATTTAAATAAATACATATAGGGGTAGTTATTAAAAGAAAAGTTAGATTATTGGAGTGTCCACTGAATTTAAGAATTTTTAGTTTATTTTATTCGGCTAGAAGGTTAGAAAAGCGACCAAACCAAATTTTCAGGCTTTTCTAACCTCGAAATGTTTCTTCATGCGTCACCCATATAAAACACTGAAATGTTGTGAAGTTTAAAATATACTTCTAAGTATGCGTAATCAGTATATTTTAACTTCAGAGTATTTCAGTATTTTATACGCCTGGCGCATGAAGTAAAGGTTCTAGTTTAGAAAAGCCTTTGGTTTTCAGGCTTTTCTAAACTCGAAATTTTACTTTGTTCTTAATCAAGAAATGGAAAACACTCGTTATAAGCTTTGAATTGAAATTTTCAAAAACAACGAATGCCTGAAAATGTACAGGGTATATGTATACTTAAAAGATAAATTCCCTGTTTACTCCTATGCAGGGTGGCAAAGTTTTTAGTGTCTAGCTTATATCTGCTAAAATATCAAAGATGCAGAAAAAAGTTTAATATGAATCTTATCAAATGCAACGTGATCTACAAGATGGAACACATTATTTTTTTCCATGGCCTACACATTTCTGGAAATATGTCAAAATTAATTTATTCATATGGAATGCACTGTATATGTTTTGAGAATCAGATTCTTAGATAAATTATTTTTACAATGATTTACTACAAGTACTACTTAGCTTTTAAATTATGCCTAATAACGGAATTATTGATCAAATTAGCATATACTTGTCACATTTGACAGTTATAAGCTTTTATTGGTGTAATTGTAGCTATTTATTTAAGAAAAATAAACAATGTTTAAAACTTTGATGTACTGTGCTACGAACAGGTTTTTATTTGTTTGAAATAAGTACAATGGTACTTGTGGTACATCATTGTAAAAGAATTTCATAAAGAATCTGGTTCTCAAAAATAGTCAGGGCATCTTATTAAAAAAAAATAGATGTTGACATTTTCTGTAAAATAGGTTGTGCATGGAAAACAATCTTTGCTCAATCTTATAGATCACGTTACATATGATAAGTTTCATATCAACCTTTTTTTTGTATCCTTAATATTTTAAGAGGTATAAACTATACACTGAAAAATCAGCCACCCTGTATACTTAAAAGAATAATTCTCTGTATAAATAAGACTAGAATTTTAGTTGCGTTTCTTGTTAAATAATGTAGAATCAAAACATAACATTGTAATAATTAATTTTATTGATTATCTCGAAAATACGAATGCGGAACATAATCAATTAATATTAACATTTGTTTGCATAAATGAATCATCGTTAAGTAATTCTAAAAACAGCACTATGATTATAAATGGTCCATTAAAGCATTTTTATCGTGGTTCCGGAATAAACCGCACACACCGGTCATCATTAATAATAAGATATAAAAAAATCAATGCTAATTCCAAGATTAATGTTTTTAATACAAAATGAATGTTTTTATAAATTAAAATCGCACAAAAAATGGAAAATAGTTGATTTTTTAGTATTTATATTGAATTGTTTTAGGGATTGTTAATTTACCAACTTTATTAATTACCGGTAATTCTAGGCGACCCCCTCTGGAATGACCGGTAATATATAAAGTTGATAAATTAAATTGATTGAGTAGGAAAATGAGAAACTAGTGTCCCTGTATTTAAGAGAGTAGCGTTAACTGGCTTCCATCTTGATGCCTTTAGGCGCCAAATTCAAACAAAACCAATCATATTCTATATTGATTGACGCATGTCTTAAAGACGTCAAGATGGATGCTAGTTTGAGCTACTCTCCTAAATACAAGGATACTATGAAAAACGCGATAGTAGCGCTGCTGGTAAATCTAAATTTAAAAAAAACTATAAAATAAAAGGATTATTTCAATATTTAAAATCGCAATTCACTAAAGTTTAACTTCGTAAATACTTAGCAATAATCATAATATCAATATAATATTGATTTATCATTCAAATTTTCTTAGTAATGCATTGTTGTCAATATGTAAGACATCAGTGTCATGTCGCGAATTTTAAATCATTCCGTGAATAAATGTCAGAAATATGTAGTTTCAGTTTTGAATAATACAATTCAATTTCCAAAAGTGTATTAATTTATGTAAGTTATTCTATATACCCATAGAAGTCCAAGTGTGATGTGCTAATGTGAAATAATCATCATCCGGTTAAATCTAACTTTAAGTTGAAGTTAGATTGAAGTCTTTAACAAACATTTCTTTTGACTTCCCCAATGTCTCAAACGAAGATTGCAATAGTTAACAATTAAGAGAGTCTTTAACACAAATATTAAAACAAAAGATTCGTGTGCGCGCGAAGATCTTCACAAGTACATCGTTCCAAAATTCTTTACAAAAGAAAATAAATTATAATGCAGTCCCAATAATATTTATGTTTATAATGTAATGTATTTAATCTTATTTACAATATTATCAACAGTGTGTATAATTTTAATAATATGATTTTATTTAGAATTTCTTTATATTTTCTATGAATACTTAGTAATAATAATAATAATAATAATAATAATAATAACGATAAGGATTTTAAACTCCCGCCATTAGCGTGGATTCGAACCTTACTTTAAAGTTATATCCGGTTGCGTTCCGTGTTATTAGTTAATCCAGCTGGCCACTGGGAGCGCTAGTGGGCATTTCCATAGATTACTATGGGATCTGACCCTCTTATAAATTATTTCTCTATAGGTAATTCGGTACATTTGTTAATCTAAACCGTGATTCCGATAATTCTCTTGTAAATCACAATATCGTTGCTTTACGGCCATAAGTTTGAGAAAGTAATATCATTATTAAAAAAAATAATATATAAAATCACGATAATGTTCGTATAAACTGAAAATATTAGCGTTTATTGTTAATAAGACTACTAAGGCAATGAATATCAAACAACTACTTCCCGTGCAAATGCACCGCTGAATATTGAATTATACAATGATATATTTAGAAACCTTTTTGATTTAATAAATATTTTCAATTATATATTTTACACATTTACAATTTATTAATATTTGTATTTTATCAACTATTTGTAGTTATGAAATATAACATTACAAGAAAATGTGTATTTGTAGTTTTCTGCGGTGGCTGATTGTATATAATCGAAACTAGTCCAAAAAATAAATATATTAAAAATATGAAGAAATATTCTTAACTTACATTTTTATGACTGTACTTCTTAATATTTTTAATTTATTTTATTTTCTGGGCAAGTTTCGATTATATTCATAATACAGGGTTATTCAAAATAAAGGAACAGATTTCAAACATTTTTTTAATCCAAATTACAAAAGATAAAAACACAATTCCAACGTTCATGGAAAGAGAAAAGTTCAATTTTTTATGCATTCAATATGAGCACCATGTGTTACACGACAAATATCAAAACGGTGGCACATTTGTTGCTACACACGAATCAGCTGGTCTCTAGTTAACGAATTCAGAATTCACAGCTTCAACAATTCGATGTTGCAGATTTTCATAGGCATAGGCTGGATAAAAACACGGTCTTTTACGTTACCCCACCGATAAAAATCACAAGGGGTGAGGTCTGGACAATCAACATGACAAGCAACAGCGCCAATGCGGCCGTGGTTAGAACTTCTGCCTGTACTGTTCAAATTTTTTAAGCTTTTGTGTGTCCAGGAACGTTGGAATTATGGTTTTACCTTTTGTAGTTTGGAATAAATAAATGTTTGAAATGTGTTCCTTCTTTCTAAATAACCCTGTATAAGGGATAATAACACATTGCTAATTTGAATTTATTAAAAATTGTGTTTATATTAGATTTAACCTAACTGTATCCAAATAATTTAATCATGTTTTACCAACAGTTAAACAAAAATTATAATTTGAGCTAAGTCTGTTTACTATGATATTTACTATGACTGGTCATTAGGGTTATACATTTTTTAGAAGAAGAAGGGAAATGAATCGAGGAAACTGATTTTATGCATGGAGAAAATCAAATAGAAGTAATTGAAAAGTGTTTTTATTCAAATGACTTTTTCCCTTCTTCTCAGCACTTTGTGCGAACTTCCGTATACTAACATCTGATTAAAGATTCACCATGCTCCGCATATCCACGCGGTTTTTTCCCTATCCCGATCCTCAAGAGCCGTTAGTGCAAGAGCAAGCAAAGCGGTACGCGCACATGTACGAGCAAGTGTAATGCATGCAATAAATAATATCAGAAATGAGCACTTTGGTAAATTGTACGCTTGGATAATATTTCATCGTTACATCATAGAATCTATATTTACCTGCGGTACTACGAGAGAAGAGAGGTGTATTGACGGTCAAAGTCAATGACACTGTGCCCCAGGGAAAAAATACTCTGATTCATCAAGGAAAACGGGTGTAATGATGTAAGGAAATATATGTACATAAATGCGGGAACTCGGTTTGGTAATTGCGAGATTTCTTCCGACCTTGAAACAAACGCGAATTACAAAAAAAAGTGTGTCCCTAATGATGAATCGGAATTAAATGAGACGTAATTAATTTCGTTTGTTTGCTCATTATGAATCATTCGTGAAGGTATCAACGGATCTGTTTGCTTTAATGATTAATGGAATGTTTGATTGATATATTGTAGAAAGCACAAATGAGCGAAATAGATTGCAATAATATTTTAATAAATAATACAGCTATGATTTGAAAAAGAAAACACTTAGTTAAATTTCATTAATATTAGTAATATCGTATGTTTAAAAAATAAACCTCTAGAGTGCAATGAAAAATATTGTAAGTTGCAACTCTGAAATTATATAATATAATTATTATGACTGACGTTTTTTTTTTTATGTCAATTAATAAAGCGTGTAACTAACTTAAATTTGAAAATAGATGAAATCATGGCACTCTAGAAGTTTTTTTTATTGAACATACGATATTAGTGAAATTTAACCAAGTGTTTTCTTTTTCAAATCATAGTTAAATATGTTTCACAACGTGAAAGATGACAAACTTGTTCAAGATATATAATACAACATGGAACCCAGGGGCGGAATTCCCATTAGGGCCACTAAGCCTGGGCCTAGTAGCGCGATGGATAGGGAAAGCAACCGGACACATTTTGACACATTGTTAAAAATCATTGAAAAGTGTTAATTAATAATCGAGATGATCGAAAACATTAACAAAGATAACTTTGTAAATGTTCATTCGTTGATTTTATAAAAGTGTTTGATTTGAAACTTGTAACAAGTGTTTCCAATCCTAGGCTAAGCATGAAGTAAAATTTCGAGTTTAGAAAAGCCCCGCGTAGAAAATTTGTCGAGGGTCGCGCAGCGACCCGAGACAAATTTTCACGGGGCTTTTCTAAACTCGAAATTTTACTTCATGCGCCAGGCGTATAAAACACCGATATATCGTGAAGTTTAAAATATACTCTTTAAGCAGTATTCTAAAGCAGTATATTTTGAACTTCACTTGAAAAGTTATCTTTGTCAATGGTTTCGATCATCTCGATTATTAATTATCACTTTTCAATGATTTTAACCAATGTGTCAAAATGTGTCCGGTTGCTTTCCCTATCCATCGCGCTACTAGGCCCAGGCTTAGTGGCACTAATGGGAATTCTGCCCCTGGGTTCCATGTTATATTATTTATCTTAAACAAGTTTGTCATCTTTTACGTGGCGAAACATATTTAACTATGATTTAAAAAAGAAAACACTTGGTTGAATTTCCCTAATATCATATGTTCAATAAAAAAAAACCTCTAGAGTGCCATGAGTTCATCTTTTTTCAAATATAAATTGGTTACACGCTTTAGGAATTGACATAAAAAAACGTCAGTCATAATAATTATATTATATAATTTCAGAGTTGCCGACCTACAATATTTTTCATGGCACTCTAGAGGTTTTTTTGTTGAACATATGGTATATATATATATATATATATATATATATATATATATATATATATATATATATATATATATATATATATGTATCTATTATATTCTATTGATGGTCAGTTAAGAAAGTGTAAACTAAACAATAATTTCTCGTTAGTAAAGAAATTATGTTATTAGAATAAAGACAATTACAACAAAGCTAATTCCCCAAAAAATAAATAATTGCCTAATTGTACAAATTCAAAACGAGCCTAATCATCAACAATTTACAAATTACCGAAATTACACAACCTTTCAGGCTGCAAAAGCGTTTAAAAAAATCCGAAATTTCAACACAATTTTCGCAACGCATTTATTTTGCCATTATCGCTTTATAATTGCACCGTCCATTTGCCAATTCTCGCCGATTTTGATTAAAAGTAATGTCAATGTCGGTATGGAAGAATACCGATTTTTTTTTTTCAAACAGGAAGTCTTGTTATTAGAATTTGGGGTGGTCTCTTTTGCATAGGTCAGTTTACTGTGTCAATGGCACTTGTGGAAGCAACGAAAGAAAAGGTAGACGAAATGGACGAAAGAAAAAACGAGTTTTTCATGTGAATGAAATGCGTGGACTTGAGTGTGTATGAATATTTAATTTGAATTAGTGAGTCGAGTTTTTTGTTTGTTTGTGTATAAATATATTTAATCTAATTTTTGTGTCATATGGAAATGATACAATCACTTTTAAAAAGAAGAGTATTTTAATTCCAGTATAAATTAAAGCTTGTATAAATATTGAAAAACTATTTGACAATCTCGTAACAATGACATATTGAATGACTTTCATTTGTTATGTGTTATTTGCCTCCATTTATTTGCCTGTAGTATACTCATTTGTTTTATATTGTGTACTTATATTTACTTTATGTATTATATCTTGTGATGCAGTTCGCGTTAAATAAAGTATTATTATTATTATTATTATTATTATTAATAATAATTTTAATGGTAAATAGCACTGTAAACTTTCAAAAACGCGATGTGACTTAATGTAGTTTACTTCCCACATACAGATACGGTATTGTATCATTAGTATCGTTCAATATAGATATTAAATATAAATTAAATCTAGTATATATATTGAAAAATAATTATAGAATCTTGTAACAATAATTACATGCTAACACGAGATTATATTGTAACAATATAGAATTAAAATATCAACATCATTATTGAGAATATGATGTATTCTATATTGAAAAATGATTGTATCAAGATGATAAATGTTGATACACTATTTCAATCAATAGAATACAAATATATTCTCAATGACGGTTTTCATGTTTTAATTTTATATTGTTACAATATAATCTCGTTAACATGTAATTATTGTTACAAGATTGTAGAATTGTTTTTCAATATTTATACTAGAATTAATTTATATTTAATACCTATATTGAATGATACCAATGATACAATATCGTATCTGTATGTGGGAAGTAAACACATTAAGTCACATCACATTTTTGAAATTTTACAGTGCTATTTACCTCTGGATAGAGTAAAAAATCTGGATTCAAGCAGTGTAAAAACAGATTTTGAAAAAAAAGTAACTTGTTGAAGTTTACCGTCCACATTGAATAATTATATTAAATGATCAATGATATTCATTATTGATACAATATTGTACAGAAATTCAATATCTATCATTGAATGTTCATTGTTGATACAATATTGAAAACTGAATTATGTTTATACTAGATTTATACAATATTGTATATTTAATAAATATTGATATAATATCAATAACTACAAACTATTTTGTGACAATATTGTGTGCACAGTGATTCACAATTTCAAGGTATAAATATAGATCAAATATTGCTACATGTCAATACAAAACTAATTTCTACTAGGGAATTTATTGAAAAGTATAAAGGACAGAAAACGAAATCCTTGGGTAATAAAACATAATTTGAGCAATACAAAAACAAAATGACAGAGAAAAATAAATTGATAAATTATTTTTTTTATCTTTGATTTAGTTGGCATTCAATTTGTGGTATATCTTTGCCTCTGTTTTCCACTAGAACATATAATTCGAGGGCCGAAAAAAGCGAAAGAATAGTGTCATTTAGGGGACAAAAAGAAGTTTTTTTTTAATATTATTGTATATTTTATATTTTTTAGAAAATTTATTGATTGAATAAGTTACGTAAACATTAAATTCAATTGATTAATACACTACCATTAATACGTAAAACAAAAATAATACTGAAAGTGTAAGAAATGGTATTAGGTATTAGTGCTTTATTTATCAAGAATATCCGTAATTGTACTCTTTGCTATTTAGCCGTTGCTTAATTTTAATGGAAAATAAATTTGAAGTTATTTTAAGTTTAATCTGCATATCAATTTCTTATCATTTCATCACTTCAATAGAATATAAATTTGAGGTGAATTTGAAGATCAACGAATTACTTTAAAAGTTCTAATATTTTAAAAAATCTACACATATTTAAATTCTTTGTAATTTAGATAATTACCCAAACATCAAATGTTAAGCAGCTACAATAAAAACGTCTTAAAGCCTAGCAGGGCATTAAAACATTTGTATAGTAGCTGCTAATCATTTAATGTTAAGGTTAAGGCTTATATACAGTTAGCAGCAAAAAATAGAAACTAGAATAATGACAATTACAAAATCTCCTAATTATTTTCTTTAAACTTGTTTAGTTAATTTATTATCACAGTTTTATCATAATTTGTTAATATTGATTTGTTGTTTACCAGTGTTTTTGTTTACTTTTTTTAATATATTCAATTTATAGTTATGTAATATTTCATTTGTGATATTTCATCTTCGAACTGAATATTCTTAACGTGATACATATCTGCGATAAGGATGTAATAATCTAATTATTTGACATCTATTTCCTAGTTTAATTATATTTTCTTAATTGAATTATTCTGAATAATTATGCGCTTATAATATATGTATGTGGAACAAAAATTACACCAAGTCAGATTTTTGAAATGTTATAGTGGTATTTACCTCTCGATAGAATAAAAAATCCTGATTCTAACAGTATAAAAAAAAAACGTATTTTGAAAAAAATGTGACTTAGTGAACTTATCTCCCACATACAGATATATTGTCACGAATTTGTTCAATGGCGTAAGTAACATTGAATCAATTCTTTTGGGCAATTTAAGAATGATCTAAGTTATTTATTAATTAGTATAATGTAGCTTATTTATTCATATACCAATACTTCCATGATTATTTTATTCAAATGTATAAACTATTGTAAATTGTAAATTGAGTATAAAGACGATTCCGTAAATATAGTTAAAGATAAAGAAATTATATCTAAAATAACGGTTTGTGAATTACAGTGTGGGGTTCTTAAAACCATGAAATAAGCTTTTAAGAATCCCACACCGTAATTCAAAAACCGTTATTTTTTTATTTATCCAATAATTATCACACTATTGTCACCAAATTTGAATTAAACCCCACTATCATACAAAATTGGTTCCATTACTGTTAAAACCAGCGTGTCTGGAGTCGAAATTCAGAGCAGATACCATGAGAAAATTTCGAATCCGATCCCATGAATGAAAAAAAAAGAACGACCGTGCCATTGCATTGTTTTAAAGAAACTCCAGTTATCTCCGCGGAAAAGAAGAATGCTGGTCTTGAATCTGATGCTAATTGTATAATTAATAGTTAACGCCATGGGAGACTAATAATTGGAGTTACACAATCGCGTATTGGTGCGATATTATTGTGTTCTTTTTTTCCTTGATTGAATAACCTGTTATGTGGTGGAAGTAATTAAATTGTTGTTTGATGATTATTGCGTGGATTATTGTTTTATTCATAAATTATTATTTAGAGATAATTGTAAGATGTAAGATAATGCTATTAAATTCATCTTTTATACAATTTTTTAATATTAGTTATATATTATTAAACATAAGTTTAATCTCTCTATACCAATTCATAATGAAATTGTATATAATAATAATAATAATAATAAATTGCCTTGTATTTCAATATATGAAATAAAATACAGTATAAGACCCCTATAAAATATATTTTTATATTACATTTTGTCGAAGTTTAGCTTAACTTAAAGCTTAAACACCAAACTTTGGGTTAAACTAAACTTCGAAAAATGTAATATTATATTCAACTTAACCATTTTATAATATTGTTAATTTAAACTGAGTTTAGAACTGATATTTTTCAATTTTTTCTCCGTCAAAGCGTTCAATTTAAAGTTTCCAACGAGTGTTTCCACTCCCAGATTAAGCATGAAGTAAAATTTCGAGTTTAGAAAAGCCTGAAAATGTTCACGCTTTTCTAAACTCGAAATTTTACTTTATGCTTAACCTGAGAGTAGAAACCTCTCGTTTATACCTTCAAATTGAACTCTTTTACAAAATAACAACGAATATCGGAAAATTTATAGCGTGAGCATAGGTATACTAAAAAAAAATATTTTAATCTGTACAAGACATCAAGGTGTTAAAGCCGAATAAAAAAAAAAAAAACACCAGGAAACAATACATTATTGTATTTTATTAAACACTTAATTTGGACACTCGCGTTGCATCATCAATGACCAGATTCTGGCCGTTTGGGTCATTGAACATCTGAAACCTGCGCGCTTTCCCAGAAACGGATTTTCCTTTCTGACGGCTGCCGAAACGACAAAGTCAATTAAAGAGACTGGGGAAATAATATTCAAGAATGGACAAAATGATGTTAGAATGGTATATCAAAAAGGAAAAAAAAAACAAATAGAAATTTCCGGAGCGTTGCAACACGCGGTTTCGATATCTAATTAAAATACCACGATTATTCTTGATGAACCGTTAAATTGTTACAACAATGATTTTATAATTGTGTCGACCTAATAGAATAAATATTGCTAATTATATAATAATGAAAAAAAAATTAAAGAAAAAAATATTTCTATATCCCAGGCTTGGCAATTTTTATTTGTGCTATCAATTCAAAACTTTAAACAAGTGTTTCCACTCCTAGAATATAAACCTAATTACGATTATTCTTGATGAACCGTTAAATTGTTACAACAATGATTTTATAATTGTGTCGACCTAATAGAATAAATATTGCTAATTATATAATAATGAAAAAAAAAATATTAAAGAAATAAATATTTATATATCCTAGGCTTGGCAATTTTTATTTGTGCTATCAATTCAAAACAAGTGTTTCCACTCCTAGAATATCAACCTAATGGAATCAATATTTCTAATTACATAAAAATGAAGAAAATGTTAATGGAAAACATATTTGTATATCTAAGGCGTAGCCATTCGTATTTGGGCTTTCAATTTGAAACTTTTAACTAGTGTTTCCACTTCTAAATTAACAACCTAACAGAATAAATATTGCTAATTACACAATAACGAAGAACATATTATTGGAAAAAATATTAGTATATCTTAGGCCTAGCGATTTTTATTTTTGCTTCAAAAATTTCAATCTCAAACTAAACGTGTAATATACAAAAAGTGAAAAGCTTTACATAAAGAAAATTTAACATAAAGAAAAATTGAGTTTTTCAATAGTTTGCAGAATATTTACAAAATATAAAAACAAATTAAATTTAATATCGACTTTCTGCAAACATTTTGTCAGTAAAGCTGTCGTGTAACTCAAATATTCATTGTATAATTCATTATCTGTCGGGCTATTAGCTCGAGAAGTAGTTGTTTCAATGAATATTTGGAGACGTCTCAATGAGACAAAAATTTTGCAGAAAGTCGATATTCATTTTAATTCGTTTTTATATTTTGAAAAGCTTTAGATAACCTGATTAGTTGATTAATTTTGTGTAGAAATTCTAATGAAAAAATATTCTTTTACGGTTTTTTTAATAAACCTCACGAAGCCATTAACAATAAAGTAACATTACGAAAACATTACAAATTTTTAGTCGGTAATTACAAAGATATTTATCACGTTTTGTTGAATTTGTCGATTTCGAGTTTTTTCTTAAATTTATGAGTTTAATCATCAAAACGATTCTATTATGATTGTTTGTGTAAATAAATTTACCAGTTTTATCTATTTTTAATCAATTTTGACGATTTGCTTGTGGGTGGTTTGACTTTGATTTTCATTTTTTTTTTCGATTTTTATGTTATTTGATTTAGATGCCAAAATCTAAATCTCAAGTAACATAAAAATTGCAAATTAAAAAAATGAAGAAATTATGATCTTAGCTTTGGGAATTTTGTTATTGTTGCATGTTTATTGGTATCATATGTTCAACAAAAAAAAACCTCTAGAGTGCCATGGAAAATATTGTAAGTTGGCAACTCTAAAATGATATATTATAATTATTATGCTTGACGTTTTGTATGTCAAATTCTAAAGCGCGTAGCCAACTTAAATTAAAAAACATGAAATCATTACACACTCAAGGTTTTTTTTTAATGAACATACGATAGTTTTATTATTATTCATGTTTTTAATTTTTGTCAATATTCTTGTTAAAATTGCCAATAATTAAATGTTTATTGGTACTTGTATTATTACACAGTGCGACACTAAATTTCTGAATTGAAATATGAAAACAAAAATGAAAAATGTGTATCATTTTAGATAAAAGAAGTTAAATAATTTTAATGCGATTAGTTTGTCAATTTTCAATAAATTAAGTTAAAAAACGCATGAAACACAACATTTTCATTTTCCATGCGTTATTTTTTATTCTCATCCAAAATTGAAAAAGTAATCGAATTAAAATTATTCAACTTCTTTCACCTAAAATTACGTATGTTATTGCAAATCCGATCTTTATAAGGCCATTTTAAATGATCTTTTTTATGAAAACCTTCGAAACTTTTTTTTTTCTTTCACACAAATTTTTCATTTTTGTTTTGAGGTTTCAATTCAGAAAAAAAGTGTGAATGTGTTGCACTGTGTTATCTATATTTTTAATCTTTGTCAGTATTTGTTTGTTGAAACAGTCAAGAAAGAAATTTTATACCTGGCGCATAAAGTAAATATTTAGAGTATAGAAAAGCCTAAAACTTTTGATTGGAATCCAAATTTTCACGTTATTTTTTAACTCGAACTATTTATTTCATGCGTAATTGGAATACACTTGTTCAAAAATCAAATTAAACACTCTATACTCTAAATATTATAACTAAAACTCATACTTTTTATTTGGCAACATTTTTCACGTTCCATGTTATTTATGTTTTTATTCTTTGTCAGTATTTGTTTGTTGAAACTGTCAAGAAAGAAATTATATGCCTGGCGCATAAAGTAAATATTTCGAGTATAGAAAATCCTGAAAATTTGTATTGGAATCCAAATTTTCGGGCATTTTTAAGCTCAAACTATATACTTCATGCTTAACACTAGTTCAAATCCAAATACAATTATACACCATGATAAAAGATTTAAATACATTAAATATTAAAAATAAAACTCATACTTATCATTGGGCAACATTTTTTACGTTTCATGTGAAATCATTTGACTATTTTTCAGTTAATTTTAAATAAGTGAATCATTTTAGTTTTTGAATTTTGCAAAACCAATTAAGGTGTTCGTATACAGGGAGTTTTTCTTTTAAGTATACATGTCCCAATTACACCGTATATGCCGTAAATATTTAAATAATCGTTTTTTTTTAAAAGAGTTCAATTTGAAACCTAAAACGAGTGTGATCCACTCCCAGACTAAGCATGAAGTAAAATTTCGAGTTTAGAAAAGCCTGAAAATTTGGTTTGGTCGCGTAGCGCGAAGCGCGGAGCGGCCAAACCAAATTTTCAGGCTTTTCTAAACTCGAAATTTTACTTCATGCGCCATCGATACAAAACACTGACATATTACGAAGTTTTAAACACACTGCTAAGCTTTACATTGAATCAATGTTTTGTACCGGTGGCGCATAAAGTAAAATTTCGAGTTTAGAAAAGCCTGAAAATTTGGTTTGGTCGCTCCGCGCTTCGCGCTACGCGACCAAACCAAATTTTCAGGCTTTTCTAAACTCGAAATTTTACTTTATGCTTAGCCGGGGAGTGGAAAATACTCGCTTATAGCTTCAAATTTAATTCATTTAATAAACCGAGCATCGGGAAATGTGCAACGTATGCATATGGATACTTAAAAAAAATATAATACAAAAAAATAAAGAATATAAAACTCTTTGCATATTCAAAAAATTAACTAACCATTTTTCTTAAAACAATTTAAATTAGGTCGTCTTGAAAAACTTAGATGGATTTGTTTAACTTAAATTTTTAATGTTTACATGATTTTTGGTAATATTTAACATTTTTTGTCACATAAAGCCCTGAGTCGGGACCACACTGACGAGGACCTTAACGTCCAAAACGTGTCTGTGGTTATCTGGTGCCGGAATAGTGAACACAAATTCAATTTTGATAAGCGTCAACTTTAAAGATTTATGTTGGTTTTTAATATAATTTCTTGAGCTTGATGAATTGATATTTTACGATATATTTTTTTAATTTATTTAGTAGTTTCCGATTTCGAAAAATTACAGAAATATAATAAATGGTAGTTGTAATTTTGTGTTGGAATCTTTACAAAATTTGTTGATTTGTTAAGTTTTTATGACTTCGATTACGAGGATTTTATTCAAAATATCTGATTTTTCTCAATTCGTACAATATTTGTAGTAATATAATAAATTGTTATTTTTTCACTATTATTTATTGACGAGTTTTCAATTCGGTATATAAGACTATAAACAATTTTACAATAAATAGCTTAATAAGACACTAAAAATATCAAAACTTGAGTAGTGTTCTTTTCATAAAAATACAGGGTGGGCCACGAATAACGCCCATTAAAAGTTTTCGGGATTCCTGACAGAGAAAAAATTTGAAAAAAATTTACATTGCACGGTTGAATGCGATCACCTCATGGAAAATATTTCGACTTTCTATCACTTCCGGTTGTACCGGAAATGGCTACTAACTTTATTATTTTAAATGGAACATCCTATATATTATTTTTTTTAGATTTCCCGTTCAATTGTCTACCCTCTCATATGAATTTATGTCCACTTAACTCTTACAGTTTTTGAGTTAAAAATGTATTTGTCAAATATTGACCTCAAATAGACGTTTTGAAAAATGCCTATAACTTCTAGTAGGGACAAGATAGACAGACGAGCGGCATCTTGAATTGTTACTGAAATATTGACATTTTTGAAATACCTATTGTCAAAATTGACAGATGTCAATATTTTTAATTCTAGAGAGATCTATAAGTAACAATTCAAGATGCCGCTCGTCTGTCTATCTTGTCCCTACTAGAAGTTATAGGCATTTTTCAAAACGTCTATTTGAGGTCAATATTTGACAAATAAATTTTTAACTCAAAAACTGTAAGAGTTAAGTGAACATAAATTCATATGAGAGGGTGGAAAATTGAACGGGGAATCTAAAAAAAATTAATATATAGGATGTTCTATTTAAAATAACAAAGTTGGTAGCCATTTCCGGTACAACCGGAAGTGATAGAAAGTCAAAATATTTTCCATGAGGTGATCGCATTCAACCGTGCAATGTAGAATTTTTTCAAATTTTTCCTCTGTCAGGAACTCCGAAAACTTTTAGTGGGCGTTATTCGTGGCCGACCCTGTATATATTGGATATTTTTATTAAAGAACACTACTTAAGTTTCGTTATTTTTGAGTGCAGTTTTAAAGGGAGTAACAAATAATGATGATTTATATCGATCATTTTTTGCCACTCACTTGAAAATGAAACTGATAATGTCGAAACTTAAGTAGTGTTCTTTTAATAAAAATATATAGTGGTATTAAACTTACTATAATTTTTGTATTCGCTATTTAAAACTAATTACTACATAGTATAGGTCTCAACAGTTTCTATTTTTTATTTTTATTTTTTTATTTTTATTTATTCTCTCACGGGAAACCCCTTTTACAAAGAATTAATTATAAAATAATATATCCATAAATATTATATTTCATTTTCTTAATTTTGACGAATTTTTGTAAACTTTTATAATCTTTGATTGGATTAAATAATTATTAAGTAATTTTATTATTGAATTTGCAATTTTAGCTTTTTCAATGCTGTTTAATTTAATTGAATGTATCAATTTCGACGATTTAGTAAATTCATATCATGATTTTACCATGTATATTTTCAGACATTCGTGGTTTTATTAAAAACGTTCAATTCGAAGCCTTTAACGAGTGTGTCCAATCCCAGATTAAGCAAGAAGTAAAATTTCGAGTTTAGAAAAGCCTGAAAATTTGGTTTGGTCGCGAAGCGAAGCGACCAATCCAAATTTTCAGGATTTTCTAAACTCAAAATTTTACTTTATGCGCCACGCGTATATAACACTGATTTAAAGTAAAGTTCAGAATAAATTGCGTAAGCAATTTAAAGCAGTATATTTTGAATCTTATTTGAAATTAGTGTTTTATACGCGTGGCGCATGAAGTAAAATTTCGAGTTTAGAAAAGCCTGAAAATTTGGTTTGGTCGATCCGCTTCGCGGAGCGACCAAACCAAATTTTCAGGCTTTTCTAAACTCGAAATTTTACTTCATGCTTAATCTGGAAGTAAAAACACTCGTTAGAGCCTCAAATTGAACGCTTTTCAAAAACATAGATAATCTGAAATTTTATAAATCGGGCTATGCAGAGTAATATTGATATTAAAATGTAAACTGATAACAGACTAACAACCACATGATTGTTTAGAGCAAAATACGTTTTAAATTTTTTTCTGCAATCTCATAAAAGGTTGTTTATAATGACATGTTTTAATTTATATAATAAATTAAATTTGTTACACTTAAAAATTAATATTTAATTAATTTCAAACTTAACCCGTGGTGAAACATTTTTGAATCTAATACTGGATGATTTAAATTAAATTTATTTGGTTTGTGTCACTTATTTATATTTTCTCCGACTAGTTTCGACCATTGGTCATCTTCAAGGAGGAATTCCTCCTTCTTGAAGATGACCAATGGTCGAAACTAGTCGGAAAAAATATAAATAAGTGAAACAAACCAAGTGTTTTAATTTAAATTTAATTTAAATCATCCAGTATTAGACTTAAAAATTAATGCAATCAATTGATTATTCAAAATTTATAATTATATTTCTGCGAAAGAAATGTAATTATAAATGACTAGTAATTTTAGCAATCTCAATTCACTGAATTAACTTTCATTCAAATACAAATCCACGCCAACCACAAATATCTCCATAAATATCAGCATGACGAATCATAGAAAAATTACGTCTGCGTAGTGGAAACCCAGACATCCAGTGCTCACACACACGCACGTCTTAGACGAAATGCTAAAAATTCCGAAATTAACATTCACCACGGTCCCAGATGCCGACCATCAGGCACGGAATGCTAATGAACCTAACATATAGCAAAGCAACAGCCACGGCCTAGGAAAACAATTGATTAATTCCCATCGAAGGCGCGCTAAGAGTTGGCCTTAAGTAAACCAACCGCACTTCTTTGCTCAACTCCGATTGTTTGCTAACGCACTTTGCATCCCCGTGTCAGCTAAAAGTTCCCACGAGACGGGACTTCCAGACACGGCCATCTTCTCAATGCCCAAACACTTTGTCTTGTCTTAAGAAAAGAAACCTACTTAAACGTCTGCTTTAAGCTCCAAGCGCTAACGAGACTCGATCATCTATATATACAATGTGTTTAAGGATACACCTTGTTATGTACACCTTTTTTTTTAATGTACGGAATGGTTTACAAATTTGTTTGTTTAAGCTCGGCACAATGGGCTATCAACTTAAGCAATTCTGAAACTTAGAAGAAAATGTGTACTTTGTTCTGAGTTTTTGAACGTTTACTAGCGGAAATCCGGGAGTCACTTATTCTTAAACGTAAGAAATATTATGTTTAATTAGTTTCACACTTAACCCGTGGTGAAACATTGAATCTAATTCGGGATATTTAATTAAAACACTTGGTGAAAGTAAAACAATCACTGATTTATATTTTAGTTGCGACCATTGGTCATCTTCAAGGAGGAATGTACAAAAAATATCTTAACAACAATATATACAGAGAGTATTATGTAACATCGAACATTTTCATAACGAGAATTTTTCTTTGAATTATCCATATGCATAGGTTGCACAAATGTGTGCTTGGTTTATTAAAAGAATTTAATTTGAAGCTTTACGCGAGTGTTTTCCACTCCCAGGCTAAGCATGAAGTAAAATTTCGAGTTTAGAAAAGCCTGAACATTTGGTTTGGTCGCGTAGCGCGAAGCGCGGAGCGGCCAAACCAAATTTTCAGGCTTTTCTAAACTCGAAATTTTACTTCATGCGCCACCGGTACAAAACACTGACATATTACAAAGTTTAAAACACACCGCTAAACTTTACATAGAATGTTTTGTACCGGTGGCGCATGAAGTAAAATTTCGAGTTTAGAAAAGAAAAGGTTTGGCCGCTCCGCGCTTCGCGCTACGCGACCAAACCAAATTTTCAGGCTTTTCTAAACTCGAAATTTTACTTCATGCTTAGCCTGGCAGTGGAAAACACTCGCTAATAGCTTTAAATTGGATTCTTTTAATAAACTAAATAATTAGATGAATTTATGCATACAATGAGTATCGATATCTTTACATGTTAAAGGTTATTAACATAAGATTATTTTAATTTTCTATGTATTATAATATATTCTATGATGTAATTATTTAATTGTATTATTTTTGACGTGTGTAAGACTGTTATTGTTATTAGCACGAATAAATATTTCTATTCTAAACCGAGCAACTGAAAATGTGCAACGTATGCATATGGATACTTGAAAGTAAAATTCTCGTTATGAAAATGTTCGGTGTTACATAAAACTCTCTGTATGCATGCAAATACAAACTATCTAACTAAACTAACTATTAGTTTACGGGAGTTCAGGAGTCAAAATATTCTTAAAAGAGAGACCAATCTTTTAAAGATAAGTTTTAAAATCTAGGTTAATTAATTACACGATTGTAAGTTAACATTTTTGTTGATTTGGTAACTTTTTACATTTTTGTCGATTTGTCCTAATTTTTACAGTTCTGCAAGTTTTCTAAAATTTTATGATGTTTGTTGGCATTGACGATTTTATTTAAAATGGCAATAAATATTTATTATTTGTGATTTTTGTTAAATATTGATAAACAGAGATTTTTTCTTTTAAGTATACTTTCACATATTCCATATAAACGTTTGTAAAATTAATGAACATGTAATCAAAACTATACTTTTAAACTTTACTTTAAGTCAGTGTTTTATACGCATGGCGCATGAAGTAAAATTTCGAGTTTAGAAAAGCCTGAAAATTTGGTTTGGTCGCTCCGCGCTTCGCGCTATGCGACAAAACCAAATTTTAAGGCTTTTCTAAACTCGAAATTTTACTTCATGCTTAATCTGGGAGTAGAAAACACTCGTTTATTGCTTCAAATTGAACTATAAAAAAACAATTATTGCCTGAAAATTTACAATGTATATATCGAGGTGTGTATACTTAAATATTATTATTATTATTTTGTTTTATTGAATCGTCAATAATTATGTTATTACCTGTGACTCAATTATTTCTAAACACATTCTATTATCTGTTATATAATATCAATATTTATAAGATTATAGGAAGTATTTACGAATAATGAATTATTGATAACCAATTATGAAAACAACATTTAAAAGATCATAAAAATTATTTAAAAATAAAATATTAAAAAAACAGAACAATTATTGCATTACTAGTGATTTATCTCTCCCTTCTCTTTACTGCTATGTTCATACAATTAAAAATATCCTTTTTCAAAACGTTCGTTTTTATATCATTGATAATGTAATTTAGTAAAAAAAGATCATTAGTGATTTACCCTCTTTATTTGCAATCTTGTTCATGAGGGAATTTTTCTTTTAAGTATAAGTATTCAAAAAAACTCAATTCAAAGCTTTAAACGAGTGTTTTCCACTCCCAGGTTAAGCATGAAGTAAAATTTAGAGTTTAGAAAAGCCAGAAAATTTGGTTTGGTCGCGTAGCGCGAAGCGCGGAGCGACTAACCAAATTCTCAGGCTTTTCCAAACTCGAAATTTTACTTCATGCGCCACGCGTACAAAACCCCTATTTAAAGTTAAAATTCAATTAACAACAACATTTAATAGATTATAAAAATTATTTAAAAATAATTTTATTAAATTATTTATGACACTTTATTTACTTGAATTAGACATCGTGAAAATTTACATTGACAATGTCTTATTAACAAACACTTAGACACTATTTATTTTTTTTTTTTTGGTTTGGCTTATGCCTGGCCTTAGTTATATAACTATTAGCCAACATCAATGTTTATTTTAACTATCTTTCAGTTTGTAACTAATACTAGTATATAAATTTAACAGATATTTGGACGTCACAACACATTCGCACCACACCCAGGGTCACGACGAGAAATTATTTTTAAATAAAATCTCGCCGTGCACGGGAATCGAACCCGAATTGTGGCTCGACGAGCGATGCAGCCCGGCGACGTTACCGCTCGGCCACCACCTGCCCACTTAGACACTATTTAATGCATTTTTGAATTAGTAATACTAACGAACTTTTAAAATGAAAAACATTTATTTCCAATAAACATTTTATAATAAATGAAACATTAGCAGATATCTAATATTTATAAAGTTAGTTTTTAAACAATTTACGTACCTACAATATAATATTAATTTTATAAAAAGTGCCAACAAAACCAACAAACTTTTGTTTCCTCTTGGCACTTGTTTCATAAAATATATATTTTGTGTTTAAAAATAAAACAACATATTTTTTTGGATGAATTCTTTATTACATCGATCAACTACTTCTGAAACCTTGTAAGTCCGGATTGTGAAATTTGACAGGAGCATAAAATACGTATAACTTCATCATGGGCGATTTTTAACAAGTTTTTTGAGTAGATGTTTATACTAATATTGGTAAATTTTAGAAGGAATTTATTTTGAAAAATCGGGACCTACAAGGTTTTAGAAGTAGTTGATAGATATGTTAAAATAAAAAAATATTTATTTGGAATAGAAATTGAACACAGCTAGTTATTATTTAATTAATTCTTTATGAATAAGTCACTGTTGATAAACATTTATTATTCGGATTTTGTTTAAATTAATATTAGTTTTTAAATATTCGTCATGTGGCTTAGATTACTCAACAAATTATGAATTTTTACTTACAATATTTCAAAACAGTTTATTTAATATAATTGTTTCATTTTTGTTATTCTTTGAAAATGATGTAAAAATTAAAACTAGTCAGCATAACATTATTTTTTCTAATTCATCTAAAACAAACTACGTGTTTAATTTTTTACCAAATTGTTTAAACATATTTTACCAAATTTTAAGTGAGAAATTACTTCAAGAGCTATATTTTTGTCTGTTGGTACTTTTCTAATAAAGGTTATATTTAATGTATAAATATGTAAGTGTACGTAAAATAAAAACTCCCTGTAACCCATTAACGGCC
This sequence comes from Philonthus cognatus, assembly GCA_932526585.2. NCBI lineage: Eukaryota > Metazoa > Arthropoda > Insecta > Coleoptera > Staphylinidae > Philonthus > Philonthus cognatus. Next base: position 18,550,229 of record OW052244.1, on the reverse strand, counting down.
GAGCAATTATAGAGTCAATTCTTAAAGTTGATTTTAGGTAAAATTCTGCAATTCTTTTTTGTTTTCTATGAATGACTTATTGTATTACCTACTGTGATTTTTTCTTTTAAATAAACATCATGTATACGCTGTAAATGTTTAGGCAATCGTCGATTTTTTATAAAAACATGCAATATGAAGTTTAGAACCAGTGTTTCCACTCCCAGACTAAGCATGAAGTAAAATTTCGAGTTTAGAAAAGCCCCGCGTAGAAAATTTGTCGAGGGTCGCGCAGCGACCCGAGACAAATTTTCACGGGGCTTTTCTAAACTCGAAATTTTACTTCATGCGCCACGCGTATAAAACGCTGAAATATTCTGAAATTAGAAACATACTAACATTTTTTTTTTAATGAGTAATGATCGAAATATTTAAATAACAAAATATTTACATTTTTCTTCATACATTTTCAAGTCTGCTCAAATAGTTTAATATATCAAAGTGACTTATTTAGTAATTTAATTAAAAAAAATTAATAATGTGGCGTCTATGCATCAATGGGTTAATTAAATAATATTGCTGTCAGTTAAAATAATAGAATAATATTGGTTTCAGTTAAAATAATAAAATAATATTGGTTTCAGTTAAAATAATAAAATAATATTAGTTTTATTGAAATTTTTAAATTAATATTAGTTCAATTGAAATTAATAAAATAATATTAGTTTCACTGAAAATGGGCGTCCCGTTAATCATAGACTCCTGGGATTAAAATGTGATGATTTAACACAACTTATCTATATCTAACAGTTTAAGGTTAAGCTAGAATTGGTCTTTAAAGTTAAAAAAAAATATTATTAATTTTAATATAACAACTGAACGCTATATTTGATCCGACTGAAATTTATTATGGTTGATTATCATAATATAACACATCATTTTCAGTTATTATGCTCATCATTGATTGACAAGAAGTAAAACACAGTAGCACCATAACATAAACACTAAAATATGTTTTTATTGACGCACCTTGTAAAAATTGAACCTAAAAGAGTAGTTCAGCTGAAAGATTTTTGTCTTTCAATAATTTTTTATATCTTGCACGGTTTTGCCACAAAAATATAAAATATGAATATGGTATCCTCAAAATCCTAATAGATGCTCCGAATATAAATAATTAAAAACCATAATGAAGATAACAATTAATTCTTAAAAGACACTCGTTAATTAATGTTATACACAACTGACGTTTGTTAAACAATGGCGGCAGCAAAGAAAAAAAGACAGGTATTTTCAATCACCCGGAAAACTAGATTTTGTTTCTACTAAATAATAACGTATAATTTGTTTCCATTTTATTTTTTTATGGCAAAACCGTACAAGAAATCAAACATTATTAAAAGACAAAAAAGCTTCCGAATGAACGAGTCTTTCAAGTAGTATTTTTTATTTTTTATAAGGTGCGCCAATAAAAACATATTTTAGTTCTTATGTGGTAATACATTTTTTTAAACTTCTTGTCAATCAAAAGTGACCATAATAACTGAAATGAGGTGTTATATTATGATAATCAACTATAATAAACTTCAGTCGGATCGAATATAGAGTTCAATTGTTATAAATAAAATTAATATTTTTTTTTTAACTTTGAAGACTAATTCCGGTTAACCGTAAACTTTTGGATATAAATAAGTTGTACAAATTTGGTGAAGAAAAACATTTGTTTAATGCTTGTTGCGCTACATTTTTGATGGAACCGGATGTACAAATTTGGTGAAGAATAACACTTGTTTTGTTCCATGATTTAATTTTTGGTTTCCTGACATGTGTTTCGGTCTTTACAGATTATTATCAAAAGTTAAACTAATTTATAAATGATGAAGTGTATTTTATATATGGGATGGTTAATTGTTGTTCCTCATTTATATTTTGGTCTAACCTTTAATAATGATCTGTAAAGACCGAAACACGTGTCAAGAAACCAAAAATTAAATCATGGAACAAAACAAGTGTTTTTCTTCACCAAATTTGTACATCCGGTTCCATCAAGAGTGTAGCGCAACAAGCATTAACTATAATAAGTGGAAAATCATCATATTTTGATCCCAGGAGTCTATGGTTGAGACATTTTCCCACATTAACGGGACACCCTGTATATTCTTCTTATGGTTTTTTTGTCACTGTACAAAATTATTTAGAATGTTTAAAAATAATTTAATAAATATATGTTTTCTAGTGGTTCTTTTGTAATCAAATTTATATAAGAATAATTCAAATTCAAAACTATTTGAATTCGAGAAAATAAGCTTACGCTTCTTATACGCGTTTTCGTAATTTTATATATTATGTTCAAATTTATATATTTAGTGTAAAAAAATTGAACAACTTTGTTGAAATTAATATTATTTTATTAGTATTAGTTTTCATATATTTTTTTATCTGGTTTTGGTAACTACAAATTACCATATTTTAAAATAATTTAATAAATAATTAGGATAGTTAAGAATTACGGGAAGAGCTAGAGCTAATCTCAATAGCAGTTATTTATTTCCCTTTGCTTCACTTTATTTTAAAAATTAAAATAATTATTATTATATTTTTTGAAACACTACACAAACTACTCATAATTACTTGCAATATTTTAAATCAATTGAATAAATATTAAAGATATTCTTTTTCGAGTTATGTGGAGGGATAATGCTAAGCTCAGTAGTAGTTATTTCCTGTATCTTCACTTTTATTAAAATAAACAACTAAAATTACTGTTGTTAAATTTAAAATTTAATGAACCTCATTTTTCTGGTGGTATATTTCTTATAAAATATATATTTTGTGAATACTAATTGAGCACTTTTGTTGAAATTATTTTGTATATATTTATCTTGTGGCTAACACATACATTTAAGTAAATCACTGTAATTTTACGATAATTTTCTTATAATGTTTGTAAATTGTTGTAAAACATTCTATGCAAATCATCGTAAAATTACGATGATTTACATAGAATGTTTAATTTTTCCTGTTTTAATAAAAGTAATATTTTGTGTCTCTAAATTGAGCACGCTTGTTAAAATTGATATTATTTTATATTATTAATAACTATATGTTTTTGAGTTTACGTGAAGTGATTATTACACTAAAAAAGACTATTATTCCTTACTTCACTTTTTAAAGTGAAATAAGGAATAACAGTGTTTTTTAGTGTTATATTATTAAGTTGGTTTTCGAGTTATTCCTCACATTTTCTTAGAAAACTTTAAGAATTATACGAATTTATAAAAACAGGGAGATTTTCTATTAAGTATACACATCCCGCTGTGAATTTTACGACATTCTTTGGTTTTTTAAAGAGTTTAATTTGAAGACCCACTCCTGGATTAAGCATGAAGTAATATTTCGAATTACACAAGCGTGAAAATCGGAGCGTCCAAACCAAATTTTCTATAATTTTTATAAATTTTTGTAAATCATTCTATGTAAATCATTATAACATTACTATGATTTACGCAGAATGTATAATTGTACATTAGAAGTTTTTTTTCTGTTAGAACTATTCTAATAAAATTATTATTGTGTATCTAAAAATTGAGCACTGTTTTTGAAATTAAATTATTTTAAATTATGAATTTGGTTTTGCGAGTTATTCCTCACATATAGTTCGGAAGTTTTCAAGTCACTGAAACGCCTAATTTTCCATTTTCATACTAAGTAAACTTTGTATATTAGCCACTTCTTTAAAAATATAAGTTATAATAATTTATAAAGACAGGGAATTTGTATTTTAAGCGTACATATCACAATGTATATTTTAAAGAGTTCAATTTGAAGCTTAAAACGAGTGTTTTATATGTATTATCTTCATGTATATTTTGAAGAGTTTAATCTAAAGCTTAAAACGAGTATTCTCCTCTCCCAGGCTAAGCATGAAGTAAAATTTCGAGTTTAGAAAAGCCTGAAAATTTGGTTTGGTCGCATAGCGCGAAGCGCGGAGCGGCCAAACCAAAGTTTTAGGCTTTTCTAAACTCGAAATTTTACTTCATGCGCCACGCGTATAAAACACTGAAATATTGTTAAGCCCAATATATATACTACATACATTTAATTTCCTGTTAATACATTTTACAAATATTTATTTCGTCGAATCAAATTACGCGCTTTCAAAACTCGAGCGATTCGTTTTTTGATATGCAAACTTAAAAAAATCACTGTATGAACATACTGTATCAGAATTTATAAGAATGTTTTTACTAATTTTTTTAAATAATTTGTATCTTAAAGCTGGTAATCCATGAACGTTTAAATACTAGAGTCTATTTTCCTTCGATGGGTGTACAATTCGTTGTGGTAATTATAAATTCGACGAATTTGTTTTTGGATATTTAAACTTAAAAAGATCCCTGTATAAACATATTGTATCAGAATCCACAAGAATGTTTTGTTATTTTAATTTTTGTATTGGATGATTTCACATTTGTATTTTTTTTTTTAATAATTTGTATCTTAAAGTTAGTAATCCATAAAAGTTTAAATACTAAAGTCTATTTGTCTTCGATGGGTTTTCAATTCGTTGTGGTAATTATTGAATTTATAATATTTTCTATTTTGGGAAACTAATTAGTTTAGGAAAATTTTGTAAAATAAAAGGTCCTAAATATTATTATTTATTTATTACGTACACATCTGAATTACGTCTTGTTTTTCTATAACATAATTTTAGAATTATATGTGGTTTATATTGTATAATGCATCTTTTGTTCGAAAAACAAAGTTCATTATTATTATTTTTTAAGTTATCTTAAATTATTTACGGAATCTCCATTTTATATTATTTATATTATTTCTATTTCAAAGAAATATTATTAAAATACTATTATTAAATTTATAATTTATTAAATATATTTTTTCAGATAGTATATTTTTAATACGTGTATAAAAAATGAGCATATATGTTGAAACACAAGGAATAACTTTGTATTTCTTACTTCACTTTTATGAAAGTAAAGTAAGGACTAAAAAGTTTTTCATTGTGAGTAAATACTCCACATAACTCAATTAATTAAACACTTATTAATTCAAAATGATTTTATCTTGTGGTGGACGTTTGCACATTCTAAGTAAATCACTGTAGTTTTATAATTATTTTCTTAAAATGTGTATAAATTGTTGTAAAAAATTCTAAGTAAATCATTGTCGTTTTACGATGATTTTTTTAAAATGATTATAAATTGTTGTAAAACATTCTATGTAAATCTTCATAAAATTACGATGATTTGCACAGAATGTACAATTGTACAGTATATTGTAAGTATATTTTTCCTGTTAGAGCTTTTCTAATAAAATCAATATTTGTGTCTAAAAATTGAGCATTGTTTTTGAAATTATTATTATTAAATTAATTTTCGAGTTATTTTTCATATTTTGTTCGGACTTTTTCAAGTCGCCGAAACAGCAAATTTTTATTTTCGTTAAAATTATAAACTACGAGTATACTAATTTATAAATACAGGATATTTTTTTAAGTATACTAAGTTTTTAACTAGTGAACTTATGAAATTGCAATTTCTTTAAAATATGGATACATTTCCCATCTTTTATCTCGATGTTAATTTTTTAACATTCGTTGTTTTTCAAAATAGTTCAATTTGAAACTTAAACAGAGTGTTTTCCTCTCCCAGACTAAGCATGAAGTAAAATTTCGAGTTTAGAAAAGCCTGAAAATTTGATTTGGTCGCTCCGCGTAGCGGAGCGACCAAACCAAATTTTCAGGCTTTTCTAAACTCGAAATTTTACTACATGCGCTACGCGTATAAAATACTTAATTAATAAGTGCAATATATATATTCAACATATATTTAATTTCCTGTTCACAAATGTTATAAATATTAATTTCATCCAACCAAATTACGCGCTTTTAAAATTCGAGCAATTTGCTTTGGGTTAAGTATACTTAAAAGAAAAATTCCCTGTATAAATATACTGTATTAGAATCTATCAGAACGGTTTTTTATTAAAATTTTTCTATTGGCACTTTTCTTGTTTGTGTTTTATTTTTATTAATTTGTATCTAAAAAATCCATGATAGATTGAATACTAGAGTCTATTGGTGTAAAATTCGTTGTAGTAGTAGTTATTGAATTTTTAATATTTTCCATTTTTTCCCGGTAGAAACTAATTAGTTTAGGCACATTTTGTAAAATAAAAAAGGTCCTATATTTTGGAAATAATCCATAGAATCGCCGGCACAAACACTTTGAATCACATAGCACTTATTTCAGGCACTTATCACTAGACTTACCTGAAAATGTAAAAATCAAAGACGTGAACAGATTCAGCACCGGCACTGGAAAGTAGTTTAAGTAACACTGAAATTAACAAGAAACTAGTCCCAGTGAGTGTGTGTGTATGTGTGTTTCGGGATGGACGGATGGACGTGTAATAATGCAATTTTATGTGGGTACGCACTGAAGTCCAAGTCCACCGTTCGCGAATCGACTAAGACCAGACAGGCAACACATCGACCAGAAGTGAACTCATGCGGAGCTCTTGCCTCAAGTTTAAATACTCCTCAGAGCGGGGGAACGTCCCCAACATTGCTCTTCTCTTCTCTTCGCTTTGCTCCTCCTGCTCTCCTGCCTCTCGGCTTCGGTTTCGGCGCTTCGGCTTACCGGCTTACCCGCGCTTACGCCGATCGCCGCGTCAGCCGGAGTCGGAGCCGAAAGTCCGGGGACCGCGGTTCTGCCGCTCTCGTATTCCTCCGCCCCGGGGTAAAGAAGAAATCGCTAGGAATGCACACACATACACTAACACACGCACACTGTTATTACTCGTGTATACGCGCACTCGCTCCAACTTTATCTGGAGGGTTGCAGGGATTTCTGATTAACACTGCCATTCATAAAATCGATACCGCTGGATTCTGTGGTCCATTGTAATGATTGCGTTTCCGCACCTTTTACACCCTAGTCGACTATTACGCTATTATAGTGCGCGCTTTTGTTGTTCCAAGTGCACGTGCCTCTCTTCAGATTAGCTTAACTTTAATGAAGTACCATCTTTATCAAGTCTTAAAATGAGTTAATTTCAGTTCAGACATCCTTACATTTGAATCCCAACACAGAAAATATCAATTTCTAAGAGCTAGTTTGACAAATAAAGCATTAATGACCTTTCTTCGCACGTTTATTTGATATACCAAATGTACATACATTTCGGACACAAAGTGACCATTATTAATGGATTAACACTCAATCAATCAACATAATTCTAAGAGTTAGTTGTTCAAAAGTGGCCTTAACCAAGTTTGGCTTAAGCTCAGTTTAAATCACATTTACCATAATGTATCAATAATTGGTTGTTTCCATTTTTGTTACAAGTTTTTTTTTCTCTAAGCTTTAAACTTTATTTCTACAAATACATGTAAATACATACCGTGCGATCGCTTGAAACATGATTTAGAGTAGGCTTTGAGTTATAAATTAGATTGGCACTACTGACTATTAACACATAGTTTAGCATAACCTCAAATTTATTCCACCATTCAATTAGCAGTCTGGGCAACCGCACAAAAAATTCCGCCTACTCTAAATCATCATTTAAATGATTGCACGGTAGTAATATAGATTAAATTCAGAATATATTAATTTTTTTCATACACTGCAGGCCAAAAGTATGTATTCACGTTATGAATACACATAAGAAATGAGATATAGTAAAAATCACGAAACTTGAGCCCTAAATTCGCGAAGACAAACGTCACCATCAAACATTAATTTTAACAGGTGTGGAGAAAAACGACAGATATACCTTCGAATGTCTATTTTTTAGATCATGATTTAACTGACGTTGTACATTAAATGTTGACATTGGTAGTTGATACATTTGGTATGTTTGTATTTTGAAATAATAAAAACAAAATTATAACGAGCATGAAATGTAACAATTTGTAAAGTGTAAAAAAATGTGAATTATAAAAAAGGGTGAAAAACTCAATATTGTCGAAAATGTCAAAATTGTTGGAAATGTCGAAACGTGATAAAATGTAAAAAAAAAGTAATAATACTAGAATTCTCAATAAGTATGAAGAATTTTCAAGAATTGTGATTATTTTTCTATTAAATGGGCACTATATTTTTAACTTTACAATAATTCAGTGTTTTACACGCGTGGCGCATTAGCCCATTAAGCGCCATTGATTCATAAACATTATTTATTATTTGTTAATTAAATAATTAAATAAGTTAATTTGATTTATTATATTATTTGACCTGACTTAAATATATATGAAAAATAAAATGAAAATATATATATATTTTTTTAATTTTTAGATTATTACTCATTTGAAAAAAATGTCTATGTATTTCTAACTTCACAATATTTCAGTTTTTTATATGCGTGGCGCATGAAGTAAAATTTCGAGTTTAGAAAAGCCTGAAAATTTGGTTTGGCCAAACCATATTTTAAGGGTTTTCTAAACTCGAAATTTTACTTCATGCTTAGTCTGGGAGTGGAAACTCGTTCTAAACTTCATACTGCGTTTTTATACAAAATCGACGAATGCCTAATTATTTACAGCCTATTTTACCTAAACCAACTTTTAGAGTTAACTCTATAATTGTTCGGCCGTTAATGGGTTAAGTAAAATTTCGAGTTGAGAAAAGCCCGAAAAGTCCAAATCCAAATTCTTAGGGCTTTTCTCAACTCGAAATTTTACTTCATGCTTCATCTGGGAGTGAAAGACACACGCTCGTCAATTATCAATAACTTATTTTATCTATTTTAATTTTATACAAACAAGCAATATTAATTAAAGCCGTAAAATGACTTTTTTATTTTAATTTAATTTAATTTAATTTATTTATTTACGGAATCTCCAGTTTAGAATAGATTAATACATCTTAATATAAGAAATTGACTAAACAAAAACAAAATCTAAATATACCAAACAAAATTTAAACTTATAACCCTACAGAAATATTTTATTTCAAAATATATTGCATATTAATCCCAAATAGTTCAAAACGTAACAATATGAAACAAGCTCCTTCCCACCTTCAAGTTACAATAAATAGATTAATTAATCAAACACTCAACCTTCAATCGATCAATTAATTATACAACCAATAAATTAATATATATATATATATATATATATATATATATATATATATATATATATATATATATATATATAAATATAATATGAATATAAATATAAAATATATGACAAAACTTAATAAAAGGAACAGACCCAAACTCACACATTAAAAAAAATCGTTAAAACTCTTAAGAATTCATAAAAAGCATCGCGAATTTGAAATCTTGGAAATTCGCGGAATATAAAAATAAACGTAAATCGTCATTATTTTTAGAATTAACAAATATTTACTAAGTTCATAAAAACTGTCGAGCATTTGAAAGTTAACGAGAACACCTATATTTTGAAAATTAACAGAAATTTAAGAAATTCACGAAAACACCGTCGTTAGTTTAAAATTATTATCCTAGTTACAATTTCTTGGCCTACTTAGTCAATTTCGAATAATATTAATTTTGAGGTTAGTTAATATTGATTTAGAGACAAGTATTACAAGTTTGAAAAAAGTTGGAGTTTAAAATAATAAAAATAATATTACTTCCGGCAAAACTAGAAGTAGTATTTCTAGTTAACTATGCCAAAATTAAGCTATAATTAAATTATATATACATCTCAAAACTCAAATTTCTACCATTTATATTGCCTAAGTATACTTTTCTGGCCACCCGGTATACGTTGGAAAAAATTAGACAAAAAAAAGCGTCATAAACTGTAGAAAAAATAATTAAGAACTTATTTTCAAATCTGTTTTACTCGCTTATTTATTTTTACATTTTATGTTTGAAAATGGATTTATATTTACAAAACGAATTAAAAAACTTTGTAGGATGCTTTTTTTGATAAAATATTTTTTTTCCAACATTTTTTTTTTCGAAATGTTTAATAAATTTGAAAAAATAAATGACATAGATTTTGTGATGTGATCTAGAATATATACAGGGTGTCTACGCTAAGCCGTTCGTTAAAAGTTTATGGGGTTGCCGTTGCACTAAAAATTTGAAAAAAATCCTCGTCATACGGTTGAATCAGTTCTCCTCATGTGAAATATTTTCAACTTTATATCACTTCCGGTTTCACCAGAAGTAGTACCAAGTTTGTTATTTTAAATAGAACACCCTATATATTAGTAATTTTATGGATTCTTCGTTTAAATTGCAACATATTTTATTCGAACATATGTACACTTATCTATTATAGTTTTCAAGCAAAAAAAATATTTCTAAAATTTTGACCTCTAAAAGGCATCCTAAAATCTATCTGTAACTTCTCTTAAGTGTAAGATAAAAATATGATTTATATCTCTACTTGTACCTAGAAGATGCCTCTATGAGTGTATTAATTGGAAGCTGTCAATTTTGACAATAAGTGTTCTTAAAATGTCAATATCGAAGTGCCCTCTTCAATATCTCGTAATTCAATTTTTTTAAATGAAATGACCCATTTTTTATTACGTGGTACGATTGGGGAGAAGAAATCCTACAAAAAAGTATAAACAACTATACTCCTAAAGCAAGTGGTTTCCGAATTATTTCGAAGATTCCTTTTTCGTCGCACTTATGCAGCGAATAATGCGCGCATAAGTCGCAACTGAATTTTAGTAGGCAAGTAGTAATGCTTTTGTTTTGTCGCTTATGTAATGCGAAATGTCAAATAATAAAAACAATTAGTACAAAGTTATACAGAAATCAACAAAATGAATAAATACACCCATCAACAAATTATCAATTTATTCTTTATACATGGCAACTGCGATTGAATTGTTACTCGAACATGTAGAATATTTAATAAAACTTATCCACATTTGCCGCCGATGAATTAAACAAGATTTACAAGATTGAAATCAAATTTTGTTCAATTGGCAGTTGCCATGTATAAAGAATAAACTGATAATTTGTTGAATTGTGTAATTATTTATTTTGTTAATTTCTGTAAAACTTTGTACTAATTCTTTTTATTATTTAACAATTCGCAATACAATCGCGACAAAACAAAAGCATACTACTGGCCTACTAAAATTCAATTGCGACTTATGCGCGCATTATTCCCTGCATAAATGCGACGAAAAACGAATTTTCGAAATAATTAGAAAACTACTTGCTTTATGAGTATAGTTTTATAATACTTTTTTGTAGGAAATTTTCGGCCCAATCGTACCATGTGATAAAAATTGGGTCATTCCATTTAAAAAAAATGAATTATTAGATATAGAAAAGGGCACTTAGATATTGACATTTTAAGAACACTTATTGTGAACATTGACAGTTTCCAATTAATTCAATTATAGAGGCATCCTCTAGGTACAAGTAGAGATATTTTTATCTTATTCTTAAGAAAAGTTACAGACAGATTTCAAGATGCCTTTTAGAGGTCAGAATTTTAGAAATATTTTTTTTCTTGAAAACTAGAGTTAACTATAGATAAGTGTACATATGTTCGAATAAAATATGTTGCAATTTAAACGATAAAACCAAAAAATTACTAATAGATAGGGTGTTCCATTTAAAATAACAAACTTGCTGCTACTTCTGGTGGAACCGGAAGTGATATAAAGTTGAAAATATTTCACATGAAGAGAACTGATTCAACCATATGACAAAATTTGTTTTCAAATTTTTAGTGCAACGGCAACTTATGGGGTTTAGCGTAGACACCCTGTATACAGAGAGATTTATGTAACACCGAACATTTTCATAACGAGAATTTTTCTTTGAAGTATCATTTCGATGCTTGGTTTATTAACAGAATTTAATTTGAAGCTTTAAGCGAGGGTTTTCCACTCCCAGGCTAAGCATGAAGTAAAATTTCGAGTTTAGAAAAGCCTGAAAATTTGGTTTGGTCGCGTAGCGCGAAGCGCGGAGCGGCCAAACCAAATTTTCAGGCTTTTCTAAACTCGAAATTTTACTTCATGCGCCACCGGTACAAAACACTGACATATTACGAAGTTTAAAACACACCGCTAAACTTTACATTGAATCAGTGTTTTGTACCGGTGGCGCATGAAGTAAAATTTCGAGTTTAGAAAAGCCTGAAAATTTGGTTTGGCCGCTCCGCGCTTCGCGCTACGCGATCAAACCAAATTTTCAGGCTTTTCTAAACTCGAAATTTTACTTCATGCTTAGCCCGGGAGTGGAAAACACTCGCTTAAAGCTTCAAATTGGATTCTTTGAATAAACCGAGCATCAGAAAATGTGCAACGTATGCATATGGATACTGCAAAGAAAAATTCTCGTTATATAAATGTTCGGTGTTACATAATACTCTCTGTATATATAAAACCTTTATTTGGCATATTATTTTCAAACATCTTACAATAACTATCATAAACTAACCATAAACCATGAAATAATAATAGAACTCTTCAGCGACATACACACAATAAATAAAACTATAAACAATTCTTTAAGAAGCCGTTTCGCTTCTTCTAGCTACACCTCCCTGCTCTCATTCTCATCAATTCTCTAGAACCTGGGTCTCCAAACGCGGGCCACAAATACAATTCGACATAATAAAGTCGGCCAAGATCCGATTAATTTTATAAAATTATGAAAAACTTAAGGAACAATTGTTAGAATATTTCAAAATATGACATTTACAAAAAAAATTACAAACAATCGCGGGCCGGAATCATGCAAGTCGCGGGCCGGATTTGGCCCGCGGGCCGTAGTTTGGAGACCACTGCTCTAGAATATACATAGAAAATTTGAAAATGTCTAAAGCAACAGTAAAAAAGTTTATTTTAGAGCATCGGCAAAACCTCCTTAACGCAAATCCAAGAAGTTTGCGAAGACCGTACAAATTTTAAAAGTTAAAACAATCTAAGAATTTTACAAAAACCGCCAAAATTTAAAAATTGACTAAAACCTTATAAACTGCGAGGATTTCAATAAATTATTAAAAATATTGATTGTTTATTCTATTATTTAAGATTAATGAATTTTACAAATATTTATTTCATACGCTATCAAAATTCGAACAATTTTCTTTTGGCTCCGGAAGTTTCTTTTAAAATGTACTAGTTACATTATTTTTGTATTTATTTCAACGGATATTTTTTTAGAAAAAAATCGGTTGCATAAATTCACGTTTTTTTCTTTTGTGATTATTTCATTGATTGGGACGACGCAAATTTTGGATATTCCAGTGAAGAAGTTGTTCATTAATTGAGATCCTGGGTCTCCAAACTATCTTCTTCGCAGGCCACAAATACAATTCTACATAATAAAGTCGGCCAAGATCCGATTAATTTTATAAAATTATGCAAAAATTTAAGCAACAATTGTTACAATATTTCAAAATATGACATTTACAAAAAAAATTACAAACAATCGCGGGCCGGATTCATGCAAGTCGCGGGCTGGATTTGGCCCGCGGGCCGTAGTTTGGAGACCACTGATTTAGATGATACATCAGATACATCTAATTCAGAAAATTAATTGTAATTGTAATTCAATTCAAATTCAAATTTCCCGCTAAAAATATATCATGGACATGTGCATACTGTTGCTGATTTTTTTTCTTTTACGGTGTGTATGCAATTTTTTATTTTTACTAGTAAAAATATTGTTTCTGCTTTTACAGGGTCGCTTTTACATACAAAAAATTACCATTTTGAAAACACCCCCCCCCCTGGTTACGGCCTTGAAATGGAATAAAATCATAAAAATTGATCAAATCAACAATAATCGACGAAATTTGCAATTCACGATTTATATCGTGTCAATTAAAAAAATCTCTAAAGAGTATCACTGAAACATACGAAAATTGTGAATAATAAACATTTTTGAACATTTTATTCCCTAGGCATTTCATAAATATTTAAAGTATTGGCTAATCATTTTACGTAGAAACTCAATTTTGAAACAACCAATTTAAAATTAATTAAATTTAAAATTATTCATAGATTGAAGACATTACCAACTATCTGTGAAATTTTAATTCACCGCTTATTCTAATAATTACTGGTCCAAAGTTCTCAACAATATGGATGAAAGATATTTCTTCGGAAGACATTTCGTACATGCGATAAAGACATTTAAGGAATTTACAATAATCAAAGTAGAAATTTCTTGTAGATCGAGGAAAGGGATTTGCGAACATCTGGAATGTTGAGTAGAAATCCTTGGAGGTTGAAGAAAGCAATGTCTTCGAAGATCCAGGAATTTCGAATTTCTCGATGTCTAAAACACGTATTTTTGAAGATGCAGAAAATTAAAAATTATAAGAAGATTGAAGACATTGCCAACCAACAAGGAAATTTTAATTTCTTCTAGAACCAAACATCTTAAAAAATTTAGAAATTTAAAATCCTCGAAGATAGAAAACTAAATAACAAATCTTCAATTATAATCTACTTTGACAATATTGATAATATACAGAGAGCTTTATGTAACACCGAACATTTTCATAACGAGAATTTTTCTTTGAAGTATCTATACGCATACGTTGCACATTTTCTGATGCTCGGTTTATTAAAAGAATTCAATTTAAAGCTTTAAGCGAGGGTTTTCCACTCCCAGGCTAAGCATGAAGTAAAATTTCGAGTTTAGTAAAGCCTGAAAATTTGGTTTGGTCGCGTAACGGAAGCGCGGAGCGGCCAAACCAAATTTTCAGGATTTTCTTAACTCGAAATTTTACTTCATGCGCCACCGGTACAAAACACTGACATATTACGAAGTTTAAACACCGCTAAACTTTACATTGAATCAGTGTTTTGTACCGGTGGCGCATGAAGTAAAATTTCGAGTTTAGAAATGCCTGAAAATTTGGTTTGGCCGCTTCGCGCTACGCGACCAATCCAAATTTTCAGGCTTTTCTAAACTCGAAATTTTACTTCATGCTTAGCCTGGGAGTGGAAAACACTCGCTTAAAGCTTTAAATTGAATTCTTTTAATAAACCGAGCATCAGAAAATGTGCAACGTATGCGTATGGATACTTCAAAGAAAAATTCTCGTTATGAAAATGTTCGGTGTTACATAAAACTCTCTATATATTATCAATATTGTCAAAGTAGATTAAAATTGAAGATTTGTTATTTAGGTTACGATCTTCGAGGATTTTAAATTTCTATATTTTTGAAGATTTTGGTTCTACAAGAAATTAAAATTTCCTTCTTGGTTGGCAATGTCTTCAATCTTCTTATAATTTTTAATTTTCTGCATCTTCAAAAATACGTGTTTTAGACATCGAGAAATTCGAAATTCCTGGATCTTCGAAGACATTGCTTTCTTCAACCTCCAAGGATTTCTACTCAACTTTCCAGGTGTTCGCAAATCCCTTTCCTCGATCTACAAGAAATTCTACTTTGATTATTGTAAATTCCTTAAATGTCTTTATTGCATCTACGAAATGTCTTCCGAAGAAATATCTTTCATCCATATTGTTGAGAACTTTGGACCAGTAATTATTAGAATAAGCGGTGAATTAAAATTTCCCAGATAGTTGGTAATGTCTTCAATCTATGAATAATTTTAAATTTAATTAATTTTAAATTGGTTCTTTCAAAATTGAGTTTCTACGTAAAATGATTAGCCAATTCTTTAAATATTTATAAAATGCCTACGGAATGTCAATTGATTTAGCAATTGCCAAAAAGTTAAATCATTAGTCAATTCTTTGAGTTTTTATGAAATAAAATCCTGGATGCGCCACTGAAGTAAATATTGTACAGGGTGGTGCATTGTGGAGGTGCCACATATGAAAAACTTTTTTATTTGAAGAGATATTGCAAAACTGTTTTCGCGAGCCAGGGTCACTTTTTTGTGTTTTAATCAATAGTGAAAAGAATAATTTTAAATTTAATTAATTTTAAATTGGTTGTTTCAAAATTGAGTTTTTACGTAAAATGTTTAGCCAATTTTTTAAATATTTATGAAATGCCTAGGGGATGTCAATTGATTTAGCAATCGCCAAAAAGTAAAATCTTTAGTCAATTCTTTGAGTCATTATGAAATAAAATCCTGGATGCGCCACTGAAGTAAATATTGTACAGGGTGGTGCATTTTGGAGGTGCCACATTTTTATTTGAAGAGATATTGCAAAACTGTTTTTGCGAGCCTGAGTCACTTTTTTGTGTTTTAATCAATGGTGAAAAGAATAATTTTAAATTTAATTAATTTTCAATTGGTTGTTTCAAAATTGAGTTTTTACGTAAAATGATTAGCCAATTATTTAAATATTTATGAAATGCCTAGGAAATGTCAATTGATTTAGCAATCGTCAAAAAGTAAAATCTTTGAGTTTTTATGAAATAAAATCCTGGATGCGCCACTGAAGTAAATATTGTACAGGGTGGTGCATTTTGGAGGTGCCACTTTTTTATTTGAAGAGATATTGCAAAACTGTTTTCGCGAGCCAGAGTCACGTTTTTGTGTTTTAATCAATGGTGAAAAGAAAATTGATCTGTCTCTAACCGTTTCCCGTATATAACCGGAAGTTGGTAAAATGCCCTTTTTATGAAGTTACTGTAACTTATTTGTTTTGAAAGTTATAACCAAACTGTAAACACTTTTTTATGGCAACTTTTTACGCCCATTAAAATGACGTACGTGTTTTGTTTCAAGGACGTTTCGTTTTGTTTTCCTTTACCAAATTCACTTTTTTCAACGATGTGCCACTTGTGTATCTTTGTGAAAAAAATATTTTTTGTTATGTACGACAAGCAAAGTAACAGTTTATGTCAATCGGGAGAGGTTATTTATAAAACAAAATATGCCACATCGATAATACTCATATTTTTAAACAAATTGCAAGCATTACCTAGTAACGAAATTGTTTACTAGTCGTCATGGCAACTTTGTCAATGACTTTTTTTGACAAAAGTAGGCATGTGGTAAATCATTGAAATCAGGGTTAACCCATTAGGCGCCATTGATGCATACACGCAACATTATTAATTTTTTGTTAATTAAATTACGAAATAAGTTCATTTGATATATTATATTATTAGAGCTGGCTTAAAAAAGTATGAAGTAAAATGTAAATATTTTTTTATTTAAATTGTTCGATCATTACTCATTAAAAAAAAAAAATTCAGTGTATTTCAAGCATCACAATATTTCAGTGTTTTACACGCGTGGTGCATCACGTAAAATTTCGAGTTTAGAAAAGCCTGAAAATTTGGTTTGGCCGTTTGGCCGAATTGACGAATGCCTGAAAATTTAGAGCATAAATTATGTATATTTAATGGAAAAATATACAGTATGTAAATAAAATAAGTCATTTATAGAAATCTTAAAAAGAAGAGCACAATTTCAGATAAAATCTACTTTTAGAGTTAATTCTATAATTGTTCGGCGGTTAATGGGTTAAAAATGCTGTTTAATGATGTGCATATCTCCATATGCGCCCATAAGAAAAATGTGATTTTGATATAAAAAAAAAACAGAAATGAAACGTCCGTGATATAAAACAGGTACGTCATTTTAATGGGCGCAAAAAGTTGCCATAAGAAAGTTTTTACAGTTTGGTTATAACTTTAAAACCAACTGAGTTACAGTAACTTCATAAAACCTAACTTCTTAAATTGTATCGTGCTGCTAGGGCGCATAGCAAATATGCTATATCTACTGCTTATACAGATTACATTAACACAATGTCAAACAACATTACGTCGAATCCAGAGCAGTTCTGGAATTTTATTAATTCTAAAAAACGTACTACACGAATTCCAGGAGTTATGCACATCATTACAATGTTGAACTAAACTCACCTCTTGCTATTGTAAACGCATTTGCCGATTTTTTTCAAAGTGTCTATGTTACGAGCTCACCTGCCAATTTATCCTCAGAAACCTATAATAACTATTAATCTATTAACATAACTTCAATTAATTCTGACGATATTCATAGTGAAATCAAACATATAGGTAATACCATGTCCTGCGGCATGGATGGTATCCCCACTTTTTTAATCAAAGATTGTGCTTTTATTTTAATTAAACCCCTTGAAAGAATTTTTAATCTAATACTTAAGTCCACCATTTTTCCCTCAATCTGGAAGAATTCGAGAATATGTCCCGTACTTAAATCTGGCGATTCCAAGGAAATCAGCAACTACAGACCTATTACCTTGTTATCAAACTTTGCTAAGGTTTCTGAGATAATAATTTGTAATTATATATACCCGAAAGTCAGAAACTATATTTTAAGTTATCAGCATGGGCTCATGGAAAGCAGGTCAACAATGACTAATTTATGTTGCTTCAATGAGTATGTGTGCAGCAAACTCGATGGTAAAGGTCAGGTCAACTGTATATATACAGACTTTGCGAAGGCCTTCGGTACTTTTGCAAAAACTTAATAATTACGACTTCCATATCAATCTAATTAAGTTATTTAACTCATACTTATGTGATCGTCCACTTAATGTTTGGGTTAATGGATATAAATCAAAGACATTTTTGGCTTGCTCTGGTGTACCCCAAGGCTCAAACCTTGGCTCACTACTCCTTCTTCTTTTTATAAATGACTTAAGCTTCATTTTAGATTGTAAACATTTATTATTTGCCAATGATCTTAAATTGTTTTTAACTATCTATGACTCTTCATCTTCTTCGCAATTACAAAATATGCTTGACATACTTTGTACATGGTGCCAAACTAATAACGTTTATCTTAATGTAGTCAAATGCATAGTTGTGACTTATTCGCGTAAAAGAAATCCGATCATATATACATATACCGTTGATAATTTGTCAAATGAAAGGCTCTATGTATTTAAAGATCTAGGGATAACCTATGATTCGCTTTTTACGTTTAAACATCATTACAGCGCTATTATCTCAGAAGCTAACGGAGCTCTTGGATTCATCATACGTAATACTAGATCATTTAATAATATTAATTGTTTATAAACGTTGTATAACTCATATGTGAGATCGATTTTTGAATATGGCTCAATTATTTGGAATCCAATTTATATTTTATCTATTCAATCGGTCGAGAATATTCAGCTTAAGTTTTATCATGTCCTGCGGCATGGATGGTATCCCCACTTTTTTAATCAAAGATTGTGCTTTTGTTTTAATTGAACCCCTTGAAAGAATTTTTAATCTAATACTTAAGTCCACCATTTTTCCCTCAATCTAGAAAAATTCGAGAATATGTCCCGTACTTAAATCTGGCGATTCCAAGGAAATTAGCAACTACAGACCTATTACCTTGTTGTCCAACTTTGCTAAGGTTTTTGAGATAATAATTTGTAATTGTATATACCCGAAAGTCAGAAACTATATTTCAAGTTATCAGCTTGGGTTCATGGAAAGCAGGTCAACAATGACTAATTTATGTTGCTTCAATGAGTATGTGTGCAGCAAACTCGATGGTAAAGGTCAGGTCGACTATATATATACAGACTTTGCGAAGGCCTTCGACCGTGTTTATCATGCTGTACTTTTGCAAAAACTTAATAATTACGACTTCCATATCAATTTAATTAAGTTATTTAACTCATACTTATGTGATCCTCCACTTAATCTTTGGGTTGATGGATTTAAATCAAAGACATTTTTGGCTTGCTCTGGTGTACCCCAAGGCTCAAACCTTGGCCCACTACTCTTCCTTCTTTTTATAAATGACTTTAGATTGTAAACATTTATTATTTGCCGATGATCTTAAATTGTTTTCAACTATCTATGACTCTTCATCTTCTTCGCAATTACAAAATATGCTTGACATACTTTGTACATGGTGCCAAACTAATAACCTTCATCTTAATGTAGCCAAATGCAAAGTTGTGACTTATTCGCGTAAAAGAAATCCGATCATATATACATATACCGTTGATAATCAGTCAAATGAAAGGCTCTATGTATTTAAAGATCTAGGAATAACCTATGATTCGCTTTTTACGTTTAAACATCATTTCAGCGCTATTATCGCAGAACATTTGCCACTCATTGTGATATTTTTCACTTGGACTTACGTGAATTCAAGAACATAATTTCTGGTACTTGATATTAATAACAACAAACGGCTGCATAGACTAACTATTGTTATTTCTTTGTCATTTTGTCATTATTTTATTATTATAATATCTAAATATTTAATTTATTTTGTTTAAATAGAACATGATCTTGTATCACGTGATCTTTATTTTTGTAATTTTATTTTGTTTTGTTTATATATATATTATTTTAAGAATTTTGACTTTTGTAATATTACTCTGTAATATGTCCTGTTGGGTAATAAATATAATTATTATTATTATTATTAAAAACGACATTTTATCAACTTCCGGTTATAGAGAGGAAATGGTTAGAGATAGATCAATTTTCTTTTCATCATTAAGTAAAACACAAAAAACTGAGTCTGGCTCGCAAAAACGATATTTCAATATCTCTTTAAATAATAAAGATTTCCATATGTGGCACCTTTAAAATGCACCACCCTGTACATGATTTTATTTCAAATATACTTTAATAATTGAGTACATTTTCACTATAATATTTTATGGCTCATTTGCACCTCGACTGATTTACTATAATCATCCACTGTTCATTGATTAAATCTCTGATTAATCTAATAAGCGCCATTGATGTATATACGCAACATTATTATTTTTTTGTTAAATAAATTACTAAATAAGTTCATTTAATAAACTGTATTATTTAACTTAAGTTAAGAATGTGTGAAGATAAATTAAATTATTTTGTTATTTCAATATTTCTATTATTACTTATTTAGAAAAATATTTTTAGTGTATATCTAATTTTACAATATTTCAGTGTTTTATACGCGTGGCGCATAAAGTAAAATTTCGAGTTTAGAAAAGTCTGAAAGTTTGGTTTGGCCGCACCGCTTCGCTGAGCGACCAAAACAAACTTTCAGGCTTTTCTAAACTCGAAATTTTACTTTATGCTTAGTCTGGGAGTGGAAACACTCGTTTAAAACTTCAAATTGAACGGTTATATAAAATCATCAAAAGCTTGGAAATTTTAGGCATATACCGGGTGTGGCACTTAAGACGCCTCGGACCATAGCTCCTTTACGATAAAAGCTATCGAAAAAAATCTAAGAGCAAAGTGGTGCATAATTACCGTCGCTATGTTTCAAAAATATTTTTAATCATCAGTGGCGTGCCGTACTCCAGTGGCGTACCAAACTTATGTTTTTTTTAAATGGAATGCCCTATTTTTTATTGCAGATTTGGAAAGTGCCCGAAGAGTACTTCTTTTTTTATCTAACATGTTATACCCTTTACTTTAGCGGTTTCGCTGTTATAACCCCTTCTTTCAAAATTGCGCCCCATTTTTGAGATTGTTTTGTAGAGAAACTAATTGACGCCGGCGCCTAAATTTTGAATTGAGGTACAGGTTAAGACCTCGTATACCTTCACATAATTTTTTTTCGGGTAATTTATGGAAAAAAAATAATTTTTGATTGAACTTCGCATGTTGTCATTTTTTTTCAAACATTTCAAATGGCACCCCCCTAAAAAAATTACGGCTTTGTACAGCCAAAACTCTAAATTTTTCATTGGTACAAAAAAAATTACACATTGCATAACAAAATTTCGGAGAAAAAAGGAATTTCATCGCAAATGTCGGGCAACGTTTTCCGTTCCCAAGAGTGCCATGAGAAAACAAAAACACAAATACGGTCAACATAATAGTATGTACCTATTTATTCAACATGATATGAAAAATGCAGATAAAGAAAATTTAACAACTTAAACTATATGTTCGAAATGACGACCTTCCTGCTGGAGGCATAACCGCAACTTCGACTCAGGCTCTAGACACTGCCCTAAGGACTTCTGGTGATATACCGCGGAAAGCCGCGCGGATTCTCTCCCTCATATCCTCGACAGTAGTTAGTACCGTCCTGTAAACCTCGTCTTTGATATGGCCCCAAAAGAAGAAGTCAAGGGGAGTGAGGTCTGGTGATCTTGGCGGCCACCTCACAGGACCCCCACGACCAATCCAGGAGTGCGGAAACGTTTCATCGAGAAATTCCCGAACGACACGGCTATTATGTGCAGGAGCTCCATCGTGCTGGAAAACTATCTGTCGTAGAGCGGCTAGAGGGACATTTTCCAAGAGATCATCCAAGTCGTCGCGAAGGAACCTTAAATAACTGTTGCCGTTCAGGTGCCCCTCGATGAAATAAGGACCCAAAAGGTGTTCTCCAAGTATGCCTCCCCAAACATTCAGCGACCATTTTTGCTGGTGGTTTATCATTCGCATGGCGTGTGGGTTTTCATCGCCGTAATAATGCTAGTTGTGGCGATTGACATGCCCATTTCTATGGAACGTCGCTTCATCAGAAAATAATACGCGCATAAGAAATTATTCCTCCTGCTCAATTTTGTTGATAGCCCACAAGCAGAAATCTTGTCTCGCATGAAAATATTGAGGTTGCAATTCTGGGTGCAGTTGAATCTTAAATGGACGGAATTTGTACTTTTGGAGAACACGATGTACGGATCGCGTTGAAATATCGTGATTCCTACTAATATCACGGATACTGGTATGAGGATCTTCAATAACTGCCTCCAGAACCTGCAGTTCATTATTTTCCGTAAAAACTGTCTTCTTTCTAACTCTCCTTGGCCGTTTCACACTTCCCGTAGTAGTAAATCTCTCCAACACTTTTTGAAACGCACGTTCATTTGGATGTGCCCTGTGCGGATATCTCGCAGCGTACACTCGTGACACCAAAAAACAATTCTTGTTACATTCTCCAAGAATAAATATCATGTCAACCATTTCCTCTTGAGTTCAGAACATTTTTAGAACGTTTATCAAAAATGACTTATGGCTGCTACTGGCGTCTAATAATTTACTTTGACAATTACCAATCTTTTGTTTTCTCATGGAACTCTTGGGAACGGAAAACGTTTCCCGACATTTGCGATGAAATTCCTTTTTTCTCCGAAATTTTGTTATGCAATGTGTAATTTTTTTGTACCAATGAAAAATTTAGAGTTTTAGCTGTACAACGCCGTAATTTTTTTAGGGGGGTGCCATTTGAAATTTTCGTAAAAAATGACAACATGCGAAGTTCAATCAAAAATTATTTTTTTTCCATAAATTATCCGAAATAAAATTATGTGAAGGTATACGAGGTCTTAACCTGTACCTCAATTCAAAATTTAGGCGCTGGCGTCAATTAGTTTCTCTACAAAACAATCTCAAAAATGGGGCACAATTTTGAAAGAAGGGGTTATAACAGCGAAACCGCTAAAGTGAAGGGTATAACATGTTAGATAAAAAAATAAGTACTCTTCGAGCACTTTCCAAATCTGCAATAAAAAAATAGGGCATTCCATTTAAAAAAACATAAGTTTGGTACGCCACTGGAGTACGGCACGCCATTGATGATTAGAAATAGTTTTGAAACATAGCGACGATAATTATGCACCACTTTGCTCTTAGATTTTTTTCGATAGCTTTTATCTTAAGGAGCTATGGTCCGAGGCGTCTTAAGTGCCACACCCGGTATATTAAGTATATTCAAAACAAAAATGTCCAGTATGTAATACGATAACTCATTCATAGAAATCATAAAAAAGGTGCAGAATTTTACCTAAAATTAACTTTTAGAGTTAATTATGATTGCTCGGTCGTTAATGGGTTGAGTCAAAATTCTAGAATATAGAAATGTTATAAATTCGTAGGATATCCTAAACGTGCTATTTCATCAATATACAATTGTGTAAACGGTTTGTCAATAAAACTGTTTTTATGAAGTACTAATCACTGATTAAAGTTAATCGAGTTGGGTGGAAATGGACATAAATGTGATTTCGTGCTTTCATTCGAGGGACTATTTTTTAACAATGTACCGTTATTAATATATTATGTTTTTTTTTTTAATAGAGCATTTATCTAGGAGAAATGCGTTGCCGCGTGGGCAGGTCCAGGGACAAAGCTCAGAAATGCTTGATACTACAAATATAAACTAAATGAATTGAATGCTGAACGCCAGTGTTCTAAATAACAGCATTGTTACACTTATCAATTCTCATGAAAACTGAGAGTAAGTTTAATTACCTACACGTATGAATAATTTATCGCATACTTAATATTTAAAAAAATATTGCTTTGCTGGTCAATTACGAACCATTTCCTAGTTAAGTAATTCAGTAAAATCTGCATTCTCAATCTGCATTGTTTCAGCTATTTATCTAAAATACAAACGACAATATTTTCCTCGTGAAGATTTTCAATTTAATTTTTTTAATGGGTTTCTTGAGTGGATTAAGACTGTTTAAAACCAGAGTGGGACAGTATTTGAGTACTTTTGTATTTTGAGTAAAATACTTGATTACAAAATTTACTCAAAATACAAATACAAATGAAAACTAATGTACTTGAGTATTAACCCATTAAGCGCCATTAATGCATACACGCAACATTATTAATTTTTGGTTATTAAATTACTAAATAAATTAATTTGATATATTATATTATTTGACCTGACTTAAAAATGTATGAAGAAAAATGTAAATATTTTGTTATTTAAATATTTCGATTGTTACTCATTTAAAAAAAATAATGTGAATGTATTTCTAACTTCACAATATTTCAGCATTTTATGCGCGTGGCGCATGAAGTAAAATTTCGAGTTTAGAAAAGCCTGAAAATTTGGTTTGGCCGCTCCGCTTCGCGGAGCGAACAAACCAAATTTTCAGGCTTTTCTAAACTCGAAATTTTACTTCATGCTTAGTCTGGGAGTGGAATCACTCGTTCTAAACTTCATACTGCACGTTTTTATATGAAATCGGCGAATGCCTGAAATTTTGCAGCATAACACTATGTGTATTTAAAAGAAAAATTTACAGTATTTAATACAATAAGTCATTCACAGTTATCATAAAAAGAAGTGCAGAATTTTACCTAAACTCAACTTTTAGAGTTATCTCTATAAGTGCTCGGCCGTTAATGGGTTAATGTATTTTGAGTACAAGTTATGAATAACTATTTTGAGTATTATACAGAGTAAACTTGCTTACATAGAATTAAATTTGTTGGATAGATGAAATAAATATATTCTCGTTTAAGTGGTCGAAATTGAGACAATTTCTCAAAGGTAATTTTACATCAATCATTTTAAATGAATATTGAATTTTTTTTTCAAATGTAACATTTTACGTCAAAAATTGTAATTCAAGATTATTACAAATTAACGAAAAGAAAAGCATGAATCAAGTCAATATTGAAAATATTGACACAACGTGCCAGTATTGACTTAAATTATTTTGTTCGTTTTATTAACCCATTAGTGCCGAGCAATTACAAAGTTAACTCTAAAAATGGATTTTAGGTAAAATTCTGCACTTCTTTATATACTTTCTACGAATGACTTATTGTATTACATTCTGTGAATTTTTGTTTTGAATATAAATAACGTATACGCTGGAAATGTAAGGCATTCGTCGATTTTGTATAAAATCGTGCAATAGGAAGTTTAGAATGTGTATTTCCACTTCCAGACTAAGCATGAAGTAAAATTTCGAGTTTAGAAAAGCCCCGCGTAGAAAATTTGTCGAAGGTCGCGCAGCGACCCGAGACAAATTTTTACGGGGCTAATATTATATATAAAATTAACTTATTTTGTAATTTAATTAACATAAAATTAAAAATATTGCGTATACAGAGAGTTTTATGTAACACCGAACATTTTCATCCAATACAATTAGAAACCTTTGATTTTGAAGTTATGTGTAAATTGGGTTGCCTATTTGACCATTACAAATTGTAGCTAATCAATCGCAATTATTGCCTCAACTAGTAGATACAGGGAGTTTTTCTTTCAAGTATACATGTCCCAATTACAGCGTATATGCCTGCCGTAAATCTTTAGATAACCCTTTGTTTTTTACTTTCCCCCGTATGTAATACAATTGTTTTCGTGAAAATTTTCGAATCAAAAATTTTAGCGGAAATATCCGTTTTGAGGTCCCCTGAGTCGAATAAGACCATTTTTGAAAAATGTCTGTCTGTCTGTGTGTGAGTTTGTGTGCGCTGTACCGCAAAAACCGCTAAAGATATCGGGATGAAACTTGAAAGTTAAGCTTTTTGTCACAATCGGAAGAACTGAAAAGCTTTTGGTGAAAATCGGAAAACCGGAAGTGGTACTTTACTCGTAGCGTTTTTCAGTTTTTTCAGATTTTTTCAATAAATGTTCATCAAACAAAAAATTCTTTCAAATAAAAGTTGTAGATAATAACAAAATGAAGATGTATTGTTCATTTACTTTTTGTCATAGTACTCTTAGTTTATGCGATATTTCAAAAGTTGTGTGTTTTATCTAGTTATTGGTGTGTGACAGTGTATGTGTCGATACAATTGAAAAATGTTTTAAATAAAAGTTGTAGAAAATAAAAAACTAAAGATTTTTTGTATCTTCACTTTTTGTCATAGCACTCTTAGTTTTTGAGATAATTAATAAATAATGTTCTTTTATCTAGTTATTGGTTTGTCTCAGTGTATGTGTTGATACAATTGAGAAATGTTTCAAATAAAAGATGTAGTTATCAAAAAGTTGAAGACATTTTGAAAATAATAATGCTACAAATATTTTAAAAGTGATTTAATACGCAATTTACGGGGAAAAGTACTATGATGGACACATCACCATTTTTTTAAATAAGTTCAATTTGAAATGAGTGTGTTCCACTCCCAGACTAAGCATGAAGTAAAATTTCGAGTTTAGAAAAGCCTGAAAATTTGGTTTGGTCGCGTAGCGCGAAGCGCGGAGCGGCCAAACCAAATTTTCAGGCTTTTCTAAACTCGAAATTTTACTTCATGCGCCACCGGTACAAAACACTGACATATTACGAAGTTTAAAACACACAGCTAAACTTTTCAGTGCATCAGTGTACCAGTGGCGCATGAAGTAAAATTTCGAGTTTAGAAAAGCCTGAAAATTTGGTTTGGCCGCTCCGCGCTTCGCGCTACGCGACCGAACCAAATTTTCAGGCTTTTCTAAACTCGAAATTTTACTTCATGCTTAGCCAGGGAGTGGAAAACACTCGTTGAAAGTTCAAACTAAATTCTTTTAATAAACCGAGCATCAGCAAATGTACAACGTATGTTTAAGTATACCTAAAAGAAAAATTCTTGTTTTAAGCATGTTCGGTGTTACATAATACTTTCTGTATATGCATCAATAGTACATAATGGATCAAATTGGAATTGCAATGTTTTACGTTAAATTTCACTTTTGACATATAGTGTCAAAATTGACTTGATTTGCCTTTTTCGTTTCGTTTATTTGTAATAAATAAATCAATAAATAGTTTATTTATGGGAGGTCCCCATTTTCAAATAAAATACATCATGTAGTAAACTTAAAAACTAGTTAGAACTAAAAATTATAAAACTAATAACTATTCTAAGTCATAATTAATGCAAGGAAAAACAATTATTAATAACATAATATGTATATAAACATAAAAATATAAAACATGAAAAGTAGTCCGTTTTGATTCCAGTTAAAAATAAATATGATACTTTTGTATTACCAAAATAATCTTATAAAACAAACTAAAACAAACCGGAACATTAAAAAAAGGAAAAAAACAACTATATCTTAACAATATCTATTCTAATTCTAAGTACTTGTTTAATAACGTTTTAAACACATATTTATTAGAACTGAACAAATCAAACCAGCCATTTCTGTTTAAGGAGTTGGCAAGTCTCAACAAACGACTCATCGAGTTATTGTAAGAATAATTTGTTAAGTGAGTTTTAATGAAAAAAGGTCTTTGTTTATTAAAATTGTGGAATAATTTGATAATTAGATGTTTATTTCAGCCAATAGCGATGGACACACGATAGACGAATTAATTAATCCGTGTAGAAAGCAGAGATCAGCGACTTGTCAACGAAATGCGAGTGGTTTCAGATTAATAAGTTCCATAACATTATCATAAGACCCTTGAACATGGCGATGTCCTAATTTGAATTCCATATTCCTTAAAAATTTCTTTTGAATAGATTCCAAACGGTTCATATCGCCTACCAAATAGGGAGACCAGACAGTACAGGCATATTCCATGTTGCTTCTAACAAGTGTACAATATAATAGTTTGAGGCACCCGGCGTTTAAATCTTTTGAGATATGCCAAACAAAGCCCCATTTTCTGGAAGCTTTGGTACATACCGAGTGAATGTGGTCTTTAAGTGACAACTTGATATCTAATAATATCCCTAGATCTTTCACCTGCTCCGCGCGTTCCAACTCGATTAAATTAATGAAATAAGGCACATTTAAACTATTTTTATTTTTGGTGAAAGAAATTGTAGAACATTTTTCAGTATTTAGAGTTAACTTATTAATCCTGCACCACTCACAAATATTATTTAAATCATTTTGTAATAATTTACAATCGTCTATGTTCTTTACGATCTGATAGACCTTCATATCATCAGCGTACAGTAGGCAGATGCCAAAGTTGATGACATCAATTATGTCATCGATAAAAATTGTAAATAATATTGGTCCAATATGTGAACCTTGGGGTACACCCGAGGTAGCTATTATTGGATCCGATATGAAATTATTAATTCTAACTTTCAATGTCCGAGAACATAGAAAGGAATCAAGCCATTTGACAACATTTCTGTTGTAACCTAATTTATTTATTTTTTCTATCAGAATAGCTTGATTGACTTTGTCAAATGCTTTAGAAAAGTCCGTGTAAATAGCATCATCTGGAGATTTATTTTCTAAAGCATTTGACAGAAACGTTTTAAAATCCATCAAATTCGTCGTCGTCGATTTTCCACTCCGAAATCCGTGTTGGTTATCAGAAATAGCTGATTTTGATATCCAAGCTAGTTAATCGCTAATTACCGAATCCAGAAGTTTGGGAATAACCGATTGTATGCTAATACCGCGATAGTTAGTTACATCATCGCGAGCACCATTTTTGAAAATAGGAGTGATGAAACATTCTTTCCAAATTTTAGGAAAATACCCTGTGCTTAATGACTGTTTAAACAATAAATGTATAGGTTTCCATAATAAATATAAGCAGTTTAGTAATATTGTAGATGGTACACCATCAGGTCCGTCTGTAAACGAGTCGTGCAAATTAGTGATGTGTGTGATATACGTGAATTGCAACATTTGACGTAAAATGTCACTTGTGACATAAGGTGTCAATATTAACTTGATTCATTATAATCTTTTTGTTAATTTATATAATCCTGGATTGCAATTTTTGACGTAAAACGGCAATATTAATTTAAACTGCATTGATGTAAATTGCCTTTGAAAGATTGTCGTTTTCACAATTTTGACCGTGTGTGTTTTATTTTCCTTGTCCTTACGGTTAGGGTAGAATGCAGTCACTTATGTTAGGTTATGTTAGATGACTGTCATCTAACTTTAACGAAAGATATAAAATTTCTGGCAATTGAAAAAGTTGGTAAATTATATAGGGATTGTAAATTTAACCATCCCCTTCCCACTGATGTGAAAGAATATATTAATTTAAATTTAATAAATGTAATCCTATCTAAACAGAAGTTTCGCACTCAAAATCTGTATTCATAACTTGTACTCAAATTACATTAATACTCAAGTACTTTTGTATTTATTTAATTTGAGTACATTTGTACTTGATTACAATTTTACTCAATATTTTGAGTAAATTTGTAATCAAGTACATTTGTAATCAGATACTTTTATACTTTTTATTGAAAATACAAACGAACTCGAATACTGCCCCACTCTAATTAAAACAAATGTATGTCTGTCAGAGCTGGGCAGGATTCGAATCATTCAGGATTCGAATCCTGGATTCGAATCCTTTTAGAGGATTCAAAAGAGGCATTCGAATACTTTAGTTCAACTGGATTCGTGATCCGGATTCGTTACATTATTTTAAGAGGATTCGTATTCGAATCCAAATGTGGGTGATTCGAATCCTTATAAAATGATTCGAATATTTATAAAAGGATTCGAATATTTATAAAAGGATTCGAATATTTATAAAATTATTCGAATAATTAGAAAAGGATTTGAATCGTCAAAAATAATTCGAATTAATTGTGAGGATTAACATGAAAAATGTGTTTATTCTCCAACCTCACGAATATGACACTAAATTATCAAGTTATTTAGAACAAAAAATGGCGCATTTATGGATAGAGTACAAATATATTCAATGACATTAGAAGCGTAACACCAAGAAGGAATGATTTTTTGAATTCATATTTTAGCAACACAGTGACTATATTTAAAGCATCCATTGATAACAATTTCAACCTTGTGCCTTTTATATTTATTGTGAAAAAAAAATTTAACTTTTTCTTTTTTGATAAAACTATTTATATGAGCTGTTTAGTACAGATGTTTTTAGTTTTCGTGTTTCCATTGAGTGTGTTAAGCTTAAATAAAATGCCTCGAGTCCGAAGACGTCCACAATATCACTATTTGAGCGATTTTGACCGGGGTCGAGTTGTTGCTTATCGAGATGTCGGTATGTCCTATCGCGAAATTGCCCGCCGTATTGATTCCACTGCAGCAACTGTATTACGTGTGTATCAGGTATGGACAGAAGAAGGTAGAGGAGCAAGAAGAAGACCAATTGGTCAACCAAGGCGTACCACAAAACGTCAAGATCGGCGCTTAAGACAAATAGCCCTGCGAGACCATTTCGCTACTACGCGTCGAATCGGTGATCAATGGATTGGAGAAGAAGGTAGGCCCGTTAGCATGCGAACCTTATATCGCCGCATTCAATCCTTTGGGCTTCTTTCGTACCGTCCAAGATTAGTGCTTCCTTTAACAGCGAGACACTGTCGCTAAAGGTTGGACTGGTGCAGAGAACGGCAGCATTAGGAGGCAGAATGGCACGATGTCGTATTCAGCGATGAATCACGATTTTGTCTAGGCACGCATGATGGCCGTAGAAGGGTACGACGCTACCGTGGAGAACGACCTGATCTTAGGTTTGCTATTGAGAGGCATGTACACAGGACTGCTGGAGTAATGGTTTGGGGTGCTATTGCTTATGGTAGTCGATCACCTCTTGTATTCAGTCGAGGCAGTATGACAGCTGCGCGTTATGTTGAAGACGTCATACGACCGACTTTGTTGCCTTATTTAGATGGCCGCCCAGACGTACTTTTTCAACAAGATAACGCACGTCCCCATATTGCTCGTCGAACTATGAACTTTCTTAATGAAGCTGGTGTTAATGTTTTGGCGTGGCCGCCCCGTTCGCCGGATTTAAATCCCATTGAACATGTGTGGGATATCATGGGAAGAAGAATATTCTCTTTGCACCATCCTCCACAGACTCTAGCCCAGTTGATCGATGAAATTCAAGTTGATTGGAACGAGATGCCTCAAGAAGACATCGACCATCTCATTTTGTCGATGTCCAGACGTCTACAGGAGTGTATACAGCAAAGGAGTCGCCAAACACATTATTAATTTTTTTTAGATTGTTTTTTAATAAAATTTCTTGAAAATGTAATCATTTTATTCTTGATGTAAGACTACCATACTGGCAAAAAATCAAGTTAAAATAATAACTCCTTCTGGGTGTTACGCTTCTAATGTCATTGAGTATATATACGTAAAACGTCCTATTAAAAAAAAAGAAACGCCAGGACAACTGATAGGCTGGTGAATATAAGCTGTTCATTGTGATCCAATATGAATGAAACTATATTATGGGCACATGATTTCATCTAGTACTCTGCTTTTAATAAATGTCAAATAATTACAATTTATGATATTTATAAGTAAAATGGCACAAGTCACGTATGTTGATAGTGAATTGCCTTCTACACCACCAAATATTATAGAATCAGCGAATAGTGCCACATTAGACCTGCTTCCTACCTAATCAAAAGAGGTGTACCAGAATTCCTATAGGCGATTTATGGAATGGAGAGAACTTCAAAATGTGTCGTCTTTTTCGGGAAATGTGTTGATTGCATATCTTTACAATTTATCTACCAAAATGAAACTATCTACTTTATGGGGACACTATTCCATGTTATAGGCAACTATTAATGTGAAAAATGGTATTGATATAAAAAAGTATCCCAAACTTATACCATTTTTAAAGAGGAAGACAGATGGAAATCAACCCAAAAAATCAAAAATTTGACGAAAGAAGAGATTAATAAATTTCTTTTTGAAGCGCTCGATAATAAATATTTAATGATTAAGGTAAGAATGTTTAATAATGTAATAATTATATCTTAGTTTATTCAGTGTGTTTGTATTTTCAGATTTTGCTTATTTTTGGCATAGCAGGAGCACTCCGGCGCGATAAAATGTCGAAAATTAACATAGCAGATATCGACGATTTAGGGTCTGCATTATTAATACGGATTCCAAACACAAAAACGAAGAAACCGAAATCATTTACAGTCACTGGTGACATATATTTATGCATTTATAGAAAATATATCGCTCTCCGCCCCTCTAATATGAAGGAAACTCGTTTTTTTTTTATTAAATACCAAAATGGTAAATGCCATAGACAGGTTGTAGGGGTTCATAAATTGGCGTCGATTGCGCAAGAAGTTGGTACCTTTTTAAATTTGCCGGATTTAAAAACCTACATAGGCCACTGCTTGCGACGCACTTCAGCCACTCTGTTGGTTAACGCAGGTGCCGATTTACTGCCTTACAAAGACATGGAGGTTGGCAGTCCAGTACTGTGGCCGAGGGCTATATAAACGATTCAATTTCGAACAAATTGGAAACTGCAAACAAAATTTTTGACTTGAATTCACCTAGCACCACAGCTGTTGCCAGCACTTCCTTTCTTTCGAACATAACTGAAAGCAGAACTGAATTGGAGCAAATGAACTTGAAAGTTGCAAGTTCAGGTGCTCCAATTCAGTTCCGAAATTGTTCGAATTGGTCAAATTGTAATATAACAATCCATGGTAATAGTTCAAAATAATTAAATATGTAAATGCTTATAATTGTTTCTCAAACTTTATTTAATAGTGAATACATGTCTTATACTTATACTAACTTTTTTTGGAAAAAAAAAGTTTTTAGTTTTTTAATAATTCAAAGCTTGGAGAAAAAATAGTATGTTCAATTCGTACACAGGCTAGCCTGGCCTAGCAAGATCGCCGGCCTCCGCTGACGCGTCGGCCGGCAATTTCTTCCTTGTCTCGAAAACTACCATTTTTTGTACTAATTAAACAAATAACTTTTGTGTATTTTTAAATTTCTCGTTAAATCAGTGTTTTATGCGCGTGGCGCATGAAGTAAAATTTCGAGTTTAGAAAAGCCCAGAAAATTTGTCGAGGGTCGCTGCGCGACCCTCGACAAATTTTCACGGGGCTTTTCTAAACTCGAAATTTTACTTCATGCTTAGTCTGGGAGTGGAAACACTCGTTCGAAACTTCAAACTGAATGCTTTGATAAGAACATTAAATTACTGAAAATGTTCTTAAAGATAATAATCTAGTTTTCAAAATTTTGTTTAATATTATTTAAAGTAAAACTGACATGGTGACCACAATCTGATATGTTAAAATTTCCGACATTTTGTTAAATTGTTTTCATTGTTTTTGTTAATATTTAAGTTAATTTTATAAATTTAATAAAATCATATGGCTTTTTTGATAGTGTTTTGGTCAATTTAAATATAATTTCATGACTTTTCTCTGACTTTCCCGGTTTTAATGGTATTCAGTGATTTTTTTATTTATGTAGTTTTCAGGCATTCGTCGATTTTATAATAGAGTTCAATTTGAAGTTTTGAACGAGTGTTTCCACTCCCAGGTTAAGCATGAAGTAAAATTTCGAGTTTAGAAAAGCCCCGTGAAAATTTGTCGAGGGTCGCGCAGCGACCCGAGGCAAATTTTCGGGCTTTTCTAAACTCGAAATTTTACTTCATGCGCCACGCGTACAAACCACTGACTTGAAGTGAAGTTTAGAAACACACAAATACATATTAAATCAGAGTAAGAGCGAATCAGAAATTTAGTCTGTTATTAACGACGTTCAGTGTTAATAATAAATAATTAGGTTTTGAATATTTTTGTTAAAACAACTAGTAACGATATTTAAATATTAATAATTACAAAAGAATCAAATTTATTCTCAAAGGATTTGTATTCGTGATTCGAAGAAACAGGATTCGAATCTTTGATTCGAATCATATTTATCTCTTACGAATCCTTTGTTCGAGTATTCGTGATTCGAATCATATTAGGTGATTCGGATTCGTGATTCGAATCCTTTTTACGAGGATTCGTCCCAGCTCTGATGTCTGTGAAGTCGAAAAATTATATTTGCTTATTTCCAAAAAAAAAAAATAACAAGAACTTTAAAAGAAAAATGAACATTTGTTTATCAGTGTAGTTGAAAAATTACATTTAACTATAAGTAAAAAAAATCATTGAAGTTTAAATGAAAAACATTTTGAATAATATTTGCACAGGGTGTTTTAACGAAGACGAAACGTTTTATCGGTCTCTTATTAATTAAGAGACCTATAAAACGTTTCGTCTTCGTTAAATTATAATTAATAATCTTAAGGGAAATTTAAATCATTGAAACGGTGCAATTATCGACGATAACTGCAACGTGTACGATAACTTATCGTACACGTATTCATTTTATTGTACCAAGTTTTGCTCCATTCAGACAATAGCAAACAATTGTAAACAACATATTTACGGTTTTCCTTACTGGTTTACTGATCGTAACGTAATAGGTCAATATCTTAAAGTTTAATGATGTAATAAAAAAGCGTTTCAAATAAAAGTTTTAGAATTAATTTAATGAGACCCTATAAACACTGAGTACGTAATGATTCAATGTTATAAGCTTTATATATACGGGCAGTGTGTAAAATTATAATTTTAGTTTTGAAAACCACATTTTATGCATATGCAATAGTTAAAAAGTTATGATATTTGTACCATTTCCTCATTTCTATCTGTATACTTGCTGCATCGTGAGAAAAGGTGAAAAAGATAAAAAGTAAATGTTCTTGAAGAAATTAGATTTTAGATTTAATGTTTTAAGCGTTCTAAAACGCAATACATGCAGGGAATTTTTCTTTTAAGATTACAAACACATAAGCTGTACATTTTACGACATTAGTTGTTTTTATGAGAGTTTAATATGAAGCTTAAAACGAGTGTGTTCCACTCCCAGACTAAGCATGAAGTATTATTTTGAGTGTAGAAAAATTTGGTTTGGCTGCTCCGCTTCGCGAAGCGACCACACTAAATTTTCTGGCTTTTCTAAACTCGAAATTTTACTTCATGCTTAGTCTGGGAATGGAAAACACTCTGAACACACTGAACTCTTAAAAAAACAACGAATATCTGAAGATTTGTAGCAGGAAAAAAATCTTAGAATTCGGCCCGCCCTAATATATATCCCAATTACAGGGTATTAATTTCGATATATATTAGGGCTGGCCGAATTCTAAGTTTTTTTTCTAATTCTACGTTCGATTCTAAGAAAAAAGTCTATGGGACCATATGTCTACGGTAAATTTCAACCCGCAATAATTTTAATTGAAGATTTTACTGCAGCCGGTTGTAATATTTATGTGGATTTCAGTTCTGATTCATAATATTTCCTATTTTTATTTAAATGTTAGGGTTCATGGGGGTTTTGAGTGTGACGAATACAATGTTGATATTTATTTTTGTCTTAGGCATCCGCAAGATGTCAAATTTAGTTTAAAACTTAGAAACCTCAATTCCTTCTACATAAAATCTCGCAGAATGATGAAAATCATGAAGAATCTAAATTAGATATTGTACTAAATAAGTTGGTTAAAATTGGCATTCTTAGACTTATTAGTACATACAAATTGATGATTCAATGATCTTTAATGTTGATTACTTTCGTAAGTTTTAGTTAACTTTCTAAATTTGAATCACAGAAACATGAATTGTAATGTATCGTATGTTCAATAAAAAAAAACCTCTAGAGGGCCATGAAATATATTCTAGGTTGGTAACTCTGGGATTATATATTATAATTATTATGTCTGACGTTTTACCTAACCCTAATTTAAAAAAGATTAAATCATGGCACTCTAGAGGTTTTTTTTTATTAAACATACGATATTATTGTTATAGAACAAGTATGTTTAAGAACTTCATTAGTAATCAGTGTTTATACGCGTGGCGCATGAAGTAAAATTTCGAGTTTAGAAAAGCCCCGTGAAAATTTGTCTCGGGTCGCTGCGCGACCCTCGACAAATTTTCTACGCGGGGCTTTTCTAAACTCGAAATTTTACTTCATGATTAGTCTGGGAGTGGAAACACTCGTTGGAAACTGTAAATTGGACGCTTTTATAAAATTGACGTATGCCTGTAAAATTATAGCGTATACGTTATGTATAAAAAATAGAAAAATCTCCAGAATGTAATATAAAAAGTTTTTATTGTTGATTAATTTCGTCAGTTTTATTTAACTTTCCAAATTTGAATCACCGAAAAACATGAATTGATATGTATCATATGTTCAATAAAAAAAACAACCTCTAGAGTGCCATGGAAAATATTAACTCTGAGATTATATATTATAATTATTATGTCTGACGTTTTACCTAACCTTAATTTAGAAAAGATTAAATCATGGGACTCTAGAGGTTATTTTTTAATTAATCATACGATATTATTGTTATAGATGAAGTATGTTTAAGAACTTCATTAGTAATTAGTGTTTATACGCGTGGCGCATGAAATAAAATTTCGAGTTTAGAAAAGCCCCGTGAAAACTTGTCTCGGGTCTACGCGGGGCTTTTCTAAACTCGAAATTTTACTTCATGCTTAGTCTAGGAGTGGAAACACTCGTTGGAAACTTTAAATTGGATGCTTTTATAAAAATCAACTTTTAGAATTAACTCTATAATTGCTCAGCCAATAATGAGTTAATTTAAAGTTAGGCACTTTATAGAAAACCGAAAAATTGGATGTAAAATCACTTTAAATACATATTTGTTTTTATGAACTAAAATGACTTACATGGTTTAATTATTATGATTTTGTAGAAAATAAATTTAAAAAAAGCAGTCTGTGTTGTCTACCATAGAAAATATAAATATAATATATATAATAAATATATATTCATATAAAGATGCCAAAAAAACGAGCTTTTTCTACATTTCTAGCTCAATTTGTAGAGCAGTAATCCTAATCTAAAAACTTAGCAATTTGCGATTGTGGCCCCGTTTTCTGAAATAAATGCATATATCTTCAAACCGGCTCGATATCTAATCCTAAAATTTGATATTGTTCTTTGTCTATGTAATGGCAATAAGAAATCTGAGATGATAGAGTAGAAGGCTGTGTTGATTTGACATTGAATTACCCCTCAATAACATGACATTACACAAGTGATAAATAACTAAAATAGAAACGATAAGAATTACAATATTTAAATTTTAATTTAAAACGAAAAGAAATACAATATTTAAACGTGTATCAGAGTAATCGCTTCTACAATAAATCAAACGTTTTGAACTTATTTTGTGTAAAAAATAATTTTTATTTCTTGAACAATTCTTAAAATTGAAAGTAATTTTGATAACATATCGAAAACTCCAATGGTTTTTCCGAACTTCTTTCCTTTGAAAACCTATAACTACAATTTCAAGCAAGATATTTTAGTTTTCTGCACTATAATTTAAGTCTTAAATATACTGACGTCGTGATAAAATATTACCGAGATTTTTACCTAATTTTGATACCCTATGATTTTTGAAACATTATTTCTGTCCAAAATCCAATATTTTTTATTGAATTCTTTACTTTGCAATTAGAAGATTTTTACTTTTCTGTATAGCAATATGAACAACAGTCTTATCTCAATAAATTCTTAACATTTGTACTTATTTTAACAATATGTGATATTTTTAATTAAATTTTACCCTAAAAGTCAATTCAGTTTATAAAAATATCCATTTAAAGTGATTTTACATCAAATATTTCGGATTTCTATAAAATGGGAAACTTTAAACTAACTCATTACTGGCCGAGCAGTTATAGAGTTGACTAGAATAGTTGATGTTAGGAAAAATTCTACTCAGTCCATGATTTTTATGAATGACTTATTATATTCAGCTCTTAGTTATATAGTATATCTCAATGTTTAATGTGCGCTAGATTTACTATTATTACTAATATTATTATTATATCCATGACAATTTTGTATGTACAAGTTATATTATTTGTAACTCTGTCATTGTAAGTAAGGATTCTATCATTTTATCCAGATATATTTCATATTGAAGATTTTTCTATTAAATGTACATAAAGCTGCAAACTTTTGTCCGCCATTTTTAAGGAAAAAGTTTATATAAATGTTTCTAATACTGCTGCTAATTATTAATGATCTTAGCAACATATTTAAAAACTGTAAATATTTGTTTTTTTGCAAACGATCTTAAACTATACAAACGTATTGTCTGTCAGGAAGATCAGATTGTAATGCAACATAGTGTTAACACATTGATTGCTTAGTGTAAACAATTTAGGGCGGGGTGATTTGTGAGACTTTTTTTTTCAAAAAGTGAGTCTAATTTTTTCTGATTCTACGTTTAATTCTAAAAACAAACAGTCCATGAGATCAAAGGCCTACGGTGATATTCGAGCCAAAACAATTTTATTTGAAGATTTTATTGCAGCTCTTCTTCGTTTCTATAAGATTTTCGTAATAATTAAAATAATTTATTAATATATTTGAAATGTTTGTATGAACTTACTCCTTAATACTGATCAAAATATACAGAGAAATTTATGTAACAACGAACATTGTCATAACGAGAATTTTTCTTTGAAGTATCCATATGCATACGTTGCACATTTTCCGATGCTCGGTTTATTAAAAGAATTCAATTTGAAGCTTTAAGCGAGTGTTTTCCACTCCCAGGCTAAGCATGAAGTAAAATTTCGAGTTTAGAAAAGCCTGAAAATTTGGTTTGGTCGCGTAGCGCGAAGCGCGGAGCGGCCAAACCAAATTTTCAGGCTTTTCTAAACTCGAAATTTTACTTTATGCGATACCGGTACAAAACACTGACATATTACGAAGTTTAAAACACATCGCTAAACTTAACATTAAATCAGTGTTTTGTACCGGTGGCGCATGAAGTAAAATTTCGAGTTTAGAAAAGCCTGAAAATTTTATTTGGCCGCTCCGCGCTACTCGACCAAACCAAATATTGAGACTTTTCTAAACTCGAAATTTTACTTCATGCTTAGCCTGGGAGTGGAAAACACTCGCTTAAAGCTTTAAGTTGTATTCATTTAATAAGCCGAGCATCGGAAAATGTACAACGTATGCATATGGATACTTCAAAGAAAAATTCTCGTTATGAAAATGTTCGATGTTGCATAAAACTCTCTATATGTCAACATCTGTATTTATTTAGAAAAGTTTGCAGCGCCTCCTTGCGGGATGCCTAAGGCAAAAATAAACATCAAAATCGAATTCTCTATACCCAAAAACCCAACATATAAATAAAAATAGAAAATATTTCAAATCAGAACTGAAAGACAAATAAATATTACAGCCAGTAGCAGGAAAATCTTCAATTAATGCGGCTTCAAATTCACCGTAGACCCATAGCCCTATGGACTTTTTTTCTAAGAAATGAACGTAGAATTAGAAAAAAATGAGACTCGCTCTTTGAAAATAAATCGATCCACCCTAATATATATACAGGGTGCCCGTATTTCAACAGATTGTATGAGGATCTCAGTTATTTGAAAAGATAAAGAGTCGGTTAAATTGGGGCAAAGTTGCGTATTTTTGGGCCTGACAATAATCTAAAAACAATTTTGAAATATCTTTTTTTTGTTTTCGAGATATCACAAAAACCTGATTTTTTGAAAAATCGTTTTTATCTTTTTATTCAATAACTACTGAATCTGCACAAGTAGAACATTAACAATATACAGGCATTTTTTAATGAGGAATTTAGTAGCATATTTTTGTTTAAGATAACTACAACATTTAACCGGGGACCATAGCTAACTTTTGTTATTCTTTTGAACGCCATTTTAGATTTTCATATTTTTTTAAAGAATGTGTGTTTCTAAACTCAGTGATGTATCACACTCATAATTTATTATCGATTTGATGTTTAAAATTATAATATTTTCTTTTTTGCAAAGAGTGCCTTGGAAACAAACAACGACGTCATATCTGTTAATCAACAAAATCTTGACAGCAGTCAATATTTTGTAATAATAATAATAATAATAAGTATCGATTATCACATAAAAGTTGCACAAACTAAATTATTACTATTTTTATTATTATTCCAAAACAAAAAAAGAAAATCTTGCATTTTTTCGCTATTGATCACCATCACATCTAAGTGTTATATATTTTTAACTTTACTGTAAATTAGCGTGGCGCATGAAGTAAAATTTCGAGTTTAGAAAAGCCTCGTGAAAATTTGTAAACTCGAAATTTTACTTCATGCTTAGTCTGGGAGTGGAGGACATTCGTTAGTTTGGAATACATCACAACTGTTAAAATATGTATCGTCGGATGCCCGATTTCAGGGGTGATATGTAAGTATGTAAGCAATTTATGAGTCCTAGGAGTTGTCAAATAAGTGAGTTACTCAACTGTTTCCAAGGCACTCTATACAAAAAACAAAAGATTAAATATTTACATATAAAATGTACAATAAACTATAAGTGTGGTACATCATATTCTTCAAAAAAAAAATATTCTTCCAAAAAATATGTAAATTCAAAATGGCGCCCATTAGAAAAACAAAAGTTCGCTATGGTCCCTGGGTAAATGTTATAGTTATCTTAAAATAAAATATGTTACTAGATTTATCGTTAAAACGTGCCTGTATAATGTTAAAGTTGTAAATGTCTGGATTCAATAGTTTTTTAATAAAAAAAATAAAAAAGAAATTTCAAAAAATTCGTTTTTTGACAATATCTCAAAAATGAAAGAAGATATTTTAAATTTGTTGTTAGGTTATTATTGGGCTTAAAATTACGCAACTTTGCCCTAATTTAACCGACTCTCTATCTCTTAAAGTAACCTAGATCCCATGCATTCTGTTAAAATGCGGACACCCTGTATTGAAAATAAAAAACTCCTGTATGTAAAATTTATACTGAGGAAATATTTAACTTTAGACCATCATATTAATATGTTAGTAATAGTTTACTTACCTAAATTTACTCCAGTGATAATAAATCCAGGTACAGAATCACTATTTTACTAAGTAAGCTTCATATTTTATTGTAGCCTAGTTCTAAAAGTTTAATTGCATAAAATATTATACAAATAACTTTAGTAATTATTCATTAAATTTGATTCCTATAATTTAGCAACAAATCCTAATCTGAGATTTATAAGAATAATAGTAATTAATGATAAAAATAAAGTTTTCATATTACTAAGTTTTAACAATATTTATATATATTATATAAAAAAATAATGAAGTATCTAAATTTAAATTAAAAATAGTTGACTAAAGAAAAAGTTCTTTTTTAAATATACCAAATACCTTATAATATTTATATTGTTTAAGTGAATATTAAATAAACTAGAAAGAAACAAATATCGTCATGCTGAGTTGGATATAGATATTTTCAAATATATCAAATACCATATAATATTTATATTGTTGAACGAAATATTAAATAAACTAGAAATTACAAAATATCATTCTGATATATATATACCCAATAGAATTTTTTTGTAAATATACCAACAACCTCATAATATTTATATTGTTGAACTAGAAATTAAATAAACTAGAAATTAAAAAATATCAGCTTGAGCTGGATATAGACATCCAAATCATCTCTTTTAGACACAGATACATAGAAAAACTATAATTTACAGACTCTGTGACTTCATATACATTAGTATAACAGTATTTAGTAGTTAATAGTTAAAAAACATATTTTGTTTGGGTGTTGCTTGAGCTAGGGGTATTCAAGTCACGCTGTGCTTGTTAATATTAATTGAATAGTAAAATCCTAAACATATGTACCTAAAGCACTTAATATCTATAAAATCAGAATAATATAAGTGCAATATACAATATAATTCAACAAATTATTGATTAGTTTATTGATTAATCGATAGAGTTAGCAATTTGAATGTAAACAATATTAGCAGAGGAAGAAATAATTCATTGATTAATTAATTTAATAGAGTCAGCTATTTGAATATAAACAATATTAGCAGAGGAAGAAATAATTCATTGATTAATCGATAGAGTTGGCAATTTGAATATAAAAAATATTTGCAGAAATAGAAATAATTCATTGATTAATTTATTGATTATTCGATAAAAAATATCAGCAGAGGATTCTAATTCCAATTCATTGATTAATTGAACATAGTTACAAATCTAGGCTATTAAAAGTGTAAGCAAAAAAAAAACAAATCCATTAATTAAGTAGTCAATAACTATAGCGAGTTCCATTTAATTAGGGAAGAAATTAGCAATTTAAATATAAA
Source organism: Philonthus cognatus (assembly GCA_932526585.2). Lineage (NCBI taxonomy): Eukaryota > Metazoa > Arthropoda > Insecta > Coleoptera > Staphylinidae > Philonthus > Philonthus cognatus. Next base: position 18,507,733 of record OW052244.1, on the reverse strand, counting down.
AAATATCAGCAGAGGATTCTAATTCCAATTCATTGATTAATCGAACATAGTTACAAATCTAGGCTATTAAAAGTGTTAGCAAAAAAAAACAAATTCATTAATTGAGTAGTTAATAACTATAGCGAGTTCCATTTAATTAGGGAAGAAATTAGAACATAGTATTGCTCATAACACCAAAAGTCCAATGATGTGACTTGTTTAACTTATCAAAGGTGAATTACGATTTTAAAATGCCATTCTTTTTAAATTAACCAGTTAATTATAATATATAAAATTATAATTAAGTAAATTAATATATAAATTTTCTTCCAAAATGCAAACATTAAAAAAAAAATTAAAAAGACAACTTAAGACAATAAATACCCATTGAAACTACTTCTCGTGCAAATATATCTCCGGATATTAAATTATACTATGAAATATTTAAAATCTTATTTGATTTGTTACAACGCTCTATCATAGTATATATAACATTTAGGTCAAATTCTCTTCAAACCAACTAACAAATAAAAATATTAAATGAAAGGAGAAATTAAATGAAATTAGAAATTAAAGGACTTGGATTAAAAATAATGTCTAAGGTCACTTAATTGGTTGCACAGATAAACTTCACAGAGATATACATTTGTTTGAATTAACATGTATAACGAAGTAGAAGCCTCCACCGTTCATAATTTGTTTGAATTTCTTTTTAAACTCTATGAGTGTTTTTATCCATACATGTGTAAACTATGAAAATTATGGGATAAGAAACAGTGCTGGAAAACTGAACTTAAATTCTTTATAGTTTGTGAAATAAAGCACAGTGTTTAATTTTTACCCAGTTGTTCAAATGTTATATTGATAGAATTTTGATGAAAACCTAATTAGTTTCAGCATATCGAAATCTATATTGATATTAAATCTAATTATTTTAGAGTGTATTCATATTAATGTAAACGTAAATTTACTTCCATATGCTAGTTTTCTATAGTCAATAAAAATCTAAGAGAAATTAACCATATTTCGTATTAGTATTACGTTTTTTCCTTTTCTTTACAGAATAACCACAAACTAAATATAAAAACCTAGTTATCACACATTGTTCTCACTATAAAATAACCTTTTTTTAAAAAAACCACGTGTTAACTGGAGAAATAAACGGCACTGACTAAAGAGCGGAAAAGTGTTTCACTTTTACGCCGTAATTACCGCGCATAACTGCAGCGAAATTTGGCAAGTTCCCAAGGTTCCGAAAATGCAATTAACAAGACAGTAAACATAATTACACACGCATGCAGTAATCCAATTAATCAATGATATTAATTACTTACGCGTGTGATAAATCAATTTCAATTAGCCGCTCCGTGATAATTTTAATTAGCCGGCCAGAGATGATTTCAACGTTAGGTCGAGCGAGTAACCCGCGCGTTTTAATCACTGTTTTTTTTTTCAAACGTAAAAACAAACAAAAAATGCGTGTGTTGTGTTTATTAGAGGCGCGGACGTCGGCGTCTGTGGAGCGTCTCGACGCTGGAGCAGCGGGAGATGGAATCACCGCCCTATGGGGTGGCGCGCGCCGACGACCTACCCTTACGGTGAGTCTGGCCCCCGAATATTTTTCCCTCCGCGTTTTGCATATTCACTTTCCCGGCGAAAATGACGATTTCCTCTTTGTGATTGCCCGAATGTTTTCACGCTCGCTTCGACCCGGAGTTGTTTTTATTGTGTAAGGGTAACCGAATGTAATGAAAAAACTGCGTTTTTTTTGGTTAGTGTAATGCCTGGGTCATACGAGGAATGATTTATTAATTTAATTTTTGTTAAAAAAATTATCGGTCTATTGGTTTATTGCTAAATATGTTAAGTCTTGTGGCACAAGGGTGATAGCAGTGGTGTATCTGAGCCCGGAGGCTTAAGAAGCCCGTAAGGCCTAAAGTGCAACAAAATTATGAAAATTAACAAGAACCATTATGATTTAAATTAAAACATTCATGCATATCTCAAATCTCCAAATAAAATTACGGACGTTACTTGTGTGAAATTATGAAAATCGACAGAATCAAAAGTATTTTAATTGGCGAAAATCATATAAATCTCATAACATTGTAAATTGGCAAAAATCATGATATCCGACATATTTCATAAACATTGTGAATATGTTTCGGGTTAATAAGGCAAAAAAAGTCTCGGAAATGTTAAAAAATTACGCTTAATGTCAAAATTCTCATATATTACGTTTTTAAAATTGTCGAAAAGACAACAACAAATCGAGTTTTTGCAAATTAACTTTTGATATACAAGTATTTCAATATTTAAGTGTCATATTCGAAATATTCATTTGTCTCTAACATTTTTCACATCGTGTTGTACGTAGTAATGTAAAATTGCCAGTAATTTAAAATTGGTAACTTTCTCGGTAATAGTAACAATTGGTAATATAAAGTAGGATATAAAATACATAGAAATGTAAACATTTTACTTGAAATTTTTTAATTCTTAAAACGCACAGATTATTAATATTTAAAATCATGCATTTTAAATATTAAAAATTATTATTATTATACCGGGTGTAACACAAAAAAGGATCACCTTCTTAAGTTTTTTAATTATTAAGGAATTTAAAATTAGGTTCATTTGTACTAAAAACAAATTAGAGTTTAGTGGTGATCAAGAAACGTTACGTTTCCGGTTTGACCGGATGATATATCCTATATATATATATATATATATATATATATATATATATATATATATATATATATATATATATTTGTTTTGGACTCAGGATGTCATTTTACATACAAATCAATTGTATTTTTTTTCAAACAAAATTGCAAATGTCATTTTTTTTTTTTCAAAAACTAATATAACATCAAGGTGGCTTTGACCGCACTAATATATTTTGTTTCGTATCATAGACGTATAGAAACCAAAAATTATAAACTTTTGTTTCTTAATTTGCCTAATACATGCATTTATATTATAAGTCAATAATTTTTTTTGTAATCACTCAATTTTTTTAAATAGCAACATGGCGGATCATTATGATTTTTTAAAAGGTTAATAAAGTATTATATTATATGCAAATGTATTTATTTGGGACTTGTGTAACGAAAAAAAATAAAAAATATATTTAGAAACTACAATTTTTATTTCAATCAAGTAGGCCCAATGTATTTATGAGAGTTGTGACGCGAAACAAAATATTTTTTTTTTTATTTTGTTTCGTTTCACACGTCTCATAAATATATTTGGATAGGTAGTATATTAACCGCTGGCGGCTTGCGGCCTAACTTCATATGAGGCTCAAATCCAAGATCCATTTTGTTTATCAATGCTCTGTACTTCACGGAATTGCGTCATTAATACATGCGATTAGCAGCACAACGAGCGCGCCTTTTAATTCCGAGATGCATTACCTTGTTATTAACCTCTTAAAAAATCATAATGATCCGCCATGGTGCCATTTGAAAAAATTGAGTAATTTAAAAAATTAATTCCGAGATGCATTACCTTGGCATGTTTGTTTCACATGAAGTTGGCCACCGGCCGCCAGTGATATTAACCTCTTAAAAAACCATAATGATCCGCCATGTTGCCATTTGAAAATTATGCTCGCCGCCTAACTTCATATGAGGCTAAGATCCGAGGTACTAAAAATAAGGTTGAAAGCACTACGCATCCATTTCACTTATTAATGCTCCCTCCTTACGCACAACGAGCGCGTCTTTAAATTCCGAGATACCTTACCTTGGCATTTTTGTTTCACATGAAGTTGGCCACCGGCCGCCACTGATATTAACCTTTTAAAAAATCATAATGATCCGCCATGTTACCATTTGAAAAAAATGAGTTATTTAAATAATTAATTTCGAGATGCATTACCTTGGCATTTTTGTTTTACATGAAGTTGGCCACCGGCCGCCACTGATATCAACCTCTTAAATAATTATAATGATAAGCCATGTTGCCATTTAAAAAAATTGCATTATTTTAAAAAAAATATCGTCTTCTTATAATATAAACGCATGTGTTGGGCAAACAAAAGTGTTTGTTTTCTTTTCGTCTATGATACGAAACAAAATATATTGGGGCGGCCAAAGCCACACTGATGCAATATTATTTTTGAAAGAAAACAAAACTTGCAATTTTGTTTACAAAAACAATTGATGTGTATGTAAAATGACATCATGTATCCGAAAATAGAAAAATATTTAGGGTGTTCCATTCAAAATGTCAAAATTGATTTCACTTCCGGAAACCAGAAGTGCTATTACAATTTCAGAGTCACTACTGAATTTCTATTTGTTATTAGTATATACCTTTTAAATTTCAAATTTATATCTCAAATAATAAAAAACAAAAATAAAGGGAGTGATCCTGTTTTGTGTTACACCCGGTATACTGATTGTTCCTATTATACAATAATTTAAGTAAGTATAATATATCCATTTTGGTAAATGTTATCTTTTTAAAAAATTCTTGGTGCATATTAATTTACTACTGAGTGTAGAATAAATGTTGCTTTCTTAATATTTAATTTATTGTTATAATCCATACATGTGACATGACTTATATCTTTAAATTATATTCTTTGGCATAGTGCACATTGTATTTAAATTTGTAATTATCGTTATTTATGTTTAATAATTATTTGTAAAGTAGTGCTAATGTTAAGATTAGAAAAAAACATATTAACAAAAGTGTTTTATTTTATTTTTTGCGGGCATTCGAAATTATTAGAAAATTGATAAACGAACGCGTTTTGAACAGTAAATATATATTTTTTTTTTTTTCTGGAAAAGGATATTTTAACCTTTATTTATCTATTACCCATGCGCACGAAAGAATGTTACCAATGTTACCGAGACAGCTCGGTAATATACGGTAATTTTCGATAAATTACGAGTGGTAATTACCAACGTAAATTTCCACTGACATCACTAGGTAAACCTCATTCTTTTTTTTTACATTTATATATCATTTGGTCAACTTTTGACGTGATTCGACATTTGTAACACTTTTTGGTGGCGATTCATGCAACACAACTATAACACTATGACAAAATGAATTGTTTTGATAAACTGAGCAGTTATGACAAATTTAACGCGATAATCGTTGTATTATTTACCTTATTAAATGTTTATATTTGAACTCCTATTTCGACATTTACAAAACATGATGATGACGTGTGATGTTAAAAATCGCGATATTTTGGACATGTGTTGATATTTTTTGTGACTGGAATTGTTCTTAAGGGATGATGACTTTTTTTGTGAAAATTGTAGTACGTTTTTTTACAATAATGATGTTTTTAGGCAATATTTTACAGTTACAATTAATATTAATATCTATTTATTTTTTAGGTGTCATATACATTAGACACAATAAACATTGTTTTGAAATTATGACTATTTTTGTAATAAACACGTAACTACTGTCCCTGCATCTAAGAAAGTAGCGCAAACTGGCACCCATCTTGACGCCTATAGGCGCCAAATTCAAACTAAACCAATCATATTCTATAATGATTGATGCGCGTCCTGTTATTTTGATTTAGTTTGAATTTGGTGCCTCTAAAGGCAACATGACATCTACTTTGTCAACTGATGAAACTGCCATCTAACCAACTCTTGACTATTAAGGTTAATTCAGAGGCGTATCGAGACTACTAGGCGCCTGGGGCAATTTAACAAATTTGCGCCCCTCCTCATCTAAATTTTAACAATTTTTAAATTAAAACTCCATACATTTGTTCTAGTGAACGGAAAAAATTAAGGAATTTTGTTAGCATGTATCAAGATGTTTTTGATACTGGAACAAAAAGTAAAAGTATTTTGGCAACTTGGCCAACTAGAACTACGTTAGCTATATAAAAATAATTACCGAGAATGCTCAACCAATCCCTCAAGTTGACAAAAGACTACCATTCGCAAAAAGAGAAGAGGCAGATAAGAGCATACAAGACATGCAAGTCCATGGGCTTCGCCTGTAGTGGTAAAGAAGAAAGTTAGATCAACTCGATTCTGCGTGGATTATTGCCAACTTAACAGTGTAACAAAAAAGACAGTTACCCGTTGCCGCGAATTGGTGATACGCTAGATACATTGACAGGATCTACCATATTCTCTACATTGGATCTTAAGAGTGGATACATCATGACAGGTTGATTAAGCCCCCAAAGATCCTGAGAAGTCTGCATTTACCGTGGGCACAAGATTGTAGCGATTCGCCCTAATGCCTTTTGGGCTCTGCAATGCACCTGCTACATTTGAAAGATTGATGGAAACCATATTGAAAGGGCTATCTGGGGAGACCTGTTTAGTATACCTAGATAATATAATTGTGTTGAGAAATTATTTTGAAAATCACATAATAAATCTGGAAGAGGTATTTCAACGTCTGCAAGCTCTAGATTCAAGCTTAACTCGAAGAAGTGTCACTTGTTCCAAAGGAGGGTACAGTACTTAGGTCACATTGTGTCCGGTCAAGGTGTAGCAGTCCACAAAGGAAAGGTTGACAGTGAAAGAGTGGCCTGTACCGAGAATCATACATGAACTGCGAAGTTTTCTCGGACTTTGTACATATTACTGTCAGTATGTTGCAGGATTTTCAAATATTGCTAAACCACTGACACAACTGACCGAAGAAGGATGTCGATTCCAATGGGATGAAAATTGTCAATGAGCATTCAAGCAGCTGAAAGATTCTTTGACCGGTGCACCGATCCTAGGCTATCCGCTGCTAAGTAAAGATTTAATATTAGATAAAATTCGTCAATAATTTAATAGAAAAAAAACTTAAATTTTTTGTTGAATCTTGAAGGCGTTCACTTCGTGGTACATTTAAATTTGATATAAAGAAAACACTTAACTTTTTTGTACCACTTTTATTTAACTTTTGTGACTAGTTTCAACTACACGGTAATCTTACTTAGTTTGACAATGATTACCGTGTAATTGAAACTAGTCACAAAAGTAAAATAAAACTGGTATAAAAAAGTTAAGTGTTTTCTTTATATCACATTAAATTTGTGTTCGGTTTCAAAATATAAAAAAACATACTTTCCAAATTTCTGTAAGAGCATTTTCATCAAACATTTTACAATATCATTTACTGCCAATAAATTGTAACACTAAGTTTCTTTCCAATTTTGAAAATTTATAACATTTTTAAGATTCTAACATAGTTAACTATTTATCGAAACATGTTAGGAATTTTTCATCACATTTTTTCAAGCGACTATAAAATCCTGAACTGTTACCATTTAAGAAAGTCGATAAAGTCAAGAAATCATTTGGAGTTAAAAGCAAACGTTAACTTCGAAATTACCAAAATGTATGAATTTATTTTTAACTTCTAATTATTTGAAATTCATCATTTTCCATTTGTAACTTTTTACTAAATTTGTCACTTTTTTATTTCATGCATTCATATTTTTTCTCAATTTTTAAGATGATTAATAATATCGAAGAATTTGTAAAAACTGGAAAAAAGTGCGTCTATACAATAACATACAGTGAATTCTTCTTTTGGGTATGCATATTCCGATGCTTATACGTTTTAAGGCATTCGTTATTGTTTTAATGAGTACAATAGGAAGTTTTGAAGGAGTGTTTCCACTCCCCGATTAAGCATGAAGTAAAATTTCGAGTTTAGAAAAGCCTGAAAATTTGGTTTTGCCGGGGCGCGCGAGCGAAGCGAGTCGCGCCCCGGCAAATCCAAATTTTCAGGCTTTTCTAAACTCGAAATTTTACTTGATGCGCCACGCGTAGAAAACACTGACATATTGTAAAATTCTAAATATTCTTGCTTATCGGTATTTTTGAATCCTGCTGTAGTAGTATATTTTTAATAATGATTTAGGCAGTATATTTTTAATTTCACAATAATTCAGTGTTTTATACGCGCATGAAGTAAAATGTTTAGTTTATATAAGCCTGAAAATTTAGGATAGACGAAATAAACTTTACTAAAAAATATATAGCATATATTTTCTTCGATTTGCCACCTTTCTTATAAATTATATCAGGTGTTTATTTAAAAACACGATCGAGAAGGCGTTGCTTTTTAGCTTAATTTACGTTTTGCTTTCTTGATAGAAGGAAATGGAACGAAAAAATGAAGTCGTAGCCTAATTTACGTTTTGTTATACCTGACATAAATGTCAGATTGTGTTTATCAGTACTTCATTATTTCGCCTTGTTCTTATAGTTGTTGTGTTATTTCTTCTTATAAATCAGATGTTTTTACAGCTAAATAAACAATGGCAATTGAAATACCGAATAATATGAAAAACTTTTTATAAATCTGGGTCAGGGGCGACTAACATATTTACGTAAGACCTACTTGTGTGTTTTTAACATTTCACAGCCAACTCGATTGTGTTTTCACTGAACACCTAATACTATTAACATGAGATCAAACATATACTTAAGTACTTTTTATATAAGGTTGATAGAATAAAACACTTGGTTTTTGTTTCACAAATTCAATATTTTATTTCCACGACTAGTTTCGGTCAGACGACCATTATCAATGTGGTTTACAAGGATTACTATGATCCTTGTAAACCACATTGATAATGGTCGTCTGACCGAAACTAGTAGTGGAAATAAAATATTGAATTTGTGAAACAAAAACCAAGTGTTTTATTCTATCAACCTTATATAAAAAGTGTAAAGATGTTTCACCAAGTGTTAGATGAGTCAACAATCAAAAGTTTATACTTAAGTAGGCTACGAAACATAAACGTAAGTTAGCACTCCTAGTATATATTTTGAACTTTACAATATTTCAGTGTTTTCTAGGAAACATTTCGTAACTGAAAATCAAAGTAAAAAAAAAAAAAATACTTTCTAGTAATTCAAGTTTCATCGTTTGATTCTAAATCTATGTAGATTTAAATTCGAAAATCGTACCTAATGACGAAATGTTATAAAGATGACGAAGAAAGCATTATCCTCAATTAAAACGATGTTCTCCAATAACACTATAATGACGTTAATTTTCTTATCGAAACCCGAGGTTATGCACCATTCATAGGTGTACCGTTTTAATATTTGGATCAGGAGTTAATTAATGAATGTGAAATTTGATTCTTACGCAATGCGCTGGCTGCCGCTGATGTTAATGTTGGTGCTACTGCTTTAAGTCTGAGTGGTTGTGTGTGTGTATATTATTTGTGTTGCTTAATTTGTAATTTTGTGCGCTTAATTTGAGAGTACCGTATAACCGCGATAATTATATACCGATCAGATAACGGTTGCTGCCCTTCAATGATGATGATGATGGTTATGGTATGCTCTTTCTTGTTCTCTCGTCAAAATCCTGTTATAACTGAATTACTATTAGTTACAAGAATTTAACTACATTGTCTAGAGTACCACAACTGATTTACTTTAACCAAAGATTAGTACTTCATGGAAATATATCAACTCTCTTAGCAAATTGTTTACACAATTGAGGTACTTAAAAGCAAAGGAGTGTGAGTGCCAATTTGAAAAAAAAATGGAGTACATGCAAGGAAAACAGTTTTTGGCGATGCTATATCGAGCTTTCATTGATATATTCTTCTACCCAACATATTTTCTGTAAATCCACATAGCCATTTAGCTATTTTGTAACTGATTTTAAAGTATAATTCGTTTTTTGAATTCAATTATTAGATCTAACGAAATTCAACGTGCATTCCTTTGCGTACGTCAAGGAGAAGGAAAGACCCAATTCGAACTTTGCCAATGTCACACGCTGCCCAATAACGCAAAAGACGGAAATACCAGAGACGATGCCAATTTTTATGGCTCCAATTAGCAATTTTAATTATATTCAATAGTAAGGCTGATTATTGCTACCGGACGTACCCACATTAAATCCATACTCGTAAATATTTGTTAGACCATTTGGGAAGTGCTTTATTAAGATGGTACACGAATCTTAGGACTCCAGTGAATTGAAACTTCCCATTAGATGAGAAAATCGCCAAACAGCAAAAAATCGGCCAACGGAATCGCGACAATTAACTTTTATATACCACTTTAATTTTACTTTTGTAACTAGTTTCAATTACATGGTAATCATTATCAAACTAAGTACTGTATAATTGATAATTAACGATCAACACTTTTAAACACAACGTTGTAAAAGTTTCCGACCGCCCTGTGTTTTATTATTTTTTTTTTAAGTTCATACGCAATCAAATAACAGCAAAATATCGCGTGGCCCAAATAAATAAAACCACAACGGTAATGATGCAATGATGCATTTGCTTATTATACGAGATCAATGTGAAGGCCAATCAAACGGAACTTCCTTTCGACGTCATTTGAATCGAAAATTGTGGTGTAGAAAATTATTATCCACTATGAGGTAATTATTATTTCATGGGAATATTTGTGAAATCACGCTTCGGAAATTAATATTACCCAAACTTCTTCACTTGAAAATTATAAGTGTTCATCGAATACCCACAATCAGTTATGGGAAAGGTAAAATACAACAAAAATAAACAATTATGAAATATAACATTATGTCGTAATTTTCATATTTGTTTATACAAGCCAAATACTGCATTAATTCATATATTATATGAACTAATGCATCATTTGGCTTGTGTCAATTGTAAGATTTATTTCCTAAGAGAAAGTCAATTGCTATCTAAACGTATAAAACTTAAAATATTATCATCTAAATTACATTCTTATTTAAGAATAAAATAATTTGAAAAATTAGGCGTACTTTAAGGAAAATATAATCCTTATGCCCGTGTAAATAGGAATATTTTAAATAATTAGGCTTACTTTAAAGAAAATACAGTCCTTACGCCTCTGTGAATAGAATATTTTGTACTTATACCGTTATTTCATGAAAAAATAATAAACATTGGTAAACTAGCGTAATCGCGTCTTAAATTTGATTTTGTTCTGTGTATTCAATTGAGACAGGTATAATGTCTTAATAGAATAATTCCTACTTTTACCGTTATTTTATAATAAAATATCAAACATTGGTAAACTAGCGTAATCGTATCTTAAGTTTTATATTTTTCTTTTATTTTAAAACTAAATTAGTAAAATTGTAGACGATTTCTTTGCAAAGATATGTGATTGTTTCTATTTATTAATTTACAAAAATAACTCACTAGGATATAGGATGTCGCGCGTAAACAGTTTTTCAATTTTCTGAAAATCAATATCGCGCGACACCCTAGTGAATTTATTGTAGCATTAAAATAAATGAATAAAACTAAAATTTTTCGCAAAAGAATCTTCTACGATCTGACTGATTTAGTGTTTTAATATTGTTTATAAATATTTCAGAACAAAATAAAATTTAAGACGCAATTACGCCAGTTTACCATGTTTGACATTTTCCTATAAAATAACGGTAAAAGTAGCAAATATTCTATTGAGACAGGTTTCAAGATTGTAGTTTTCTTAAAGTGTGCCTATTTTTAAAATATGGTATCTCTAAACAAGGACGTAGTAACGACGAAAATATGCTTAGTTTTATACGTCTAGATAGCTGTCGAACTCTTCTTAAATATTCTTTTATGAATTAGAATTTTCCGTTATACCATTTACACTAGATCTGTCGAGCGCTTTGTCTGGCAAATTAAAATTTTTAGGAGTTTCTAAACTCGAAAGTTTACTTCCTGCTTAATCAAGTAGTGAAAATCGTTAGCATGGGCGTCCGCAGATTTTTTTTTCAGGGGGGCAGGCAAAATATAATAATAATAATCAGGCTTTTCTAAACTAGAAAGTTTACTTTATGCTCGACACGTATTAAACACTAGTTTTTAGTGAAGTTTAAAATACACGTCTTAAGCATACTGCTTTAGTAGCGTATTGTAAACTTCACATTGTTTCAGTGTTTTGTACGCGTGGCGCATGAAGTAACATTTCGTGTTTAGAAAAGCCTGAAAATTTGGTTTGGTTGCTCCGCTTCGCTACGCAACCAAACCAAATTTTCAGGCTTTTCTAAACTCGAAATGTTACTTCATGCTTAATCTGGGAGTGGAAAACACTCGTTTAAAACTTTAAATTGAACTTTTTTTAAAAAATAATAAATATTTGAAGATTTACAGCATATACACTGGTAATTGGGACATGTATACATAAAAGAAAAACTCCCTGTATATAAAAAGAAATATAAGAAGTTATACCGTTCCTTTGATGTCAAACTAAAATAGTAATTATTATAAATTGATCGATTGAATTACGTGAAGATCAAATTAATTTAACTAATAAATCACTAATAACTTTTCTTTACACGTGTATTTGAATTTCTAAATGTACATACGTTTCGGACACAAAGTGGCCATTATCATGGAATTAACACAGTGTTAATCCATTGATATTATTCTATTTATGTCTGAAATGTATGTACATTTGGTAATTCAAATAAACGTGTGAAGAAAAGTTATTAGTGTTTTATTAGTCAAATTAACTTGATCTTTACGTAATTCAATCAATCAATTTATAATAATTACTATTTTAATTGTGTGTGTTATGTGTTATAAGTACTTTATTCGTCAAAGTAATTATCATATCGTATAAAATGGAACATCCTGTATAACTTTTCAACATTATTTCGTATTTCTACCTACTAATTTAAGTTATATGTTAAGCTTTTATTACTAGCACTAATAAATATCCTATTATAATTTATATTAACTAACATAAATTATAATTATTTACGTTAATAATGCCAATCTATGTCAACAAATGTCAGTTTATGTCGAATCCGGTTGGCTTTTCGTCTGTTTTTAAAGTCAAAATATAAAAATATTTCAAGAAATTAATTCTCTTCTCGTTTTGAGTTTGAAATATTCTTAATGTATCGTCAAAGAAGAGTACTTTTATATTCATTTTAATGAGATTAGGATATCAAAAAAATTCGGAACTTCTAAAAAATCACTGCTTTGCCAAACTATGTGAAAATTCAAAAATACTCCATTCATGGTTTTTGAAATATTTTTAATTGAACATAAAACATAAGTAAAGGGGTAATTTCATGATAGTTTTTATGAAATATAGATATAAAAAATTTAATTTCAAAACGCAATACAATATCTTATGAAATTCTGTATGGATATTGAGCAAATATTGCTCGTAAAAAATATGTAAAAATCCAAAAATAATTTCGTTTTTTATGTTCAATTGAAAATAACTCAAAAACTATTTTTTGAGTTATTTTCAATTAAACATAAAAAAACGTATTAAAGAAAATGTTTTAATGAAATTGAGATTTATAAACATTCTAGTTTGAAAGCGCAATAAAATATTTTTGTGAAATCGTGATATTGGGTAAACATCACTTTTTAAAAATATTTGAAACTCGAAAAATACACCATTCGTAGTTTTTGAGTTATTTTCCATTGAACACATAAGAAATAGTGTGTTTGTTTTAAAGTTTTCGGAATATATCGATTTAAAAAAAAAATCTTGTCAGTTTTATCATCGTTGTCTTTCTGGTAAACTTATTAAATGCCAAATATTTGTTTAAACAAGCAATTGCAAAACCAACAGACATATATTTTCTGACCTAATAACACAATTTTTATACAAAGAAAGCTTCGCTCCGCAATTTGTACATAACCTAAATAAGTACTTGGAAATACAAAGAAATTGAAAAATGTTATACAAGGTATCCCATTTTTTGTTTAGATATGACTGTTCTCTTTATTTGACATGTGTATGAAACATTTTTACACAAATTGGTAAAGTTGTAATTAGAGAAGCTTAAAGTTAACCGAAAATATTGAAGATATAAGAACATTTTGCTAAAATTGCACACATATAAAAACAAATAAACAGATCGTAAGGCAATATGGGTTTTTTTTCTTTTCGATTAAAAAAAAACGAAATTAAGGCTATCAAATTATAGAAGCTATAAGTTGGGACTAAATTATGAAAAACATTTTCATATTCGTACGAATGTCTCATATTTTTCATAATTTAGTCCCAACTTTAAACTTCTCTAGTTTTATTGGCTTAATTTTCTTACATAGGAAACAATGAATTCAATATTTTATTGCAGATTTTTTTATTTTTTATTCTGAAATTATAAAATGAATCTAAAAGCTGAGGCTGTTACTTGGTAAAATACCATATCATCGCTTTTAGTAAATAACACACTTGGTTAAGATTTCACTGTTTATTAGTTGACACTGCTACAATTTAATAGTTGAGGCTGTTACTTGGTGAAAATCCATATCAACACTTTTAGAAAATAACACACTTGGTTAAGATTTCACTGTTTATTGATTGACACTGCAACAATTGTTTCGCCACACAGCGGCTTCATGAGGCAGATAAATGATAATCATCATTCATCTGCCTGATGAATCCACTGTGTGTCGAAACAATTGTTGCAGTGTCAATTAATGAACAGCGAAATCTTAATCCTAGTGTGTTATTTACTAAAAGTGATAAACAAATTAATTAAACATTACAATTTGTCATAAAATAACATAACATAAGGTATTGAAAGTGGTATAATACGTCGAATGTGTAAAAAGTTAGACTAGGTTAGGTGTCACATTTAGGTTAGAACCTAACATAATCTGACAATGTAACATCTAACCTAACCTAACTTTTAACACAGTCGACATTGTCAGCGTGTCAAGTTAGGTTGGTATACAACATCGTCAGCGTTTGCCAGATTAGGTGTCACTCTATTAATGTAGGTTAGGTAAGATGTCTAACGCTCACATTTACATCAACTGTTATTATAGATTATATATCAAACAGAGCTGGGCCGAATCCTGGTAAAAAGGATTCGAATCAAGAATCTGAATCACCTAATATGATTCGAATCACGAATTCTCGAATAATGGATTCGTAAGAGATAAATATAATTCGAGCTAAAGATTCCAACCCGGTTTTTCGAATCACGAATACAAATCCTTTAACAATAAGTTTGATTTTTAAATTTTTTTGCAACCATTAACATAAAAATATTGTTACCAGTTATTTTAAAAAAAATATTCAAAACCTAATTATTTATTATTAACACTGAACATCGTTAATAACAGACTGAATATCTAATTGCCTGTTACTCTGATTAAAAATGTATTTGTGTGTTTTTGAACTTCACTTCAAATCAGTGTTTTGTACGCGTGGCGCATGAAGTAAAATTTCGAGTTTAGAAAAGCCCGAAAATTTGTCTCGGGTCGCTGCGCGACCCGAGACAAATTTTCACGGGGTTTTTCTAAACTCGAAATTTTACTTTATGCTTAGTCTGGGAGTGAAAACACCCGTTCAAAACTTCAAATTAAACTCTATTATAAAATCGACAAATGCCTACAAATTACGTAAATAAAAAATTCAATTAATATCATTAAAACCGGGAAAGTCAGAGAAAAGTCATGGAATTATATTTAAATTGACCAAATCAAATAATATAAAACAAAATTTTGAAAATTAGATTATTATCTTTAAAGACATTTTCAGTCATTTAATGTTCTTCTCAAAGCATTTAGTTTAAAGTTTCGAACGAGCGATTCCACTCCCAGACTAAGGATGAAGTAAAATTTCGAGTTTAGAAATGCCCCGTGAAAATTTGTAGTAGGTCGCGCAGCCACCCGAGACAAATTTTCTGGGCTTTTCTAAACTCAAAATTTGACTTCATGCGCCACGCGTCTAAAACAGTGATTTAATGAGACATTCAAAAACACACAAAAGAAATGTTTCCAGCTAATCCTTACAATTAATTCGAATTATTTTTGACGATTCAAAACCTTTTGTACGTATTCGAATCCTTTTATAAATATTCGTATCCTTTTATGATTCGAATCACCCACATTTGGATTCGAATACGAATCCTTTAAAAAAAAGTTACGAATCCAGAATTTAGTTGAACTAAAGTATTCGAATGCCTCTTTGGAATCCTCTAAAAGGATTTGAATCCAGGATTCGAATCCTGAATGATTCGAATCATGCCCAGCTCTGATATCAAACTATATCAACTATCTTTATAGATTAATATTAATGTAAAAAAAAAAAATAATTAACGTACGAGTTTCAAAAGCGATTAACTAACAAATGATCAACGCATTTTCACGAAAATATTACAATTGTAAAAAATAGTGTCAAAAAATAACTGTCAGTAAATGCATGATTACAAAATCAACTGATTTTAAAAATTGTTTCAGATAAAGTGAAGCAAGTGATTAATGAGTAATCGGTTAATCAGTTAATAATTATTCATTTGGTGATTACTTTATATGTTTCACTTTATTTAAAACTGTTATTGAAACAGTTGATTCTGTTTTATTTTAAATATTTTTTTAAAATTTTAAATCAAATTAAAATTACTTGGGTTTTAAAAATGCTAAACATTACTTACGTAAAAAATAGGCAATAAACTTAATAAGTGAGGCAAACATTTCAAAAGTGATAGAGTGACAAACATAACATTTCTACGACAGTCTAAAAATATTACAAACTTAAAAAAAATAGTGGTAATGTCAAAAAGTTATCACTGTTAAAGAATGATTGGAACATGATTGATAATTTTTTAATAATAAATTCAAATGAATTAACTTGATTCGTGTAAAATTATTTTTAAACACACTGATTGATTTTATTTTAATTTAGATAATTTATTAATTTTAAATTACAATAAAACAACTTGATTTAAAAAAAAACTCAAGAATTATAAGTATTAGTTTTATTTCAAATAATATCAAACCTCAAATCATTCAGGATTCTAATCCTGGATTCGAATCCTTTTAGAGGATTCAAAAGAGGCATTTGAATACTTTAGTTCAACTGGATTCGTGATCCGGATTCGTTACATTTTTTTAAGAGGATTCGTATTCAAATCCAATTGTGGGTAATTCGATTCCATATAAATGGAATCGAATCCTTATGAATGAATTCGAATATTTATGAAAGAATTCGGATATTTATAAAAGGATTGGAATATTTAAAAAAGCATTCGAATATTTATAAAAGAATTCGAATATTTATAAAAGGATTCGAATACTTACAAAAGGATTTGAATCGTCAAAGATAATTTTAATTAATTGTGAGGATTAACATGAAAAATGTCTTTTGTGTGTTTTTAAATTTCTCGTTAAATCACTGTTTTATACGCGTGACGCATGAAGTAAAATTTCGAGTTTAGAAAAACCGAGAAAATTTACTTCATGCTTAGTCTGGGAGTGGAAAACACTGGTTTAAATGAAGTCAACCTTATACAAACCTGTTTCAGTTTAAACCGAGTGGACCTTATATAGTAATGACTTTGATTTTTACGTCATGTGAGGATTTCCGCGCGTGATAAGGTCGCCTCGGTTTAAATCGAGACAACCTTGCACAGTAATAATCTTGGTTTTGACGTCACGTACAGATTTCCATGCGTGACGACATTAACTAAGGTTACTTACACACCTTAGTTAATGTCGTCAGTTTGTCTTGATTTAAACCGAGCTGACCTTGTATTGTTTAATTACCGTAATTGTTGACGCCACGTGAGGACTTCCACGCGTAACGTTAGTAATCAAGGTGGTTAGTGTATAAGGTTGTCTTAATTTAAAACCGAGTCGACCTTAGATTAATTACATTGACGTCAGAAAAACTCCCTGTATTTCTCGGGACATAGATATTTCCAATAAAATCAAACTGAATTTGCTATGAAATTCAAACATAATTAGTAAAAACTAGTATATTTTCAATTTCACAATATTTCAGTGTTTTATCCGTTTCTCTACGCAACTAACCCAAATTTTCAGAATTTTCTAAACTCTATATTTTACTTTGTGCGTAAACAAGGATAGTAAATCTATGTTAAAAAACAAGAATTAACATTTCTTAAGATATAAACTTTTTGTAATATAAGGCAAAAGTAATGTCATATTATGAATTGGCTGCGATTTTATAAGAAATGAAAAAAATGGGTAATGTTTTGACTGAAAGTTAATTTAAAGATGTAGATAATATAAAGTTAAAAAAATGATATCGGTTAAATGACTATCTCCTGAGTTGATGTTGATTGTGCCCGTTTTACAGCATTTTGAATTGTTGTTCGTAAAACATCTGGCTCCAAATTGGTAATTTCTTCTTCAATTTTGGTTTTCAAGACTTGCAAGATTTGTGGTTTGTTGTGGTAAATGCGAAATTTCAAAAAGACCCACAGGGAGTGGAAACGCTCGTTCGAAACTTCAAATTGAATGCTTTGATAAGAACATTAAATGACTAAAAATGTTTTCAAAGATAATAATCTAGTTTTCAAAACTATGTTTAATATTATTTGAAGTAAAACTGACATGGTAGCCACAATCTGAAATTTAAAATTTTTCCGTCATTTTCCTGATTCAAGATTTTTTCCCTGGCATTTTAATATACCTTTATTTTGTTAAATTGTTTTCATTGTTTTTGTCAATATTTAAGTTAATTTTATAAATGTTTACGTGTTTTGTAATTTGCCTGCTGATTTTGACAAATTTCATAATGTCATATGGCTTATTTGTTAGTGTTTTGGCTAATTTAAATATAATTTCATAACTTTTCTCTGACTTTCCCGGTTTGAACGATATTCAGTGAAATTTTTATCTACGTAATTTTTAGCCATTCGTCGATTTTATAATAGAGTTCAATTTAAAGCTTTAAACGAGTGTTTTCCACTCCCAGACTAAGCATGAAGTAAAATTTCGAGTTTAGAAAAGCCCCATGAAAATTTGTCGAGGGTCGCGCAGCGACCCGAGACAAATTTTCGGGCTTTTCTAAACTCGAAATTTTACTTCATGCGCCACGCGTACAAAACACTGATTTGAAGTGAAGTTCAGAAACACACAAATACATCTTTAATCAGAGTAACAGGGAATCAGATGTTTAGTCTGTTATCAACGATGTTCAGTGTTAATAATAAATAATTAGGTTTTAAATATTTTTGTTAAAAAATATCACAACTAATATTTCGTGTCAAAGTCAATATGTAGTAATAACATTGTAATATTTTAAGATAATCTTGTTTAAAAAATTATAAATAAATCAGATCACCTTAAAATCTGATGATTGTTCTTTTTCCAAAAAAATAATAAAAAAATATTTACTTTCTTTAAAATAAACAAGTTTTGAGATCCTGAAGTTGGGGTTGTAATATCTCAATTAATTTTTCTGAAAAATCGTGTCAAAGTCAATATTTAGTAAAAACATCGTAATATTTTGAGGTAATCTTGTTTGAAAAATTAAAAATAAATCATGAATTATTAAATGATCTTCAAAAGCATTAATTCTGCAGAGATATAACACCTTTTATTAAACTAGATTATGAAAAGATTTTCATCTTATTCTGATAAGTCCAATAGAGATCAGCATTTAAATTAAAAGGTTTACCAGAAAATTACCTGTGATATGCTATAAACGAGGATATTTAGTATATTAATATTTAAAGATTTTCGTCAAGTTCGTAATTATTTACATATTCGACATTTATAAAACAATTGGTTTATATAATTTATACCCACTTGCACAGCAGGTATTTTATCATGGCTAAATCTTAATCACGATTAAGTCAGAAATTTGCTTGCACCGTCCCCTAATAACTTCAGATAGTTAATCACCCGATTGATATTCCGATTAACATTCCGAGCATTCGTCGTAAAGTTAGTGCAATAACTTTACGACGTTTATTATTATTGAATTATTTATTATTTATTTGTGTTTGATTTTTTAAATTTTCAGTTAATTATTTCAACTCTTTGAACACTTATTGTGTTTTTTTTAATAAGCGTGAATAATAAAATCAAATTTATTCTCAAAGGATTTGTATTCGTGATTCAAAGAAACAGGATTCGAATCTTTGATTCAAATCATATTTATTTCTTACGAATCCTTTATTCGAGTATTCGTGATTCGAATCATATTATATAATATATAAAATTACGAAAAACTATTCGTGAAAATTTAAACAATATCCTAATTAACAAGACAACTTAAGACGATAAATATCTATTAAATCAACTACTTTCCGTGCAAATACACCTCCGGATATTAAATTATACAATGAAATATTTAAAATCTTATTTAATTTGATTTGTTACAACGTAAATTTAAAGCCTACTATAAATCATGCTTTAAATGATCGCACGGTATTTGATTTGTTTACAGATTTTGAATTTTGTAATCTATTGACATGAAACAATTATAATTATTAATAATGGTAACAACATATTATAAGCATTTTATGAAAACTTTACGTTTCCTTGATATTTTATTATGTTTACAAAAATGTCACTAATAATTAAATCTAAAAAATATGTTCCAATTTTAGAAAGTATTCTTATTACAAATGACCCCCATTAATGTTTCCCTATAACGAATCAGCACTTTTAATTGTCATGACATGCGGGAGGGTTTTCTGTGTAAAAAAAAACAACTTTTTAACACCACCATAACGGACATATGGCGTTTCCGGATGAACCGCCCACCATTTCATAAAATTCATCTGCATCTGTGCCATTGTTACTATATTTCTATTCCCATTTCCTTGCACACCGTGCGCAGATGTCAAATATGCGGCACGCACATAAATCAACTTCTCGCTAAAACTTATCTAAATCCAATAAACCACCCTAATGTCACAATGCACTTTCATCCCCCCTTTTCGCAGGGGGGGTGAAGTGAAGGGCTAGCGTATGCATCACGTATGCACTCTGGCTCCTCGCCCTCGCGCGCAATTAATAAATTCCATTAGGTACTGTAAACGTCGGGGTCTTGCGGTGGGTCTAATTTAAATTCACCCTGGTTTGTTACTAAAAATAAAATATTTAACATAATTATCCACCCGCTGGGGCGACCATCATAAATCTTGGGCGATCCGGGCACTGCCCGGAAGTAACTTGAAACTAACGCTTTTGTAAGAGAAGTTACAAAAGGATACAAAATCTGGTCTATAGGCTCATTTATGTAAACAAGACGTAACTTATTAATTTTATTATAAGATAAATCTTTGTACAGGGTGTCCTATTTTCGATGGTTTATTCAAGTTGAATACCAATAAAATTAATGATAAAGAAAACCATATATGCTTGCAGAGGTCATTTTTAGTGTTAATGTCATGTTTTTTATCAACATTTGCCTATCTTCAATTATTTCGAGTTTTCATTTATTCATTTATTTACGGTATCACCTTTCTACAATCAATATACATTTAAGCATACAACAGTATACAGAGAGTTTTATATAACCCCGAACATTTTCATAACAAGAATTTTTCTTTGAAGTATCCATATGCATACGTTGCACATTTTCCGATGCTCGGTTTATTAAAAAATCCAATTTGAAGCTTTAAGCGAGTGTTTTCTACTCCCAGGCTAAGCATGAAGTAAAATTTCGAGTTTAGAAATGTCTGAAAAATTGGTTTAGTCGAGTAGCGCGAAGCGCGGAGCGGCCAAACCAAATTTTCAGGCTTTACTAAACTCGAAATTTTACTTCATGCGTCACCGGTACAAAACACTGATTCAATGTAAAGTTTAGCGTAGCGCGAAGCGCGGAGCGGCGAAACCAAATTTTCAGGCTTTTCTAAACTCAAAATTTTACTTCATGCGCCACCGGTGCAAAACACTGATTCATTGTAAAGTTTAGCGGTGTGTTTTAAACATCGTAATATGTCAGTGTTTTGTATCGGTGGCGCATGAAGTAAAATTTCGAGTTTAGAAAAGCCTGAAAATTTGGTTTGGCCGCTCCGCGCTTCGCGCTACGCGACCAAACCAAATTTTCAGGCTTTTCTAAACTCGAAATTTTGCTTCATGCTTAACCTGAGAGTGGAAAACAATCGCTTAAAGCTTCAAATTAAATTCTTTTAATAAACCAAGCATCGAAAAATATGCAACTTATGCATATGGATACTTGAAATAAAAATTCTCGTTATGAAAATGTTCGGTGTTACATAAAACTCTCTATATGTAAAACTATAACACAAAATTATATATATATATATATATATATATATATATATATATATATATCACAATGAGCACTCTATATAAAAAAAATATGAATATAAAACAGACTTAAAATAAGACAAACAACAGACTAAAAATGAGACAAACAACAGATTAAAATGCCAAGTTTTAAAATTGAAAAACAAGTAAAACAAATTACAACAAAAATAATCAGCAAGTATTATATAAACCCAATATGGAATATATATATAATCATTTGTTTATACCAGATAAACACATACGACGCAAGCCACTCTTAAATACAGAGATTGAATCCGCAAATATGTCGAACCCAGTGTTGTTCTGTAGCGCATTTGCCTGATGCATAAGCCGATCAATTGGGTTAAACATTCCATTAATGGTGGAATGAAATGTTAACCGAAATAAGGGTTTATGCCTATAATTAACTCCTCGAGGAATATTAAAATTTAACTGATTAAGCAGTTTACCACAATCAATAATCCTATTGACCAACTTATGCAAAAAACAAAAATCCAGCAGCACCCTCCTGCCATGTAATGATCTCAAGTCAAGTTGTCCACGCATAGAACTGTGGCTAAAGTTAATACTAATGCCCCCTATCCTACGGTGAACAATTCTCAAGAATCTATTCTGTACTGACTCAAACTGCTGAATGGCGCTCATAAAATAAGGAGACCAAACCACTGATCCATACTCCATATGGGGCCTTACTAATGTCAAGTATAACATTTTTACTATCTTAACACTAAATCCAACTGTGAATCTACAAACATAGCCCAACATTTTTAAAGATAAGTTACAAATGTTTGTGTAATGTATATTAAAATTAAGCTTTGAAGAAATAACACGCCTAGGTCCTTTATTTCAAAAGTTGTTGTTAATAAATGATCTTTAATAAGGTAGCAAAAATGTGTATACGAGTCTCGACTAAATGTAATTTGGAAACGTTTGTTCAAATTCAGGTAAAGATTATTCCTATCACACCATTCAACAATATTGTGTAAGTCCAGCTGTAGTAGTTTCTGATCCTTAATAGTTCTTACTACTACTCTAAATAACTTAAGATCATCAGCAAATAGGAGGAAACTGCTAGACCTAATACTCAAGTGTATATCATTACACGTCAAAAGTCGTTTTTTGCTAATTTCGGAAAATTAAGATATATTCTTTATTTGCAAAGATATTTACTGGCAGTAAAAACTTTCTTTTGGCACTTTTTTAGTAGAATACGCTGATGTTATTAGATTTTGTCTTAAATTTAAAATTTAAGTGATATAATATAAAGTTGAATTTTTTTAGAAGCGAATCATAGTTGGCTGTGACTTCAAATAATTGTGTTTGTTGTAGGCTTTCCAAATATATATAATTTAAAATACTTTTATTTAACCGTTCTTGTTTATTTTAAGTTATTCGATTTTTAACCTGACAAATAAAGTATATGCCATGAATAAAGATAAATTTATTATAATCAAAAATTAATATTTGTTTAATTTGACGAAAAAAGCACTAATAACCTTTCTTCACACGTTTATTTGAATGACTAAATTGTACATACATTTCGGACACAACGTGACCATTATCAATGGATTAACAGTTTTTTAAGTTTTAATCTATTGATAATGGTCACTTTGTGTACGAAATGTATGTACATTTGGTAATTCAAATAAACGTATGAAGAAAGGTTGGTAGTGTTTTATTCGTCAAATTAATTTGATCTTCACGTAACTCAATCAAGCAAAATATTTATTTATTTAATAAAGCAAATGATTGAATCAGTGGTCTCCAAACTACGGCCCGCGGGCCAAATCCGGCCTGCGACTTGCATGAATCCGGCCCGCGATTGTTTGTAAGTTTTTTTGTAAATGTCATATTTTGAAATATTGTAACAATTGTTCCTTAAAGTTTTCATAATTTTATAAAATAAATCGGATCTTGGTCGACTTTATTATGTTATGTAGAATTGTATTTGTGGCCCGCGAAGAAGATAGTTTGGAGACCCAGGGAATAAATGAAAGATGTACAGTAAATACTTGATATATCTACCTTAAATACATTGACACAAAACAAAAACAAAACAAAAATTATTACAAATAATTTTCAAAATGCAAGCCATTTTTATTAGTGCACTCCATTAACCGCATTTTGTAAAACAATTGGTGTTATTTTATTAAATCCAGAATGAAAATGCTCTTTAAGAGGAAGTCGATCGCTCTCTAAACGTATAAAACTAAGCATACTGCCGTCTTAATTACATCCTTGTTTAGGGATGAAATATTTTGAAAAAATAGGCATACTTTAAGGAAAGTGGAGTGTTAATGTCTGTCTTAATAAAATATTTCCCACTAAATATAATTTTTTTCTGCAACATTAAAAAAAAAATATTGGGGAACTAAATCAGTCACATTGTAGAAGAATACTTTTCGAAGAATTTTAATGTTTTCCAATTATTTTTAACGTACAATAGATTCACTGGGATGTCGCGCGATATTGAAGATTCAGAAAATTTGAAAAACTGTTTTACGCGCGACATCCCTGTGACTATATTTAACCAAATAAATAAATGAAAAAAATCACATATCTTTGCAAAGAAATTATCTACAATGTAACTGATTTAGTTTTTCAATATTTTTTATAGATACTGCAGACAAAAATAAAATTAGGAACGCGATTTCGCTAGTTTACCAATGTTTGATATTATTTTATGAAATAACGGTAAAAGTATAAAATATTTTATTGAGACGGGCTAAAAGATTGTACTTTCCTTGAAGTATACCAATTTTTTAAAAATATTTCATACCTAAACAAGGGTGTAATTAAGACGGCATTATGCTTAGTTTTATACGTTTAGAGAGCGGTCGACTTCCTCTTAAATTCATCTGATTTGTATTACATTTCATATATACAGGGTCATTCGCGCTAACCGGCAAGGAATATTGTGGCCAAAATACGTGACTTTTAAAAAGTTTAACTTTTCCGATATATGGGAAATATATACATGGTTTTTCAGAAGCCTTAGTAGTATAAAAGTTGTGTTTTTTTAAATAGAATTATTGCATTTTTGGATTCTCTGTTAAAAATAATTCTCTGTTAATACCTAAACCCTAAGATTTTTGTAAATAATTTGAATTTTGTCAAAATCAAACCTAACTTTCAAGTTTCAAATACTTAAGAAGTATTTAAGTTATATACATATGTGATATTTATAGTGAAGTGTAACAATAGATCATACTTTATTTTCTAATTATAATAAACTTGCAATCTTATACAGGGTGTACAAAAATCAAGACTAATCAAATAAGAACTTTAAGTAGCTATAACTTCATTTATTTAAATAGAACCCCATATTTTGTACCTTCCAGTAAATGTACTTTTTAATTACCTATCGAATTATATGTTTAGCTGACATTTTTACTTTGAGCATTTTTACAAAAAACGCTAAAAAAATCGTTTATTGCACCATTTAGTGTACTTTAAATAAATGTTCTAATGTATCTGGTTACCTATGGTATTTAGAAAAATCCGATAATTCACTTTAGTCTACAAAGTCTGTTTTTGCTATAGTGGTGTTCTTTTAAGTTATTTTGTGAAAGTTTAGATTGTTATTATTTGAATATGGTTGTTGTATTGCTTAGCCCATTAACGGCCGAGCAGTGATAGAGTTAACTCTAAAAGTTGAATTTAGGTACAATTCTGCACTTTTTTATGAAAAATGTCAGTGTATTTCGAACTTCACAATATTTCAGTGTTCTATACGCGTGGCGCATGAAGTAAAATTTCGAGTTTAGAAAAGCCCCGTGAAAATTTGTCTCGGGTCGCTGCGCGACCCTCGACAAATTTTCACGGGGCTTTTCTAAACTCGAAATTTTACTTCATGCTTAGTCTGGGAGTGGTAACACAGGTTCTAAACTTCATATTGCACGTTTTTATATAAAATCGACAAATGCCTGAAAGTTTAGAGCATATACATTATGTATATTTAAAAGAAAAATTCACAGTGCATTACATACTGTGAATTATTATTTAAATATGTCTTTCATACATATTAAAAGAAAAATTCATAGTATGTAATACACAGTGATTTTTTTTTTAAATATACATAATGTATACGGTGTAAACTTTTAGGCATTCGTGGATTTTATACAATGACGTGCAATTTGAAGTTTCGAGCGAGTGTTTCCACTTCCAGACTAAGCATGAAGTAAAATTTCGAGTTTAGAAAAGCCCCGCGTAGAAAATTTGTCGAGGGTCGCGCAGCGACCCGAGACAAATTTTCACGGAGCTTTTCTAAACTCAAAATTTTACTTCATGCGCCACGCGTATAAAACACTGAAATGTTGTGAAATAACAACACTGAAATATTAGGAAGTTAGAAATGCACTGACATTATTTTTTTTAAACGAGTTATAATCGAAATAATTAAAAAACAAAATATTTACCTTTTTCTTTATACATTTTTAAGTCAGGTCAAACAATATAATATATCAAATTAACTTATTCAGTAATTTACTAAACAAAACAATAATATTGATGCGTGTACGCATCAATGGCGCTTAATGGGTTAAGAAAGTTTTTACTGCAAGTAATTATCTTTATAAACAAAGTAGTTATTTTAATATTCGGAAATTGGCAAAACATGATGTTTGACGTACAACTCGAAAACAATTGAAGATAGACAAATAACGCTAGCACTAAAACTGACCCCTGGAAGCATATATTAGTTTTTCTTTATCTTTAATATTAGTGCTACTTTACTTGAAGAAAGCATCGAAAATGGGACACCCTGTATATCACTGGCCAGTAGCGCAACCAGGGGGTAGCCATGGGTAATTATCTACTCATTTGGTCCACACCGGCTTGTCAAAGAAGAGTCGGTATAAAATCGAACATTAGTTTGGTATTTCACAATAAATTCTAATCATTTCTAGAACTTACAATTCGTGTTATATTATGTATACACTATTAATATTCAGATGTTTAAGCTTAAAACGAGTGTTTTCCACTCCTAGATTAGGCATGAAGTAACATTTCGAGTTTAGAAAAGCCTGAAAATTTGGTTTACGAGACTAAACCAAATTTTCAGGCTTCTCTAAATTCGAAATGTTACTTTATGCGCCACGCGTATAAATCACTGATTTGATGTGAAGTTCAGAATACAGGTAAGTAATGTAACGGCTCGATATCTCGGTTTGTGATAAGTTTAGAAAAAAATATTCCAAATAGAACCTATACCTACTAATTTAAGTTACTAATTGAAATTTATTTTTAATATACAGGGTGATTCATTTTTATGATGCATATCAAACTTACCTTTTTTAAATGGAATACCTTATATATTTTATTGGTATTCGATAACATAATTAAATATAAGGCTATCAGTCAAAACCGCATGTTTTTAAGTTGATTGGTTAAAAAGTTACATATTAATGAAATCGTACTTAATTGATAAGAACTATCATATGTTTAATAATATAAAACCTCTAGAGTGCTATGGAAAATATTGTTGGTTGGCAACTCTGAAATTCTACATTATAATTATTATCTCTTATGTTTTATATGTCAATTCCTAAAGCGTGTAGCCAACTTAAATATAAAAAAAGATAAAATCATGGCACTTTAGAGGTTTTTTTACTATACAATATTAATAACAAAATATTCAACTGTTCTATCAAAGCAGCTGCTCAAATTACATTCCCCCTTTAATTTGATTCTATCCCTATGTATTCTATAATATGCCACTTTCCGATTGATATTTTTTCAAGTTCTTCTATAATTCAAATTTTTATGTAGTCCCGTAGATGCTCATGCGATCGCCATAACCTCTCATCATTAAAATTGTTATTTTTTCGAGCTGGGCTAGCGTACCTTTTCGTATTTGGGAAAAACCCAACAATAACAGATAACTTAATATTATCTAATGTTAATAACAATTATTGCAACATTTTGAGACAACTACACTTGATTATAATAGACATTTTATTTTTGTTCCTTTGTTTCCTTGTAACTTTTGATCTAAGTAACTTAAAAACATGCGGTTTTCACTAGTATGTTCCTTTTTTAACAAGTTATCGAATAGTAACGAAATATATAGGGCGTTCTATTTAAAAAGGGCGTTCTATTTAAAAAAAAGTACCAAGAAATACTAGAAGATAAATTTCATAGTAAAATCAAAAATACGAAAGTTGAAGAAAAATGGGTAAATTAAAGAAATTCTTAATTGAAGCTGCGAAAGAAACCTGCGGAACAACAAAAATTACGAACAAAGAAACAAAAAAGTCAGAGTGGTGGTCAAATAAGCTAAGAGATAAAATTGAGAAAAAGAAAGAAAAATGGAAAATCTATTTAACTACCAAAAATAGGGACTATTACGAAAAGTATAAAGAAACAAGAAAAAAAGTAAAATTAGAAGTGAAAAAAGCCAAACAAGAATCATGGGCAACATTTATAAAGAAAATGACGGAGAACTACAGAGAGAATCAAAAACTATTTTATGGAACTCTAAAGCAACTGAAACAAAAGAAGGAACACAATACGATGAATATAAAAGACAAAATGGGAACTATACTAACAGAAGAGGAAGCAATAATGGAAAGATGGAGACAATATTTTGAGGAAATTACGGAAAATGAAGCAAAATTTACAAAGGATCTTGAAGACAAAAATGATTTACACCAACTACAAAATGCCCTAGAAAGAAGTGAGGAGATCAGAAAGAAGTAAAACATTGAAATGTGGAAAAGCACCAGGAATTGATGACATAACACCAGAGATGATAAAATACATGGGGGAAGAAGGAACGACATTTCTTACTAAGCTACTAAACGACATAATGAACAACCTACACATACCAAAAGAATCGAACAAGGGAATAATATTACCTCTACATAAGAAAGGAGATAAGAGGGAATGTTCAAATTACCGAGGCATCACCCTTACAAGTGTTCCAGCAAAGGTTCTAACAAGGATACTTGAGGAAAGAATAAGAGACCAAGTAGAGGAAACCACAGAGGACACGCAATACGGATTTAGAAGAGGAAGAAGTACAAACGATGCAATATTCATCCTAAGACAACTAAGTGAAAAATACATAAATAAACATCAAGAAATGCACATATGCTTCATAGACCTGGAAAAGGCATTTGACAAAATCAGAAGAAATGATATATGGACTAAGCTGGGAAAAATTGGGATAAGCAACAGAATAATAAGATAATAAATATATTGTAAGGACGAATAACGAAGAATCCAAGGAATTCTGCACTAAGACCGGAGTTAAGCAAGGATATATCTTAAGCCCTCTTTTATTCTCACTAGTTTTGGATGGAGCCATGAAGAAAACAAACAAAAATATTAGGCCACTAAAAGTAGGAAACTGGAAAATGAAACAAATAGAAATAGGATCACTAATGTTCGCGGATGATATGGCCATATTAGCAGATTCAGAAAGGGACTTACAACACAACATCGATATTGTGGTAAAAGAACTTGGAAAAATAAATATGAAAGTAAATACAGAGAAAACAAAATCAATAATAATATCCAGACAAAACAAAATGCACTCGATAAAAGTCGATGGAACACCGAATCAACAAAGAGACAAATACAAATATCTTGGGACAACAATTAACAAAAACGGAACAATAGACGACGAAATAAACGACAAACTGGGAAAAGCAGGGAAACTTTTCAACATGACAAAAAATTCCTTCTTTGGAAATAAAGAAAGTGATTAGACCAACTATAATGTACAGCAGTGAAACATGGACCATTACAAAGAAACAACAACGAAGAATAACTGCAATGGAAATGAGATTTCTTAGAAAGATCGAAAATAAGACAAAAAGAGACAGAATATCAAATCAAATATATATATATATTAAAACGTAGATTTTCGCGGGCGTAAAAACTTGGGCTACGATACGTGGATGATACTTTCGTTATTTGGCAACATGGTATTGAGAACCTCAACCATTTTTTATCGCATCTAAACAATATCCACAACAAAATTCAATTCACAATGGAAGTTGAAGAAAACAAACGTTTACCCTTTCTGGACACTCTTATTATCCGAAATCCTAGTGGAAACTTAAATTACACCGTATACCGAAAACCTACACACACAAACAGGTACTTCAATGCGAAGTCACATCACCATCCAGCTCAAATAGCGTCTGTGGCAAAATCGCTTCTACTAAGAGCACGTACGCTATCGGACGAACACCACTTAAATAATGAAATATCCAATGTCAAAAAGGCATTAATGCAAAATGGGTTTTCCAAAAAAACAATCAATAAATTAAACAGAAACAAAAGTCCAAAAACAAGAAGTGAAAGTCCGTGTAGCAACGTCACCCTTCGCTACATTAAAGGAACAACTGATAAAATCGGAAAAGTCCTCTCCAAATACAATATTAGAACTTGTTTCAATATACACACAAAAATTCAAAATTTACTCCGAACTCCAAAAGAAATTATCCCACTTGAAGCTCAAGGCGTATATGAAATTCCATGTGGTATGTGTGAGAAGAGCTATGTAGGACAAACAAACCGGAAAATTAGTACTCGTCGAGATGAACACATTTTAGCAGTAAGAAAGTCTGATCCACAATCTTCTTTATTTCAACACGTAAACATTTCTAAACATACAATAAATTTCGAAAAAACGAGAATTTTAAAAAAGACGCGAGGATTATTAGAGAAGCGATAGAAATTGAAAAGAGGCCGAACTGTCTAAATCAAAGAGATGATGCTAAAAGACTACCACCAATTTGGAAAACTTGTATAAATTCTGGTTTATCTCCGAACAACAACCAAGAAATTCAAAATCCAACCCCTTCCGAAAATAATATTGAAATTGTCACTACTACATCAAACTACATCAAACGTCGAATTAAAAATAAAATGGACCAGAGCCAAGAAAATACGCGGGACCAAACCCGAAGAAACAGTGATACATATATATATATATATATATATATATATATATATATATATTAATTTTATTTTATTTATTAGTAGCTTACATTAATAGCTTCAAGTTTCAGTTGAGACATATTTTTCTAAACTCATCACAAAGCGAGATATCAAGTCGTTACATCACTTTTTGTACACCCAGTATACGTCTTAAGCATACTGCTTTAGTAGTATATTTTGAACTTCACTTGAAATCAGCGTTTTATACAGGTGGCGCATGAAGTAAAATTTCGAGTTTAGAAAAACCTGAAAATTTGGTTTGGTCGCGTAGCGCTACGCGCTACGCGACCAAACCAAATTTTCAGGTTTTTCTAAACTCGAAATTTTACTTCATGCTTAACCTGGGAGTAAAAACACTCGTTTAAAGCTTTAATTTGACCTCTTTTTAAAGACAACGAATTTAAAGATTTACAGCATATACAGTATATTGAGGTATGTATACCCAAAAGAAAAACTCTTCAACTTCATTTCTAACGTTTATTAATTAGGAAATAAGTTACTTCCTAAAATTATATATCTATAAATATCAAACAGTATGGACAAGATTCTAGACCTGAGGCTAAGTTTTTAATGCAGATGTGGACCAAATGATCTTCTATCGAGTGTTACCACTCCTAGATTAGGCATGAAGTAAAATATCGAGTTTAGAAAAGCTTGAAAATTCGGTTTGGTCGCCACTAAATTTTCAGACCTTTCTAAACTCGAAATATTACTTCATGAGCCACGCGTAGAAAACACTGATTTAAAGTGAAGTTTAAAATATACTTCATTTGTGTACTTAAGAACAATTCAATATGAATTTGTAAAATTTGCTTAGTAAAGATAAAAACTTTTGTGCCAAAGTTGTTCATCAATGTTTTCTGTGGCAATTGCAATGCCACGGTCGCGCAATTACCCAAGACATTTCGTAATCAACGATGCGTAGAACACTGGGAACGCTCGCGCCTTTCTCCGAGCTGACTTTGAACTCGAATCTCCTCCGATGTCGATTAAAGTTGACGAACTTGGCGAACTTGGCCTCTTTTGCACGGTGCGCGGACGGAAGAAATGCGACAGAGAAAGTGTTTTTCGTTTCCTCCTTGCTGCGCACAATTTATGCACGCGTAATCCTGAAATGAAAACGCTCATTACGTAATTCTTTCTGCACTTTGCAATTATCTCGCTGTTAACACTCGTTTCAATGTCACGCTTAGATTTCTATTATAATTAAATAGATCATCAACATAAACAAGGTGCCTAGAAGATTTATAATAGTCGGATTAATGTTTACACCTAGCTATACTCGAGGAATTTAAACACACATATCATATCCTTAAAAATAAAGAAATGTTAAAATTATGTTAAGGAGAAGATATATTTGTTCAATACTTGAAAAAAGTGCAGTACTTTTTTTAAAACATGTATTCGTTACTTGTACTAATTAATAGCGTTTTCGGTTTAATGTTAGCTGTTGTAAACCGGTTTACCGATACCGGTAAATTGTAAAACATGCTTGTCTAAATCTACCGGCAATATACCGAAATATATTTCGCGTTACGTTGAAGCAATATATTGAAAATTTTGAATTTGTATTTGTACATTACTTTATGTCAGAGTTCGGATATTTCATGATATTTATATAAATATGCAAATATCTGATATATATATATATACAGAGAGTTTTATGTAACACCGAACATTTTCACAACGAGAATAATTCTTTTAAGTATACATATGCATTTCGTTGTACATTTTCCGCCGCTCGGTTTATGACGAGAATTCAATTAGAACTTTAAACAAGTGTTTTCCACTCCCAGGCTAAGCATGAAGTAAAATTTTGAGTTTAGAAAAGCCTGAAAATTTGGTTTGGTCGCGTAGCGCGAAGCGCGGAGCGGCCAAACCAAATTTTCAGGCTTTTCTAAACTCGAAATTTTATTTCATGCGCCACCGGTACAAAACACAGACATATTACGAAGCTTAAAACACACCGCTAAACTTTATATTGAATCAGTGTTTTGTACCGGTGGCGCATGAAATAAAATTTCGAGTTTAGAAAAGCCTGAAAATTTGGTTTGGCCGCTCCGCGCTTCGCGCTACGCGACCAAACCAAATTTTCAGGCTTTTCTAAACTCGAAATTTTACTTCATGCTTAGCCTGGGAGTGGAAAACACTTGTTTAAAGCTTCAAATTGAATTCTCTTAGTAAACCGAGCGTTGGAAAATGTACAACGTATGCATATGTATACTTAAAAAAAATATTCTCGTTGTGAAAATGTTTGGTGTTACATAAAACTCTCTGTATACCTGGTGTTCGATAAAAAAAAAACGCCCAACGCCATAACTCTGTTATTTATTGATGTATTTGAAATAACTAAAAAACAAAGTCATTCGCAGTTTCAACACCATAAAGTGACACTAATTATTTTTTTTTAAATTAACTTCATTGTCAAATAATAGTCAACATTAAATTTTGAAATGACTGCATATACTTTATTTATTTTATTATAGTGGACATTGTTTTTCTGAATCCAATTATGCCTTGAAACAAAATTAAACTTTTAATACTAATCAAAATTTATAAAGAGAATTAGTATGTATAATCAACACACAATTTGTCAACCAACCTTACAAAATAAAGACTAGTATTTTTAAAAATTTACAATATTTCAGTGTTTTATACACGTGGCGCATGAAGTAAAATTTTGAGTTTAGAAAAGCCCCGTGAAAATTTGTCTCGGGTCGCTGCGCGACCCTCGACAAATTTTCTACGCGGGGCTTTTCTAAACTCAAAATTTTACTTCATGCTTAGTCTGGGAGTGACCCTAAACATTTTCAACATGTCGAGATTTTCGATATTTCTAGATTTTCGTCGATTTATTCACAATTTATTATTATATTAAATGCAACTTTAATATTTAATAAACACTATTTTTACTAGGAATTGAATATTAACCCATTA
Organism: Philonthus cognatus; assembly: GCA_932526585.2. Lineage (NCBI taxonomy): Eukaryota > Metazoa > Arthropoda > Insecta > Coleoptera > Staphylinidae > Philonthus > Philonthus cognatus. The sequence goes on along the minus strand of OW052244.1, from coordinate 18,473,910 downwards.
AGAGTCTAGCAAATTATAAAGTTAACTCTAAAAGTTGATTTTAGGTAAAATTTTGCATCTAGTTTCTATGATTTCCATGAATGATTAATTATATTACATACGTCGATTTCATAAAAGAGGTAAACATAAAGTTCGGACGAGTATTTCTACTCCCAGACTAAGCATGAAGTAAAATTTCGAGTTTAGAAAAGCCTGAAAATTTGGTTTGGTCGCGTAGCGCTACGCGCTACGCGACCAAACCAAATTTTCAGGCTTTTCTAAACTCGAAATTTTACTTCATGCGCCACGCGTATAAAACACTGAAATGTTGTGAAGTTAGTAATACACCTAAAAAATGAGCAATAATCGAAATATTAAAATAAAATATTTACATGTTTCCATTACTTTTATTCTACATTAAGTTGTAGGTACTTATTTGTAGTTTCGTTATTATTAATGGCATAACCTGATAATAAATGACATTCGTCACATTTTTTACGAGGCGTACTAATTATAATGTATTAAAAATATAATTTTAAATAAATGATTTAGAAAATATCAACCTAAACATTGGACAAAAACAAGAAATTGGGAGTTATTGGATTCAAAAAATAATGTCTAATGTAATACAATAAAAAAATTATAGGCAGCCATTTAAAAATCTTAAGTTGGCTTTTATTTTAGAATGAAGTTATTATTGGAACAAATCAATATTTATGTCATTTTTGAGTATCTAAACGGCCATTGACTTTGGCTTTTAGTTCAATAAAATCGGTTGATAAATACAAAACTTATGGCGTTCGGCGCTTTTTATCAAACACCCGGTATATCGATATTTACCCGATATCTCGGTTCACATTAAAGATAGAACAATTGTTCCTAACCTAATTTTTTATATTTTCTATTTATATTATTTATATATACAAGGTGCGCTATAAAGACAGTAGTGGATGAAACTCGCTTATTTTAAATACATCTCTCTATATATTATTTGGTTTTTGAACTGCTTTTTAAAATTGCATGTCATTTTATTAAATACTTTGTTCTAAGTCGAACCGATTTGAAGTTATTTTACATTTATCGACAAACATGATGTTTGCAGTCGTTTCGAAAATCTAAAATATCTTTGAAACAAAATGAGACAGAGTTGCAGATTTTTCCATTCTCTTAAGAATATAGGGCGTTATCGGCTGCACTATAAACTTGTTGCGCTTACGTTGTTTGGCTTTGCAATAAAAATAGTTCAATTTATACATTTTTAATCAAGAGTAACTGGCTTCTTTTAAATGGAACCATATAACTTTTTTTTATATCAATCAACTAAAAATGAAAGTATCTATCTCTCTCGAGTTTGTTAATAATTTGGATGGAATATAATTTTCATAAAAACTTTAGAGTTGCGGATAAAAATTAGTGATGGGAATAATCGGTATTACAGGCAAAGTTTTTATGGGTGATTGTTTTGGAGGGTGTTTTTTCGGGGGTGGTATTTCAAAGGGTTGGTATATCAGGGAGTGATTTTAATGGAGGTTTTTGGGGGGGCTGAATTTCAGAATTGGTTTTCTGTAAGCATGATTTTTAGAGGGATTTTTCCTTTCGAGAGATGTTTTTTTGGGAGTGGGGCTGATTTTTCAGGAATTTTTTTACAAACAAGATAAATTCAAATTCAAAACTATTTGAATTCGAGAAAATAAGCTTACGCTTCTTATAGTTTGCACACTTTAAACATAATATATACAATTACGAAAAGACTATTCGTGAAAATGCAAACAGTGTCTTAATTAATAAGACAATTTAAGACGATAAATATCCATTGAAACAACTACTTCCCGTGCAAATACACCTCCGGATATTGAATTATACAATGAAATATTTAAAATCTTATTTAATTTGAATTGTTACAACGCTCTATTAAAGTATATGTAACGTTTAGGTCAAATTCTCTTCAAACCAACTAACAATACAATTTAAAATGAAAGGAGAGATAACAACAAATTAGAAGTGAAAGGACTTAGATTAAAACTAATGTCTTAGGCCATCTATAGACGCGTTTCGAGATTTATCTCTCTTCAGTATAGCTTTGCTTATGACGATTAAAAAAATTAGGAAGTTTGTTTTAATTTTATTCCTAATTTTTTTAAACGTCATAAGCAAAGCTATACTGAAGAGACATAAATCTCGAAACGCGTCTATAGATGGCCTAAGACATTAGTTTTAATCTAAGTCCTTTCACTTCTAATTTGTTGCTATCTCTCCTTTCATTTTAAATTGTATTGTTAGTTGGTTTGAAGAGAATTTGACCTAAACGTCACATATACTTTAATAGAGCGTTGTAACAATTCAAATTAAATAAGATTTTAAATATTTCATTGTATAATTCAATATCCGGAGGTGTATTTGCACGGGAAGTAGTTGTCTTAATGGATATTTATCGTCTTAAATTGTCTTATTAATTAAGACACTGTTTGCATTTTCACGAATAGTCTTTTCGTAATTTTATATATAATATTTTTACATGTGGTACTTTTTCATAGCGTGTTTTTTTTCCGTAGGTGTGATTCTCAATAAAAGTTTTTACAAGGGGTGGTCTTTTATAGTTTTTTGAGGGAGTGATTTTTAGGGTTTGTTTTAAGCCAGTGGTTTTTTGAGCGTTTTTTCTGGGGGTGATGTTTGTTAGTAGTGAAGATTAGAATTTGTATACAATTATTATTATTTAATGATTTATTTAATGAAATACAAAACAACCGTCAAATCAGTAATTATTAATATTACGATATAATAATTAGTAGTCCTGTCTACTGAGATAATAAGGGAAACATTTGTTTATAATAATCAATAGTCCAGTCTACCAAGACAATAATCAATTATTTTAGTATACTGATTAGTAATTTGCCCGACGCAACAATCGCTTAAATTAGTATATACTATTTTACCCGATCAAATAATCGCTTAAATTAGTATCTACAAATTCACCCGATCAAATAATCGTTCAAATTAGTATATACTATTTTACCCGATCAAATAATCGCTTAAATTAGTATATACTAATTTACCCGATCAAATAATCGATTATATTAGTATTACTATTTTACCCGATCAAATAATTGCTTAAATTAGTAATTACTAATTTACCCGATCAAATAATCGCTTAAATTAGTATATACTAATTTCCGCATAATAACCGATTATATCGATACATTTCAATAATCGACTAATTACTAATTAGTATATCGATTACTCCCATTTTAATAAAAATTATAAATCTAATCGAAAGAGAATTGCATTTTGAGTTGATTGGTGTTATAAAAATTATATGGTTCTATTAAAAAAGATCAAGTTACCCTTGATTAAAAATGTATAAATTCAAATATTTTAATTTCATAGCAAAACAACGTAATCGCAACAACTTTACAGTGCATCTGATAGCGCTCTCTATTCTATTTTAATAAATCTCTACAACTTATTCTACAAATATTTTTCCATATTAATCTGAAAAACGCTAAGAGTAAAGTTCCAGTTCTAGTTTCTAAATTTTGATCAACAGCTTTTTAGTTCCTCAAATTGTGATAAAAAGCCAGGGATCAAGGATGTTAACATACAATCGTATTATAAAAAAAATATATCAAAAAATTATCCAAAATAAAAAAAATGAATAATAATCCAATAAAATATTACGTGCAGAAAACAAACCAAAACCGATCTGCAGCATCATCAAAATAAATCTTGTTAGACACATATCTAAAGATCCTATCCGAGTAAACATCAACAATAATACCATTGAAACAAACCAAGCAAGTGTGGGAGAATACTTTGCGACATATTTTTTCCAATAAAACAAATAAGGCTTTATTAGATTACTTTGGTAACAATATATCTAAAGAATGTACTCTACCTCCAAATAATGATCATAGTTTTTTGTAACACCTGTCACAGAAGAAGGAATTAACACTGTTATTTTTAAATTAAAAACAAAAACTGTACCGGTACGATAGACATATCCGCTAAAATAATTAAATACATGGGGCCCATTATAGCTACACCTTTGACCTACCTAACAAATTTGATTTTTGAGACAGGAACATTTACCACAATCTTAAAAAAAGCTGTAGTAATTCCCATCCATAAGAAAAACAGTAAAGTAGATGTAAGCAACTATCGACCTATTGCAATTCTAAATATGTTTGCCAAAATTACAGAGAAAATATTATAATAAATCAATCGCAGCATGGATTTACAGAAAAAAAGTCAAAGGAAAGCGCCAGTTATTCCTTTATTAGCTGTATATACGACAACTTAGATAGGGGAAAATATGTATACGGTCTACTGTTTGATTTGTCACAAGCTGTTGACAGTTTGAACATAAACTTTATATTAAACAAACTCAACTGTATTGGATATCGTGGAAGCTTCCTGGCATTAATAGAGTCTTTCCTTAAACATAGGAAATTTTGTTTTAATGTGAATGGAAGTAAGACATTCTTTTATGATACTGACGAGGGGGTACCTCAAGGATCTGTGGTAGGGCCTTTATATTTCTAAGATTTTTTAACGATCTAACCACTTATTTTCACTCTGAATTGAGTGCCGACGACACATCTGTTCTGGTCACTGCAAATAATTGCTACAATTTCTGCTTACAAATTAAAACATTAAAACAACTGTGCTTGACTTTCAATCATGGTGTCATAAAAATAAGCTCACGTTAAACCCAACAATAATAGTATGCCTATATTTCCGAAAATTAAACTTAAATGTACACCTGGAACTGAACATGAATAATGACACCATTTGTTCACAAGAAGAGACTACATTCTTAGGTTTACCTATTGACCACAATCTAAATTAAAATTCCCATATTGATTATGTAGCTGGAAAAAAAATTCAGCGAATTTTGCTAAATCTAGAATGAAGGGTTCTCTAAATCTGAAAGGATTACTTAGCATGTGCCATGGTCTTGCATATAGTCATCTAAGATATATATAATATTATCTTTTGGGGATCAGCAGCAAATTCTAAAATAGTTATATAAAATTACGAAAAAACTATTCGTGAAGATGCAAACAATGTCTTAATTAATAAGACAACTTAAGACGATAAATATCCATTAAAACAACTACTTCCCGTGCAAATACACCTCCGGATATTGAATTATACAATGAAATATTTAAAATCTTATTTAATTTGATTTGTTACAACGCTCTGTTAAAGTATATGCAATGTTTAGGTCAAATTCTCTTCAAACCAACTAACAAATACAAATTTAAAATGGAAGGAGAGATGTAAAAATTAGAAGTGAATGGACTTGGATTAAAACTAATGTCTTAGGCCATCTATAGACGCGTTTCGAGATTTATCTATCTTCAGTATAGCTTTGCTTATGACGTCTCGAAACGCATCTATAGATGGCCTAAGACATTCGTTTTAATCCAAGTCCTTTCAATTCTATTTTTTTTTATCTCTCCTTCCATTTTAAATTTGTATTTGTTAGTTGGTTTGAAGAGAATTTGACCTAAACGTTACATACACTTTAAGAGAGCGTTGTAACAAATCAAATTAAATTAGATTTTAAATATTTCATTGTATTATTCAATATCCGGAGGTGTATTTGCACAGGAAGTAGTTGTTTCAATGGATATTTATCGTCTTAAGTTGTCTTATCAATTAAGACATTGTTTGCATTTTGACGAATAGTTTTTTCGTAATTTTATATATTATGTTTAAAGTGTGCAAATAGTTTTGAATTTGAATTTATCTTCTAAAAGAGTATCTATTTGCCAAAAACAACAATGTATATTTATTTATAAAACGTTGTTATAGGTAAAAAGTAACTTTTTAACATTCCCTAAAAACTCCGACTATCACAATTATAATACCTGATATGCGAAACATCTATCAGCGGTGGCTCATAACTCCATCAAATTAGAAAAATTTCCAAGAATCATAGGAATCAAACTTTATATTAAATTATCTTAAATCAATAACCAATTGAGAGGGAACTCATTTAAAAAGCGAATTAAGGATTTCCTATTGGAAAAATGCCATTACAGCATATTAGAGATGATTATCTGGCGGACACTGAAAGTTAATATTCAAATAACAGACCCATATGTTGGTTTCTTTCAGAGCTGGGCAGGATTCGAATCATTTAGGATTCGAATCCTGTATTCGAATCCTCTTAGAGGATTCCAAAGAGGCATTCGAATACTTTAGTTCAACTGGATTCGTGATCCGGATTCGTTACATTTTATTAAGAAGATTCGTATTCGAATCCAAATGTGGGTGATTCGAATCCTTATGAAAGGATTCGAATATTTATAAAAGGATTCGAATATTTATAAAAGGATTCGAATTGTGAGGATTAACATGAAAAATGTGTCTTGTGTTTTTTTAAATTTCTCATTAAATCACTGCTTTATACGCGTGGCGCATGAAGTAAAATTTCGAGTTTAGAAAAGCCCGAAAATTTGTCTCGGGTCGCTGCGCGACCCTCGACAAATTTTCATGGGGCTTTTCTAAACTCGAAATTTTACTTCATGCTTAGTCTGGGACTGGAAACGCTCGTTCGATACTTTAAACTAAATGCTTTGATAAGAACAATAAATGTTTAACATTGTTTAATATTATTTGAAGTAAAACTGACATAGCAGCCACAATCTGAAATGAAACATTTTTTCGACATTTTCCTGATTCAAGTATTTCTTCCCTGGCCTTTCAATTAAACTTTCTTCTGCAGGAAATTCCCATTTTTCAAATTGTTTTCATTGTTTTTGTCAATATATAAGTTAATATTAGAAATGTTTACGTGTTTTGTAATTTGCCTGCTGATTTTGATAAATCTAATAATATCATATGGCTTTTTTGTTAGTGTTTTGGTCAATTTGAAGATAATTCCATGACTTTTCTCTGATTTTCCCTGTTTTAATAATATTCAGTGAATTTTTTATTCACCTAATTTTCAGCCATTCGTCGATTTGATAATAGAGTTCAATTTGAAGTTTTGAACATGTGTTTCCACTCCCAGGCTAAGCATGAAGTAAAATTTCGAGTTTAGAAAAGCCCCGTGAAAATTTGTCGAGGGTCGCGCAGCGACCCGAGACAAATTTTCGGGCTTTTCTAAACTCGAAATTTTACTTCATGCGCCACGCTTACAAAACACTGATTTGAAGTGAAGTTCAGAAACACACAAATACATCTTTAATCAGAGTAACATGGAATCAGATATTTTGTCTGTTATCAACGATATTCAGTGTTTATAATAAATAATTAGGTTTTGAATATTTTTATTAAAATAACTGGTAACGATATTCATATATTAATGGTTGCAATAGAACAATAAAATTAAATTTATTCTTAAAGGATTTGAATTCGTGATTTGAAAAAACGGGATTCGAATTTCTGATTCGAATTATATTTATCTCCTACGAATCTTTTATTCGAGGATTCGTGATTCGAATCATATTATGTGATTCGGATTCGTAATTCGAATCCTTTTTACGAGGATTCGTCCCAGCTCTAGTTTCTTTATACATTTTTATTTTATTTTTTATATTTATTATTGTATAATCTTAGATTGTATTTTAATTTTGTAACTATCTGTATTTATCTAGGTATTATGAGCACTTGACATATATATCCATTTATGTAATGGCACAATACCAATAAAGATATTATTATTATAATTATGTAATTTTAATATCTCAATTGGTTTAGTCTGTACAGCGCAATCAGACAGATAGACGGCCAGAGATCCTTTTTTCAAAAATGATCTTAATCAACTCAGGGGACCTCAAAAGGGATATACAAGGAATTTTTATACAAGTTACCATTCTTCAATGTGAATTTTCAGACATTTTTAATATTATTAAAAAGTTTCAATTTAAAAACTCTAACGAGTGTTTTCCACTCCCAGACTAAGCATGAAATAAAATTTCGAGTTTAGAAAAGCCTGAAAATTTAGTTTGGTCGCGTAGCGCAGCGGAGCGACCAAGCCAAATTAGGCTTTTCTAAACTCGAAATTTTACTTCATGCTCTACGCGTATAAAACACTGATTTTAAGTAATGTTCAAAACATACTGCTCAGTTTTTACCACATGTTCATTAATATTACAAATGTTTATATGGATGGAATATAGGAAAGTATACTTAAAAGAAAAAATCCCTGTATCTACTAAAATGTTTTATTTGAAAATGTGAACGAAAACAATATTTTCCCTTTGTATTACATATGGGATGGGGGGAAGTAAAATTCTATGGGTTGTGGTGAAGTTCACAAATGATTATTCTTAATTATTTATAAGATTTGCAATGTCGACGTTTTCGATAAACTTACATGCTTTTCTTTTAAAATTTGTTATGCATTTTCCGCGTGCTTGTTGACTTTAACTCTAAAAATAACAATATTGTGGTAAACTGGTAGATCACTGGTTTTAATTCAAAAAATGCCAAATTACCGGTTGTAAAAGAGTTAGTAACTTTGATCAAAACTAGTTCATTCAATATTAGTAAATCACTGAATAATAATAATAATAATAATAGTATTTATTTCCCAACAGATACAGAATATCCTATTACAGGGAAAATGTAAAATAAGAACATAGAACATAAGTATATTATAGATAACAATGCATAATTAATGTATAGTAAAATCAATAAATATATTTAGCAATCGGATAATAATCAGAATTTCTTAAGTTTTCTTTTTTGGATGACAATTGGAGAAAATCGAGTTCATCAACTTAGGATGAAAATTAAAGTAAAACTAGAGAAGATATTTCAATTTCTTGAAAGGAACTAAACGATTTATTGATTTTTAAGAAAACTTTCTAATATTAAATTGATTTAACGAGATCAAATCGATTAGTGATTGTTAAACCCGACTCAAGTGTCTTTCACATTTTGAAGAAAAATTCAAATGATATTCAATACAATACAATATTAAATTAAATTTATTATAACAAGTATGTTTACTTCCTGATTAAGCATGAAGTAAAATTTCGAGTTTAAGAAGAAGAAATGGCTGAAAATCTGGATTTGCCGGGGCGCGTGAGTGAAGCGAGTGGCACCCCGGCAAATCCAAATTTTCAGGCTTTTCTAAGCTCGAAATTTTACTTTATGCGCCAGGTACATAAAACACTGATCTATTTTGAAGTTCAAAACAGATAATTGAGAACATTGAAATCCCTCCAAAATGTACCGAATTTCTGGTAACATTGCATTTATTTTTTATTTCTCATATCAATACATTAGTAGTAGTTATATTCCTTCATAATAAAGGGTATTCTTGTTGGAGTTACGTGAAGTGAGAGTATAGATTAGTTATATTCCTGTATCTTCACTATTTTGTTTAAATTCTATATGTACATTTCAGGAACAATGTGCCCTTTTTCGATAGAATAAGTGATTTGACAATTTTATTAAATCAGTTAACCTTATGATAAATACGGCGCATAGTGCCTAAAATGTACATCTAGAATTTAAATAAAATAGTGAAGATAAATGAATAGAACTAATCTATAACTCTCACTTCACGTACCTTCAACAAGAATACCTTTTATTCTCGTATCAAGTTCATTTCTTTAATATTGTGTGAAAAACATGCAATTCCAAGTTATTTACGAACACATTCGTGTATTAGAGATGAGAAAGCTTTGGGGTGTGTTGAATAGGTATATCAGGTAATGTTTGTTTGGATGCGAACGCATCTTTCGGCACAAAAGAGGGGCTCGTGCGCCAAATTATCAGCAGCTTTCTTTTGGGGGTGGATGAAATCGAGGGGAGGGTGAGAACGAGAGACCGGCTGCAATCTACGTGAATTCCAATTTTCATCCCCTCGTGTTTACGTTAACAATGGATCATTTTTCGCGTACACACACACACACAAAAACGTCATTCCTGCCCGTTTGTTGGCTCAGCACTAATTTGACAAGATTCACGATGCGCTATATTCACACAATTCGTACCGGATGAATCATATTTTATGCGGGGTATTAGAATACATTTGTGTAATGTCTGCTTTATTAAATTATTTCAAAATAAAGTAGGGTGTTTTTTTTGTGAAGAAATGGTAAGCAATTACCGTTAGGGTGCATAATATTATTCATTGTTCGGCCAAATAAATAGCTTTAGAAAAAGAAAGCCATCTCAATTGAATTCTGAAACAGTGGTTGAATTTCATTTCTATAAATCAACGGTTCCTACCCTTTTTGATGTCGTTTATACATTAATGGAAAAATTTCACGACAAAGTTCAAAATCTAATTATATATTATCAATACTTAAATCGTTGATAACGACTCCGCTTCGGTACGCGACCAATTCAAATTTTCAGGCGTTTCTAAACTCGAAATATTTACTTCATGATCGATCGAGGAAACATGTATCTTCTAAAACTTATAATAATAAAATGCTCAATTAGTTAGTGGCATTTTATATTTTTATCTTAGGAGTATATGATCAACAAGTTTGGAGATCACTGCTTTAAATAATCATAGATTTTATTTCCTTGTCTTCAAACCATTATCTTTAGTAACACAAATTTCCCGTAATAATTAAAATATAACCAGCTGCTATATATGACTAGGTACGTTTACAAGATAATTACAGTACCCCAGCACTTCTTAAATTACGTAGTTACGCCCCCTTTGGTGGAAGTGAGTCACGTTGTGGCATTTCAAGTATGCGTAGCTGAGGGCTGAATTTAGTGAATTATTTTTATGCGAACGAGAGGATAAAGCATTTTGTGCCGCAATCGGGGGACATCAGAGAAAGGCGAAGGAAATGCAGATGAAAAGATGAACAGATGATTCCAACGAACCACAACGAAGGCGGCTTCCACAGGAAAGATGATACCGCCGCTTATGCCCAGAGGTGTCTGGCTCTCTGAGGTCACAAGGGAGTGCACTTGACATGGATTTTATTGAGTGCAATACAGTATTGAGTATACGAATCATTATTTTCTAAGCTTCAACCAATAGGACTGCTTAAAACTAATAAATATCCATTAAAACGACTAAACTTCTGATGAAATTTGTATTCTCAATGTTCGATATTCCCTATAATATTACATTCTTTATTGTCTATTTAATTGGATTAGCCGGTAAATCAAGCCTAGATATACGTCATCCGACAAAAAAATTAAACAAAAACATTGTTAATATATTTGTAATACTATTTTCTCGTTATTGAAATGACGATTACATATAAAAAGATAACATATCAAAATCTAAGAGTTACAACAAAAGGTCAATAAGTGAATTAATAAATAGTAAACATTTGTAGAATGTATTGACGTGAGGATCAAACATAAGGGGTGGGTGTATTTTGAAATTCGCTTAAAATCAGTGTTTAATATGCATGGCGCATGAAGTAAAATTTCGAGTTTAGAAAGCCTGAAAATTTGGTTTTGTCACTCCGCTTCGCGGAGCGACCAAACCAAATTTTTAAGCTTTTCTAAACTAGAACTTTTACTTCATGATTAGTCCGGGATTGGAAACACTCACATGAAGCTTTAAATTTAAACTTATATGAAAACAACAAATATCTGAAAATATTTTTCAAAAAGCTCAACTACAAAAAAAAATAACTAAATTGGAATCGTGAAAATTGACCAAATCCAAACAAACCAAATGAATTTAAATTAAAAACCTTTAATTAGTAGAAATGTTTTACCAAGTGATCAACGAAGAACAAGTTAACGATATAAATGGGTTTATTAGAATTTACGAAACTTGGGAAAAATTCAAAATGTTTATATTGCTATAAAAATTACAGAATTTATTGAAAATGTCAAAGTTGTTGAAAACCATAAAAATTATCTAAATTTATAAATAAAGTTTACAAATATAAAAAGAAATTTAAAAAATACAAAAAATACTGATAAAATAACAAGAGTTGTGAACGTTGTAATAAATAATAAACATTATTCGAATCCTTTTAGAAAGATTCGAATCTCCGACATTTAAAATTGAATACGAAACGTTAAAATATCGCAACTAAACCGGATCACAAATCCTTTTTGACTAAAGTATTTAAATACATCTTTCAAATCCTCCAAAACGATTCGAATCCTTCCTAGCTCTTTAATTTAAGTGCAAAAATATACGCAATTGATTAACGAAGCATAAAACATTAAAACTAGTTTTGATCAATGCATCTATTTTCTTATCACCATTCACGCAAAAAATGCGGAGATAGTTGCATTTCAACAGTGCCGATTTATACACTACCAACATCAGTTGATAGCGATTCAATAAACGGTTCATATCGCGTCTTCGCTTTTTAGAAAACACTGATCGGTTTTCGAGTTTTTAAGTGCTAGTGTTTATTTACATCTACGACAGTACTTGCTGAGGCTGGTCGACAAGAATAACGTATTTAAGAAAAAGTAAACTAAGACAATTAATTACGCAGGAAGAAGAGGAAGAAGAAGTCACAAGGTTTTGATTTGTTAGTAAAGTTTTGCTTAACGCATTATTAAAAATAAAATCCAGCACTACGTCTTTCATTAATTAAGAGGTTAGTGCGATAGTTTGTGTAATGTTGTTATTCTATATGAATTATACACGTATTGACACTTCAAAGTAACTGATTTTTTATTTTATTATTATATTCATAACATTAATGATATCACTGATATCACAACTCCCCTTAAGATTAATGTAACAATAAATAACAAATGAACTGAACTACTACAACCTATTTAGTGGTTTTACAGTTCTTCCAGATATGGTTGTATAGGATTTATCCAGATTGACTTCTAGCTTAATAGATTCTTTTCTTCTCCAGTAATACCTTCCATGTTTGTATTTTCTTTGCTAGTACCTACTGTACCTTCTTTCTTATACTTTCTTCCTTTGTTGGAATTGAAATATTGCGATTCTGTAAAAAGATCATCGAGTATAGTTTTGTTATTGCTCCTAGATGACTGTTTTGTATTGGATATACGAATGAGAATCCAAGTTACGAGCTTGTACGTTACCACTCTTTCTTAAATCAGTGATTCAAACATCATCGCCGACTTGTAGATCACTTAAGGGTCTTACCTACTGATCTCTATATAACACTGGATACGGCATAGGCCACATTCCGCTATCTGACAGTGTGCCCATTTTAATGGCAGCAAATTGAGGTTTTGTGACACGTTTGGGCGGCAAATTAAAATCACTTCTTTCTTTCTTATTTTGCTTGAGCGCAGATGCAACAACATTTTTGGAACAAAATCTCATTGTTTTGGTTATTTTTATATTTGGCAAACCCATTTGTTCCGGCCATTTTCTGACGATTCTTCATCGGATGGAATTCTTAGAAGTAGTCACATTTTAATATAACAATTTTAATAGATGATATTTACTTTGACAGTTTATTTCGATGTACTTACTTGTGCAACGTCAAATTTCCCGATGAGTCGGGTTTTCTTTCACAAAAAATGCACTGGAACACCATGTTAACAAACACTGATTGACACGTTCATGTCAAATGTCTCGCCACTGGTGTCACAAAACCTCAATTTTGACCAACATGCGGCGCCAATGTGGGAAACCGCCCTAGTGGTTAAGCTTAATCCAGTGTTATATAGAAACCAGTCGTCGTACCCCATGATGTTTGTCATAATTCTCGTTTTGTAACCTGCTACAGACGCTTCTTCTTTATTTATAATTTTATTTCTATCTGAAATTTATGAATTAGGTTAAAACTAGTTTGCGGGATAATTGTTTTAATTTTCCCATTGAAAAGAAATTCATTCGGTGAAAATCCATTAGAAAGCAGAGTGGTTCAGAAAAGGTGAAATGTTTGGTGTTTATCATTAGTTTTCGTCAAACTTAGTTTTATTATCTTAACAGCTGATTCGACAAATCTGTTGCATTGCCCCGCTCTTTTGCCAAACGCTGAAATTCAAACGTGAATTTTGGACTAAAGTGCGTACCATTATCACTAAATACAGTTTCTTGAGTCCCTTGCTGCGCAAAAGTGATTTTAAATGATTAATAGTGGTTTTCTCCTGTAATTTATTCATCAGATAATCTAGAGAAATAATCTGTAATAATTAGGTACCAACAATGTTTAAACTTGTAATCTTTTTTTTTAATATGACCAATCAAATTTGACATTTCAAGAATTTAGTGGTGTGATGCAGGTTGTGTGTTTTATTTTAAGACAAGATTAATCACATGTTATGTTCTAAATTAACTTTTAATTTGTATGTTATGTGAAGGGAAATATAACAGTAATATGACAATTTAATAAACTTATAAAATAGATAATTTATTTAACAAAGATTACGATTACAAATATACCTATCACCACTTCAAATTATTTGTATCTACTATGAATTTAATAAAGTGTCTTTGCTCAGGAATATCTGTCTTTTTCAATATCTGCCCATTTACATGTTCAAATTCTAAAAGAGTTCTTCAGTACAAGGAATTTTTATTTTAGGTACACATGTTACGATTTTTTTATGTAAATTTTCAGACATTTCAGACATTTGAGACATCGTATTCTTACTAAAAATTTTCGATTTGAAAACTCTAACGAGTGTTTCTAATCCTAGACTAAGCATGGAGTAAAATTTCGAGTTTACAAAAGCCTGAAAATTTGGCTTGGTCGCGTAGCGCAGCGGAGCGACCAAGCCAAACTAGGCTTTTCTAAACTCGAAATTTTACTTCATGCGCGACGCGTACAAAATACTGATTAAAGTGAAGTTAAAGATATACTGCTTAGTTTTGATCACATGGTCATTAATTTTACAAATGTATATATGGAAAATGTGAAAGTATACTTAAAAGAAAAAAATCCCTGTATGTGTTGTGAAGTTGCAAGTTGTAGCGTTCTCTATTTTAAAACTCTGCATCGTGATAATTTATTTGACAAATGATGATTTATTTGTCACATTGATAACCATTTACCAATATCTTAAAATTTGATGTTTAAAATACTCTATTGTTAAAGCAGGACTGCAACTGTTCACAGTAAATGCACCCTAAGTTTGGTTATATTAAAAAAAAATGAGTTTAACCAGGCCCATTCTTACTTTCTGCCATTCTTACTTTCTGCCAAACCGGAAATTCAGACGGAAATAAGGGTTCAAGTCGTTGTGTATGCATTCTGTACATCCTTCCACAAGATTTTCCAACTGTGTAGATAGACCTGGCTACCAAACAGATTGCTTCGCTAACGTCCTGCAATTCGTAATTCCAAAATGACTATTATGTAATTTTGACAACATTCTTCCTGTAAAATATCGCTAATAATTATACTTCTCGTAACAGAAGTCTATCATCCACGGTTATGCTATGTCGATGTTGCCAATATGGCTTCAAATTGTGTTGAATCCTTTCTTTAGAAGGCCAACCATCCTTTCAAAATCTAAACAATTGTTTACGAATATTGTCTTCTACTCATAATTTATTGTAAACGTCTATTGATTGCAGGTAATGACTCTATAACTTGATGAGCATAAGCAATAATTTCTTCATTTAAATCAGATTTATATTTTGAGTCAGGGTTTCTGGATAACGTATCTGCTAATCCCAATTCCTTACCAGGAACATATTTTACAATTAAGAGTAACGAGGTAAACGCAATCTCATTCTTTGCAGTTTCTAATCCTCAAGAGGTTTAGACATAAAAATGGGGACCACTGGTTTATGATAAGTCTCTAAACAAACAGTAATACCTATAATGAAGTCTTTAAATCTATGACAAAGCCAGGTAAATGCATAACCTTTGTCAATTTGCTCTTAATTTAGCTGTGCTGCTGATAAAGTTGTTGCTGCACAAACGACATGTCGGAATTCACCTGTTGATTTCTGCCTTTGTTTCGACACAGCCCCAATTTCATAATTTGATTCATGAGCTGAAATAAATGTTTCTGCCGTTTGATCATACCACGCCAATATTGTTTTTGCTAATAAGAATTAGCTTCAACCTATCAATTGACGATCGCAAGAGAAAGTCTATTAAGATCGCCAATCACACACACTATTTTTCCTACAATCACCCTAACAATGTATAACAAACATTTATTTGAAAAGTTTCAAACATATTTTTTGAACACTATCTATTTGATTGGTCACAAGATTTTTTCTACATTTACACTAATACAATTTTCGCAAAGCTAACAAAAGTAGAAGTACTACTTTTAGATTTACTAAATGTAGTTTTGCAAGTTGAGAACATTATATCTAAAGAAATTAACAAACAAATGAGTTTTTTGACGGTTTCATATTTTTAGATAAATGAATGAGTAGAACATTTATTACGATACCTTGAACCTTGATTATACTTCTCCATCATTTTTAAAGTTCAACTTGGCTGAATACTAAAGTATTCTTGATCATTGACCACCACACATTACATTGTTAAGTTGGGTTATTGGAAGATTTTTTGACAATTCCTCGAAAAACATCCAATTTTGCGAGCGCAAAATGTTTTTGCCGCTTTAGAGCGGTAAAGTGACTTTAAGTGACGTTTCCTCGGGAACGCCTACTATTCGATCACTTTTGTATGTGTAGAAGCCTACTTTCTACAGGGATTGTAGACAAACGTTATTTTTGTTTCGCTGCCAACATGTAATGTTATTATAAATGAATTATACATGTGTTGATACTTCAAAAGTAACTGACTTTTTATTCTTTTATTATTTTCATACCATTCCTGATATCACAGTTTGCTTTTTTCAATTTGGGCTTTGAAGCCTGTTGTTGAATTTACAAAATAAAGAGTTTCAGAAAAGCTATATACGCTATAAAATGAAAGTATATTGGAGCATTTATAAATACATCAGATTTTCTTTGTCTGTTTTTACAGAAAGAATAAACTTCATTTCTATTCGCCCTCATCACTCGATGTCATCTGTTTTCACTTTTTTTTCGACCATTTAGGAAATACATAAATCTCGACCAATCAGGAAAATCAAAAATCTATTTAAATTATGTGTAAAATATTTATTTTGCCATCTCGCTATTGGGACGATAAAAACCTTTTTGGAGGTATCTAACCTAATGACTATTATTTACCTAAAACAACTGTAGATTCTAATCTAATCTATGTAATTGACATCTAACCTAATTGAAAAATGTGTAAAACAACAGTGAAACATTCTAAGTAAATGAATAAAATGATAAATAACGTACTCTACTTGTTTCAGATACTACTACATGTACTTAAGTTAGGTTAGGTTAATCCATTTACCTACAATGACGTATACGAGAACGTCAAGATATGTACAGTCCTGGAACCAAGGTATTGCAATAAAATCCCGAGTTTTTCAAAATAGAAAAAAATCATTTACGTTTGTATCTATAAATACATTTTTTACGATGCAAAGCAGTTTTTGTAGTTATACATATCACAATTATTCGATGCCAATTTTCAGACATTTATTTTTTTTATAAAATCTTTCAATTTAATGCTTCTAAGGAGTGTTTCCAATCCTAGATTAAGCATGAAGTAAAATTTCGAGTTTAGAAAAGCCTGAATTTGGTTTGATGTTTTCCACTCCTAGGTTAAGCATGAAGTAACATTTCGAGTTTAGAAAAGCCTGAAAATTTGGTTTGGTCGTGATCGGAGCGAAAAAAAAACAAATTTTCGGGCTATTCTAAACTCGAAATTTTATTTCATGCGCCACGCGTATGAAACACTGATTTAAAGTGAAGTTCATAATGTTTGATTTCATATTAATTACCTTAACAAATGTTTATATAGAATATGTAAAAGTTTACTTAAAGATAGGTTAGGTTTTACTAATGTTAGGTTAGGTTACACACCGGAAACAAAAGTTAGGATATGCTCTAACTTTTGTTTCTGGTGTGTACCCTAACCTAACATTAGTAAAACCTAATCAAAATTGTAATCTAACCCAATATCATATCATCATAATATTTGTGTTATTAATTTAATAACAAACGCTAAAATCTGGTGATTTCTGGTGAGTTTTAAGATGAGATTTTGAGACATTTTTCGGTCTAGAGTTAACAATATAGACACTGATGATGAAAATTCTATACTTCAGCCACAACTATAATTCTGATTATTTACAAGTTTCGAAGATATATCAATAGATAATATTTAATTGTCTTGAATACACCCGGGAGGTAAAATGTAGGCATATGTTAAAAGACAAGGTGTGTATTGTACACGACCTGAGTGTGTGAAATTGATATCGCAACATGATCGATATCTAAGCGTGGTGTGTCTACACACTCTATCGAACGATAAAGATCAGGCAGAGATGAAGAGGATTGCGAACGAAGATGGTACCCGAGCAAGGGTGAGAGACAATCTGGTCTGTGGGTGTTGCGTGGTTTACGATTTGCTGGTGGATATGTAGGTTAGGACAAGGAGGAAAGGCAAAGAGTCAACTTGTAGGAAAGGCTACGACAGACAGACGGTGAAATAATAGTGGATGTAATATAAGCACGCCGCGTGCAACTCGATCGAGTATCGAGTTTGAATTATTATTCTCTGTCCAGAACATCGATTAATGCGAGGAATACAATGCCAATGGTCGCTGTTCACTCTATGGTTACCCGGTTACCCCGATCTGAGGTATGGACTAACGGAAGGCTTCGCTTCTTAGCCTGTGATTCTGCTGGTGATTGTGGCTACTTTTGCTTATGTGACTGCTACACACACACACGACTTGGTTCCGTCCGACATCGGTACTCCACTCACGCTTTTCATGGAAATTCCACCGATTATACACATTTCGCATCAAAGATCTCCTCCATTCGGTTTTTGTTGCTATGACACGTAATTATGGGTTATTTTTTTTTGTTACAACATGCAGAGCATTCATGAGAAAATTGTTTTTGTCTCTATATACATTGACTCTTGGATTGTAACAAAATAACTAGAGAAGATACAGGGAATTTTTCTTTTAAGTATTTATATCCTAATTACATCGTATGTTCTGAAAATCTTCTGATATTCATTGTTTTTTTAAAGAGTTCAATTTAAAGCTTTGAACGAGTGTTTTCCACTCCCAGATTAAGCATGAAGTCAAATTTCGAGTTTAGAAAAGCCTGAAAATTTTGTTTGGTCGTTCCGCAAAGCGGAGCGACTAAACCAATTATTCCGGCTTTTCTAAACTCGAAATTTTACTTTATGCGCCATGCGTATAAAACACCGTAATATAGTGTAGTTTACAATATACATCTAAAGCAGTATACTAAAGATGTGTATTTTACTTCACTTAAAACCAGTGTTTTATACGCGTGGCGCTTGAAGTAAAATTTCGAGTTTAGAACCTAGGAGTGAAAAACTCTTGTTTAAAGCTTCAAATTGAATTTAAAAAAACAACGTATGTAGAAAAATTTACAGCTTCTACATATCTGTATATGGGAGGTAAACTACAACAAGTCACATTTTGGAAATTTTACAGTGCACTTGATAGAGTAAAAAATCCTGATTCCAACAGTATACAAAAAAGTATTTTGAAATAAATATGACTTGATGTAGTTCTGTCCCTGTATAAGAATATTCTTTCGAGGGAAAGAAGAGGAAATTTGCACTATCCCTATTGAAAGTTGACTATAGATTAGGTCAATTGTGTCCCAATCCAACTATTAATTTAAGGCAATTGATAGCAACTCTCAAGTGTCAGGATATATTTTTTATTGAACTTCCAATTCAATTGTTTCAATTGTTGTTGGGTTGCTCAAGTATAATTTAATTTATTATGTACTGTGCGATTATTTAAAACATGATTTAGAGTAGGCTTTGAATGTTTAATTAGATTGGCACTACTGGCTGTTAACATATAGTTTACCATAACCTCAAATTTATTCCATCATTTAATTAGCATTCTGGGCAACCGCACAAAAAAATGAGGCCTACTATAAATCATAATTTCAATGATCGCACAGTATTATACATTTTACATAGTCCAGAAGGCAGTAATTTAGTGACTCTCACAGAAAGTTATGTATTCACGAATACTGTAAACAGTTCTTTTCTAACCCTTGTTTTAGTTTATTGTAAAACAATTTTAAAAACAGCGTCTTGATATTAACAGAAAGCGCATTAAACAATTTGATCTTTTGTACGATGTAGGAGTTATGGCAGAACATACAGAGAGTTTTATATAACACCGAACATTTTCATAACGAGAATTTTTCTTTGAAGTATCCATATGCATACGTTGCATATTTTCCGATGCTCGGTTTATTAAAAGAGTTCAATTTGAGGCTATAAGCGAGTGTTTTCCACTCCCAAGCTGAGCAAGAAGTAAAATTTCGAGTTTAGAAAAGCCTAAAAATTTGGTTTGGTCGCGTAGCGCGAAGCGCGGAGCGGCCAAACTAAATTTTCAGGCTTTTCTAAACTCGAAATTTTACTTCATGCGCCACCGGTACAAAACACTAATTCAATGTAAAGTTTAGCGGTGTGTTTTAAACTTTGAAATATGTCAGTGTTTTGTACTGGTGGCGCATGAAGTAAAATTTCGAGTTTAGAAAAGCCTGAAAATTTACTTCATGCTTAGCCTGGGAGTGGAAAACACTCGCTTAAAGCTTCAAATTGAATTCTTTGAATAAACCGAGCATCGAAAAATGTGCAACGTATGCATATGGATAGTTAAAAGAAAAATTCTCGTTATGAAAATGTTCAGTGTTAAATAAAACTCTCTGTATATTGATGCTTAGGGAGTTTTAGGAGTTTTGGTCTCACATCGTGTTCATGCTGTGTTATGTGGATGGTTAATAATGAGATGTTTTGTTTAACGAACTTTAGCGTTTCGTACACATACAAAAGCGTAAGAGACATCATTTTCACTTTCTTGAATAATGTGAGACAAGACAATAAGAAGTATTAGCTTACAATTGCAGATGGTGCGTAACTTGTTAATGTTCGATTCTGTAATACATCTCCAAAATATTGCAATATATGTAATTTGCAGTTGGTAGTACTACATATATACTGTCCTAGCAGCTTTTTGATGTATGTCATTGTAGGTGGCATTATAGGTAGGCATATTTTGACATTATTGAGCATACTAATTGTATATTTGGTGTTTTTTTATTGGCCAACCAGATCTGGTGATTTTTTTATAATGTTATAATTCTGACTTTTGCCTTCATATTAAATTTGATGTTATGTTTTCCACATAGTTGCCAAGTGCATAATTACCGTATCATTATGATTAATTAAAAAGCAAAACATTACTTTCGGCATTTTATTACCACTTTTCTATCAAATTAATCAATTGCAACATGTCATTTATATATCAATGTCAATACATGACAAACAGTAGAGAGACCCAAATAATCAAGGATCCTACGAAAACTAAATCCTGAAAATGGTTGGCTAACAAGAAAAAAACGAATATAAATTTTTTTCCCTAGAAGATGGACGTGGTCTGTTTCTAATATTGGGTCGTCATTCATATTCACACCATGGTGATGTGTGCATTTTAAGATATTGGCTGATCATTGATAAATACCAACAGTGTAGTACCTAGTATAGTATATCTTCTTAATTCAGATGTGGTAGTAGGATAAAGGAAGGTAGTACCATTGTTTACCGAACTGATATTTTATATTTCTGGGTCGGACTTATCTGTTGAGCCAATAGTGCTACAATGGTCTTTGGTAAGAGTTTACTATACACCCCGCGGGTATTATAGATAAAATTGATATTATTCGAAAGTACTCGACGAGTACTATCTAGATATGCAAATAATTTCGACCTGAAATGCTAAATAAATAAAAAAAAATTAGTTTGAACATTTTGATAATATTGAGTCCTAGCAGAATGTAAAATAATCATCGTGCGCAATAGTATATTACGTAACGAGAGTGGTATGCAGCATATTACATATGAGCGGACATGTTGCGCACGAGCCGCGCAGCGGCGAGTGCAGTATTCCGCGAGTATGTAATTGTCATACCACTCGAGAAACGTACGATATTTTACCTACGGCCTTACAAAATAAACAATGAGCATTAAAAAACAACTTATTTATTGTAATAATTTTTAATAGTACCATGACAGTGATGGAAACTAAATTACTAGTTGAATAATATACAAGGAATAAAGCTGTACATTTTCCGACATTCGTTGTTTTAGACAAATTTTCTGTGCTTTTCTCAACTCGAAATTTGACCTCATGCGCCACGCGTATAAAACACTGATTTCAAGTGAGGTTCAAATATACATAGAGTTTACAATATTTTAGTGTTTTATATGCGTGGCGCATGAAGTAAAATTTCGAGTTTAGAAAAGCCCAGAAAATTAGTCTCGGGTCGCTGCGCGACCCTCGACAAATTTTCACGGGGCTTTTCTAAACTCGAAATTTTACTTCATGCGCCACGCGTGTAAAACACTGATTTCAAGTGAAGTTCAAATATACACAGAGTTCACAATATTTTAGTGTTTTATATGCGTGGCGCATGAAGTAAAATTTCGAGTTTAGAAAAGCCCAGAAAATTTGCCCTCGACAAATTTTCACGGAGCTTTTCTAAACTCGAAATTTTACTTCATGCTTAGTCTGGGAGTGGAAAAAACTCGTTCGAAACTTCAAACTGAATGCTTTGATAAGAACTTCTTCTTAAAGATAATAATACAGTTATCATTTTTTTTTAATATTATTTGAAGTAAAACTGACATGATAGCCATATCTCTATCTTTATTTCTCTCGAATTACACTGGTGCTGCTTATTTCTCACGTGAGCATTTTATCGATGGTGGAGTAATGCAGTTATTAAAAAATGGTGTCACATTTCAAAACTTACTAGAGTAAACAATCTATCCATAGAAAAACACTGCGAAATAGCTGCATTGCTTCTACTTGATTTGAAAGTGATTTCAATAACTATGTATCGGTCACCAAATGGAGACTTTTCATTATTCACGGATACATTGTGCCAAATGTTAAATCAAATTGACCTCCAAAAAACCATTATTATTGGGGGTGATTTCAATGTACAATTTCAAACGCATGATAATAATGCCACTGTGCTATGTGACATATTTTCAACATACGGTCTAAATAGTTTGGTTGATTTTAACACCAGGCAACTAAATTGCTTCGACAATATTTTCACAAATATTAATAAAACCAAAACTCAAGTTTCTCCGAAAAACACAGGTTTTTCAGATCATCTCGGGATTCTATTTGAATGTGAAACAGAATACAAGTCAGTGCAAGAGCCAGCACATATATGCCGACCTATAACCCAGAGGCGCCTTTTTAATTTCTACAATGTAGTTGAAGAAATAAATTTGAACTTCATAAATGATAGCAGCTTCTCCACTGATACGAAATTAAATATATTCATAGAAGAACTTGAACACAATATCCAAAGATCTTTCCCAATAAAATCATTTCGGACAAACACACATTCTAATATTCAATGGTTTAATGAAGACCTAAAAGCTATGCGCGAGAATATGTCGTTTTTAAGAGAATTTAGTGTAAGAAACGTCGAAACCATTGTATAACAAATTCAAACAGGAATACAAATGTGCTCTGAGGATAGCAAAACAATCATCACACGAGAATTACATTGCAAACAATATAAATAAACAGAAAGCGTTATTTAGTGTGGAAAAAAACGGCAAGAACCAAAATAGAGACCACCCTATTAACATAAATCCCGACAGTTTTAATGACCATTTTGTAAACATTGTGGAAACTCTTTTTAAAAAAACTGCCAAAACCAGATATACTCGTCGACCCAATACAAGGTATGTTGTGCCTTCCAAGTAGCAATAGCTCTTACTTCCATTTTAGTGATGTAACATATCTGGAAGTAAGAAACGTTGTAAATAGTTTATCATCCTCCCGAAGTAGTGATATTTTTGGGATGACTACGAGTCTCCTGAAATCCATTATTAACATCATCCTGGTACCATTAACTAACCTCATAAATCACTGCATTCAATCACAGTGCTTTCCGAGCAGCATAAAACAAGCGCGTATTGTTCCAATATACAAAAAAGGAGGTGCAGATGATGTTAATAATTATAGGCCTATATCAATATTACCTATAATTTCAAATATTATAGAGAGAATAATGTTTAGCCAAATTCTCTGTTACTTGGAGGCAAACAACATCTTGTCCGATAAACAATATGGTTTTCGCAAGGGACGTTCAACGAGTGACGCGGTCAAGGCGCTTGTAAACGGAATCCTAGAGGGTTTTGAGCAAAGAGAGCACACAGCTGCCTCATTTCTAGACCTCAGCAAAGCCTTTGAGTGCGTCCCGCATGACGTACTTTTGCGAAAACTTTATTTCTACAATTTTCACCCCACCAGCTGCAAATTCTTATGCTCATATTTATCTGGAAGGCAGCAACAAGTTATATTGAACTCTAAGTCATCCAAAAAAGTAATGGTGAAGCATGGGGTTCCACAGGGTTCTATCTTGGGTCCCTTGATATTCTTGATCTTTATTAATGACCTTCCGTCACACCTAAAGAGTTCAACTATTCTTTATGCAGATGATACATCTTCATATTGCAAAGATAAACATTTACCAAATGCAATGATTAAATGTCAAACATCACAGAAAATCCTGTCTGAATGGTTTCTATGCAATAAATTAACATTAAACGAGGAGAAAACTGTTGAAATGGTATTTACCTTAAAAACCATTTCATCAGATTTCTACCAGGCTACTAGATTCCTAGGAATCTATGTTGATACAAAGCTTACGTGGAGGGATCATGGGGAATACATAGCTAAGAAATTGTGCCGCGTCACATACCTATTAAGATGTCTTTCAGACATGCTATATACAAGAAACATAAGATCGATTTATATGGCGCTTTTTCAGGCGCGTACTTCTTATGGCTTAACCCTGTGGGGACATTCACCAATAATGTCTAGATTATTCGGTATTCAAAGACGTGCTATACGTATAATTGCAGGGATAAAATACCGAGAAAACTGCCAGGAACATTTTGTCAAGCTACGTATTCTTACATTACCTTCCATGTATATACTGCAGAGTTTAATATTAATCCGAGAAAACATCGATGATTACCAGACACACAATTGTATTCATCAGTACAATACAAGGAACGCTTTTGATATATATCTGAGTAAGCTACGCCTTCATAAATCAGAGACCGCATCACATTTTTATGGACCGAAATTCTTTAATCATCTTCCCGAAAAAATAAGATTGCTACCTTTAAATAAATTTAAAACTACCATAAAAACTACCTAATGAAAAAGGCATTTTATAACATAAACGTATTTCTGGACAGTAATTTCGTAGATGAGTTTGTATAATTTTTATAATGTGTAAATGTGTCTATTGTCTATTTTATGATAAGACTATGTATGTATGTACCTCATTTTAATATGGTTTTTAATTTTTATATTCATGTACACGTCGTTGTAGTACAAATTTTAATATGTCTCCATCTTAAAGTTGTTCTATGTATCACAACGCTTATTTCTTTGTATTAATATTAAGTTTCTTGACCTGTGTAAACTGTATTGTATGGCACCAATAAGTTATGATATGATACGAGGGTTGCCTTTTATATTTCGGGATTGGGCAACCCAAGTGTTGCAATCTGGCAACTGAGAGCTCTATCGTAAAGTTTGACATTTTTGAGGGTATACGTACTCAAAACGTTTTGTCATATGAGCGTTATTTGTGTCGTTTACACTAACTTAAAAGATTTATCTCGGCCAAAGAATGGAATTATATCGTGAACATTTTCGTGCGATTATTTTTTACAACTTTCGACATGGAATAACTCAACAACAGTGCATGGATGAACTTAATTTAATTTTTGGCGATGAAGCTCCATCAAGGACCAGTGTTTATCGATGGTATGGTGAATTCAACCGAGGTCGTAGTTCACTCCAAGACGAATTTCGTGGAGGTCGTCCAAAATCAGTTGTTATTCCGGAAACCATTGATGCTGTGCGCAAACAAATATTGCAAGATCGTCATGTGACCTATCGTGAGATTGAGACAACCTTAGGCATTAGTGGGACCAGCATACATTCAATATTGCATGAACATTTGACTGTCAAAAAAATGTGTTCGCGTTGAATCCCACACAATTTGTCAATCGCTCAAAAAAAGGCTCGTGTCGATTGGCGCAAAGAAATGCTCAAAAAATACGATTGCGGTGCTTCGAAACACGTCTATGACATCGTGACAGGTGATGAATCATGGATTTACGCGTATGAGCCCGAAAGTAAACAGCCGTCGACCGTATGGGTGTTTCAAGATGAGCCAAATCCAACAAAAGTTGTTCACGCACGAAGCACTTCCAAGCAAATGTCGCCTGTTTTTTCGGAAAAACTGGACATGTCGCAACCGTAGCACTAGAACAACGCAGAACAGTCAATTCTGAGTGGTACACAACCATTTGTTTGGGAGTTGTCATCCAAGAAATCAGGAAAACCAACCGCCGAAAACGGATCACTCTTCACCACGACAATGCGAGCTCTCACACGTCGGCTCAAACAACTGCATTTTTGAGCACGCAAAACATCGATTTGATGAGTCATTCGCCATATAGTCCTGACTTGGCACCGAATGACTTCTTTTTATTCCCATCCGTAAAAAATAAAATGAGAGGTCAACGTTTTTCGACACCTGAAGAAGCGGTTGATGCGTTCAGAATGCATGTTTTGGAGATACCTTAATCAGAGTGGCAAAAGTGCTTCGACAATTGGTTCAAACGCATGCAAAAGTGTATAGATCTTAATGGGGAATATTTTGAAAAACAATAATGCGATTTTCAATGATTAATATTTATTTTAGTTCTCTAATCCCGAAATATAAAAGACAACCCTCGTATGATATGACATAATCTGGAATGTTAAATTTCTTTGACCTTTTCCTGATTCAAGATTTTTTTCCCTACTCTTTTAATATAACTTTTTTATGTGGGAAACCCCCATTTTGTTAAATTTTTTTCATTGTTTTTGTCAATATTTAAGTTAACTTTATAAATTATTACGTGTTTTGTAATTTGCCTGCTGATTTTGACATTCCGTGAATTTTTTATTTACATAATTTTTAGGCATTCGTCGATTTTATAATAGAGTTCGTTTTGAAGTTTTGAACGAGTGTTTCCACTCCCAGGCTAAGCATGAAGTAAAATTTCGAGTTTAGAAAAGTCCCGTGAAAATTTGTCGAGGGTCGCGCAGCGACCCGAGACAAATTTTCGGGCTTTTCTAAACTCAAAATTTTACTTCATGCGCCACGCGTATAAAACACTGATTTGAAGTGAAGTTCAGAAACACACAAATACATCTTTAATCCTGTTACTCTGAAGTCAGATATTTAGTCTGTTATCAACAATGTTCAATGTTAATAATAAATAATTAGCTTTTGAAAATGTTTGTTAAAACAACTGGTAACGATATTTATATATTAATGGTTGCAAAAAAATAATAAAATCAAATTTATTCTTAAAGGATTTGTATTCGTGATTCGAAAACACAGGAATCGAATCTTTGATTCGAATCATATTTATCTCTTACGAATCCTTTATTCGAGTATTCGTGATTCGAATCATATTAGGTGATTTGGATTCGTGATTCAATTCCTTTTTACGAGGATTCGACCCAGCTCTGCGATACATTAAAATAAAACGAAAATCAAAATTTCATTGGTCCATGATTTATTGTATATTAAAATTTGAAAATTAATTAACGTACGTAAAAAATAACGTCCATGTAACCATTAGCCTTAAACCGACGCAAACCAGCATATACATTTGATCAGAATCATCATCAGGGATGGGCAGCGACAACAATGTCACGTCGACAATGCCATTCTAGACGCGTCCAATTTCACGTCGACGTCGACTGTTCATAAAACGTTCCTAAAGTCGACAATCATTTTTATTAGTGTAACATTTGAACTATTCAGCGTATTGCGATGCGTATTTGGCAGATTACCTGGAAGTTAACAGAGCATTCAAAACTCTCCAAATCATCCAAAACCGCAGCATACAAATTATAAAAATATAACCTTTAAATAGTATTGTTGACGTTGTCGACATTGTTGACGTTCTTGGCATTGTTGACGTGCTGCCACGTGGACAATTAAAGTCGACACGTCAAGGCCCATCCCTGATCATCATAATGTATCAACAAGTCTAAGAATGTTAATTTAGGCAAACTTAATAAAGTGAACTGATGATGATGCTGATGATTGCTCATGATATTTTTTATTAAGCGACATTTTATGTGATAGCAATTGACAATCCTGGCCAACCTGTATATACATTAAGATTTAAAGGGAATCTTTACAGGTATAACGATTACAATTTAGCTTATGAAATATAAGTCGCTTTATCGGAAATACATTGAATTGCATTCTTATAAGTAATCCATTTGGGAATAGACAGACCGATCCTCTTATAAAACAAAACGAACATAATATAAATAACAATACCATAATACTTTTAATAATTAATAAAGAAAATGAAATTATAAATAAATCAATATTCCCCACAAGAAAATGCAAGGTTGAAAATTATGGATCAATAACTTATAATGGCTATTTAAGCCAAAAAAATCAGTAAAAATTTTAAAAAATTAAACATAAACGTTGCGTTTAAATCTAACAACACACTATCAAAAATAATAAAAAAAAGTATAAAACTAAAAAGGGCCAACGCTGTGGGGGTATATTTGCTAAATTGTGCTGATTGCCCGAAGATTTATATAGGCCAAACCGGGAGAGCATTCAATAAAAGAATAAATGAACACCAAAAAGCGTTCAATTATCAAAAAGATAATTCAACTTACGCAAACCACCTAATTGAAGAAAACCACCAATTTGACACCAGCTTCAAAATCCTCCACATCTCTAATAAAGGACGGAAACTAAATTTATTGGAAAATTTAGAAACAAATAAACACATCAATTCAGGAAACTTGCTGAACGACCAGCTTGAACCCCCACCCCCCCCCTACTTAAACTGAAGAAAAACACCCCGTACACCCACACTTTTATAAACTGTATATAATGTAAATTAGTTTGTAAAAATTGTATTATATTTTTCACCTAAAGAAGCTACAGTGTAGCGAAACAATTGTAGTGAGTTAAATAAAAAGTTGAAAATCATAAATAGTCTGCTATTATATTAAGTGATATTGGATTTCCAAAAAATAAGTGCCTTAAGAATCAACGAGATGAAACAGTCCAGTACAGGAGAATTGGCCAAGTAATAATACTATAAATGAAATTGCTAACTATTGGTTGCAGAATACTTCAAACATTAAAAATACGATTATTAATGTATTGTAAGTTGCGTAAAGAATCGCACTTTCAATGTTTAATACGAAAAAAATAGGTCGCGATATCACCAGTTTATAAATCAATCAACTTGCCGAAGAAGAAGCAGGAAAAAAGAAAAAAATGTAAAATCAACTAGCTACAACTTATACATAAAATTCGGTCATGAATGGAAACGCACAATTTAGTATAAATCGTGGGTTTATTGGTATGTCGCGTACCGTGTCGATTGAAAGAAATGCGGAATGTGATTTTAATTATGTGGGAGGTCCTCGCGACGGCATTAAAATTTTTTCCAGACCGACCAAATAGATAAATAGAATGTGCGAAAGTCGCTCTCACGGTATCGAATCCTGGTTAAAATGCACGAGACGTGCTCCGACCAGGAGACATGCCTTGCCCTGCCTTGACTTAACTTGCGACTCAGAGTACTGCTTGCTTGCTCGTTCCCAATGCGACCGATGTGTCTTATGTCGTTCGTGTGCGTTACATCCGAGACAAGATACTTTACACATTGACAGCTGTCTGTCTTATAATGGCTAGGCGTACTCGGCGCGGACACCCGATCGCCGTACCATCAAAGATGCATCTTCAAAGTGCACGTATTTATTCCTCGTTGCTACCGCTTATAAACGTCGCTTATACATTTATACACACTTCATAAACATAACCTGCTATGCAAAGGTGCGAGATATTATGATGCGATTGCGTTTTATATCAACTTCCTTTAGGGATAATCAATATTAAACAAAATTATTGAGATTTCCAGATCAGAAAATGGTATTTTAATGTGAATTGAAAATAGTAGCCTCACTCTTAAAGAAAACTCAAATCTGATTCTCTAAGGCCTATTTGCACCCCGACTGATTAACTTTAATCGACCACTAATCATTGATTAAAGTTCTGATTAAGTCATAATTCTAGAATATAAGAATGTTTTAAATTTGTAAGATATCCTAAACATGTCTTTTTTTATCATTATGCAATTTTGTAAATAATTTAGTCATAAATTTGTTGTGTTTTTAAGGAGTACTAATCACTGATTAACTTAATATTGTGACAAAAAATATGAGGCTTCAAATGGCATTGAGTCAGAATAGTTGCATAAGTAAGACAATATGGGGTGCACCTGCAGTGAATCTGGATAAGCAAGAAAGACAGCCCTCACAGGAAAAAAAAAAAATATGAAGCTTTTCTTCAAAACGTTTATTAACCTAACTAATCTGACAATTATTAAAATGTCTACGGCACTCGACCTAATAAATTCAAATGTATACATTAAATGATCAATGTTTATTGATACAAGTTGTACACGCATTGAATTTCTATATTGAATTATCTACAATATTTAATTATTGATACAAGTTGTAGATTCATTGAATATCAATTATATTTATTCTAGATATTTTTTCTATATTAAATATTATCATAGTAACATGAACATTAAATAAAAATTTCAATGTATATTCAAGATATCAATATAGATACAAGATTCATTTCTATTAGGGTACATCATTTTTTTACTCGGCATGTGAACTTGAATCATTACTTTAAGTCATATGAGAAATGTGATGCCCTTCAAAATTTTGTATTTATTTGGACTAGGGATGCTCGATATATAGGATGCCCGTATTTCGAGAGAATTTATGGGGATCTCAGTTATTTGAAGAGATAGAGAGTCGGTTAAAGTGGGGCAAAGTTGCGTATTTTTGGGCCTAATAATAATCTGAAAACAATTTTGAAATATCTTTTTTTGTTTTCGAGATATCAACAAATAAACATATTTTTTGAAAAATCGTTTTTATTTTTTTATTTAAAAACCAATGAATCTGCACATTTAGAACTTTGACAATGTATAGGCACTTTTTAATAAGGAATCTGGTAACATATATATTTTTTTAAATAACTTTAACATTTACCCGGGGACCATAGTCAACATTTGTTTTTCTTACGAGCGCCATTTTGGATTTTCATATTTTTTTAAAGAATATTTTTTTCTGAACTCAGTGATGTATCAAACTCATAATTTATTTTAGATCTAATTTTTTAAATTATGATATTTTCTTTATTGCAAAGAGTGCCTTGAAAACAGTGACGTTATATCTGTTAATCAATAAATTCTTGACAGCAGTCAATCATTGTTAGCACTCAAAATCAATTAATAACTTTTAATCATTTGTAATAATAATAATAATAAGTATCGACTATCACAAACTAAATTTATTCTTCTTTTATAATTATTATTCCAAAACTATTCACAAAAAATGATATTGTTGCATTTTTTCGCTACATCTCGGTAAATATTGATAACCATAACAGCTAAGCGTTGTATATTTTTAACTCTACTGTGAATCAGTGGCTTATACGCGTGGCGCATGAAGTAAAATTTCGAGTTTAGAAAAGCCCCGTGAAAATTTGTCTCGGGTCGCTGCGCGACCCTCGACAAATTTTCTACGCGGGGCTTTTCTAAACTCGAAATTTTACTTCATGCTTAGTCTGGGAGTGGAAGACACTCGTTAGTTTATATACATCACAACTGTTAAAATATGTATCGTCGGTTGCCCGTCTTCAGGGGTGATATGTAAGCCATTTAGGGGTCCTAGGAGTTGTCAAATAAGTGAGTTACTCAACTGTTTCCAAGGCATTCTTTACAAAAAAACAAAAGATTAAAATTTTGCATATAAAATGTACAATAAACTATAAGTGTGATACATCATTGAATTCAGTAAAAAATATTCTTCCAAAAAATATGTAAATCCAAAATGGAGCCCATAAGAAAAACAAAAGTTGGCTATGGTCCCCGGGTAAATGTTATAGTTATCTTAAAATAAAATATGTTACTAGATTTATCGTTAAAAAGTGCCTGTATAATGTCAAAGTTGTAAGTGTCTGGCTTCAATGGTTTTTGAATAAAAAATAAAAACGAAATTTAAAAAAATCAGTTTTTGACAATATCTTAAGAAAAAAAAAAGAAAAAAGATGTTTTAAATTTGTTTTTAGATTACTATTGGGCCCTAAGATAAGCAACTTTGCCCCAATTTAACCGACTCTCAATCTCTTCAAATAACAGAGATCAACATAAATTCTGTTGAAATACGGGCACCCTGTATGAACATTGAAAATCTTTGATTGAATTTGGGTGAGTTACGTGAAGATTATAATAACTTTAATTAAAACACTTTTAACCTTTCTTCACAATTTTTATTATATACCAGATGTACATTTCGATCACAAGGTGACCATTATTTATTTAGTTATTTATTTATTTCAACGGCTTGCCATTTACATTAAAAATACAATATACAAAAGAAACAAATATGTACAAACACTATCACTATTATCAATGGATTGATACGTCAATCTATTTCGTAGATTTTTGGTAATTTAAAAAATGTCGACACTTGTCTTTTCTTCGATTTTTTAAATCTTGGCAATTTTCGTAACTATCCTAAATTTTTGTTAAAATTAAAATGTTTTCGCGTAACTAGCCTAAATTTTTGTTAAATTTAAAATGTTTTCGCTTCTCGTGAAATTTCACGATTTTGGTTGATTATTAAATACTTAACTTTTCGTGAATTTGCGAGTTTTTAATTCATTTTTAAAAGATGTCCGTTAATTTTGAAGTATATAGACGGTTTTTAGAAATTTACTAGATTTTTGTTGATAATGGTCACCTTGTGACCGAAATGTACATCTGGTATATAATAAAAACTGTGAAGAAAGTTTAAAAGTGTTTTAATTAAAATTGAAAATCCTATGTGTTGTTTTTACACCCTGTATGCCCTTTATGGCTGAACAAAAAATGCAAGAGCTAAATGAATGCATTGTTCCCACATCGAATACACTGGTGTCAAACATGCTGGTATCACGTTTACACATTCGGACCATATGGATTCAACCCTTGCGAAGAGGAGCATCCTTTATGAAAATAAATAAATGGTCTTTAAAATAACCCTCACGCATCCCTTTCGGTTTTAACGAATTTCCAGGAATTATTCGCTATTTACAGGAACTAAAAAATGTGTTGAACACATTACCCCTTATTTCATAAAATCAGGCAGCTTAAATGGTTCAGTCTACAAAAATAAATAAAGTGCGTTCGGATACAAGGATGTGTAAAGACTAGTTCTAGTAGGACTAGAAATATATTATTGTTATTAAAAATAAAGTGGCTTGCTCTAGTTACAATTTTCGTTTTAAATGATACAATTTTGGAATGGCAGACAGAGGTTATACTAAAATATTTACATCAAAGTAATGATGGAATTGGTGTGCTATAGGGATCTTCCTGTCCCAAAAAAGATATTAGATGTTTAGATATAATATTTATTATTATTTAATACTGCAAATAAATTTTTAAAAGGCCTTAACCTAAGATAATTAATAGTTTAATGACGGTTATTTTTTTACTATTTGCAAAACACTTAGTTGTATTTTACTATAAGTACAATCTGATCACAAATGGATCAATGAGTAATATTTAGCTAACTTAATTTACTAAAGGTTTGACGGTTATGAAATAATCAAAACTCACGTTTTACAAACAAAAATATATAATAAGTCAATGTTCTATACGTGTGGCGAAATTTTACTTCATGCTTAATCTGGGATTATATAACACTCGTTAGAATTTCTTGAGAACTTGAAATTGAATTGTCTAGCGTTAATCATAAATAAATGACTGAATAATAAGCGAGTTTCCGGCTGTAATCATAATCATAATGATACTAAAATCAAAATACATATTTGACATTTCATCATAATCACAAGTACTTGAAAATTAATGAAAATCGTGAAGAATTTATAAAAAGCGTTGATATTTTTAATTGTAACGAAAGTTTTGAAATTCACGAAAATTGTCAAGATTTTAAAAATATATAAAACAATTTGTTTTTAAATTAATAAAAATCTAGTAAATTTCGAGAAACAGTCTACATTTTTAAAAACTAACGAAAATCTTTTTAAAATGAACAAATAACCCGGAAATTCACAAAATGTTAAGTGAATTTTACGAAAAGCGAAAACCTTTTAATTCTAACAAAAATTTAGGATAGTCACGAAAATTGCCAAGATTTTAAAAATCGAAGAAAAGTCAAGTGTCGACATTTTTTAAATTAACAATAATCTACGTAATTTAGGATAACCGTCGACATTTTTAAAAATCAAGAAAAATTCTCTACAAATTCCTTTTGTTTTTCAAATTAAGTACTTTTGTTTTTCGAATTACGGCAATGCTATTTTATAAACAAAATATCATAAATATTACGAACAACTAAAATCTTTGAATTTCATTAAAAATTTCGGCATATTAAAATTACCAAATATTTGGGAAATTCACAAAAATCTTGAAAATTTATGAAAAGTATCAAGTGTTTTTTTTTAAATTACCGAAAATCTTGGAAATTCACGGAAATCGTCTACATTTCCAATTTTAATAAAATAATTATGAAATTCATGAAAAACGTCAAGATTTTAAAAATTAACTAAATACTTGGAAATTCACGGAAAGATGCCCAAGTATTTGAAAATTAACCAAAATCGTCAAATTTCACGAAAAGCGAAAACCAGTTTGAATCTAACAAAAACTTAACATATTCACAAAAATTGCCAATATTTTGAGAATTGACAGGCGTACAATGGTCTGGATCCGAACAAAATGCGACAAAACCTCACCGTTTTTTTATTATGTAAGATATCAGTTTGAAATTCGGCATCGTTATACTAAAAACAAATTGGAGTTTAATGGAATCTCAGGTATGTACTTCCGGTTCCATTCCATCATTCAATTAGCATTCTCAGCAAATAATAAAAATCAGTGAAATAAACCAATTGTTTTAAGTAATGTTCAATTATTACTAGGCAACAACAAATTTTCTTATGACATTTTTTTCTTCTGAAATGAAGCAGGCTATGACAATATATTTGTTTTGTTTAACTGTCAACATTTTGTTTAGTTTTAATTTTCTTAATAAATTAGTGAAAATGTCGACATTTGGAGTTTGTAAATAATCTAGTAAAAATTATTATTACGTGTTTGAGTTGTATATTATAAATGTCATGTTTTTATACATTTATACCGAATAATAGAACAAACAAGAAACATTGCCTTAGATGCGACTGGCATTTTAAAAACAATTAATTCGTAGTCAAGAGAACGTTAATCAGAAGCCCATAATTTACCGCTTTACATTAAACTTAGACTTATCAATTAATATTTTTTATGTAACTGTTAAGGCTTAAGAAATAACTGCAGAAGTGTTCTAGTTTGTTAGAAGAATATTCTTTAGTGAGCCAATTTCTAAAATAAAAGCCGGTATTTTTACTATTTCGTAAATCGTTAAGGCTCAAGAAATAACTGCAGAAGTGTTCTAGTTTGTTAGAAGAATATTCTTTAGTGAGCCAATTTCTAAAATAAAAGCCGGTATTTTTACTATTTCGTAAATTAAAACAAAATCAAAATGTGAAGAAATAGAGGAAAAAATGTAAAAAACTTAAATAAGTACCTGGTATGCTTTCATAAATGTCAATTGTTTTCTATTTCATCAATTTATAACGTTAAGGCTCAAGAAATAACTGCAGAAGTGTTCTAGTTTGTTAGAAGAATATTCTTTAGTGAGCCAATTTATAAAATAAAAGCCGGTATTTTTACTATTTCGTAAATTAAAACAAAATCAAAATGTGAAGAAATAGAGGAAAAAATGTAAAAAACTGAAATAAGTACCTGGTATGCTTTCATAAATGTCAATTGTTTTCTATTTCATCAATTTATAACCTTGTAAGATACTAAAAAAAATATAAATGGACGGCTTGCAGAATGTGACTTAAGGTGCATTTGTGCATTTTTAGAAAAATATTAGAAAGTATGATTGAGGAACATGGGCAGAGGATCCATTTAGATATTTACAATATGGAAAGGCGCTATTAAATCAGATGGGATGAAAAGATGATGGGACCATTATACAGAGAGTTTTGTAATAATAATAATAATGACATTTATTTCCAGTGTAAGTACAGTTACATAAAAAATACAAAGGTACAAACATGAAAACAAGTCAAGAGATAATATATAGATCTTAGCTATGTATATACACGGTTTAAAAATTCGTCTGTGTTGTATGGTTCCAAGTTACATAAGAAATCGAATAATAATTGCTTCATCTTTTTAAAATTGCTTGCATTTTTTATTTCTCGTGGAAGATAATTGAAGAACTTTAGACAGTTGTACAATGGTCCTTTCTCATACATTGCTAATTTATGAGATGGGTAGATGAACGTTGTCCCGTGTCTAGTGTTATGTGCACTGTTTAGAGTCCAAGGATAGAATATGCTTCTATTCTTCGCTACAAATTTGATGCACTCGAAGATGAAGATAGCAGGTACGGTTAGTATTTTCAGGTCTTTAAATACTCCCCTGCAGCTCTCGATTCGTTTCATTCTCCTTATGATTCTAATAGCCCGCTTTTGTGCTACAAATATATTAGACAAGTGTGTGCTGTTACCCCAGAAAATGATACCATACTTCATATGAGAGTAGATATTAGCATAGTAAAAAGTGTTTGCAATGTCATTGTTTGTGTTTTTAATGAGCATCTTAAGACCATAACATGACTTGTTGAGTTTGGCAGACAAGACATTAATATGTTTTGCAAAGCTAAGGGTTTCATCGAGTATTTTGCATTGTCAGTAAAGTGAAATGCAGTGTTATTTAATGCTATATAATCGGGATTAGCTTGTGATTTGGTGGTTTTAAAAAGTATTGTATTGGTTTTGTCTGAATTTAGAATTAGTCTGTTGCTAATGAACCATTCATTTATATTTGTTAGTAGTATATCTCCGTTGGTAATTAGATTTTCGTATTTTTCACCGATTATTACAAGGTATGTGTCGTCAGCATAGCAGGAGATTCCACTATCTGCATTTATATTTGTCGATATGTCATTTAAAAATATATTAAATAGAAGTGGCCCTAGTATACTTCCCTGTGGAATCCCTACATCAGTCTGCAATACGTATATAACACCGAACATTTTCATAAAGAACGATGTGACACCTTTAATTTTTAGGTTATGTGTAAATTAGGTTGCCTATATGACCATTACAAATTGTAGCTAATCAATTGCAATTAATACCTCAACTTGTACATACAAGGATTTTTTCTTTCAAGTATACATGTCCCAATTACAGCGCATATGCCGTAAATCATTAGATAATCGTTGTTTTTTTAAAAGGAGTTCAATTTGAAACTTAAACGAGTGTGTTCTACTCCCAGACTAAGCATGAAGTAAAATTTCGAGTTTAGAAAAGCCTGAAAATTTGGTTTGGACGCGTAGCGCGAAGCGCGGAGCGGCCAAACCAAATTTTCAGGCTTTTCTAAACTCGAAATTTTACTTCATGCGCCACCGTTACAAAACACTGACATATTACGAAGTTTAAAACACACCGTTGAACTTTACATTGAATCAGTGTTTTGTGCCGGTGGCGCATGAAGTAAAATTTAGAGTTTAGAAAAGCCTGATAATTTGGTTTGGCCGCTCCGCGCTTCGCGCTACGCGACCAAGCCAAATTTTCAGGCTTTTCTAAACTCGAAATTTTACTTCATGCTTATCCTGGGAGTGTAAAACACTCGCTTAAAGCTTCAAATTGTATTCTTTTAATAAACCGAGCGTGATAATATGTACAACGTCTGCATATGCATACTTAAAAGAAAAATTCTCGCTATGAATATGTTCGGTGTTACATAAAACTCTCTGTATATATATATATATATATATTTATAGAGTAGTAGGGAGAGTAATAGTGTCCATAGTATGAGAAAAAAATCACTTATTTTCTTTTAAATTGTAACATAATTATCGTTTAAAACTTGTTACAGCTTAGGACTGTATTTAGGATAATTTTTGTTCAAAGTTTCTTCTCTAAACTGTTATATTTTAACTAAAATATATATTTCTAAAATATTCCATAATTTCAAAAATCTAATCGGTGCAGTCCTTACACTTAATAGTTATGATTTTTTAATCGGGTCAAAAAAACCAAATTAACATTTTTTTTAAAATTTGTTACATTAAAAATAGGACACTTATAATTAAAATATTTTTCTAAAAACTGATCGTTCTTTGATTTAATTTGTCAAAAATCTCGTATAATTTTTTAGTTTAAATTGTCCTGTTTATAATGAAATAACAATGAATTTCTAAACAGTTTTGAGACAGAGAAAGAGAATAATTATTATACAACAGCATAATAACACACCTGTTGCGAGAAGAACAAATCAAAACCGTATGAAATCGCCTAAGGCGAATGTATAGACAGAAGATTATGCGAGCATAATGGAATTAACCTAGAAATACTCTAACCTGTCACTCCCACGCGTTCTATAAATAAATACATTGTATGGGCTTTATCACATGAGCATAAATCGCACAGCATCGCATCGCCAGAAAGTGTAGATCCATAACGTATATATAATGTATTATATATTGTACAACACGAGTTCCGACTCTGGAGAGCATTAATAAAGTACAAGTGCAAGGTGTCCGTTAATCGCGCCGAGTTCAATGTCATATGTGTAATTGCTCTAGAAATGTCGGTCTTTTGACCCAGATCGTTTGCTGCCTGTGCCGCTGGTTCCTACATTATTTCGTTTCGTTTCATAACCAGATTACACACTGATATGAATACGTAATGTACATGTTTGAATAAA
Organism: Philonthus cognatus; assembly: GCA_932526585.2. Classification (NCBI taxonomy): domain Eukaryota; kingdom Metazoa; phylum Arthropoda; class Insecta; order Coleoptera; family Staphylinidae; genus Philonthus; species Philonthus cognatus. Next base: position 18,435,007 of record OW052244.1, on the reverse strand, counting down.
TGAATGAATAACAACAAAAAAACAGGCGATCTTCAATTAAAGTTATTTTGGACGTACTCGTACAATAAGATTATAAATTACGATAGAGTAAAGAATTTACCAATGAATTCAATGGGCAGGGGTGGATTTGTAGCAAGCCCTAGGCCCATAGACATAGGATCGAAAAAATGGAAACCCCTGACAAAATCATAAAAACATCGTTTACTGACAGTGAAGTTTTATAAATGCTCAATGATAACAAAAAGACACATGTACAAAATGCAAATTCTAGGTTTTCGATGTTTTTGCTCCAAACTGTAAAATCTGCCCCACCCCTCTCCCAACATGGAGAAAAATAAAAAACAAGAAAACACATATCTAAAATAAAGCTCTTTCACATAGACTAATATTATGATTCCTAATAGTTATAATAGTGAAAATGTTTTGTATTATTATAGATTAAACGTCGACCAGCGCCGACTAAAATCAATTATCACTATTGACAAATGTCAATGACTGTCGATGCCAACTTAATGTCTCAGTGTCTCGATAAACATAAACTGTCAAATATGAATTCAATCGTCAAAATATGAAAAATGCGTTATAGTCTGTTTAAAAACTAGGAGTAAGTGCCAAAGCCCAATTTACACTATAAAAAGTTACCAGAAATATCACTACATAAATTTGGTGGCAATTTTAAATAATTTTATAATTATTTTTTAAATAAGATCAAATATCCATTTTGTACTTCTTAATTGTGGCTAAGAATTTTCTATTCCATCATACGATATCGTCAGTTCAATTAAAATGGCATCTCGCCATATATCTGTGAAATAAATCATATTAACATTATGTTCATAATATAATATGAAATTTATATAATAATGTGTCTCTATCAGAGCTCGAAAAAAGGATTCGTAAGAGATAAATATGATTCGAATCGAAGATTCGAATCCTGTTTTTTCGAATCACGAATACAAATTCTGTAAGAATAAATTTTATTTTATTATTTTTTTTGCAACCATTAATATATAAATATCGTTACCAGTTGCTTTAACAAAAATATTCAAAATCTAATTATTTATTATTACCGCTGAACATCGTTGATAACACACTAAATATCTGACTCCCTGTTACTCTGGTTAAAGATGTATTTGTGTGTTTCTGAAATCCACTCCAAATCAGTGTTTTGTACGCGTGGCGCATGAAGTAAAATTTCGAGTTCAGAAAAGCCCGAAAATTTGTCTCGGGTCGCTGCGCGACCCTCGACAAATTTTTACGGGGCTTTTCTAAACTCGAAATTTTACTTCATGCTTAGCCTGGGAGTGGAAACACTCGTTAAAAACTTCAAATTGAACTCTATTATATAATCGACTAATGCCTGAAATTTACGTATATAAAAAATTCACTGAATATCAAAAAAACCGGGAAAGTCAGAGAAAAGTCATGGAATTATATTTAAATTGAGCAAAACGCTAACAAAATAGCCATATGATATTATTAAATTTGTCAAAATCAGCAGGCAAATTACAAAACACATAAAAATTTATAAAGTTGACTTAAATATTGGCAAAAACAATGAAAACTAATAAACAGAATGGGGGTTTCCCACAGAAGAAAGTTATATTAAAAGGCCAGGGAAAGAATCTTTAGTCAGGGAAATGTCGGAAAATTTTACATTTCAGATTGTGGCTACCATGTCAGTTTTTCCTCAAACAATATTGAACAAAATTTTGAAAACTAGATTAATATCTTTAAAAACATTTTCAATCATTTAATGTTCTTATCAAAGCATTCACTTCGAAGTTTCGAACGAGCGTTTCCACTTCCAGACTAAGCGTGAAGTAAAATTTCGAGTTTAGAAATGCCCCGTGAAAATTTTCTGGGCTTTTCTAAACTCGAAATTTTACGTCATGCGCCACGCGCATAAAACAGGGATTTAACGAGAAATTTAAAAACACACAATAAAGCATTTTTCATGTTATTCCTCACAATTAATTCGAATTATTTTTGACGATTCAAATCCTTTTACAAGGATTTGCATTCTTTTACAAGGATTCGAAACCTTTTACAAGAATTCGAATCACCCACATTTATGCTCGAATACGAATTCTCTTAAAAAAATGTAACGAATCCAACTCACGAATCCAGTTCAACAAAAGTATTCGAATGCCTCTTTTAAATCCTCTTAAAGGAATTGAATCCAGGATTCAAATCCTGAATGATTCGAATCCTGTCCAGCTCTGGTCTCTATCTTACTTAAAATTGATTTGTTTCATAAAAATATACAAGGTAGAACGACTTATCTTCGGCATGCCTGCATGACCGTATACTTCTCTTAAAACTTTATTCAAAGTTGGCAGTTTATTTTTATTGAAGAAACTATGCACGGATCTCTTCACTCCGTCATCAAAACTTGTTATTATGTCCTCTAAGCTGTTTAGGGCTACAAATCTCTCCGGATTCCTTATATTTGCTAATGGTACGATAGACAGTGGAATTTACAATTCCTAAAAATTGAACATTTTATTATTTTATGCATATTCTTATGCTATTTGATATCTCACCTACTGCACCAACAATGTCTGATACAACAGCAGTCATTTTTATATTTGGATCATCTGTTATCATCTGCTTATACATATTTATTATGCACTGTTTTTCAGACAGATATAAATGAACCAAATCCAACTTCTTACGCTTTTATGGAGGTGAAGGTGATATTATCACCGAGCTTGTATTGGGTCCATAATCCATCACAACAATATAAACAAAACTAACTTTTAACTATGCTAAAGAAACACCGCACATTATGTTATTACAAAACAGACAAAGTTGCCACTCGGTAACGCTTCGAATTAAGGTTATGTCAGCTGTTGCGTCTAATAATGACGTAATTAGCATAGTGTAAAATGGGCGCGCTCTCGGCTAGTCAGAGTTGTAGGTTTTGGCGCGTGAAATTTAAAACCCTCCTCCTAGTTATTAACCAGATTATAGTATCAAAAACTGAGAAATCAGAGATATAATGTCGGAAATGTTAAATAATGACTCTTAACCGCTTGACTTACGATTTAAAATTTCATTTAGATACACACAGGGATTTTTTTGCATATAAGAATACTTTTAAATATTCCTTATAAACATTTATAAAATTAACATAAATAAGACACTTAACCTTTGTATAACTGAGGTTTTTATTGTAACTATAGTTTTTACAACTTTAACTTATCATTATCACAATAATTACAAGTTAAAGTTATCGAAACTATAGTCACAATAAAAACCTCAGTTATACAAACTTTAAGAGTCTTATTTGTGTAAATAATAATGCATACCGAAGTAGAAGCATCCAAAGTTAACAATTTGTATAATTATTTAACATGAGATTAAACCTAAGCAGTATAATTTGAACTTCACTTTAAATTAGTGTTTTAAACGCGTGGCGCATGAAGTAAAATTTCCAAATTTTCAGGCTTTTCTAAACTCGAAATTTTACTTCTTGCTTAATCTAGTATTGAAAACCTAAAGTGTTGTCAAATTGATAGCTGTTATAAAAAGAATGAATGTTTATTCAGACAAAAAATCGTGACATATAGGGATATCCAAAAGATAGATAAAATTGTATTTATAAATAAAAATCTAAATGTTTTTATCTTTTTGGAATAAAATTGGAATTTTATTTAATGTGATGTCTGTGACACATCAAAATCGACTTTTACATATTGAGATACTTAATGTCTCTTAAACGAATGTAAATGGGTTGAATATTATACTAAACTTGTCAAAAATGAAAAAGCGAAATTTATTCAAGTTCAATCAAAATTGTCGTAAAATCCTAATTTCATGTGTCATTATAGGGTAAACGTGTACAGGAAAAAGTGACGTAAAATTACCTAAATACAGTAAATCAAATACTATATTATAAAAATTGAATATTAAATAAACGTGATGCTTGAATGTAACATCAAAACTCGTCGAGAAAAAGGATAATCCGAAAAAAAAAATCATGGTTTGTGACGCAACTTTTGACGGGCATAGATATTCAGCAGAAGGTAGGCATTTGTTTTTCGATTTTTACAGTTCTCACAGTTACACAACACGTTGACTTTTTATATAAAACCTGGCATTTTTTATGTGAGTTGATACTTATCAATTATATAACGAGTTGATAAAGTTCATTTGGATTTTATATTAATTCTAAAATTGTTCTTAAGTTCGCAAAATACAATATGTTGGGGATGAGGATTGGGGATTTTGGTGAATGTTGCTATAGTCTGTTTAAAAACTAGAAGAAGTAAGTGCCAAAGCCCAATTTACACTATAAAAGGTTACCAGAAATATTACTAGATGAAATTGGCGGCAATTTTAAATAATTTCATAATTACTCTTTAAATAAAATCAAATATCCATTTTGTACTTTTTAATTGTGGTCAAGCATTTTCTTTACCATCGTACGATATTGTCAGTTCAATTGAAATGCTTATACGGCATCTCGCCATATATCTGTGAAATAAAACATATTTACATTATGCTCATAATATAGTATGGAATTTATATAATAATGTGTCTCTATCGGAGCTGGGACGAATCCTCGTAAAAAGGATTTGAAATATGAATCCGAATCACCTAATATGATTCGAATCACGAATACTCGAATAAAGGATTCGTAAGAGATAAATATGATTCCAATCGAAGATTCGAATCCTGTTTTTTCGAATCACGAATACAAATCCTTTAAGAATAAATTTGATTTTATTATTTTATTGCAACCATCAATATATAAATATGGTTACCAGTTGTTTTAACAAAAATATTCAAAACCTAATTCTATATTATCACCACTGAATATCGTTGATAACAGACTAAATATCTGACTCCCTGTTACTCTGGTTGAAGACGTATCTATGTGTTTCTAAAGTCCACTTTTAATCAGTGTTTGTACGTGTGGCGCATGAAGTAAAATTTCGAGTTTAGAAAAGCCCGAAAATTTGTCTCGGGTCGCTGTGCGACCCTCGACAAATTTTCACGGGGCTTTTCTAAACTCGAAATTTTACTTCATGCTTAGCCTGGGAGTGGAAACACCCCTTCAAAACTTCAAATTGAACTCTATTATAAAATCGACTATAGCCTGAAATTTACGTAAATAAAAAATTCACTGACTATCATTAAGACCGTGTAAGTCAGAGAAAAGTCATGGAATTATATTCAAATTGACCAAAACTAACAAATAAGCTATATGATATTATTAAATTTGTCAAAATCAGCAAGCAAATTACAAACTCGAAATTTTACGTCATGCGCCACGCGCATAAAACAGTGATCTAACGAGAAATTTAAAAACACACAAAAATCATTTTTCATGTTATTCCTCACAATTAATTCGAATTATTGTCGTAAAATCCTAATTTCATGTGTCATTATAGGGTAAAAGTCTACAGGAAAAAGTGACGTAAAATTACGGAAATACAGTAAATAAAATACTATATTATAAAAATTGAATATTAAATAGATGTGATGCTTGAATATAACATCAAATCTCGTCGAAAAAAGGAAAAATCCGATCTAACGAGATATTTAAAAACACACAAAAATCATTTTTCATGTTATTCCTCACAATTAATTCGAATTATTTTTTACGATTCAAACCCTTTTGTAAGTATTCGAATCCTTTTACAAGGATTCGAATCCTTTTATAATGATTCGAATTACCCACATTTAGACTCGAATACGAATCCTCATAAAAAAAATGTAACGAATCCGGATCACAAATGCAGTTGAACTAAAGTATTCGAATGCCTCTTTTGAATCCTCTAAAAGGATTCGAATCGAGGATTCGAATCCTGAATGATTCGAATCCTGCCCAGCTCTGGTCTATATCTTACTTAAAATTTATTTGTTTCATAAAACTATACAAGGTAGAACGACTCATCTTCGGCATGCCTGCATGATCGTTTACTTCTCTTAGAGCTTTATTCAAAGTTGCCAGTTCATTTTTATGGAAGAAACTATGCACGGATCTCTTCACTACGTCATCAAAACTTGTAATTATGCCCTCCAAGCTGTTTAGGGCTACAAAATGTTGAAGGTATTGAGAAAATTACTGAAAATTGTTCATATCTTTCTTATTTGTAATTTTATTCAACATCTGTAAAAACCTTGTCAAAGAAAATGCTATAGCGCATCAAATAGTTATTGATTTTCATTTTTCTCTTAATCATTTTTTGTTTTATTAATATGAACTTTTGCTTATTAAATGGAATCATGGTAAACACAGTAGGATATTACTTTGGAAAATCGAGCCGTATGGTCTTAGTTGAAGATAACTAATCCAAAATATACTACTTTAAATAACGGGAATGATTTTCTCATTTGGCACATATTACACTTTGTAACGTTATTGAGAGGAAAAACCTGGCTCACCCAGGATAGAAAAATATATAATATAGGAAATTGCAGAATTAACTAACGGCCGGTTTCATAATAATTGGTTTAAAGTGACTTTAACAAAAGTCGACTTTAGGTTAAAGTCGGCTTTAAGTGTTAATCCGTTTCATAATCAGTTTCCGAACTGACTGTAGTAAAAGTTGACTTTAAGGTAACGAATAAAGGTTGGTAACTCCGTTTTTATAGTAATTTTTATTATTTAATGTTAGATAAACGTCATATTGATTGCAATGACACAATTGAAAGATATATAATCTTTCAATTGTGTTATTGCAAATGTCTAAACTACCAATAAGTAAAATAATAGAGGAATTAATTTTAGGAAAGGAAAGGAATTACGTTTAATTAAAAGTGGAAAGAACATAACTAATGCCCGGTATTATAAACGATTAATAAATCATTAGATAACTATTTGTGGAGTAAATGTATTTACCTAGTAAACTAATTGACAAATAAAATTCCATATTATAAAGCAAACCTACCAAATAAATAGCAATTCTAGAAATAAATAATTTAATTAGTAGATTACTGACCGAAATTAAACATTTTCATTGTGGCCATAGCTGGAACCACCAATTTTGTAAATTGAATTGTCAATATTTTAAATTAAATTGTCAATCAAATTGGAAATTTAGTTTAATTCCTTATAATTATAGAGAATAACCGTGGAATAGGACAGAATTACACAGAACAAGAAAATGAAAGCTTATTAGAAATTATAAAAGACTTAAACGAGTGTTTTCCACTCCCAGGCTAAGCATAAAGTAAAATTTCGAGTTTAGAAAAGCCTGAAAATTTGGTTTGGTCGCGTAGCGCGACGCGCGGAGCGGCCAAACCAACTTTTCAGGCTTTTCTAAACTCGAAATTTTACTTCATGCGCCACGCGTATAAAACACTGATTTCAAGTGAAGTTTACTTGTTCACAATATTTCAGTGTTTTCAGTGTTTAATACGCGTGGCGCATGAAGTAAAATTTCGAGTTTAGAAAAGCCTGAAAATTTGGTTTGGGCGCTCCGCGCTTCGCGCTACGCGACCATACCAAATTTTCAGGCTTTTCTAAACTCGAAATTTTACTTCATGCTTAGTCTGGGAGTGGAAAACACTCGTTTAAACTTTAAATGGAACTCATTTAAAAAAAGCGTATGCATAAGTATAAAAATCCCTGGTTTTGTCTGACTTAAAAAACTTTAGGTCTTCGACTCCTTAGAATGTCTTGTGGTTCGAATTAATCACTGTCAGGGAAGATACTATGAGCGAACTTAAATCTGACGTGGATGATATGGTAGACATGATAACCGTAATGAAATTAACAAATACAAGTAGTAGAATCTAAAGTAATTATAATAATATAATAATAGACTTTTGAGTTTTAACTGTCAAATAATGTAGAGAATAAAATTTACTTAGTAGAAAAACAAACAAATAATTTACTCAGGAGGTTTATTAGCCAAATTAACTTTATTTGGCCAATAATTTATTTTGTGTTTATAATAGCGAAATCTTTAGAATAAATTAATTTATTCCTAAAGTAAATTTAATTTAGGGAATAAAACGGTTTATAATACCGGGCATAAGTGCAATATTGAACAAATAAACTGTCAATAAGAGAAAAGGTAAAAAGTCTACCCCAGGTCATATCTTAATGAATGTTCAATTATTTATTTGCTGAATTGGCTGAATAAAATTAATAAATATGAATTAACCTTTTCGATTCAAGTGATATCTATCTTATCTTTGATTTAGTACAACAACATTATTACCATTGCTTTTGATAGTCAGAATTTTGAAAAAAATCCGTGTGTTTGAATATCTTAAATCAATTTGCTCTCAGTCTCATTTAATCGCTTGATGAATTACCATCCAAAATGGGTTTGATTCTTCTTCTCCTTCTAGAAAATTAATGGCCCTGGCTTTGCAGCTCTATTGAACATACTTTTTAACATTTGAAAATATTTTAAGGTTAGCTTTAAGGTAGGCTTTATCTATTTAAAGCGTCAAGAAGCCGACTTTAACTTTAAACTCGACGTTTACTTTAAATTTGCATTATGAAACGGAATTTAACGTTAAAGTCGAATTTAAATATTTAAAGTAGCTTTAACTTGATTATAAAACCGGATGTAATAATGTGTATTTGTTACGGTAAATGTACATTGATCGGGAAAAGTGTACATTCCCCGATAAATGTACACATTCATTTCCGTGTTCCGTAAATGTTAAATCATCTCACATTTGCCCTTCAATTTCTGAAATTACGCACATTATCCAGGCGTTGTTCATAAAAAAGTAGATTGCGAGTAAAACAAAAATATTGCCATAAAATCAGTGTTGTGTGTATAATTAAGCTAAGATAGAGGTTGTAACATTTATTTCTTGTTTTAATATTACAATAAACATAATTAGATAATCAAATTTCGATGTTATTTGAACTTGTTGACACATTTAGAAAGTATACCCAATATTTGATATCCATTTTTTATAAGCAATTCGATATTTGTTTTAAATCATGTTTTTTAATTTTAATAATGCCAATTTGGATTATTAATATAACGTCAGTTTTAATGCATTTGGTTTATTTTAATGATTATTGCCATTCTATTATTTTTATTAAGATTTCATATAGTTCTAGGTTGGGTTAGGTTAGTAAAAAGGTTTGCAACTATATAATATACAAATTTTCATATAAAAATAGATTTAAAAAAATACAATAAGCAGTGTTTTTGTTTAGGGGATATGTTTAGGTAAAGATGTAAATGGAATTTTGATATCAATGTTGGTTATGGTATGTGATAATTTGAAAGAATGTTTGTGAGGGATTTTTGAATTTAGGAAAAATATTGTTATTTCTGGGGGTGCAAAGTTGTGAAAGGATTTCAAAATTGGATTGTTTTTTATATGATTCAAGGAGATGTTCGGTAATTGGGATAACTTTTGTTCGGTTGTAAATGAGAATATTAGATGGGCTATGAAGTGGATTGAGTGTATGACGAATTTTCTTAAGGGATATATCTGTACATTTGCCAGTAAATCTATAAATAAACATAGTTTGTAGATAATTTATCTACATTTACCAAGCGAATTGATAAATGTATTCATTCGTCAAAAACTATACACTTGTATCAAGTGTCTTCTTTTTCGTAACATATTAACTATTAATCCATTCACATATAATGATGTACAGAAAACGTCAATTTAGCCAATAATTATTGTAGTAATCTCTGTCTTCACAAAATAGTTTTATTCACTAAATGTACATTTCGAACACTATGTGTTCATTCTCGATAGTATTACAATTGACAAATATGTTTATTTTATTAATTGACAGTGCACTCAAACACAAGCACTCAAGCACTCAAGGAGGGGATTATTTAGGAGGCTTAAATCGAAATTTAGTAGCTTATCGTTATTTTTAAACATATAAATTGCTTCTAACATGTCTAGTTTATAAAAATTTGATTCTTTTAACAATGTAACATTATTTATATTAAATTTATGTCCGGTATTTAAGGTATAATGTGCTACTGAAGATTTATCGGGGTTAAATGATTTTATATGGTACATGTGTTCTTTATATCTAATTAACAAATTTCGTCTTGTTTGTCCTACATAGATTTTATCACAATTGTTACAATTTATTGAGTATAATATATTCCATTTGTTTCTGGATCTCGCCTAGCCATGCTTTCGTGTTGTTATGTTGCAGTCTCAACATTTACATTTTTTATTAGTTACCACTCCTGATTCCTTATTTTAACAGTGTTGCAATAATTTATGATATCATAAGTAATCCTCTTTTTAATTTTCAAGAGGTTTATTGTTAATCTTGCAACAATTATTTCGCCACGCGGTCGCTTCTTCGAGCATTTTATTATTAAATCAAATTAATCTAGTGTTGCAATGCTGTGTCAATGTCAAAGTGAAAAATAATTTCAGGCACATATTAAATATTAACATGCCAAAGATTATCTCTGAATCAAAAAGGTTACAAATTCTGAAATCCTACAAACATTTTAGGCAAAGTAATCCAAATCTACAGCATCACAATATTATTACGATTTTAATAGATATTTTTGGGGTATGTCTAGTATTTTAATTATCATATATATTTAATTAAAGATAATTACGTTTCAGGTAGAGAGATCTTCATTACAATTAATTTTACGACAAAGACCTGACGAATTGAAATCTACTACTTCTGGCAAACGATCTAAAAACAGCCATTTTTGGAATCACCTAGCTAGAAAAGATCTGCAACAACTAATTTGGCAATATAACTCTAGAAATCAGTATTTTACTTTGAGAGATCTTTTGAATGATATGAAAGAAAATTATGAGTTCCATGGGAGTAGAACAACACTTTATAGGGTTGTTAAAAGTATGGGGTATAAATTCAAATTAATTAATGGGCGCAAAATTCTCTGTGAACAAAAACATGTTGCAGCTAAAATTATTTTCTTTAGAGAATTTTTACAGTATCAAAATTCCAGTGAAGATATCCAATTCGTATACCTGGATAAAACATGGATATATCAGAATGGATCCGTGGTTCGACGCTGGGTACATGAAACGGATATAAAAAGTAATCCAACTAAATTCAAAAATGAAGGCAAACGCTTCACCATTCTACATGCTGGGCCACAATGGATGGTAATACTTTTCAAAATTGGGTGGTTAATCAACTTATTCCTGCTTTGGCTAAGCTTTCAGGGAAATGTGTAGTTATTATAGATAATGCTGCATACCATTCTGTGCAATTAGACAAAACTCCTTCATTTTCTTGTAAGAAATGCGAAATGCAGGAGTGGTTGGTTAAACACAATGTAAAATTCAATCCAAAATTAACCAAAAAGGAACTATGGGCTTTATTTATACCTTTTCGATCAAATGACAAAATTTACGTAGTTGATGACATTTTGAGAAAGAACGGGCACGAAGTTCTTAGACTACCGCCATACCATTGTCAATACAATCCAATTGAAATGGCATGGGGGTTTTGTAAGACTTACTACAATAAGCACATAAATTCTAAGCAACCATCTAAGGATCGTGTTCAGAATTTATGGCTTGAGTCTCTCTCAAAATGTACATCTGATATGTGGCAAAATTTCTGTGATCATTGTGAAAAACTTATTTCGGATGACTGGACAAAACACATGGGGAAACTTTCTTTTGAAACCATTCCTCCTTTCATTATTTCGCTTGGGGAATCTGGCTCAGAACAAACATCACAAGATTCAGATGCAGGTTCTCTTGACTAAATAATAAAAGTAGAATGAGGGCTTAAAAATTGTTTGACATGAAAATTATCAGTATCACAAGAGGGTGGGAATAAATTTGCAATTCTACAAAATAATACTGAGGGCCAACAGAAGAGAGAATGACTAAAATTAAGGTGGATGAATGGAGTTGATCAAAATGTGTTAACGGAAAGACCCAAGTGAAAAATACAAATGGATGACGAAATAAGTTTGCAGAGCCGAATTCATTATATTTGTTATATACAATATTATTGCTGTGTTTGTATGTACAAAAACCAAGTAGTAAATTTTGTTAATCTTAAAACTGCATATTATTATCCTTTTATATCTGAAAATTTGTAAAACAGGCAACAGTGTAAGATCACAATAGTCAGAAATTATAACCTTAAAATCGAACATCTGACAGTGACATTTAAAAACCCTGATTTAAAACACAACCAGCCCCATTTACATTACTTAAACTGTCACTTTTCCATAGCTAGGCGAGATCCAGAAACAAATGGAATGGTGTATAGATACCGGATTTTTCCAAATCATTTATCTTTTTGAAAGTACTCCCTAAAATTGATTTTATTTTAACTGGTGAATAATACGCAGGAGTATTGTTAAATTTCTTAAAAACACTATTTAATAAACATAAATTTGATTCGTAAATTAATCTAAAAAACTTTTAACTTTTTGGGATTTCAATCATTTCTAAACGAGTTGCACAGTGAATTTTTTTATAAATTAAAATGTTTATTGATCAGTTTATTAATTGTGTTTTCATTATAATTTAATAATTTTGCAATTTTTAAAATAAAATCAAATTCAATTTTTCTGTTTTCTTCGGAAATTTGTAAATGAATAGCTCTATATATGGTATTAAAACATGCCATTTTATGAGAATATGGCTATTTGAACTTGAGTGAATGTAATTAAAGGTATGTGTATTTTTTCTATATACATTGAAATCTAATTTTGCATTATTTTTTGTTATCATTAAGTCGAGAAAAAGAATTTTGTCATTTATTTCTGATTCATATGTAAAATTTATTGTTAAATCCTTGTATGTATTTAAATGTAATTTCAAATCGTGAGTCAAGGGGTTAGATTCTTTCCTCTGGCGACTTTTAGTTCTGGCGCCCCTAGGGATGCCCAATGAAAGCGCTGCAAAAAACACTTTGTTTTAAAACATTGAAAACTTTATTTCGACTAGTTTTAGTTTCTTATGTCATGATATGAATAATTTGAATTATAATTTACCAGTCACATTTCGTAACTTATTAAAAGCCCATCAAACTATTATTATCTAACATGATAGTACAGTTAGACCATTTTCAAAAGAATTCATTCAAAACTTCAAGTTTCGAGAAAAGACTATTAGAAGTAATTCTTGCAAAATGTGTTATCCGATGTCAAAATTAAATTAAAAGGAACACCCTGTATAATCTAGAATGAGTGGCGTGCTTGCATTAATATGTACGTAAATATAATTGCATATGAAATTTGAAATTCCAATGGAGGTCAGTCGCTCGGCGGCCGCGAGGCCTCCACCAGAAGAACATCACTATGAAGCAATATTGTTTCCTCAAATAATTCATTCAAAACTTCAAGTTTCGAGAAAAGACTATTAGAAGTAATTCTTGCAAAATGTGTTATCCGATGTCAAAATTAAATTAAAAGGAACACCCTGTATAATCTAGAATGAGTGGCGTGCTTGCATTAATATGTACGTAAATATAATTGCATATGAAATTTGAAATTCCAATGGAGGTCAGTCGCTCGGCGGCCGCGAGGCCTCCACCAGAAGAACATCACTATGAAGCAATATTGTTTCCTCAAATAATTCATTCAAAACTTCAAGTTTCGAGAAAAGACTATTAGAAGTAATTCTTGCAAAATGTGTTATCCGATGTCAAAATTAAATTAAAAGGAACACCCTGTATAATCTAGAATGAGTGGCGTGCTTGCATTAATATGTACGTAAATATAATTGCATATGAAATTTGAAATTCCAATGGAGGTCAGTCGCTCGGCGGCCGCGAGGCCTCCACCAGAAGAACATCACTATGAAGCAATATTGTTTCCTCAAATAACTATAACGGTGAATCTCCTCTGACCAAAAACCGTCTGTCGAAAAGTACTTAAGCGTTTGTTGATTACTATTAGGCGAAGTGAAAAGAAAAAAACAACACGGGATCGAATTATTATTTCAAATTGGCTCACGTACGTTCCAACGCGTTCTTTCTTCTTCTCATTTCTTTCTACGAGTCTCGACAATTTCTTCTTTCCGACAGGGATACTGTTATCCAGGACATCATTACCTGCTTATTTTTGATAATAATTGATATGAGTTATGTAAGTTAAGTAAGTATTGAAGAAAAAAACACTAAAACTAGTAAAGGCATATCATAATAATAATATCGTGTGTCCAAAAACTATTAAAGTACTGGGTGGCTTTGGTACCAAACATGAAATTCAATTTTTATTTCAAAATTATTAAATCTGATGTTTGTAAATCATAACCCATTTCAGAGAAGTAAGAATTATACTATCGGGTGTCTAACAATTATTGAAGTCCTGGGTGGCTGTCAGGGATGGGCTTCGCTGCGACTTCAATATTCGACGTGACAGCACATCAACAACGTCAACGAACGTTAGCAATATCAACAATACTATTTAAAGATTATGTTACTATAATTTATATGTTGCGGTTTTTGGTGATTTGAGAGTTTTGGATACTCTGTTAACTTTCCAGCTATCTAGCAAAATCGCATTTGAATAGTTCAAATGTTGTACTAAATAAATCCATTGTCGAAGTCAGAACCGTTGTACAAATAGTCGACGTTGACGTGAAATTCGACACTTCGACAATGACATTGTCGACGTGACATTGTTGACGCCGCCCATCCTTGGTGGCTGTGGAAACAAACATGAATGTCATGTTTGCTAACACAGCCACTTAGTACTTTAATAATTATTGGACACCCGATATAATAATTCTGGAGGAAAATATAAATATGGATTTTGAATTGAATCAGAATTAAACAAGCTTTAAACGCAAGTAATTTGCATTTCTTATAGTTAAAAATTGTGTTTTCGAAGGGCTCGGAAGAAATGGAATTACTTATTTCTACCAGATTGACAAAGTTAGTCTTAAGTAATGGTAACATATTTCTCCAAATGGAGATTTCCATTTGGGTAGGATTGGAGGATTTTTAGGTTAATGCGGATACTACTACTATATCATTTTTATTGAAAAATAAAGAAATACATTATAATAAAATACAACTTATAATACAGAGAGTTTTATGTAGCACCGAACATTTTCATAACGAGAATTTTTCTTTGAAGTATCCATATGCATACACACATTTTTGCATGCTTGGTTTATTAAAAAAAAATAATTTTAAGCTTTAAGCGAGTGTTTTCCACTTCCGGGCTAAGCATGAAGTAAAAATACGAGTTTAGAAAAGCCTGAAAATTAGGTTTGGTCGCGTAGCGCGAAGCGCCGAGCGGCCAAACCAAATTTTCAGGCTTTTCTAAACTAGAAATTTTACTTCATGCGCCACTGGTACAAAACACTGATATATTACGAAGTTTTAAACACACCGCTAAACTTTACATTGAATCAGTGTTTTGTACCGGTGGACCATGAAGTAAAATTTCGAGTTTAGAAAAGCCTAAAAATTTGGTTTGGTCGCTCCGCGCTTCGCGCTACGCGACCAAACCAAATTTTCAGGCTTTTCTAAACTCGAAATTTTACTTCATGCTTAGTCTGGGAGTGGAAAACACTCGTTTAAAGCTTCAAATTGGGTTCTTTTAATAAATCGAGCATCGGAAAATGTGCAACGTATGCATATGCATACTTAAAAGAAAAATTCTCGTTATGAAAATGTTCGGTGTTACATAAAACTCTCTGTATATAAACATATTTACAAATAATTTTTTACTTGACTCTCTTACAAGAGCTAGGACCATAGGTCTTTCTGCCCTAATTTGTGGAATGTTTTGATCAGATATGAATAGCGTTCGATTATTGGTATGATCTATGTCTTTTCAAGTAGCTTTTCATTGGAAGAGTTAATTACACGAGGAATTGAAGGAATGGGGGATTTCACTTAAAATCAATATTTTATACGTGTGGCGCATGAACTAAAATTTAGAGATTAGAAAAGACTGAAAATTTACTTCATCCTTAGCCAGGGAGTGGAATCACTCGTTCGACACTTCAAATTGAAGGATTTACAAAAATCAATGAATGCCTGAAATTTTATAACACATGCAGCGGAATATGTATATTTAACCTGTAGGTATTCTAATAATAAATAAAATGGTTTAAAAAAAATAATATTCAACGATGTATTACAAAAGTATCCTCATGTCAGAATTTGATATCGTTATTTGGCAATATTGCTGATTGGTGATGACAAGTAAAAGCCTCAACCAAAATTTAATGAACCACGTGCATTGTAATTCAATGAGTTGTTCCAGTTTTCAATTGTCGATTGCTGAATGTTTCGGCAACATTATGGTAATGAAGTTGTGTGCTGTACATAAATCATTCATTGGAATTTTTGATTTTATTTGTGAATTGTATCACTTTCCGCATATCTTTGTGCATTAACCTTATTCAATCAAGTATTGGTTTTAATTCTGCTCAAAATTGTGATGAGACCTATCAAACATAATAATTCGAAAACAAACTATTTCTCCCATAGCTACAGCCATCAGGGGCGGACTGGCTCTCTAAAAGTTAGCGAAGAAAGAAGCAATTCTGCTGCGACCCTCATATACCGGGTGATTGAGAAAAAATCAACGAGTCCAGTTTTATTTTTAAAAACATTGTATACAACTGTTTTATTTTAAATTAATTTGCTATGCAATGAGTTCTATTTAATTATATTTTGTTAGATAAATTTGACATATAATTCTTTTAAAAAATATATAAAATAAAAAAAATGTACAGTGTGCAGCGTATTCGATGGTTTCTTCAAGTACCATAAATATTAGTAACGGACAAAAAGTAATATACACATATAATACACTTAAACTTTGTTTGTATAACTGAGGTGTTTATTGCGACTATAGTTTCGTCAACTTTAGCTTGTCATTACCAAACTAGAAGTAATTTAAACTAACAATTTGTCAGGTATATTCAGTATCAATCCATTGATAATGGTTACCTTGTGACCGAAATGTACATCTGGAATATAATAAAAATTGTGAAGAAAGGTTTAAAGTGTTTTAATTATAGTTATTATTATCTTCACGTAACTCACCCAAATTCAATTATATACAGGGTGTTTCAAATTCAACCCTCACCATAAGGATCTCGCTTATTATAGGAGATAGAGGGTAAGTTTAAATTCGGCACTTTTGCAGAATTTGACGCCTTGTAATAATCCGTCGAAAAAAGTTTCTTAAATTCTTTTGTTTTCGAGAAAAGTCCGAAAAAAAAACTGAAAAAAAAACTGTTTTTATTATATTTATATTTTCGTTATTTGAGGCAATATTTAAAAATGGTAAGGACTTTCTTACAGCACTTTTTTATTATCTAAAAGTTGGCGTAATTTATTTTCTTACAACATGTTTCGTTTCTTCTGAACCATTATTAACTTTTTTATTTTATATGGACGCCATATTAATTTTTTATTACATCTTAATGCTTTATGTTTTGTGATCAATTATGTAACATAATATACATTTTATTTCATAAATAAACATACAACGGTTAAAAATACTTTTGCTAGCGCCAACTAAATATCATTATTGCCATGAAATTGAAAATAATAAAAATCTGAATAACTCATTATTTTTTAATCACAACTATTGTTCATCAATAAAAAAAGTCGTTCAGTAATTCAGAAAAGCTAAATATCTATATTACGTATCTTTTTATTAAACAGAAATACAGTATTAGCTGGTCAAAAATATTCAAATGTATCCTGGAATTAAGAATCCGCATCGAATAATTTTTAAGCGAATGAACAATCATTTTATAGAATGTTACAAATCAAATAATATAAAAATCGATACTTATAACAAAGATGAAATTTTGAAGATTATGAATTATAATTTGTGTTCAAATAAATAACCGTTTTCATAATTACACAATTAATCACGCTTTTTTACATTATTTACCGCTCTATAAAGACTTCTTCTGATAATAGTATTAAAAGCCTTAATATTTCCATTTCTGACCTGTGCAATGTTGTCATAAGTATTACAATAAACTGCATTTTTTACAAAATACCACAAAAAATCCCACAAAAAAATCCATGACGCTCAGATGGGGCGTCTAGCTAACCAAATTACTGTTCTGCAGTTCCCGGAATCCACTGATTTGGGTACATTACATTTGGATAGTAGCGAACATTTCTGGCATTGTGCGCTGGTGCATTATCTTGCTGCCACCGGCAGTTTTGATGTTGAATTAGAGGAACATTATCCAAATAATAACAGCAATATAAAAAGACCTTTTTAAATAGGCGATAATTATTTTTTACTAATTTGTCGAGAAGGATTGCATTTTGATAATTGAAGCAAGAAAAAATATCACGCATTATTAATCTGATTAAGGCCCGAGAGCTTTAGCTCGAGGGCTTTAATCTTTGATTATTAATGCTTGATATATCGAGTTGAATTGTCTAAAAATGCAAGACTTCAAGATAAATTATTTCGCTTTTTGAAAAGGTCGTGTTGTATTTATAAAGATTATTAATTGAATCATTCCACAAAACCTTAGTTGTATATTCCTTTTATTCCTCCCGCATATTCCAAGCCCAATCATTTAAAATTTCAGCTATCACTCCATCTGAGGTTGCTTTCTCCAATTTGTAATTTTTAGCCTTACAATTTTTTCTAAATTGACATCATACACTTGTCTTGCTTCTATTTGTATTAATTAGTACGGAGTTTATAACAATTTCGTCAATATCTGCCGATAATGTTTCTCCGAACCGTGCCATTTTTATGACTTTATAACAAATGTCAAAGTGAAAGCACAGACTACTAATCGTAATTTTATGTCGTAGAAAGGGAGAAGAAGAAGAGGCAGAAGAGAGGGAGAGGGAGAGGAAGAAGATGCAGGAATAGTCGACTATTTTTTCTAGCTATTTCAGTTGTTGATTTCAATAGACGCTAGATAAAACAAATAATAAGCAATATTTGTTTGAAGGAGGTGTGAATATCTTTCACTGGTTAGAGACCTTTTGTATATAATTGGTCCTATTAAATTGCCTGCCTGCCTAAACATTTATCCCAAAACGATGCTGTAGCCTAACACCACGGACTTGTCTTAGATTTTCCGTTGCCCAAAAATGTTCATTATTTAATATTAATAATAATAATGAAATATTTGTCATGAAATAAGATACAATAAAATGAGTAATAATAATAATAATTTTTATTGGTGCCAACACCATAGGGTTTTACAAAAGTCATATAATAGTATAATAATATGGTAATCCTTAAGTATTCGTATGGGGCATTCCACGCCAAATCGGATACAATCTGGCTTTTGCATCTCCGATTTTTTTCGTATTTTTTGTTTTAGTACCAAATGAGAAAGGACTTCCTGATTTTTTTCAATTTTATTTGTGCAGCCGATTTTAAGATATCGATTTTAGAAAAAAAAAACGTTATTTTTTTTCAAAATGCTAATAACTTTGCGAAAAATTAGCTTGTTTTTGATCTTTTATTTTTCAAAATACTTTTTGAATATAAAATCCAAAAAATTTGAAAACCATATTTCTATAAAATTTTCCAATTTTTAATATAGAATGTTGATTTCCAAAAAACACGTACTGATCGATTTTCTTGATTTTTTTTTTTTTTTTTTCTAAAAGACATTCATTCCGCAAATTTTAAGCCTAGTCCAATAATGGGATAACAATAGGATCTATTTTTTTTTTCGAATTTTTAAAATGACATGTTTCATCTATCAGTACTAAAAGTTAATAATAACTTTTCTTTCAGGTCCACCAGTAATAGTTTTTGCCAATTATGAAATGTAATAGATATGCCTTAGTAATTTAATGGATTATAACTAAGGTCACTTATACACAAATAAATATGAATAAACAACCTTGTCCTAACTTAAAATTTCACCTACATTCTATTGATTCGTTCACTAATTCGATACCCAAACTGACATCGTTTAAAAACTATCAGTCTATGTGGAATCTCGGTTAAAACACGTAATGTGTGCGGATGCTAGAGACCACAAACATGTGGCCTATTATTATTAATTATTTTTAATAATTATTTTTGAGCTATCTACTAAAGGTACTGTAATTTCAATTGCAGGTTTTGTTTATTTAAACACTGCCCCTTATGTATTAGACAGCCTGTACGTTAGTTCTGTTACACCCTGTATAACTAAAAAATGGAATTAAAAAAATTCGAAGAAAAAAATTAAACCCATCGTTATCTCAGTATCGGACTAGCCTTAAAAAGTTGTGGAATGAGTGACAGTTTTTTAAAAAAAATTCAAGAAAATCGATAAACAGGTATATTGGAAATCAACATTTTAGATTAAAAATTTGAAAATTTTATAGAAATACAGTTTTGAATTATTATTTTTTGTGTATACGCACACATTACGTGTTTCAAATTATTGACATATCTATTACATTTCATAAATGGCAAAAACTATTACTGGTGAACCTGAAAGAAAAGTTATTATTAATTTTTAGTTCAAACAAGATAAATTCAAATTCAATACTATTTGAATTCGAGAAAATAAGCTTACGCTTCTTATAGTTTGCACACTTTAAACATAATATATAAAATTACGAAAAAACTATTCGTGAAAATGCAAACAGTGTCTTAATTAATAAGACAATAATTTTTAGTGCTTATAGCTGAAACATGTAATTTTAAAAATTCGAAAAAAAAATTGATCCTATTATTATCCCATTATCGGACTAGGCTTAAAAGTTGCGTATAAGTAACAGCCTTTTAGAAAAAAAAAATTAAAGAAAATCGATCAGTACGTGTTTTTTGGAAATCAACATTTTATATTAAAAATTTGAAAATTTTATAGAAATATGGTTTTTAAAATGTTTTGGATTTTATATTCAAAATGAATTTTGAAAAATAAAAGATTGAAAAAAAGGTTAAAATCGGCCCATTTTTGCAAAGTTATTAGCATTTAAAAGAAAGAAACGATATCTCGAAATCGGATGCACAAATAAAATTGAAAATAATCAGGAAGGCCTCTCTCATTTAGTACTGTAACATAAACAATTATGAAAAAAATCGGAGATATAGTCCCTTCCGAATCTCCTAATATATGGAGTAAATGATTCATTAATGAATAGAACAACCCAATATAGGGACTAATAGGGAGTAATTGATTCACCACTGAATTAAATAACATCCTGCAGGAATTTCGCAACTGAGTAATAAGCTTTTTCAACAAGCAGTGCCTTTAGCTTGCGCTTGAATATCTTCAGATTTGTAATATTTTTAATTATATTGGGCAATTTGTTGTACAAAGAGAAACCTATAATATGACCATTGCTTATACAATTGATATTGATACGCCACTGTTTGTGAATTTGTATTCATCTGTCCAAATAATATTATTTAAAAAAGATCATCATCATTGCACTTTTGCATGAGATTGTTGGGTATCTAAAATAGTTTTTTGTAAGTAAACGTTAAATATATTAATTAAAGAAAATTTAGTATTACTATTTCCAAAATATTATTGCGATCTGCTTGAGTAACTTTATTCTGTCAATCTGTAGAAAAATTGTTCGATGCGGTTGCCTTCTTTCTGGATACGTTTGTAAATATGTTTGACCAGCCCATACTGTATTTCTGTTTACTGAATAAAAAATACATAACATGTCACGCTTTTCTGAATCACTAAATGGCATTTTTATTGATAAGTAATAATAATACTAAGGCAAGTATGATTTTAGTTAACGTCATAATGTACTATAATCTGTTTAATAACAAGGAGGAGCGTTTTAAATTTTACGCGCAAAAACCTACAACTCTAATTGGCCGAGAGCGCGCCCATTTTACACTAAGCTAATTACGTCATTATTAGACACAACAGCTGACATAACCTTAATTCGAAGAGTTACCGAATTGCAACTTTGTCTGTTTCGTAATAACCTTTCATGTGGTGTTTCTTTAGCATAGTTAAAAGTTAGTTTTGCTTATATTGTTGTGATGGATTATGGACCCAGTACAAGCTCGGTGATAAAATCACTTTCACCTCCAAAAAAGGGTAAGACGTTGGATTTGGGTCATTTATATCTGTCTGAAAAACAGTGCATAATAAATATGTCTAAGCAGATGAAAACAGATGATCCACATATGAAAATGACTGCTGTTGTCTCAGACATGTTGGTGCAGTAGGTGAGATATCAAATAGCATAAGAATATGCATCAAATAATAAAATGTTTAATTTTTAGGAGTTGGAAATTCCACTGTCTATTGTACCATTAGCGAATATAAAAAAATCTGGAGAGATTTGTAGCCCTAAACAGCTTGGAGGACATAATTACAAGTTTTGATGACGTAGTGAAGAGATCCGTGCATAGTTTCTTCTGTAAAAATGAACTGCCAACTTTGAATAATGTTTTAAAAGAAGTAAACGATCATGCATTCATGCCAAAGATGAGTCGTTCTACCTTGTATAGTTTTATGAAACAAATCAATTTTGAGTAAGATAGAGACCAGAGCTGGGCAGGATTCGAACCATTCAGGATTCGAATCCTTTTAGAGGATTCAAAAGAGACATTCGAATACTTTAGTTCAACTGGATTCGTGATACGGATTCGTTAGATTTTTTTATGATTCGTATTCGAGTCTAAATGTGGGTGATTCGAATCCTAATAAAAGCATTTGAATCCTTGTGAAAGGATTCGAATACTTACAAAAGGATTTGAATCGTCAAACATAATTCGAGTTAATTGTGAGGAATAACATGAAAAATGTTTTTTGTGTGTTTTTAAATTTCTCGTTAAATTACTGTTTTATGCGCGTGGCGCATGACGTAAAATTTCGAGTTTAGAAAAGCCCAGAAAATTTGCCTCGGGTCGCTGCGCGACCCTCGACTAATTTTCACGGGGCTTTTCTAAACTCGAAATTTTACTTCATGCTTAGTCTGGGAGTGGAAACGCTCGTTCGAAACTTCAAAGTGAATGCTGTGACAAGAACATTAAATGATTGAAATATTTTTTAACGATAATAATCTAGTTTCCAAAATGTTGTTTAATATTGTTTGAAGTAAAACTGACATGGTAGCCACAATCTGAAATGTTAAATTTTTCCGAAATTTCCCTGACTAAAGATTTTTTTCCTGGCCTTTTAATATAACTTTATTCTGGGGGAAACCCCCATTCTGTTTAATAGTTTTCATTGTTTTTGCCAATATTTAAGTTAATTTTATAAATTTTTACGTGTATTGTAATTTGCCTGCCGATTTTGACAAATTTAATAATATCATATGGCTTTTTTGTTGGTGTTTTGGTCCATTTAAATATAATTCCATGACTTTTCTCTGACTTTCGCGGTTTTATTGATATTCAGTGAATTTTTTATTTACGTAAATTTCAGGTATCAGTCGATTTTTTTATAAGGTTTAATTTGAAGTTTTGAACGAGTGATTCTACTCCCAGGCTAAGCATGAAGTAAAATTTTGAGTTAAGAAAAGCCCCGTGAAAATTTGTCGAGGGTCGCGCAGCGACCCGAGACAAATTTTCGGGCTTTTCTAAACTCGAAATTTTACTTTATGCGCCACGCGTATAACAAATACATCTAACCACACAAATACATCTAACCAGAGTAACAGGGAGTCAGACATTTAGTCTGTTATCATCTATGTTCAGTGATAATAATAAATAATTAGGTTTTGAATATTTTTGTTGAAACAACTGGTCACGATATTTATATATTAATGGTTGCATAAAAATAATAAAATCAAATTTATTCTTAAAGGATTTGTATTTGTGATTCGAAAAAACATGATTCGAATCTTCGATTCGAATCATATTTATCTCTTACGAATCCTTTATTCGAGTAATCGTGATTCGAATCATATTACGTGATTCGGATTCGTCATTCGAATCCTTTTGACGAGGATTCGTCCCAACTCTTATGGAGACACATTATTATATAAATTTCATATTATATTATGAACATAATGTAAATATGTTTTATTTCATAGATATATGGCGAGATGCCCTATAAACATTTTAATTAAACTGACGATATCGTACGATGGAGTAGAAAATACTTAACCACAATTAAGAAGTACAAAATGGATATTTGATTTTATTTAAAGAGTAATTATGAAATTATTGCCGCCAAATTTATCTACTGATATTTCTGGTAACTTTTTATAGTGTAAATTGGGCTTTGGCACTTACTCCTTCTAGTTTTTAAACAAACGTATTTTGAACGATTGTACGTTAATTTATAAAATTAAATATATGTTGTGTTATATTGTTGTCATCACAAAAAATTAACCAATTGGATGTTATATTAAATAAATATGGCGTCAATAATAAATCAGAAAGTTGATGGTATTTCATTAGAATTCTAGATAATAAAAAAGTGCTATGAGAAGGTCTTTACCTATTTTAAATAATTAATTAAATAACGAAAATATAAATAGACAGAACAATTATTTTTTAGTTTTATAGACTTTACTTGAAAATAAAAGTATTTTAGTAAATTTTTTGAAAAGATTATTATTTAGCATAGTATTCCGGAAAACTGCCGAATTTAAGCTTACCGTCTATCTTCTATAATAAGTGAGATCCCCATGGTGAGCCTCGAATTTAGAACACCCTGTATACAAACAATTTCGGTTACATAACTGCTTTGTAGTAGTTTTGTAACCGTAGCAAACACTCGTAAAATCTGAAGGAAATTATTTCTTAAGTTCAAATGATTTGTTCAATTTGTAATTAAATAAACTATAATTTTTTACATCAAAAAAGTACTTTAACCATGTACTTTTTTGATGTAAAAAATTGGGTTTACAAAAGCGCTCAAAGCTAAACTTTTCTAGATTCATTAAATTTCCACGATTTGTATTAGTAGAATAATAATAATAGCATATCAAGTGGTTTGTAATGTATGAAGAAGCATGTGTGATTTTTTTAGATTTAAAAAATATATAGGGTTGGGTAAAAGTAAAGAAACACTGGATTTCTGACTAAACTATACGTGCGATGCAAAAATACTCTTGATATAAATGTTTGTAGTCGTTTAATTAATTTAAGGACGTAATGTGGTTTTTAACAGCTATCTTATTTCTCGAGATATGACGTCAGCGGCGTTTTTTAAATGAAACACCTTGTATATTTTAAACTTTTTGGATAAACACTGGTTAAACAAGTACAATATTGTCGGGTTTGGTGGGTTTGCGAGTTGTGGTTTTCAAATTATTAAATAAAATAATAAAAAGAAAAGATAGCTGTTTACTGTTGTTTGATTAGCGTTTAAATTTTTTCTTAGAAAAAATGGTCCGATAATGTGTCTTCAAATTATCTTATGGAAACTAGTGCAATAATAATTTTACTTTTAGATTTACATTTGTTTGTAAGACGAGACAAACAACAGTAAACAGCAGAGCTGGGCAGGATTCGAATCATTCGGGATTCGAATCCTGGATTCGAATCTTTTTAGAGGATTTATTAGAGGTATTCGAATACTTTAGTTAAACTGGAGTCGTGACCCGGATTCGTTATATTTTTTTAAAGGGATTCGTATTCGAATCCAAATGCGGGTGATATGAATCCTTATAAAAGGACTCGAATATTTATAAAAGGATTCGAATACTTGCAAAAAGATTCGAATACCTACGGATTTGAATCATCAAAAATAATTCGAATGAATTGTGAGGATGCGAGGATGCACACAAACAAAATTTCTATTTTTGTTTGTGTGCTTTTAACCTTCACGTTAAATCAGTGTTTTATACGCGTGGCGCATGAAGTAAAATTTCGAGTTTAGAAAAGCCCCTTGAAAATTTGTCTCGGGTCGCTGCGCGACCCTCGACAAATTTTCTACGCGGGGCTTTTCTAAACTCGAAATTTTACTTCATGCTTAATCTGGGAGTGGAAACACTCGTTAGAAGCTTCCAATTATATGCGTTGATATAGGCATCAAATGAGTGAAAATGTATTTAAAGAAAATAATCTATTTTTCAAAATGTTGTTTAATATCATTAAAAGTAAAACTGACATGGCCATAATTTAAATGTTAAATTTTGCCGACATTTCCCAGGTTCGAGAATTTTTTTCTTTAGCGTGTAAGTGAAATTTCTTCTATTTTATTTTTATTATTCTTGAATTTGTCAATATTGACAATTTTTTTCAATTTTGACGTTTTTTTTTAAATATTTATTATTTGTATATTAAATTTAGAAGATTTCTGACATTTCCACTTTATTTTACTAATTAAAATGTTGATCATTTTTATTATTATTCTCATACATTATATTTATAGAATTTGTTATTGTCTAAATTTATATAATTTATAATCTGAATAATAATGATAATTGTCAACATTTAAAATAAATAATGACAACAATTAATATTGTCAACGCTAACAAAAATAACTGGTAAAATAAACTAGAAAGAGGATTGTTGAAAATTGAACATTGCAAAATAATTATTCAATTTTATTCTCATAATTTTCCATAATCGTAATAATTTTTTTTTTTTTTTTAGAATGAAAATTACGTAATTAATAAAATCTGACAAAAATACACTTACGAATAATTTAGATGAATTTACATATAAATTAATAAACTTTAACTGGTTGCAATCTAAATTTAAATATCTGGACTGGATTTTCAAAAATGTCGAATGAAAGTTTGAATTTCGTAAAAATACAATCAACATGAAATTCATAAAACTTATTTGAAAAAAAAATTATTAAGGAAAATAAATTATCTAGATCGGCCCTTAGAGTGTTGACCAAAATCCGACACCTCCAAAACCCCCTACATAACCCATCCAATACCCTACTTTATGAACTAACAGCAGTCATTCCCATCGAAACCCGACTATCACACTTAGCTGAAAAATTCGCCTCAAATCCTATCCTCTACAATCTCCTTCACCCTTTATATATCCCTCGAAGCCAAAACATTACAGCGTAAACGTTTCACCATCACCATTCATGATTTCATTGCATCATTCCATGACATTAGTGATCATGACGATTTGTGAACAGTAATCATCTGACAGACATTGGACGACACTAACAAACAAGAGGTTTTTTACGCAAGAACGAACAAGGACAAACAATTAAAATTCAGGCGGAAAGACCAATGGTCGATAGCCAATTGGCAGAAGAATTTATTTGTTATTTTAGCCATCAGAATTATTTGTATGTTAATTATATATTGTACAATCTGCCAATAAAGATTTATATATATAAATTATCTAATTCTATAATTATTGACGGTATTAGTATTTTCTTATGATTTCCTGTTCTTGTTAAATGTCAATAATTTTTATATTTTTCATAATTTCTGTATATTTTATACCCTTCTACCCGTCCTTGGAAAGATGTATGAATCCCTATTAAAACAAAAAATCCTCAGTCAAATTCAAAACAAAATTCCTATCTACCAATTCGGCTTCCTCCCACAACGCTCCACAACCCTACCTTTAACCATCCTTACGTCTAACTGCCAAACCGCCCATCTTGAAGGAAAAAAATCAGCCTTGCTATTCCTAGACATCTCCAAGGC
This sequence comes from Philonthus cognatus, assembly GCA_932526585.2. Lineage (NCBI taxonomy): Eukaryota > Metazoa > Arthropoda > Insecta > Coleoptera > Staphylinidae > Philonthus > Philonthus cognatus. The sequence continues at coordinate 18,407,607 of OW052244.1, read as the reverse complement.
CTTCGATTCTGTGTGGCACAGGGGCCTATTATATAAGTACAATATCCTTAGCATACCCAAACACCTCATCCAATTAATCGATAAATTCCTATCTCATCGAAAACTAAAAATCCGCATCCGAAAATCCATCTCATCACCATTTTACCCCGAACAGGGTGTCCCTCAAGGTTCCCCAGTATCTCCACTCCTATTCAACATATATTCCTCGGATCTATATAACCCCAGTTCAAACTTCATAAATTTGCCGCTTTACCCCCTTTAATTTGCCGATGATACAGTGTTAATTTCATACTCCTCGAACCTTACATCAGCCCTAGAGTCCCTACAAATATTCATCAATAGAACCTCCATATGGTTCTCCAAGTCGAGGCTGAAAATTAACCCTAATAAATCCCAACTTTTTCTACCTATATCATATTCAGTGACTTTTTCTTTTACGTAATTTTCAGGCATTCGTTGTTCGCTACAAGAGTTCAATTTGAAGTTTTAAACAAGTGATTCCACTCCCAGACTAAGCATGAGGTAAAATTTCGAGTTTAGAAAAGCCCCGTGAAAATTTTCTGGGCTTTTCTAAACTCGAAATTTTACTTCATGCACCACGCGTATACAACACTGATTCCAAGCAAAGTTCAAAAACACACAATTGCAAGTTTAATCAGAGTGACACGGAATCATATATTTAGTCTGTTATCTACGATGTTCAGTATTAATAATAAATAATTAGGTTTTGAATATTTTTGTTAAATGGTTAATGTACTAAAATCAAGTTTATTTTTAAAGGATTTGTTTTCGTGATTTGAAAAAACAGGATTTAAATCTTTGATTTGAATCATATTTATTTCTTAAGAATCCTTTATTCAAGTATTCGTGATTCGAATCATATTAGGTGATTCGGATTCGTAATTCGAATCCTTTTTTCAAGGGTTTGTCCCAGCTCTGGTAAACAGCTATCTATTCCTCAGAGCTGGGTAGGATTCGAATCATTCAGGATTCGAATCCTGGATTCGAATACTTTTAGAGGATTCAAAAGAGGCATTCGAATACTTAAGTTCAACTGGATTCGTGATCCGGATTCGTTACATTTTTTTAAGAGGATTCGTATTCGAGTCTAAATGTGGGTGATTCGAATCATTATAAAAGCATTCGAATTCTTGTAAAAGGATTCGAATACTTACAAAAGAAGGAATGACATGAAAAATGTTTTTTTGCGTGTTTTTAAATTTCACGTTAAATCGTTTTTCACGTTAAATCAATGTTTTATGCGCCCAGAAAATTTGTCTCGGGTCGCTGCGCGACACTTGACAAATGTTCAAGGGGCTTTTCTAAACTCGAAATTTTACTTCATGCTTAGTCTGGGAGTGGAAACGCTCGTTAGAAACTGTGAAGTAAATGCTTTGATAAGAACATTAAATAATTGAAAATGTTTGTAAAGATAATAATCTAGTTTTCAAAATTTTGTTTAATACTTTGAAGTAAAACTGACATGGTAGCCACAATCTGAAATGATAAATTTTTCCGACATTTCCCTGACTAAAGATTTTTTCCCTGGCCTTTTAATATAACTTTCTTCTGTGGAAAACCCCTATTCTGTTTAATAGTTTTCATTGTTTTTGCCAATATTTAAGTTAATTTTATAAATTTTTAGGTGTTTTGTAATTTTCCTGCTGATTTTGACAAATTTAATAATATCATATGGCTCTTTTGTTAGTGTTTTGGTCAATTTGAATATAATTCTATGACTTTTCTCTGACTTTTTCGGTTTTAATGATATTCAGTGAGTTTTTTACTTACGTAAATTTCAGGCATTAGTCGATTTTATAATCTCCACTCCCAGGCTAAGCATGCAGTAAAATTTCGAGTTTAGAAAAGCCCTGTGAAAATTTGTCGAGGGTCGCGCAGCGACCCGAGACAAATTTTCGGGCTTTTCTAAACTCGAAATTTTACTTCATGCGCCACGCGTACAAAACACTGATTTGAAGTGGAGTTCAGAAACACACAAATACATCTTTAACCAGAGTAACAGGGAGTCAAATATTTAGTCTGTTATCAACGATGTTCAGTGGTAATAATAAATAATTAGGTTTTGAAAAAAATAATAAAATCAAATTTATTCTTAAAGGATTTGTATTCGTGATTCGAAAAAACAGGATTCGAATCTTCGATTCGAATCATATCTATCTCTTACGAATCCTTTATTCGAGTATTCGTGGTTCGAATCATATTAGGTGATTCGGATTCGTGATTCGAATCCTTTTTACAAGGATTCGTCCCAGCTCTGCTATTCCTTTTGTTACTTTATTTAATAATATAAAAACCACAAAGAGCAGCCCATCAAATTAGACATCATTGTAATCGTTTAACAAATGTTTATTCAAAGAGATTAAAATTTACGGGGTGTTCTATTTAAAAAAATCATCCAATGACGTCATACCTTGCGAAATAGGATAACTGTTCCAAATCACATTACGTCCTTGGGTGGATTAAAACCATTACAAACATTTATATGAAGAGTATTTTTTGTAGCAGGTATAGTTTAGCCACAAATCCCATACTTCCCATACTTTTGCTCAACCCTGTATGTATATCTGTAGGTATATCAAGTCATATTTTTTTTAAATACGTTTTCTTCTACTGTGGGAACCATAAATAGCACTATTAATTTTAAAAATATGATGGTGTAGTTTAACTCCCAAGCAAAAGTATTTAAACAAAAAGTAAACCAATGTAAGCTATTATTTTCTTCAAAACAAATAATTCTTGATACCTCCTCTTGGAATTAAGCATTTGAAAATGTTAGTTTTAAATAAAACGCATTATTTTAGTCAAAGAAACGCAGTACAGCTTCAAATTAAACTTATTTAATTTTAAATCCAATACAATAGCAAAAAACTTAGCAATTATAATTCAGGTATCTGAACCCAGGACCTAAATATTGACAGCAATGAGTCAATGTTAAACCACCGAGAACACATAAAATTAAAAAATATAACATAAGTCGTATTTATTGAGAAAGTTACCGAATATAAGTATGTTTTATTATTGTATAAAATAATAATGCCTATTATATCTATACGTTAAGGCAACATTGCTAACCTAACCTAACCTAACTTAACCTAACCTAAACTAACCTAACCTAACTTAACTTAACTTAACCTAACTTAACCTAACTTAACCTAACTGAACCTAACTGAACTTAACTTAACCTAACTTAACCTAACTTAACCTAACTTAACCTATCCTAACCTAACTCTCCCGCATTGCGGGGGATAAATTGATAAATTTAAGGTAGTGACATTGTATTTTCATGTGTTATAACTTCACTCTAATCAAATTTGAAATAATTTAGAAGTTATATTGCACTGTTTGTGTATGTGAAAATGTATTTCTTTTGATCAATTATTTGGTTGAAATTTACTTCTAAAAGTGTACTCACTCCCGGATTAAGCATGAAGTAAAATTTCGAGTTTAGATTTTGGGTTGGTCGTTCCGCGAAGCGGAGCGACCAAACCATATGTTCCGGCTTTTCTATACTCGAAATTTTACTTCATGCGCCACGAGTATACAACACTGATTTCAAGTGAAGTTAAAAATATACTGTTAAGGTACGTAGATTTATTATTTCTAGCAATTCCAAATAAAATTTGTTATATCACATATCTTTTATATATTTGTTATAAATTTCTATTATACATCTTTTATAGAAGTGGGCGCCAACAATTCTCCTTAATACAACCGGTGCTCTATTCTTGGATGACCACTTTTTCGCAACATTGGCTCGCATTGCGCATTTATACCATCATTGTTCAACTTTTTTTAAACCATCCAGTTTCTTTGTTGCTCACCGTCCTTCACCATATAAGTCCAACTTAAAATTTCAGTATTTACAACAACCACCTGAACACCAATGACTACAAACGCCAAACCGGCGCTTTTGGTCAAAAACAAATGACTAGATCAAATTGTCACGCGCTTACTGAAAACAACCTTTGCCGCATTCCTTTTTCGATGGAATGCGAAAATTCCACCAAAGGTAATTTCACAAAACTAGATAGATTACACGTTTTGCATTGGCTCGTAATTAATTTCGGAAGATGTGTAGGGTCATAAAATTCAAGGACGGGTTTGTTTCGGCGTGTAATGTAATGTGAAAACACAATTGCCACAATAATCAAATTCGTCATTACACGAAGTAATAAAAGTTGGTAAAAATGTCAGGGAAAATAGCTGGTGTTTTTTTTTTGGTTTGTTGTTGTTGATGGTTTATCGCATTGTAATTTTGATATAATGCTGGGTTTTGTTTGATTTATGTGTTTCTTGATTTACCGTGAAGGAATAATCCCGATTGAAATTGGATTTAAGTACAGTTGAGATTTTGATCTTATAACTTAATTTATTATAAAGTAAAAAGAGTGTTCCTAACCAGAGGACTGGATCTTTAGAAGTTACCAGGGAATAGAGCAGAGCTGGGCAGGATTCAAATCATTCAGGATTTGATTCCCGGTTTGGAATCCTTTTAGAGGATTCAAAAGACATATTCGAATACTTTAGTGAAAATGGATTCGTGATCCGGATTTGTTATATTTTTTTTAAGGATTCGTATTCGAATCTAGAGGTCGGTGATTCGAATCCTTATAAAAGGATTCGAATCATCAGAAAGGATTCAAATCCTCTCAAATAATTCGAATCATCGCTATTAAGGCTGGGATTCAAATGCGATTAATTCAAATTAGATATGGGTCGTTCGTGAATGATTCGTTCGAAAAGAACGATTCTGTATGGTAATTTGAATGAACTGATTCCGTGATTCAAAAAGAATTGATTCGTTAATGATTCATTTACTCGAGACGACTGACCGAACGATTTTGTGCGAGCGGAATCGTATTCCCGATTCGGATTCATACATGCAGTCTGAATCCGCCCGAATCGGATGACTAATTCGTTCGCTCGAATCCGCGCGCAACTTTAACTCTGCTTTGTACATTAGTGTTGTGAGTTGGTGAAAATTCGGCAGCACGTTTTCTATGAACGAAATGCCGAAATATATAGAACGTTCTGTTGGGGGAGCGCATTTAGCCCGCTGTTTTCACGCGCTCTAAATGCGCTGTCATCAATTATCCTCCTTGCGCACACTGTTACATTTTCTTCTTTTTTTTTTTAGCTTACTAAGGATATCGTCAGGGTTGCCAAATCAGTGATTTTGTCATCAAATCTGGTGTTTTCCACTTTCGGATTCAGACAAATTGTTTGTGATTCAGACATGGCTAAATTCTGGTGTATGTTGGAAGTTTTCAGTAACAATCTAGTGATTTACTGTCATCAGAAAATGATTAAAGTGAAAACAGTTGAACGTGGCAAAATACTGTCAAAACTATTAAAAATTCGAAAATATTCAGCATGTCATTGATAAAATTGTTCATGTCCAAATGGTCAAACATTTGCAAGAGAATACTCTTTGATCAATCTTGTATGAATCATTTTCAAGGAGTATATTTTAAACTTCATTTGAATTCAGTGATTTGTACGCGTGGCGCATAGAGTAAAATTTCGAGTTTAGAAAAGCCCAGAAAATTTGTCTCGGGTCGCTGCGCGACCCTCGACAAATTTTCACGGGGCTTTTCTAAACTCGAAATTTTACTTCATGCTTAGTCTGGGAGTGGAAGACACTCGTTCGTAAATTTTCGAACTATGATAAACGAGTGTTTTCCACTCCCAGACTAAGCATGAAGTAAAATTTCGAGTTTAGAAAAGCCCCGTGAAAATTTGTCGAGGGTCGCGCAGCGACCCGAGACAAATTTTCTGGGCTTTTCTAAACTCGAAATTTTACTTCATGCGCCACGCGTATAATACACTGATTTTAAGTGAGGTTAAAATATACATAACTTTCACAGTATTTGAGTGTCTTATATGCATGGCGCATGAAGTAAAATTTCGAGTTTAGAAAAGCCCAGAAAATTTGTCTCGGGTCGAACTTTATTATTATTATTATCATTATTGTTTTTTATAAGTGATTCGTTTAAGAACGATTCATAAAGAACGAATCACATTTAAGAAATGATTTGGTTGATTCGAATCACCTAAAAGATTCGAACTTCCCATATCTAATTCAAATAGTCGAATATTCTAATATGAATATTTAAATCACAAAATTATTCATATTGAAATATGTTTTTAAACGAATATTGAATTATCGACAATATAAATATTCAAAATGTTCATATAATTCAATGTTTATAAATGCATATTCGGTTAATTAAAGTTGAAAAATGTCCAGCCTTAATTGTATGTTTTTAACTTCACTTGAAATCAGTGTTTTATACGCGTGGCGCATGAAGTAACATTTCGAGTTTAGAAAAGCCTAATTTGGCTCGGGCGCGTAGCGAAGCGGAATTTTCAGGTTTTTCTAAACTGGAAATTTTACTTCATGCTTAAACAAGGAGTGGAAACTCTAGTCAGAAGTTTTAAATATTTTATTAACACCCTGTATATAATAAACTTTTGATAAAAGGTTACATTCTGTTATAAAAACATCTAAATGATTTTATATAGAGTAATATTTTCTTCGTAAAGTTGAAAATAAAAAAGTGTTCTACCTGTCCTAGGACAATCTGCATGTGTACTTAACAAAAAATAATATTAGTACACTTGATTACCATACTTTCTTGTCACGTGTAAGATAGTTATATCAAAACATTATTAAATTAACAAAATTGATTTTTTTGGGTATACTTTTAAGTAGCGATTCTTTTCAAGTAATTTCAGGTGTAGAATGAACTTATAATTTTATTTATTTTCAATTTGTAAAGAGATTTTCTTCTTAATTAAATAACTAGCAGATTTTAATTTTTTTTACAAGTCGGGTTTTTGTAATATAACAGTTATGTTTTAAAATTTTCCCTGTAATTGGATTATTTCTGTTGGGAATAAATAAATAAATAGACAATTAAAGTCGAGTTTATTTCTATCCGTCCACTTGTAAAAGGTGAATATTGATAATTACATAACCGGCATTAAACTAGTCTTGACAATATTATCAATCTCAGGTGAAGGCCTTTAAAAAATAATTTACAGCAAAAAATAATTGTAAATATTAAATCTAAAATATCTGGTATCGAAAACTACCGATGTTTTCAATATTGATACTTTTTACTATGATGTGATGTATTTTAAAATAACGAGTGTCTTCCACTCCCAGACTAAGCATGAAGTAAACTTTCGAGTTTAGAAAAGCCCCGCGTAGAAAATTTGTCGAGGGTCGCGCAGCGACCCGAGACAAATTTTCACGGGGCTTTTCTAAACTCGAAATTTTACTTCATGCGCCACGCGTATAAAAAACTGATTTATCTTGAAGTTCAATAACTCATACATCATCATTTACTCAAATAAATGATTAATCAGATATTTAGTCTGTAAATAATTAGGTTTGAACATTTTTGTTAATAAAAACTGACGGCTATATTAAAAATGTTAATGGTTGCAAATAATAGATTCAAATTTATTTTTAAAGGATTTGTATCCGTGATTCATAAAAAGGATTAGAATCTTTGATTCGAATCATATTTTTCTTTTAGGAATCCTTTATTTGAGTATTCGTGATTCGGATCATATCAGGTGATTCGGATTCGTAATTCGAATCCTGTTTTTGAGGATTCATCCCAGCTCTGGAATAGAGGATCCGGTCCCACAAATTTGTGGTTTTAATATTATCTAGGTTTTGATATCCATTTTTCTGTTTATATTCGCTAAATATATTCCGAATACGCGCATATTAATCTTTAAGAGATTTAAGCATCTTATTTGTTTTGTATAATAAATGATTTATTACTAACTCTTAAGAGTGCGCTCTTCCCTATGAAAACTAAGAATACTTATTTTGTTTTTGTTATTACATTGAATTGTTTAATTCTTACTTCACACACCTATCTAAAATTGACTTGCAGAAGGCATGATGAATTGTTTTTATTTTATATTGTAGTATAGTTAAAAATAGAATAGAAGATTAAAAAACTCTAAAATATACTTCATCATGCCCTCCACAATAATTTTAGGATTATATGTTTCTTATATTATTTTCTCATAAAATGTATAGTTATAAAAAAATCCACTTTTTCCCTTGAAAAAAGAATCGCTTATAATATCAATACAGACCATTTTATTAGATAATTACATTTGTCTCCAGCAAGAGTGCACAATTATGTACCAAAATCAGAGCTGGGCAGGATTCGAATCCTGGATTCGAATCCTTTTAGAGGATTCAAAAGAGGCATTCGAATACTTTAGTTCAACTGGATTCGTGATCCGGATTCGTTACATTTTTTTTAGAGGATTCGTATTCGAATCCAAATATGGGTGATTCGAATCCATATAAAAGGATTCGAATTTTTATGAAAGGGTTCGAATATTTATAAAAGGATTCCAATATTTATAAAAGGATTCGAATATTTATAAAAAAGATTTCGAATATTACAAAAGGATTTGAATCGTCAAAAATAACTCGAATTAATTGTGAGGATTAACATGAAAAATGTCTTTTGCGTGTTTAAAATTTCTCGTCAAATCACTGTTTTATACGCGTGGCGCATGAAGTAAAATTTCGAGTTTAGAAAAGCCCAGAAAATTTGTCTCGGGTCGCTGCGCGACCCGAGACAAATTTTCACGGGGCTTTTCTAAACTCGAAATTTTACTTCATGCTTAGTCTGGGAGTGGAAAACACTCGTTTAAATAAAGACAACCTTATACAAGACTGTCTGAGATTAAACCGAGTCGACCTTATACAGCAATGACTTTGATTTTGACGTCATGTGAGGATTTCCGCGCGTGATAAGGTCGGCTCGGTTTAAATCGAGACAACCTTGCACAGTAATAATCTTGGTTTTGTCGTCACGTACGGATTTCCACGCGTGACGACATTAATCCTTTGAGTCCTAGTAGCTTCGCACTGGAACCACATATTTATAAATTATTTTCTAGCGTCCTAGTCCGCACAACTTGGAACCATCAGCGTGAGTCATGCGTTAAGACATGTTACAACACGAAAATGATTGAAATTTACGCACATCGGTTATTGTAGTTGCAGCCTCAGGCGTATAAACAAGTGTCGTAGTGGTTCTAGACAGTGATTTTTTAATAACTAACTTTTGTATTTAAATATTGAATTTCAATAATAGGTATTCTATTCTATTGAAAGTGAGTGGGTAGTTATGCTACCCTCCACTGCGACCGCAAGGATCTATTGTGGCTCACAATTAAGGTCGAACATCCGACCTTACAGTTCACCTTCCAAGTCCATCTTCTTGATGAAGTCAAGGATCTTGTCAGGTGAAGTTTTCTCCAGGTCCTTCAGGTTTAGCTTTGGTGTGCCAAACACCGTGGTCCTGATCTGGTTGCCAGCTGGACAGGCACATATGACGTGCTCTGCTGTTTCATCATCCTCTAGGCATAGGCGGCACTCAGTGGTGTCGCTCAGTCCTAGTTTGTTAAGGTGATGCCTTAGACGGCTGTGTCCAGTGAAGAGAGCAGTTAATGTGTGAACATCTGATCTGCTCAGCTTCAACCATGAGGCCGTCCTGGCCGCAGATGGTCCACTTGTTACCGCTCTGAAATGTCTCATCCCAGGGCGGTTTTGCCAGAAATCCTGTGCCTCGTGTCTCATCCATCCGTTGTTACGGTCTCTAGCTGTTGATCTGGGTATCCCCAGAGCGGGTTCTGGTCCGATGTAGGCTGTACGCGCCCCCTCTCTGGCTAGGGAATCGGCTAATTCGTTTCCCTCCACGCCAGAGTGGCTTGGCACCCACATCAGACTGACCCCGTTTACCTGTGCCATTTGGCAGAGGGCTTCCTTGCAGTTCCGTACAGCCAGCGAGGAGCATCTAGAAGATGCCAGGGCCCTAAGGGCCGCCTGGCTGTCCGAACATATTTTTATTGTCCTGCCCGCCCAACCCTTTGAAAGGATTTCGTGGGCGCACATTTCAATGGCGTATATTTCAGCCTGAAGTATGGTAGCATACCTGCCAAGGCTGTAGTAAAGTTCAGTCCTTGGTCCGACGACTGCGGCTCCTGTTCCAGTGGACAGTTTTGAGCCGTCAGTGTACCAGTAGGAGTCAGCCTTTTCTGGGGTGATTTTGTGTCGCTCCCAGTCGTCCCTGCTTGGGAACAGGACCTTGTACGGCTGATCCTCGCAGTAGTCCGTGACTGCGTAGTCAGTCCTCATACTTAGGGTGTCATCCGCCTCAATGGCAGTTGACAGCCCATTTGGTGTGAAGACTATCACCTTCGGATCCAATAGGGCCGCGTGGTGATATCGATACGTTGCCAATCTGGCCTCGCCCTGTATTAGGATATGCAGGGGGGTGAGGTTCAGTAGCATTTCTAGCGCCGCTGATGGGGTAGTGCGTATGGCTCCAGTTACCGCCACTGTCGCCATTCTCTGCAGTGAGGAGAGCCTTGATATGGCCGTTTTTCGAGTTGTAATCGGCCACCAGGCGATACTGCCATAGGTTATTATTGGTTTTATGACCGAACCATATAGCCAGTACATTTGCTTGGGGTTTAATCCCCATGACTTCCCGCAAATTCTATGGCACGTCCACAGGGCGTACCTTGCTTTGCGGATTGTCTTGTCCAAGTGGGAGTTCCAATTCAGCGATTTATCCAGGGTGATTCCTAGATACTTCGCCTCCTCCACAAATGGTATGGTTTCTCCCCGTAGAGTAAGAGGTCTCAATTTCAGGATCCTCCTTCTCGTGAACGGGACAACTGATGTTTTGCTAGGGTTTACGTTTAACCGTTCCCCTATACACCAGTTCTGAGTCGCATCCAGTGCCTCCTGCATGGCTTCACAGATTTGGTTTTCATCCGTGCCCCTTGCAAGAATGACTATGTCATCAGCATACGCTTGCACTTCGACGTCAAGCGTATCTATTATTGCAAGCAGATCGTCTACCAGTAAAGACCACAGCAGGGGGGAAAGAACCCCTCCCTGCGGGCATCCCCTGGCAGTCCTCAGCTTGACCGTGTCGCCACATAGTGATGTTGTCACGGTTCTGGTGTCGAGCATTGCTCTGATCCAGCCTGTAATAGCCGGTGGAACCCCTCTGTCCCTCGCGGATTTGCAGAGTGATCCCGTCAGAGCAGCGTTGAAGGCCCCTTCTATGTCCAAGAAAGCTGTTACCGCAATTCCCTTGTAGTCCAGGGTTTGCGCAACTTTCCCGGCTAGGTTATTCAGCGCCAAGTCCGTTGACTTCCCTTTTTGGTAGGCATACTGGTGCACACTAAGAGGGTTAATACTCAGTATCTCCCTCCTGATGTAGCCATCCAGCACCTTTTCCAGGGTCTTTAGGATAAATGACATCAGGCTTATAGGTCGGAAGGATTTTGGTAGGGGATCTGTTTTTCCCACCTTAGGTAGATAGACTACCTTTACTTCCGACCAGCTAGTTGGAATGTAATTCCACGCTAGGCTCGCCCTGAACAGTCTTATAAGGTGGAGGATTACTTTCTCCAAGCCTTTTTGGAGTAAGACAGGGAAGACCCCATCTATTCCTGGTGCTTTGTATGGTTGGAAGGATTTGACCGCCCAACTTACTGATCTGTAGGTAACGATTTTGTTTACCACCTTCCAGTCCTGCTTCCCCGGTCTCTTAGTTCGATCCCGTGGAAGCATTGTATCCGGTGTTTCGTTACTTAGAAGGGAACAATCTGGGAAGTGATTTTGGGCCAGGATCTCTAACGTCTCTTTACCAGAGGCCGTATATGAGCCATCAGGTCGTTTTATCGATCCAAGTGCTTGCGCCGGCTCTCTGGCTAGAATCTTGTGGATTCTTGCACTACGGGGAGTATCATGAATACCCTCGCAGAACTTCCTCCAAGATTCCCTCTTGGCCCTGCGAATTTGTTTATTGTACTCCGTTAGAGCTGTACTGTACGGTTCCCATTTGCCCGCCTCCTTAGCCCGGTTGAATAGTTTCCGGACTTCTTTTCGCATTTTTTCTAATGTATTGTTCCACCAGGGGACATTTCTACTGTCCTTTTTCCTTTTTAATAATAGGTAAGTAATAAATTGATTACTTCCTTGTACATGTGAAAAAATACAAAACTTAAATTCAATAATTTTCACCTTATTTTCGTTTTTTTTTTAAATAGTACCACTAGTATACTATGCATATTATTCCATTTCAGATAAATTATATGATCTTAACAATCTGACCAGTGAAGATGTGTTTGCTTTATTGGATGAAATTCCAAGTGATGGATCTGTAATTTCGGAAAGCAGTGACGAAGAATTTATTGCAAAAGATGTTTCTGGAGGGCTTATGGAAGTTGAGGAAGAAAATAGTGAATGGGAGGTTGATGATTTATTGCCGCTTATAAATTTTGTTAAAAATATTACTGACGAACAAACAAAGTGGCCAGACATTCCGTAACAAACACAATTAAAGAATTTAGAGAAAGAACAGGTCCAAATATATCAGACGAAATTGACACACCAGCAGGTATTTTCTTGGCATTATTTTCAGAAGATCTTGTAAACACCTTAGTGTTTCAAACAATTTTGTATGAAGTACAAAACAAAGGAACTTATCCAGTACCTACTAGTGGCCAAGAAATGAAATGTTTTTTGGCTATAAACATAATTATGGGCATAAAAAAATTGCCAAGTTACAAGGATTATTGGTCCTCAAAACGGGAAATTAGAGAGGAATATATTTCCAGTATAATGTCTAGTGATCGATTTAAGTGGCACTTGAAAAATTTATATATAAACGATAATACGTTGATTCCAGAGAAAGGCACTCAGAACTACGATAAATTGTATAAAGTAAGACCCCTTCTTGACAAATTAAAAGAAACTTTTAAAAATTATTATTTTCCTATAAAGCGACAGTCTATTGATGAAAGCATGATTAAATTTAAAGGTAGAAGTTCATTACGTCAATATTTACCTCTCAAACCTATAAGAAGGGGATATAAAATGTGGGTACGCGCTAATTAAGAAGGATTTCACAATTTCAAATATACACAGGAAAAGTTGAGAGTACAGAAAAGAATTTAGCAAGTAGAGTTGTAAAAGACCTCACGAATGATTTGATTGGGAACGGATATGAGATTTACTTTGATATTTTTTTTTAATTCCGTTTCCTTGATGAAAGATTTATTGAAATGTGAAACATACGCCTTACGAAAAGGAAGAAAAGGAATTCCCCACGATCTAGGAAATGAACGAAACATGAAAAGAGGAGATTCTGATTGGCGTGTAAGCGAGGAAGGTCTTTTCATTTTAAAATGGATGGACAAAAAGCCAATATTATTCCTAAGCAACTTCCATCAACCTGACGAAGCGACTATATCGAGGAAGAAGAAAGATGGAACCAAAGAAGATTTCCCTTGCTTTACTTTGGTAAAAGACTATAATGCACACATGGGATATGTTGACAAGGCTGACACGTTAAAAGCATGTTATTAAATCGACAGAAGGTCTGTAAAATGGTGGCATCGAATCTTCTGGCATTTACTTGATGTCACTATTGTCAACGCATATATTATATTTATTCAGCGAGGTGAGGATCAGCATTTGACAAAGAATTTAAACTTGCCGTACCAAACGGATTAGTAGGTTCATCACCGAACAGATCAAAGAAGGGACGACCATCACTAAATGAAAAACCTGTAAACAGATTCAAAGTTGCGGTTCCGATAGAGAAAAGGACAAGTGAAGCTGCACATATGCCGATCCATGGAACGAAGGTGAGATGTACCCATTGTAGTACGAAGATTAATCCTCATCGCACTCGTTGGCATTGTGAATGTTGCAATGTAGGGTTGTGCCTTGATAACAAACGAAATTGTTTTAAAGAATTTCATAGACATTAAGTAATATTTTTTGTAATTACATTTTACTGGTGGTCCCAATTTGCAACCACCATTTTTTTTTAAATTTTGATAAATACATAATTGTGTTCAATAAAACTAGTTTCATTTTTCAATACCTAATATAATTTTTCAACGTTAATTATTAACTTTCCTATTTTAAAAAATCAGGACTCAAAGGGTTAACTAAGGTGTGTAAGTAAGTTTGTCTTGATTTAAACCGAGCCGACCTTGTATTGTTTAATTACCTTGATTGTTGACGTCACGTGAAGACTTCCACGCGTGACGTCAGCAATCAAGGTGGTTAGTGTATAAGGTTGTCTTCATTTAACACCGAGTCGACCTTGTTCGTTTAATTACATTGACGTCAGAAAATCTCCCGGTATTTCTCGGAACATAGATATTTTTAATAAAATCAAACTGAATTTGCTAGGAAATGTAAGCATAATAAGTAAAAACCAGTATATTTTCAATTTCACAATATTTCAGTGTTTCATCCGTTTCGCTACGCAACTTAACCAAATTTTCAGAATTTTCTGAACTCTATAGTTTACTTTGTGCGTAAACAAGGATAGTAAATCTATGTTAAAAAACAATAATGTGTGAGGTGTGCGCATCAGACTTACGGCTCAATGTTTATTGTGAGATTTAACAGTTATTTGGATTTAATTGTGTCCTAAATTAATTTTGTGAGCTGTTTATCCTATGTATATTATTGCGATACATTCGTTTCACCGCTGGTACGTAATTTGTTATTAAAAATATACACGTGTGGCTTAAGCCGATTGCTAACCTCACTCAGCTGTTCGCGCAGCGCGCAATCGTATACACACGGGTGGCATGAATTACCAGTAGCGTAACCAACTCACGGGAAAAACACCACTATATTTGAATTTATATATTTCTCTGTCATTTGTAATTTCCTTCCCGAGGCCCCCCTGTTTTGTGTACTGTCAGTCACTGTAATTGGCCCTGCAGTGTGAAATTTTGTGCCTCTGTATAAATATTCTATTCCTAAATTCAATAATTATATAAAAATAAACACCTAAAATGCCCAACTGCGTTATCTGTAACCAGTTTATAAAACCAAATAAAATCAGGGATTGCCTTAAATCAACAAATAGAAAATGGATGTGTTCCACTTGTCATTC
Source organism: Philonthus cognatus (assembly GCA_932526585.2). Lineage (NCBI taxonomy): Eukaryota > Metazoa > Arthropoda > Insecta > Coleoptera > Staphylinidae > Philonthus > Philonthus cognatus. The sequence continues at coordinate 18,392,593 of OW052244.1, read as the reverse complement.
TACATGGAATATTAAATCTACTGCTACCGCTAACGAAAACACTGAAACAGTTTCATTGGATGTTCTCTCCGCTATTAATGATATATTTAAGAGTTATTTCCAACCTTTTGCAGAAGATATAAAACAACAACTAGTTTCCTGTAGACAAGATATTAATTCCATGTCGAATGAAGTCACTGCATTGAAGGCTGAAAATACTCTTCTCAAAAGCGAATTATCTGCTTTGAAACAAATAAATTCTCCATGTATCCCCGAAGAAATAACTAAGGAAGTAGAGGACAGACTTCAACGTGCAAATAATGTCATAATTTTTAACGTTCCCGAGTCTGACAAGACCAATCATACTGAAAAACAGAACGAAAACATGGCCTATCTTCAACGTGCCTTAGAGAGCAGTACTACCGCCGTTGCTGCTCTCTCAGATGCTGCCCTGTTTCGAGTTGGCAAACCCGGAGGTAAGCCGAGGCCGATTAAGTTGCGATTCGCCGAAAAATCAAAAGCATTTACTTTTACTAAACTCTGCAAAAATCTGAAATTGGACGTTATCAGAGTAGACCCTGACCGTACTCCCACGCAACATAAAATGCTGCTGAACGCTCGTGACGAATTAGAAGATAGGAAGACTAAAGGTGAAGCCAACTTGACCATAAAGTTTATAAAAGGTACACCGCGAGTAGTTTCCACTACCCAATGAGACGTATTGCCCACTGGAAATTTAACACCATACTACCAAAACGTTCGTAGCTTAAATACTAAAACTGAATTATTTTACAACAGCGTAAGTGTATGTGATTACGACTTGATAATTCTAACAGAGACCTGGCTAACTTCTAGTGTAAATGATTGTGAATTATTTAGTAGTGAATATATAGTGCACAGAACCGACCGAGATCCTCTATTATCCAGAAAATCAAGAGGGGGTGGAGTTTTAATTGCGACTCGTAAAAATATCAAAACTGAACTTATATCTACAGCCAATATAAGTATCCAACTACCTCTTATTGATGTATTAATTTGTAAATGTAAGCTATACTCATTTTGGTTATGCGTCATACTTGTTTATATCCTACCGAAAACTTCAGCGGAGGACTTGAGACAGTATTTTGATCTTATAATGGATATCAATTTTGAAAATAATAAGATTCTGTTGATTGGTGATTTTAACTGCCCTACATTGTACACCAATTCGAAGAACTCATCGACACCTACATCATTTATTATTAATAACTCTTGCAGTTTTCTAAATCTGCATCAGTATAATGATATAAAAAATAAATCCAATAACATTTTAGATCTAATTTATTCTAATATCGATTGCTCTGTTGCCAGGGATTTATTGCCGTTTGTCGTTGAAGATGCATATCATCCTTCGCTAACCATTTCATTAAAGTGTACAATCGATACATATAAAATTAATGACGATCTATCTAATTTTAATTTTAAAAAAGGTGATTATTGCGCTATATATTCGTATTTATCACAATTCAATTGGTCTATTCTTACACGATTTACTGATGTAGATTTAGCATTTCAGGAATTTTATAGTATTTTGATGAATTCACTATTGCAATATATTCCTAGATATAAACTGAAAAACGCGAATAAATACCCTGCATGGTTTACATCGGAAATTATTAGTCTTATCAAAGAGAAGAATTGTATCAGAAAAAGAATGAAATCTAAGTCCCCACCCCTAAGTCTTCAATTTAGAAGAATACGCTCTTTAATTAAAAGCAAAATTAAACTTTCATATATGAAATATATATCTACACTTGAAAATCAGCTTACAACTAACCCGAAACAATTCTAGGCTTTTGTTAACTCTAAAAAATCAACCAAATCAAGAATTCCTACAACTTTGCTTCATGATAATATTCTTCTTGATGATCCCTGTGCTATTGCAAATAGTTTCCGTTATTATTTCGCATCAGTACATAGACCCCTTCTAATATTAATAGTGACACTAAACACAGCCTTGTTCCTAATTTCCAATTCAACACTGCATCAGTAGAACATGTCTTTAAACTTCTCAGAAAGCTTCCGAACAATTACTCATCAGGTAACGATAAATTGCTAGCCTTTCTTTTAAAGGATTGTGCTGCTGTACTATGCGAACTACTAACCACCTTATTCAACTTATCGATAAAATCTTCTGTATTTCCTAGCTGCTTAAATATTGCATCAATCTGCCCTGTTCCGAAAACTTCAATCAAACAACAATCAATTGACAACTTTCGACCAATTGCAATATTGCCACATATTGCAAAAACATTTGAACGTATACTTTTTGATCAAATATATGTGCATGTAAAACCATACCTATCAAATATTGAACATGGATTTATGCCGTGCCGTTCCACAGTAACTAATCTTTGTCTCATCATCCACGACATTGCTGAAGTTTTGGACTCCAAGGGGCAACTTGACGTAATTTATACAGATCTGTCAAAGGCGTTTGACTTAGTTCCCCATAACATCCTTCTATCGAAACTTCAAAAATTTGGCTTCTGTGATTCCTCTATGGGATTAATTCACTCTTACCTTAATGAACGTAGTGCTTATATTTCCTTTAACACTTTTCAGTCGTCACCCTATTCTCCAACCTCTGGTGTTCCACAGGGTTCTATATTAGGACCCTTACTATTTAATGTATTCATTAATGATCTGTCGGAAATATTAACATGTAGTCATCTGCTGTATGCAGATGACCTCAAGCTTTATTCCTCTATCAAAAACATACATGACAGCCTACAACTGCAAGATGAATTGAATTTAGTTGCCCTCTGGTGTGAAAATAATGGACTCAAACTAAATATAAACAAATGTAAATATTTAACGTTCACTAGATTATCCAACCCTGTCAAATTTAATTATTCAATTAACAATTGTTACTCAGAAAATGTAGCTCTCATTAAGGATCTTGGAGTTTATTTCGACTCCAATCTTAATTTTAATCATCATGTTGAGTCAGTTGTAAAAAATTCGTTTAAAGCACTAGGTTTTATTTATCGCAGTACATCAGACTTCAGTAATATTAATGTATTAAAAAAACTATTTTATTCATATGTGCGCTCTAAGCTCGAATATGCTGCTTTAGTGTGGTATCCACAATCACAAAATCAAATTAAAATGATAGAAAGTGTACAGCGAAAATTCCTAAAAATGCTATCTTATAAGCGTAATGGTCTATATCCGGTTAGAGGATTTGATCATGATACATTGTTAAACACATTTAATTTTAAATCACTTGAATTACGTCGTCAAAAGACATCACTCATTTTCTTGTATAAATTACTACACAATTCAATCGACTCCCCTGAACTTCTTTACAATGTGCGGTTGCGCATACCAACTTTTTGCAGCAGACAAAAGTTTAGGTTTAGTATACCACCATGTAGAACCAACTATAAACTTAAATCGCCAATACTTATTATGTGTAGTGTTTATAATGCGTTACCTTATTCCTGCGACATATTTTATGACAACATTAAATCTCTATTATCACATTTGAAAGAGCAAATAACTTAACATAATATTTTCACGTATCTATATTTTTCGTTTTTTGTTTATTTGTATATGTATACACGCATACGGCCATGTAATTAATCTATTTTACATATTGTCTTGTAATTGGGATGTAATTTTCCTGTTGTGCAATAAAGACTTATTATTATAATTAACATTTCTTAAGATATAAAAGAAAAGTAATGTCATATTATGAATTGGATGCCATATTATTTGAAATAAAAAAAAATGGCAATGATTTGACTGAAAGTTAATTTAAAGGTGTAAAATTGATAATATAAAGTTAAAAAAATTATATCGGTCAAATGACCATCTCCTGAGTTGATGTTAATTGTGCTCGTTTTACAGCATTTTGAATTGTTGTTCGTAAAACATCTGGCTCCAAATTGGTAATTTCTTCTTCAATTTTGGCTTTCAAGACTTGCAAGGTTTGCGGTTTGTTGTGGTAAATGCGAAATTTCAAAAAGGCCCACAGGAAGTGGAAATGCTCGTTCGAAACTTCAAACTGAATGCTGTGATAAGAACATTAAATGACTAAAAATGTTTTCAAAGATAATAATCTAGTTTTCAAAATTATGTTTAATATTATTTGAAGTGAAACTGACATGATAGCCACAATCTGAAATGTTAAATTTTTTCGACATTTCGCTGATTCAAAATTTTTTCCCTGGCCTATTAATATATCTTCATTTCGTTAAATTGTGTTCATTGTTATTATCAATATTTAAGTTAATTCTATAAATGTTTACATGTTTTGTAATTTGCCTGCTTATTTTGACCAATTTAATAATGTCATATGGCTTTTTTGTTAGTGTTTTGCCCATTTTGAATATAATTTCATGACTTTTCTCTGAAATTCCCGGTTTTGACGATATTTAGTGAATTTTTTATGTACGTAATTTTCAGGCATTCGTCGATTTTATAATAGAGTTCAATTTGAAGCTTTAAACGAGTGTTTTCCACTCCCAGACTAAGCATGAAGTAAAATTTCGAGTTTAGAAAAGCCCCGTGAAAATTTGTCGAGGGTCGCGCAGCGACCCGAGACAAATTTTCGGGCTTTTCTAAACTCGAAATTTTACTTCATGCGCCACGCGTACAAAACACTGATTTGAAGTGAAGTTAAGAGACACACAAATACATCTTTAATCAGAGTAACAGGGAATCAGATGTTATCAACGATGTTCAGTGTTAATAATAAATAATTAGGTTTTAAATATTTTTGTTAAAACAACTGGTAACGATATTTTTATATAAATGGTTTACAAAAAATAATAAAAATCAAATTTATTCTTAAAGGATTTGTATTCGTGATTCGAAAAAACAGGATTCGAATCTTCGATTCTAATCATATTTATCTCTTACGAATCCTTTATTCGAGTATTCGTGATTCGAATCATATTAGGTGATTCGGATTCGTGATTCGAATCCTTTTTACGAGGATTAGTCCCAGCTCTGACCAGAATAAATATTTTTAAACCACAACTTCATGTGCCTTGATATTATTAACCGATTGTAAATTGAAACGACAGTACGGGTTGAGCGCAACTTTGAGAAATAATAATTATTAGTGTTTTTTGAAGATAAATTTCCAAGCAACCTAAATTTGGATAATTCACTTGCATATTTTTTTCCTAATTCTTAATAATGCCGACATTTCTCTTCCTCTAATTGCCACAACCGTTATTCAAACAATACGCATTTCTCGTTCCGTGAATAATTGTATTATTCCATTGAAGCGGACAATAGATAGCCGATTAAGGATGCCATTAGCACAACAAAATATTTATATTGCATTTTGACAATTCCTCTCAATCTGTGAAATGTTTATCTCTGCGTGTTTTACGTTCCTGAAACGACAATCAAAAGAAAGAGAGAGAGAGGCAAACTGGGATTGCCTATTGCGAAAGTGGCTTTTAACTCAGTGTCCATTAACATCAAATCCTAACGGAGCACTTCTGGAAGGCGCGTTAAAATGTCAAATTATTTGTTACATTCGCTTTCATGTATCAATGTGAGTATTAAGAAATTCCTTAATATATTTGTTTTTATAATATGATAATTACCTATATACAAAAAATTAATGGTGTGATCAGAGCCGGCGGTAAGCAGGCCTGTAAGGCCAGGGGAGCAGGCAAAAGGGGGCGTCGAAATTGTTGCAAATTCTGCATGTCTGAATATACAAATGAAGAGTACAGGGCAAAAACAAGAAATGTAATTTTTTCAACAATTTTGTCTAACAGAGTTATCTTGTAGGAAAAATTAAGGACTATTGACCGCTGTGTCTGTTCAGGGTAAAAAAATGGAACGTCAATGTATTATTACGTTTTTAAATGACCAATGCAGGAAAACAACGAGGAATGTCATCGCATTCTCGTATAAAAAAAAAATGGTGGTGTGTCCCTTATAGCACTTTTCCCTTTAAAGATATGATGATTTGAAAATCAGAAATATGGAAAAATTACTCAAACTTAATTTATTCTACTTTTATTATTATTATTCCAAAACTATTTACAAAAATAGTTATTCTTGCATTTTTCGCAACATCTCGGTAAATATTGATCACCTTCACATCTGAGCGTTATATATTTTAAGGTAACTGTAAATCAGTGGTTTATACGCGTGGCGCAAGAAGTAAAATTTCGAGTTTAGAAAAGCCCCGTAAAAATTTGTAACAAATTTTCTACGCGGGGCTTTTCAAAACTCGAAATTTTACTTCATGCTTAGTCTGGGAGTGGAAGACACTCTTAACTTTAAAATACATCACATTTTAGTAAAAAGTATCGATATTCAAAATATCGATAATTTTCGATACCATATATTTTAGATTTAATATTTACAATTATTTATTGATTACAATTATTTTATAATTTTTTAAAGGCATTCGCCTAAGATTAATAATATTGCCAAGACTAGTTTAATGACCGTTACGAAATTATGAGTATTCACCTTTTACAAAACAATAACTATAATATTTCAATGTTTTATACGCGTGGCTCATAAAGTACAATTTCGAGTTTAGAAAAGCCCCGTGAAAATTAGTCTCGGGTCGCTACGCGACACGAGACTTATTATCTAAACTCAAAATTTTCCTTCATACTTAGTCTAAGAGTGGAAAACACTCGTTTTGTCCATTTATAATTGTTTTATGAGATTTTCGATATGTTGTGATATTTGTCGATTTAGACAAATTTCATGAAACCAATTTTTCGAGATTTTTATCAATTTATAAAATTTTCATGATTTTCGATATTTCGTGATTATCGTAAACTCTTCAATTTTGTCGATTTATAAAATTTTAATAAGATTTTCAATATTTCAAGTATTGCGCAAGGTTTTCGTTATTTTTTTAGATATTTATCAATTTAAATTTTTGTGTAAGATTTTCGTAAAATTTTCAATTATTGTCAATTTATGAAATCTTATTGAGATTTTCAATATTTTTTGATTTTCAATATACCGAGATTTTCGTTAATTCATAAAATTTTTTATATTTCGAGATTTTTAATTTATAAATTGTTAATTAGATTTTCAATGTGTCGAGATGTTCGTCAAATTATAAAATTCCTATCATGGAAATTTCAGTAAGATTTTGATATTTCGAGATTTTTAATATTTCGATATTTTCGTCAATTCATAAAATGTTTATCAGATTTTTAATATTTGAAAATTTTTCTCAATTCTTCATAATTATTTTTTCCATTAATTTTCATGAATATTTAAAATCTTGACAATTTTAATGCATTTCTAAGATTTCTGAAATCTTGGCAATTTTCGTCCATTTCTCGGATTTCTGTTAATTTTAAAAATGTTGATACTTTCCAAGAGATTTTTCTCAATGTTTAATTAATTTCTTAGATTATTGTTCATTTTAAAAATGTCAATACTTTTGGCAAATTGCCAAGATTTAGATTAATTTTAAAATGTTAACCTTTCTATTTATAATCTTAACGCAATTTCTGAATTTTCAATTTTTTTTTTAATTTTCAAGATTTTTGTTAATTTTTAAAATCTTGATACCATTCATCCGTTTATATTAAAAACTCTAACGGAGTACCTCAATTTCTTAAATATTTAACTTTTCATAAATTTTCTAGATTTGCGTCAACTTTTAGAAAAATGTTGACGCTTTTTGTAAATTTGCAATATTTTAATTTAATGTACTTTTCAAAATGTTGACATATTTGATTAATCTTTAAAAATGTTGACTCCGTTCTTGAATTTTAAAGATGTTTAGTAATTGTCAACATGTTTACAATTTTTATTAATTTTCTAAGATATTTGTTAAATTAAAAAAAAAATGAGTTAATTGTTAATTTTCAAATTCTCGACGTTTTCCACGAAATCTCAAGATTTTGGACACGTTTGAAGATGAAAAGAGTTTCGAAATTGTCCAAGCTTTTCATCGATTGTTGATGATTTCAATTTTAAATGGAAAAAGACATCATTTATTTCGTTTTTAACAAATTTCATTTGTTTGCTTAATATTCAGAATTTTACAACTTTTATTAATATAACTTTTTTTTTTCTACAAAACAGAAGCAAACAAAATAAGATATTGACAATTGTCAAACGAATGTTTTCCACTCCCAGGCTAAGCATAAAGTAAAATTTCGAGTTGAGAAAAGCCCCAAGAATTCAGAAATCGAAATTCGGGCTTTTCTTAACTTAAAATTTTACTTCATGCACCACGCGTATAAAACACCGATCTCAAGTAAAATTCAAATTTTGACATTTGCCGCCGCGACTAGCTTCGCTCGCGCGCCCGCAAATCAAAATATTCAGGCTTTCTAAACTCGAAATTTAACTTCATGCTAAATCAAGGAGTGCAAACCCTCGCTCGACAATTATGAGTTAAATTAGATTATTAATTATATTTTTTAAATAGAAACATACTTACTATTTGTGTTCAATATTAAAACAAAGTAACATTTTATGTTTATATTTTTATATATTTACATATATTTTTGTTTATTTTTTTAGCGTCTACGATCAACTGGAATTCTATTTATTTTTTAACGTTTGATAGCAGTTTGATAACTTTTAATTTTTTGAATTCCCTAGAAATCTCAGGTTTAGTTGATTTTTATTTTGTTTTACAGAAATCATAAATGTTCTGCGTTTTCAATAAATCTAACTATACTATGAACGTCTGCATTTCTTAATACTTGTTATTAATTTAATTGAAATTTTAAGTTTGGAAATTATAAATTTAAAGCAAACCCAATTATGACCAGATACAACTCTTTCTCAAAAAACATTCGCCGGCTTTTACGACCAATCTTCTCAACCAAGAGAGAAAAACGATTTGTTGAGGGGTAGCCTCTTTCAAGTCTATCAATGTACAGGGCTTGTCATTGTAAACACGTTCTTTCAGGTATCCTCAAAGAAAAAGTCACATGTGGACAAGTTAGGGCTTCGGGGGAGCCATAACATGTCACCAAATCTCGAAATAAGAAAATTCGGAAACAGGGGCTGAAGAACAGCCATTGTTGCTCTATCGCTGTGTGCCGTAGCTCCATCTTGCTGAAACCACAAATGCTGACAATCAATATTCCGTCTTTGTAACTGAGTGATGAAAAATGTGTTCATCGTGTCAACGTAATGCCTACTTGTTACAGTAACGTTAACGCCATTTGATTAAAAAAAATATATATAAGAAAAGAAATGCAACGCCACCTAGCACACACCCCTCCTTTCTATAACGAGAGAGTAATACCCCTTCTAGAACTACTTGGTTCCCGTGCCTCACCCTGTATAACTTAATTATAGTTAACATTTGAGTCGCCCAGATGCAAAACCAGTCATACGCTTATTTTTTGATTTTAAGCTTTTGGTATCATTGGATTCTATTCGTCTCGGGCAAGAATTTTATAAATAAATTTACCTTCAAAACCTATCCTGAACATTTAAAATTAAGTTTGGACAATTCTGTCGAATGCTACTTGCTACATTTCTCGGTTGCATACATATGTTTTCAATTGTAGAAACCTGGCAACTTTTGACATAGTTTTACATTATTTTTCTTATCCCCATTCGATACAACGCTCATTCAAAACAATTTGGATTTATTTAAAAAATCAGTTTTTTTGTCACAGATTTGTGAAAACACTTATGGCTGGTTTTGTATCTGGGCGACTCATTTATTTTATTAATTGTTAAAAAAAGTTATAAAACACACTCAAACTTTTCACCTGATTGAAAAGCACTCATTTAAAATAATTTTCGAAAAGAGGCGTTACGTAATGTGTGCTTTTCAATCTGTTGAAAAGCTTGAGCGTCTTTTAAAAATGGTTTTTAACAATTAAGAAAATAAATTTTAACTATAATTAGATTATTGTTATTGTTTTAATAATTTTTATTGTTAGATTTACTAATTTTGAGAAATTGTACTACTTCAAATGTGTATTAAAAGTGTGTCAAGATATAAAAATTCGTTATAACTTAAAATGGCCAACATATTAAGTTACTTGTTAATTGGCCTCGGGAATTTTAGGCGAAATAGCCTGTATATTAAAACGACAAATATAAGTATGCTAAAGATAATTTAAATCAACTTTTAACGTCTACAATTTCTCTTCCTGTTCATCGATTTCCGCTAGACACAATTTAACAAATATTTATTTTACTAAAACTTTGTAAAATTTATGAATAATTGCAAAAATAAAAATAAAATCAATCAACATAAAATTCATCAGTATACAAATATCTTTATTCAAGGGACTTTTACATTACATTAATTATAGTATTGCATAATAAAATATAATATAAAATTGTTGGAGTTGTCCTTTCATAGGCTATCGACCCGAGGTCTTTCTGCCATCAATATTAATATTAAACCTTCTTTAGAGAAAATGAAGCATTAACAATTAATTAGAAATAAATAAAAAAAATTGCTGGATTATTCGATTAGCTTAAAATCACTGAATTAAATTTATACAGAAACTTTGATCGGCTGCAATAAAAAATTGTATTTTTTAAAATGTCAAATAAATACAAAAAATCATGAAATAAACAATTAATTAAAGGCTGTATTTGGTTTTAAAAATCGTAAAAAATGAAATGGAGGCAAATTTACCAAATGTAAAAAAAAATAATACCTTTTGGCCAAACTAGAAGCAAATGATAGATTAGTGTCATCAGCAAGTAATCCTGTAAAAGCTATGTAGAATATATTGGAATTAAATTTCCATTTAAATAAAATCCGTGTCTGTAATAGATAAATGTAATACAACAGCTCATACGTTTAATGATTTTTTTGTAAATATTCCTACTAAAATTAACAACGAACTATCTGTGATTTTGATCCTATAACTCTAGTCAATCAATATTTTTTTTCTAACCCACCATCATTTTCGTTTAGTTTAGTCTCTCAGGCAATGATGAGGGAAATAGTCAAAATTATGGAGATTAATAGAAGGAATCACATTTACAGCATTTCGATCAACTTAATCAAACATACGCTAGACGTTCTAATAGAACCACTTACAAAGTTAATCAATCGTAGTATAACATCAAGTGTATTTCCTGAGGTCCTTAAAGTATCAAAGATTATCCTGATTCACAAAAAAAAACCTTAATGATTGCAATAACTACCGGCCCATATCTTTACCCCCCCATTTTCTCGAAAATATTTGAGAAAATAATACATAGGTAAATAGTAATACACTTTGAAAGCAATACTATCCTCAGTGAAGAACACAACGGATTTAGGGAGGGGAAATTCACACTTGATGCCATACTGGACTTTACAGGATCCATTATTGATGCATATGAAAACGGTGAATTTGCTTTTGCTAGGTACATTGAGCTTTCCAATGCCTTCGACTGTATCCCCCATACATTACTTTTATGGATGTGTACACATACAATTTCAACCCCCACAGCTGTGGGCTTTTGCTTTCATTTTTATCTGGAAGGCAGCAAGCGGTCACTTATAAAGGCCAGACATCTGATCTTCTTGAAACGGCTTGTGGTGTCCCACAGGAATTAACCATAGGACTACTTCTGTTTCTTATTTATATCAAGGATTTCCCTAAGTGCATGGATGACTGTAAAGTCATTTTATTCGCTGATGATACAACTTATCATCAATGCATCGACTAGTATCGATGCATCAAATGAACAAAATAGGGAATTCGTATTAAAGGCTACAGCGTAGTTTACTGCAAATAGATTGAGTCTAAATGTTAACAAAACTGAAACATCAATCTATACATTAAATAATGATAATTTAACTAATTTGAACACAGCTGTTAAATTCCTAGGTGTTTATATTAATAATTCACTTCTATGGAACCGCCATGGCAAAGTTAAATAAACACATGTATATGTTAAGAGGTTTAAGGAATAATGTTAACCCTGATATGATAAAAACTGACTATTTTGCGCTATTTCAGTTCCACCTTACATACAGCATAGTTGCCTGGGGTCATTCTGTAATAAGACACCGCATTTTCGGACTCCAGCGTAAGGCCATTAGAATCTTATGTAACTTGGATTTTTGAGAAGACTGTAAAGTTGCCTTTATTAAACTTAAAATATAAACATTTCCTAGTTTATATATACTGCATTATTTGTTATCTGTCAAGTCTTCCTACCACAATCATATATTGCAATCTCTCAAACACAATTATTAAACAATAACGAAAAACAACTTTTACATACCGAATTTAAGACTCCAGAAATCGAGATATGGTATGAATTACTATAGCTTAACTTGTTTAATGTTTTACCTTATAGTTATCGGACCCTTGATAAAAAGGTATTTATATCAAAGATCAAGATACTATTACTAGAAAAAGCATTTTATTCCGTGGATGGTTTTCTAGTCCATACATTCTAACTTTTATAATTTCAGTTGGTAATTGTATTTTATTGTTAGTATTTTAAATTATCAATCACTATTATTATTTTAAATATACTTATAAGTATTACAATTGTCAGCAGATTTTTTATTTATAAATGTTTACTTTTGTAATTTTAAAATGTGCTTGTCCATAATTTATCACTATCTAACTTTATATTTTGTTTGGGTGCGTTATTTTATTGCCAATATATAATGCTGTTTGTTTATTTTTGTAATGTTAAATTATGCTGTCCTTTATTTTATTATATTTTGATATACTTGTGATATTTTAATCATATGTGTTTACTTTTGTAATTTCATAATGTTATATTCTTTTCACTGATAACATTTATTCATTTTTGTCTAACCTGTGTAAAACTTTTGTTTATAGCACCAATAAAGTATTATTATTATTATTATTATTATTAACTGAAATATCTCTACTTAAGTTTCAAAATTAGTAAGACATTTCGAAATGTTTTTGAACAACAAAGCCCACATTTTTTTTATATTTAAAATACTGCCTCAAAGTTTAATGATTGTATTATATTATTATGTTATGAATTGAATATTCAATCAACATCAAATTTATTCGATTTACAAAGAAATTAATAATATTTAATTCGCTGCAGTAAACATTTGAATTTGTAGACTGGATTTTTAAAAACCTCAAATTAAAGGGTAAAAATCACTTAAAATGCTTAATTAAAGGGTAAAATACACTCTTTAATTAATCATTTTTAGTTATTTTTCTCCTTTAGTTTAAAGTATTTAAAAATCGAGTGGATTATCAAATTTTCATAGGTAAATTAAAAAAGATAATTACTAAAAATGCATTCAATTTACTTAGCATTCATTGAACTTTAAATCTTTGTAGGACTTTTGGTTTTATGCACACAAATGTGTTTCAAATATCAAGCGAAGCGAGGCACGCCAGCAAATCCAAATTTTTAAGCTTTTCTGAACCTGAAATTTTACTTTATGCGGTACGCGTGTAAACACTGATTTAGAGTAAAGTTCAAAATATACTGCTTATGTTTAAACTTATGTTAATATATTTCAAATATTCATCCTACGCTTCCTAAATTTGAGCTTTTGTCGTGAAGTTCATAAAAAATTAACGTTTAACGCCAGTTTTGCAAATAGAATAGGTTTGATTAATTAAAGATTCAAGCTTGGACGTTTAATTTAACATCATGAAATCAACTAATAAATTAAATATTATTTTTAATTAATTACACAAACAGGTAGAAAAAGAAAAAACAATTATTTAATTAAATTACAGCATAAAATGTTCTTACAAATACGTTCCGGTGATTTATTGATAACAGATAAAATTAGAATATCTTTAATTTGATTCTAACTAATATTCAATTTAGATTTTATTTCTCCAACTAGTTTCGACGTATCGTTATTCTCACAGAATAATATTATTATAGAATGCAAATGCCTTAAATTGAAATAATTCAAAATCAATAAAAATTAAAAGAATTAAAGAAATAGACGAACACATCCGTGTCATGATAGAAGAGGTAAAACTTAAGCCTAAATTAAAAAAAAGAAGGGTAACAAATACAGGATACATTTTTTAAGCGGTGCTATGGTGTTATGAGATGTACACGTGTGCACCCGCAACAATACATAAACATTCAATTTAACAAGCCATACATCATCCTCCAGGATATTACATTATTGAATCCGTTTGGGAATAAGTGAGGTGTGAAGAAGTGTGAGAAATGACTCTTTTTCGCCCGCTGACACATTCACAGTTTCACACAGGCACTCTGACGTTGATGGATTCGCGGATAAAAATGCAACAGCACCCTTGTAAAACATGTCGTCGACGCATTTGTCACGTGTGAATATAAATGCAAATGGCGGCAAAAAGTGTCGAGAGCAGGAAACTAGTTATAAAATGCCATTTGATAGTCTTGTAAATCCGTATGAGTTGGCCATTTCCACATCCTGGTGTGTCTGTCACTATTTTATCTCTATCTCCTCTTGTGCGGTAAAAATCCCAGTTATTATGTTACGCATTGCCATCGGTTGAAAAATCTGGTATCCTGCTTAAGTTCTCGACTTCGATAAAGATAGGAGAAATGCCGGGGTTTTGGTTTTTGTGTGGGAATATTTTCTGATATTACCCTTTTCGCGACTTGAACGGTGTGAGAATGTGAGAAGATGAGGTTTAGAAATTAAAATTTTCCCGAGCTTTTTCAGTTATCGGCAATTCGGTAAATTCGTGAATAAAAACTGGTTTATTAATAATTTACCGATAAATCATGATACCGTGTTTTAGGGATAAAAGACAATAATAAATTAAAAACTAATTGCGTTTTATGAATTGCCTTTATCGAGGGTTTCTACTTGTTGATTAAGCATGAAGTAAAATTTCGAGTTTAGAAAAGATTGAAAATTTGGTTTGACTATAAGTTACAAGTTACTTAGTCGATTCTATTTTTACTGTTATGGTATTTTGACGTTATCTTTTATTTATTGATTCTGAATTGTCTTTTGAGTTTTGACATAAAAAGGCGACTGCTACTTTAACTTGTATCAAAATTGACATTCTGCTTTAACACGCCAGAATTTCTCCGCCAATAAAACAATTGATAATTAAAATAAATTTATCACTTCAATTATTGTTTTAATTATGAAATAAGTAAAATGTTATCGAGTGTTTTCACTCCCAGATTAAGCATGAAGTAAAATTTCAAGTTTAGAAAAGCCTTAAATTTTTTAAAAATTTTTGGTATGGTCGCTCCCCGAAGCGGGGTAACCAAACCAAATTTTCAGGCTTTTCTAAACTCAAAATTTTACTTCATGCGCCACGCGTATAAAACTCGTATTTAAAGGAAAGTTAAAAATGGATACTACTGAGATGTGATGGATCAATATTGACCGAAATACAGCGAAAAAATGCAAAAAAATACTTTTTTGTGAATAGTTTATAAATATAAATAATAATAAGAAGAGTACAGCAAATTTAGTATGAAACACTTTTCCATATCCTTAATATCGTCGGCTTACACGTGAAATCCACTAAATCAATATTTGGCTATTGTTAGTTAAGTCCACTAAGCTCTTGTACTCATGGTTTTCTATATGCTGTTGCAATCCACTAAGTCTAATCTAACTAAGGACTTAGTGGATTGCGACAGCATGTAGAAAACGCTTCGCGCTCCGCAACCAAACCAAATTTTCAGGCTTTTCTAAACTCGAAATTTTACTTCATGCTTAGCCTGGGAGTGGATAACACTCGTTAAGATCTTTTATAATTTTTAATAAGTTTTCTTTTTCTAGTTCTGTGTAATTCTGTCCTATTCCACGGTTATTCTCCATAATTATAAATAATTATACTAAATTTCCAATTTGATTGACAATTTATTTTGAAATATTGGCAATTCAGTTTAAAAAATGGGTGGTTCCAGCTATGGCCACAAGGAAAATGGAAAATTTCGGTCTGTAATCTACTAATTAAATTATTTATTTCTAAAATTGCTAAAGATGATCATTTATTATTTTTCTTTATTTTGTACTTAACAATCTTTATCCAATCGAGACTAAATTTTAAAATATCCTAATTTACTCAGATAATTAATTTAGATAAATATGTTTAAGATTCATGAAAATCTTAATTTACTCATTTTTTCATGAATCTGAAATATTTTTATCTAAAATTTATTCAATGAGCGAGTTATTTTTTCCATTTTACAAGAAAGAGGATACTATAAAGTTCCACGTCCGTTTTAATTTCCCTAATGACTGTGTCTGCGGTACGCGATGTTGCATTTTTCCAGTAGCGTTATGAGCATAATTTATATGAGGCTGGAATGTCAGCGCCATTACACGTTGACATTTCAGAGCGTGCGGAATAAATACCGGCAATAAATTTTTCAGATTCGCAGAGATTATCTGGAACAGTTTCTCTTTCGTTTCATTTCAAATGAAAACGTTAAAGGTGGAATTTTCTTGATTGCCGCCAGCTTTTTAAATATTTAATTAAATTAACAAGATTTGTTTGCCTTTTTCGAGTTGTTTGCGAGTAAAAATGCTAAGAGGGGAAAAATATTAAAATATTTGCATTTTTAATATTACCCAGAAAATTGCTTCAAAAATGTGCTTGTGCGAAGAAGGTAAATACCTTAATTAGTATAAAAAAGGAAATCTTTAAATAATCTTATCTTTATTTTGTTTTATTTAAGTTACAATTTGTGGTTATGCCTTTAAAGTGTTGCCATTCGTGGGCAAGTTTTTTTGCATGATGTTGTCACTTAATGTTATAAAAAGACAAGACCATGCAAATAAACTTGCAAAATACAATGTAGCACCCTGAACAATGTTTACAGAAAATGCGTGGAAAACTTAAATCATTGAATATAGCGCCCTGAACAAAGAATCATATTAATTAAAAACGGTTTAACTTTGTTTGTATAACACAATTTATTTTTATGTAACAGCAGTTTCGGCAAATTTAGCTTGCCATTATCAAACATATAGTGCAGTCACATAAAAATAAATTGTGTTATACAAACAAAGTTAAATCGATTTTTTATTAATAAATTAACATGTATAACGAAGTAGAAGCCTCCACAATACAAAAAAGAATCATATGTTTCTATTAACCCATTCACATACAATTACGTCTAAGAGATTATAGTAATATGTAGAACAAATGTTTCGAATATCCCTTTTAGGTATGCTTGCTCCGATTTATGCTGTAAATGTTCAGACATTCGTTGGTTTTATAATAGCTTTTAAATTGGAGCTTTTAACGAGTATTTACAATCTCAGATTGAGCATGAAGTAAAATTTCGAGTTTAGAAAAGCCTGAAAATTTGCTTCTAAACACGAAATTATACTTCATACGCCACGCGTATAAAACACTGATTTAAAATGAAATTCAAAATATTCTTCTTAGGTTTAATCACATATTTATTAATTTTACAAGTGTTTGTTTTGTTTAATTCGAACGCACAGTATGATATTTTATGAATTTAGCTTAACGATATCAATAAAATGAACAACCAATTTTTATATGACTAAATAGTGATGTGTTTATCATAGTAATTTTTTCCTTGTCAGAAATATTGATAGATAAATACTGTCCAAAATGTCAAAATACTGGGAAAGTGTTAAAACTGTCAACATTCTGGAATAGTGTTAAAAATGTCATATGATTTAAATATTAGGAATATGGCAAAATGTCTTAAATTTAAGTTGTTTATGCTCTTACACAAATTAAATGTTCTTACAAAATAGTGATTTTTCCATTTTTTCACTGTATCTAGGTAAATATTGATCAATCACATCTGAGCAGTATATTTAAAACCTAACAATGTGTCAGTGTTTTATACGAGTGGCGCATAAAGTAAAATTTCGAGTTTAGAAAAGCCTGAAAATTTGGTTTGGTTTCAAGGCTTTTCTAAACTCGAAATTTTACTTTTATAAAATATTTTTTTCATTGTTAATCTGGGAGTGGAAACACTCGTTAACATTTTCTTTATTTCATAATTAAAAGAATAATGGAAATGATACATTTGTATTCATTATCAATTGTTTTATTGACGGGGAGATTCTCGGAAATTAAAGCAGAATGTCAACTTTGATACACAAGTTAAGGAGAGAGCAGTCGCCTTTTTAGGTCAGAAGTCAAAAGACAATTCAGAATCGATCAAGAAAGTTAAGGTCAAAATACCAACAGTGAAAATACAATCGACTAAGTAAGTTACAGTCGAAATGTTTTTTTTTAAATTTTTACTACCTTTATAACACAGCTGGGCAGGATTCGAATTATTCAGGATTCGAATCCTTCTAGAGGATTCAAAAGAGTCATTCGAATACTTTAGTTCAATTGGATTCGTGATCTAGATTCGTTTCCTTTTTTTAAGAGGATTCGTATTCGAATCCATATGTGGGTGATTCGAATCCTTCTAAAAGGATTCGAATATTTATAAAAGGATTCGAATATTTATAAAAGAATTCGAATACTTACAAAAGGATTTGAATCGTCAAAAATAATTCGAATTAATTGTAAGGATTAACATGAAAAATGTCTTTTCTGTGTTTTTAAATTTCTCGCGTAATCACTGTTTTATACGCGTGGCGCATGAAGTCAAATTTCGAGTTTAGAAAAGCCCAGAATATTTGTCTCGGGTCGCTGCGCGACCGTCGACAAATTTTCACGGGGCTTTTCTAAACTCGAAATTTTACTTCATGCTTAGTCTGGGAGTGGAAAACACTCGTTTAAAGCTTCGAATTGAACTTAATAAATAACAAGAAATATCTAGAGATTTACAGAAAAAAAGGCTGTTTTGCGGAAAACACTATTTCTACTAGCAGAAGCAACTAGCACTATTACCAGCCAGAACTAGCTCAGATGGTTGTAGCTTCAGATATCTTGCTACCAGCAGACGAGGCCTGTACTAGTACTACTACGTACTATTAGCCAAAAGAACCACTACTACAAAATGTAACGTTTACTGTTTTTCAGTTAAAAACGATTTGTCCACTAGCAGAAAGAACTGCCGCTATTAGCAGACAGAGCTTCTAGCTCCGCAGACGGAGCCTGTACTACTACTACTACTAGTAACAGAAAAAACTAGTGGTAGTAGAATAAAATACTACTATTAAGCTGAAAGAAGGACCAAGGCCGTAGCCAGAAAAAAAATCGGAGGGGGTTGTACAAATTTCGGGGGGGAGGAGGGTGCTCTTACAGTCCCGCTTTTACATACAAAAATTAAAAATTTCAGGGGGGGGGGGGGGGGGGGGGTTGAACCCTCACACCCCCCCCCCCTCCGGCTACGGTCTTGAGAACAATTGCTACTAGCTAGTCTTACCATCAGCAGACGGAACCTGCAGTACAGGTTCCGTCCGTAGTAGTAGTAGAAAGACCTACTCGTAGTAGTAATAGTAGAAGAAACAAAATAGTAGTTGTTCTTTCTACTACTGAAAGAACGAACGCTACTAGCACAAATTGTACTACTAGCTGAAATAACTACTACTACTGATAGAAACGTTTGCTTTTTAACAAAACATGCTATTTCTACTAGCAGAAACAACTACCGCTATTGGCAGACAGGGCTTCTGGTTCAGATGGTTCTAGCTTCAAATCTTGCTACCGGCAGATGGAGCCTGTACTACTACTAGTAGCAGAAAGACCTAGCAGTCGTTTTTCTATAGCAAAAAAACACAATTTCTAATAGCAGAAAAAACTACTGCTATTAACAGAGCGTCTAGTTCAGATGGTTCTGGCTTATCGTGTCTTGCCAACAGCAGACGGAGTCTGTACTACAACTAGTTGCAGAAAGTCCTTGTAATAGCAGAAGGAACAAAATAGTAGTTGTTTCATCTACTACTAAAAGGACGATTGCTGCTAGCAGAAAGAACTTGTACTACTAGCTGAATGATAGATAGTTTACTTCTTTTAACATAAAAAGCATTTCTACTAGAATATTAAAAATACATGATTTTTCTTTGTCGCCGCCATTGTTTAACAAACGTGAATTGTGTATATATAATATTAATTAACGAGTTTGAGAATTAATTGTTATCTTCATTATGGTTTATAATTATTCATATTTCTTTGCGGCAAACAGATACAGGGAGCTTTTCTTTTAAGTATACGTATTCCAAATTCAGCCTATTTTTTGTCAATCTATATATAATCCTCGTTTTTTTTAAAAGTTCAATTTGAAACTTTAGACGAGAGTTTTCCACTCCCCGGCTAAGCATGAAGTAAAATTTCAAGTTTAGAAAAGCCTCATGAAAATTTGTCGAGGGTCGCGCAGCGACCCAAGACAAGTTTTCGGGTTTTTCTAAACTCGAAATTTTACTTCATGCGCCACGCGTACAAAACACTGTCTTAAAGTGAAGTTCAGAAACACATAAATACATCTTTAATTAGAGTAACAGGGAGTCAGATATTTAGTCTGTTATCAACGATGTTCAGTGTTAATAATAATTAATTAGGTTTTGAATATTTTTATTAAAACAACTGGCAACGATATTTATATAATAATGGTTGCAAAAAATTATTACATCAAATTTATTATTAAAGGATTGGTATTCGTGGTATGAAAAGACAGGATTCGAATCTTTGATTCGATTCATATTTATCTCTTAAGAATCCTTTATTCGAGTATTCGTGATTCGAATCATATTAGGTGACGCGGATTCGTGATTCGAATCCTTTTTACGAGGATTCGTCCCAGCTCTGCTTTATAACGAGTGTCTATAAACTGTCGGCATCCCAGTAGCTTCTGACTTCAAATCCATACGTCGTGCTGACACTACCCAATGACATATAATTAACTTTATTTGACGTTTCCGAGATTCCGAGATTCGCCAACTCTTAGGACTTAATCTAGGATCTGTAATTTGTTTTTCGAGATGCCGACAGTTTATAGACACTCGTTATTTATTTGTACAATTGACATGTCATATGTAATCAACATGTAACCTCACATGACCAATACAGATATGTATATGAATTTAAATAGTAATATGAAATAAAATACTAACACAGTCAAAAGTCTTAAGTGATTTTAAGACAAAATTTCATAATAGCCAACAAACAATTGAATATGTGATTAAATACTCATTATCTAACCTAACCTAAATTTACTAAATTGTAAACGAATAAACTGTATTATAGTTATCATAACTGCCGTTAAATTTCTTAGTTGGCTAAAATTGTTTTTTGCGTAGAAAATATAAAATTATCACTATTTCTATCAATAATGTCAAATTACATCAATTCGTGACAATAAATATAATTTTAGACTTTTAATTTTGACTTCACTGAATGTGACCTCTTATGTTAGCTTTAGAAAACCTGATAAAAGATAAATAAATAATTTCATTTTGGGAAATGTTTACACTTTAATCAAAAAGCAGTCTTATTTGACTATATTGACTATAATGACAGTACTGACTATAAGGTGACGTGCATTTCACTGTATCGATTATACTGATGATTTTGACAGTGCTGACTGTATTGAATATATCGAATATGTTGACTAATTTGAACATTACTGGCTATCATAAAGAAATTTTACATATAGAAAAATTAAGTTTGTCAATAGTTTACAGAATATTTACAAAATATAAAAACGAATTGAAATTAATATCGACTTTCTGCAAAAATTTAGTCTCATCGAGACAAGTCTCCAAATATTTATTGAAACAACTACTTCTCGAGCTAATACCCCGACAGATATTGAATTAGACAATGAATATTTGAGTTACATGACAGATTTACTGTTCTATGCATAACTTATATACAAAATGCATATTTATGTTGCATTTTGCATATAAACTATGCATAGAACAGTAAATCTGTCGTGTAACTCAAATATTCAATATCTGTCGAGGTATTTGCTCGAGAAGTAGTTGTTTCAATGAATATTTGAAGACTTGTCTCAATGAGACTAAATTTTTGGAGAAAGTCGATATTCATTTTAATTACTGGCTATATTGACTTTTTGCAATTGCTTTACGTTCCCAATTGCTTCATTTATTTGTAATTATGTTTTTCAAATGTGTTTATATTTATTTTTAATGCTAATGTGAAAAAAGCAATTAATAAAAAAACATTGAGTTGAGAGATATCAAAATAAAGAACAATTTTTGAAATACAAATAATTAGTGGTTGACTTCATTGAGCCAAAAGAATTCTTGATCACACACACACATTGACTGTAACCATTATGTTGATTATTTTGATACTACTAACTACATTAAATGTATCGATTATGTTGACTATGTTGTTTATATTTATTTATTCAGTCAATGGAGTACATTCAAAATATACCTAATACGGTACAACTTAAAATTAACACATTAAAACATATTTGAAACTATAAATATAAAAAATAAATAAAAATTACGATACATGCATAATCACAGTTTAAAAAATATAGTAACTATACAGTTAGTTATATTAACTATAATATAACAAGATTGACAATATCAACTGTTCTTTCACTACATTGCCACTCGATAACTTTGTTATTCAAATGTGTTTATGTCTATTTCGACATTTTACCATAAGTAGATTGTTCATTAATTATCACAATTTTTTGTTTCATTTTGTCCAAAATCTAAAAATGCACACTAATTGTCTAAATGTAAAAATCTTTGAACCAAGTGATATAATGTTTAATGTCAAAATAGTCATGAGATAGTTAAATGATGTTAGCTATCGAATTTCTTAATAGATTTCACATTTTGGCTTGATATAGTCAGAAATGTTTCACAGCACTGGGTCGGGACCACACTGACGAAGACCTTGAAGTTTGAAACGCGTTTGTGGGTATTCGGTGCCGGAATACTGAATAAAAATTCAATTATGAGATAGTTGACTAAGCGATTTTGGGAAAAAAGACGTAAGTCATTCAAAACGATAACATTTCCTTACGTAGAAAATCTCAAAATCTATTCGAACTACAAAAAAGGATATGTAAATACATGTATAAATTGATTTTTTCAACCAAGTGAGCTAAATCTTAATCAAACAATTGATTTTAATGTAAAATATCATTCTAAATTCGAAAATAATATAATATATTTTGGATTTATGAAAAAGATGTCATGACCAGTAAAATCGGAAGAGAAACAAAACTTTTTAGGTCGCTGGTAAACTAGAACTCGTTTTTAGTATAACTTTATCAAATTTTAAAATGATATTTTAAATAATAAAAAAATATAGCTGTGAACCAACTTTTTCTTACACCCTGTATAGTTTTATAAAACAGGACAACCTCTATAAAATGTGTTAAATAAATAAATAAAATTATTTAGTAGTTCAAATTAGAATTCAATATCTTTTCAGTTCACAAAGTTATAGCAAATATGAAAAATAATAGATTTTTATTATACTAAATTACAATTTAATTATTGATTGATTGAGTTACGTAAATATCAAATGAAATTGACGAGGTAAGCACTAATTACCTTTCTTAACACTTTTTTTAAATTATCAAATGTACATTTCGGACACAAAGTGACCATTATCAATAGATTAACAATTATTCGTAAATACAATTCAATATCTTTTCAATTAACAAAGTTATAGAAAAATTTCATTATGTTTTATTACTTAGTATCAACAACATAGTTGTTCTAGTTTATATTTAAATTAACAGAGTTATAACTATTTTATAATTTAAATTTCAAGTTTGACTACTCATTTATTTGACACTTTTGTGATTAATATTCATTGTCATTGTCATTTTTTACGTTTTTGTTGATTTCATAAATGTTTATATTTTTGTCAGTTTGTGCTAAATTGACAATTTCATTACGTTTGTTAGTTTTGACGATTTTTTTTTTGAAAATAATAATTGTTATTAAAAAATTATATTTGTCAAATGCTGACATTTATCTATTTAATTTACTTCATTTCTTTACTATTTTTATGAATGATTTTATTTTATACAGGGTGTTTTAGCAAGAAGGGACAGTTCTATAACTCATTGATTATTAAAAATATGAAAACATGTTTCAAATAAAAATGTTGCAAGAAATAATCTTCTTTATGACATAAAAAATATGTTCAAGATGTCTCAAATATACTAGACGCCATACAACTTCGTTATTTTAAATAAAACACTCCATATATTATTAAATTTTTGGATTCCTTGTTAACAATTAATGACAGTTTGTTAATAT
Organism: Philonthus cognatus; assembly: GCA_932526585.2. Lineage (NCBI taxonomy): Eukaryota > Metazoa > Arthropoda > Insecta > Coleoptera > Staphylinidae > Philonthus > Philonthus cognatus. The sequence goes on along the minus strand of OW052244.1, from coordinate 18,368,550 downwards.
ATTATTCGGTCGATGTCGTACCATTTCGTACTTATTTGAATTTAAAAAAAATGACGTTTGTTCTGTTTTCATAAGCCCAAATTATCTCTGAAATTAAATAAGATAGAGAGTTGCAGTGTTGGTTATTCTCTTGAGCATAGAGGGAGCTGTCGCTAACGCTATAAAGGTAGCTATAAAATAAAACAGTTAAATTTATACATTTTTAATCAAGAGTAACTTGATTTTTCTAAGTGGAACCATATAGTTTTTTTTTTTGATACCATTCGATTCAATTGTTAATACCTTTTCGATTAGGATCATTTGTATTCGGACTTTCTTAGATTTTTAAGAAAATTATCAGTATTCGAGTTTAGAAAAGCCCAGAAAAATTATCAAGATTGAAAAAGAATTAAATTTTGAGTCAAAAACCCAAACGTGTTTCATCCGATACACAAGAAAAATACCAATTCCAATTACAATTACATTGTCAAAATGGTGTCAAAAAAGTTATATGGTTTCATTTAAAGAAATCAAGTTACTCTTGATTAAAAAGTTATAAATTCAACTGTTTTTATTTTATAGCCACCTATCTTTAGCGCAATACCTTTATCATGTTAACGATAGCGCCTTCTATGCCCAAAACAGTGACTAAAATTCAGCTAATTTTCTTTATATCTTTAGTTATTCGTTGTTTTTTTTTTATTCAATTTAAAGCTTTAAACGAGTGTTCTCCACTCCCAGACTAAGCATGAAGTAAAATTTCGAGTTTAGAAAAGCTCCGGGAAAATTTGTCGAGGGTCATGCAGCGACCCGAGACAAATTTTCTGGGCTTTTCTAAACTCGAAATTTTACTTCATGCGCCACGCGTATAAAACACTTAAATATTGTGAAGTTTTTGTATATTTAAACCTCACCTGAAATCAGCGTTTTATACGTGTAGCGCATGAAGTAAAATTTCGAGTTTAGATAAGCCCAGAAAATTTGTCTCGGGTTGCTGCGCGACCCTCGACAAATTTTCACAGGGCTATTCTAAACTCGAAATTTTACTTCATGCTTAGTCTGGGAGTGGAAAACACTCGTTGGAAGCTTCAAATTGATTTTTTTTTAAATGTCCTCTATATTGATCAAGTAGTAATTTAGTTTTCATTATTGTCAAGCTACTATTACAAATTATTACAATAAATAAGTTGTTCTTTCATGCTCATTGTTTATTTTGTTAGGGCGTAGGTAAAGTATCGTACGTTTCTCGAGTGGTGTGGCAATTACATTCTCGCGGAATACTGCAATCGCCGCTGCGCGGCTCGTGCGCAACATGTCCGCTCATATGTAATATGCTGCATACCACTCTCGTTACGTAATATACTATAACACGCATTTTTTATAATAAATATATAACAGCTTAATAGGTAGTAATATCAATAAGCACACAGTATAAGGCTGATCAATGCAGGAATTTATTTTCATTTAATATATGTTTACTAAGAAACTTCGTATCCGCAAAATCGGCGAGCCGTAGATTTTCAGATTATGAAGATTAATGTGAGCGCTACGTCGTCACGAGTGTCAGTGCAGTTTCTGTCGTTACATTTCCCCTGTAGCGTGAACGTACGTCCGCAAATAGTTTACTCAAGTACGGCAAATTTGCCGGGGCCGTACTCGCCGTTCTTCCACACAATACACCCAATACACTGATGCCTATGGGTCGATGCACACTTTAAATTTGGTGACGTTACAGATCACAGATTTTTATTCTAGAAATAGTGGATGATTCATTTATCAATGTATTTCTGATTATTTCTATATTATTCAATTTTTAAAATAGCATAGGTATTTAATACAAGTTGGTTATTGAGGCCAACAATTGACCGATATTAAAAAAACAGTTAAAATATATTCGAATACAATTTTATTTCAGAAATCAGAACATATCTTGCATATTTAAATATCGTTAAACAACAGATGTAATTTAAAAATGCAAACAATAATTAAATAGTTACCTAATTGTAATTTACAAAATATTACCTAGGTATTTTAGGTAAATTATGTGAAATGTATCAATGTATAATTATAATTAACCATATTATGTATATTAGAAGTTTATAAATGTTTTGTAACTCCGAGAACATTCACTCTCTATTTTTGAAAGTTGGGCGAAATTACTTAATTTAAAGTATCGTTCTAGCAAAGTCTCAGTGCGCGTGCGCCAAAATACATTCGGCCGACCCACTTCCTTAGATCGCGAGCCATCACTGCATACATCATGTGTTCTAAAGACCTTAATTAATAAGAATAACAGTTTTTTATCACAAAAATGTAATATTTAAAATAACGTTAAATTTCTAAATAGACACTTAATATGAAATATAATTATATTACTGTTTTATTTAACTTGATAGTTCACATATAGATCAAGTATGCGCTTTTTATACGTTTTAAATTCTCTCACAGAATTGTCCTCAAAGTATAATAACTTCCTAAGTTGACGATATATCTTTGATCTTTGTCACTACTCATTTAATTTTAATAATTTTGACACTGACGTCCTCAAACGCCTTTACTTTCAAAACTAGTTTTGAAAATTCAATTTTCAAAACTGTCATTACTTGTTAAAATACAAGTATGCAATTGTCCCCTTTCAATGCACAGGTATAGCGACGAAATGTCTGTTTTCGGGAGCGGTCATAGGAAAAAAACATAACAACATAACATAATTGTAATTTTTTTACGAAATTGTCAATTTTTACAAATATTATTGATTAATAAATTTGTATGTTTGTTGTTTTTGACGATTATATTTAAAATTTATGAATTATGTAAATTTTAAGATAATGTTGGCTTGGTAATTAATTGTCTAATACTATTTTTATTAATATTATCAAACCTAGTAAATTATTGATCACGTCTAGGATTAATAAGAATCTTAAAGTTTTTCAGTTTTGACGATTTTTCCTATCTTAAAGAATTCTATCTTTTAAATTTCCTATCAAGATATCAATTAATATAGGAAAATTCGTTTCAATCAGTGTCAGTCGTTTGTTTTTGTTGATTTTTGTGAACTTTTACAATTTTTGTTGAATTTAATAATTATGACGTCGTATTATTCTTAACATTGTCAATTTTGGCAATATAGGTCAACTTAATAGTTCTTTTAAACATTGCTTACTTTTATTGAATGTAGGTGGAAAATTTCTAGTCGATTTAATAAATTTACGAGTTTTCTCGGTTGTGTTAAATCTTGTTATTTTATCAGTTTTTGTTGTTTTGTTGTTTCCGTTAGTTTCGTTTTCATATTAAGGAAATATTTATGGATTTGAACCACTTTCGACATTTTTAACGAATTCTATTCTACATTTTGTAATGTCATATAAAAATGATAAATTTTTATTGATTTTAATAGTTTTGAGAGTAATTGTCATTTAATTTATAATTTCCGTTAATTTCTAATTAAATAAAACTTTATTCAAACATAGTACATACATGTCTTGTAAATTTAATTTAAATCCACATTGACAATATTGATAATTTTTAATAATTTCTATACATAATTTTATTGTTGACAATTTCATGATTCCAACTTTGACGGCTATCCGGGAATTTTTCTTTTAAGTATTTATATCCTAATGCCACATTTGTTCATTTTTAATTACATGCTTTTAACGAGTGTTTCCAATCCCAGAATAAGAATGAAGTTAAATTTCGAGTTTAGAAAAGCCTAAAAATTTGGGTTGGTCGCGTAGCGCTACGTGACTAAACCAAATTTTCAGGCTTTTCTAAACTTGAAATTTTACTTCATGCGCCACGCTACAAAACGATTAAATATTGTAAAGATTAAATTACGCCGCTTGTTTTTGATCAAAAGTGAATACATTTTATAAATGCGATTATTTGTTATAACTCTTGTGTTTAGGATATTATCTTTATTATACTAGTTTTAAACCGTGATTTTAAATATAGACACATAACCATTCTTTTTTTCCTTTATTTTTCTCTTAGCCATTTCCCTCCTCTCCTTATAATTGAAATATATTTTCACAGTGAAATGCTGGAGCAATTTGTTCTGGAGTAGTTTGTTTTGGAATATGTAAAAGTATACTTAAAATAATAAAAAAACCCTGTATGTATCCTCAATGTAGATTTAAATCGTAAATCAAGCGGTTAAAACATTCATAAATTTCCTTAATTACGGGTTTCTAAAAAACCCACCTGTCTTTTACACAGCCTTTCCAGCAGATAATCTGCCGGTGTTCCCCCCCTTAATCATAAGAAAAACTTTAAAAATAAAGACTCATAATTAGTATATTCACTAACCCAAAATTCCATGCATCCCCTTTCAGGATTACTGTACAAGATAAACGCATTAAAAATGTATACACCCTTTGAAGTGAAACATCAAGGATATTCTCCCTTGATGAGGGGATGAAATATTAATATAAAAATATTAGCATCCCGACAAAGTGCATTGACTATAAATTATTAAATATTGTCATCGGTAAATAATTTTGCCGAAGAAGAAACCCGGCTGCAGCAGCAGCCTGTTGAATTATTGAATAAGTAACAAGCGTGGCGTCGTCGCTGTCAGGAGGAAATGCGGCGCGTTTTCCTGGACCAATTTGCAATTTATTATTTCATAGATAAATTGCTTTATTTGTATCCGGGCTAAATGGGGGCAGGAAAATATTACACTATTTACATATCTCTGCTCTTGTTCCCGTTTGCTTGTACGTAGTTACAAGCCGTGAACGACAATGAAAGAGTGCTTTTCTATGATAAAGCGTCCTCGTCGGCCTTATACATATTTATGGGTTTTATGATACAAATTGAAGTTTCAGTCTTTTCATAAAAGTGTGCACATTTGCTTAGATACACGAATAGATAACGCAATAGCTAATATAATGGCGAATTAAATCAAGCGGGCATCAAATCTCACGCTGAAAGAAAGTTTTATTTAATTTAACCAATGTAAAAAACACACACTGTATACAGAGTGTACAAAGAGCACGGTGTTATATCTCGATTTGCGATGAGTTTAGAAAAAAATGTTTCAAATAGAACTTGTAACTACTACACATAAAAAGACTGTTATTCCGTACTTCACTTTTTATTTGTAAAAAGCGTTAGATGTACATTTCGAGACACAAGGTGCTCATTATTAATAACACAAGTTTGTTATTGATAATGAGCACCTTGTGTCTCGAAATATACGTATAACGATACAAATTAAAAGTGCAGTAAGGAATAACAGTCTTTTTATGTGTAATAATCACTTCACGCAAACTCAAAAACATAAAGTTATTGTAGCTACTAATAAACAATAATTGTTGATATAAAGGGTAATTCAATTTCAAGATACGAAACAAACGTCCTTTATTTTAAACGAAATGCCTTATTTCGTTGGTATTCGATAACTTGTTAAAATAGAAACATACTAGTGTAAACCGCAACGGAACGAGTTGAAGGCGAGTGGAGCAAGTCGTTCGAGTGATTAATAGCCATTATATGCGAGTTATACACTATACTTTGTTTACGATAACAACAATATACAATATAACATTTTTATATATATTTATCAAATATGAGTCAGTTTTAATGGTCGCTTATGTTTTATAATAATTTGACAGATAAATCATGACATATTGCGGTATTGTGATTTGAATGTGTAATAGGGTTAATTCCACTTTAATACAAATATGAACAATCCTTCAACAATAAACAATACTCATACAGTCCACCTTTTTGCATAAGTTACATAGAAACAAGCTCTTTGCACAAAAAAACGAGCTCTTCCCTTAACGTTTGTTCCGCTTTAAAAAACACTCGCAACGGACAGAAGCACAATTGTTTAACCGATTTAAGAATTATTATTGTTTAGAAACGCGTTTTCAGCGGGTTAAACTAGTAACAACGGCGGAGATGTAGAGCCGTTACTTTGTACTATAAGATAATGGCGTCGACGACGTCATTACCACCATGGTCAAATGTAAGATAAAAGAAGCTGATTTGACTAGCACAGCGCTGTTACTGCATAACGGAAAAAAATCTAACTAGGCAATTATTTATATTCGTGTTAAAAACCCGCATTTATCACGCAAATCCCGTGTTTAATGTACTTCAGTGTTAAATGCGCCCTATTTATGCTGTCCACACAATTATATAATGCATATATTATAAGATTGTCGTGAACAAATATCTATTATAATTAAGTGCAGGTGTCTCAAATTGTTGAAACAATTGTTATTGATATTAGTTATTATTAGATTATCTGTTATTGTTGCATCTGCATCTTACCTAAATTACTCAGAGCTTTATACGCGTGGCGCATGAAGTAAAATTTCGAGTTTAGAAAAGCCTGAGTTTGGATTTGGACCAAATCCAAACGTTCAGGCTTTTCTAAACTCGAAATTTTACTTCATGCTTAACCTGGGAGTGGAAAACACTCGTGAGGATAATTTTATATGCTTTTATAAAATAAAATACACAAAGAAACAAATTAGTTGCGTAATTTTGCAATTTTTAATATTCGACTTGATTCATTGATTAGTTTCTGTAACAAATATTAAACATCAATTTTCTAAACCTAATGTTTCGCAAACTCCAACTTCTAATTGATTGATTTTAAATTTAAATTTCAAAAATAGGTTTCGAATTAATCATTTTTGAAATTGAAATTTTAAATCAATTAACTAGAAGCTTGAGTTTAAAGACAATTGAGTATAGAAAATTCCCCCCTCCAACATAAAATCTTTATTTTATCAATTTAGACATGGATAATTTTCCTCCAACTTCATATTATTTATAACTTCAAGACAATCTTAAAAAAAAAAATCAAGTTGTGGAAACGTTTTCATATTGAGAAAAAGTATCCATTGGACTTTTTTAAGGATAATATACTTCGACATTTTTTTTTATTTCCGTTTCTTTTTTACTTTCAATTATAATTATTTGTTGTACTTTGTTTATAACTTCATAATAATCTTCAAAAAATAGGAAATTGCGGAAACGTTTTCATGGATAATTTTCCTCCAACTTCATTTTATTTATAACTTCACAACAATCTTTAAAAAAATAAAGAATCAAGTTGTGGAAACGTTTTCTTATTACGAAAAAGTATCCAGTGGGCTATTTTAAGGATAATATACTTCGACAAGTCTTTTTATTTCTGTTTCTTTTTTACTTTTAATTATAATTATTTTTTGTACTTCGTTCATAACTTCATAATAATCTTCAAAAAAATAGGAAATTTTGGAAACGTTTTCCTGTTAAAAAATAGCCTTCAGTAGACTTTTTTAAGAATAAAATACTTCAACAAATGTTTTTATTTCTGTTTCTTTTTTACTTTTAAATATGAGTATTTTTTGTAAAACCATCTGATTTTATTTTATGCTATAGTTAATTTTAAATTAAAATTATCCTTTTAATTGATTCGAGAATGAAATCACGTTCTTAGTAGCTTTTTAAAATGGTGATTCTCAACTCGAAATGTTACTTCATGCGCCACGCGTACAAAACACTGACATATTTTGAAATTAAAAATACACCGCTAAATCGGTATTAAAAATAAACTGCTGAATCAGGATTAAAGATATATTGCTGAACAAGAATATTTTAAATTTCAGTATATTTCAGTGTTTTATACAAATTATTATTATATATTAAATGCCCTTATTACCCAATAAAACCTAAAACTCGAAACTGTATATATTCCCAAACAAATCCATTTGTACATCATTCTTGATAATGGCATTAAGCCGAAACTAGTAGAAAATAAAATACATATAAGTGAAACAAAACCAAGTGAATTTAATTTACAAACCATTATATTTTATACAAATGTTCAGGTATATTGTGAAATTGAAAATGAACCTACTAAATGAAAATAACTAATGCAAAATACAAAACGGTATGCTTACTCAACTTAAAAATACAAGCGTGAACATTTGGTTTGGTCGCTCCGCGAAGCGGATCATGAAAATAAATCACACTATATATTAAAAAAATAGTTAATTAGTGGCTTAAATTACATTACTTTTTGTACACCCTGTAGATAATGAGAATCTTTTTACAAAAATCCAAAATCCATAATATCCATAATATACCCGTATTCGACCTATTCCGACGAAAACATGATTGGCGAATCATTTTTTCGTTCGAATAGGTCGAATACGGGTTTAAGTATTGATTGTGTATGCAATCGGAATATTACTTATCAAGAGCACAAAAACTGTGCCGAATTCGAATCCAGAGCGAAAATTGGAATGCTTATAAAATTAACGAGATTGTAGTCTTTATGTGGTTCACCTTCAGTCGAGATCAATTGTTCACACGATGTATTTCGCGTCTTAAAAATATTACAATTTTAAAGTGATGTGACCCGATTTTGAGGTATAGTAATTATTACGGGATTGTAATGCACTTATCGAAATTGTGACGTGTGATGGAAAATGTAAGCACAGGTGATACAAATTTGGAAGGAGCTGATAAATGTATATTTATCTTATTTGCGGATTCATGCTGAGTTTAGCGACACCAAATTTTTTATTGTAAAGTATAGGGAAAATAGTAAAAAATGATTTTTTTAAAATATGTGAAATTCATTATATTTAAAAACCATCATGTGTTCACTAACCATTATAAACTACTTAACTCTCAACCTGTTTTAAATAATTTTTATGAGGGATTTAATGAAAAAATAATGTCTGGCGGTTTTTTATTATGTTTGTATTTTTATGCAATAAAACTCATCCTTTCTTTAAAAACACGCTAATGCTTATCACGATTAACTCACTGAAGTTTCGGCTAAAATGGATGAAAGTCTAAATTGTGTTGTTTGTGAAGGAGATACTTCTTGTACAGCAAGAGCAGAAGTAATTTATTCTACCAACGGTGTCTATCATCGACGCTGCTACAGAGCAAGATACACGTCCGATGGGCAGCAAGCTCAAGGACCTGTTAAGACTGTTAAGACTGAAACTGAGAGACCAGAACCAGTTGTAAGTACGACTGAGACAATCTCTCTGCCCATGGCGCGAATTGCCATTTCTCACACAAGATGTGTCTTCAATTGCACTAACCAAGTAACTCCACTTAGACAAGCCAACAGGCGCGATTTCGTTGAAGTTTACTTGGCCCACGGCACCTGGCTGCCTTCAGGTGCTCGTGCATGTCAACTCCATTATTCCGGCGATCGCTGCGCTCCTCCAACTCAACTGCAAGCGGATTTCAGCAACATAAACATGAGTGCTGAGGACATAGCAAGGAACTTTCAAACAATGGCTCAACTTATAATGGAAGCTCGTTTAGACGATCGTTCGTGGATTCCGAATTTTGCTGAAATGACATCGGACGTGCTCTATCGTGAAATTGCAGTCGATCGTCAAACATTCAATCTGATGCTCAGATATCTCCGAGATTCTGAAACTTTTGAACGTATTGACGCAACTAGGGCTCTTGGAATTTATCTGCATCGTTTGCGTCAGAGCAAAACCATTGAACAACTTTCAATGAAGTGTAAAAGATCAGTTGCGACGATTTCTTCACACATGAACTTAGTTCGAGAAGCATTGAAAACCAATTTTTATAAAGACATGATGGGCTTTACCCTTTCAAGAGATGCATTGCGTCGACGAAGTGATGAAGTTGCAAGATCCATTTTCGATCCACAAAATCAACAGGCGATGATTATTTTTGATGGCACCTACATTGTTGGAGAGAAGTCAGGCAATTTCCAGTTTGCTAAAAAAACGTATGCGACCTACAAATGTGTCAATTGTATCAAACTTATGGTAGGCGTAACAACTGATGGTTTTATTTATGGTGTTTGTGGCCCTTTTCCTGGATCGCAAGCAGATGGCGACATTTTAGCTGATCTTATCCAACCTGAGAGAGGACCAGGCAACTTCCCAAATTTTGACCGTGGAGACTTACTGATTCTTGACCGTGGTTTTAGAAACGCTGATGCACCTGCTGAGAGCCGTGGATTCGTCGTGAAGATGCCCGACTTTGTTCCTAAAGGCAAAGGTACATTACCAACTAATCTTGTTAATAGAACAAGGCTTATCACTAAAATACGACACACTGTAGAAGAAATTTTCGGCCGACTTAATAAACGTTGTTTTTTTTTTGGACGCAGACAACGCAATTATGTTCTTGGATCAGCTTTTCATGATTTCCGTATCATTGCTGCAATCCACAATGCATCTTTTCTATCGATTCAGTACAATTCAGAAATGCAAACGGCAATTGTTAGTGGCTTATTAAGTATGCTCGATCAAGCAAATCATTTACAGGCTGTTGTTGAAGAATACAAACTCAAAACTGTTAGAGCTGCTCGTTATTGGCGCCTTGAAGATCTTGCAGGTGATAATATTCCAGGGTTGACTCTGCAGAATATCATTGTCAACGTTGGTGGTCCTTATCAGCTAAGACTAGCTAGGTCTTACTTCCAAGATCATGCAACTCAAAGTCGTGGATTTCAATTCGCAGTTGCAACTGAGGCTATGTCGATCAACTATCAGCGTCACAACATCAATGTCGCTAGTGGTGATACAGTTCTAGTTAGATGCAATGTAATGTCGAGACATCGATCGCAAATCAAATACAAAACTTTTGTATTGTTTAATACTGCTGCTCAGGGCATAGATCGTATTGCTGGTCACTTTTGCACTTGCATTGTAGGCGCACGCTCAAATAGTGCTTGTGCTCATGTTGCATTACTGTTATGGTACTTGGGATTCCAGCGTCATTCTACAATCGCAGTGCAAGGTCTAGCAAAAGATCTGATGAAAATATTCGACGGCGATGAAACTGGAGATTCTGATGATGATGTAACCAATCCAAATGAACACCCTGCTCTTGAATATCCAGTTGAAGACGAAACTGTTACTACCGAACCTTTTCAACAGCCAACAACCACTGAACAACCATCCAGTACTGAAGAACCCCAAGAGTCGGATCCATCGACTCGAAGTCCCAGTGACGATGGCGTTCTAGCCCTATCAAGGACGAGTTGTGAACGATTTATGTTTCACTTGAAGACTGCTGCATACTATCCCCTTATAAGCAATGCCTGGTTATTATTCAATTGATTTTCTTCGATTGTCTTAACGATTAACTGATTTATTGTTTAAATTAATTATTACATTGCCTTTAAATTGTTTTTATGTTGTCTTTATGCACTGTGTTCGTGTAATGTTTGCTTTAAAATCAATTATTTCAATTACTTCAAGTAATTTATTATATCGAGAATAAAAGATAATTATTTGTGTGCAAATCGCTTGTCAAATATGGTTCTTTTCTATAAGGGTGTATTGAGTATAACGAATCAAAACGAGAGGCAGTTAAATGTTCAAAAAATTTAGTCCAATATAGAAAATTTAAGAAATTTTTGGGATATTCTATATTTCGAGTTTGTACATTTTCCCTAATCGTCAAGGTCAAAAATTTGGTATCGTTAGAGATCATTAAATGTCTAGTATTGATTGGCATAGGTCTTAAATGTGCGGGAAAAAGTGCAGTTTGCTTAAGGAAACTGAAGACAGCCTTAATTTAGAATATCATTATTACACAAATCCGAGAAATGTTACCAAACTTTTTAATTTATAGTTATTTACTGATGATTTTAAAATTAGTAATAAAATGAACTAATTAAAACATTTGGTTTGTTTTACTGATTTTCTGATATAAATAAATTTTAAAATACATTAAATCTCTTTAGTTAAGTTGAAAAACTATGAACTATTGCACAAATCCGTAAAATGATACCAAGGGTTTTAATTATAAATTCATAAAAAATTAACTAATTAAAACACTTGTTTTGTTTCACTGACTATTTTACATTTTTACTAAAAACTTACTACTTAAAAATATAAATATGAGTGAAACAAAGCAAGTGTTTTGATCAGTTTCCTATTATTATTATAAAAATATTTCACCACGGGTTAGATAATAAATTATTTCATCACATATAGATACAATTTTTTATACATAAAGGGTGATCCAATTAGTGCTTTAGGATTTTAACGTGAAATATAGGCAACACTGTACATGTAAAAACTATGTTTATTTCACAGTTTTATAGGTTATATTATTACAAAACAAAATGGAACATTTATTAACACCACAACGATACGAAATTATCAACCTTGTTATTAAAACCAAAACTATATAAAGACAACTTGACGAGGATTACGTGCACGATATGGACCACATGATCGACTAAGTAGACAAATAATTCGTAATGTTCTAAAGAAATTTGAAAATTATTTCTTTCCCGTTGTTAATTAAAATCAACTGGAGGAGTGCTGGTTCCAACAGGACGGCGCAATGTGCCATACCGTTAGCGAAACCATGGAAGAAACAGGGCGTCAGATCACAATATCTTGGTAGATACATTAAAGGATCATTTTTTAAAATAACATTCTCACCAAACTGCTCTTTATTGCAACAGCAGTTTGGTGAGAATGTTATTTTAAAAAATCATCCTTTAATGTATCTACCAAGATATTGTGATCTGACGCCCTGTGACTTCTTCATGTGGGGCCGGAGTTCTGCGCTAACAATCCAAGAATAATTAAGGATTTCAAAAACAACATCAGTGAGATACCAGCGGAAATGTGAGAAAACGTAATAAAAAATAGGACTGATCGAATGCGCTATTGTCAACAAAGTCGCAGTGCACATTATAACAATATTATTTTCAAAACATAATCGTAATTGTCTGGTCTTTCAAATAAAAAGAAAACATTTTGCCAGCGCAACAATGTTTGTATTTTATTTCATTTTAAAATCTTTAAGAACAAGTTGGATCATCCTTAATGATCAATTTTATTTTCTTGCTCGATTGTTAACTAAAATTAAACTTTTTGTTACAGAAGGTACGTTCTGCAATAGATTGAGCTCCAAGATGCCTTGGTGAGTGATTTCCTCTTATTTTGTATTGTTCGAATAAATCAGGGCTGGCCAACCTAAATTGCTTCGAGGGCCAAAATGAATACCTAGAATTTTTTAGTGGCCGCTGCTTGTTTTATTTCAAGTTTGAATTCTAGAGTCTAAAATTCCATTTAAATATATAATTTTTAGACGTCAACACAGTTGAATAATAATATTAGTTTACAATTACACGTATTTATTTGAGTAAAGTCAAAATTTACTTTAATCAAAATGATCATTAAAAAATATAAGATGCTACACAGGGTGACATTTTTTTTGTGTGCTAAAATATTGAAGATACAAAAAAAGGTTAATATAAAACGTGATCTATAAAATGCAACAAATATTTTTCCATGGCCAGCGTATTTTACAGAAAGAGTCAATTTTTGTTTTAAATGGGATGCTCTGAATATTTTTGAGAATCAGAATCCTAGTGAAATTCTCATTAACATAATGTATTACATGTACCATTTTACTTGAAAAATTATTTAAAAAAATTAAAATCTGTTGATAGCACAGTACATTAAAGTTTTAAACATTGGTTATTTTTCTTAAATAAGTTGGTATAATTACACTAACGAAAGCTTAACTGTCAAATACTTGCTAATATGATCAAATTTGAGAAGCAATTACAATAAATGAAACAATATGACATGACTACAATAATTCCGTTATTAGGCATAATTTAAAAGCCAAGTAGTACTTGGAATAAATCATTGTAAAGACAATTTATATAAGAATCTGATTCTCACAACATACACAGGGCATCCATATGAAATAATAATTGCTGTCATATTTTCCAGAAAATGTGTAGGCCATGGAAAAAAATAATGTGTTCCATCTTGTAGATCACGATGCATATGATAAGTTTCATATTAAACTTTTATCTGTACCTTTGATATTTTAGCAGATATAAGCTGGACACTAAAAAGTCAGCTACCCTGTATAACCAATTTATCAGTAATGAAAAAAATTACATAACCTAATTATTTATTATGAACACTGAAAGTCGTCGATAAGAAACCAAATATCTGTTTACGTGTTATTGTAATTAAAAATGATGATGATTTGTATTTTTTAATCTCACTTCAAATCACTGTTTTATACGCGTGGCGTATGAAGTAAAATTTCGAGTTTAGAAAATCCTGAAAATTTGGATTGGTCGCTCCGCGAAATTTTCAGACTTTTCTAAACTCGAAATTTTACTTCATGCTTAATCAATGACTGAAAACACTCGTTAGAATAACATCAAACGTTTCAATAAACATGAAGCGCTGTAAGGAGACATTTGAAGTAAATACTTGATTTTATTTTGAATTTACTGAAATAATTAATTTGATTGATTTTAATTTGTAAATGAAGGATTAAGTAAGGCGAATATTTTGTTTAAAAATGTATCACATTTTTTAATTAACATAAAATTCTGACAAATCCGTTTTTTTTAATTTTTTCTGTTCACTTTGTTCTTTTAAGTATTTTTCTAAACAATAAATTCCCATAAATTAATATAAATTTTAACTTTGATACTTTTAAAAATTAATTAAAGATATTTCTATGTTTAAGTTAATTTTTAGTTAATTTACATCTGAAAAAATTAAGTGAATTTTATTTTGAAATACTTCCCACTGAACAAACAGACAATATTGACTTCCACGCATTAATTTTTGCCGGGCGGATTTTTTTAACAATTTTTTAAATAAGTAGTTATCATTTTGTAAATAATTCTAAATATTTTTTTTTTCAAAATTGCTTATATTTAAGTATTTCAGAATACATTTTGTAGATTGACTTTTGATTGAACAATCCTCTACTTTTTTGCAGTCATTTTTAACAAAAACTATAAACCAATTGTTTTCAACATTTTCTAAAAAAGTTTAAAAATAACACTAATCAAGATATTGTTTATATATACATCCATCTTTATTCAGAAAATTACAGTAGTATAGTAAATGATATATATATATATATATATATATATATATATATATATATATATATATATATATATAATTACATTATGGGGTTAGTCTGTCTGGGCTATCGATTTTATTTGGAAAATTTTATCGTATGCTAGGCTTGTGAACTGTCTTGATGAACGGTACAAATGAATTGATGTATTGTGAGAGGAGGATGTTTATATTTGGGATGGATATTTAGGTTTCTAGGAATACAGAATTTGTTTAGGAGTTCTAGGTTATGGGTGTTTACAGCGAATTTTTCGCTGAGGGTTAATATGTGTTGGGAAATTGGTGTTACTTGGGTAGTTTCGTAAGATATTGTTTAATTTTAAGAACCTAACAAATATATAGCGAAATATTGGCTCATATAAAAATATATAAATAAAACATTTGCTAAAAAAATACTAAAAAAAAAAAAAAAACGCTAAACAAATTACATTTAATTTTTAATTTATTGCAGTCTTCGGAGGTTTTGCATTTTCGCGAAAATTATAAAACCTATAATTATAAACGACTTCGAAAATAGGCCAGGTGGTTCTTTTATTGTTTTCGTTGCTTGAGTATTTTAAAAATGCCAATGCCTAAATTATTGTGTCAAAACAAATGAAAAATATAGTGAATCCTGAACACTTCTTATCTTTAAAGTTTCGCTCTGTCGAAACTAGACCAAATATCGCACACATTTTAGAACGATACATCAATGAGGAACATTTGATGTATCCTTCTATCAAAACAGAGGTATTACGGGCGATAACTCGGTAAAGATAATAGTTGTGTCGATTCTCTCAAAACAACAGAATAACAAAGTAAATCACGCACTTGTTCTAATTAAAGTTTAGCTCCAACTGCCGAACACACAAAGTATGGGCGATTAAAACTTTTCACTATCAATTCCACTATGTCAATTTTGTCAAAACAAATGAATACTATACCAAATCCCGCACATTTTTCATTTTCAAAAATTCGCTTTATCTGTCAAACGAAACGAACTACGGGTAATCATTTTGCAACGATGATAGTTCTGTCAATTCTGTCAAAACAAATGAAAACTAGAGCAAATCCCGCAAACTTTTAATTTTTTATGGTTTCGCTCTAACTCCCTTCGAAAGGCATTTATGGCCGCGGGCCGCACAAAAACGTTCCGAGGGCCACGGGTTGGCCGGCACTGGCCAAAATGTAAAGAAAGATATGGCAATTTTAAAGAGAACACTTTTCAAAATTTATCTATAAATTATAATTTTTCATGAGTTTATAAAATTAATTTCATATAAGTAATTTTAAATTTTGATAATTTTAGTAATTTTAATGTTTTACTTTACTTTACTTGAATATACGGAATCCATTTATAATAAAATATTACATTTTAAAAATTCGTATAAACTAACAAAAGTACACACATACATCGTTATAAATAAATAATAAATAATTAAGTGTGTCGCAGAATACTCTTGTCAAAATTTAGGGAACCGTAGAAAAAAAATCAAAACTAAAGCGATCGCATTAAGTAAGTAATAGTAAGTCTTATTTAGTTAGCCCTTAGTTATTAGATCTAAGCTAGATTTGTCTTAGATTAGACAAATAAACTAAAATAATATAAAGCAAAACGGAAAGAAAGAAGACACATGAATCCAATTGCAGAACCAAAATTACAGGTGGAAAAATTCCAACTGTAATTTAAAGAGCAACATTTTCTTTCACTCTTTATAACTTATCAAACGAAAATGTACGTTCCTTCACCAAATTTTGAATAAAATTAACGAAAATCTATGAAGGCTTTTTTAATTATAAATTTTAAAAATTTCATTAAATTACTATCTACAGTTCCCAAAATATTGTTTTAGATTTTGACACAGAGAGTTTATGGCTAATATCTTGATAACTGTAAGCCTTTAGATATTTTTGCAGGGAGTTCAAATTGAAGCTTTAAAAGGGTGTTTTTTACTCCCAGATTAAGCATGAATAAAATTTCGAATATAGAAAAAAATGCAAATTCGGTTTAGTTTTAGGCTTTGCTAAACTCTAAATTTTACTTCATGCGCCACGCATATACAACACTGATTTCAAGTAAAGTTCGAAATATACTAGTGAAGCAGTATGTCAAAGACGTACATTCTAACCTACCCATTAAATCAGTGTTTTGTACGAGTGGCGCATGAAATACTATTTTTAGTTCAGAAGAGTCTTAAAATTTGGTTTTCACGCTTTTCTAAACTCTAAATTTAATAACAAAATAAAATAGTAACTAGTATATAATATGCAACATATTGTAGAGTTGTTTGCTAATCATTTTGGTTCAGTTTATAATACACCCTACACAATGATACTTTGCCTTCGTCTCTAATATATTCTTACAATCACATTAATTATAGTAAAGGGGATAAAATAAAAATTACAGATGTCCTAAACGAACTGGCCAATTTAAAAGATTCATACTGTACGGGCCCTGATGGTTTACCACCAATTCTGTTAAAACAATGTTCTTTTTCCCTTAGTCGTCCTCTATGGATACTTTATAACCAATCCCTAGTTTCAGGCTGTTTTCCTTCTCTTTGGAAAAGTGCCATAGTTACACCAATTTTTAAAAGCGATAAAAGGAACGTTGTTTCAAACTATCGCCTGATATCTCTTCTATCGCTTATGCCAAAAATATTTGAAAAATTAATCATTGCACCCCTATCTGAATGTGTATCTAGTGTCCTATCCGATAAGCAACATGGTTTTAGAAGTGGGTGTTCGACTTCCAAAAAACTTACTAACTTATAGTAATTATATTGTTACTGCCTTAGAAGCGGGATTTGAAGTAGACTCAATATATACCGATTACTCTAAGGCTTTTGACACAGTAGATCATAGCATCCTTCTTTCGAAACTTAAGCTTATAGGAATTGGAGGATCCATGCTAGATTGGATACAGTCTTACTTATCCGGAAGGTCACAGGCCGTGCGGATTGGTAGTGCTATATCGTCTTAGATACTTATAACTTCAGGGGTTCCCCAGGGATCACACCTTGGACCTCTTTTATTTAATATCTTTATAAATGATGTGGTTGATTGTTTCCATAATTCCCAGTGCTTGCTATTTGCAGACGATATAAAATTATTTTTACGAATCGCGGATGATAGATCTTCTGTGTTGTTACAGGAAGACTTAAATAAATTTTCAGTTTGGTGTACTGACAACCGTATGAATCTCAACCTAAAAAAATGTAATTGTATAACTTTTACTAAAAAAGGGCATCGACAGTGAGAAATTACTATATCTCTGACGTCCTTTTAATTCGCGTTTCAGTCATTAAAGACTTGGGTGTATTATTGTCTCACAACTGGAACTTTAACAACCATCTACGCAACATAACTGCTAAGGCATACCGTGTTCTGGGTTTTATAAAACGTAACAGCAGAGATTTCTCAAACATTCATACCCTTACGACCTTGTATGTATCCCTTGTCCGCCCCCACCTTGAGTACTGTTGCACTATTTGGAATTCTCATAGCAAATCGGACGTAAAAATGGTTGAGAGGGTCCAAGTTAAATTCATAAAATTTATCTCCTAGAAGTTCGGGATTGTCGGCCCCTACAATGACGTCCTACAATTTTTAAATATCCATTCGTTAGAGCAGAGACGAAGGAATGCAGACGTAATGCTAGGATACAATTTAATAAATGGGGTGATTGATTGCCCCTATTTACTTAGCCAATTTAAAATCAATGTGCCAGCTAGAAATTTGCGTTCCTTCGATCTGTTCCATGTACCATATTGTAGGACGGACTATGGTAAAAAATTTGGTATATCCAGAATCGCCAATAATTGTAACGCCATCAATCCCGACTTTGGTGCAATTAGCAGGAATGCTTTGAAGAACATCTTCCGACAGGGTAAATAGTCTACAAATTTTAATCTGTTGTTTGTACCTAAATGTGTTGTTTGTTTATTACTCTTTTATGTACCTATATTTATTATTTATTTGTATTTATATTTAATTTATTTTTACTTTTTGTTTTTATAGTATTATGTACTTAAATGGACTTCCGTTAATAAATATATAAATAAATAAAAACACTTGTTAGTAGCTTTATATTTCAAACAAGCGAGAACCACACAGCGTAGCTCGAAAAACGGACACCCTGTATTTTTTGTTTGCTTTTGTTTTTTTGTTTTCCACTCCCAGGCTAAGCATGAAGTAAAATTTTGAGTTTAGAAAAGCCTAAAAATTTGGTTTGGTTGCGTAGCGCGGAGCGGCCAAACCAAATTTTCAGGCTTTTCTAAACTCGAAATTTTACTTCATGCGCCACCGGTACAAAACACTGATGCAATGTAAAGTTTAGCGGTGTGTTTTAAACTTCGTTATGTCAGTGTTTTGTACCGGTGGCGCATGAAGTAAAATTTCGAGTTTAGAAAAGCCTGAAAATTTGGTTTGGCCGCTCCGCGCTTCGCGCTACGCGACCAAACCAAATTTTCAGGCTTTTCTAAACTCGAAATTTTACTTCATGCTTAGCCTGGGAGTGGAAAACACTCGCTTAAAGCTTCAAATTAAATTCTTTTAATAAACCTAGCATCAAAAAATGTGCAACAAATGCATATGGATACCTAAATGAAAAATTATCGTTATGTAAATGTTCGGTGTTACATAAAACTCTCTGTATGTTAAAAAATTGGCACGTCTGCTAATATGGTTGGCTATTCATGATCTAAGTCTTTAATGTAGTGAAAAGCTAGTACCTGCCTACATCAAAGCATATTTAAAAAAGATCAATTTTCATCATTACCCATAATTAATCAATTATAATTAAACAATCACACAAACAGATGATGCATCACCGCAATAAATCACTTAGGACGTTATAAAAATAGTGTTTTGACAGTTTTACAATACCATTTACAGCTTCCTCATTAGAGTCCATCTTCAATAAATAACAGGAGAATCAGAGATGTTTGTAAAGGTGCAGTGTGCGTTAAATCAAAAATAATGGCGCAATGAATAATATGATATGAGCGCCGTTAATAAATAATAAATATGTTAAATAATTAATTCATCGAAGCCGCATATACATTATTACATGATTTACCGCCGATGCACACACAGGCTATGCACATAATAATAAAGTGATACTATCAAAAATTGAATTCTTGAATTAAGATTGTTTTACTGAAAGTAAATGATCTTTTGTATTCTACAATAATGTTAAAGTGAATTGAGTGTTATTTTATTCCCATTAGGGATTGTAAATTACCCGAATTTTTAAATTACTGGATCACCAGTTAATTTGTCAATCTAAACAATATATCGTTGCAAGGGGAAAAATCATTGATAGTTTCTGAATGCAAATTAATAACATTCACATGCAAAATAATGTAAAATATACTGACATTTGTCGGACAAGCGAGTCAAAACAAAATCGCCAAACGTCATTAGCATCCAGGGCTAACGCGATAATATGAAATGTATTAAAATTATTACAAAATCGCAAATTTCTCTAAAATTGCTGCAAGAATATGTCAACAACCCGGTATCAATAAAAAGGAAATTTAATTTCGCATCATATGAAGTGTCACAAAATAGATGGTTCTATTTAAAAAAATGAAGTTATGCATGTTTGAAGTACTGCAGAATACCGTCGACGGACTCGGTTCAATTTAGAAAATCTGACTAATGGCAAAAACTTAAACAAATACTACATTTCTTCCCGAGTCCAAAACCGTAAGCCGCACAACTCTGACTTATTTCGTTTTGAACATATTGTTAATGGCGTCGAGCTCTGAAATCGTCAAATTTATCAAAAAATATGAAATAACTCGAAAACGGTTCAACTGAGACCCAATGTTGTGTGCACAAACTCATGTTTATTTTTAAGGAGCAATCCAAAAATGTTAAAATATATAGGGTGTTCTATTTAAAATAAGGAAGTTGCTGTTTACTTCCGGTATAACCGCAAGGCCGCCATATTTAGCAATAATTTTGGGTTATGAAAAACTAGATTCTGAACAACTTTTATTTGAAACTTTATTTGCTATTTTCAACGATACGCCCAATATACACCGCTTTCCGCTTAGTGACTCACCCTGTATATTGTGAAATTTATGTATATTTAAATTTCACTTGAAATAAGTGTTTTATGCGCGTGGCGCATGAAGTAAAATTTCGAGTTTAGAAAAGCCCAGAAAATTTGTCTCGGGTCGCTGCGCGACCCTCGACAAATTTTCACGGGGCTTTTCTAAACTCGAAATTTTACTTCATGCTTAGCCTGGGAGTGGATAACACTCATTTAAAGTTTTAAATTGAACTCTTTTAAGAAGCAACGAATATCGGAAAATTTGCAGCGCATGCATATCTATACTTAAAAGAAAAATTCACTGTATAAGTATATGAGAAAATTGTTAGTTTATTATACATTTTTGTTTGTTTTTTGTAGTTGTTGTTATAGTTTATCAATGTTTCAATATTCTTGTTAACTGGGTTTTTAATATACCTATTATAGAAGAAAAAAATAATCATTCATTCATGGCCATCTAGAAAGTCTTTTTTGTTTTGGTTTTTTGGTATTTTAGCTATTTAGGACAAAGCAAAATATTAAGTGTTACATATTGTTGCAATCACAAGAAAAAATGCAATATTATGAGATACTCAGATACAGGGTGTCGGATTTAGGAAAATTATAGTTTTGATAAGATCTTAAAAATTAAAACAACTTGTAACAGGGTTCAGCTCTGTTATACTTTTGTGTGGAATTCTTTTTGTGGATTCGAGAGAGATACTGAACACAGTTAACGTTTTTTATTAAACTATTATTATATCTTAGCAACATAACTAATATCACATCATAGGGGCGGCGTTGATCATAGGCGTACCGAGATGCAAGATACAGGGCGTACGTTACACTTCTCCCCCTTTGGTTCCGAAGACGTCCCGACAAGGGAACCAATACAATTATCATTCTAAGGTGTTTTACGAGGTCGTCCTCTTTTTCGAAGCGGTGTTACTGGTATAATTTCTGGTGCACCAATAAATTTTGTTAAAGAAGACACGTGGTAGGTACCATAAGTTTTCGATTCATTTGAAAGCTCACCAATTACAAAAGTCGAAGGCGATTTCTTTTCTCGAAGCGGCGTTGATCATAGGCGTACCGAGATGCAAGATACAGGGCGTACGTTACACTTCTCCCCCTTTGGTTCCGAAGACGTCCCGACAAGGGTACCAATACAATTATCATTCTAAGGTGTTTTACGAGGTCGTCCTCTTTTTCGAAGCGGTGTTACTGGTATAATTTCTGGTGCACCAATAAATTTTGCTAAAGAAGACACGTGGTAGGTACCATAAGTTTTCGATTCATCTGAAAGCTCACCAATTACAAAAGTCGAAGGCGATTTCTTTTCTCGAATCATGTACGGACCATCTCTACGTGGGAGAAGTTTTGAACTTAACTTCTTAGAAGCATCGCTTAATATCGTCAACCAGCACCAAATCACCAACCATATATCCTGAACCTTCGCGTCTACGACTATTTGCAGTTTCCTGTTTTCTGCTCCTCGGCAAATAATTCTCTAAAAACTCGATAAGCAGGCTTCTGAGGTCCGAACCTACATCGAAGAAGGGCTACAGCTTCATTCCATGTACCTGTGGTAGCTTTTACTCCTTGCCACCATGTAGACGCAAATCCATCTAATAACATAGATAATCCCTTTAACGCATGCTCATCACTTACGTTTGTACACTCTTTATAGGTATTTACTGCATCCAAAAAGCCAGAAACATCAGAACCTTTAGATCCATCAAAACGAGACTGACATCTTGCAAAATTCCCACTGATGACACTTACTTGCGGAAACGGTGCTTGTATCCTATGCTCATCAGAAAATGATATCATGTTCGATGCTACTGCTTGACCACTCGTCTGCTTTGTTTTACCCATTAAAACAATATACTATACGTATACAAATAGAAAACGTTGACACGACGACTGTCAAGTCAATGTCGTGCTAAACCAACTACCAACTACGCAGAGCGTCTGAAGATATACTTTTCAACGTACGGTGAAATCACGATGTACGAAACTATTAATCTTCACGATGCGACGACAACACTTAATTACAATCTTGTGAACTTGCTCAGCCAAATCATACGAAAATACACGGCCACGAGTTGTCACCAATTGTAACAGGGTTCAGCTCTGTTATACTTTTGTGTGGAATTCTTTTTGTGGATTCGAGAGAGATACTGGACACAGTTAACGTTTTTTATTAAACTATTATTATATCTTAGCAACATAACTAATATCACATCATAAGGGCGGCGTTGATCATAGGCGTACCGAGATGCAAGATACAGGGCGTACGTTACAAACTATAGTTTTTTCAGGTACACCACTGGATTCTACGTAAAAAGTCGAAAAACGTTCCTGTTTAAAATATTTTTTATTTTTATAAATAACCGAGTCATAGGAGATAATAAAAACCAGTAGATTTTTAAAATCACCCTGTATCTTGTAAACCAATCTAGTTAGCGTAGATCTGATTGCGCCATTAAACTAAACACTTATAAAGAGAACGGGACACATATCTTAGTATTTTTGTATCTCTTACCGTTTAGCCTATACCCTATAATATCAACGAAAAAAAAAACACCCTTTACAACTAAGTAAATGCCTTCACAATATAGAATTTCTTAGTAATATTTATTATTGTTGTCAGTTATTCGTTATTTTTTTAAAACAATAAATAAAAATAAATATTACGTTATTTATTGCACTTTTCAGTGTAGTTTAATTAATTGAAATAATCCAATGTTTGAGTACTTAAGCAATTATGGTTTTAATCGCTCGTTTGTATGATTTCTTAAATTAACAGTAAATTTATTCATTCCTTAACAATTTCTATGAATGTCATCAACATTTTGAGTTTTTGCATTTTTTTCGGAGCGCCTTAATAAAACACAAATTTCTTGTATTTTTGTAATATTTTAATTAAATTTTGAGCTTCTGTAAATTAATTGTTGGCAACTGAAATAAGTCTTTCTAAAATGAAAGCAAAGTGTACACATTTTTTATTAATATTTGTTAATGTTGTCAGTTGTTATTTTTTTAATCAAATAAATAAAGTGAGTTTACACTTAATTTATTGCACATTTCAATGTTGTATAATTAATAAATTAAATCTAAACGTAAATTACTACAGGCGCTTGAATATTTGAAGATTTGCTTACACGAAATAAACGTTTGTAATATTCATTAAAGTAAGATCAAAGTATATTTTTAACTTCACTTTAAATCAGTGTTATATACGCGGGGCGCATGTATACACGATTCCATTTGTTTCTGGATCTCGCCTAGCTATGGAAAAGTGACAGTTTAAGTATTGTAAATGGGGCTGGTTGTGTTTTAAATCAGGGTTTTTAAATGTCACTGTTAGATATTCGATTTTAAGGTTATAATTTCTGACTATTGTGATCTTACACTGTTGCCTGTTTTACAAATTTTCAGATATGAAAGGATAATAATATGCAGTTTTAAGATTAACAAAATTTACTACTTGGTTTTTGTACATACAAACACAGCAATAATATTGTATATAACAAATATAATGAATTCGGCTCTGCAAACTTATTTCGTCATCCATTTGTATTTCTCGCTTGGGTCTTCCCGTTAACACATTTTGATCAACTCCATCCATCCACCTTAATTTTGGTCATTCTCTCTTCTGTTGGCCCTCAGTATTTTTTTGTAGAATTGCAAATTTATTCCCACCCTCTTGTGATACTGATAATTTTCATGTCAAACAATTTTTAAGCCCTCATTCCACTTTTATTATTTAGTCAAGAGAACCTGCATCTGAATCTTCTGATGTTTGTTCTGAGCCAGATTCCCCAAGCGAAATAATAAAAGGAGGAATGGTTTCAAAAGAAAGGTTCCCTATGTGTTCTGTCCAGTCATTTTTCACTTTGACATTGACACAGCATTGCAACACTAGATTAATTTGATTTAATAATAAAATGCTCGAAGAAGCGACCGCGTGGCGAAATAATTGTTGCAACATTAACAATAAACCTCTTGAAAATTAAAAATAGGATTACTTATGATATCATAAATTATTGCAACACTGTTAAAATAAGGAATCAGGAGTGGCAACTAATAAAAAATGTAAATGTTGATACTGCAACATAACAACACGAAAGCATGGCTAGGCGAGATCCAGAAACAAATGGAATGGTGTATAGTAAAATTTCTAGTTTAGAAAAGCCTGAATTTCAGTGACGGCTCGTCAGGGACGGCAGGGTCGGCCGGGTCGTACCATTAAGTTTGATTAAACATATATTATAAACTTTGATTTTCTTAGATATAAATAGTGCGCATTTTTTATAATTAATATATAACATAATAATATTAATAAGCACTCAGTATAAGACCGTTAAATGCGGAAATTTATTTTCATTTAATAAATGTTTACTACGCAACTTCGTATCCGCAATAATCGGCCAACCGTAAATTTTTAGAATATGAGGATTAATGCAGGCGCTACGCCGTCACGAGTGTTGCTGCAGTTTCTGTCGTTACCAGTGCTGCCGATTTTGGGAATTCAAAGACGTGTAGATTTTTTTGGGAAGGATTTATATATTTAGGGGTGAAATGGGGTATTTTACCCCCAAAATTCATCAGTTTATTATTTTATCGCTATTGTTCATAATTTCTTTGTTTATTTTACAGATACGTCATCTATGTTGTAATTTTATTATTACGAAATGAGACAAAGATTATACTAAAACCTAAATTGCTTCTTCAAATCAAAATCAAATATTGTGAAAATGAAGTCTGTTAAAATTTGCGTCCTTAGACTTATTTGTACATGCATATTGATCAATATTCTTTAATGCTGATTACTTTCGTCAGTTTTAGTTAACTTTCCAAATTTGAATTTTTCTTTATTCTTTATTTAATCTGAATCACAGAAAAACATGGACAAAATAAATCTTTATGTTATCTTGTAATGTATTATTATTATTATAGATGAAGTATGTTTTTAAACTTAACTTTAAATAAGTGTTTTATATGCGTGGCGCATGAAGTAAAATTTCGAGTTTAGAAAAGCTGAAAAATTTGGTTTTGTCGCGTAGCGCTACGCGCTACGCGACCAAACTAAATTTTTAGGCTTTTCTAAACTCGAAATTTTACTTCATGCTTTACCTGGGAGTAGAAACCCTCGTTAGACGATTAATCAGATACTTATGTTACAATTTCCTTTATTGTAAAATTTAACACACAAAATAAATTTGTTTAAATTTAGAACAAACACAAATTTGTGTGCTTTACTGAAAATGAAATTATGCCAACGTATTTTTTCAAAATATTAAGCCAATTTTGAAATTATGCAATAAAATTTCCAATTTTAGGGAGACATTTTTTGAAAATAAATGCTAAAATTTAAAAAGTCGTTCACTTTAAAAGAATGTTTATTTTGAGAAAATTGTAAAAAAGACGGATTATCAAATTAACCTAAAGTTCAAAGAATCTACTCAGAAATGAATAAACTTTGATTGGTTATAATACAAATTTAAATATCTCTACTGGATTTATTAAAATTTGAAATCAAAGTGAAAATTTCGCAAAAAAAACTTATTAATGAAAAATTAAAGTTTTATGCAATTAACATGAAATTTACAGAATTTACTTGGAATGTATTTCGCTTATAGATAGAAAATTAAATCATCTTAACGTCCTAAAATATTCAGCCAAAGTTGAAATTATGCAATAAAATTTCTAATTTTGGGAGACTTTTTTTGAAAAAAATTGCTAAAAATTTAAAATTTTATACCATCAACATGAAATTCACAGAACTACCTTAAAACTGATTGCACTTTCATCTTGTAGAAAGAAAATTAAATTATACAACCACATTTTCTTAAAATATTTAGCGAAAGTTGAAATTATGCAATAAAATCAACGATTTTTGAAGAGTGTTTTCTTTGACACAATTGTAAAAAATTAACAGATTATCAAATTAACTTAAAATTCTAAGAATTTACACAGAAATTAATAAACTTTAATTGGTTATAATTGAATAATATCTTCACTAGATATTCCAAAGTATATTTGATACTTTGGAATATCTAGTGAAGATATTTTTCAATTATAACCAATCAAAGTTTATTAATTTCTGTGTTAAAAGTTAAAAATTCATTAAATCCCATTAATTTTGAATAATTCCTGATCATTTTGAAGTTTTGCAATTTTGTTTCTGATTGATCGTCTAACGAGGGTTTCCACTCCTAGGTTAAGCATGAAGTAAAATTTCGAGTTTAGAATAGCCTGAAAATTTGGTTTGGACGCGTAGCGCGAAGCGCGGAGCGGCCAAACCAAATTTTCAGGCTTTTCTAAACTCGAAATTTTACTTCATGCGCCACGCTTACTTAGGTGGAATCTTCAACTGAAATAAATTTAGTATTTTATTTATCAACTTTTAAATCACGGGCAAAGACAGATCACCACCCTTTTTTTTTATATTTGGGTTAGAATTTTTGTTATACGCCCTAAAATAATTACACATTTTTTACTACTTGTGTAACAGAAAAAACACCAGTGTTGAATATTTACGTTTGGTTTTATTTGTATAAAAATTCGATATCTAAATTTCGACCAGAATTGTCTTTTCACGGTCTAAAATAAAAACGACGTTTATCTTTATATTAAAAATTATTTAGAAACAAATAAAAAACATTGCACATTTTCTTCGATTAAAAATTACTTAAAATGAAATTGAATATACTGCGTTTTTTCTTTCATTAAAAATACGAATGAAAGGAAACTTTATATTTTCCTCTCTTCATTTTTTTAACAATAATACGTATTTGATGGTTGAAACAAAACAAAATATTTTTTAAACCGCCAATTTTGATATTATCTACAACTTTAATTAAAAATATTATTAAATAAAGTGGGGATGTAGGGAATTTAAAAGCAGGTAAATTTAGTTTAATTTTGGAAGGAAACGCATTTGTTTTTTGTGTTTTTTTTTTCTCTCTTTTTGCTAATTTGTGTTTATTGGTTGGTATTTTATATATTTTTGTTCATTTTGTACACTGCATTGTAAGTTAATTTTTGTTGCCAAATGAAGGTTGTTTATATGTATTAAAAATATTTTAAAGAATAATTAAAAATATGCTAGGAGTAAACTACCAGTTCCGGTTTCCGCATTTTCACCAAAAGTTTTTCCCATCCTAGCATTGTAATAAAAAGCTTACGTTTATAGTGTCATCTTAACATCTTAATTGGTTTAGGCTGTAAATAATGGTCTTAATTAACTCGGGGAAACTCAAAATCCATTAACATTTTAATTTAAAATTTTTCGCGAAACCAATACTTTTCCTTTGTGTTACTTTACACATGGGGGGAAAGTAAAAAGAAAACAGTTTTGAAATATATTGTTTTAAGTTGAATTAAATTTTATTTATATAAATCAAATTCTAAATTTTTGGGGGTAAAGTATTGTTAAAAGGGGTATTTTCTGTTAGGGTTTGGGGTAAACCGGTATTTTAGGATTGGCAGCACTGGTCGTTACATTTTCCCTGTAGCGTGGACGTTGAACGTTCGTGGTTTACTCGAGTACGGTAAATTTGCCGGGACCGTATTTCCACACAGTGCATCGACAGTATATAAATAATATTTAATTACCAAAAAATTAAGTTGACTACCTGCAGCTTGCCTTCATATGGCCGACCCACTTTCTTAGATCAAGAGCCGTCACTGCTGAATTTTGATTTAGGCACTTTGCGTCCAAATCCAAACGTTCAGGCTTTTCTAAACTAGAAATTTTACTTCATGCTTAATCTGGGAGTTGAAACACTCGTTCAAAATTGATCGCTTATCTAAAAACAACGAATTCCTGCAATTTAGCAAATGCTGTAAACATACATCGGGTTTATATATCGTATATTTTGTTTTTACTTTGTATAATTTGCTGTATATTTCCTAATCTCCAAAATAAATCCATTCTTAAGAAAATAAGTCAAACTTTCAACATATAATTCTTTGCAAATTGGCCAGTAGGCATCCACAATATCGGCTTTTGCTAAACAGTTGTTAGGTCAGAGTCCTGGAAGTCAGGTTTTTCGTGTTCTCGTTGCATGTCAAGAAACTGTACGTTTGACGTTACAATAAATACACACATACACACATTCTTATCCTTACACATTTCGCAACGCTCCTCTAAAAACAATGAAGCTCCTATAATTATCAGCAGTTTATTTCGTTTCACTTCGGATGAATAACACAATGCAATTAAATAATTTGTTTTCTATTGTCGAGTCGGAATGATATTTTTCCGGCTGGTAATTTTTTCAAAACGGAATTGCGTATAAACCACATGTTCATAACAGTTTACTTGAATGTTTGTGTGGATTATATTCAAGTTACAGGTTCTATTTTGCACCTTTTTATCCAAAATCTTAACCTGAATACAATTAAACAATTCGAACATTGACGATTTTCTCTACAGTGTGGACATTAAGTAGCGGATAAATTCGGTAACTCCGTTAATGTGTATGATATAGATAAAATCTAAAAGGGGTATAGCGATTTAAACAACTGCGGATGCGAAAAACACGTTTTCAGATATTTCAAAAATTTGTTTTAAGAGTTGTGACGTAATCAATATTTTTGTTAAATGACAACCTATATTTTTGATTATTGATTTCGGTAGAGTTTTTTAATCTATTTTCAACAATACACTATTTTTTATGGGTTACATAAAAAAAAATCAAGAAAAACGGTCCTAAAGTTAAAAAAGTAAAGATGAATGCAATTAACAGACTGAGGCCCAGTTCCACCAAAATCGTTGAACTTGAGTTTAAGCTGAACTCCAGTTTAAGATGACAGTTCCTATTGTTCGAATGTCACTTTAAACTGGAGTTTGGAGTTGAACCAGTATAACGTATTTGGCGCAACTAGCCCTAATCCTAGTTATCGAAATTTAAAACAATCAAAACAGTGCGTTTTTGTTGTGATAAAAAGATAATAGGCGGCTAAAAAACAAGATGTATGATAATTGTCAAAATAAACGTAATAAATATATACACGTTTTACGTTTCATCGTGTTACTCTCTGCTGCGATATCAAGCAAAACTGGCTTGAATTTACAACAGGTTATGGGCCCAGTAACCAGTAACCAGTAACCAGT
The DNA here is from genome assembly GCA_932526585.2 of Philonthus cognatus. Classification (NCBI taxonomy): domain Eukaryota; kingdom Metazoa; phylum Arthropoda; class Insecta; order Coleoptera; family Staphylinidae; genus Philonthus; species Philonthus cognatus. Next base: position 18,338,528 of record OW052244.1, on the reverse strand, counting down.
AACCAGTAACCAGTAACCAGTAACCGGTAACCAGTAAGCAGTAACCAGTAACCAGTAACCAGTAACCAGTAACCAGTAACCAGTAACCAGTAACCAGTAACCAGTAACCAGTAACCAGTAACCAGTAACCAGTAACCAGTAACCAGTAACCAGTAACCAGTAACCAGTAACCAGTAACCAGTAACCAGTAACCAGTAACCAGTAACCAGTAACCAGTAACCAGTAACCAGTAACCAGTAACCAGTAACCAGTAACCAGTAACCAGTAACCAGTAACCAGTAACCAGTAACCAGTAACCAGTAACCAGTAACCAGTAACCAGTAACCAGTAACCAGTAACCAGTAACCAGTAACCAGTAACCAGTAACCAGTAACCAGTAACCAGTAACCAGTAACCAGTAACCAGTAACCAGTAACCAGTAACCAGTAACCAGTAACCAGTAACCAGTAACCAGTAACCAGTAACCAGTAACCAGTAACCAGTAACCAGTAACCAGTAACCAGTAACCAGTAACCAGTAACCAGTAACCAGTAAAGTAACGAGGAATAGTTTGTAGATGACTAAGGAAATACAGTTTGAGAAACTCAAGGGTCGTGAAAACTACCAATCATGGAAACGGTCAATGTTGGCATTTCTCCGTACTAAGAAATTGGCCAAATATATCGCCGAAACTGACACGGAAACCGATGTCGAGAAACTCGGTGAAGCTATGGGATGGCTTGTGTTGTCCACTGAAAGCAACGTTGCTAGTCACTTCAGTGATTCGGATACACCGTTGAACGTCTTGAAAATGTTGAGCACATCATTCGCTGAATCGGGCCTAGATCGTGAAATCACCGCACTGATGGATTTAACCAGCATCAAATTAAGTGATTGTCCATCAATGGACGAGTACATCGCCAAAACGATGGAGGCTTGGAAACGATGCACGGAAGCAAACGTTGAAATTAAGGATCGACTCGTCGCATTATTAATGCTGGGTAAGCTTGGACCGGAGTATCAACCGTTCATAATGGGTTTCACAGCTAGTGGTAGAGAGATTACGGTTGATCATGTGAAATCATCGTTGCTAAGTCTCGTGCCTACGATCGGCCAGACAGAAAAGGCATTTATAGGACGTGGCGAACGTAGTATGGGCGCTGGTTCCAAATCAAAAGAATTCAAGCCTCGATGTTACGGCTGTAATCAATTGGGACATTTACGTCTGAATTGTCCAATTCGCAGAGGAAGCGTCGTAGAAAAATCATCAAAAGGTAAGGACATGAAGAAGGATGAAGACCAAAGGAAAACTAACAACGCCAAATACGCGAATGCATTCAGTGCATTGGTAAGCATTGTGGTTGATGGGAACTGGGTTATCGACAGCGGCGCATCAAGACATCTAACCCCTCATCGGGAAATTTTGATGGATTTCACGGAAACGTCAAATTTAGACATATCAATTGCAAACAACGAGCGGTTAAAGGCAATCGGAAGCGGCACCGCTTATGTGAGCATCGATGGTGTCGAGATTGCAGTGGAAACCGTGCTATGTGTGCCAGGATTGAGTGTTAATTTACTATCTGTCGGTGAAATAACAAAATCCGGAAATTCTGTACAATTTGATAAGGATTGCTGTTCGATACACAATGCACATGGTAAATTGGTTGTTAAAGCGAAACAACAAGACGGTGTTTATGTCATTGAAGCGAGGCGCATTCGCTGTATGCTGGCGAAGTCTGATAATATCGTCGATTAGCATATACGTTTAGGTCACATGGGATACAGCGGGATGTGTCAACTAAAATCGGCTATTGATGGATTAGAATTTGAAGGTGACAATGAATCGTTAAATGGTTGTGTAAGTTGCGCAGAGGGAAAATTGGCTCGAAAACCATTCAATATAACGAATACTGAAATCAAGACAAGACAAGATTTGTGTGGACCGATGCCCATTTCGCTCGGAGGAGCGAAATATTTCCTTGCGATTACTGATGATTTTTCAAGAAAGGTTCATTTATCGTTTCTTACAGATAAATCTGCAGTAGTGGATGTGTTTCGAGAATTCAAAATAATGGCTGATAACCAACGCAACTGTAAAGTGAATTTGTTAACAAGGCCATGGCGAAACTTTGTGTTGATTCCGGTATACTTCATGAAACGACAGTGCCGTACACACCGCAGCAAAACGGCGTTGCAGAACGGATGAATCGAACCATCGTTGAACGCGCACGCTGTATACTGGCTGATGCCGGGCTTAGTAAGGATTTTTGGGCTGAGGCTGTACACCACGCATGTCATATTGTGAACCTCTCAATTAATAGCACCGTGGGCAATAAAACACCTGAGGAAATTTGGTCTGGTAAGCTACCGAATCTGAAAGAGTTAAAAATATTTGGGAGCCCTGTTATGGTTTATGTTCCGAGTGTTCAAAGAAAGAAATGGGATAAGAAGGCAATCGAAATAATCTTCGTCGGATTTGCGGATACTCAGGCAGGTTACCGGTGTTTCGATCAAGAGAAACGGAAGATTGTCATCAGTCGTAACGTTGTTTTTCTCAATCAAAAACCGGCGAAATTCGACTCGAATGTTATGATAGATTTGTTCAATGATGACGAAGATGTACCGATGAATTCTGTTTCAGTTGGGACAAATGAGTTAACTGGGTCAGTGGTTAAAGTAGAGGAACCGATCCGATTGGAAAAGGGAGCGCAAGATCCGACAACAATCGAACCTGCTCAGGATGAATTCGAGGATGTGATCTCAGATTTGCCAGCGAATAACACTACATCAACCACATTGACCGATGGGATTCGACGAGTAACTCGTCAACGGAAACCAGTAGAACGTCCTGACTATGTATCATTTTTAGCGAGTAATCCTGAGTTGAGCGACCCATTAACTCTTAGCGAAGCATTGGACAGTTTTAATGCGTCCAGTTGGAAGCAAGCGATGGCAGATGAGTTGCTTTCGTTAGAAAAGAACAAAACTTGGAAACTTGGAAATGGGTGTATAAAATCAAACGCTCGGATGACGGACGACCCATTCGCTATAAGGCTCGCTTAGTGGCGAAAGATTGTTCACAAAGGTATGGCGTGGATTATACTGAGACTTACTCACCCGTAGTACGTTACACCTCAATTCGTGTACTGATTGCCCTGGCGGCTCAACGTCAATTGCATATTGACCAAATGGAAGCAGTTTCGGCATACTTGCAAGGCGATCTAGATGAGGATATTTACATACAACAGCCGGACGGATTCGATGATGGTAGCGGTCGTGTCTGTAAACTGTTGAAGGCGATATACGGGTTAAAGCAGAGTGGGCGACAATGGAACATATGTCTGGACGCAGCACTAAAATCGTTTAACCTAATCAGATCAAAACTAGATCCATGCGTGTATTACAATAAGACTGCGAATTTGATTGTGGCAATTTATGTAGATGATTTTTTGATTTTTTGGAAATCAAGTATCGATTGTGATAATTTGAAGCATCAACTAACCGAAAAATTTTATATGAAGGACATGGGACAGGCAAATAATTGTATAGGCTTCAATATCGGATACGAAGAAGATGGCTTATCAATCGGACAATTGTTATATGCGAAAGATGTCTTGGAACGTTTTGGTATGACGGATTGCAGAGCAGTGATAACGCCAACAGATGCGTCACATAAGTTATCATCTGTTATGGTCAAACCCGGCGAAGAATTAACGAGCGTACTGTACCAAGAAGCAGTGGGTAGCCTGCTCTACCTTGTCCAAGGAACACGACCGGATCTAGCATTTGCTGTTAACAAAGTAAGTCGATTTAATAAAGTTCATGGAGTCTCGCACTGGATCGCTGTCAAGCGCATCATGTGATACCTCAAAGGAACAATTGAATAACGTATTTAATTTAAGCATGTCAAAGAGGCTAAAATTAGTGGATTTGTTGATGCAGATTGGGGATCGAATGTCGATTCCTGGCGGTCATGTACAGGATGGACTTTTATTCTAGCTGGGGGAGCAATATCATGGGGATGTAAAAGGCAGAAGACGGTTGCATTGTCTACAGCTGAAGCTGAATACATGGCTATGTGTTCGGCAACCCAAGAAAGTCTGTGGCTCCAGCAGTTTTTGAACCAATTCGGAATTGTTGACACAATCGAACTACAAGGAGATAACCAAAGTGCTGTGGATATTGCAAAAGAAGAGGCTTATCGTCCAAACAGTAAACACATCAGTATACGATATCACTTCATCCGGGAACGAGTTCTAGACGGAACTATTCAACTTAAAAACGTCCCCACTAATAAGAATGTTGCGGATTGCCTAACTAAAGGAGTTACTAGTGATAAATTATTGTTTTGTGTTGTCAGTATGGGTATTAATGCTCCAACATCAATTAACTTGATTTGATTAATAAATTGTTGATGTAGCAAGTTGGGGTGTTGTAATAAAAAGATAATAGGCGGCTAAAAAACAAGATGTATGATAATTGTCAAAATAATCGTAATCAATATATACACGTATTACTTTTCATCGCAGCAGAAAGTAACAACTTTCTGCTGCGATATCAAGCAAAACTGGCTTGAATTTACAACAGTTTTTCATTCCTTGTGGATGGTATGAGTATTTATACGTAGCAGAGCTGAGCAGGATTCGAATCATTTAGGATTCGAATCCTAGATTAGAATCCTTTTAGACGATTCAAAACAGGAGAGGATTCAAAGTATTTGAATACTTTAGTTCAATTGGATTCGTGATCCAAATTGGTTACATTTTTTTTAAGAGGATTCGAATTCAAATGTGGGTGATTCGAATCCTTATAAAAGAATTCGAATCCTTATGAAAGGATTCGAATATTTATAAAAGGATTCGAATATTTATAAAAGGATTCGAATACTTACAATAGGATTTGAATCGTCAAAAATAGTTTGAATTAATTGTGAGGATTAACATGACAAATGTCTTTTGTGTGTTTTTAAATTTCTCGTTAAATCACTGTTTTATACGCGTGGCGCATGAAGTAAAATTTCAAGTTTAGAAAAGCCCAGAAAATTTGTCTCGGGTCGCTGCGCGACCCGAGACAAATTTTTACAGGTCTTTTCTAAACTCGAAATTTTACTTCATGCTTAGTCTGGGAGTGGAAAACACTCGTTTAAATGAAGACAACCTTATACAAGACTGTCTGTTTAAACCGAGTTGACCTTATACAGTAATGACTTTGATTTTGATAAGGTCGGCTCTTTTTAAATCGAGACAACCTTGCACAGTAATGATCTTGGTTTTGACGTCATGTACGGATTTCCACGCGTGACGTCATCAACCTAGGTGTGTAAGTAAAAAACAAAAATTAACATTTCTTATGATATAAACTTTTTGTCTCGTATAATAGAAGTCAAAAGTGATGTCATATTATGAATTGGCTGCCATTTTATTAGAAATAAAAAAAATGGGCAATGTTTTGGCTAAAAGTTAATAATTCAAAGGTGTAAAATTGATAATATAAAGTTAAAACTTGATATCGGTCAAATGACCATTTCCTGAGTTGATGTTGATTGTGCTCGTTTTACAGCGTTATGAATTGTTGTTCGTAAAACATCAGGCTCCAAATTGGCAATTTCTTCTTCAATGTTGGCTTTCAAGACTTGCAAGGTTTGTGGTTTGTTGTGGTAAATGCGAAATTTTAAAAAGACCCACAGGGAGTGGAAACGCTCGTTCGAAACTTCAAATTGAATACTCTGATAAGAACATTAAATGGCTAAAAATGTTTTTAATGATAATAATGTAGTTTTCAAAATTATGTTTGAAGTAAAACTGACATGGTAGCCACAATCTGAAATGTTACATTTTTCCGACATTTCCCTGATTCCAGATTTTTTTCTCTGACCTTTTAATATAACTTTCTTCTGTGGGAAACCTCTATTTTGTTAAATTGTTTTCATTGTTTTTGTCAATATTTAAGTTAATATTATAAATTTTTGCATGTTTTGTTATTTGCCTGCTGATTTTGACAACTTTAATAATGTCATATGGCTTTTTTGTTAGTGTTTTGGTCAATTTGATTATAATTTCATGACTTTTCTCTGACTTTCCCGGTTTCAACGATATTCAGTGAATTTTTTATCTACGTAATTTTCAGGCATTCGTAGATTTTATAATAGAGTTCAATTTGAAGCTTTAAACGAGTGTTTTCCACTCCCAGACTAAGCATGAAGTATAATTTCGAGTTTAGAAAAGCCCCGTGAAAATTTGTCGAGGGTCGCGCAGCGACCCGAGACAAATTTTCGGGCTTTTCTAAACTCGAAATTTTACTTCATGCGCCACGAGTACAAAACACTGATTTGAAGTGAAGTTCAGAAACACACAAATACATTTTTAATGAAAGTAACAGGGAATCAGATGTTTAGTCTGTTATCAACGATGTTCAGTGTTGATAATAAATAATTAGGTTTTAAATATTTTTGTTAAAACATCTGGTAATGATATTTTTATATAATGGTTGAAAAGAAATTATAAAATCAAATTTATTGTTGAAGGACTTGTATTCGTGATTCGAATATTTGATTTGAATCATATTTACCTCTTACGAGTCCTTTATTCGAGTATTCGTGATTCGAATCATATTAGGTGATTCGGATTCGTGATTCGATTCCTTTCTACGAGGATTCGTCCCAGCTCTGATACGTAGTAAGAATTTTGTCCGACAAAAATGGCATCGCTAAGACCGTTTTTCTTGATTTTTTTTCTTTTATGACCTATTTAAAATTTTGCATAGTTAAAAACAGATTAAAAATCTCTACTGAAATCAAAACCGATAAACCGCTATACTCCTTTTAGATTTTTCCTCTGCCATACATACACCGAATTTATGCGCTACTTAATTTAAACACTGTATAAGTAAGCAAAAGGTATTAGAAATCGTAAAAGCATCTTGATAAGATAAAAGCAACAAATGGAGTTAGCCGCTGACATTTAAATTTATTTTTTTATTTCTTTATATAGTCAACGGAGTCCATTTAAACATTTTATATGAAAATTGACTACATTGTATCCAATGTCCAACATTGTATAGACACGTTTGTTACCACAGTAGCCGGTAATTAAGAAACTACTCTGGTCTAATTGGCCGTTAACGTATAATAACTTCTATAATCGTTTTAGGGGTGCTATTACATGATTTTTATAGGTCGTTTTGATTTCCCGTGTTGATAAAGCATCTTTCTAACAAGTCTTTCACGTTTTATTTTACGTTGGGTAAGACAAGATAATTTTATGAGCTTAAAATAATGCGAAGTACTCATTATCCAGATTTCTTTTCTGGATAATCTTATTAGTTTCAGGGAACAAATTTGATCTGCAGACAAAAAAAGCTTGCATTCTTTTTTAACATCTTTGCTAATTAAATAAAGAGAAAACAAATCTTTCATTTATTTTCTCTGAAAAAGTCTTTAATACTCTTAATACTCTTTAACACCTTTAACGGTTTTTATTAAAATGTCTATTTTAAATTTGAAATCAGCACCGAATAAATGCGAAGATAGCGCTACTAGTTAGGCCTAAGTTTTGAACTATAATAATTGAAGACATCTACCTTTACATTATATCTACGATCATATCACTAGCGAAATAAGTATTTTAATCAACACATCACTCATTGTATTGTTTTTATTTTTCCTAACAATCAATTATTTGTAAATTTACTTGTCCTTTTTTATATTTGCAAACTTCTCAATCTCTGCATTTAAAATATTTATTGTTCAAAACCACACTGTTTTGAACAATAAATACTTTGAATGCAGAGATTCAGAAGTTTGTAAATATAAAAATGGACAAGTAAATTTACAAATAATTGATTGTTAGGAGAATTAAAAACAATACAATGAGTGATGTGTTGATTATAATACTTACTTCGCTAGTGATATGATCGTAGATGAAATGTAAAGGTAGATGTCTTCAATTGTTATAGCTCAAAACTTAAGTCTAACTAGTAGCGCTATCTTCGCTTTTATTCGATGTTAATTTCAAATTTAAAACAGAGATTTTAATAAAAACCGTTAAAATGGCTAAGACGCGCAGGGATATTTTTGATAATAGTCATGAAAAATTAAAGATATAATTGCTTTGTTGATATTTGTTTACTACAGTGTGATCAACAATGATTGTAGACAGGTTACATTTTCCGCCAAAAAATGTTGGTACAACTGATTATATGAAAAGAAAATCCCCTAGATTGCTTTTCCATTGGCGCAGCAAACATTTTTTTCCCAAAATAAATTAAATATTTGAACATAACTATATATAAAATTTTTACAATTTTAATTAAATATACAAAGTAAATTGAAGTAAGTTAAGGTTTTGTGTATTTTTAATAAACGTAGAGTTAGCATCCCTAATTTTATAATAAATGTTGAAAATGTTGGCCTTCATTTTCTAGGCAAATGTTAACTCTACGTTTGTTATTTTGAAATACTCGTTGAAGCTCCTCCGGATTTATGTTCCTTATCTCTTCTTCAATTGCTGCTTTAAGCTCGTTTAGGGTATGCATTCGATTTTTAAAAACCTTATTTTTTAAATGCCCGAATAAATAAAAATCGCACGGAGTGAGGTCTGGCGAACGTGGTGGCCATAATCCGTCGCTTACCAAGCGATCATCGTAAAATTCCCGCAAGTAATTTAATGTCGCCAACGCAGTATGAGGAGTGGCTCCATCTTGCTGAAAATAACCCATTATCTGTTCGTCATCATGCAATTGATTCAAAAATTCATCTAGAATGAGTGTTCGGTAGCGCTCCGCATTGATTATTTCGTTGAAAAATATTAGGCCAATTATCCGACGTCTCGAAATTTCTACCCAAACACCAATTTTTTGTGGATGTAAATCCGTTTCAATAAAAGTATGAAGATTTTCTGTAGCCCACGTACGATAGTTTTGGCTGTTCACATATCCTGACAAGTGAAACCACGACTCGTCGGTAAAAAAGGTCTTGTCCAACATACCATTATCATTTAAATTCTGATTAAACCAATTGCAATAATCAATTCTTTTTTGGAAATCAAGTGGCTGAAGTTGTTGAACTACCGGTACCTTATACGGGTGCAAATGCAGATTTTTTTTGCGGCTTTTATGCAACTCCCATACGATACTCCTGTAAAAGGATTAAACATTAAAATTTGTGCGCACCTTAAAATTAAGAACATACCCGTTTGAGCTGAAAGTTTTCTTAAAGATTTTGTTGGGCTTTGTTCAAGTCGTTGTTGAATGTCGCCAACAACCTCTTCTGTTAAGATAGGCAGTCTTCCAGCTGACTTGCCCTTACAGATACAATTCTTTCCCTCAAAACGGTTAACAATGTTTTGTAAGGAATGTGGACATCAGGGAAGGCTTGAATAAATTGATTCAGACACGCTTATAATGAGCCATCTTCATTCATAGTTCCACTTCGATAATGAGCCTTCAGGATGAAAGCATCATGCTGTGGTGCAAACATCACGGTAAACACAAGCGAATTCTCTTAAAATTTATAAATTTAGGATTAAACTTAAATTTTCTAATTTTCTAACCTTAAAAACAGCAAATCACTTACCACAAAACAAAGACTTATACAAAGTAGTCTTGATAAGAACTGATGTCTATGAAACAGAATGAAAAATAACTTAATTCGAAGAATGAATTAACACAATGGCAAAATACGACCCACGACGCTGCTAATGTCAAATCGAGTAACTGTTTATTAATTTTTCTTTGTCATAAACTTGGAGCGATCAAATTTCCCAGATTTTTCGGCGGGAAATTTAACTTGTCTACAATCATTGTTGATCATTAAACAAATTTCAACAAAGAAACGATTGAAATTTATAAAAAAAAGTGTTAATAAATTGACACAACAATTGATAAAAGTCATAAAAAATTAAAGACGTAATTTCCTTATTGATATTTGTTTACTTTATTAAACAAATATCAAGAAAAGAATAATTGAAATTTATTAAAAAAATATAATTAAATTGACACAAAAATTAATAAAAGTCTTAAAAAATTTAAGACGTCACTTCTTTCTTGGTATTTGTTTACTTTATAAATAAATGTCTACAAAGAAACTATTGAAGTTTATACAAAAAATATAATTAAATTGACACAAAAATTGATTTCATGAAAAATTAAAGACGTAATTTCTTTGTTGATATTTATTTACTTTATTAAAGGGTTTTATTAAAGGCATACACGCAACATTATTATTTTTTTGTTAATTAAATTATTAAATAAGTTAATTTGATATGTTATATTATTTGACCTGACTTGAAAATGTATCAAGAAATAGGTAAATATTTTGTTATTTAAATATTTCGCCTATGACTAATTAAAAAAAATGTCAGTGTATTTCTAACTTCACAATATTTCAGTATTTTATACGCGTGGCGCATGAAGTAAAATTTCGAGTTTAGAAAAGCCCCGTGAAAATTTGTCTCGGGTCGCTGCGCGACCCTCGACAAATTTTCTACGCGGGGCTTTTCTAAACTCGAAATTTTACTTCATGCTTAGTCTGGGATTGGAAACAATCGTCCTAAAGTTCATATTGCACGTTTTTATATAAAACTGATGAATGCTTGAAAGTTTACAGCGGATTATGTATATTTAAAAGAAAAAATCACAGTATTTAATACAATAAGTCAAAACCTAAACTCAACTTTTAAATCACTCTAAATCACTCTATCACTGCTCGGCCGTTAATGTGTTAAACAAATATCAACAACGAAACGATTAAAATTTATATAAAAAAGTGAAGATCGGAAAAATCGTCAAAATTTAAAGAAAAAGAAAATTTGTCGATTTTTATAAATCGACAAAACTCGTAGAATTAATAAACAAACGATGGAATTTAATAAAAATAGTGATAAGTAATTAAATTAAATTATATTATATTTTCTAAGAATTGCCAAATAAACATAAATATTAAATCAAATCGTCAAAAGCAACAAACATAATAAATTACCAAGCAATAACATTCGTAAATTTTGAAGATGTGTTAGGCTGTAATTTTCGTACAATTTAATTAAATTAAATTTATTTATTTATTTTCAAGCGCCATTTACAATATAAAATACTACAATTTTATTGAAAATAGGTACAACAACTAAAAAAATACGTAAAAATATATCAATTAAAATAGTATAGAAATATTAAAATCAATAAAATGAAAAGATAAATACAGCGAATTTTTCTTTTAGGTATACATACCACGATTTTTTTATGTACATTTTTAGACATTCGTAGTATTATTACAAATTTTCAATTTGTAGCCTCTAACGAGTGTTTGCAATCCCAGATTAAACATGAAGTAAAATTTCGAGTTTAGAAAAACCAGCAAATTTAGTTTGGTCGTTCCGCGAAGCGGAGCGACTAAACCAAATTTTCAAGCTGTTCTAAACTCGAAATAGAATTTAATGCGTGGCACGTATAAAGCACTGATTTTAGGTAAAGTTCAAAATATACTGCTTAGATTTGATCCAATGTTTATTAATTTTACAAAATTATCTAACAAAAAACTAAATAATTAAAAAGAACTGAACATCTTTTTCCAAAACGCGGGCGGTTTACGAACCAAACTTGAATTTCTAATGCAGAATGTTAACTGTTGCGTGTACGATGTAATAATAATTATAGAAACTTGGTTGGATGATCATATTCTTAACTCGGAATTAAAATTTCATTATTATAACATTTTTAGGACTGATCGTGATAATATTAATAGTAGCAAATCTCGCGGTGGGGGTGTTCTCATCGCTATTAAGAAAAATTTAAATTGTCAAAATATAACTATTGATAATAATACAGTCGAACAATTATTTGTACATATTTTATTTAACTCTATAAAATTAGTCATAGGAGCAGTATATTTCCCACCAAATTCATCTTTAGAAAAATATACATTTTATTGTGATACTATTGATAGCATCTCTTTCAATCATTGGGATAGCAAATTTATTCTTTGCGGTGATTATAACTTACCCAAGGTTAAATGGTGTGATGATAATATAGATAATTCTCCCGATACTAGCTCATCACCTGAAGCGAAACTTGTAGTTAATAGACTTAGTTACCATAATTTGTCCTAAATGTGTAATATTTCAAATGAAAATGATGTATTCCTAGATTTAGTTTTTGCGGAGGAAAGTCTGCTAGTAGAACAAGCCACCGAATTATTACTGGAAATAAAACACCATCATATTCCTTATCATTTAACATTTTACTACCAAGATGCTTCTAATCAATTTAAATATGATGAATTTGTTTATGATTTTAGTCGTACTATATATGACGCGGTAAATTATCACTTAGCCTCTATTAATTGGACGTCAGTTTTAGATACGAATATTAAAAATATTGATTTAATTGTTGATTCTTTCTATGACATTTTACACGAAGCTGTAGATTTGTACACTCCAGTTAAACGTATCAAGTGCTCAAGGTAACCTAGATGGTTTTCCAGGGAACTAATTCAATTTATTAATAAAAAAAAGTAGCGCATAGAAATTATAAACAATGCAGAACTTCTATTAATTATCAAACCTTTCAAATATTACGAAGGAATTGTAATAAAATGAGAAATTACCTGTACAGTAAATATATTGACTCAGTGAACAACGGTATTGCACTAAATCCGAAGCTCTTTTGGAATTTTGTCAAATGCAATAATCGGACATCGGAATACCTTGAAGTAATGCACTTTCATAATAATATTAGTGAAAATGGTAGTGAATGTGTAAATTTGTTTGCAAGGTTCTTTTCTACGGTATATAATTACAGTCCAACTCAAGAAAAATATTTCGTATCCGAAAAAGAGGTATTGCACATGCTTTTCAAATGATCGGTTTCAGATATTTTTGATGCAATTACAAACTTACTGGCTTCTAGTAAGAGTGCTGGTCCAGACGGTATACCTAATAACTTTTTAAAAAACTGCATTTGCTCTATTGTGTTGCCCTTGCATATAATATTTAGTCACTCTTTAAATTTGTGTTCGTTTCCAACATTATGGAAACGATTGGCGTAATATCCAATCTTTAAATCTGGCAAGAAAGACGACATTACAAATTATCGCAGTGTCTCGATTCAGTCAGCAATACCTAAGTTATTTGATAAATTATTAACTGAACAACTGTATTGGATGAGTAAAAACGTTTTAATAAATGAACAGCATGGTTTCAGAAATGGTAGGTCAACATCAACACATTTATTAATTTATGAATCATTCATACGCAATGCCTTAGATAATAAAAATGTAGTGGATGCTATTTATACAGATTTTTCGAAGGCATTCGATAAAGTTCATCATGTAATTTTAGTATCAAAATTAAAATCTTTAGGATTCCATGAATCTGTTTGTAAATGGATTAAACATTTTTTAGTTGATCGGACTCAGTGTGTAAAAATAAAAAACCACCTTTCTGAAATCGTGCATGTTCCGTCAGGGGTACCTCAAGGGTCGCATTGCGGACCTTTGTTGTTTCTTTTATTTATTAATGACATTTCAGCAGTAATCAAACACTCACACTTTCTACTTTTTGCTGATGACCTGAAGCTGTTCAAAGAAATTAAATCATCTAATGATTGTGCATTGCTTCAGGAGGATCTGTCATCTGTTCGCGGTTGGTGTTGCCGTAATCAGTTATTTTTTAACGCAGATAAATGCAATTCAATTACTTTCACACGAAAACGATCGAACCATGATTTCATTTATAAAATCGAGGAAATTGCATTATCTAAAATTACAAAGATTAAAGATCTTGGCATCCTCTTTGACGCGAAGCTAACATTTTCTAGTCACATCAGTAATATATGCAATTCGGCAGCTAGAAATGTTAGGTTATATTAGAAGAATTTCCCGTTAAATCCCACATCTTATAAAACCATTTATGTTGCTTTTGTGTGCTCTCAGCTGGAGTATGCTTCATGTGTCTGGTCACCTAGTCAGAAGTGTTATCAAGATGCAATTGAAAATGTTCAAAACAAATTTTTAAAATCTCTTTCCTATAAGATCGGTATTGGGAATACCAGAAATCTTGAAACTGTAATGACTAGTTTTGGTCTAGACACTTTAAGCAGCAGAAGAGTTTCTGCGATTATGATGCTGTTTCATAAAATTATTAATGGGGATGTTGAGTGCCTTGATATTTTGTTTCAAATTGACTTCCATATTAGCGCTGATAACAAATTAACACGCTACAGACCGTTATTCCGAATACCGTTCCACAGGACTAATTATGGTATCAACAATTGTTTCAATCAATTTATACGCTATGCTAATAATTTTTCACGCAATTCTAACTTTGATTTATTTTCTGTCTCAGCAGGAATTGATGCGTTATTTAAAAGTTGTTGACATGAATGCAGTGACAAATATGTAATAATTGACTTATTTATCCGTAGTTTATTTAATTTAATTTAAGTTTTATTGTATTTTATTTATTCTTATATAAATTTTAAATTGCAGTATTTTGTAATAATGGAGTTTCCGTAAATAAAGATATTATTTGTAAAACTTTATATTGAATATGTAAATGTATACTTGAAAGAAAAAATCGCTGTATGTCAATACTTAACAAAAATCACAAATTTGAAATAATTATTACTAATTTAAATAAAATCGTCAAAACCAACACATACAATTTTACAAAAACTCCAGAACTTTGAAAATTATGACAGATGAACAATTATGTAATAATTTACCAAATCATCAGAAATACACAAAACAGGGGATTAATGATAAATATTATAAGTTTATCCAAAACTTAAATTTGAAAGATTATTCATAATTTTCATTGATTACTTTGATAATACCGACTACAATTAATTCAATAAACCGCAATTTATCAAATTTGCACGAAAACGAAGAGGGCTACTTGAACAGTATAATTATGAAAAAGGTCCATTTTTTCAATCTCTACTATGCAGTAAAGATTAAAAAAATTGACATTTTTCGTTTTGATTTGAAAGTTATGTAAAAATGATCAATGATCAATCTGCGCCCAACGTATTTAGGTTCCACTTTCTCATTTTTTTGAGCAGCGAAAATACACGAACGTCGCTCGTTCTGCGCATAAGAGTGCCTAATTTTAAAAATTCTACTATACCTGCTTTTTTGGGTTAAGATAGATGCCAGTGACACAGAATTGATTAGACTTAACCATCTAACCTAGGTTAAGTCTAATCAATTCTGTGTCACTGGCATCTATCTTAACCCAAAAAAGCAGGTATAGTAGAATTTTTATAATTAGGCACTCTTATGCGCAGAACGAGCGACGTTCGTGTATTTCCGCTGCTCAAAAAAATGAGAACGTGGAACCTAAATACGTTGGGCGCAGATTTATTTGAAAGAAAGGAACTCGCGTGCACATGGCAGGCAGGTGGTGCATCGAACGAGGAACCTTCTGGGTTTCAATGGTGTTATCTCTGCGAGAGCCAGCGCCGAATGGTGCATTTACGGCCCAACGATTTTAGGACTGTCTTGCCTACGTTCGGGTAATGCTGTTCTACCGCGCAAGTGCCTAGTTATGATAATACATCTATATCAAGTTTTTTGTGTTAAGATAGATATCAGTGATAGAGAATAGATTGGATTCTGGTTACAGAAGTGAAGTGATATAGATTTTATTATTAGATGTTAGTAAAAGAAGTTAGGTTCTAGCATCTAACTTAACTTCTCTACCATCTAACAATGATATCTATTTCACTTAACTGTTATAAATTATAGCTAAGATAATTACAAGACATTTATATTTATTATCTAATTAACGGATAATTACGTTAGGTTAAATCATAATGATTAAGGCTAGGATAAAGAAAGAAAATATGGTAGATCTAGATCAAGCTATGGTTAAGTTACATAACATAATCTAACTTAAATATAAGTTAATCTTAATCACTCTCTGTCAGTAATGTAATTGAACTACGTAGTTAGTAATGTAAAATAAGATAAGGTTTTAGTTAGGTTAGGCACCAAACACATAAACTAGGTCAGATGCGAGTAAATTAGGTTATGATAAGGTTCGATAGATTACTTAAGAAATGCTGATTGAGGAGATTAGGTTAGATAACAAATATAAAAGCTAGGTTATAAAACATTGAGTAATGTAATGTATGGATTATGATGAATTAATTTCTCACTTAGAAATGTATAAATTATGATATAGTTAGGTTAGATGCAACTGAATGATAGGTTACGTTAGATACCAACCTATCATTCAGTTGCATCTAATTTAACTATACCATAATCCATATATTTTTAAGTGATAAATTACTTTATCATAATCCATACACTTTAAATTAAGGTAATATATGTCAGATGGTTAGATATTAACTGCATACCTTAATTAGGTTGTATAATTATAATTGGGATTAGATTAAGTGAAAGTCAGTAGCGTAGCGTGGGTTGGCACTTATTTTATATTTAAAAGTGAATATGCTCATGACAGTTGACAATTAGTCTGTAATGTCACATTTAATTTATACGTCTAATGTTTATTTAAGAAAATTCTATTTAAAGTACATAATGCATAATTAATACTAACAATAGATTAGAAGTAATAAATAAATTGAAATATAAAATCACAAACAATATACAAATAGAACAAACAAATGTAATTTATAATGTCAGGTTTATTTTCTAATGTCACATGGCATTTAGATTATAATGACAGTTGGCATTCGTAATATTTCTCAGTTTGAAATGCCAATATCTTCACTTTAAATCTGTGTTTCGTACGCGTGGCGCATGAAGTAAAATTTCGAGTTGAGAAAAACCCGAGTTTGGGTTTGGACGCTGCGCGTCCAAATCCAAACTCTCAGGGCTTTTCTCAACTCGAAATTTTAGTTCATGCTTAGTCTGGGAGTGGAAGGCACTCGTTTAGTTTTTTAAAAATGTTGATGAGTTTTTAAGATTTTAGAATTTTCAAAGTTTTAGTTAATTAAGATTTTCTTTAATTTTCAAAATTCTGACGGTTTTCTTGAATGTTCGTTAATTTGACAAATTTCGATACTTTTTATAACTTTTTAATTTCCAAATTCTTGGCAATTTTCATGAATTTACTAAATGCTTTTTAACTTAGAAAATGTTGAAGTCTTTCATGAAATTCCAAGATTTCCGTTGATTTACAAAAATCTAACGGTTTTCCTGAATTCCTTAAATTTTTCGAAATTTTGAAATATTTGACAATTAATTAATTTTCGGTGATTTTTTAAATGTTGGCAGTTTTCGTAAATTCCCTTAATTTTCGTTAAATTTAAACATTTTGAAACTTGTCATGAATTTTCAATATTTATTTTTTCATGATTATTCGTCATCTTTTTATTTATATCTTAATGGTTTTCGTAAACCTTCTAAATTTTCGTTACATTAAAAAATTTCGATGGTTTTTATGAATTTTCTACAAATTAAGTCAATTTTAACAACCTCGATAATATTTCGTAAATTTACGATTTTTTTTATTAATTTTCAAACATTTTTCGGAACTTCCTTGAATAACCTTTATTATATAAACTTTGACAGTTTTCTTTAAATTGAATTTTCAAAAATTAGACGCCCATCGCAATTTTTTTCCAGATTGACATTAATTTTAAAAATATTGACGCTAATTTTCAATATTTTGCCGCTTTTTATGATTTTTTTTAGGATTTTCGCAAATTTTAAAAATGATGACGTTTATACGCGAATTTCCCAAACATCTGTTAACTACGATAATATTGATATTTTTCGTAAATGTAATTATTTTCCTAATTCTTGATGATTTTTGCGTTTGTTATTATATATATATATTTTTTTTTTCGTGAAAATCTAAGATTTCCGTTGATTTTATAAATCTTGATGTTGACACAGCATCAAAAATATTTTGAATATTTTGTCGATTTTTAAAATATTGATGAATAGAATACAAGTCACACCTATAATACTATTACCATATAAACTTTTATTAAAAAATTAATAGAATTACAAATAAAACTTCTATCCGTAACTAAAACTTTATTTGTCTACTTTTTCTAAGAGCAAAATCTTTTATTGCAATATCAATATCTATCGCATTACACACTATACATAAAATGGTCATTGGTTAGCCTCAAAGTACTTACTGTTGATCTTAAATAATGTTTTTATCAACTTTAATTTTGAATAACTTCTCACACAACTGGCATTGTTTATAGCAGTTGTGAGGAATATTCGGAGCATTGATATGTAAAAGCATTATTACGAGGGGTGATCAAAAAGTAAGGTTCCAAAGTATACACGTTTTATTGCGGGCTTTGTAACCTTACTTTTTCATCACCCCTCGTATAAAAAGATATGAAATGAAATGGTTAACATTTTCAGTTCAGCTTTCTGAAATTTTGCTGCCTCCAAAAAGTGCCGCCCCAACTACGCTACGCCTCTGGTGAAAGTACTTTACAGTTATTAAGATTGTTTAACCTAACCTAACTATAACAAGTTAGAAATCACACTCATTTATAGGTTAGATAAGATACTAATCAGTGAGGTCATGCTAAGCTTGGATTTGTTTATACATATCCCGATGTATACGATGCACTATTTTGAGGCGTAGTTGCTTTTTTAATAAAGTATTCAATCCAAAGCTCCTAACGAGTGTTTGCACTCCTTAAGTAAGCATATTCGAGTTTAGAAAAGCCTGCAAAATTGGTTTGGTCGCGTAGCGAAGCGGAGCGACCAAACCAAATTTTCAGGCTGTTTTAAACTCGAAATTTGACTTCATGCGCCAGGCGTATACAAAACTGAAATGTTGTTAAATGTTGTTAAATAAAAATATACTGGTAAATCAGTATTAAAAATATACTACTAAACAAGAATATTTAAAATTTCACAATATTTCAATGTTTTGTACGCGTGGCGCATGATGTGAAATTTCGAGTTTAAAAAAGCCTAAAAATTTGGTTCGGTCGCTCCACTTCGCTACGAAATGGATTTCAACTATAATGTTAGATTTGAAAATATTCACAAAAACAATACTTTCTCTTTGTATTACCTACCCTTCTAAGCATAAAGAGTTCTTGTGCTTATATGAAGATGCACAAATCACCCAAGACGTACAAAATTGGTTATACTGTAATCAAAGGTAAACATGCTAGCCACATAAACTTAATTCATATGGTTTTTGTGTTTATCTATTTCAATTTATGTAAAAATATATAGTTGTCTCAGTTGTATATAACAAAGTAAGTACTTGCAAGAAACAAAATCACTGCGCTGATGAGTAATTTGCTGGAGCCGTGCCGGCCTTGCGGAGAGCGATCTTTCAAGTTCAAGTGCGGAATCCTCTTCTTCATCTCGAATCTCAATCTCAATCTGGATCTCTATCATTCCCATCAGCATCTCAATCCTCAATCTTCATCAGAGGCGAGTTGCACGGCATTGCCAAGGACGAAGTAAACGAACCCAGGTCCTCCATGTCTCTTATGTCTCATGTACACTTGTGGTTATTTTGAGAGAGAACAGGTTTATATGGATTTATAACATGTCGGGCCGTACGTGGCGAATGCGCGAGATGCGCTTAAAAAGCCGTCTATATTTATCCCATTATTGCACACCATAATCATTAGCATATCATTAGCACCGGGATAAGCAATTACTGCCCTAATAGAATACACACTAAACTCCCCATGCTGTATAGACTTAGTCAATTGCTCAGGACGCGACCAACTCCGCGATTCATTATGAAAATCAATCATTATGCACATATTTTATCATTTCCATTATCTAAAATTACTGACTAAGTGGTTACCACCTTGATCTGGTGATAAAATCGACTTTTATTTATCACCTCAACTTGTCATCGCAACTCCTAAGTAATTACATGAATATTTCAAATGCAAAACTAACTTTTGATTAAATTTTAGAGAATAAGTTTCCTTTTACAAAAATTATCGTAATTTTATATATTATCTCCTAAGTAATGGATTTTATTTATTTGTTTGGATATATTATTTGTATAGATCCGGAGTGTACAAACTTTTTTTCGCAGGCCACATACAGAGAGTTTTATGTAACACCGAACATTTTCATAACGAGAATTTTTCTTTGAAGTATCCATATGCATACGTTGCAAATTTTCCGATGCTCAGTTTATTAAAAGAATTGAATTTGAAGCGTTAAGCGAGTGTTTTCCACTCCCAGGCTAAGCATGAAGTAAAATTTCGAGTTTAGAAAAGCCTGAAAATTTGGTTTAGTCGCGTAGCGCGAAGCGCGGAGCGGCTAAACCAAATTTTCAGGCTTTTCTAAACTCGAAATTTTACTTCATGCGCCACCGGTCCAAACCATTGACATATTACGAAGCTTAAAACACACCGCTAAACTTTACATTGAATCAGTGTTTTGTACCGGTGGCGCATTAAGTAAAATTTCGAGTTTAGAAAAGCCTGAAAATTTGGTTTGGCCGCTCTGCGCTTCGCGCTACGCGTCCAAACCAAATTTTCAGGCTTTTCTAAACTCGAAATTTTACTTCATGCTTAGCCTGGGAGTGGAAAACACTCGCTTAAAGCTTTAAATTAAATTCCTTTAATAAACCGAGCATCTAAAAATGTGCAACAAATGCATATGAATACTTAAAAGAAAAATTCTCCTTATGAAAATGTTCGGTGTTCCATAAAACTCTCTGTATGCTATTCTACATAAGCAAGTGGGCTAAGATCCAAATAATTGTATAAGCATTTTTTAAAACTTAAATAGAAAATTGCTAAATTTAACTGTTTGGCGAGAGTTAGATTCCCGGAAATCGCGGACCATAGTTTAAAGATCCCTAGTGTAGACCATTTTGAAACGTTTGGAAATAGTCTAATTCTTGACTATACTTTTGCTCTTTTTAAGCACTAATAGTCTGTATCTGGACTATTACCAACTGTAGAGTATTTCAGACCAGACTATTTAAAAGCTTCAGTATTTAGTCTATGAATGAGACCATTTTAAAGAATGGATAATCTAAATCTATGAAGATTATACAGGGTCTCACTGAAGCGTCAAAGTAACTTTTTGGTCCTAAATATTTAAGATACAAAAATATGACTTATATAAAAGTTGTAGATAATTATCGACTCTATAATCGGAAAATATGTTTATGTATACAGGGTGCCCCGAAACGGAGAACCATCAGAAACTTGTGTGTTTTTTTTTTAATCTAACACTAGGTATATTGTTGAATTTTTATGCGTAGTTTTTAATACTAATTAAACTGACATTAACTTTAATTAGGCTAAATTTAACTGTTTCTGAGCTTCTGATATTTAGGAACAAAAAAACAAACAATATTTGAACAGTCACAGAAAAATAATAAGTTGATATTTTAAAATTATCAAAGCGCTTTTTAACAATAGAGAGGTTAGATTCAGGTTTTTTTTCAGGTTTTTCTAAACTCGAAATTTACCTGCATGCTCAACCCATTAACGACCAAGCAATTAAAGAGTTTAATCTAAACGTTGATTTTAGGTAAAATTCTGTACTTCTGTTTATGAAGTTTATGAATGACCTATTATATTACATGCTGAGATATTTTTTTTAATATACATAATGTATACGCTGTAAGTATTCGGGATTCGTCGATTTTATTAAAGGGTTTATTTGAAGTTTCGAACGAGTGTTTCCACTCCCTGACTAAGCATGAAGTGCAAATACTTTATTAAAACGAGTAATAATAAAAATATTTAAATAACAATTATTTCCATTTTTCTTCACACATTCGAATGTCATGTCAAATAATACAATGTATCAAATTAAGTTATTTAGAAATGTAAGTAACAAAAAATTAACAATGTTGCGTTAGTGCATCTATGGCGCTTAACGGGTTAATCAACGAGTGGATAAGTCATCAAGTTAAATTCCATGAATTTTCTATGTAGTGTTAAATTATAAAGATTTTTACTTTCCCCCGTATGTAATACAAAGGGAAAGTATTGTTTTCGTGAAAATTTTCGAATCAAAAATTTTTGCGGAAATATCCGTTTTGAGGTCCCCTGAGTCGAATATGACCATTTTTGAAAAATGTCTGTCTGTCTGTCTGTCTGTCTGTCTGTCTGTGTGTCTGTGTGTGTCTGTGTGCGCTGTACCGCAAAAACCGCTAAAGATATCGAGATGAAACTTGAAACTTAAGCTTTTTGTTACAATCGAAAGAACTGAGAAGCTTTGGGTGAAAATCGGAAAACCGGAAGTGGTACTTAACTCTTAGCGTTTTTCAGTTTTTTCAGATTTTTTCAATAAATGTTCATCAAACAAAAAATTCTTTCAAATAAAAGTTGTAGATAATAACAAAATGAAGATGTATTGTTCACTTACTTTTTGTCATAGCACTCTTAGTTTTTGAGTTATTTCAAAAGTTGTGTATTTTATCTAGTTATTGGTGTGTGACAGTGTATGTGTCGATACAATTGAAAAATGTTTCAAATAAAAGTTGTAGGAAATGAAAAACTAAAAATTTTTTGTAGACTCACTTTTTGTCATAGCACTCTTAGTTTTTGAGATATTCAATAAATAGTGTTTTTTATCTATTCATTGGTTTGTGTCAGTATGTGTTGATCCAATTGAAAAATGTTTCAAATAAAAGTTGTAGTTATCAAAAAGTTGAAGACATTTTGAAATATTGCTACAAATATTTTAAAAGTGATTTAATACGCAATTTACCAGGGAAAGTACTATGATGGACACATCACCATTTTTTATTTTATATTGAGTTTATTAATTTCGACAAATTTTGTTTGGATCAATTTTTTTTACGATTTTAGTTGGTAAACTTTTTTTATATCAATATTGACGATTTTTGTGGGTATATTTTACGTATACATACATAGACGTATAATATACCCACACAAATCGTCAGTATTGATATAAAAAAATGGAAATTCGTAAGTTTACTAACAAAAATCGTAAAAATAATTGATTAAAACAAAATTTGTCGATATTATTAACCTCAATATAAAATGAAAAATCTTTATATTTTAACACTACATAGAAAATTAATGGAATTTAATTTTATGACTTGTCCGACTCTCTATCTCTTCAAATAACTGAGATCCTTATACATTCCATGTTAGATTGGATACAGTCTTACTTATCCCGAAGGTCACAGGCCGTGCGGATTGGTAGTGTTATATCGTCTGAGATACTTGTAACCTCAGGGGTTCTCCAGGGATCACACCTTGGACCTCTTTTATTTAATATCTTTATAAATGATGTGGTTGATTGTTTCCATAATTCCCAGTGCTTGCTATTTGCAGACGATATAAAATTATTTTTCGAATCGCTGATGATAGATCTTCTGTGTTGTTACAGGAAGACTTAAATAGATTTTCAGTTTAGTGTACTGACAACCGTATGAATCTCAACCTCAATAAATGTAATTGTATAACTTTTACTATAAAAAGGGCCTCGACAGTGAGAAATTACTATATCTCTAACGTCATTTTAATTCGCGTTTCAGTCATTAAAGACTTGGGTGTATTATTGTCTCACAACTGGAACTTTAACAACCATCTACGCAACATAACTGCTAAGGCATACCGTGTTCTGGGATTTTAAAACGTAACAGCAGAAATGTCTCAAACATTCATACCCTTTCGACCTTGTATGTATCCCTTGTCCGCACCCACCTTGAGTACTGTTGCACTATTTGGAATCCTCATTACAAAATTTATCTCTTACAAGTTCGGGATTGTCGGCTCCTACAATGACGTCCTACAATCTTTAAATATCCATTCGTTAGAGCAGAGAGGAAGGAATGCAGACGTAATGCTAGGATACAAATTAATAAATGGGGCGATTGATTGCCCCTATTTACTTGGCCAATTTAAAATTAATGTGCCAGCTAGAAGTTTGCGTTCCTTCGATCAGTTCCATATTCCATATTGTAGGACGGACTATGGTAAAAATTTTGGTATATCCAATATCGCCAATAATTGCACACTTTAAACATAATATATAAAATTACGAAAAAACTATTACCAAACCAAATTAAATAATATTTTATATATTTCATTGTATAATTCAATATCCGGAGGTGTATTTGCACCAATTTTTAGTTGTTTCAATGGATATTTATCGTCTTAAGTTGTCTTATTAATTAAGACATTGTTTGCATTTTCACGACTAGTTTTTTCGTAATTTTATATATTATGTAGAAACATTTGTTCTATAAAAAATAAAACTTTGTAATTTATAACATAAAGGATAATATCTGTGCTTTTTAAAGATTTAAAATTATAATAGTAATTCAAACAAACATGTTTTATTTTTTCAACATTTATAAATTCTCTCTTTTACTTTTATACATTTTAAAAAAAAACAATGACCTTACTATAAATTTTAATTCTTGATTTTCCATTTATTTTGAATTTTCACAATATTTGTGATTACTTGTTTTTTTTTGCTGTATATACAGTAAGTTTTATTTCTTGAATAACTTTCTCATTTATCACTTGGTGAAACATTTTAAAATAATATTAAAAGATAAATTAAAAACACTTGGTTTGTTTCACTATTGAAACAAACCAAGTGTTTTTAATTTATCCTTTAATAGTAAGTTTTATATCTAACTTTAAATTTCCAATTGTTACCATATATTCAGTAATATTACCCAATTTTAAATGACCCGCAACTGTACATAACTAATTGTATAATAATTTTAAAAAAAATATGGTGATGTGTCCCTCATAGCACTTTGCCGTTTAAGATATGACGCTTTAAATATCAACAATATGGAAAAGTTGTTGAAAGTAAATTTATTCTACTTTTATTATTTAAAAAAAAGTAATTCTTGCATTTTTTCGCTACATCTCGGTAAATATTGATCACCATTACTTCTGAGTGTTATATATTTTTAACGTTACTGTAAATCAGTGTTTTGTACGCGTGGCGCATGAAGTAAAATTTCGAGTTTAGAAAAGCCCCGAGAAAATTTGTCTCGGGTCGCTGCGCGACCCGAAACAAATTTTCTTCGCGGGGCTTTTCTAAACTCGAAATTTTACTTCATGCTTCGTCTGGGAGTGGAAGACACTCGTTACTATAAAATAAATGTTAAAACGTGTATCGTAACTATCACAAAGAAAAAAATAACATGGCGATATCATTATAGTTTATTGTAAACTCGTGTCACGATTGGTTAAATGTCAGCTTGCGCCGATTTATGTCAACAATTTGAAAATCGTCAGATATCTTGAAATTGTATGAAAAGCATCAAAAATGATTTTAAAATTAACGAAAATTCAGGTTATCCATGAAAACTGTAAAGATTACAAAAATTGATGAAAATTCATGAAAACTGTCAACATTTTAAAAATCAACCAAAATTTAACATAACCGTTAACATTTAAAAAATCAACGGAAATTTTATGAATACGAAATATCCAAAATAAATTAAAAATTAACTAAAATTTTGCATAATTCATGGAATTTGTCAACATTTTTTAAGTCAACTCTCGAAATAGAAGGAAAATCTTGGATATGTATGATGGAGTTTTTTTTTTAAATTAGTGATAATGATAGAAATTCACGCAAACAGCTAACATTTTATAAATTAAAGAAAATCTTGAAAACAATCGAGTCTTTATAAATCAACTAAAAATTAGAAAAAGTCATCGATTATTCTCTAACGAGTGTTTTCAAATCCCGAGTTAAGCATGAAGTACAGTTTCGAGTTGAGAGAAACCTAATACACTCTGGCTTTTTTTAACTCGAAATTTTACTTCATGCGCCACGCGTATAAAACATTGATTAAGCGTAAAGTTCAAAATATTCTGCTCATTTCATATACAAATTTTTAGTCGACTTTTAAAACCTTGGCAGTTTTTGTGAATTTATTAAATTTTGATGAAATTTTAATGAGATTTTTAATATTTCGAGATTTTTGTCATGAGATTTTATAATATTAATTCATTTATTTTCCAATAGGAAACATTTTTCAATTACAAGACAAAAATAAAACAAAAGCCTGTACAATATAAATTTTTAACGATTTATAACATTTTCGGATATACAGAGAGTTTTATGTAACACCGAACATTATCATAACGAGAATTTTTCTTTTAAGTAAACAGCATACGCTGTACATTTTCCGACGCTCGGTTTATTAAACGAATTCAATTTGAAGCTTTAAACGAATGTTTTCCACTCCTAGGCTAAGCATGAAGTAAAATTTCGAGTTTAGAAGAGCCTGAAAATTTGGTTTGGTCGCGTAGCGCGAAGCGCGGAGCGACCAAACCAAATTTTCAGGCTTTTCTAAACTCGATATTTTACTTCATGCGCTACCGGCACAAAACACTGATTCAATGTAAAGTTTAGTGATGTGTTTTAAACTTCGTAATAAGTCAGTGTTTTGTACCGGTGGCGCATGGAGTAAAATTTCGAGTTTAGATAAGCCTGAAAATTTGGTTTGGCCGCTCCGCGCTTCGCACTACGCGACCTAACCAAATTTTCAGGCTTTTCTAAACTCAAAATTGTACTCTATGCTTAGTTTGGGAGTGGAACACACTCATTTTAAGTTTCAAATTAAACTCTTTTAAAAAAACAACGATTATCTAAAGATGTACGGCATATACGCTGTAATTGAGACATGTATACTTGAAATAAAAACTCCCTGTATGTACAAGTTGAGGCATTAATTGCGATTGATTGGCTACAATTTTAAATGGTCATATAGGCAAATCAATTTACACCTAACTTAAAAATTAAAGGTGTCAAATTGTATTGAATGAAAATGAATGAAATAAAACACTTTAACTTTGTTTGTATAACACACTATTTTTATTTTCGTGACTGCAGTTTCGGCAATTCAACTTGCCATTATCAAACAGAGTAACTTAAATTACGGTATGGTACAGATACACAAAATGGTTATTTACAAAATAGCAAATAGCCGAAACTGCAGTCACGAAAATAAAAATAGTGTGTTATACAAACAAAGTTAAAGTGTTTTATTTCATTGAATTAACATGTATAACGAAGTAGAAGCCTCCACAGTTCATAATTGAATGAACATGTTCGGTGTTACATAAAACTCTCTGTATGTGAATAAACATTAAATGCAATTTTTTGATAATCTACAACTTTTCTTAACAAGATTTTTGTGTATGGTCAATATTAAAGAAGAAATCAAAAATATGCTAATAGTAAACTACCATTTCCGGTTTCCGCATATTCACCAAAAGTTGATCGGACATTACTATTGCTATAAAGAGCTTAAGTTTATAGTGTCATCTTAACAGCTCAATTAGTCTTTATTGTGACGTCAGAAGGACAAGATTACAGAAAAACAGACATTATTTAAAAATGGTCTTAATCATGTCACGGGTCAGAATCATGATGCCGTAGTTTGAAGACCCCTGGTATAGTGGTATAGATCAACATCATTCAAGATGTCCGCTTGCATTAATTGAGTGTAATTGTTTACGTATCTTAAGGTACGGGATATCCGGAGGATACGCGAGATTTTATGATATATTTCTTTATAATTACGATGACTAATTATTACCGCGATTGCGGATTTGCTGGAACATTTAATCTCGATTTTAATTGCATATACAAATCACCACCGTGTAAAAATAGTACAACTGATGATGACGACTTATTAATAAACCAATACAGGTACTTAATAACAATTTCTGAAAACTAAAAAAGGATGCACTTTAGCAATAGTAGGCTCAAATTGATTGTTGTGATTACTTAAATCAAATCACTATTTTAAAACTACAACCTAAAATAAACAAAACTAGAATTAATCAATAATATTGGGGCAGAAAGACCGCAAGTTGATAGCACAGACAGACGAACCTCTTATTTTTTAAAACTCGTCCATTCCATAAATAAGTGCACACTTTTAGGGGGTACATCAGGGATTTTAGCGAATTTAACATATATTATAAAGGCTATCAAGACATGGTTTTTGGTTGGTACTAGAGGTTAAACAAATGATTGTTTCAAAAATTATAACAATATAAACTTTTAGTACACTTTTATTTTGAACTCAAAATATCGTAAAGCGTTAATGATATAAAAAAAGTTATACCTGACTTTTTTATGCTTAAATGTTCAAAGTTTAAAATAATTTTTTTTTCTAAAACGAAAAAACTTTATTTAGATAGATTTCTTTTTAATAAATAAATCAAATCTCACAAAATAATCAAATACTCATGTTTTAATTTTATTGAAAAAAATATATATTATACCCCAATCCTTCCTAAGAATATTTCCGTTTTCAAAAAGATGAGCACTTTAAAACTTTTTGATGTATGATTTTTTACCGGAGCAAATCTCACAAAATAATCAAATACTCATGTTTAAATTTTCTTGAAAGAAATATATGTTATACCCCAATCCTTCCTAAGAATATTTCCGTTTTCAAAATGATGGGCACTTTAAAATTTTTTGAGATATGATTTTTTTACCCGAGCGCTGTATTGACGCCAGGCGCTCACCGCGATCCGGGCCATTACACATGCCAATGTAGCGCTCGGGTAAAAAAATCATATCTCAAAAAGTTTAAAAGTGCCCATACTTTTGAAAACGGAAAAATTCTTAGGAAGGATCAGAGTATAACATAATTTTTTTTAAGTAAATTAAAACATGAGTATTTGACTATTGTTTGAGATATGTTTTATTTATTAAAAAATATCTATATAAATAAAGTGTTTTCGTTTTGTAAAAAAATGTATTTTAAACTTTGAACATTTAAGCACAAAAAAGTACAGAATAACTTTTTTTGTATAGGTAACGGTTTACGATATTGATGAGTTCAAAATAAAAGTGTTCTAAAAGTTTATATAGTTATAATTTTTGACACACTAATTTGTTTAACCTCTAGTAACAACCTAACACCATATCTTGATAACCTTTATAATATACAGAGAGTTTTATGTAACACCGAACATTTTCATAACGAGAATATTTCTTTTAAGTATACATATGCATACGTTGTACATTTTAAGACGCTTGGTTTATTAAGAGAATTTAATTTGAAGCTTTAAACAGTGTTTTCCACTCCCAGGCTAAGCATGAAGTAAAATTTCGAGTTTAGAAAAGCCTGAAAATTTGGTTTGGTCGCGTAGCGCGAAGCGCGGAGCGGCCGAACCAAATTTTCAGGCTTTTCTAAACTCGAAATTTTACTTCATGCGCCACCGGTAAAAAACACTGACATATTACGAAGCTTAAAACACACCGCTAAACTTTACATTGAATCAGTGTTTTGTACCGGTGGGGCATGAAGTAAAATTTCGAGTTTAGAAAAGCCTGAAAATTTGGTTCGGCCGCTCCGCGCTTCGCGCTCCGCGCTTCGCGCTACGCGACAAAACCAAATTTTCAGGCTTTTCTAAACTCGAAATTTTACTTCATGCGCCACCGGTAAAAAACACTGACATATTACGAAGCTTAAAACACACCGCTAAACTTTACATTGAATCAGTGTTTCGTACCGGTGGGGCATGAAGTAAAATTTCGAGTTTAGAAAAGCCTGAAAATTTGGTTCGGCCGCTCCGCGCTTAGCGCTACGCGACCAAACCAAATTTTAAGGCTTTTCTAAACTCGAAATTTTACTTCATGCGCCACCGGTAAAAAACACTGACATATTACGAAGCTTAAAACACACCGCTAAACTTTACATTGAATCAGTGTTTTGTACCGGTGGGGCATGAAGTAAAATTTCGAGTTTAGAAAAGCCTGAAAATTTGCTTCGGCCGCTCCGCGCTTCGAGCTACGCGACCAAACCAAATTTTCAGGCTTTTCTAAACTCAACTCCCAGGCTAAGCATGAAGTAAAATTTCGAGTTTAGAAAAGCCTGAAAATTTGGTTTGGTCGCGTAGCGCGAAGCGCGGAGCGGCCAAACCAAATTTTCAGGCTTCTCTAAACTCGAAATTTTACATCATGCGCCACCGGTAAAAAACACTGACATATTACGAAGCTTAACACATACCGCTAAACTTTACATTGAATCAGTGTTTTGTACCGGTTGCGCATGAAGTAAAATTTCGAGTTTAGAAAAGCCTGAACATTTGGTTTGGCCGCTCCGCGCTTCGCGCTACGCGACCAAACCAAATTTTCAGACTTTTCTAAACTCGAAATTTTACTTCATGCTTAGCGTGGAAGTGGAAAACACTCGTATATAGTTCTAATGGAATTCTTTTAATAAACCGAGCGTCGGAAAATGTACAATGAAATGCATATGTATACTTAAAAGAAATATTCTCGTTATGAAAATGTTTGGTGTTACATAAAACTCTCTGTATGTGAAATTCGCTAAAATCCCTGATGTACCCCCAAAAGGTGTGCACTTATTTATGGATTGGCCAAACTATATAAATTAAATATAAATGTATATATTTTAACAATCTGAACAAAGATATGTGTCTGTCTCTCTTAATAATATTGTTATAATTTGCTCAAAAATCATTATTATAAATAAAGGAAAACGAATTTCGCTTTTAAATATAAATCGTCAATCTGACATCCATTTTTCTAAAAAAAAAGGTAGATATCAACTCTGCAAACAATGAATTGACACGTCCACTGTGAAATAATTACGGATGATAATATTCCGACAAAAAATATTAACATTGAAAATCCTATGTACCATTTTATCTATCTACGCCCTGTATATATAATATGTTTTTACTTATTATTACTTCCTTATTCTATTATCCAAGGTAAAAACTATGGTATTGATCCTTGAAACGTCTTAATAATTGTTGAACATTGCCAAGGATTGTGATTAAAGGTTTCGTCGATTTTTATTTCCACACATTTATTTCAAATTAGCGTTTTAATTATTAATTTTGTGTGTGCTCTTGCTTCACAACAATAATAATTAATTAAACGTCTGTAAAGAAAGTAAAAATCATAAGGTCGATAACCAATGAATAACAAAATTGTAATTTTTAAGCATATTTGCTTAAAGATTCAAAGGAAAGAAAAATAAGCAGAGCACTAGATATGTCTCTTAACCCATTAAGCGCCATTAATGCATACACGCAACATTATTAATTTTTGGTTATTAAATAACCAAGAAAATTATTTTGATATATTATTTTATTTGACCTGACTTGAAAATGAATGAAGAAAAATATAAATATTTTGTTATTTAAATATTCCGATTGGTACTCATTTAAAAAAGATTATGTGAATGTATTTCTAACTTCACAATATTTCCGCGTTTTATGCTCGTGGCGCATGAAGTAAAATATCGAGTTTAGAAAAGCCTGAAAATTTGGTTTGGCCGCTCCGCTTCGCGGAGCGACCAAACCAAATTTTCAGGCTTCTCTAAACTCGAAATTTTACTTCATGCTTAGTCTGGGAGTGGAATCACTTGTTCTAAACTTCATACTGCACGTGTTTATATGAAATCGACGAATGCCTGAAATTTTACAGCATAGACACTATGTGTATTTAAAAGGAAAATTCACAGTATTTAATACAATAAGTCATTCATAGATATCATAAAAAGAAGTGCAGAATTTTACCTAAAATTAACTTTTAGAGTTATCTCTATAATTGCTCGGCTGTTAATGGGTTAAGACATTGACAATCTACTATTGTAGATTGTTAATGTCTTAAGAGATACGTCTAGTTTTATTTTTTAATTTTAAATGAGTGATTGTTTTAGATATGTAAGTAGTGAAATTCCTATATCTTCACTGTCTTATTTTAATTGTAAATGTACATTTCAGGCACAAATTGTTTATTTAATACTCTTATTTTTAACTAATTTTAACGTGTCAGTACACATGTTTGCTATACTAAAGCTTCTTTATGTATCATCATAAGTATAGTTTATTAAACAATGTAAATCGCAAATGTGCATTCACAAAGTATTTGTTCGCATTGAATGATTATTGTAAATGTGTTATGTTTTTTTTTTGTTAGTGTGCCTTTACACTTTTTGTTAGTATGAAATTATTATTGTATTTGTTTGTTTGTTTACAAAACGGTCATGAAACTGAAAGAGAAATGACATCAACGAACGTCTTACCGTAATAATTACATTTTAATTCTGCACAAAATGCACTCAATTGTGGCGAGCTCAAAAGTGAAATTTTCCTATTAACATTAAGACACTATTTCCTGCTATTTCATAATATGGAGGGAGAGTGTTTTACTTTCAATAATGATTACAAAATATAACTAATAAAATTAATTGAAATTTACTCAGTAAGCCATTTTGTACATGACATTTTTAATCAAATGTTATAAGCTGTTCAATATAAGTGAATAATTTGAATTGTAATTTTAACTCATTGTATTTCATGTTAACACTAAGTAATTTTATACACTCGACCGCAAAGAAAACGCGCCACTTGAAAATTCACGTTTTTTCGTGAATATTCAAACAGCCATAACTTCGGTCGATGTCGATGAAATTTGATGAATTTTTGAGTTTTTGTAACGCTAAAGTTTTCTCTTTAAGGACACATAAGTGGATATAACGAAATTTAAGCACTTCTGCATTTAAAAGTCCTACCAACAAAAAAATGTTCAGAATGTTAGAAATGATAAAAGTTGAGAAGTTATACTGTGCCCAAAAGAAATCGTAGCTCCACTTCAAGAAGAGCGCAACAAAATTCCATAATTTTCCTTTGAAATAAGCGAAAAATCATGTCGATCCAATGATTTGGCTCGAAGTTATGGCCGTTTTTTTAAAAGGTGTATTTTGGGGCATAACTTTGGCGGACAGGGATAACTCTACTCGCAAACCTGTGACATTATGCGATTTTAAAAGATTGAAGTTTTCTCTTTAAGGGCATGTTAGTCAGATCTTCAAACATGCACATTTTACCCCCTTCTACCCCCTAAAGGCGTTGAAACGTTTTTCTTTTTAAAACTTTTAACTTTGTTAACCTGTACAATGCGTAAAAGCAAATATGGCTTCGAGCAAGGGACATCCAGAATAAATTTAGTCCTTCTCCTTTAAATTTATTCCGGATGTCCCTTGCTCGAAGCCACAATTTTTTTTGCGCATTGTACAAGTTAACAAAGCTAAAAGTTTTAAAAAGAAAAACGTTTCAACCCCTTTAGGGGGTGAAAGGGGGTGAAATGTGCATTTTTAAAGATCTGACTAACATGCCTCAAAGAGAAAACTTCAAGCTTTTTAAATCGCATAATGTCACAGGTTTGCGAGCAGAGTTATGCCTGTCCTCCAAAGTTATGCCCCAAAATACACTTTTTAAAAAAACTGCCATAACTTCGAGACAAATCATTGGATCGACATAATTTTTCGCTTATTTCAAAGGAAAATGATGGAATTTTGTTGCGCTTTATTTGAAGTAGAGCTACGATTTTTTTTGGGCACAGTATTACTTCTCAACTTTTATCATTTTTAACATTCTGAACTTTTTTTTGTTGGTAGGACTTTTAATTGCAGAAATGCTTAAATTTCGTTATATCCACTTATGTGTCCTTGAAGAGAAAACTTTAGCGTTCCAAAAACTCAAAAATTCATCAAATTTCATCTACATCGACCGAAGTTATGGTTGTTTGAATATTCATAAAAAAACGTGAATTTTCATGTGGCGCGTTTTTTTTTTGCGGTCGAGTGATTTATGTTTATCTCCTTTGACATTTGTACATACATGTAAAACCCATGTCTTCTACAAAGAAACCTAAAAAAATATATATACACATGCGCCTGAAAATTAGTGATGCCAAGTCAGGAGGAAATGTTTTTATCCTACATGAATGTTCTGTGTTTTCAATACACTACTCCAAGAAATTAACACACCATCTTACACTTTCTTAAAGATGCAAACTGTTTAAGTTTAGCTTTCTATACCTGTCAAAATAGACACAAGATTCAAAGCTTCCTTTGCTGTTTAAAATACGCTAACGTGAAATATATTCTGTTTTTTTTTTATTGGCCAACCAGATCTCGTGATTTTTTTATAATGTTGGATATTTGGTTGGATACTCTGGTTGTAATTCTTACTTTTTCCATTCAACATAAATTTGAGCATAATATATAAATTTACGAAAAAACTATTCGTAAAAATGCAAACAATGTCTTAATTAATAAGACAACTCAAGACGATAAATATCCATTGAAACAACTACTTCCCGTGCAAATACACCTCCGCATATTGAATTATACAATAAAATATTTAAAATCTTATTTAATTTGATTTGTTACAACGCTCTATTAAAGTATATGTAACGTTTAGGTCAAATTCTCTTCAAACTAACTAACAATGCAAATTTAAAATGAAAGGAGAGATAGCAACAAATTAGGAGTGAATGGACTTGGATTAAAACTAATATCTTAGGCCAAAAAATGGCCTAAGGTTATGTTTTCTACATGGTTGCCATGTGCTTAATTACCCTATCATAAAGATTAATTAAGTGGCGGAACATTACTTTCGGCACGTTATATCCACTTTTCTGTGAAATAATTAATCAATTGCATCATGGCATTCATATATCAATGTCATGACAAACACTAGGGACACCCAAATAGTCAGAGAATCTAAGAAAAATAAATCCCACATCTGGTTGGCCAATAAAAAAACCCCGAATATAGACAAAAATATTATATATTTCATACAGAGAGTTTAATGTAACACCGAATATGCTAGAATGTACTCAATGTTAATTTTCCTACAGAGAGTTTTATGTAACACCGAACATTTTCATTACGATAATTTTCCTTTTAAGTATACATAAGCATGCGTTGTACATTTGCTGACGCTCTGTTTTTAAAAGAATTTAATTGGAAGCTTTAAACGAGTGTTTTCCACTCCCAGGCTAAGCATGAAGTAAAATTTCGAGTTTAGAAAAGCCTGAAAATTTGGTTTGGTCGCGTAGCGCGAAGCGCGGAGCGGCCAAACCAAATTTTCAGGCTTTTCTAAACTCGAAATTTTACTTCATGCGCCACCGGTACAAAACACTGATGCAGTGTAAAGTTTAGCGGTGCGTTTTAAACTTCGTAATATGTCAGTGCTTTGTACCGGTGGCGCATGAAGTAAAATTTCGAGTTTAGAAAAGCCTGAAAATTTGGTTTGGCCGCTACGCGACCAAACCAAATTTTCAGACTTTTCTAAACTCGAAATTTTACTTCATGCTTAGTCTGGGAGTGGAACACACTCATTTCAAGTTTCAAATTGATATTTTTTTAACAACGAATATCTAAAGATTTACAATATATACAGTGTAATTGGGACATGTATACTTGAAAGAAAAACTCCCTCTTTGTACACGTTGAGGGATTAATTGCGATTGATTGGCTGCAATTTTTAATGGTCATAGAGGCAACCCAATCTATACATAACTTAAAAAATAAAGGTGTCATATTGTATTGGGTGAACATGTTCGGTGTTACATAAAACTCTCTGTATATTTCAACATTTTTCGAGAAAATACAGGTGGTACGTCATTTTCTTAACTTATACACAATTAAATCTAAGAATGGTTAATATTCCTGGATATTTTGTAAACATTTGAAGTATTCAAATAAATTGTTATAATTATTTAAAAACCTTGCGATCGTTTAAATTATTATGAAAATTATGACAAATTGACAAACATGTACAATTTCAACAAATCAACAAAAATGTAAAATCTCAAACGAGTAATTGAATAGTGGATTTTAACCTACATTTTAAAACTATCTTTGAAAGAACTGTCTTCTCCTAAAATTGCTTTCTGGTTCTGCCAATGTATTTAATAAAATAATAATCAATCATTATTTAAATTTACTCATCAAACGTAATTACAAGTGACAAAAAATTTTTATATTTTTTTCAGCACAGAAACCAAAGGGAAAAAGTCCGTATAATTATCTCCATTTTAAAGAGATGAACATTAGTAAATGAAGATTAGTTGTGGTAGTAGTGGAAATTGTACGTCAGGCGTAATTGATTGATTACTCAAGCCCACATGTTTCGGACATTCAATTTCCAGCTATCATGGATGCAAGCATTTATTATTTATTAATACACTTACATACAAACACCGAGTGAAACAAGAAAGAAAAAAAAAAAACAAGCGCCGTTGCAGGTTGCAGGAATCATCAGCATTAGCATAGGCAAAGACTTAAATGTAATAACAATAATTAACTGATAAGAAAAGTGTCCGGGCGCAAAAGCTTTTGATTAATGACATAATAGCACCCATATAATTACATCATGTACCATTCAATTGGTGGTCATCTTCAATCCAAGAATTACCTCATTGCATTTGACATAGTTAAGCCAGCCTTCCTTCTTTCCGCGTTTTGGGACCTTCGATTATCGCGAGGATTTGCGTCATTTTTCAATGAAGCGCAAGAAAAATTTATCAGTTACTAATATGTGAATAATAATTGTAAATTTTCGTGATAAAATATTGCTAGATTGCGTCATTTTGTCTGTAAATTGTCAATTCGTTGATAAAGTGTGTAAGTGCTGCGTCATGGTTTTTCAGTTTCTGGGAAGGTTTATTTGAAATTGGATTTTTAATAATCGGGCGGGTTTCTCCCATCTCGGAGAGGACTTCTTGGTATTTGTTGATAACGGCGTGTTGCACTCGATTGGGTCTTCGCCGGTAAAGGATGGTAATTGTTTGCGTCACCGCAAAACCAGTTGAGCAAAGAAAACTCGCGATATTTTGCGACTGAATAATAACTGTACTCGGATGACGATGGTATGTCTTTTGCTTTGTAAATCATGGTGACTAATATTGGTTTTTCATCGAGCAAAAAGGGTTAAAAAATTTAAAACTAGAAATATTCACTTCATGCTCAATCAAGGAGTAGAGTACACGTGCTAAAACAATCAAATATATAGGGTTTTTCTATTGCATTTCACTATTGATTTAATGAGATGCACTATATCCCAAATACATTTAACTATTTAAATATATGCCAAAAGATTTCCCCGATTTACGAAATGAGTTTCACTATATATGAAATACTTTTCTCTTTAATTTTTTTGTTGAAGAGTAATAACTTTTTTTTAGAAATATTTTATTTTTATTGATACACACGTATATGAACTAATAACATCTTCAACAAAAAAATAATTATTTATATATAAATGATAAATAAAAATTCCAGTATGCACATATACAGAGAGTTTTATGTAACAGCGAACATTTTCATAACGAGAATTATTTTTTGAAGAATCCATATGCATAAGTAGCACATTTTCCGATGCTCAGTTTATTAAAAGAATTCAACTTGAAGCTTTAAGCGAGTGTTTTCCACTCCCGGGCTAAGCATGAAGTAAAATTTCGAGTTTAGAGAAGCCTGAAAATTTGGTTTGGTCGCGTAGCGCGAAGCGCGGAGCGGCCAAACCAAATTTTCAGGCTTTTATAAACTCGAAATTTTACTTCATGCGCCACCGGTACAAAACACTGACATATTACGAAGTTTAAAACACCGCTAAACTTTACATTGAATCAGTGTTTTATACCGGTGGCGCATGAAGTAAAATTTCGAGTTTAGAAAAGCCTGAAAATTTGGTTTGACCGCTCCGCGCTTCGCGCTACGCGGCCAAACCAAATTTTCAGGCTTTTCTAAACTCGAAATTTTACTTCATGCTTAGTCTGGGAGTGGAAAACACTCGCTTAAAGCATTAAATTGAATTCTTTTAATAAATTGAGCGTCAGAAAATGTGCAACGTATGCATATGGATACTTCAAAGAATTTCTTGTTTTGAAAATGTTCGGTGTTACATAAAACTCTCTGTATATGTAAGTATGTAAATAGTGATGTATTCACTATAGCACTTTACCCATCATCCAATCAAGTGATCATTGACATAACAAATGTATTTTATTTACTCTAACCAGTTAATTAAAGTTTTCACTTGAAGTCAGTGTTTTATACACGTGGCGCATAAAGTAAAATTTCGAGTTTAGATAAGCCTAATTTGGCTCGGTCGCTCCGCAT
Organism: Philonthus cognatus; assembly: GCA_932526585.2. Lineage (NCBI taxonomy): Eukaryota > Metazoa > Arthropoda > Insecta > Coleoptera > Staphylinidae > Philonthus > Philonthus cognatus. The sequence continues at coordinate 18,300,681 of OW052244.1, read as the reverse complement.
CGCTACGCGACCGAGCTAAATTTTACTTCATGCTTAATCTGGGAGTGGAAACCCTTGTTAAACGATCAATCAGAAACTTATTTTACAGTTTCCTTTATTCTAAAATTTATAACATAAAATATATAACGTTGATGTTTTACTTATTTAGCAGTTTTCTTTATTCTAAAATGTATGATATAAATTATATAAAGTTTTTTTTTTATTACGTTACAGAAATAAAATTACGGAATATCAAAGTTAAAATAAATCAAAAATAATTAATTCAAATTAAAATACGCGTTTTTTTTACGAGAAATAATAGAAAATTAACAAAACGCTGCTGAGTTTTGAACAACCACTTATGAGATTTAAATAAAAATCAAAATTGACTGCATTTGTATAAAGTTACAAAACATCAAAGCTAAAATAAAACAACTTAACATCGAAAAAGAAATAAACCTAAAAACGCATTTATAGTTATGCTTATTATAAAAAAACAATGGCGTAGCGTGGGTTTTCGCCGCCCCGGCCGTAGGTCAAATTCGCTACCCCCTTTTGTAGATAATTAAATCTAAAAGGCATTAAAATTTACATAAATTCTGAAGAACTTTTTGGTTTATAGTTTACATACAATTTTTCGAAAAAAAAATAATTTAACAATCACAACACATTATGAAAGTTATGAATTGTAGTCCTTTAATTGAATCAATGTGAATTGGAAGACTGGTGATCGAGCAATGAATAAAACTTACTTTTCTAAGAATTATATATTAATAATACTGAACATCGTTGATAACAATCTAAATATGGTATTTTTTTCTTTGTTATTCTAATTAAAATGATGTGTCTGTTTTTAAACTTCACGATGAATCAATGATTTTTATACGCGTGGCGCATGAAGTAAAATTTCGAGTTTAAAAAGCCTAAAAATTTGGATTTTCTGGTGCGATTCGCTTCTCTCGCGCGCCAGCAAATCCAAAATTTCAGGCTTTTCTAAACTCAAAATTTTACTTCATGCTTAATCTGGAAGTGAAAAACACTCGTTAGACTAATATTAAGGACTTCTATAAAATCATAATAATTCTGTTTTACCGATTTTATTAAAAAATATTACCTATATACCGGGTGTTGACTTTGCGGACGCAACATAGCATGGTAATATTACATGTCGATTAAAATAGACTTATGTTTGCTGAATGACCATTTATAAACAAAATATGCCTGCTGTTGCAAATGGGATAATGTTTAGAGAATGCCTGTTAAAATTGGGCTAATGTTTGAAGAAAGCCTATTTATATTTGGGGAATGCCTGTTTAGAAAAAAAATACTGCCTGCTGTTGAAAATGCCCTAATATTTGTTTGGAGAATGCCTGTTAAGAATCACATACTGATTGCTGTTAAAATATGGGCTAATGTTTGGAGAAAGCCTATTTATATTTAGAGAATGCCTATTTATAAACAATACTGCCTGCTGTTAAATATGTCCTAATATATGGAGAATGCCTATTTCTAAAAATGTACTGCTTGTTGATTAAATTTTGTTTGGAGAATGCTTCCTAAGTATCAAACACTGCTTGCTGTTAAAATTTGATTAATGTTTAGAGAATGCCGATTTGGAAAAAATACTGCCTGCTGTTGAAAATGCTCTAATATTGGTTTAAAGAAAGCCTGTTAAGAATCAAATACTGCCAGTTGTTAAAATTGGGTTCATGGTAATTTTAAAGTGTTCAAATATTGGCTTTCCTATGTATTTCAGAGACAGAATGTATTTCACTTTTTTGTAGAGGAAAAAATTCTAAATTTATTAATGTTCACACTTAACACTTTACGTTTCTCTAAGTTAAAATAATTAATAAAAAGTAATGTTATTTTAAAAAATAATGACATACCATGGAATTGATACAATTGCGGATATTCCATGTTTTCTTTTTAAATTCAATTTAAAGTTTTAAACAAGTGTTTTTCACTCCCAGACTAAGCATGAAGTAAAATTTCGAGTTTAGAAAAGCCCCGTGAAAATTTGTCGAGGGTCGCGCAGCGACCCGAGACAAATTTTCTGGGCATTTCTAAACTCGAAATTTTACTTCATGCGCCACGCGTATAAAACACTACAATATTGTCAAATGTATGTATATTCGAACTTTACTTAAAATCGGGTTTTATACGCGTGGCGCATGAAGTAAAATTTCGAGTTTAGAAAAGCCCAGAAAATTTGTCTCGGGTCGCTGCGCGACCCTCGACAAATTTTCACGGGGCTTTTCTAAACTCGAAATTTTACTTCATGCTTAGTCTGGGAGTGGAAAACACTCGTTTAAACCTTCAAATTGAACTCTTTTAAAAATCAACGAATGTCAGAAAATTAACAACTAAAATAATTATGAAAAATTAATGTGATTTTATAAAAGTAATGACATGTTTCTTGTATAGTGTAAATCATTTCGAAAACATTTACTTTATCAAGTGACTGTGATATCTTTCGCCATTTTGACATCCGCAGTTGTTGTTTCAATTCCATGGTATGTCATTATTTTTATAAAATCACTATATTTTTTATTAATTATTTTAACCGAGAGAAACGTAAAGTGATAAACGTTAACACAAATGAATTCAGAATTTTTATCTCTATAAAAAAGGTAAATACATTTTGTTTCTAAAATAAATAGGGAAGCCAAAATTTGAACATTTCAAAATTTACATGGGGTTTCCTATGTTGCGTCCGCCAAGTCAACACCCGGTATATATAAATTTGTATGATTAGTTCTCTAAGAATTCATATTAATTTTCTAATTTACTTTTTTCTGGCAATTATATTTACTGTAAATTTTTTTATTATTATTAATATTAACTTTATATTTATTCAAAATCTTTTTTATCAAAATTATGAAATCTAACAATTTAAATTGTACATTATTCAATAAAATGTTTACAAGTATTATGAAGTATTTATAATCACAAATAATTAAAGCTTAATATTAACCTATGAGTGCATAGAGTCCCTTAAAGGGAAGCGCGTGTTTATTTTTTTGTGTTTTTTTGTGAAGAGATACGAACTTGGTTTTCACAGTTTTTGCTATTATGAACATGCAGATTCTTATGAGCCTTTGATAGAAAATGTTGTTCGTCTAATTAAAGTGTTATTAGCAGAATGGACCCAGATCTATACTATACAAGAAATGGCGATTAAGAATTGCAATTTATAATTAGACCTAATTAAAATCACAGATTTCAAGAATTCAATTTTAAGCTTTAAGCGAGTGTTTTCCACTCCCAGGCTAAGCATGAAGTAAAATTTCGAGTTTAGAAAAGCCTGAAAATTTGGTATGGTCACGTAGCGCAAAGCGCGGAGCGGCCAAACCAAATGTTCTTGTTATAAAAATGTTCGGTGTTACATAAAACTCTCTGTATCTGCACATTTAAAATGTTTAAATCATGATTAGTTTGGTTAATAGAACGTTTTTTATATCGCATTCCCTAAGAGGGACATTATGCATGCAGTGTTATAAAAACACTATTTATAGATTGTCAATAATGTCCAATATATTGACAACAATTTACCAGACGTTGATCATTTAGATGTTTTTATAACACTCCCGCTGCAGATGTGGATGATACTGATCAAGATTCTGACAAGTCTGACGATGAACATGTGGGAAATATTGATAAAATAGCTTTAAAAATTTTACGAGAAGGATGTAAGGTGGTGTTAAGACAAGAGATGAATGAAAATTATAAAGATTAAGGCAATGTAATAAGAGAAGAGGATAATGAACCTGATCAAGTTGAATATGATAGTGATAAAGAATATTCAATTTCCCTTTCATACCTAAAAATCGCATACAAGATGAAACGAACGATCCATAAATGGTCCAACACCAAAACAATACCGATCTTGCATGCATTGTCGAAGAAGTGAATGGTATATTAGGGGCATTGATTATGTCTGGGTACGCCAAATATCCTAACAAACGTATGTAGTGGAATGATAAATCTGACGTTCCTGGAATTCTAAGACATAGCATGTTTCAATTGTTAATATTATTTTGAGCTATTTTTATTGACCTCTATGAATAATACTTTATTTTGTTAGTGAAAGGGGCACCCTGTAACTAATTAACAGAAAATTATTTATTTTTTTATTTTTCGCAAGTTATGTTTTCTTTTTACAAAAAAATAAGAAAATAATTAAGCCCCCCTCGCGTTTATGCACTAATGGGTTAATTGGTTCTTAATATCTAGCTTAAATTATTTGTAATTTTAGGTTTAATTGTAAGAAAATCAATAATAATTTATTATAATTATTGTGCTTTTATAGTAAAGTGCTAATTAAAGTTATAATAATAATAATAATAATAATAATAATATTAATAATAATCGTTAATTTTTTAGCAGAATAAATTCTATTTACAGAGAAAAATACAGTTTTTTTAAAATATACTAATTAAAAATAAACATTAATAATAATAATAATTAAGTTATTATTATTATTCAAAATATATGAAATATGCAATGCATAGATCAGTAAACAGCCAGAAATATCTCGTTTATCTTTTATCACTCTAATTTTACATCAAAGATAAAATTTTATTGAAAAATCATTAAATTTATGAAGATATCATATTTCTTTGCGATTTTGCGAAAACGAAAAAACGATTAACATTAAAATTTTCGAAAATTGTTCAAAGATTAATTGATGTAGTTTCTTTAAATAATTCGTAATAAATTCGAGTTTAGAAAAGCCCGAAAATTTGTCTCGGGTCGCTGCGCGACCCTCGACAAATGTTCACGGGGCTTTTCTAAACTCGTAATTTTACTTCATGCTTAGCCTGAGAGTGGAAACACCCGTTCAAAACTTCAAATTGAACTTGTTATAAAATCGACGAATGCCTGGAAATTACGTAAATAAATAAATCACTAAATATCATTCAAACCGGGATAGTCAGAGAAGAGTCATGAAATTATATTCAAATTCACCAAAACACTAACAAAAAAAACCATATGATATTATTAAATTTGTCAAAATCAGCAGACAAATTACAAAATACGAAAAAATGTATAAAATTACCTTAAATATTGACAAAAACAATGAATGCAATTTAACCTTATAAAAGGATTCGAATATTTATAAAAGGATTCGAATATTTATAGAAGGATTCGAATACTTACAAAGGGATTTGCATCGTCAAAAATAGTTCGAATTAATTGTGAGGATTAACACAAAAAATGTCTTTTGTGTGTTTTTAAATTTCTCGTTAAATCATTGTTGTATACGCGTGGCGCATGAAGTATAATTTCGAGTTTAGAAAAGCTCAGAAAATTTGTCTCGGGTCGCTAAACTCGAAATTATATTTTATGCTTAGTCTGGGAGTAGAAAACACTCGTTTATGGCTTCAAATTGAAAACTTAAAAAAATCAAGGTTCACGCTGATTTTTTTAAAAGTGGTTTTAGGTAAACATATGCATAAGCTGTAATGTTCCGACATACGTTGGTTTTTCAAAAGAGCTTAATTTGAAGCTTTAATCGGGTGTTTTCCACTCCCAGACTAAGCATGAAATAAAATTTCGAGTTTAGAAAAGCCCCGTGAAAATTTGTGGAGGGTCGCGTAGCGACCCGAGACAAATTTTCTGGGCTTTTCTAAACTCGAAATTTTACTTCATGCGCCACGCGTATAAAACAGTGATTTAACGAGAAATTTAAAAACACACAAAAACATTTTTTGTGTTAATCCTCACAATTAATTCGAATTATTTTTGACGATTCAAATCCCTTTGTAAGTATTCGAATCCTTTTATAAATGTTTGAATCCTTTTATAAGGATTCGAATCACCCACATTTGGATTCGAATACGAATCCTCTTATAAAAATGTAACGAATCCGGATCACGAATCCAGTTGAACTAAAGTATTCGAATGCCTCTTTTGAATCCTTTAAAAGGATTCGAATCCAGAATTCGAGTCCTGAATGATTCGAATCCTGCCCAGCTCTGGTACAGATAATGTAAATATTACACTTTGTAATTTTTTTGTGTAGAGCAAAAGTTAAATATTTATCGAATACAAAATAACAGATTTATTTTTAAAAAATATTTAGAAGTATTGTATCAATAAAGATACAATATTTTTAACTACCCCAGCAACATTTTTTGCAATTTTAAGCCAGAGTAATTTTTTTTAAATGATATCATTTATATTATTATTAAAAAGTTGTGAAAATTTTAAAGTCTGTTGAATCATTGTAAAACTGTTTAAAAACGAATGATTTTTAAGAATCAGGAAAGCGCATTCAAAGAGCTCACATAGTTAGGCCCGGATACAACCGGCGGGTCACCAGAAAAATTCCCGGTGGGCCATTGGTCTTTCGAGAAAGAGCACTGTATGGGCCGGACCTTGGTTACTAATGGGCAGGGCCTTGGCTACTAATGGGCCGGTAGGAAGGTAATTTTCCCGGGCCGGTCTCATACCTTGTATCCGGGCCTGCACATAGCTATGTTATTTTGTGCTAAATTCGGTTTTATTCTAATAATAAAAATATACAGACTTCGTGAAATAAATAGACTTTGTTTAATACATATATAAAAAATAGCTTTTAACGAATTTAATGAGAATTTAGTAATTTTTGTTATGAATTTTGTCGATTTTCATTTATTTGGTCTATTTTATTAATTTTCAATCACTCCCTTATAACTCAAATTTTACTTCATGCGCTAAGCATATAAATCACTGATTTAACGTAAAGTTTAAATACACAAAATATCATATTTTTATGCTAATCCTCACAATGAATTCGAAATATTTTGGCGATTCGAATCCCTTTAAATCTAGATCACAAATCGTTTTTTACTTAAGTATACGAGTACATCTTTTGAAAAATGATATAAATCCAGGATTCGAATCCTGAATGATTTGAATCCTGCCCAGCTCTGGTACAGACAGTGCTGTGAGTCGCTAGAGCGAACGAAATGACTACACTCGCTTAAAGAAAGGGGATTCTTCGGTTCCATCTTAGATTAAATAATGAGAAGTTTCTTGATTATTTTAATCGGTCCGGATTGAAAAATTGGAAATGAAATGGTTTATATTTTAAGTTCAGATTACAAGATATTATTATTTATTGTAAAATGTTGCCGCCCTAAAAAGTGCCGCTCGGGGCGGGCCGCCCCCACTACGCTACGCCTCTGATAAAAAATAAAAATGGTAGAACATTTATTAATCGCTGTAGAATTTTAAAAATCGCGAAGAGATCATGACAAATGAAGAAATACAAAAGGGGGTGCGAACTGCCCCTGGTGTCACCAGCGAGTGGGTTACAAATGGCAAAAATATTCAGTAGAACCTCGCTATACCGGGCCTCGAGATACCGTGATTCGGATATATCGGGGTAATTTATCAGGTTTCTTTTTTTTTTTAAAGATGTTAATTTTAACAATTGACTGCGTACCGCCCTGATTAGGTAAAACGTTGCGGCGTCATTATTGTATTATATAGTATGTCTTGTTATGTAGGTGGCTACTGCACATACCTGCATTAAGCCTATTATGTTAAGGGGATTAGTAAATTCTGGGTCCCTTGAATATATATATATATATATATATATATATATGTATATACATATATATATATATATATGTATATATATATATATATATATACATATTTATATATATATATATGTATATATATATATATATGTATATATATATATATATGTATATATATATATATATATATATATATATATATATATATATATATATATATATATGCGCGTGTGTGTATGTGACTATTATACAAATTACATATATTCGGATATACCGTGTTTTCCTTATACCGTGCTAGGTATAGCCAAAAGCCATCCCGGTATAACGAGGTTCTACTGTATGTTATTAATTTGAAAAAATTGGCTTGTTTTGACAAAATATAATTTACATGAGTATAATAACTTCGTATCAACAAGTTAACATTTTTATATTTTTACATATTTTTAATTAGTCAACATCTACACAAAATTTCATGGAAATCTATTTAAAAATTAAGGAATTATAAGTTTTATTATTAAAATTCTGATATTAAGCGAAATTAAATTGACTACTCAAACCTTTTAAAATATATGAATCAAGGAATTTTTGAGTTGTTATTTCATTTTTCAATTTATGATACAATTTCCATAGAAATCGGGTAGTAATAAAATAAAATTTGTTAAAAGCTGTAAAAGTAAATTTCAAGTTTCATTAAAATGTGAGGTTTTTTTTGATTCCGTGTTTACTTTTTTAACTTGAAAATAAAATTTATTTTATTTCATATTCGGAACATGATAAGATGACTTCAATTTTATACCAAATTTTATAAAAATCTGTTTTGTGGTTCATATGTTTTTTAGGTACATACAAATATCTCAATAGGAATCTAAAAACATATTTTTCATACATTCTCTTGTTCTCGAGATATTGCTAAAAACAGCATTTTTTAAAATGTCGTATTCATTTTTATCATACAAAAACTATTGTATCAAGACATTTACAACTTTCACATCATATGGACACTTTTTTATGATATGAACACTTAAATGTACCTAGCAACTATGGTCAACATTTGTTTTTCTTGTGAATGCTACTTTAGATTTGATAATTTTTTAAATATTTTTTTTTTTCCTGAATTTAGTAATGTATCACACTTATAATTTATTCTATATATTTGATATGTAAAAGTGTAATTGTTTTCTTTGTATTAAATATTTGATATTATTCTTGATTTACTTTAATTTAACTTCAATACTTTGAGTGCCCTATAATAATAACTTTACTATTTTCTGTCCCACAAACGCATTATCTCATCGAAGGCCGTAGCTAGAAAATAATTTCTGGGGGGGGGGGGGGGAGTTTACTGATAAAAATATTGTTTTTGCTTTTTCGGGGCCACTTTTACATACAAAAATGTAACATATTAGCGTTGCAAGGGTCGTGTTTCATTGTTTATTTTTGACGTACATTGCTCCTTTTGACACAAACATGTCGCATAAATTTTTACTAAAAATGTCAATGTTGACGTTTAGTGTCATTTTGCGCATAAAATATCACTGTTAACAACATTTATAATGTGTTTAATAACTAGGAGAAGCGTTTTAAATTTCACGCGCTAAAACCTACAACTCTGATTGGCCGAAAGCGCGCCCATTTTACACTATGTTAATTACGTCATTATTAGACGCAACAGCTGACATAACCTTAATTCGAAACGTTACCGAGTTGCAACTTTGTCTGTTTCGTAATAACCTTTTGTGCGGTGTTTCTTTAGCATAGTTAAAAGTTAGTTTTTTTATATTGTTGTGATGGATTATGGACCCAGTACAAGCTCGGTGATAATATCACCTTCACCTTGGATTTGGATTTGGGTCATTTATATCTGTCTGAAAACAGTGCATAATAAATATGTATAAGCAGATGATAACAGATGATCCATATATGAAAATGACTCCTGTTGTATCAGACATTGTTGGTGCAGTAGGTGAGATATCAAATAGCATAAGAATATCCATCAAATAATAAAATCTTCAATTTTTAGGAAATGTATATTTCACTGTCTATCGTACCATTAGCGAATATAAGAAATCCGGAGAGATAGCCCTAAACAGCTTGGAGGACATAATTACAATTGATAACGTAGTGAAGAGATCCGTGCATAGTTTCTTCTATAAAAATGAACTGCTAACTTTGAATAAAGTTTTAATAAAGGTAAACGATCATGCAGGCAGGCCTAGGATGAGTGAACAAATCAATTTTAAGTAAGATAGAGACCAGAGCTGGGCAGGATTTGAATCATTCAGGATTCGAATTCTGGTTTCGAATCCTTTTAGAGGATTCAAAAGAGGCGTTCGAATACTTTAGTTTAACTGGATTCGTGATCATTTTTTTAAGAGGATTCGTATTCGAGTCTAACTGTGGGTGATTTGAATCCTTATAAAAGGATTTGAATCCTTGTAAACGGATTCGAATACTTACAAAAGGATTTGAATCGTCAAAAATAATTTGAATTAATTGTGAGGAATAACATGAAAAATGTTTTTTTGTGTGTTTTTAAATTTCACGTTAGATCACTGTTATATGCGCGTGGCGCATGACGTAAAATTTCGAGTTTAGAAAAGCCCAGAAAATTTGTCTCGGGTCGCTGCGCGACCCGAGACAAAATTTCACGGGGCTTTTCTAAACTCGAAATTTTACTTCATGCTTAGTCTGGGAGTGGAAACGCTCGTTTGAAACTTCAAAGTGAATGCTTTGACAAGAACATTAAATGATTGAAAATGTTTTTAAAGATAATTATCAAGTTTTCAAAATTTTGTTTAATATTGTTTGAAGTAAAACTGACATGATAGCCACAATCTGAAATCTTATTTTTTCCGACATTTCCCTGACTAAAGATTTTTTCTCTGGTCTTTTAATATAACTTTCTTCTGTGGGAAACCCCCATTCTGTTTAATAGTTTTCATTGTTATTGCCAATATTCAAGTTAATTTTATTAATTTTTAAATGTTTTGTAATTTGCCTGCTGATTTTGACAAATTTAATAATATCATATGGCTTTTTTGTTAGTGTTTTGGTTAATTTAAATATAATTCCCTGACTTTTCTCTGACATTCCCGGTTTTAATGATATTCAGTGAATTTTTTATTTACGTAAATTTTAGGAATTAGTCGATTTTATAATAGAGTTCAATTTGAAGTTTTGAACGAGTGTTTCCACTCCCAGGCTAAGCATGAAGTAAAATTTCGAGTTTAGAAAAGCCCCGTGAAAATTTGTCGCGGGTCGCGCAGCGACCCGAGACAAATTTTCGGGCTTTTCTAAACTCGAAATTTTACTTCATGCGCCACGCGTACAAAACACTGATTTGTAGTGGAGTTCAGAAACACACAAATACGTCTTTAACCGGAGTAACAGGGAGTCAGATATTTAGTCTGTTATTAACGATGTTCAGTGGTAATAATAAATAATTTGGTTTTGAATATTTTTGTTAAAACAACTGGTAACGATATTTTTATAACAATGGTTGCAAAAAAATAATAAAATCAAATTTAATCTTAAATGAATTGTATTCTTTATTCGAAAAAACAGAATTCGAATCTTCGATCGAATCATATTTATCTCTTACGAATCGTTTATTCGAGTATTCGTGATTCGAATCATATTAGGTGATTCGAATTCGTGAATCCTTTTTACGAAGATTTGTCCCAGCTCTGGTAGAGACACATTATTATATAAATTCCATATTATATTATGAACATAATGTAAATATGTTTTATTTCACAGATACATGGCGAGATGCCGTATAAGCATTTTAATTGAACTGACGATATGGTACGACGGAAAAGAAAATATTTAGCCACAATTAAGAAGTACAAAATGGATATTTCATTTTATTTAAAGAGTAATTATGAAATTATTTAAAGTTGCCGCCAAATTTATCTAGTGATATTTCTGGTAACTTTTTATAGTGTAAATTGGGCTTTGGCACTTACTCCTTCTAGTTTTTAAACAAACTATAGTAAAAGTGCTAAGTCGTCAAAAACTGTTAAAATATAATATATAAAATTACGAAAATGTTTTTCGTGTAAAATGCAAATAATGCGTCTTAATTAATAAGACATCTTAAGACAATAAATATCTATTAAAACAACTGCTTTCCGTGCAAATACCCCTCCGGATGTTGAATTAAACAATGAAATATTTAAAATCTTATTTTATTTGATTTGTTACAACACCCTATCAAAGTAAATGTAACATTTAGCTAAAATTCTCGTCAAACCAACTAACAAATAAAAATGAAAGGAGAAATTAGAAATGAAAGGACTTCGATTAAAAATAATGTCTTAGGCCAACATTGGAATTAATCTTGTTTGAACTATTAATATAGTTGAATAGTGTTAAGTATATCAAAATAGTTCAAATAGAACGCAGAACGCAGAATTATATACGAACACCATAACTTTAAAAAAAAAACACTAAAATAATATTTTTCTATTTGTATTATATAGGGAAAAGGTAAAAAATACATGGTTTAAATGATGAAAATCAAAGTACCTAATGTTAGCAAATTAATTACCATTCTATACGTTTGGCATTTGTTGTTTCTTGCGTGCGTTTCCCTGGCCATGCAGTGTAATATTACGTGCTTTAATTTATTTGATTTTACTTACAGCAATATTCCAATATTTATGGAACATAGTTTATACCATCATTAAAACATTGTCACTAAAAACAGGCTTGTTATATAAACGCGCCCCGACTAACACTAAAATCATGACGAAGGAATTTCATGCACCAGTTTGTTCCATTTCCTCAAGTAACCATGGAACATCGTCCATTATATTTTATTTATTAAGGGCGGCGTTTAGGGGTTGCTGACACCACTACTCTAGATTCCCTTTAGAGCCCTGTAACGGTATTCACTATAATAATAATAATAATAATTCATTTATTTTCAGTGGTCTTACAGTACCTTAGACAACATGCTTATACCGCAATTACATGAAAATAGGTCAAAAACACAATAATGTTTACGTACTTACATTCCCCCTTTCCTTCGAGTTACTTGAAATAAATTATACATTTACACGTGGATTTTACGTCCACTGTAAAACGTGCAGCCCGGACTTTCTGTGTATCATCATAAAACCTACTTTACGTTACCCTTTTTTTAAGCGGTTGTGCAACAAAAGCGGCGTTATCGAAGAAAAAAGTTGATTTTTTTATTTGAGTAGAGTACCGTTGGCTTTTTAGAGCTTTTGCTGCAATGCTCAGCGGAGCGATCGATTGCATTGTGTGCTTGGGAAATTATCTCACGTTATCGTTTCGGTTCAGAATTGGATAAACAGGAATCAGGACTGTAAATCTTCGTCCCTCCTACGTGTGAAGGACCTTATCGTTTTTGGTGTTATGGCTTTTCATGCGTTCCCTTCCGGTCTGGGATCAGTTTTTTTTCTGGAGGAAATGGGTGGGATTACACCTTACCGTTATTTATTATGTTTGCATTTATTTTATTAGCCATTCATATTTATCAACAGTTATTTAAAAAAGGATATATGTAATTTGACAGTCGCAGACATGATTTTTTTTATTAGTTTGACAGTTAAATTTATATGGTCAATTCATTATTCATGAAGAGTAGTACGTTAATTGGATTGATTAATAAACAATTGTTAATGCAATCAATACTCCAACTCATAAACCCACGGTCGACGGAAAACAAAATTAATCCGTCTCAAATGAATAAGTTTACTATCACTGGTCTACAAATTTAAACTTTTTTTAATCATCAGAAATAAAATTACTTTTTTGAAGTAAGTTACTTTTTTATGGTAATTCCCAATCTGCTATTGGTTTTTTTCGAGCACGTAACACTTTTTAGATATACAATAGTTAGTCCACCCTGTTGGGGGAATTTTTCGATGGTCGAGATTTTTCTTCAAATCCTGTCTGGGTGTATCTAAACGGAAGCAAGAGGCTTAGGTACATATCTGGCCGCACGAGCCTAAATTGTATACAGAGCACTCTGTTTTTGATTATGCAGAGCGCTTCTCAGAAAGTTTATAACATTATTCTGTGAATGTTTAAGGACCATCGCACAGTGGGCCAAAGCATGATAAAACCTGGTCAAAATATGGAGAGGTGTAAGAATATGCTTTAAATTGTTTCCTCTATGGTTTTCAGGGTCGCTGATTACGGATGTGATGTCAAAAATTTAAAATGGCGGATCCACTATGGCGCATCAAATATTTAAAAACCTGTACATAGATAGTAAATGTCCATATTAGTCTTTTAAAACTTGTATATTAAGGTTATTGAGGTTTCCGATTACGGATTAAATGTCTAAAATTTAAAAATAAAAATGGAGGATCAAATATTTCAAAATCAATGAAAAAATATACAAAAAAATAACAACAAATTCACAACATATAGGTTTTAGATGTTGCTGTTTGCGAATTTGATGTCAAAATTTCAAAATTCAAAACGTAGCATATCCACTATTAAGGATCAAATATTCAAAAACCTGTACAGAATTGGTAAATGTCTATACTAATTATGCAAAACGTGTACATCAATGTTTTTGAGGTCACTAATTACGAATTAAATGTCAAACATTCTAAATTTAAAATTATAGACCATAATTTAATAATCTATGAACTCGTACAAAATTTACAACACATATGTTTTCGAGGTCTGTAATCACGAATTTGATGTCCACCAGGTATAAGGTATTGTCTGTTGAGAGATAACGCGATTTCCACCAACGATACCCGTGGCATAGCATGACCAGTAGTTTACGCGCTGCTCAATAAAATCGTCATTGTAAGAAAAATAGCAGGTAGTAGCAGCTAGTTCTTGGTTTTTCCTCTTTAGTATAAAAATATGAAGCAGGGAAGCTATTTTTTTAAGCGGAGAAATGCGGAGAAATTTTCGTACGCCATAATTTGTGAATATTTGACACTACGGAAATGAGGTTAAAAGGATCGCGAGATTTATAGAGATATTCAATATATTCATGTGTATATCTGGTACAATTCATTATTGAAAGACGCGAATCGAGGCAAGGGTTGCAAATTATTCGCGAAAGAGTGTGTCTTCAAAACGGCTACATTTCACCATTTTGATTTCAATTCTCTTCGGAGGGTCATTCAAAGGAGATTGGCCACTGAAATGTCATTCTAGCACTGAATCAGTGTACACTTATGTCATCTACATCTAATTTTATGAACTATAATTCGTTAATTTAAGCAATCTTTTTAGAATAAATAAGAATATTTATATGTTGTTGTTTTAATTTAAGTTGACTTTTGTAATGTTTTAAAAAATTATTACTATTAGAAAATTAAATGAAAAAAAATTCGAACTCGTACAAAAAAATGTACGTGCTAGAGAGAAACGGACATCGGAATCGTAATCAGCATCCCAAAAATAGCATAATGCACCCAAAGTGTAATTAAATAATTGTATATTTCCATTAGTGGCGGCTCATCGATCTGTAAAGCTGCAGCCTTCTCACAATAAATTGTAAAATAAATATTTTAGACCAAGGGTGTTCAACTGTTTGCCTTTCGTGGGTTATTAGGTGATGAGCAAAAAATTGGTAACACTTCAATTATTTTTGAGAAAATATAACTACCGTATTTTAGCGCTGTCAATTGTCTTTTTGTCAACTGTATTTTTTCACTATCAAATTGTCAACTATTTTTCATCATACTCCAAACTGTTGTCAAATTTCAATATTTCTTGACATTGTATCACTTTTTGACACTGTTTTAAAATTTTTTTCAAAATTTCTACATTTTTAACTAGACATTTTATCACTTTTTCATGATTTGCGCACCACTGACAGAGCAGAAAATTTTAGATAAAGACAATAAACTTTATTATTTTTAAATTTTCAGGCATTCATTGTCTTTTTAGAAAGCATTTAATTTTAAGTTTCGAACGAGTGTTTCCACTGTTTGTTTAACCATGAAGTAAAATTTGGAGTTTAGAAAACCCTGAAAATTTGGTTAAATCGTGAAGCGCAATGCGCTACGCGGCCAAATCAAATTTTCAGGCTTTTCTAAACTCGAAATAAAACTTCATGCGCCACGTGTATAATACACTGACATATTATGAATTAAAAATATACTGCCAAATCAGTAGTAAATATATACTGCTTACGGAGGATTTCATAATATACTGCTAAATAAGAATGTTTAAAGTTTCACAATATTTCAGTGTTTTATATGCCTGCTGCATCAAGTAAAATTTCGAGTACAAAAAGTCTGAAAATTTTACTTCATGTTCAATTAAGGAGTGGAAACACTCGTTAGTAGTTTTATACCAGGGATGGACGGCTTCAACAAAGTCATTGCCGACGCGTCGAATTTTACGTCGACGTAAACTATTTGTACGACTTGCCTGACGTCGACAATGTCGACAACCGTTTTGATTAGTATAACATTTGAACTATTGAGCCTAATACGATGCAATTTTGTTAGATAGCTTGAAAGTTAACAGAGTATCCAAAACTCTCAAAATCACCCAAAACCGAAACATATACAATATAATAACACAACCTTTAAATAGTTTTGTTGACATTGTCGACATTGTTAACATTCTCGACATTGTCGACGTTGCCGATGCACACTGGTCGAAACGCTCATTCTAGCAGAACATTTCGCTATAAAGCGTTTTAGTCTACTTTAAATTGTTCCGAGTCGAAGAAAATACTTAATTAAAAATATAAATTACTCAATATTGAATCATTTTTCCTTTCTACCCTTTACCACCCCCTTTTGATTTTATTTTTTTTTCGAAAAATTGTTAAGATAAAATGTTTGTTATACAACTTTTACTTAAAAATAGTAACTATATTACAACGGTTTCCCTTCGAATTACTTAAAAATGAACATTTTGCATTTTATAATCATGTTATATTTAATTATAAAATTATTTAAATAGAAACAAATAAAAATCAAAATTGCACAGATATCTATAAATAATTATATATATTATATACAAGCAGTATAAAGAATCTAGGTACATCATTCAAACAATTTACACCAAAGCCAGAAATTATTCAGAGTCAGAATCCTCTGGTAAAGATGTTTGTTCTGTATCTACTTATAACTTTAACATCTCTGTGTTCAATTTTTGAATGGTAAGCGGTCGTGAAACCTCTGGATTTACCACTAGAATATCCAGGTTGGTGTCCATTTGGTAAACCTTCAGTAGAGAACACATCCATTCCGTTTAGCCACTTAGAATATTTATTTTCAAAATTTGTAATTGTTCTATGAAAGGTTTGGCATTTTTGCTGTAAAATTATTTATTTTATGTATCAATAAATCCAAATTTTCAGTGTCAATATTCATAATGTCAATCACAAAGAGATATACTTCTCCGAAAAATGGTTACGCCACCTAATAAAAATCACTGCTTGTAAACGGGCAAAAACGGGCAGATAAATATTATTTATATATTAAACTAATTAGTTATTATGTATAAAAAACTAAGATTCATTACTAAGAAAGGCTAAGATTGTATACTTTACCCTTTTGTACGTTTATCGTTGTAAAATTTTACTGTAGGATTCTTTACTTAATTTAAATTAGTGTATCTATATGTTGACTAAAGTTATATGAAAAATATTTAAAACTATGTTGAATACATACCAGTAGAATATATATTTATCTTTAAATTATATTTTGCACGAAACATAAATGTAAAAAAAGAAATTAAACTTAGGCGTTTGGAGCGCGTAAAATCCACTACTGAATGACGTAAACGATCCGTGCACTTTGGGTACCAATAACTACTGAACCAAAGGTCGGAGGGGTTTATGACTTTACATACGTACCCTCTGGACATTACACTACCCATATTCTAGATAATGTCTGTTTTCTAAACAGATGATTTTCGGCAAAATGTTCAGCTAGAATGAGCATTTCGACCAGTGTGCGATGTGCAGTCACGTCGACTATAAAAAGTCGAGGCCCATTCCTGTTTCAAACGGAACACATTAAAATATTTATAAGTATAAGTTAATATACTTATAAGTATTACAATGGTCAGCAGAGGTTTTAAGTATAAATGTTTAGTTTTGTAATTTTAAAATGTGCTTGTCTATAATTTATCTATAACTAACTTTATATTTTGTTCGTGTGCGTTATTTTATTGTAAAGATATTTTTTAATTCTATTTGTTTACTT
The DNA here is from genome assembly GCA_932526585.2 of Philonthus cognatus. Classification (NCBI taxonomy): domain Eukaryota; kingdom Metazoa; phylum Arthropoda; class Insecta; order Coleoptera; family Staphylinidae; genus Philonthus; species Philonthus cognatus. The sequence continues at coordinate 18,282,992 of OW052244.1, read as the reverse complement.
TTGTAATTTTAAATTGTGCTTTCCTCTAGTTTGTTATATTTTGAAATACTTGTGCAGTGGCGGCCATTGGCGGTGCGACCGCACCGGGAGCTGTCATGGATTAAGCGCCGAAAACAGCCGAAAAAGAAAATGAGCTTTAATTTTTGTGTTTAGAGGGGCGCCACCACCTAAAAATGTAGCTAGGACCGCCACTGTACTTGTGCGTCTTGTTCATTTTATTGATATTTTAATCATATGTGTTTACTATTGTAATTTTATAATGTTATATTCTTCTCACTGATAACATTTATTAATTTCTGTCTGACCTGTGTAAAATTTTTGTTTATAACACCAATAAACTATTATTATTATTATTAATAAAAATGCTCCCGATCCACTACTGAATTAAATATAAACCAATAATATACATATTTCATTGGATGTTAAATAAATGAAATATTTAACTAATGAAACGAATATTTACAATTTTCATTTAAAAATTCCACCGGGCCAGCTCGTCGATGAATTATTAAAAAGCACCGTTGCGAATAAAACCCACCGTCACTTCATAATAAAATAATAACTGAACGAAACTAAATCAATACCAGCCCCCGTGTCCCAGGGGCATACGATATCAAACACTGTTCAAACTTTGCCTCTCCTCTCATCTATAATTTCAGCCATTGAACAAAAAGAAAACAAAAAAAAAACACTGAATGGCCTTTGTTTCAGCGCTCAGAGCTTTTGAGCTTTTGACTTCTCCGACTCACAGGGGCACATATATTATCGTTATTAAGAGGCCGAGCAAACAGATGCGTGCGTATGTAAAGGATGCGGGGGTTCCAAAGGGGCGCACTATTATCTTTGTGATTGACTTTGAGTGATTAAAGCGTGATGGTATTTTGTTTGCCTCCCGACGGTGTACGTGACTTGATGCGGCTTTATTCCATTCATAATTGAATTGTAGAGTAATTCTGTTTGATTTCTACAGGGTGTCTCATAAGTCACTTCCTATTCTGAATTGTGCACGTCTAAGCGTATTAACATAATCTGTTTAATCGTAATTTAAGAGTAGATAGCATTTTATAGTAAACAGGAAATGTGTCTCTTAATAATAATAATATTAATAGTACTTTATTTCCCAACGGATTAATACATATCTAATTACAGGAAAAAAATATCATAAATATAAACAGTAAAAAAGACTGTTATTCCTTACTTCACTTTTTATTTGTATCGTTGGGTGTACATTTCGAGACACAAGGTGCCCATTATCAATAACAATTTGTTATTAATAATGAGCACCTTGTGTCTCGAATTGTACATCTAACGATACAAATAAAAAGTGAAGTAAGGAATACAAGTCTTTATTAGTGTAATAATCACTTCACGTAAACTCAAAAACATACAGTTATAAATATAAACAATTACAGAAAATGTTGAATATAGAAATCCCGATGCTTACGCTGTATGTGTATTTTTACAAAACATTGACAGACAATTGGCAGCAGGGTTGTTAAAAAAATATTTTTACAATTTAAATAAAACAAACAGTTTTTTTAACAAAACGTGTTTTTTCTTAATTGAAACAGCGTTTAAAACATTAACGATTAAAACATGTTTAAAAAAAACGTTTTAAGGAAAGTTAACGTTTAAAACATGTTTTAAACAAATTTAAGATTTAAAACATGTTTAAAACAAAACCGTTTAAAACACGACGGCTGTTTTTAAACATGTTTGAAACACTGTTTTATAACAAAGTGTTTTAAACACAAGAACCCTGATTGGCAGTAATTGAAAAAAGTCTATAAATTTACACTCCCTTGTGTACACTTTTCCTTCGCAATTTTTAATTTCAGGTTATATTTACAAACTATGAAATGCATCCGATTGACTTTAATGATTTGAATTAATGTTTTGTTGTTTGTAAACACCCCTACAAATATGCGCAATAATGAAATAAATGTAGACTGCCACTTTACTTTTTCGTACATTGTAAAAGTTGTAATATAAAATTACCGAGTTACATATTACATTATTAAGACCTCCCCAAAGGCTATTTGTTGGGGCTCTTTTATGAAAGCAAAAACTGTACAAAGAATCTCTTACAAAGGCGAAAAACAAATTATCTACTCGGAAACTACCGGCACTTATTCCTCAAAGGGTTGAGTTGACCATCTGAATTATTTTCTAGAGTGCGGAGGAGATTTTACTTTCGCAGTTTCGACTCGAGATTATTACAAAAGGGTTGGATGAACACTCCACTACACACTAGATCAGGGGTGGCTAACCCACGACCCTCGGAATAAATGCCGTTCTATATGTAATAATGTCAGGGTTATTAAAATTATTTTTTTATTTCATTTTAATTGAAACATTTTTTTTTACAAAACATTTTTTTTTTCACCGAAACAGTGTTTTAAACATAATACTTAATGTTTAAAACGTGTTTAAAACATGTTAAAACGTGTTTAAAAATAACCAGCCTTATTAATTAACGTCTAAATTAATAGGTTAGCCCTAGTTTAAGTCTTATTCATAACCTCAATTGTCATACCAAAATATAGTTATTTAGAATTTATTTAATAATGCAATAAATCATAAATGTATTAACCTTATCAGAATATTTCAAACTTCACCATAAATCAGTGTTTTATACGCGTGGCGCATGAAGTAAAATTTCGAGTTTAGAAAAGCCTGAAAATTTGGTTGGGCCGCGTAGCGTTTCGACATTCAATTGAAAATAACTCAAAAACTATCGATGGCATATTTTGTGCTTTTGATATATTCTGAAGGAGCAATGTCTTCTTGACATCCACACGAAATTCTATAATTATTTCTCAAGGAATTTTTATGTTGTAAATGTTTAAAACTTTAATTTACCGAAATATTTAAATACAATTCTACTTATTCGACTTTTAATTGTACATAACTGGATAACCGCCGAAGGCGTATTTGTTTGTTTTTAGTATAATCTGAAAAAAGAAGTCTTCATCAACATCTACACAAAGTTCAATGAATATTTCTCAAAGAGTTTCCATATTGTGAATGTTTTAAAATTTACCAAAATATAGTATCATTTTGTGAAGTTGTACTACTTTAAATGTGTATATTAAAAGTTCTTGAAAATATAAATATTGGTTATCACTTAAAAATGGCTAATTTAATTTAAAATATGCAATGAAAAAACTGTCTTAAAATAATTTATTCTTTTAGAAAAACTCAGTTTTAAAGTTCTGATCATCGAATGAAATTTTCTCACGCCTCTAACAGCGAAACCGTAATTATGAGTGATGCCAATTCTATCTCAATTTGAAGCCTTGAATGACATCTATTGATTACAATAAACGAAACCTCAATAACATTTTTAATTTCTTGTTAATTAGTCTGGGGAGTTTTAGGTGAAACACCCTATGTATACATATAAACATCTTTATTGTGCACTAATAAATTACAGTTTGTTTATTTTTACAATTATATTTTATTATTTAATCCTTGGCTATCGACCGTCAGTCTTTCAGCCTGAGTTGCAGTTGTGATTGTCTTGTCGGTTAGTTATGATTTATGTAAGATGAGATGAATTGATAAATAACCACCATTTATCAATTCATCTCATCTTACATCTGGGTTGTTGAATTTCGGAGAAATATTGGGGTTTCGTACTAGATAGAGGTGATTAAGGATGTTATGGACGTGTGGGTTAGATGCGAATTTTTGGGACAGTTGGGTAAGTCGTTGTTGAATTGGGATTATTTCTGTTATGTCATACAATAAGGTATTAGAGGGGTTGTGGAGTGGGCTATTGGGATGTCGAATAGTTGTGGGAATTCTAAGGGGTGATTGATCTGCTACTTCGATATTATTTAATGTTGCAGGACGAGGGTTGAGGAAGAGGATTGAAGCATATTCTATGTAATAAGGGGCGGCCGATCATTTTGTAGATGTGGACAGCTGTTTTTATCGTGATCCCTTTTGGGAGGTTAACGATCTGTAATGCCGCGCTCTATTTTGAATGTTTGTTTTCATGGTTTGGGAATGGAGTTTGAAGGATAATTTGGGGTCGAAAGTGATGCCAAGGTATTTACAAGCAGAGGATGGGCTAATTACGGTGTTTGTTATGGTTATGCTAAATGGGGAATTGAGCGATCTGTGGAAGGGTATGAATAGATAGGATTTATTGGGATTAATGGATATTCTCCAATTGGCAAACCAAAGAGATAACGAATCTATTAGCCCTTAGAGAGTAGAGAGAGCTTTAGGAAGGATGGCTTGGTCTATTATAAGGGCAGTGTCATCGGCAAAGAGCAGAAAATATGCCGAGGGATTAAGGTACTGTGAGTTAGGGTTGTATATGTCATGGACATAGATATTGTATAGAAGGGGGATAATAGAAAGCCTTGAACACCTTGTTGGAGGATAAAGGATCGGGAGATGATATTTTGGACGTGAACATTAAGGAGTCGATTGTTTAGGAAATTATCAATGAGATAAATTAAGTGTAAGGGAGTTTCAGTTAACAGCAAACCTCGATGCCAGACTGAATCAAAGGATTTTTTTATATCTAGGAATAATATAGCTGTTTTTTTGTTTTCGAGGTGTGCTGTTTGGCAGTTGGAGGTTAGGATGGTGAGTGGGAGAGTGGTTGATATATTTTGGAGGAATCCGAATTGATAGGGAAGAATGTGTTGGGAGATATGAGCTAGGAGTTTATTTTTGAGGATATATTCAAATATTTTTCCCAGAACTAGAAGTAGGGTAATTGGTCTGTTTTTACCTTTATGTAGCACACAAAAATACTCTTACTCTTCTATGTCATCATCAGGGATTATGATTATTGATGAAGAATGCGTACAGGAGTTTACGGTATTATAAAAATCGTCGTTATATGTCATCGTGTGATTTTCAGAAAAGTTTTTTTCGAAATACCCGGCAAATATGTCGGCCGTTTCTTTGGAGTCGCACGTCACTTCGGTTGTTATCGGATGTCGTAGTTTGTGTAGTATGTTTGTCTTTCTGTATTTGAATAGCTGTTTTATTTGGTCCCAGTAGTTTTTGCCCTGTCGTCTGTTTATTTCTTCGCTAGCCAGTATCCATTTGTCTTGTTTGTAGTCTTTGATTAATTTGTGGATGTCTATATTTAGTGAATAAAATTTTTGTTTTAGCGTATGTTCGCGAATATAAATATTTAATTGATTTTTGTGTATAGAACATTCAATTTAAATCAATTATACAAAAATAAGTGGTTTAACGTGTTTTAATAACAATAAAAAAAACATAATTTTAGAGAAATACAAAATTAAGAAAAACAGGGAGTTTTTCTTTTAAGTATTCATATCCTAATTACAATGTATAATAATCTGAAGATATTTGTTTTTCTTTGAAAAAAGTTTAAATTGTAGCTTCATACGAGTGTTTTTCATTCCCAGATTAAGCATGAAGTAAAATTTCGAGTTTATAAAAGCCTGAATGAACGTCCAGTCTTTTTTTAAACTCATGCTTAATTTAGGGGTAGAAAATACTTGTTTGAAGCTATAATTTAAACTTAAAAATAAAACGAATGTCGCAAAATTTATATGCATATGTGTACTTTTTGGGAAAAAATCCCTTTTATATGCAAAACGAAATAATCTTTAAATAGGCATATAAAAGCAAAATAAGGATAAAACCGAAAAAAACTATAAACAAAAAAAATAGTGTCTAATAATTCAATTCTCTATAATTTATACACATTTTATTAATTCATGATGATGCTTTTAATTTTCAATTAGAGCTATTTGCTCTAATTATAATAATGTTTGTGGCAGAGCTGGGCAGGATTCGAAGCATTCAGGATTCGAATCCTGGATTCGAATCCTTTTAGAGGATTCAAAAGAGGCATTCGAATACTTTAGTTCAACTGGATTCGTGATCCGGATTTGTTACATTTTTTTAATAGGATTCGTATTCGAATCCAAATGTAAGTGATTCGAATCCATATAAAAAGATTCGAATATTTATAAAATGATTCGAATATTTATAAAAGGATTCGAATATTTATAAAAAGATTCGAATACTTACAAAAGGATTTGAATCGTTAAAAAAATTTCAAATTAATTAGGGGATTAACATGAAAAATGTCTTTTGTGTGTTTGAATTTCTCGTTAAATCACTGTTTTATACGCGTGGCGCATGAAGTAAAATTTCGAGTTTAGAAAAGCCTAGAATATTTGTCTCGGGTCGCGCAGCGACCCGAGACAAATTTTCACGGGGCTTTTCAAAACTCGAAATTTTACTTCATGCTTAGTCTGGGAGTGGAAAACACTCGTATAAATGAAGACAACCTTATACAAGACTGTCTCAGTTTAATCCGAGTTGACCTTATACAGTAGTGACTTTGATTTTGACGTCATGTGAGGATTTCCGCGCGTGATAAAGTCGGCTCTTTTTAAATCGAGTCAACCTTGCACAGTAATGATCTTGGTTTTGACGTCATGTACGGATTTCCACGCGTGACGACATCAACCAAGGTGTGTAAGTAAGTTTGTCTTGATTCAAACCAAGCCGACCTCGTATTGTTTAATTACCTTGATTACCTTGATTGTAAACGTCACGTGAGGCAAGTAAGTTTGTCAGCAATCAAGGTGGTTAGTGTATAAGGTTGTCTTGATTTAAAACCGAGTCGACTTTGTTAGTTTAATTACATTGACTTTTCACGAAACGCGAGGAATTTCATGCGTGACGTCAGAAAAACTCCCTGTATTTCTCGGAACATAGATATTTCTAATAAAATCAAACTGAATTTGCTATGAAATTCAAACATAATAAGTAAAAACCAGTATATTTTTAATTTTACATTATTTCAGTGTTTTATCCGTTTCGCTACGCAACTAAACGAAATTTTCAGAATTTTCTAAACTCTATACAGGATGTCTACGCTAAACCGTTCGTTAAAAGTTTATGGGGTTGCCGTTGCACTAAAAATTTGAAAAAAATCCTTATCATACGGTTGAATCAGTTTTCTTCATGTGAAATATTTTCAACTTTATATCACTTCCGGTTCCACCGGACGTAGCACCAAATTTGTTAACACTCTATATATTAGTAATTTTTAGGATTCCTCGTTTAAATTGAAACATATTTTATTCGAAAATATGTACACTTATATCTTATAGTTTTCAAGCAAAAAAAATATTTCAAAAATTCTGACCTCTAAAAGGCATCTTGAAATCTCTCTGTAACTTTTCTTCAGAATAAGATAAAAATATGATTTATATCTCTACTTGTACCTAGAGGATGCCTCTATGAGTGTATTAATTGGAAACTATCAATTTTGACAATAAGTGTTCTTAAAATGTCAATATCGAAGTGGCCTCTTCAATATCTCTTAATTCAATTTTTTTAAATGGAATGACTCATTTTCTATCACGTGGTACGATTGGGGGGAAGATTTCCTACAAAAAAGTATTAACAACTATACTTCTAAAGCAAGTGGTTTTCGAATTTTTTCAATTGCGACTTATGCGCGCATTATTCCCTGCATAATTGCGACGAAAAATGAATTTTCGAAATAATTCGAAAACTACTTGCTAGAGTATAGTTTTATAATACTTTTTGTAGGAAATTTTCCCTCCAATCGTACCATGTGATAAATATTGGGTCATTCCATTTAAAAAAATTGAATTACTGGATATTGAAGAGGGCACTTAGATATTGACATTTTAAGAACACTTATTGTGAAAATTGACAGTTTCCAATTAATTTACTCATAGAGGCATCCTCTAGGTACAAGTAGAGATATAAATCATATTTTTATCTTATTCTTAAGAAAAGTTAGAGACAGATTTCAAGATGCCTTTTAGAGGTCAGAATTTTAGAAATATATTTATTTCTTGAAAACTATGAGAGATATGTGTACATATGTTCGAATAAAATATGTTGCAATTTAAACGAGAAACCCAAAAAATTACTAATATATAGGGTGTTCTATTTATAATAACAAACTTCGTGCTACTTCCGGTGGAACCGGAAGTGATATAAAGTTGAAAATATTTCACCTGAGAAGAGCTGAATCAACCATATGACAAGGATTTTTTTGAAATTTTTAGAGCAACGGCATAAACTTTTAACGAACGGTTTAGCGTAGACACCCTGTATTTTACTTCGTGCCTAAACAAGGATGGTAAATCTATGTTAAAAAAAAGTTAACATTTCCTAAGATATAAACTTTTTGTCTCGTGTAATATAAGGCAAAAGTAATGTCATGTTATGAATTGGCTGCCATTTTATAAGAAATTAAAAAAAATGGGCAATGTTTTGACTAAAAGGTAATTTAAATGTGTAAAATTGATAATATAAAGTTAGAAAAATGATATCAGTCAAATAACCTTCTCCTTAGTTGATTGTGCTCTTTTTACAGCATTTTGAATTGTTGTTCAAAAACACCTGGCTCCAAATTGGTAAGTTCTTCTTCAATGTTGGTTTTCGACACTTGCAAGGTTTGTGGTTTGTTGTGGTAAATGCGAAATTTCAAAAAGACCCACAGGGAGTGGAAACGCTCGTTCGAAAGTTCAAACTGAATGCTTTGATAAGAACATTAAATGAATAAAAATGTTTCTAAAGATAATAATCTAGTTTTTAAAATTATGTTTAATATTATTTGAAGTAAAACTGACATGGTAGCCGCAATCTGAAATGTTAAATTTTTCCGACATTTCCCTGTTTCAAGATTTTTGCCCTGGCCATTTAATATAACTTTCTTTTGTGGGAAACCTCCATTTTGTTGAATTGTTTTCATTGTTTTTGTCAATATTTAAGTTAATTTTATAAATTTTTACATGTTTTATAATTTGCCTACTGATTTTGACAAATTTAATAATGTCATATGGTTTTTTTGTTAGTGTTATGGTCAATTTGAATATGACTTTTCTTATAATTTCATGACTTTTCTTTGACTTTCCCGGTTTTTAATTTTCAGGCATTCGTAGATTTTATAATAGAGTTCAATTTGAAACATTAAACGAGTGTTTTCCACTCCCAGACCAAGCATGAAGTAAAATTTCGAGTTTAGAAAAGCCCCGTGAAAATTTGTCGAGGGTCGCGCAGCGACCCGAGACAAATTTTCGGGCTTTTCTAAACTCGAAATTTTACTTCATGCGCCACGCGTACAAAACACTGATTTGAAGTGAAGTTCAGAAACACACAAATACATCTTTAATCAGAGTAACAGAGAATCAGATGTTTAGTCTGTTATCAACGATGGTCAGTGTTAATAATAAATAATTATGATTCAAATATTTTGGTTAAACGATATTTTTATATAAATGGTTGAAAAATATTAATAAAATCAAATTTATTCTTTAAGGATTTGTATTCGTGATTCGAAAAAAACAGGATTCGAATCTTTGATTCGAATCATATTTACCTCTTGCGAATCCATTATTCGAGTATTCGTGATTCGAATCATCTTAGGTGATTCGGATTCGTGATTCAAATCCTATTTACGAGGATTCGTCCCAGCTCTGGTTTGTTACAATGATCGATGTATATCGTAGAACCATTGTTTATTATACTCACTTGACAATACAGTAAAAATGTCGAATCTCGAGTAGTGTATATTTAATAAAAATAATCGAGTTGTATAAAACATAGTATTATTTATGTATTTATTATTCTATTATAAAGTAATGGAATAATGAATACGTAAATAATACGATGAAAAATTATCGAGATTAATGTTAAAAACTGTGTGATACCAGTAAGGTTTCCTATGACGTTCAAAATTTCTATTCCACTTATTTAAAAAAAATCTCGAACAGGTAAAAAACATTGTGTATGTGTAAATAAATTTCATGGTTTAACGGGATTAAGAATACTTTTATAAATACACATTGAAAGACATCATAACCACATAAAAATGTTAAAGACCAAACCATCCGGTTATTTCAGTTATTCACTTATTACCACACTCCTTATCTCTCATTTCTCATTTTACATACTTCTTTTCTTGCGCGAGATGCGCGCACATAAATAATTCTTCCGCTTTTTATCCACGATTTTATAATATGGGCTCCACGATCTCCAGATATGATATAACGTCCAGTGCCTGATGAAATACAATGGAAATTCCAACGCCATTGTTTCTCTCGCACCAACAAAAGGAGGAAAAATGCGTACGTATTTATAAATGAATACAGGGTGAGTTTTGTGCTCGGGTCAATCCGGACGAATATTTGATGGAAAAAATGCGTTTTGAATTATTGCACGGACACCGAGATGTTCCATTCATACTCATAAATCTAGCTGCGGTCGTGGTTACAAATAAGTTTAAGGCTTTTATTCGCGTATTAAACAGCGGGGTGTTTGCCGGGAGGATTTAAATTGAATCTTGTTGGGATAATTAAAAAAGTGGGGTGATGTGTGTGCATGCGCGGGTGGGATTAGTGATGGGATTAAGTCCCTTTTATGTAAATACAAATCGTTGGTTATGCATGTTTTATTACAACCGGATTGCATTTTTTAACTAAAATTTAATTATAACTCTTCTTTCTTTTATGAAAAATGTAATGGACTTTTGTTTTAATTTTGATCTTCGTTTTTTATTAAATTAAATTGAAAACCTGGACGTATGGTCAGTAATTAAAATATAATATATTAATGGATGTTTTTCAGAGGCGCCAACTACTGGATTAATTTATTTGAGTAAGATTTTTAGCAATTTTGATTTAAACAAACATTCATCAGTTAGAACCATACAGTGAATTTTTATATCCCGATTCATACTCTATAAGTGTTCAGGAATTCGCTGTTTTTATAAAAGTGTTCTACTTGAAACTTCTGACGAGTGTTTGCACTCATTGATTAAGCATGAAGTAAAATTTCTAGTTTCTAGTTTTTAACAAAGCAATCAAATTGAAGCTTCTAGCTAGTGTTTTTACTTGTTGATTAAGCATCAAGTAAAATTTCGAGTTTAGAAAAGCCTGAAAATTTGATTTTCAAGCATTTCTAAACTCGAAATTTTACTTCATGCCCAGGCGTATGAATCACTGATTTCACATGAAGATAAAAATATACTGCTTTCATACTACTTTAGCAGTATAATTTAAACTTCATAACATTTCCGTGTTTTATACGCGTGGCGCATGAAATAAAATAATGAGTTTAGAAAAGCCTGAAAACCAAATTTTTAGACTTTTCTAAACTCTAAATTATACTTCATGCTTAATCAAGAAGTAGAAACAATCGCTAGAAGCTTCAAATTGATTGCTTTGTTAAAAATATCAAATGACTGATCATTTATTTAAAGAAAATATCTATTTTTTATACAAGAGTAATCAAGTTTTGTTTAATATTATTTGAAGTAAAACTGATATGGTGACCACAATCTGTAATGATAAATTTTTCCAATATTTCCCTGATTCTAAATTTTGTTTCCTGACATTTTAATATTGGCAAAGTATAATAATAATAGAGTTAATTGTCTTTATCTAGTTTGTCAGTGGTGCGCAAACTATGGAAAAGTGATGAAATATCAAGATGAAAATGTTGAAATTTGCCTGAATTTTGAAAATTATCGAAAAACGATGAAATGTTTAAGTTTGAGAAAATGTTGAAACAAAATCAGAAAGTAATGAAATGTCAAGAAATATTGAAATTTGACAACATTTTGAAGTATGTCAAAAAGTGATAATCTGTAATCAGATATGTTTTAATATTTTATAATTCAAAATTAACAGAGCTGGGATGAATCCTCAAAAACAGGATTCGAATCACGAATCCGAATCACCTAATATGATTCGAATCACGAATACTCGAATAAAGGATTCGTAAGTGAAAAATATGATTCGAATCAAAGATTCGAATCCTCATTTTTGAATCACGGATATAAATCCTTTAAAAATAAATTTGAATCTATTATTTGCAACCAGTAATATTTTATTCCATCAGTTTCTATTAACAAAAATGGTCATTTACCGACTAAATAACTGATTATATAATGATTTTAATTAATGATGAAATATGTGTTATTCAACTTCATTTTTAATCTGTGTTTTATACGCGTGGCGCATGAAGTAAAATTTCGAGTTTAGAAAAGCCCCGTGAAAATTTGTCTCGGGTCGCTGCGCGACCCTCGACAAATTTTCTACGCGGGGCTTTTCTAAACTCGAAATTTTACTTCATGCTCAGTCTGGGAGTGGACCGTCAAGATTTTCTACATGTCGAGATTTTCGATATTTCTAGATTTATGTCGAGTTATTCACAGTTTGTTATTGTATTAAATGCAACTTTAATATTAAATAAAAACGTTTTTTTTTTTTAGGATTAGAATATTCACTCATTGAAAACAGAGCAAATTACAAGGTTAACTCTAAAAGTTAATTTTAGGTAAAATTTTGCATCTTTTTCTATGATTTCAATGAATAATTTTTTATATTACAAACGTCGATTTTTTAAAAGAGTTAAATTTGAAGTTCAAACGAGTGTTGTCCACTCCCAGACTAAGCATGAAGTAAAATTTCGAGGTTAGAAAAGCCCCGCGTAGAAAATTTGTCGAGGGTCGCACAGCGACCCGAGACAAATTTTCACGGGGCTCTTCTAAACTCGAAATTTTACTTCATGCGCCACGTGTATAAAACACTGATTTAAAGTGAAGTTAAAAATGCACTGAAAACCAACCCAACTTTGATATTTTTCAAAATTAGATGTTTTCTTTTCTATCCATGCTGTAAACCTTCAGATATTCGTTGTTTTCTTGTAAAAAAACTTCGATTCCCTGTAGTCCTTCGGTCTCCGAAGACCATGGTTGGTCCTTCGAGCTGTAGCCTTTGTAAAATGGTAATAAACTTAGTAATCTAGAGTGATCCTTCAATTTGAAACTTCTAAGAACGAGTGTTGTCCACTCCCAGACTAAGCATGAAGTAAAATTTCGAGTTTAGAAAAGCCCCGCGTAGAAAATTTGTCGAGGGTCGCGCAGCGACCCGAGACAAATTTTCACGGGGCTTTTCTAAACTCGAAATTTTACTTCATGCGCCACGCGTATAAAACACTGATTTCAAGTGAAGTTAAAAATATACTATTAACGTTGGATATTTTTTATGGTTAAGTAACCAAATATGCGTTCGCAAATATTTGAATTATTCGAAAATTTAAATATTTATATTCAAATATGAATAATTTAGTGATTTAATTATTCATATTAGAATATTTAACTATTTGAATTAATCGAATTCGAATCCCAGCCTTAATAGCGATGATTCGAATTATTTAGGAGGATTTGAATCCGTGTATGAGGATTCGAATCCGTGTATAAGGATTCGATTCCTTTTATAAGGATTCGAATCCTTTTATAAGAATTCGAATTCTTTTATAAGGATTCGAATCTTTTTATAAGAATTCGAATACTTTTATTAGGATTCGAATCATCTATGTCAGGATTCGAATACGAATCCTTTTAAAAAAATGTAACGAATCCGGATCACGATGCCTTTTTCACTAAAGTATTCGAATACCTCTTTTGAATCCTCTAAAAGGATTCGAATCCGGGAATCGAATCCTGAATGATTCGAATCCTGCCCAGCTCTGAAAATTAATCAATGGCGCGTGGCGCATAAAGTAAAATTTCGAGTTGATAAAAGCCCGAGGCTTTTCTCAACTCGAAATTTTACTTTATGCTTAGTCTGGGAGTGGAAAACATTCGTTAAAAAATAATCACTGGCATTTTACAAAATTCTCAATATTATCAAAATCTTGGGGGTTTTTAAGTTTTTTCAATTTTTAAAATCTTGGCAATTTCCAATTTTAAGAAATTTTCAAAATTTTAAATTCTGAATTGAAATTTTCAATACGTGCGTTAATTTTTAAAATTTATAACAATTTTAACAAAAATCAAACATCATTCAAGATTATTGCTGATTATCAAATTCTTGAGTCCTTTCGTTACTTTTTAAAACTTTAACGCTTTCCATGTATTTCCTAGATTTTCGTTTATTTAAATAAAAAATCAAGACTTTATTAATTTTCTTTAACGATTATTAAAACATCTAAATTAATTAAAACGACTGAACGTCGAAAATTCTAAAATTGAAAATTAACTAAAATCGTGTAAATTCATGAAAATTAACTAAATTTCAGGAAATTTACGAAAACTGCTAACGTTTTAAAATTTGACAAAAATTTCGAAAATTCATGAATAGCATCGACATTTTAAAAATTTACGAAACCCACGAAAACCGTCAGAATTTATGAAAAATAACGAAATTCTCGGAATTTCACGAAACGCGTCGAAATTTTAAAACTAATAAAAATCTTAGAAAAATTTAGAAAAATCTGGAAAATTGACGAAATGTAATATCATTTTTAAATTAACAAAACTCTAAACGATTCAGGAATTTCAAAAATTAAATGAAATCTTGGATAGGTTACGAAAAGCGTAAAAGATCAACTAAAATTTTAGAAAGTCATTAAAAATTCTTGAAACTTTGAAAACGAGCTAAAATCATGTAATGTTAAAAATGTCATCTAATGTCAAAAAATTCAATTTAAATTTTTTATATTAAAACTGTCAAGTAAACGTCCTAACCTAACCTAAAAATTATCTCCAATGTAAAAATTGTCATCTGTTAAAACTTTCAAGATGATAGTAAAGTTTTAACTTTTCCGCAAACAATCACATTTAATTTTTGATATCTGATGTCAATATATTAACGTAAAGTAGAAATGAACAATATTATTTTTACAGAATATGCCAAAATGGCATTTGTTATTTGTCGTCGATATACTGACATTTTTGACGCAAGTTGTCATTTTGTGGTTTGACTATTGTTGACATTGAATGATATTTTTACGTTCAATGAATTTTTGAATTTTTAACATTAAAAGACATTTTTGGCAATAAATGATGTTTTTGACATTAGTTGACACTTTTGACAGTAGATGATATAATATAATGTATTATTTGTATTACTTTTCACAGTAGATGATATAATATAATGAATTATTTGTATTACTTTTGACAGTAGATGATGCTTCTTACATTGAATGACATTTTTGTCAGTAGATGGTATTTTTTACATTGTATAACATTTTTGACATCTAATGTTACTTTTAACAAATTTCTGATTTGCACAAGTGAAATTTGTTAAGTTTTCAGGAGGTGCCTGCAAAATGTACAAAACACTTTTATTCAAATATTGAAGTCTCTATCTTCACTCGATTTATTTTATTATTTGCACGTATTTTCATTTGTGTCTCTTAAAGCCGTATTCATTAAATAACTGTATTGAAGCAAAATCACTTTTTTAGTTGTGCCACTATCAAATCAAACCAGCGTTATAATTGCCAGTTTTTAATATCTTCAATATTTTCAATATTTACAATATTTGTCAAAATTTTAATTATTTCGGCATTTTATTTTTTCTTTTAAACTTTTGATATTTGTGATAATTTTTATTATTTTAATATTTTTATAAATTTTGATATCTTTGATATTTTGTACATTGTTTGACACTTTTGACATTAGATGACCTTTTTATGTTAAATGACAATTTTGCCATTTAATGTTATTCTTAATAAATAATGATAAAGAGAATTAGAAAAAAACGTTAGGGTATGTTTTGACGGATAATTAACAGTTTTGACATTTAAGTTAATGTGTACATTTTATATTTCTTGTCGAACTATACTAACCCATTAAGCGCCATTGATGCTTACACGCAACATTATTAATTTTTTGTTAATTATATTACTAAATAAGTTAAAATAAATCAAATATTATTTGACCTAAAACCTTGAAAATATATGAAGAAAAATGTTAATATTTGGTTATTTAAATATTTCGATTATCACTCATTAAAAAGTATGTCAGTGTATTTCTAACTTCACAATATTTCAGTGTTTTATACGCGTGGCGCATGAAGTAAAATTTCGAGTTTAGAAAAGCCCAGAAAATTTGTCTCGGGTCGCTGCGCGACCCGAGACAAATTTTCACGGGGCTTTTCTAAACTCGAAATTTTACTTCATGCTTAGTCTGGGAGTGGAAAAATGTCGTTCTGAACTTCATATTGCACGTTTTTATATAAAATTGATGAGTGCTTTGCATTTACAGCGTATACATTATGTACATTTGAAAGAAATATTCACAGTATGTAATACAATAAGTCATTCATAGAAATCATAAAAAGAAGTCCAGAATTTTACCTAAAATTAACTTTCAGAGTTAACTCTATAATTGCGCGGCCGTTAATGAGTTAAGTATTTTTTAAACAGACAGAATAAACAAATGAATAAATTTATAATTTTCAAGTTATTTCCACTTGAATTTAAAATCCAGCTATTTTGTGATTAAAAATAATGCTATATTGGTACAAAAAATTATATAAATCGAAATTTTATAATTTTGTTTCTTTTTCAACATTAATAATTAACAATGTTTACAAATTTTCTTGATTTTTTTGATATTTGTTAATTTTCACGACTTTATTCAATTTTCCATTTTAAGTTATTTGTGTCAAAAAACAATGTTTTGCACAATTCAGATATTCAATTGAAATCTAACAAAATGTCAATATGAATTAAACTAGCGAAGAAACAAATTTTAGAATACATTTAAAAAAATCATACAAAACGTCTAGATGAATTGAACTAGCAAAGAAAAAAATGTTAATATAAATTTTCAATAATTATGATTTTAATTATTATTTTATATAAACATTAAAAAATAATAAAAATCTTTTAAATGGTTGAAAATAACAAAAATTAACAAAATCCTGGACATTTTTCAAATCATCAAAAACATTAAAACGAAAATAAAACAATACAAATAAATAACTGTAATTTATTCTTGAAAAAAAAATCGTACAATTTGAATAAATTCGAAAAAATCAACAAACATAAAAAGTACAAAAACTGTAAAAAAATATACAATTAAAGTAACCAAAGATAAAAAATAAACGCCTAAGTCAATCCAAACATAGATCGTCGAAATTGATTTAAAAAGTAACAGTTTAAAATTGCTTAATTAAACAGAAGTTTAGTTTACAGAAACGACAAGATTCAAAACACTTATATCATCATCAAAACTGACATATTCATCGAAAATCCGATGGAGTTGATAAATTTCATATACACTGCGTTTTATTTAAGTATGGCCATAGGTATTTACATGGTGAAAAATGTACCCAATGTTAACTTTTATTGTATCAACATTATGTCTACGAAATGTACAATGCTAGAAGGACATACACAATTCTCTTTCAAAGTAAAAATTAATAACACAAATAATAAAGCTTAAAAAATCTATTTGGCCAAAATGTCACAATGTTAGTGTTTGTTTTGCTAAACTCGAAAGCTACAATAAAAAAATCGAACTTGATTACGTCCTTCTAACAATGAACATTTCGTAGAAACATGTTTGATTTATTAATAAAAACAAGAAATAGTTTCAAATTTGGACGACAACAAAAGTTAACATGGGGTACAATTTTTACCATGTAAATCCCCATGGCCATACTTAAATATAACGCACGATATAATGATTAAGATCTTCAGAATATAATAATCTAATGTCAACTTTAAAAACGTATATTATTACAAAGGAATACCTAAATAATAGTTTTGAAGATATATTAAAATATGTGAGCCGTTTATTTTGAAAGTGACCTAAGTCCATTTATGTTTAAATTGAGATATTTAAAAGTTTGCATTTCATTAATATTAACAATATACGTATAGGATAGCAATGTTACACACTGCTTAAATTTATCCAAGAGAGTTAAATTTACAATTCCTATTAAAATAATACCAAAAATTAAGTGAATAATATTTGTTTTCTTACCACAAATGGATTTAAGCCACTTTCAAAATTAACACCTATATATATATGTTATAAAATTGGAAGGAGCTTAAGTCCATTCGACATATTTTAAATTGCTTCAAATTGAAAAACAATACTCAATTTATTTTATGTATCTTCACAATACTTTAAAAACACAATTTATACCATTCAAGAAATGTTCTAACTATATAAATTACATAAAAATTTACTGTTCATTTACATTTTGTGTATGCGGGAGGAATTTAAAGAAGTCATGGTGTTCCGGTGGTATATATCGAAGTAAGTCCATCATGTCCTTGTACTTCGATGTCGTAATTGGTCTTACATTTTTATAAAGTGGTGCCAATATAATATTTTCAAATTTTCTTGGTCTACCCCGACGTGGTAATAAATCCAGGATTGTAAACTATGCATTCTCATCCATTGATATCTTATAGAAAATTTTATATGGTTCATATCTCAAAACACGCATCCATACTATTTGTAACCAATTTATTGCTTCTCCGTTAGAATTCTTCAACCTTTTAAAAACTGCGTCCTCCAATAATCTTGTTGATTTGAAATCCTCTTGTTTCATTTCATTTAGAAGAAAGTTATTACCTTTCCGGCACTTTTTGATAACATTATAATAATCTTGAGGAACACACATTAAATTATTTTTCTTTAATGACATTTCTACGACGCCAAAATCTCTATCATTTGGTAAAAACGAATGTCCTGATATTAGGAATTTATGATCTATTATTTCTACATTATGTTCAACAGTTTGGACACGTTTTAGCCATGTTAAAGCTACTTTAATATTCCTATTTTGTCCTACACACATGTCACTGTAAGCTATAATATGTTTTTGACTTCTTAAATTTTGAAGATGTTTCAAGATGCATGAAGCTATTTCTTGTGAACCTCTGGATGCAATAGTTTCATTCCAAACGTACATGTGAACATTATCATCATGAAAATTGTGAATTCCCAAATTTAGAACGTACATGTTGCGTTTATAGTATGCTACTGAACTAGTCAACTTTGGGTAAGGAAATGCTTTTTGCAAGTCGAAAGAAAATGCGAAATAATGATCTGGATTACGTAATGCTAGTTCTTGATCTTGTTTTAATGATTTCCTTGCTGATTCTGCTAGTCTTAAATGGACATCATGTTCTTTTATAAGTTTATTCTTTTCATCATAATCATCCGATGTTTTAATTTTAATGTTTAATAGGTCGAATTTTTGGCATGTATCTTTGCGGTGGAAATGCAAATTAAAATCATTTTTAAATATCTTTCTGTAAGTCCACTCTCTAACTGCTTATCTATTTTTTTCCTTGCAATAAAGCTCGTAGAAATTAAAAATTTTTTTTAGAGTTAGATCAGGATGTAAATATTTTCTATTAGGGTTATAAGATCTAGTATATTGGGATTCAAATTTGGAAAAACTTTTAATATGGTTTTGAACATCATTTTTCTCTTCGTTAGAAATCCTTCTCGATGATCCAGCCCTATGTCCACGTAAATCATTCCCTACATTTGCCGAGTTTAATACACGTTTTAATCGTCCTTTAGATATATTAAAGGTACCCAAAAAGATTTTTTTACAGACGGAAACTTTCCCGTTTTTAGAATTTAAAAAATACCTTTAAACTATAATTTCTTGGCGAACTTTTTCCGTTTTTTGGACGTCTTCGTTTCACAGCATAACGTTTGGTAGCTTCGTATAGCAATACATTTTGCTTATTAAAATCTCCAAAATTTCAAAACTTCTCAAAAGTATTCTTTCTTTCTGTTTCTTCATAATTTTTTATACAAACTTTACGACAAAGGCAATTTTTGTTTTGAAACACTTTTGCAGGTATAATGTTTCCAGTTTGAGTATAGTATTTTTTCCCGGTATTTCGTTTAATTTTTCGCAATTTTTGAATGTAGGTGTGACCATTCTTTTCTCTAAATCTTGATCCAGAGGTATTGTCGTGAAAAGCCTCACCTGCATCTTCATCTTCTAATGATGAATATTGTTCTAAAATTCTCCTTCTCTTGCGGTTCTGGTTAAAATCAATATTTTCCAACTCGTCTTCTCTCTCTGAATTAAATAGTCTTGTACTTTTATTCATACCCAAAGGTGTAGTAATTTCTATAAATTTAATATTTTATCTTAAAATTCAATTGTAAGTGTATATTAAGTGAATATTTTTACTGCAATAATTAAACATAATTAATACTAATTAATGATTAAATAAAATTACCTTCATCACTACCTTCATAAATTTGAAGATCCGCACTTTCGGACATTATTACTAATTAAGTGGACGTAGGTCACTTTCAAAATAATGTTTTTTAATAAATAATTGTTTGTGAAAACGTATGTGTTAATAATTATCATATACTTTAAATATTCTTAATCGCAAATTGTTATTTATGACAGATAACGTCAAATAATAACCGTTTCTACCGCCATCAGAAAAAAATTCAAAAATGGATGTAGGCCACTTTCAAAATAAACGGCTCATGTATTTAAGAATTCGTGATTTTCAAAAGCGTTCAATTTGAAGCTTAAATCGAGTGTTGTTCACTCCCAGGATAAACATGAAGTAAAATTTCGAGTTTAGAAATCCTGGGCAGGATTCGAATCATTCGGGATTCGAATCCTGGATTCGAATCCTTTTAGAGGATTCAAAAGAGGCAGAATATTTTAGTTCAACTGGATTCGTGATCCGGATTCGTTGCATTTTTTTAAAAGGATTCGTATTCGAATCCAAATGTGGGTAACTCGAATCCAAATAAATGGATTCGAATACTTATGAAAGGATTCGAATATTTATAAAAGGATTCGAAAACTTACAAAAGGATTTGAATCGTCAAAAATAATCCGAATTAATTGTAAGGATCAACATGGAAAATGTCTTTTGTCTGTTTTTAAATTTCTCGTTAAATCACTGTTTTGTACGCGTGGCGCATGAAGTAAAATTTCGAGTTTAGAAAAATCCAGAAAATTTTCACGGGGCATTTCTAAACTCGAAATTTTACTTCATGCTTAGTCAGGGAGTGGAAAACACTCGTCTAAATGAAAACAACCTTATCTGTCTCAGTTTAAACCGAGTCGACTTTGAACAGTAATGACTTTGGTTTTGACGTCATGTGAGGATTTCCGCGCGTGATAATGTCGGCTCGGTTTAAATCGAATCAACCTTACACAGTAATGTGTTTTGACGTCACGTACGGATTTCCACGCGTGACGACATCAACCAAGGTGTGTAAGTAAGTTTATCTTGATTTAAACCGAGCCGACCTTGTATTGTTTAATTACCTTGATTGTTGACGTCACGTGAAGACTTCCACGCACGACGTCAGCAATCAAGGTGGTTAGTGTATAATGTTGTCTTAATTTTAAACCGAGCCGACTTTATTAGTTTAAATACATTGACATCAGAAAAACTCCCTGTATTTCTCGCGACATAGATATTTCTAAGAAAATCAAACCGAATTTGCTATGAAATTCAAACATAATAAGTAAAAACCTGTATATTTTCAATTTCACAATATTTAGGTGTTTTATCCGTTTCGCTACGCAACTAAACCAAATTTTCAGAATTTTCTTAACTCTATATTTTACCTCGTGCGTAAACAAGCATAGTAAATCTATGTTAAAAAACAAAAATTAACATTTCTTAAGATATAAACTTTTTGTCTCGTGTAATATAAGGCAAAAGTAATGTCATATTATGAATAGGCTGCCATTTTATTAGAAGTGAAAAAAATGGGCAATGTTTTGACTGAAACTTAATTTAAAGATGTAAAATTAATAATATAAAGTAAAATAAATGATATCGGCCTTCTCCTGAGTTGATGTTGATTGTGCTCGTTTTACAGCATTTTGAATTGTTGTTCGTAAAACATCTGGCTCCAAATTGGTTATTTCTTCTTCAATCTTGGCTTTTAAGACTTGCAAGGTTTGTGGTTTATTGTGGTAAATGCGAAATTTTAAAAAGACCCACAGGGAGTGGGCTTTAAAAAGAACATTAAATGACTTAATATGTTTTTAAACATAATGATCTAGTTTTTGTTTAATATTATTTGAAGTAAAACTAACATGGTAGCCACAATCTAAAATGTTAAATTTTGTCGACATTTCCTTGATTCAAGATTTTTTCTCTGGCCTTTTAATATAACTTTCTTCTGTGGGAAACCTCAATTTTGTTAAATTGTTTTTATTGTTTCAGTCAATATTTAAGTTAATTTTATAAACTTTTACGTGATTTGTAATCTGCCTGCTGATTTCGACAAATTTATTAATTTCATATGGCTTTTTTGTTAGTGTCTTGGTCAATTTAAATATAATTTCATGATTTTTCTCTGCCTTACCCGGTTTTAACGATATTCAGTTAATTTTTTATCTACGTCATTTTCAGGCATTCGTCGATTTTATAATAGAGTTTAATTTAAAGCTTTAAACAAGTGTTTTCCACTCCCAGACTAAGCATGAAGTAAAATTTCGAGTTTAGAAAAGCCCCGTGAAAATTTGTCGAGGGTCGCGCAGCGACCCGAGACAAATTTTCGGGCTTTTCTAAACTCGAAATTTTACTTCATGCGCCACGCGTACAAAACACTGATTTGAAGTGAAGTTCTAAAACACACATATACATCTTTAATCAGAGTAACAGGGAATCAGATGTTTATTCTGTTATCAACGATGTTCAGTGTTAATAATAAATAATTTGGTTTTAAATATTTTTGGTATGTACACTTCTGTGTATAAATGGTTGAAAAAAAATAATAAAATCAAATTTATTCTTAAAGGATTTGTATTCGTGATTCGAAAAAACAGGATTTGAATCTTTGATTCGAATTATATTTATCTCTTACGAATCCTTTATTCGAGTATTCGTGATTCGAATCATATTAGGTGATTCGGATTCGTGATTCGAATCCTTTTTACGAGGATTCGTCCCAGCTCTGGTATGTACACTTCTGTGTATTAAAATTAAACAAAAGTCTTGTATCTATTATATGCAATATTCTAGTTGTATAATTTGTATAACAATATTCTAGTTGTGTTAATTGCCTAGCAGCAGTTGTAATAAATAATAAAACACCAACACTTGAAAACAATATCATTAATTAAAAACCAAAACTAGGATATTTTTTTAAAAAAGCTCATTATAAATACAACAAAGCCGAAATAGAAAAACCATGTTCTATTTTAGTTAGAATTTGAATTCTTGAATTGTTGACTAAATGACGCAGCATTTTGACATTAGGGAAATTGGTATAATTATATATTTTCGTAACTAGGAAACTCATCATGTCCAGTTTAAACTATAACATATTTCGTGTGCTTAATTTTATTGCACAGAAGTGTACATTTACAAATAATAGCATAAATAAATATATTTGGTCGATTTTCAGCGTACCGTAATAAATAATTGAGAAATCAGAATTCCAGGACCATATGTGCCGGCGCCCATGGTAGAGATATTTAAATGTAAATGGTTGCGAAAAAAACAATAAAATTAAATTTATGTTTAAAGGATTTGTATCTGTGATTCGAAAAAACAGGATTCGAATCTTTAATTCGAATCATATTTATCTCATGCGAATCCTTGATTCGAGTATTCATGATTTGAATCATATTAGGTGATTCGGATTTGTGATTCGAATCCTTTTTTTGAGGATTCGTCCCAGCTCTCATATATACAAATGCAGTTCATTCAATGTAAGATTTTCATAAAGGTAAACTCAACACAATTCCTGATGTTCCATTCTTCCCCTTTCAAATCCCACGGCACCCAATTAACCCTACTTCTATTTATCTCAATAGACGGACCCCAAAACGCAGACGTGCAGCATCCGCATCCTGTTCCGTTTCATTTCCAGCAAATCTTACGGGAATCATAAATCACATCCAGCAAATACGAAACAAACAAAAGAACCCACGCCGTGAATCACCATAGAGGAGGCCGCCAACCGTGGAATATGAATCGGCGAAGGAACACAAACAACACATTCCCGGATTATGCAATACGAGCACCGGCCAATTAAACATTTTTGAAGAAGCAACGACATCTGAAAGTTACCCAACTGTTACTAATCAAACTTAAGATCCACTGTGAATTAGGCATAATCTCTTATTTTTCGTACTAATAAGGCGCCCGAAGTTATTAACACCGTTTTATTATTTTTTTTAATAGGTAGAATTGCTTTGACCTTTCCCGTCAGTCCGAAATCTGTTTTAAATTTTAAGTGTAGTTCCATGTATCGCTGAAATAATTGGATTTTGCAGAGCGCGCTGAAAGTTTCTATGTATAGTTCTCTTCTCTAATCTAATTATAGTTGGTTTTATGCAATTCCGTTGCTTGTCGCAGTTATCTGCAGATAACATTCAATTCCGCTATCGCGAATGTATGTGCTTTAATTGAATGCAGGACTGTTTGGATAACGCACTAACGCTAATGGATCTCGTCAGGATTTATTGTGTAGGTGCGGAATTTCTAGGGGAAGATTTATCTGTTTAAGAATAGTTTCATTTATGCAAGGATACAATATTACTTCTATTATTATTACATTTTTCGTATTTTTTAAAAGTATTTTTCAGACTGTATTAAATAAACTTAACTTAATTTGAATTTAGTAGACATCAAGAATTAGTCAATAACGATTATCTTTTAAGGAAAGTTTTAAAATTTAGGTTAAATTCCACTATTGAATTTATATTATTGCTGATTTATAAAAATTTTACTTTTTTGTCAATTTTATTAAATTTAGCCATAATAAGTTGAACAGAAAAAGCCGATTTATCAACTGGGTATTATTCTGAATATTAGGTGTTTTTAAACTTGAAAATTCAAGTTTTCATCGTTCATTGAATTTTCAAGTTTAAAAACACCTAAATTTTTGAAATTTTTACATTCTTAAATATTTCAGATTTTCACTTATAATGTGAATTACATTTCTTTATCGACTGTATATGCACTGACCATTGCAATATTGACTACAAGTGTCTAATGATTTCGTCATTAAACCGCTCTGTTGGTATTGGGTATTTTTCTGAAAATTAAGTGTTTTTTAAAATTGGAATTTTAAGTTTTTATGTACGATTTTTGGAAATTTTTACATTCCTAAAAATTTCAGATTTTCACCTATAATGCAATCGTTGATAACAAACCAAATATGTGTTTTCGGAATATACTAATTAAAGATAATTCCGTGAGTTTGTGTTTTTAAACTTCTGAATAAATCAGCGTTTTAGATGCATGGCGCATAAAGTAAAATTTCGAGTTTAGAAAAGCCTGAAAAATTGGATTTGGTCGCTACCGTGACCAAATCCAAATTTTAAGGCTCGGGCGAGTCTGGATTTAGAAAAAAGCAATTGGCATTTTATTTTATATTAGATTATGGATCACCCTGTATCAAAATAAATATGATTATCTGGTAGATTTCAATGTTTGTACTCCTAATCGTTAAATAATGTTTGTTTTAATGTGAAAATAAAAGAACAACAATTGAAAACAAGTTTTAAATAAAATTAGCAAACTTTTATTTATACATATTATGATTCATAAATTATCAATATATTATTTGCATTATGTTTATAATTTTTTTAATTATTTGTTCAATACCTCTATATTTCTTTTATTCCTAAGTTCAATTGATTTTATTTTTTAATTTATACAATTCTTTTTATTTAAATTTGATATATATTTTAATTTCATTTTTTTAAAATAAGCTTAGAAAACATTTGACATACTGAATTGTTTTCTAAGCTAATTGAATGGCATCATCAATATTTGCAAGAAATGATATAAAAAACAAACTAAATTCTATGCATACAGCAAATTACATTATTTTGTCCTCTCAAAATAATGTAATTTTCTGTATGCATAAAATTTAGTTTGTATTTTATATAATTGTTATTTATATGTTTTTTGGTTGAAATATATAAAATTAATATACTGATAAAGCCCAGACAAAACGTCAACATTAACCCATTGTTTGCCATTGATGCATATACGCAACATTATTAATTTTATGTTGATTAAATTACTAAATAACTTAATTTGATATATTAATTCGAAAATGTATGAAGAAAAACGTAAATATTTTGTTATTTAAATATCTTCATAATTACTCATTTATATAAAATGTTTTTAGTGTATTTCTAACTTCACAATATTTTAGTGTTTTATACGCGTGGCGCATGAAGTAAAATTTCGAGTTTAGAAAAGCCCCGTAAAAATTTGGCTCGGGTCGCTGCGCGACCCTCAACAAATTTTCTACGCGGGGCTTTTCTAAACTCGAAATTTCACTTCATGCTTAGTCTGGGACTGGAAATACACGTTCTAAAGTTTATATTGCACGTTTTTATACAAAATCGACGAATGCCTTACATTTACTTTTTTAATAATTTTATTGATTGTTTTTATTTTGTAGTTTAATGAAATGAGTATTTTCCTGATTAACCCATTAACGGCCAAGCAATTATAGAGATAACTGTAAAAGTTGATTTTAGGTAAAATTCTGCACTTCTTTTTAAGAAATCTATGAATGACTTACTCTATTTTTTTTTCCTGTGGGGGCTGTCTTCCTTTCGGATCCGGATGCACTGCAGCCTAGGTGGCTTATTGTACTGCCCCAATATTATTACACTCGCGCAATTCTATTACATACTGTGAATTTTTCTTTTAAATATACATAATTTATATGCTGTAAAAGTTCAGGCATTCGTCGATTCTATATAAAAACGTGCAGTATGAAGTTTAGAACGAGTGATTCCACTCCCAGACTAAGCATGAAGTAAAATTTCGAGTTTAGAAAAGCCTTAAAATGTGGTTTGGTCGCTCCGCGAAGCGGAGCGGCCAAACCAAATTTTTAGGCATTTCTAAACTCGAAATTTTACTTCATGCGCCACGCGCATAAAGCACTGAAATATTGTGAAGTTAGAAATACACTAACAATATTTTTTTTAAATGAGTAATAATCTAAATATTTAAATAACAAAATATTCACATTTTCCTTTATACATTTTCAAGTAAGGTCAAATAATATAATATATCAAAATAACTTAGTTAGTAATTTAATTAACCAAAAATTAATAATGTTGCGTGTATGCATCAATGGCGCTTAATGGGTTAAACTAAATTCAGTTTTATCTATTTTCTTTAAATATTGGTATGTTAATTGCTCTAAAAATCATGCTATTAAAAGCTGCTAATTTATGTTTAAATGGAGAAGATGAAGATGAGTGGATGTAATTAAAAGTGTGTGTGTTTTTCCTGTATATATTAAATTCTACATTATTATTATTATTTATGAAAAGTAAATCTAGAAATGATATTTGATTATTTATTTCTATTTCATGCTTGAAACTGATACTGTAAAAACGTTTATTTAAATTGGAAGTTATGTCTTTCACATTTGTATCTGTTTTGACTATTGCGATAATATCATCAACGTATCTATACCAAACGCTCGGAAAGTTAGTGATTGTTTTCATACCTCATTTTCAAGGTGATTTAGAAACATTTTCGATAGGACAGGTGACAGGGGGTTTCCCATTGCTGTTCCCAAAGTTTTTTAAAGTACGTGTTGTTGAATATAAAAGTATTGCATTCGATTACAAATTTCGTTAGTTTTAAGTATTTTTCTATTTTGTCTGTTTCTGTTGAGTTTTCGATTAAAATTTGTTTTAATATTTCATACGTTTCCTGTAATGGAATGCTGGGAAAAAGTGCTTCAACATCAAAGGAAACCAATTTTTCATTATGTGCAATTTGAATATGTTGAAGTTTTTCAGTTAAATGACGAGAGTTTTGTATTGACAATTCATTCTTAAGTTTAAGGTTTTTAAATTCGTTTACCAACCATTTAGCTAAAAAATACGTAGGAGAATTAATGTTTGATACAACGGGTCTCCATTTATCCCCGGGATTGTGGATTTTCGGTAAACAATACAACTTGGGTAGTGTACGATTTTTCACTTTCAGTTTAAGTCTAAGTCTATCGTCTATTAAATATTTTGAATCTTTCAATAAGCTATTTAACACTCCCCCTCATTCTGTTATGAATTTTAAGAATGCAAATTATGTAGAAATTAATAAATATTTGAGTTTGATTGATTGGGATGCACTCTTTGGGGAACGTGATATTAATAAGATTACACAGTTATTTTATGAACATTTGTATTATGTAACTAATTTGTATGTACCCATGAAAGTGATTTATGTGAACAACTACCCCTGTTGGTTTGATTTTTCACTAATTAAAATGACCAAGGAGAAGAAAGCTTTACATGCAAAGTACAAACAGCACGGAATCGATGAAGATTGCCAACGTTTTTGTGAATTGAGAAGAGAATGTAAAAATCGCTGCAAAATGTTAGAGAATCAATATATAAAAAAAATGGAGTTAAATATAAATAGTCAACCTAGGAAGTTCTGGCAACACGTATCAAAGCTGAAAAAGGAAGATGGTTTTCCACGAATAATGACTTTGAACGGCGTTATCTTCAGTAATTTGAATTCAATTGTTAACGCTATTGCGGATAGATTTGCTTCTAATTATAGATCACCACAACTTGATAAGCCATTAGTGGAAATGCATATTCTTGATGAAAAGGCTAGTTGTGGAGGTTTCATTATAAATATCGCGGACGTTTATGATGAGTTATCACTATTATCAATAATTTTAACTGTGGGCCTGACGAAATTCCTGGAGACTTCTTGAGTAATTGTGTGTGCTCTCTTTCAAAACCTATATATATATAATATTTCAAAGGTCACTGTCTCAAGGGGTTTTCCCTGATTTATGGAAACATAGCTTTTTGATGCCTATCCATAAATCTGGGAAAAAAGATGTAATTAGTAATTATAGGGGAGTGGCGCACCAATCAGCTATTCCAAAAATCCTAGACAAACTTGTTTCATGTCAGTTAAAGTGGCTGTCTAAGAATATAATTATTCAGAAACAACATGGTTTTTGTATTGGACGGTCCACAGTTACAAATTTATTGAAGTACCAAAGCTATATATTAGATGCCTTGGAGAAGGGACATCAAGTTGATGCAATCTACACTGACTTCTCCAAGGCATTTGATAGAGTTAACCACAAATTATTGATTAACAAGCTAAAGTGTTTTGAGTTTCATGGTACCGCTATTAAATGGATTGATTCTTTCCTATGTAATAGATCGCAAATTGTGAAAATAGCTAATTGTCTATCAGAACCTATTCATGTGTCTTCTGGGGTTCCGCAAGGAACCCATTGCGGACTAATCCTTTTTCTTCTATTTATAAATGATTTAAGTAAGGCATTCATAAATTGCGAATATCTGTTTTTTGCAGACGATTTAAAACTATTCAAATCAATTAAATGTCCTGCTGATCAGCGTCATATTCAGTGTTGTCTTGATAAGCTTGTGCAATATTGCGATATTAATGATTTAGCCTTAAACATTCAAAAATGTAAATTCATTCAATTTTCACGAAGGTCTACTACAATTAATTTTAGTTATGAATTAAGCAATTCCAACTGAATGCAAGTTGAGTGCATTAACGATCTAGGAGTAATGTTTGACGCTAAACTGACATTCAATCAGCATATTGAATTAATTACTAAGAAAGCACTTAAAACCCTCGGTTTTGTATTTAGGAACGGTAATAAATTTAATCTATCAACCATTAAATTACTCTACTGCTCTTTGGTTAGATCAAAATTGGAATATGCTAGTATGGTGTGGTCTCCATACTATAGTACATATATTACTAAACTGGAAAGGGTTTAAAATAAATTTACACGATATGTTTCATTCAAATTCGGCATTCTAGATCAAAACCCAAATATTCTATTAAATAATTTAAACCTTGCTTCATTAAGATCTAGGAGGATTGAACTGGATTTATGTTTTTTTCATAAACTTGTCTCTGGCGAGATTAATTCTATTAAGTTACTTGGTTTGGTAGAATTTAATGTAAACCCATATTTAACTAAAAGTAGAAGTAAGGATGTGTTTTTTATTAGTAGATGCAGAAATAATTACACTTTCAATGGTCCTCTTAATAGAATTATGAGATGCATTAATCATTGTAACGCAATCGACACTTTCGACATTTTGGGCACTGATTTTGTTTCTTTTAAGAGGAAGTTAAAACAATTATTTTGAAACTGCGATCATTCTATTGGCAGGGTGCTATTTCTAGTTAGTTGCATAACTATTATAATTTAGTTTAATTGCATAAGTATTATTTTGTTAAAGTTTGGGGAAGTTATATATGATTTTTTTTAATTTTTAATTTTATATAATTGATTGTATCATTAATTACGGGCGTGATTTTAGTGTAGTTGAATTATTGTTTGTTTTTAATATATTGTGAAAATTTTGGTGTTTTATATTTGTGAAATGGTGATTCCGTTAAATAAAGATTATTATTATTATTATTATTATAATCTAGTGTTGTATATGTTGATGGGATTTTTTGTTTGTTCAATGTAGGGTCCGTCTTTTAACATTAGTTCCACTTTGTTATAATTGTCACTTTTATTGACTATCAAAACCGCATTACTTTTATCGGATTTAATGTAAGAGACGTCATTTTCTTTTTAACGATTTTACGGCTTTTGTTGATGTGTTTTTCCGGCTAACGTTGTTGCGTTTTGGTTTTCTGTATCTTCTCAATGGCGGTACGAAAAGCTGTAGCATCTTCTTGTTTTAGTTGTTGGGCTGCTAATTCTGTGTCAATTTTTTTTTCTAGATTATTATCTTTAAAAAAATGGTGATGTGTCCATCATAGTACTTTCCCCCGTAAATTGCGTATTAAATCACTTTTAAAATATTTGTAGCATTATTATTTTCAAAATGTCTTCAACTTTTTGATAACTACAACTTTTATTTGAAACATTTTTCAATTGGATCAACACATACTGACAAACCAATGACTAGATAAAAAACACTATTTATTGAATATCTTAAAAACTAAGAGTGCTATGACATAAAGTGAAAATACAAAAAATCTTTAATATTTTATTACCTACAACTTTTATTTGAAACATTTTCCAATTGTATCAACACACACACTGACACAAATCAATGACTAGATAAAAAACACTATTTATTAAATATCTCAAAAACTAAGAGTGCTATGACAAAAAGTAAATAAATAATATATCTTCATTTTGTTATTATCTACAACTTTTATTTGAAAGAATTTTTTGTTTGATAAACATTTATTGAATAAATCTGAAAAAAACTGAAAAACGCTAAGAGTAAAGTACCACTTCCGGTTTTCCGATTTTCACCAAAAGCTTTTCAGTTCTTCCGATTGTAACAAAAAGCTTAAGTTTCAAGTTTCATCTCGATATCTTTAGCGGTTTTTGGCGGTACAGCGCACACACACACACAGACACACAGACAGACAGACAGACAGACATTTTTCAAAAATGGTCTTATTCGACTCAAGGGACCTCAAAACGGATATTTCAGCTAAAATTTTTGATTCGAAAATTTTCACGAAAACAATAGTTTCCCTTTGTATTACATACGGGGGAAAGTAAATACATTTTCAGTCATTTAATGTTCTTATCAACGCAATCAGTTTGAAGTTTCGAACGAGCTTTTCCACTCCCAGACTAAGCATGAAGTAAAATTTCGAGTTTAGAAAAGCCCCGCGCAGAAAATTTGTCGAGGGTCGCGCAGCGACCCGAGACAAATTTTCTGCGCGGGGCTTTTCTAAACTCGAAATTTTACTTCATGCGCCACGCGTATAAAACAGTGATTTAACTAGAAATTTAAAAACACACAAAACAAATTTTGTATTTTAATCCTCACAATTAATTCGAATTATTTTTAACGATTCAAATCCTTTCGTAAGTATTCGTAGCCTTTTGTAAATATTCGAATCCTTTTGTAAGTGTTCGAATCCTTTTGTAAGTATTCGAATCTTTTTATAAATATTCGAATCCTTTAATGAGGATTCGAATCACCCGCATTTGGATTCGAATACGAATCCTCTTAAAATAATGTAACGAATCCGGATCACGAATCTAGTTTAATTAAAGTATTCGAATGCTTTTTTAATCCTCTAAAAGGATTCGAATCCAGGATTCGAATCCTGAATGATTCGAATCCAGGATTCGAATACTGAATGATTCGAATCCTGCCCAGCTAATTAATTACTAATTATGTATTGATTTAATTGAACAATTGACAACAACAAAATTAGATTGAAGAATATGAATAAAATAATGATTCTACAGTATTCAACATACAGTGAAATAATAAATTGTTTTATTGCAAGTGATAAAATAATCTCTAAATAAGAAGAACATGTAAAATTAATGAAAATTGATGTGTCAGCAGGATTTCGTAGATTTAATATATAAATTACGAAAAACTATTCTATTTAGTAGGTTATAATTTCAAAACTCAAATATGAAAATTGGCGAGTCAGCAATATTATTAACGTAAACGTAAACCAAGATAATTAACGAAACTCATAAATATTGTAAAAATAACTAGTTTGTGTTTTATAAAACTAGACGTCGAATCTATTCGATTTATTCGCCGTTAATCTTTAAAACGTACAAGCGAAAAGTCCTTTTGTTTTCTTTTTGCATTTACACCTTCGCCCCATTTAGTGTGCGAATATTTGCCTCATTTTATCAACTTTTAAAAAAACTTATTACAGTTTTACATCATTTGCTCAATCATTTATCAATTTGAAGCATTCATTGGTTTGCCTAGACCACATCAGCAAACCAATAAATGCTACAAATCAATGATTGATCAAATGATGTAAAACTGTAACAAGTTAATTGAAAACTGTCTTTGACAGAAAAATTGAAAAATGTCAGTCACGGAGGAGTTCCGTGCAAAACCCTTTTTGTGACCATAACTGTGGGTTCTTTTAAAAAAACTGCTACTAACCAAAATAAACAAAACACTACATTAGCCTCTTTAGTACAACTTTGTCCAAAATACAATTTCACAACTACAGGAATTCAAAAGAAACTATGATATTCTTCTAAAAATTAGATTGAAACAAAAATAATCCAAATTTTCTTGGCAACAGTTCAAACGAAATGAAAATAACATTATGGCTAGAAAACCAGGGGATCTTTACCCTATGCGGGCCTTTGCTTCCATCTGACCTAAGTATTGAAGAAGAAAAACTGTCAAGAAGTCGTAAATAATTAAGGATTATTTGTCTAAGTATTGAGAACCAATAAAATTGGCCAAATTTGTACCACTTGACATGTTTTAATAAATTCGAAAACTACGCGATTCGCGTGGCGTCGGGTTATCCACTGAAAGTTTTAAATTCGAAAACTATCTCCTTTTACAGTTGATCATAGTACCTTAACTGACAAAAACATCAAATTAAAACGTTGACAGCATTCGTCTACGAATAAATTAGTTAAGATGTCTCGCGCTGATAACAAGAATTAAGATAAAAATAAATCTATTCCACAAAACACTTAAACTTTGGAATTTTTGAAGCAGTTTAGAGTTTTCTGCAATATCCATTAATACGAGCTTAGGGAACTTAAACTATTAAAGAATAAGGTAATATTATAATTTAACTTTGAAATTAGTTTTAGTACGTTTTCGTAAAGTAATCTTGACGAAAACCACTCGAGTTTTGTTTGTAATACAGGCAAAATTTGAATATTTCCCTCAAACTTTGTCGTTTTTATCAAATTTATCTCAAGTAAAGTCACCAAATCGCTCGACTTACGGTCTCGCAATGTTTCTCTCGTTAAATTAATAAACAACAAAGCTTTCGTGAAATACTATTTAATATTTGTCTGAAAAAAAAACGTCTAGTGGTTTCATTTATGAGAATACGTTTTCCAAAAATGTATCCTTTATTTTCAAAAATTTGAAAATAGAAAAAAAACTATTCGTTTTATTACCTAATACCGTAAATTACTATTTATCGCATAACCATGGGCGTAGGTGGTATTAATACAGGCAAAATTTAAATATTTAAGGCTGAAAGACCCCAGGGTCGATAGCCAATTCGCAGAATTTAATATTGGTTCTTGTTTATACTTATTATGCATTCTAATTGTTGTACTTTGTATTCTGTGAATAAAGATATTATATATTATATATATTTAAATATTTCACATAAACTTTGTCGTTTTTAGCAAATTTATCTCGAGCAAAATCACCAAATCGCTCGACCTAAGGTCTCGCGATCTAAGACATGACTTTGCTCTTGTTAAAATAATAAACAACAAAGCTTTCGTAAAATATTTATTCAAGTTTTGCCGGAAAAATACTTTTAGTGGTTTTATTTATAAAAATACTTTTTCCAAAAATATATTCTTTAGTTTCAAAAGTTCCTTGAAAATAAAAGAAAAACTATTCGTTTTATTACCTAATAACGTAACTATTTATCGCATAACCATGGTCGTAGGTGGGGTTTATACCATCCCTATTTGCTATATTTTGCTAATCACTTAATTTTTGTAACTCAGATTTATGTAATACGTGTATAAAATAAATTCATCCTGAATGAAAAGTTTCATCATGCAATTAATTATACATCATACACAATCAAATAGAATAAGGAAGAAGCATTTTGCATTATGGGAACCAAAGGGGTAGAGTTCACGTTCATTACGAAAGGGACAGATTTGATGCACGACTTTCAATTTCTGTTCAACTCTCTGACTCTCGCTTTGTCCGATCCGATATTACACTTTCGAATGTCCATAACCTGCCTCAATGGTGCTCGCGTTGTTCTTAACCTTCCTTAATAAAATAACTTTCCAATGGTTAAATAACATCGTGCTGTAATGGCGAAACCGAAGCAAAGTCAATGCCAATGTCACTTCCTTGTGTAAAGGCCGATCCGCGTTAGCGGAAAGGAAACGCTGTGGCCTGGGAAGATTGTGATCTATCAAAAAGGCGTTGATTTAATATTTAAAGCGGCACGCATCCATATTTGTATCCGTTTCTTTGCCTATCGCTGTGATACGCCATCGGATATGAATTTGTAATAATCATTTGACCATGTACATTTTTACACGTCCTATTCATTCACTACGTATTCAAACTTTTCGAAAATTTGATTAACAATTGCATGTACAGTTGCGAGAGAAAAAAACTAATACATCAGGAAGCTTTAGCCACTTCTAAAATATCGATTTTTTCTTCTTCTAAAAGGGACTTGTCATGTACAGGTTAGCAAAACATGTTTTCTTGGTCAACAAGACGGTGTTTTTGTTGACATGCAATGTCTCTAATGCTAATAGCGTCTCTAAACGGGTCGTTATTATCACTTTTTGCGTTTCAGTCAGTTGAGGCATGTCGACGTTAATTAAATTTCGTTTGACATTTTCGCAGATTTTTCAAATTACTTACCAATTTGCAAAAGATGTGAGTCTAGCTCACATAGCCAAATATTTGGATGTAGTAGTTTTTTTCTCTCGCAACTACATTTTTACGCATTCCGTGTATTTACAAAACCGATTCATTTAAAACTTTTAGCGAATGTTCTCAGCTTCCATTCCTTAATTAAGCATGAAGTGAAATTTCGAGTTTAGATAAGCCTACAAAATTGGTTTGGTCGCCTAGCGAGGTGGAGCAACCAATCCAAAGGCTTTTCTAAACTTAAAATTTTACTTCATGCGCCACGCGTATCTTTCTTTGGGATATGTGAGTATAATTAAAAGAAAAAGTGCTAAAGCAAATCGCTGAAGAGGCGCTCGAATTTAGGAAAATTTAGTTATACTAGTAGTTACTAAAGTGACATCAAACTTAAGCAGTATAATCAATGTATGTTTTTGAGTTTCGTGAAGAGTAATTATAATCAATAAAAATGAACACTGTTGTATCTGTCGAAGATATTTGTAGATTCTTAAATCAAGACGAAATGACGATAAACTAGGGGAATTGATAAACTTGAAAATTGTATTTTATTTATAACAAAATTACCATAGATACATTATTAAAAGTGGTTGGCAATGGGCTAATATTGCATACCGAAACATATCCTTTGTTCAATGTAAAGAAAGTATACGTAGTGGCGTAGACAGCTTTTTGTGATGGAAGGGATTTGAGTTAGTATTTTGTTTCATACATTTATTTTTCTAAAGTTATATAAAAAACAAGTACAAAAAATTATGACTTGTCTATCATAGCACTTTCCCCGTCATTTAAACAATTAAACATTAAAAGTGCGATTCTTTTCGCAATCTACAACAAGTTAGTCTTACAAAGACTATATCAAACACTCATTGAAACAACTACTTCCCGGGCTAATACCCCCACGGACATTGAATTATACAACAAGTGTTTGCTGTTACATACACTAACCTACTGCAAATGTAACAATCTGGGTCAAATTATTCAGGCCATCTATAGACGCGTTTCGAGATTAATCTCTCATCAGTATAGCTTTGCCATTCCCTCTAAACCAAATTGTTACATTTGCAGTAGGTTACTGTATGTAACAGCAAACACTTGTTGTATAATTCAATGTCCGTCGGGGTATTAGCCCGGGAAGTAGTTGTTTCAATGAGTGTTTGATATAGTCTTTGTAAGACTAACTTGTTGTAGTTTGCGAAAAGAATCGCACTTTTAATGTTTGAAGTATTCTGCAACCAAGAATTAGCCATTTCATTTATACTTATTTAAACAATTGATGATTGGCACACTAAACGTATTTCACTTGTTAATCGGTTAAAGACTACTTCACATTAGATCAGCGCTTTATACGCATGGCGCATGAAGTAAAATTTCGAGTTTAGAAAAGCCTAATTTGGCTCGGTCGCTTCGCTTCGCTACGCGCCCGAGCCAAATTTTCAGGCTTTTCTAAACTCGAAATTTTACTTCATGCTTAATCTGGGATTGGAAACACTCGTTAGACGATCAATCATAAACATATTTTTCAGTTTTTTTTATTGTAAAATTTATGACTGAAATAAATAGAGTTGATGTTTTAGTCAACTTTTGGCGTATACGATTTTTCTTCCAGTTTGACTAATTTTTAATTCGGTAACATTAACAGCAGAGCTAGGCAGGATTCGAATCATTCGGAATTCGAATCATTCGAATCCAGCCATCGAATGCTAAATGTCTGGATTCGAATCCTTTTAAAGGATGCAAAAGAATACTTCAGTAAAACAGAGTTCTTGATCCGCATTCGTTATATTGTATTCGTTACAATTGTATTCGAATCCAGATGTAGGTGATTCAAATACTTGTAAAAGGATTCGAATACTTACGAAAGGATTCGAATCGTCAAAAATATTTCTAATTTATCGTGACGATTGGCATAAAAAAATGTTTTTTGTTGTTGTGATTCAACAGGTTAAATATGTGTTTATTACGCCTGGCCCATGAAGAAATATGTCGAGTTTATAAAAGCCTAGAAATTTTCTTAACACGAGATTTTACTTTATGCTTAATCAATGAATGGAACCATTCGTTAGAAGCTTTAAATTGAATGCTTTATTGAAGACAATAAATGAATAATGTGTTTTTGGTAAAATTGAAAGTAAAACTGATTCATGGTGATGACTCATTTAGGATTCGATTCTTGTATTCGAATCCTTTTAGAGGATGCAAAAAAATATTCAAATACTTCAGTAAAAAATAATTCTTGAATCAGATTTGTTACATTTTTTTAAAAGAATTTGTATTCGGATCCAGATGTAGGTGATTATAATACTTGTAAAAGGATTCGAATACTTACAAAAGGATTCGAATACTTACAAAAGGATTCGAATCGTCAAAAATATTTCTAATTATTGTGAGGATTCGCATGAAAATGTATTTTGTGTTGGTGTGATTTTGAACTTCACGTTAAATCAGTGTTTATTACGCCTGGCGCATGAAGGAAAATGTCGAGTTTATAAAAGCCTGGACATTTTCTTAACGCGACATTTTATTTTATGCTTAATCAATGACTGACAACACTCGTTAGATGCGTAAAAAGAATTGCTTCGATAAAAACAATAAATGACTGATATGTTTTGTTCGGTAAAATTTTAAGTAAAACTGATACATGGTGACGACCAAGTTACCTGACTTTTTCCTGACATTTCCTCGATTCAAGAATTGTTTTCACTAATCAATTAATATAACTTCTTTCCATTTGTAAACAATATACATAAGTAATTATTATTATTTAATTTGCCAATCTTTAGAGTTTTTTTTTTTCGATATTTTACTTAATTTTATTATTTTTTATTGTTTTATAATTTTTATATTGCTTGTTGATTTTGCCAAATTTAATTACATCATAGTGCTAGTCAATTTTAAGAAATAATGTTTTTGATGCCATCCATTTTATTACTTTTTGTATTGTTTAGTTACTACTATTTTTTCCCCGTCAATTTTGGCCATTATTTTTTTTTTCTGTAGAAATTTAAAAATTAACAATTTTTGTTTAAATAAATAGTAAATTTATATTAATTTTAATAATTTTGAGGATTTTTGTTAGCGCTTATAATTGTTTGTTGGTTATTTTATCTAAGATAAAAATTAGTGTAATTTTGTTGTTTTGATTGGATGCAATTGAATTTTATATAAAAAAATACAGAAATAGTAAAAAATATAATTGGATTTTTTATGTTGAAATTGTTAATTTTTGTAGATTTTGAAGATTTTGACGTAGTTGCTGAGATTTCTTAGTATTGACTTACTTTCATTTATTTAGAATCACTTCTATGAACTTTATCGATATAGGAAAATGATAAATTACAAATTTTATATATTTTTTTTTATAAATGCTGGCGACATTTTGTCAATGTTATTTTTTCTTGATATTTAAGAAGTTTTTTAAAATTGTTGTTTGTTGATTATTGATAATTATGATGTCGTTTTATTCTTTAATTTCTAAATATTGACAATCTTTTGTTGATTAGAGTAATAGAACCTCTAAACTTGAAATATTTGACTTTTAAAAAAAATAGTTTTTTTCGTATCTTTGAACAAAGAAAAATAAAAAGCTAATATCCGAAGATACCGAATGGTGATTTATTTTTGGAATTATAATATACATAATGTTCAAAATTACATTACACATTTTGTCAACTTTGGGCCATTAAATCTCGCGATTATTTTAAATGGATTACTCTGTATATTTTTACATATTCTAATGCATAATTTATTTCTGCATTAATCTGAGGTTTTAATTCAATGGTTTGTATTTTTTAAAAAAAATTTTCTTCTAGAGAAAATAAACTAAATATACCTAATATAATATACTTAAATATACCTGGTAGCCAGAAACGTATTGCCTATGCAATTACGCAGGCAATATAAATGGTAGACATTTGAGTTTTCGGGTGTATATATAATTTAACTGTAGCTTCATTCTTGCATAGTATTAACTAATGTTTTTGACTAACTAGGAATATTTTTTCCGGTTTTGCCGGAAGTGATATCATTTTTCTTATTATGAATTACAACCTCAATTTTTCTCTAACCTGTCATATTTCTCTCTAAATTCCCTTTTCAATAAAGTATAACAAGTTGATATTTAAGTTTAAACTAGCCTCAAAATCAATATTTTTCGAAATTGACTTAGTAGGCCGAGGAATTCTAACTATAATGAAACATCACAAATTGGGCCATAAAATATCTATTCTATTAATTTTTTAGCTATTATTATGATAATATTTATAAAGTCTACTTAGTGCAAACTTTTAAAAACCCTAATACGGTCAAGTCTTAGACTAATATCAACTTGCAATACATAATTGAATGGAAAATTTTAAACAGAGTTTTATAATTACAAAAAAGGCAGGGCGTGCTAGTTAAAATTTATATATCACAGTGCGTTTATAAATTATAATATTGGACATTTTAATTTTGGCATTTAACTTTGTTTATCGGTAACTGGAGAAAATATTCGATGTAGTTAGGAATTATTTTTAGGTAACATGACTATTTCACAGCCAAATTTGTGATGTTTCATCCCAGTTACAATTCCTCGACTTAGGAGTCAATTTTGTAAAATATTAATTTTGAGATTAGTTTTGACTTGAACATCAACTTGTTATACTTTATTGGAAAGGGAAAGACGAATATTAGAAGTTAGACAAAAGTTGGAGTTGCAATATAAAATAAGAAAAATGATCTCACTTCCGGCTAAAATGGAAGTAGGATCCTGGTTAATAGGATGCCAAAATCAAGCCATAGTTGATTTATATATACATGCCAAAATTCTATGTTTACTATATACAGAGAGTTTTATATAACACCGAACATTTTCATAACGAGAATTTTTCTTTAAAGAATCCATATGCATCGTTGCACATTTTCCGATGCTCGGCTTATTAAAATAATCGAATTTGAAGCTTTAAGCGAGTGTTTTCCACTCCCAGGCTAAGCATGAAGTAAAATTTCGAGTTTAGAAAAGCCTGAAAATTTGGTTTGGTCGCGTAGCGCGAAGCGCGGAGCGGCCAAACCAAATTTTCAGGCTTTTCTAAACTCGAAATTTTACTTCATGCGCCACCGGTACAAAACACTGATTCAATGTAAAGTTTAGCGGTGTGTTTTAAACTTCGTAATTTGTCAGTGTTTTGTACCAGTGGCGCATGAAGTAAAATTTCGAGTTTAGAAAAGCCTGAAAATTTGGTTTGGCCGCTCCGCGCTTCGCGCTACGCGACCAAACCAAATTTTCAGGCTTTTCTAAACTCGAAATTTTACTTCATGCTTAGCCTGGGAGTGGAAAACACTCGCTTAAAGCTTCAAGTTAAATTCTTGTATTAAACCAAGCATAGAAAAATAGAAGCATCGAAAAATGTGCATACTGTAAAGAAAAATTCTCGTTATGAAAATGTTCGGTGTTACATAAAACACTCTGTATATTGCCCGAATAATTGCGTAGGCAATACTTTCATGGCCACCCGGTATATGATTCTTACATACCTACATCTACATCAATAAAAGAAATGTAATAAGTGACATATAAATGTCAAATATGCCAAAAGCAATGTGTGACATCCTACTTACCCTAAGTTGGCAAAAAAGTTATCCTTTTCGTAATTTTTATAGTTTTATTTCAAATAAATGAATTTTATATTAAACTCCGGCGATTTATTTTGTCACAATTCTGAACATTAAAAACGTGAAAAAAATAGATTCGTAATTTCTCAATTGTATCGAAGGTTGCTAAAATGCCTATAGAGATTATTATTAGAAAATATCAACAATTGAATTAAATATTTATTTCCTGGAGTTTATGACAGTGTCAAATGTTATTTTTTGTGTATGAAATCATATTATATGAATCTTCAAACTACCAAACTGATAATAAATCAAAAACTATAAAATATACAATAACATCGTCAACATTTACAAATTAATAAAAATATCCAATATCGAGTTGTTAGTCGTTTGAATTAACAATAATTATGACAGAATCAACTAAGAGTGATAAAATATATTAAAATAGAAAAATATAATTTGAAGAATAAAGCATTAATAAACTTTCTTCACACGTTTATTTTAATGACTAAATGTACATACATTTAAGACATAAAGTTACCATTATTTATGGATTAATACTAAATACTGAACAGAAATTACAAACTATATATAGAGCGGCGAATAGCGTCGGATTATAATACAAATGCGGTGGGAGTGAAAATAAGGAAAAAACATAAATTATGAGGTGAGCCAAAGGATTTAGGGTGGCAATATAAACGAGGTAAAGTGGATAAGGGGAAAACACAGATTAAGGTGATGCAGTTAAATCTAACAGTGTGAATTAAACATCAAAATTCAATAATTTATTCTCCTGTTTTTTCATTTTAATGGCTTCTAGCATGTTTAAACGATGATTTGAGGATTGTTTTAATAATTTAATGTTTTTTATTGTGATTTGTTCACATGTTTCTAGTAAATGGTTAGCAAGTGCAGATTTTTCATAATTAAGGTGTTTGGCCGCCGCCAAAATCAGAAATTGAAACCGAAAAAATTGGAAATAAGTTGTAAACTTATAACAAAAGAAAATTACTAATGACTGCAGAAAATCAGAACACTTTGGTCAATTGTCTCGATTTCCTTACATTAGCTGTGTTAGTGTATTCAATTAGTGTGTTCAAGTTGAAAACTTTAACGAGTGTTTCCAAAATTTCGAGTTTAGAAAAGCCTAAACCCAAATTCAGGCCTTTCTAAACATAAAATTTTACTTCATGCGTCACGCGTATAAAACACTGAAATATTGTGACTTTTTGTTGATTTAAAAATATTTCTATTTTAATTTAAACTCGTAAGAATTTAACTGAGTGTAATTTTCTTGCTATCATAAAAAATTGCAAATAAATTAATATTTTTATTTATGTGTTTAAAAAAGCAAGTTTTGTTGTTCTTTAAAATTTTTAATAATTTAATCAGATTATTATTGTATTAGTATATCGTACAATATAAATAATTTGAATGATTTTGTAAATATGATCGTTTTTTTAAAGATTTTTATATTATATAATGTGTCATTTTGAAAGATATCTTTTATTTCTAGTTTATTTTATCAATTAGTGTATGTTAATTTTTTTAGCATTGACAAGACTTATTGTCATCATTATTTATTATAAATGTTCACAATTTTAATTATTATACCCATTATAAATTTATACATTTTTCTATAAATAATATCGAATTTTATTAACTAAACATTTTCCAGATTTCTATAATTGTTGACAGCATTGGTATTTTTTCGTTTTTTATTTTAATTTACTTTGACAATATCGATGATTTTTTAAAATATTCTTGTTAAGTCATCAATTTTGATATTTTGTATTATTTCTCTCTTCTTTTTCTTCTTCTTGTAAGACTAAGTCCTATCGTTGGTGGGCGTCCAGGAGGTCCAGGAAGTCTGCTGATGTGTGGTTTTTCATCCTTGGCATTTCTAGGTAGTCGGTCTTCGGGCATTCTGTCAACATGATCTCTCCACTCTCTTCGTCTTGGTCGGGCTCATCTCACCAAAAAGAATCTGTCAACATAATATGTGGTTACTTTAAAGTCATAATCTTACTATTACAGTCGTTTGTAGTCACACTAATCCCAAAATCTGTTTTAGTCATCCATATATATATATATTAAAATACTTTAAAGTCAAAATATTATTATTCTAGTCGTCTGTGGTTTAAAATCTTTTTTTTTTAATTTGTGTGTGGTTATATTTTAGGTATACTTGTCAATTTTTGTAATTATTACAAACTATGTTACCAGTTTGTTGAGAATTTTTGTTTTTGTTTTTTAGTCAAGTTTGATTATTTCATCATAATAAACAATTTTGCCCAATTGTCCTGCTAAAATAGTAATTTTTGTGTTTTTGTCAATTTGTGTTTACTTGGATAATTTTGAGGATTTTTATTAATGTTTGCTGGTTTTATTGATTGTATTAAAAATGAAAACTCTACTAATTATTATTTAATATTAAAAATATTATTTTTAATTAAAATGTATGATTTTTGTAAATATTTGAGATATTTGATTTTTTAATTTGATTCATTTAGGAATTTATTACTATT
The DNA here is from genome assembly GCA_932526585.2 of Philonthus cognatus. NCBI lineage: Eukaryota > Metazoa > Arthropoda > Insecta > Coleoptera > Staphylinidae > Philonthus > Philonthus cognatus. Next base: position 18,239,728 of record OW052244.1, on the reverse strand, counting down.
AATGCTAACGTTTTGTTCGAATTCGATTCGATTATATATTTTATTTGTTTCAACAGATCTCACGTTTTTACAACAACATAATAATAATGATATCAAACAATAAACTAAATTCCATGCGAATATAAGATTACACTATTTTTTATCGAAAAAAGGCGTCAATCATTTTTAAGTTAACGAAAATTTAGGAAACTAACGAAAACTCATTCTTGAATATTCACGAAAAGTAAAATCTTTAAAATTCATGAAACTGTATTTTTATTTTTTAATTAATGATTATGATAAAAATTCACGAAAATTTCAAACATTTTAAAATTTAATGAAAATCTTGAAAACAATCGAGTTTTTATAAATCAATTCAAAACTTAAAAAAGTTATCGATTATTCTCTAACAAGTGTTTTCCACTCCCGGATTAAGCATAATGTAAAATTTCGAGTTGAGAAAAGCCTGAAAATTTGGTTTGGTCGCAATGAATGATTTATTATATTACATACGTCGATTTTATAAAAGAGACTAATTTTAAGTTCGTACGAGTGTTTCCACTCCCAGATTAAGCATGAAGTAAAATTTCGAGTTTAGAAAAGCCTGAAAATTTGGCTCGGGCGCGTAGCGAAGCGGAGCGACCGAGCCAAATTAGGCTTTTCTAAACTCGAAATTTTACTTCATGCGCCACGCGTATAAAAACACTAACTTAATATAAAGTTTAAAATAATAAATGACAAAAGAAATAAATTCAATTCCATGAAATGAACAAAGAATGACGTTCAACATTCCGTATTACATCAAGTTTTTTCACAAATGATAGAAATGTAAAAATGAAATAAAAATTATAACAATATAAATCGCTAACAGAAATTGAGCCATTTATTTTATTATCTTATATTTAAAAACTCAGAGGGAATTGATCACCTAAATCCCCCCCCCCCCTATCTATACAAATGTACAACAGTGTTAAATTTTACTAAGCAACATATTTTGAACTTGACTTAAAATCAGTATTTTATACGCGCATTGATTTGGGGATTGGTGACTCGAATCATTTTAAATGTGAGGATTCGGATTTATGATTCAAACCTTTTTTTTACAATTCTATCCAGCTCTGTTCTCTAATACTCAATAACCGTATATGAAATAGCCGGTTTCAATATATAAAAAAATATTTAATGTTGATGTGTGAATATCAATATTATAACCTCTCAAAAGATAAGATATGAATTTATAGTAGGAAATAGTCTATAAAGTGCACTTAAGCGGCCATGTGATGCGTAGATAACTCGTGTTATACTAATGCCATAATGCCATCTTTATATTCCACATCAGTGCCCCCAGCAGTAAAATATCCCCGGAGAGGTGTTACCACTGCAGCCAACGTGAACACCATAAAACGCCGACTCACCCAAACGATCACGATCTCGAGCCCATCATCCAGAAATTGATAATCCCATGAATTTTGCAAAATTCTAAACTACTACTAATGCGCAGCGCTATTTTCTCCCGGCTTTAAGTACCCCGCCTGAATAATGAATGCGTTAATGCAGAATAAATATAAATTTTATGCGGAGCATATTTTATGCATAATTTATAATGGGTGCTTATTATTTATTATTTATCACGGTGGGTTTGTAATGCGCGCGCGCATTTTTTCTTTCTTTTATTCTTATGCTTCTTCTTCTGCTTCTTTCGTTCGTTTCGTTGTTTCTAAGGAGACACAGCAAGCTGTGCATATCCGGTTTGGCTTGAAGAACTTTCATCATTGTGTGAATAAATAACGTTGTTAATAAATTCCTCGCGATGTGTTTCTGCGAAAAACTGGGAAAAAGCTACAAGTGGAATAATTTCTGTACTTGCTCGCACGAAGAACAATGAGGGGGTATTGCGTTTCTTGGATTTTTTCATGCTTTGTCCGAACATTTATAATTGTTATTCTAAAGGCTAAATCAGAAATTCATTTTTATCGACGTTATCAGAGATTCAACGCTGAACTGAACTGAAAAGAGTATACTAGATTTTTTTTCAGTATTTTTATTTAATTCAAAATCCGAACCAAAAGGCAAACTGCAAATTTGATGTGTCAGAACCAAAATCTGACCTGGAACCAGCCGTCTTAACCGTACAGACCCAACAGCATTTTTTTTCAGCTCATGAAAGAAATGTATCAAAAGATCAAGTCTTACTAATAATAAAGATCTGCTTTATAAAAAGCAATTCATTGACCATCAGATTTTAGAACACCAGAACTTAATTACATATTGAATTATGTTTGAATGATTATTTGGATAAAAGAAAAATATTTTTTAATGTTTAAATTTGTTAGCCTGGTTATATATATTTAAGAGTAATTTTTTCTTGCATTTTTAGTAATATACAGTTTTATTTGACGTTCTTATATTATTTAATTATTTTTGTCGCCCAGATACAAAACCAGCCACAAGTGTTTTGACAAACTTCTGGCAAAATGACAAACACTGACCTGGCAACGTCTTTTAAATAAATTAAATTATCGAATGGGGGCGAAAAAAAAAATTGTGTAAAACAAGTAAAAAGTAGCCAGGTTTTGCAACTGAAAAAATATGTCAGCTTTTGCAACCGAGAAATGTAGCGGGTTTTGCATTCGACAGGACTTTTCAAACTTAATTTTGAACGGTTTAGGATGAATATTGTGGGTCAATTAATTTTTAAAATTGTAGCCTAAGACAAGTAGAATACAGGGATACCAAAACTTCAAAATAAATAAAATAAGTGTATGGCTGGTTTTGCATCTGGGCGACTTTTTTTTAATAAAATGGGATTTTAATTTAATAAAAAGAGAAAGTCAATTGAAAAATAGTGTAATATTTTGATATGAACGAGGCAATTGTAATGTATATTTAATAAAAATAGTAGTAATAAGTAGTAGTATTTTATTTGATTTATGTAATTTTATTTGATAATGAAAAACCCTGTATTATTAAACAATAAGTTTGTAAATTTGAAAAAGTATATAATGCTCAGCATAATATCGAAAATGATTCAGCTAGAATTTTAACGCACGTAAATAAGTCAGGATCGGGCCAAATAACCTAAAAAACAGGATTATAAGAGATAACATTTCATGATATTTTAATTACAATAATTATCTAGTTTTGAGTAAAAAGGTGTAATGCTCTGGCATATTTAGTAGAGATTAACAATCAGAGCTGGGCGGTACTCGATTACAAGTACTCAAAATGTGTACTCTGAGTACTTTTTGTGTACTCGGTACTCAGTCCACGGCAGTGGCGGTTCGTCAGGGACGGCAGGGTCGGCCGAGCCTAACCGTTAAATTTGATTGAACACGCATTTGTTATAATAAATATATAACAGGCTAATAGGTAGTAATATTAATAAGTGGATTCCACGGGTACTTTATTTTTAAAGTACTTGTACTTGTACTCGACGCGTATTTAATTCACAAAATGCACTTGAGTACAGGGTGGTGCATTTTGGAGGTGCCACATATGCAAAACTTTTTTATTTGAAGAGATATTGCAAAACCGTTTTCGCGAGCCATGGTCACTTTTATGTGTCTTAATCAATGGTGAAAAGTAAATGAATCTATCTCTAATCGTTTCCGCTCTATAACCGGAAGTTGATAAAATTTCATTTTAATGAAGTTACTGTAACTCATTTGTTTCAAAAGTTATAACCAAACTGTAAACACTTTCTTAAGACAACGTTTTATCCCTATTAAAATGACTTACGTGTTTTGCTTTAAAGACGTTTCGTTTTTGTTTTCCTACACCAAAGTCACATTTTTCTTATAGCCGCATATAAACATATGTACATCATTGAACAGCATGTTTGATGCCGATTTCAACGATGTGCTACTTGTGTACCTTTGTGAAAAAAATAGTTTCTATTATATACGACAAGGCAAAGTAGCAGTTTATGTCAAATAAGAGTGGTAATTTATATACCGCATCGATAGTAGCTATAGTTTTAAACAAATTGCAAGCATCACCTAGTAACGAAATTATTTACCGGTTGTCAATGACTTTTTTTGGCAAACGGCATGTGGCACATCATTGAAATCGGGGTTGAAAATGCTGTTGAATGATATGCATATCTCTATACGCGCCCATAAGAAAAATGTGATTTTGATATAATAAAACAAAAACGAAATGCCCTTGAAATAAAACAGGTACGTTATTTTAATGGGCGCAAAACGTTGCCATAAGAAAGTTTTTACAGTTTGGTTATAACTTTAAAAACAACTGAGTTACAGTAACTTCATAAAAACGACATTTTATCAACTAGCGGTTATAGAGCGGAAACGGTTAGAGATAGATCAATTTTCTTTACACCATTACGTAAAATACGAAAATGTGACTCGCGAAAACGATATTTCAATATCTATTCAAATAAAAAAGTTTTCCATATGTGGCACCTCCAAAATGCACCACCCTGTACATTTAAATGTACCTACCTAAGTTCATTTTCCGATCAATTTTTACGTTTAACGTCAAAATATTAATATAAATAGTCATATTATATCAAAATGTTAATAGAAATAGTCAAATTATATCAAAACTTGAATGGAAATAGTCAAACTATGTCAAAATTTTAATAAATATAGTCAAATTTAAATAGAAATAGTCATATTATATTAAAATTTTAACAAAAATTGTCAATTTATATTAAATAGATAGTCAATTAATAACAACAGTTTAACAGAAATAGAAAACTTCACGCAAGTACGCTTGATTTTTGTGTATTTTGCAAAAGTTACAAATAACTCAATAACTAATGGAAATACAGAAAAATTGTTCTAACAAAAGTTTTAGATAATAAAATTTTAGACAATTTTTCTATCTCCAAGTTTTTTCGTAGCTATCTGGTTTCGTAGAGAAAAACCACAGTTTTTTGAAAGAGTCGTAAAAACTTATAATTTTTACAAAATCATCGAATAACTTTTTATAATTATTTATTGGAATTTATGTATGTTTTTGCACTTCGGGATAAATCAGCGTTATACGCGCTTGGCGCATGAAGTAAAATTTCAAGTTTAGAAAAGCCTGAAAATTTGGTTCGGTCGCGTAGCCAAATTTTAAGGCTTTTATAAACTCGACATTTTCATGCTTATTCTGGTAGTGGAAAACACTCTTATAAATAATATCAATAACTTTTATAAACACTCGCCCTCTGGATTTAGAGAAAAAAAACAATTGACATTTTATCTTAGATAGTTTATGGATGATCCTGTATATAAATAAATATGCTCATCTTGTAGATTGAAATAGCCGAAATGCATGTATTATACTTTTTTGTAGCTCAAGTAGTTTTTTAGTTATAGCGTTTTTTTTTTTTTTTGTGAAAATTGAAAAATGTCGGCAGTTCGCTCGCTTCTTTTTGTATTTTGCAAAAGTTGCGAATAACGTACTGCCCCTTAAGTGGTGTTCCTCAAGGATCAAACCTTGGGCCCTTATTATTCATTTTATTTATTAATGATATAGTTAAAGATATCAATTCTAAAATCCTAATATATGCAGATGATGTCAAAATTTTTAGCTGTATTAAATCTGTAGATGATTGCCAATCATTACAAAACGACTTGGATAACATCATAGAATGGAGCCTCAATAATAAACTGCATCTTAACATATCCAAGTGCAAGATTATATTATTTTTTAGAACCTTTACTCATATAGCATTTGATTACAACATGAACAATGTTTCATTAGAAAGAGTAACTATTTTAAAGGATCTCAGTGTCCTATTTGATAAAGATTTATCGTTTATACCCCATTATAATGCAATACAGAAAGATGCCTTAAAAATGTTAGGTTTTATTCGGCGTATCAGTGAGCCTTTTCGGGACATTTATACAATAAATAAATTGTATCAAACACATGTGCGTCCAAAATTGGAATATTGTGCTTGTGTTTGGGCATCGAATTACAATGTGCATATGCAAAAATTAGACCGAGTGCAAAAAATGTTTGTTAAATATTTGTATTTTAAAAAACATTTGGTTTACCCCGACACTGCTGTATCTTATAGTGATCTGTTGTCAATGTTTGACTTACAAGAATTGGCCTCAGGGCACAAAATCTTACTTCTAAAATGTCTACATCAGATCATTCATAACGATATAGATGATCCCAATTCATTGGCACTAATAAATATATATGTTCCTAGAGCGTCTAGTAGAAATTGTACAACATTTATACGTTACCATAGCTACACTAATTTATATTATTATTCTCCAATTAATTTCATGAAACTGTTACATCTTGATGTTCAACAATATGCTGATATATTTATGCTTAGTCCAAAAGAATTTATAAAATGTATCAAAAATATATTATAATACGTCTCCTTAATTTTATGTATGTTTGTGTAAGCATTGTTTTTTGTTTGTTTAAATTTACACTTAGTCTAAGTAGTCTTATATATTTTCCCTGTAAATGGATGTTAATTTCTGTTGGGAAATAAAATTATTATTATTATTATTATTATTATTATTATAACTCAATAACTAATGGGAATACAGAAAAATGGCTCAAATGGCTCGAAGTTTTAGACGGTCAATTACTAACAACAATATAACAGAAATAGTCAAATTATATCAAAATGTTGAATAGACATAGTCAATTTATAATAACATTTAAATAGAAATAGTCAAATTATGCCAACATTTGAATAGATACAGTCAAATTATATCCATTCCATTTCAATGGAAACAGTCAATTCACATCAAAATTTAAATAAATATGGTCAAATTATAACAAAATTTAAATGGAATTAGTCAATTTATATCAAAACTCGACTTTAAATCGTCAAATTATATCAAAAAAATTCGAATAGACAGTCAATTTATATCAAAAAATTTAAATAGATATAATCAAATTATATAAAAAATGAATAAAATAAGTCAAATTATATCAAACATTAAATTTATATCAAAACTTAAAAACAATTTGTAAATTGTATCAAAATTTAAACGGAAATGGTCATATTATAGCAAAATATAAATAGAAACAGTTAAATTATATGAATATTTAAACGGAAATTATCAATTTACATGAAAATGTTAGTGAAAATAGTCAAGTAGTATCAAAATTTGCATGTAAATAGTTAAATTTTATCAAAAGTTAAGTGAAAAATTGTCAAAATAGTCAGACTTAGTTACTTTATTGCAAAATTTGATTATAAATTAATAAGTTATATTAAATTTTAATAGAAATAGTCAATTTGTATTAAAATTTAAATGGAAATAGTCAATTTACATCAAAACTCAATTTAAGATAGTCAAACTATATCAACGTTTGAATAAACATAGTCAATTTATATCAAAATTTGAATAAATATAGTCAAATTATATCAAAATTTAAATAGAAATACTCAAATTAGATCAACATTTGAATGTAAACAGTCAAATTACATCAAAATTTCAATAGAAATAGTCAAATTATATTAACATTTGAATGGAATTAGTCAATTATATTGTTTTCTTTGTGAAAGTTACTACACACATTTGAACAGTGGTAACAAATTTTAAACAAACGAGTGTCTTCTACTCTCAGATTAAGCATGAAATTTTGCGGGCTTTTCTAATCTTGAAATATTACATTTCAAGATTAGAAAATCCCGCAAAATTTAGATAAGTCGCGCAGCAAAGCGGAGCGAAGGGGAACGAAGCGGAGCGAAGCGGAACGAAGCGGAGCGAAGCGGAGCGACCAAATGCGAGCTTTTCTAAACTCGAAATTTAACTCCATGCGCCACGCGTATTAATAACGAATTCAATGGAAAGTTGAAAATATATACTGCTTAAATGTGATGGATTAATATTTACAGAGGTATAACGGAGAAATGTAAAAAATACGTTTTTGTGAATATTTTTTAAATAATAATAATAAAAGTAGAATAAATTTAGTTTGAGCTACTTTTTCATAACTTTAGTTTGGTTTTCATTGATTACTTGATGAAACAAGATTAAAATATATGTAAAAAAATTTGTAAAACTTATTAGAAATGGAAATAATATGGTTTGTTTTACTAATAATATTTATTTATTCCGACTAGTTTCGACTAACAGTCATTTTTTTACAAATTACAAAGTTTATATACAATATTTTTGTGTGTCAGGTAAGAAGGGCGCTCATGGTCGGGGAATTCCCAGATTATGAGCGCCCTTCTTACCTGATACACAAAAATGTTGTATATACACTGGATAATTTATAAAATATGTACATTGTATGTATAAGAGCTGGGCAGGATTCGAATCATTCAGGATTCGATTCCCGGATTCGAATCCTTTTAGAGGATTCAACAGAGGTATTCGAATACTTTAGTGAAAACGGATTCGTGATCCGGATTCGTTACATTTTTTTAAAAGGATTCGTATTCGAATCCAGACGTAGATGATTCGAATCCTTATAAAAGGATTTATAAGATTTATAAGAATTCGAATCCTTATAAAAGGATTCGAATTCTTATAAAAGGATTCGAATCCTTATAAAAGGATTCGAATTCTTATAAAAGGATTCGAATCCTTATAAAAGGAATAGAATCCTTATAAAAGCATTAGAATCCTCATACACGGATTCAAATCCTCCTAAATAATTCGAATCATCGCTATTCAGGCTGGGATTCGAATTCGATTAATTCAAATAGAATATTCTAATATAAATATTTAAATCACTAAATTATTTATATTTGAATATAAATATTCAAATTTTGGAATAATTCGAATATTTGTGAATGGATATTTGTTTACTTAATCATGAAAAATATCCAACGTTAATAGTATATTTTTAACTTCACTTGAAATCAGTGTTCTATACGCGTGGCGCATGAAGTAAAATTTCGAGTTTAGAAAAGCCCCGTGAAAATTTGTCTCGGGTCGCTGCGCGACCCTCGACAAATTTTCTACGCGGGGCTTTTCTAAACTCGAAATTTTACTTCATGCTTAGTCTGGGAGTGGACAACACTGGTTCTTAGAAGTTTCAAATTGAAGGATCACTCTAGATTACTAAGTTTATTACCATTTTACAAAGGCTACAGCTCGAAGGACCAACCATGGTCTTCGGAGACCGAAGGACTGCAGGCAATCGAAGTTTTTTTACAAGAAAACAACGAATATCTGAAGGTTTACAGCATGGATAGGAAAGAAAACATCTAATTTTGAAAAAATATCGTAGTTCTGTTGGTTTTCAGTGCATTTTTATCTTCACTTTAAATCAGTGTTTTATACGCGTGACGCATGAAGTAAAATTTCGAGTTTAGAAAAGCCCCGCGAAAATTTGTCTCGGGTCGCTGCGCAACCCGAGACAAATTTTCTACGCGGGGTTTTTCTAAACTCGAAATTTTACTTCATGCTTAGTCTGGGAGTGGACAACACTCGTTTGAATTCTAAATTTAACATTTTTAAAAAATCGACGTATGTAATATAATAAATCATTCATTGAAATCATAGAAAAAGATTCAAAATTTTATCTAAAATTAATTTTTAGAGTTAACTTTATAATTTGGTCGGCTCTTAATGGGTGAATATTCTATTCCTAAAAAAACCGTTTTTATTTAATATTAAAGTTGCATTTAATACAATAACAAACTGTGAATAAATCGACATAAATCTAGAAATATCGAAAATCTCGACATGTAGAAAATCTTGACGGTCCACTCCCAGACTAAGCATGAAGTAAAATTTCGAGTTTAGAAAAGCCCCGCGTAGAAAATTTATCAAGGGTCGCGCAGCGACCCGAGACAAATTTTCACGGGGCTTTTCTAAACTCGAAATTTTACTTCATGCGCCACGCGTATAAAACACTGATTTAAAGTGAAGTTAAAAACGCACTGAAAATCAACCCAACTTCGATATTTTTTTAAAATTGGATGTTATCTTTCCTATCCATGCTGTAAACCTTAAGATATTCGTTGTTTTCTTGTAAATAAACTTCGATTCCCTGTAGTCCTTCGGTCTCCGAAGACCATGATTGGTCCTTCGAGCTGTAGCCATTGTAAAATGGTAATAAACTTAGTAATCTAGAGTGATCCTTTAATTTGAAACTTCTAAGAACGAGTGTTGTCCACTCCCAGACTAAGCATGAAGTAAAATTTCGAGTTTAGAAAAGCCCCGCGTAGAAAATTTGTCTCGGGTCGCGCAGCGACCAGAGACAAATTTTCACGGGGCTTTTCTAAACTCGAAACTTTACTTCATGCGCCACGCGAATAAAACACAGATTTAAAATGAAGTTCAATAATACATATATCATCATTAATTAAAATCATTATATAATCAGATATTCAGTCGGTAAATGTACAGTTTTGTTAATAGAAACTGATGGAATAAAATATTACTGGTTGCAAATAATAGATTCAAATTTATTTTTAAAGGATTTGTATCCGTGATTCAAAAATGAGGATTCGAATCTTTGATTCGAATCATATTTTTCACTTACGAATCCTTTATTCGAGTAATCGTGATTCGAATCATATTAGGTGATTCGGATTCGTGATTCGAATCCTGTTTTTGAGGATTCATCCCAGCTCTGGTATGTATGTATAAATACATAAGCGTTATTTATAATTAATTTCTCAAAACTTAGAATCCAGTGTGCTTCTTTTTTCATTTGTTGGCAAGTGTGACATTTTTTCCTTGATTTGTTTTACTGATCATTATTTTACAGGCAAGACACCTAGCAAACTTAGGGTTGAATTAGCTTCGTGGTTAGTTGAGATAAGTTAATTGCGAAATATAAATGTGAAATATAAAATTACAAGAAAATTCATACAAATTGCAAACAGTAGGTCTCAACTAATGAGACTAAGAAGACACAAAATATTCATTTAAACAACTTCTTCCCGTGCAAATACACCGCCGGATATTGAATTATACAATGAACCTACTAAATTCTCTCGTAGTTTAATATTTCATATTTATACTTCTGCAAACTAAAAGTGTAAGCAATTTTTTTCGAATTCCAGATAGCACAAAAAAGCGTTATTTACAATTAATTTCTTAAAACTAAGTAAGAATTGTGTCATTTTTTTTCCAGGTAAACGCAAAATACCGTTAATGACGAACTTATGTAAATTGAACTAAAAATACTTTTAATTAAAGTACCTCATATATTTTAATAAATTTAGCGATCGTGCGACATTTACACAGACCGCGTAATTTTTTTCGTCATTCCTCGACGTGGCCGAAAGTTCATTAACTCTAAATGTACCGAGAGGTTTTGCATAATGGAAGAATATTACGATGAAAAATTCTTCCTTTTCTCTTCACGGCGGAAGTGCCGACGTCACTTCTTTACACGCTCTGCTTGACTTTCCGTTTTATCAGATACGGGACTCCAAACGAGAGATGAATGGAAATAGTAATGGAAAAAGTATTAATATCAATCTATTTTTTTTAGTTTTTTTTTTTTAGGAGGAGGGTTCCCAGAATGGAACAGATGGGTAATTGTACGACATGGTCCTCATCCTGACGAATTAAGCACAGGAAGCGCTTATAATTATCCACCACCATGAGATGGATGAGACAATACGAGCCGATTGCCAAAGCCGCAATTAAGGCTTAAATTATACTTACTCACTGACCTATGTATGCGTCTAATGTCATTATATTCCCATATGTCACTCTAATTTGTCTAGTTGCTGCAAACCATTACCATTTTGCAACAGCACATTACGCCTAATTAACACAATCGCAATTCACACTTAATGATACTTGAAACGTCCCGACCGCATCAAATACATCATTCTTGCTGATTACTTCAAATACTCAGATAACATTTAAATAACTAAATAAAAACTTGTTTAAATAAACAATGGAAATGTTAAAGGGTTAATACTTGAAAAATATTTCTCAATATATTTACTTTGTGTGAATATATACAAACTAATTAAAATATTATTTACTTTAAATTAAATACAGCGCTGTAACTATGTTGTGCAATAAGGCTAGGGGGCCCTAGAGGCTAAATTGGCTCCCCACTTATATCACCTTAAAGTATGGGTAAAAGAAGCATTAACGAGTAATTACAAATCAGGAGAAATTCCTAGACACTATTAAACATTACAAAGAACTTCCAATGAAATAAAATTCAACTTTGAGCATTTGTGGTATATAGTCGCACTTATAATATGATATCACTCCAATAAAACAATACACGTTCACTTTTCAACATCTGAATCTATTCTAATCTATTTACACAAAATATATACAAAAAAAACATATGCGCATTCCCGAGCGCATCAGGTTTAAAATATAAATTAAATATTAGTTCAATATACAGAGAGTTTTTCATTAAAGTATACTTATTCCAAATTCAGCTTATTTTCTTAAAATCTTTAGATATTCGTTGTGTTTTTAAATGAGTTCATTTTGAAGCTTTAAACGAGTGTTTTCCACTCCCAAACTGAGCATGAAGTAAAATTTCGAGTTTAGAAAAGCCCCGTGAAAATTTGTCGAGGGTCGCGCAGCGACCCGAGACAAATTTTCTGGGCTTTTCTAAACTCGAAATTTTACTCAATGCGCCACGCGTTTAAAATACTATAATATTATGATATTTATGTATATTTGAACCTCAATTGAAATCAGTGTTTTATATACGTGGCGCATGAAGTAAAATTTCGAGTTTAGAAAAGCCCAGAAAATTTGTCTCGGGTCGCTGCGCGACCCGCGCCAAATTTTAACGGGGCTTTTCTAAACTCGAAATTTTACTTCATGCTTAGTCTGGGAGTGGAAAAACTCATTTAAAGCTTCAAATTGAACTCTTTTAAAAAAACAACAAATATCTAATGATTTAAAAAAAATCTGCTGAATTTGGAAAACTTATACTTTAAAGAAAAACTCTCTGTATTAAAACTTGTATTAAACACAATTTATAAGTATCGAAAAATTGTACACTTTTCGAAATACTAAAATTGAGTGGACATTTCAGAAACCAGACATTAGGTTTATTCGTTTGTACTGCACTAAGTTCAATTTAGTTCAAATTTGTAAGGTCACAGTTCAAGTTATTGCAACTTCACATTTTCAATTGCAGGTGTCTAGTTTATGGAACAGATTCAGTGCAAAAAATGTAAAAAGTGCTGCACTAGTGTAACAGACAGACCTATTGAATATAGTAAATTCCGAAACGACTATTTATATAAGAATACTCATATAGTGCATTCAATTTTTAATAAAATGAAACACTTTAACTTTGTATAATACAATATTTTTTATTTTTGTGACTGCAGTTTCGGCAACTTAACGGAGTTTGATAATGGCAAGTTAAGTTGCCGAAACTGCAGTCACAAAAATAAAAAATGTTGTGTTATACAAACAAAGTTAAAGTGCGCGACCCTCGACAAATTTTCACGGGGCTTTTCTAAACTCGAAATTTTACTTCATGCGCCACGCGTTTAAAATACTAAAATATTATGATATTTATGTATATTTGAACCTCACTTGAAATCAGTGTTTTATATACGTGGCGCATGAAGTAAAATTTCGAGTTTAGAAAAGCCCAGAAAATTTTTCTGGGGTCGCTTCGCGACCCTCGCCATATTTTCACGGGGCTTTTCTAAACTCGAAATTTTACTTCATGCTTAGTCTGGGAGTGGAAAAACTCATTTAAAGCTTCAAATTGAACTCTTTAAAAAATACAACAAATATCTAATGATTTAAATAAAATCTGCTGAATTTGGAAAACTTATACTTTAAAGAAAAACTCTCTGTATTAAAACTTGTATTAAACACAATGTGTAAGTATCGAAAAATTGTACACTTTTCGAAATACTAAAATTGAGTGAATATTTCAGAAACCAGACACTAGGTTTATTCGTTTGTACTGCACTAAGTTCAACTTAGTTCAAATTTGTAAGGTCACAGTTCAAGTTAGTGCAACTTCACATTTTCAATTGCAGGTGTCTAGTTTATGGAACAGATTCAGTGCAAAAAATGTAAAAAGTGCTGCAGTAGTGTAACAAACAGACCTATTGAATATAGTAAATTCCGAAACGACTATTTATATAAAAATACTCAAATAGTGCATTCAATTTTTAATAAAATGAAACACTTTAACTTTGTATAACACAATATTTTTTATTTTTGTGACTGCAGTTTCGGCAACTTAACGGAGTTTGATAATGGCAAGTTAAGTTGCCGAAACTGCAGTCACAAAAATAAAAAATGTTGTGTTATACAAACAAAGTTAAAGTGTTTTATTTTATTGAATTAACATGTACAACGATGTAGAAGTCTCCGCCGTTCATTATTTATTCAATTTTTGTCTACGTCATCACTATAAGTTACCGGATTTAGAATTAAATGTGCTTTAATTTAAGCATACGCACATTTCTGTAATTAAAACTTTACATTCTGTAGATACGCTCACCTATTAAATATAGTAACAAAATTCCGAAACGACTATTTATGTAAAAATACTCATATAGTGTATTCAATTTTTGTCTACGTCATTACTTTAAGTTAGCGAGTTTGAAATTAAATGTGCTTTAATTTAAGCATAGGCACATTTCTGTAATTTAAAATTTACATTCTGTAGATACGCTCAAAGACGAACGTTTTAGACTCACCATTTTTTAAATCGTTTAATTTAACAAAAATGTCGTTACTAATTTAGGCGTCAGGGCAATACTATTTTCATTTTGCTGAATCTGAACGAACTTTAATTGAAATTAGTGTTTTATACGTGTGGCGCATAAATTAAAAGTTTAGAAAAGCCTTAAAATTTGGATTTGCCGGGGCGCGCAAGCGAAGCGAGTCTTTTCTAAAATCGAAATTTTAATTTATGCTTATTGTAGGAGTGGAAACCGTTATTTAATCATGCAGGGGATCTTTGAGAAAACTGCCATCCTAACGGGCTATTCTTTGTTTATTTATAAATGTTTAAAATTTGTATTTAAAAATAAAAGCTACCTGTTTGAAAGCCAGAAGTATCATGTATAAACATATAATACTCGTAGCATGGAAATCATTTATCTAATGCACAAACTAATTTCTACTGAAAATAATGCTGAATACAAGCATGCATTTAATAACTACAAAACTTCTGTGTTTTGTCTGTTGTTTAATGCAAAATTATACAGAGTAAATGAATATTTACTTATGGTTTGTTATATTTCCTTGTTTTTTGTTGGTTTCTTGTTATTATAGACAATGCTGTTATGTTAATGCTTGCCTTTGACACTATTTCCTTTATGCTCATAGTATGTACATTATTTTGATGATTTTTAAAAATGTTATACATATACATACATCTTTATTCAGACAATTACAGTAGTATAGTATAATACATATATATATTATTACACTATGGGGTTAGTCTGCCTGGGCTATCGACCAGAGGTCTTTCTGCCCTGTCTTGAATTTATTTTATTTTATCGTATGCTAGGCTTGTGAACTGTCTTGATGAACAGTACAAATGAATTGATGTATTGTGAGAGGAGGATGTTTATATTTGGGATGGATATTTAGGTTTCTAGGAATACAGAATTTGTTTAGGAGTTCTAGGTTATGGATGTTTACAGCGAATTTTTCGCCGAGGGTTAATATGCGTTAGGAAATTGGTGTTACTTGGGTAGTTTCGTAGAGGATGATGTTTGAGGGATTATGAAGAGGATTTATTAGGTGCCTGAGTTTGGTGAGGATTCGTAGTGCTGATCTTTCGGCGACTTGGATATGGTGTGAAATAGATGGACGGATATGAAGGAATAAAATTGCACTATAGTCTAACAAGGGCCGGCATATCGATTCGTAAATCCTAACTGCTGTTTTTGTGGAAATTCCTTGTTGTTTATAAGTTAAAGATCTGAAATGCCTAGCCCTTGTTTTCATTTTGGTTTTAATGGATTTTGTATGTGGGAGGAAGGATTGAAAATGTTATTATTCCAAAAATTAAATAATACACTACAATAATAGATAAATACTAAACAAAGTATTTTTTATGGAAGAGTACTATAAAATGTGTATACTTTAATTAAAGTTTCTAAGTGTAAATTAAATAAAAAATTAGTAACAATCATAAAAAGATTGAGGTTTAAACACACTGAAAAGATCTTGAAAATTATTAAAAAAAATAATGTTGTTAAAAAACATTGAAATCTAATGAAAATTGATGAAGGACGGCGTTACTAATATTTTGCCCATGAAAATTAGAAATATTGAAAATTACAAAAACAAAATCTTCAAAATTTTCAAGTATGAAAATCTTAAAAAATGCTCCAAGTTTTTTAAACAATAGAATGTCTTTTTTTAATAAAAATTAACACACAATACGATTAGATATATAAAAAGTGACATCATCAACATTAAAGAAAATCGATGAGAATCCTAAAAGTTGTACAATCAAGTTCAAAAATATCACTTTAAGTTACGTAATAATATCTGATCAACATACACCAAATATTGCACTTGTTCAAACTGGCATTTAATAACTTGACTAACGCGACCTATTTCATGTTTCATATAAAAATAATCGACTCTAACGGGTGGGCTTAAAGTAATAAGAATTATAAATTTATTAAAAACGAAACATACTAACAAAACATATGGAATGTATATCAAGTTTAAATTAATACTATATATTTTAATATATCTTGAACAAGTTTCTCATCTTTCACGTGGTGAAACATATTTAACTATGATTTAATAAAGAAAACACTTTGTTAAATTTCACTAATATTTTGGTTTTTTATTCCAACTAGTTTCGACTTTGAGTCATTCTCCTTGAGAATGACTCAAAGTCGAAACTAGTTGGAATAAAAAACCAAAATATTAGTGAAATTTAATCAAGTGTTTTCTTTATTAAATCATATATATTTTAAGAAGACGAAGACATTATTCCAAGATTGGAAAATATCCATATTCTTCAATTTTGAACGAACCTTGCCTAACATGTTTTAGACAACTTGTAAGTCGATGTCGCTTTCCATCCATCACTAAATACTAACCTTGACAATATTGCCGATTTAGGTAGCAACACAATCGTCGCAAGATAGAGAGCATATTCCGTTTCTATCTAATAAATTAACCTTGTCTTTAGGTTTATAAAATATGTTTTTTTTAAATTATAATTTGATATAAATATGGATTAAATATTGTAACGTTTAAATATATTTTAAATTTTGTGAGCAGTTTTAATGTTATAAGTAATTTTAGTGTATTAAATAGTTGAAGGAGTGATTGGAGTATCCATATGTCAACGAATGCGGGAGGCTATTTTTTAAATCAAGTTTTATAAAAAGTTTTGAAATAATAATAGGATTGTATTGATCATTTGAGGCCATTTGTTTAATAATATTTAATTCTTTATTGAAGTTATCGTTATTGAGGGAGGTGTTTTAATTCTATGTAAGTAACTTTACAATGCAAACATTTTTAATGTATGAAAATGATAGGAATTAGCAGGTATTAGAGTATCAGTTTTAGTTGGTTTATGATAAACTGAAAATTCATGATTTTTAATTAAATGAATGTCTAAGAATGTTAAGCAATTACATTTTTTTTTTGTTCAATGGTAAATTTTATACTCTGATGTAGACTGTTTATTTCATCATGAAATTTATTTATTAAAGATTGGTCATTACCCTCCCATATGCACAGCACATCATTGACGTACAGTTTCAATGTGATGATGTGTTGTGCACCCGGGAGTTGGTAAATAAGACCCTCAAGATGGTCCATGAAAAATTCTGCAAACAAACAACTTACTTATGAGCCCATCGGCAAACCATCAGCCATTTTATAAAATTTATCATTGAACTTGCAAATATTTTGTTCAGTAGTAATTTCAATTTGATTGTACAAGTTAATATTGTTTCTATCATCTTTAACATTTAAGTCTAGAAAATTGTTAATAATTTAATGTGTGCCTTTAATTGGAACATTGGTAAATATATTGGTAACTTTAAATGAAATAATAGTGTAGTTATTAGGTAATGATAATGTATTAAATATTCAATTTATTCGTGTCGGTTGATTATAGTATAAGTGGGTTTAAAAATTGATTGTTTTGTTAATATGTTATCAAGGCCGAAGCCAGAGGGAGGTCCCCCCCGAAATATTCAAAATGTTAAATTTTCGTATTTAAAAGCGGCCCTGAAAGAGCAAAACTAATATTCCTCCCCGACATTTTTATATCCCCCTCGATTTTTTTTTTCTAGCTACGGCCTTCCATGTTATTAATAATATCCGCAGTATATTGGACAGGGGTATTGTAGAATGTAGCCAATGGTCTTATAGAAATATTTTGTTTGTGTAATTTTGGTTGTGAGTATAAAAGCGGGCGTTGTGGGTTCATGGGAATATATATATAGATTTGTTTGATCATTTTTGTAGAGTTGATTTGCTTATACTGACAATTTTTTTGTTTTATTAATAAACCTAGTAATTGTATTTTGTTGAATATGTTTGGAGTTATTTTTGGAAAGGAAATTTTCAGTTTTTGAAATATAATCCAATTTATTCATTTTAACCAAACCAGCTCCATTGTCAGCAATTATAAATACTAGATTATTATCTTCTATTTTCTTTTACATACTTTTAATTTGTTTTCTTAATTTTACAGTGTGTTTAGATACCTGTTTATGCTTAGTATGTAATCTTTGTTCTTCTGCATTTAGTAGTTGTACGCCTTTGAACAAGTCTTCTTGAGGGTGTCCCTGTATAGCAGCTTGAAGTTTAATAGCAGTCGTGGTAAGATTAGGTGTGTTAATGTCGGGTGCATATTTGTGTCCATGGCTCAAGAGTTGTGTTACTTTCGGGGTGAATGTAATATTGGTGAACTTAGTTATTCGTGTGTAGAAAACGTGGTCGCTGGAGTTGTTTTTATTATGATGATTAATTTGTTGAAGTCGATTCATTTTCTGCGTTCATAGATTCTTCAATTTTAAATTTGGTTGATGGTTGAGTTTATGTTGAATAATTTGAGCTTTATTATGTGAAATGTTGAGGATTTGATCAACCTCTGCGTAGTGAAGGAGTTCAATTTGTTGTTGGTTGTTTTCAGTTGGGAGTAGTGTCTGTGTTGCTCGGTTTTCATTATTTTCGTATTTATCATCTGTTGGGTTCGCAAGTCAATCTTCGGTGGAAATTTAACGTTTGCGAATGCTTGTGTTAATTGTTTTTTAACCCCTTAAGAATCATTTAATTTAAATCATTTTAATTTTTTTACGTAGTAATTTAGAATACCTTGGCCAACTATGTACCTAGTATACTTTAAAACTATTAAGTATCCATTTAATATTATGTTCATGCCTTCCTCGCGCATAAATAAAAATTCCCAATTAAAATATGTGAACATTTGCCAATAGCCTTTGCCCGTGCTAGACACGGGTCTGCGCGCGGGTTAACGAAGGTGGTGACAAATCGTATGTGTTGTATAATCTTGTACTGTTTGTAGGTTAGGTATCTATAGTTTTTTTATATGATGATCAATATTTAAGAAAAATTAAAAAAAAAAATGCTAAGAGTAAACTACCAGCTCCGGTTTCCGCATTCTCACCAAAAGTTGATACTACTATTGTAATAAAAAACCTAAGTTCATAGTGTCATCTCAACAGCTCAATCGGTTTAGACTTTATCGTGGTGACAGAATTACAAAAAGACTGGATTACAGAAGGACAGGTAGACATTTTTTAAAAATAGTCTTATTCAACTCGGGGGGCCTCAAAATAGATATATCCATTAAAATTTTTGATTTGAAAATTTCGCGAAAACCATACTTTCCCTTTGCTTTGCATATAGGGAAAGTAAAAAACGTATTTTATGGAAAATGTGAGTGTAGTTTACCTCCCGCATGATATTTCTTGATGAACATTTTATCAATTGCTAAACACGTCTGTTGATAATGTTAGTAGTTGTTCTCATTACTGGATCCGATAAAAACATCCACCGGGTCTCCTCAAAGAATGCCCACGAATGAAATTTTAAAGAGCGAAGATTTCTTGTAAAAATACATAGTTTTAGCTAGTGGGCTTTAGAAATAAAAACAATAAAATTGCATTATATTTTTTTTATTTAAGATTGTATTTTTTTAGAGTAACCTCAAAATATTACAGAAATTTCTTTTGTTTTTTAGAGTTTGTATAAAGATAATTTAATTTTTTTATTTAAAAGACATTATTAAAAATATCTTAAATCGGTGTATTTTGCATAGATTACCAGCATAAAGAGTGGGAAAAAAATGTGGGATTATTTACAATCTATACGTTATTATCAATATTTAATAATCGAATTTAAAACAGTATTTACTAGTTCCTACTCTTATTTATAATTTACTACAATGAATAAACTAATGTTTTCATAGTCACATGTTTTAATATTAATTTGAATATATTCTTTTCGATTATTTTCCTCAAAAATACGGGACCCTATCGAAACAAATCTCTTATTTTCAGTTTCCACTTTTTAACAAACCCTGGTACCTAAAAAAAACAGATTTTCTTTGAATTTTAGGACTTGAAACTATTTTTTGATGAGGATTTTAAAATCTAAATAATCAAGTTGAATCCACACTCGTTTCATAGTGCAAATTCAAGCAAGTTTGGTGAAACATTTTCTGTTTTCACGAGAGCTGAGTTATCGTCAGAGAATACACTGATGAGACACTCTATATATCGTATATTTCTACCTCAAACTACAACAAAGACATATTTTTGAAAAAATTTAAATAATGAAGTTCATCCTTTTCTACTTCCTTTCGCCATTTCCTACAATGAAACTGTTTTTAGCTCATCCTGTTTATTATTGTAGTTATTATTCACTACACAAACAAGACTAACATTATGATATAATTATTATGGCGTGTGTAAACTTATGTATAAGTATAAATAAATAATTGATTTATTGATTGATTGAGTACACGATAAATAATCTTGCAATTGTCTACCTTCTCTAAACGTGGGAGTTTTTGATCACCCCGTATAAAACGTACAAGTATGCACATATATAAAACTGCAATTCAAGGTTATAAAATGCATTGTTTTACTTCCACCTCGGTGTATATTTTTGTGTGGTCCAAAACTTGAACAGAATACGCGAAATATGTCCCAATTACCGAGGAACGACTCGGGTTGTTTTCAAAAGAATGTGTGCAATAAATTGGCGTGCATATGAGCCATGAGGCGTTTAAAGTCATTAGTTTCGTGACTAACTGAAACGAATCCCTCTTCTCTCGTAGCCAACTAGTTCCGAACAACTGTCTGTATAATTAATTTTTTCTGGTACGTCATCTGCAAACACGCCGAAGGGTCAGTCACGTCAATTAATAATTCCGCCCTTCGCCCTCAGCTTTTCGCCCGTATTCCGAATTTTAATGCGTTCAGTAGGGGTGTTTGGAAAACTATCGTTTGTTATTGGATTAGGTTTTAATTGAAGGGATGAATGGTGTTTAATATCATTTATTTAAATAAATAATGCAAGCTGTAGATTATTCACCGTTCTGTGTTAAGAGTGCGCTCTATATTATGGAAACTAAGAATACTGATTTTTTTGTTATTATTTTGAATCTTTTAACTCTTTCTTTACACATTTATCTTAAATTTAATTGCCAAGGGCATGATGATTTGATTAATTTTAAATTAAAAAAATAAAATACTCTAAAATGTGACTTCATCATGCTCTCCACAATGATTTTGTGATTATATAATTCTTATATCATTTCTCATAAAATGTATAGTTATCAAAAAATCTACTGTTTCCTTCGAAAAAAGAATCGTTCATAATATCAATACAGACCATTTTATTGGATAATTAAATTTTTTCCAGTAAGAGTGCACAATTATGTACCAAAATATATCTTTTTAAACCACAACTTCATGTGCCTTCATGTTATTAAACGATTGTAAATTGAAACGACAGTAGGGGTTGAACGCAGCCTTAAGAGGAAGTCGACCGCTATCTAAACGTATAATACTGAGCAAATTGTCGTCTTAAATATATACATTTTAAGTAAAGCACTAACTTTGTAATAATCTTATTAAAATGTTTCACACTCTCTCGGTTGTTAAATAAAAAATATTGCCAAATTAGCAAAATAACCTTTTAATTTACATGTTTTTCTACAATATCTACAACATATAATAAAAAACAAATTCGGTCTTAGTGTAAAATATTCCTTTGCCAAGATTTGCGATATTTTTTCATTCATTTATTCACTGCGATGTTTTTGGTCTTAGCAGGGACCACAAGGTTTAAGGTTCAAGTGTGATAATCTTAACATTTATTTTAGTTAGTAATAGGAATAATGGAGATATGATAACTGAATTTGTCAATTATTAAAATATCTGGATATAATCGATATTACATTATCTTATAACGATTGTTACATCGATTGTTTTATGAATCATTTACATTAGCGTTTTTTAAATTGTAAGGCGTATGTCAATTTTTAATTGGTCGCTAAGTAGATTTTCAACATCACGTCAAATTATCGTTTTATACGCCTGGCGCATTAAGTAAAATTTCGAGTATACAAAAGCCTGAAAATTTGGATTTGCTTCTCTCGCGCGCCCCGGCAAATCCAAATTTTCAGGCTATTCTAAACTCGAAGTCTTACTTCATGCTTAGTCTGGGAGTGGAAAATACTCATAATGGTAAAACATTAATTTTGTTTAATTCATTTTATTGAAAACTCATGATTTCTATGACCCTAATTTCCACGAATTCGTAAAGTGATTTCAATATTTATTATTACCTACCAATCAGTTTTTACTGTTGAAAGTTGCAATATGCAAGCCAACTAGCTGTAAAATATCAAGACTGTCGATTCGATCATGCAGAAGCTTGTGTGAGAACGTGATGCCTAGTCTGTAACGTTGGCCTTCAAGAGATTCGGCATTAAATTTGTCTAGCAATAGTGAATGATCACAGACTCTGTCAGGGTAAAGTTCCTCAACTTTGAAGCGCAAAAACTTTAGGAACTTACGTTGAACACTTTCTACTAGGTTAATCTAAAGTTGAGTTTGTGGATACCAAAATTACGATGCATATTCCAACTTTGAAGGGACATAAACATTAAATAGAGATTTCGGATTTGGCAAACTTGCAGAATTACGGTGTATAAATTAATGCTTTGAAGGAGCTCTTAGCAAGTGTTTAACCGTGAGGTTGAAATGTAAAATTGTCATCAAACCAAATACCTAAATCTTTGAAGAATCTGACTTGCTCAATAGAATTATTGCTAACTGTATAATTAAATGAGATCGGTTGAGATTTTTTGGGGTAAATATTTAGTAAATAACAAAACATCTTTTTTTAAAATTATTCCCAAGTATATTTTTTAATAATAAGGCTAGGGCCCATTAAACTATTAATCTCCTTTGATTCGCGTGATTAAAAATTTGAATAAACCAGTAATTTGTATTGCCTCCGTCGATCGTAATTTCTGTTTTAAACTTTTAATTATAGCATAATGCTATTACACTGGGCAAGTTTCGAAGTGCATTTGATTATTTCCGAAATACATATTTATGTAAATTAGACCGAATTAAGTAATTTTCTCATCAACTTTCCTCGGGGCGATTCTACTCGTAGATATTGAAATATCAAGATGTGTAGATTAGGAAAAAATTGAGCGTGAGAAATTCGTTCGTTTGATAAATCATTCATTGAAAGTAAATGAGTCGATTGCTTCCTTTATAAATAATTTAAACGACCGTTGTTGATTAATTGGATGTCAGGTGATTTATTATTAGAGTCGTGTTTAATTGGTCGTTCAGACGTATAAATAGAGAATCTTAATGAATATTAACTTCAAATTAATTGATACACAACTCACTTGCTAATTTATAAATAATTTAAACAGTTGCACTCGGTTAAATTATATTCTATACCTTCTCAACTTCAAATTGAGACTAATCAATATCAAATTCAGAATAAACAATTTTAAATTAAGACTTCAAACATTGCTGTTAGTTTAACCCATTAGGCGCCATTGATGCATATACGCAACATTATTAATTTTATGTTAATTAAATTACCTAATAAGTTAATATCAAATTAATCAATTAATCAAATTATATTATTTGACTTGACTTGAGAATGTATGAAGAAAAACGTAAATATTTTATTATTTAAATATCTCGATTATTACTCATTAAAAAAAAATGCTTTGAGTGTATTTCTAACTCCACAATATTTCAGTGTTTTATACGCGTGACGCATGAAGTAAAATTTCGAGTTTAGAAAAGCCCCGTGAAAATTTGTCTCGGGTCGCTGGCGCGACCCTCGACAAATTTTCTATGCGGGGCTTTTCTAAACTCGAAATTTTACTTCATGCTTAGTCTGGAAGTGGAAATACTTGTTCTAAACTTCATATTGCATGTTTTTATACAAAATCGACAAATGCCTTACATTTACAGCGTATTCAATATGTATAATTAAAAGAAAAATTCACAGTATGTTATACAATAAGTCATTAAGTCTAAAATCAACTTTTAGAGTTAATTCTATAATTGCTCGGCCGTTAATGGGTTAAACACAATCAAATTGAGATTAAAAACATCAAATTATTAATTAAGAAAAATATGAAATTTAAAACAATAAACAAATATTATTTAAGAAAAAACGTTAGGATATACGTTTTTTCTTAAATAATATTTAGAGCATAAATAAGACACTTAAACTTTGTTTGTATAACTGAGTTTTTTTTTATTGTGACTATAGTTTCAACAACTTTAACTTGTCATTATCAGACTACAAGACTACTTGTAGTCTGATAATGACAAGTTAAAGTTGTCGAAACTATAGTCACAATAAAAAAACCTCAGTTATACAAACAAAGTTTAAGTGTCTTATTTATGTTAATAATGATGTATAACGAAGTAGAAGCCTCAACAGTTAACAATATTTAGAGCATTAGGAACGTATTATTAAATGTGAGCGATATACAGGAAATTTTTCATTTAAACTCTGTTTTTTTAATATGACCAAACTTAGGGTGTATTTACTGCGAACAGTAGCAGTTCTGCTTTAACAGTAGGGAATTCTAAACATTCAATTTCAAGATATTGGTAAATAATTATCAATGTGAGAAATAAATCATAATTTGTCAAATAAATTGTCATGATGCAAAGACTTTCAAATACAGAACGCTACAGCTTGCAATTAAACAAACCAATTTTTTTTCAAAATTTGAGCATATGAATGGGCAGATATTGAACAAGACCGATATTGTAAAGTCGGTGGTAGACATTTTTCTGTAAGCACGCAAGTATTACCTGTTATTTAATTAGTGACTATTATACAAAGATTTACCTGATTAAATGGGTAGTAGATACAAATAGTTTAAGGCAATGATATGTATATTTGTAATCTTTGTTCAATGAATGATCTATTTTATGAGTTAATTGCATTTTCATTTCAGATTTCCCTTCACATAACCTACAAATTAAATAATAATAATAATCTTTATTACCCAACAGGCAAAAACCCAATTACAGAGTAACAAATATAAACTAAAATAATCATTCGAATAAAAATGTTAAAAAAAAAGAAAAGAAAAAAATATATATATAAGGAAATGTATATATAATTTACAAGCTAAATAAATTAAATTAAATTAAGTGTAAAAAATAACCTTAACCTTAAATGTTAAATTCCACACTAGAAATTAATGCCTTGAATTCTCTCCGACTACAGTTAAATATGTCACAATCGAGATTATTGTGACATGCGCAGATACGACGCAATGGGGAGAATTCAAGGACGTTAAAGGTTGATTTTCAACAAAACATGTGAATAATCTTGTCCTAACCTAAAACACGCAACCTGCATCACATCAATAAGTTCTTAAAATTTCAAATTTGATTAGTTATATTAAAAGAAAAAAAAACCAGATTATATGTACAGATATTCCGATATAAATTTTAAGGCATTCGTCGAATTTATAAAAGCATTTCATTTGAAGTTTCAAACGAGTTTTTCCAATCCCAGATTAAGCATGAAGTAAAATTTCGAGTTTAGAGAAGCCTGTAAATTTGGTTTGGTCGCTCCGCGAAGCGGAGCGACCAAACCAAATTTTCAGGCTTTTTTAAACTCGAAATTTTACTTCATGCGCCACGCGTATAAAACACTGATTTCTCTGATTTCAAGTGAAGTTCGATCTATTTTTGCAGTATGCTAAAGCAGTATAATTTGAACGTAAAATTATAAACAACACAACTAAAGATGTGTTGTTAATATTTAAATTTTTGAACATAAAACTCCTTGATTCCATTAACCTAATAATTATACACCGCTATATGATGTAAATAAAATTCGAAAAATTCCAAAACACATCTGTTCCCAAACACAAATCGCTGACTCACACGAAATAATTTCCATAATACCATTCGATTATTAATATGAATTTAATTCACTTCAATTCAATCAATATCCATAAGCTTGATTATTCGTATTAAATAATTCCACGCGGCTTTTTTGCACAACTTTCACGGTCCATTAACTATTTATTGCATTTTAAATACCGAATACAGTTTATTTTTTTATTGATTATTAGGTGTGCAAAATCAAAAACCAATAACGCTTCTGTTCCTAAACGGTTATAACTGCGTGGTTTATAATTAAATATGGAATTAATCTGGCTTAATTGCA
Source organism: Philonthus cognatus (assembly GCA_932526585.2). NCBI lineage: Eukaryota > Metazoa > Arthropoda > Insecta > Coleoptera > Staphylinidae > Philonthus > Philonthus cognatus. The sequence goes on along the minus strand of OW052244.1, from coordinate 18,213,161 downwards.
GTGGATTTTAATAATAATATAGTGTTATCTTATGATAAAAAATATATTGATTTTGGTATAAATATTTATGGTAGCAATGACCTCTAGAGTAGTAGTGAAAATCTTTATTACCATACTAATTACAAGGTGTAATACATAACATTTTTAAAAATAAAGTAAATATTTAGTTCTGGTAAATGGCTATCGGCCAGTGGCCTTTCTGCCAGTGTAGATGTTTATAAAGAAAAGTTTACATGTTTGGTGAAGTGATCGCGGTGACTATATATACATACATAAAAAAAAAAAAAAAAAAAATAACTGGTTAATTCTGATTATAATGAGAGATGAGCTGGAACAGAGTGTTTGAGGGATTTAAGAATTTGGGGTCGATGGAGTTATTTCTGGGAATACAGAGTTGTGAGAGGATTTCGAAGTTAAATTGATTTTGTGAGAATTTTTTAGATAGGTGAGGGATTCGTTCGGCGATAGGAATGACTTTAGTTTTGTTATAGAGAAGGGCGTTTGATGGGTTGTGAAGTGGATTACTTGGGTGTCGAATTTTGGTAAGAGATCTAAGGGATGAGCGTTCGCTAACTTGAATGTTATGGAGGGTGGGATTGGGGGAAGTTGTGTATAGGATGGAGCCGTAGTCTAACAAGGGTCTGCATATCATCTTGTAGATTTTGGTGGCATTCTCTGTTGAAATGCCAAGATTTCGGTATGTTAGACTACGGAAGTGTCTAGCTCGAGCAGTAATTTTACTTTTTAGAATGGACGTGTGCTTTTTAAAATTGAGTTTGCCGTCTAATGTAATACCAAGGTACTTAATATAGGGTGCTGGGGAAATCGGATTTTGGCAAATAGATATGTTGGTAGGACTGTTCTTACGGTGGTAGGGAATAAGGAGTTGGGATTTATTAGGGTTAATTTTTATTCTCCATTTGGCAAACCACAGTTCGAGTGAGTCTATAAGTTGCTGTAGGGTTTGTAGTGCTTTTGAGAGGGTAGGTTCGTGGGTAATTAGGGCTGTGTCGTCGGCAAATTGCAGAACATAGGAGGCTGGATTGAAGTGAGCAGGGTTATGGTTGTATAGGTCAATACAATAGAGGTTATACAGTAGAGGGGAAAGAGGTGACCCTTGCGGAACACCTTGTTCGGGACTAAATGTTTGGGATGTCGTGCTGTGGATTTTTACGATAAGGGATCTGTTTACTAGGAAGTTGTTAAGGATAATAATTAGGTGGTTGGGTATATTCAGGGAGTGGCATTTATACAGCACACCTCGGTGCCATACGGAGTCGAAGGCTTTCTGTATATCTAAAAACAATGCGGCAGATGACCCGCCTTCGAGGTGTGTTGTTTGCATATTGGAGGTAAGGATGGTGAGCGGGAGAGAGGTTGATCTGTTGGGAAGGAATCCGAATTGGTAGCTGGGAATTAAATGGGATATATGGGACATGATTTTTTGTTTGATTAGGGATTCGTACAATTTGCCAACGACAGGAAGGAGGGTGATTGGTCGGTAGCTGGATACAAGGGAGCGGTCTTGGTCTCGTTTGGGTATGCAAGTGATGATACCAGTTTTCCATTCCGGTGGAAAGTAGCAGGATTGGTAGCAAAAGTTTAGGATTTTGAGGATGTATAGATGGGAATCAAGGGGTAAGGATTTCAAAATATGTCGTCGTATGTTGTCGTGTCCTGGAGCGGTATTTTTGCCGGTGTTAAGTGTGTTGAAGTACTGTTCTTCTGTCAGTTCGTCAGTAACGTTGGGTATGTAATTTGTATTGAAAAAGTCACTATACCAGTCATTAACTTGATTAAAAAAGTCATGGTCAAATGAAGCGTCTTCTGTGTGTCGGTATGTGTCTTCGAAATATTGGGCAAATGTGTCCGCTATTATTTGTTTGTCATTTGTCATTTCGTTAGTCGATGGGTCAAGAATTTGTGTTATGCTGGAATAGTTTTTATATTTGCTAAGTTTTTTAATTTCTGTCCAATATGTCTTGCCCTTACTGTCGTTGATTTTTTGGCAAGCAGTTAGCCAGGTTTCCGTTTTGTACTGCTTAATTAACTGTTTGATGTCTTTACTTAATTTATTAAATACTGTTCGAAGTTCTGTCGTGTCTGTCTGTCTGATGTCTCTGTAGATTTGTCTTTTATGCTTTATTAATTTTAGGATATAATTTGGAAGGGGATATTTATAGGATTGTTTCTTAATTTTAGGTGTATTTTTGTTGATGGAGTGAGAAATGGCGTTATTAAATTGGGATATTACATTTTGATCAATAGTGGGATGAGTGGATATAAAGTGTGAGATATCTTTTGTAACTTGGGTGGTGTTGCAGTGTTTATGATCCAGTATATAGTCAGGAGGAGGTGGGGGGATAGTTTGTGTGACATTTAGTTGAAATTGGATGGATAGGTGGTCGGAGCATAGGTCAGGGATTAGTGTAACAGAGTGAATTAAATGTTTTAGGTTTTGGGTGCAAAGTAGGACATCGGGTGTGGTGGATTGGGTATCATTCATAATGAAGGTAGGCGGGGTATGTATGCGGACGAAGTTAGAGTTGGAGAGAAAATTGGTAAGATGTCGAGATTTTGCTTTGTTTATGTTCATATCTCCAATAATTATGACGTTATCGTATAATGAAGATTTCGTAAAAATGGTATCATCAATTGAGGAGAAAGGGTGTATATAGACTAGGAAGATATGGATTAGGAATGAGGGTAAGTTTAAGGTGGCGTGGATACATTCATTAAGAGGGTTGTTAATTTTGGGTGGGTTGGCTTTTCCGAGTTTTAAGGAAGGGTGTACAGCAACTATAGACCCACCCCGGTATTTACGATTCTGCATGGTGGAGGGGATTTGTAGAGACTGCCAATTATTAAAGGAAAATGGTGTGATTGTTTTGGATTCGACAAGAAGGTTCACGTGAATAGGGTTATTTGATAGGAAATTATATAGTGCATGGGATTTATTGGAGATGGAGTTTATGTTTGTGTAAAGGAAACCAATATTAGCCATTATTAATTACTGCGTGGGCTGTTTTTACTCCTTGGATAGGAACTGTGGGCGGGATACTGTCGGGATCATCAAGGTCAAACATAACCACAAACATTCTGTTCCCCGAAAATGAGAGATGAGTGTCGATTTTAAAAGAATAGATGAAGCGTTCGCGGAGTTTTTTTATAAGAGCTTGTCTGTCTGTGTTATTGGGTTCGTTAATTTCAGTGATAAATGTGTCTAGGATGTGATCATGAAGAGTGATAGGTTGATGAATGCGTGAGTTCTGTTTGATGGTATCGTCTATATCGGAAGATTTCTTGTTAGTGAGGTGGATCTTCATATTTGGAATTCCTTCTATCGGCTGTTTAGGACGGTTTGGACATTTCATTGACCAAGCTCCATGGTCTTCACCCCCGCAGGAATTACATTTTATGGGGTTGTTCGTGGTGCATGCGTTAGTGTGGTGCTCTCCTGTACATTTTGAACATATCGTTTTTTCTCTGCAGTCGGCAGTGATGTGGTTAAATTTCCCGCATTTACTGCAAGGGGCGGGAAGCGGCTGCGGCGGTAGACTCTCCTCTACAGTGTATACTTTGCACATATACTTAAAGTTTTCTTTTAATAATTTTGTGTAACTCTCATGTGAGGCGGTAATAATTCGAATTAGTCGAGTTTTTTGGTCGTTTGCTTTGGAAATGATTCGACGACAAAAACGGTGTTGAATGCCTAGTTGGTTGAGTTGAGTGCTGATAGCGGCGTCCTCGATTTCCAACTCTACTCCGCGAATCACGCAGCAGTAAGAGGGGGATGCGGTGGTATTGCGACTGTGCGTAGCGAGTGGTGTCGACTCAGTAAATTCGCGTACGAATGATTTATTTTGGAGTGCACGGAGGTTGTTGATGCATATGTTTTTATCCGAGTTCGATTTTAGAATAAAGCCATTTTTTGTTTTGATGATAATGACATCTTGGTCGTTATTATTAGCAAACCATATTTGCACGAATTGTAGACGTGTGTATTCATTAGTAGTGGTTATGTTGAATATGCATTTGTGGTTAGAATAAGTTGTGTTTTTGTTTAAATGTGGTAGCGTTTTTGTATGTGTGGACGGTCTTTGTTGTTGGATGGTAGACTGAGGTTGTGATGTTCCTGCTACCGGTTGAGAAAGAGTTTGTGGGATTTCTGTGTGTGTTTGTTGTTGAGTGTTTTGGCCTTGTGGAGTATTTTGGTGTTGTTGACTGTTTTGGTGTTGTTGAGTACTTGGTTGTTGTTGAGTATTTTGTTGTTGTATGTGTTTCAGGATTGATTGTAGTGTTTTATTTGTAGTTTTGGGTGTGTTTAGGTTACCTGTGGCTTTTTTTTTTCCTCCTCTCCCAGCGGTAAATTTAGGGGGGCGGCCACGTTTTCTGGTACTAGCCTCCTGGAACTCATCCACGGTCATCTCGGTGGAATCATCATCTGATTCCATGGTTCTTAACATCCAGTTTGTGATAAAATATAGCACTTAGTTGGTTGTTAAATTCGTTTGCTCTATTGCACGTCCGACTGTTGCGGTGTCTAGCTTGCGACTGATGACCTCTAGATTTTTACGTTTTACTGAATATTATTTAATTTATGTTACAAATAACAGTTATAATTTTTAATATTCTAGACGCTAGAATTTTGAGACTAATCAATAGATTACCAGCATAAAAGGCAAAAAAAATGTTTGGATGTTTTGATAGGGTCTTAAAAATTTCACCATTTTACTAAGAAAAATTACAATTAAATGTCTAAAACCAAAAATACAGTCTTGAAAATAATTTATAGCCAATAACTGATTTCAAAATAACATTTTAAAAATTAATATCAATATCTTTGAAAAGTCAAAAAAATTGTTTATAAAGTAATTGAGTTTTTTTAGTTATTAATCTCAGTTTTTATTAAAATATTATTGATTTATTAATGATATTATAGAAAATACTCAATTGATTATATTTTTGTAAATACCTAGTTAATTTCATTTACGAGGGTCATTCCATAAATAATGCACATTATTTTTTTATTTTCGTACATGTTTCTTTTTTTGATATTATCTATTTACACTCTCGTCAACTAGAGGCTCCTTACTGGGTGAAAGATGGCCTACAATGGCCTACATAAGGAATCTACCCACCTCGGCTTTGCTAGACTACCTAAATAAGGCAGGCTGGCTAAACTGAGGCTGGGTGGTCAACGGGAGGAAGCACAATGGGCCTAATGAGGCCTAAGTGCAGTGTAGAAAGGCGCACTCCTAATATAACCAGAACCAGAATCTCTTTACAATCCTTCAACATAATCTCCCTGCTTCTCAATGACCAAGTCTCAGCATCTGGAAAGCTTTACAGTACCATCTAATACGCCATCTTCCTTCAACTGATGAATGGCTCGGGTACCGGCGACAGAAAGCTCTTTTAGAGATGAATAACGACGTCTTCGCATGTCAACTTTGGGAATAAGTTAAAGTCTACATGACTTATGTCAACATTGTAGGGAGTACAGTGTTACCAACTGTAATCGCAAAGCTTTTCAACTATAAGTGGCAGAAATAAGGACTCAATTATCAACACGTCATAAGTGCCATAGTACTTTCATTCATGATTTATTTATAGTTTTCCAAACAAGATTACTTTAAAATATTACGATCGTTTTACTAAGGTAAGGAGTAAGGTCTTTTTTATCTACAAATTGTCTCACACCAGTAATTCCTAGTCATCTGCAAATTGTCCAACATCTAAAAAAGTGTAAGGTGTTAATTATCTAGAAATTGTCCAATACTTGCATAGATTTGAGGTTTTTTGGCGCCCAAAGTGGGGCCATGCTCACGCTGGGCCCTTGCTGGGCGCCATAAACTGCAAAAGTAAAAGTTAAAAACTTCACACTGAATTAGTGCTTCGTACGCGTGACGCATGAAGTAAAATTTTAAGTTTAAAAAAGATTGATTGGACGCTACGGGTCTAAATACAAACACTCAGGCTTTTCTAAACTCAAAATCTTACTATATGCTTAAGCTGGGAGTGGAGAACACTCGTTTAAATATACTTAAATCGCTTGTATTTGACGTTTTTGGCGCCCAACGTGGGGACAGGCTAACGCTGTGGCCTCTACTTGGGCACCATAAATAGCAAGTATCTAAATTTGAAACTTCCCAATGAATCAGCGTTTCGTACGCGTGGCGCATGAAGTAACATTTCGAGTTTAGAAAAGCCTAAGTTTGGATTTGGACGCTACGCCAATTGGATATTTGGCCCCAGGCGCCGTTTTTCCTTACTGCGGCGCTGAAACTGACAACTATGTTTGAAGTCCTAATTTGAAATTGCTTATTTCCATTTTGACAATTAGTAGTCTCAAATTAAAGTTGTACGTTTTCGTTTTTCAATATATATTTTATAAATTTTACAGAAAAATAAATAAAAATTAAGGAGTGATTACGGTGGTTTACCAATGTTTTATATTTGTGCGGTAAAAGTCGCAATCATTTTATAAAAACAAACACAAAGTTTGTACTTTCCTGAAACTATACTAATATGTTTCATAATATATAATTAATAAATGATCATTCAAGAAAACTCGACATAATATCGTCTCCACTATTACAATACGTCGACTTTTCTCGAATGATTACGTTACAAAACTTGGTAGTTTCCCAAGTCATGAAATTAAATGGAAACTATTTAACAGAAACCCGGGTTACTCCCCCGAAGCCATACATCTTGCGGTTGATACGTCCTTTCAGGAAATCCCGGAAGATTCTCTAAGCCGGGAAATATTTCTATAGGAGATAATTTTGTATGAGTCAGAACCACGGGTTGTACGACACGACATATCCCCTAGAGATAAACGTATCAACTGCTCGCAGTGTATTCAACGCCCTTAATTGCACCCCCGGAACAACCCTACATTTCGGAGTTATGGACTTTCCAGTTGCTACTTAGTTAACTCTGGCGAATTAATCTTGTTAGGGAAGCTAAGGTGAAAGAGGAGCTTGGAAATTAACAAAGAAAATTAAAGGTAATTAAGAGTAGGATCAGGAAAAGGTTGTTGCGTATAATAAGATAGCTCAGTAATAACCCTTAGCATCGCATTTTTTCTCCTAACACACAGAAAATACCCTTTACGCCTTAGTGTAAACAATATTTAGTTGACAAGACAATATTCTAACTATTTAATTACAAAGTCGACTCAATTGAGAAACTTGTGAATAATTTAAATGTTTTGATCAACAACTTCATATAATAGAAGAAATTAACCTTTATTGGCACAATAAAAATAATACATACTATTATAAAAACTGAAACATATTTTTCTCGTATCCCAAATTAAAATTATATAAACGAACAAAAACAAAAGCAGAACAACGAACAACAACAAAAAATCTAAATAAACACATCTTCTTCCAAAAGTGAACGCTCAGCAGCTAGCTACATCTCCCTGGTCTTATTCTCCTTAGCTCTTTCACTACCTCTATCCCTCTTCCGCTTCATATAATATATTTTACTTATTTTTCATTAACATATGGTTAAACATGATTAAATATTTAATCTATTTTTTTCTCAAACCCTTATACTTCGGGTGTCGAGTGGCTCAGGAATATATGAAGAAGAAACTATAAATAGAAGTGGAAAAAAGATGATAGAATTTTGCAGAAGAAACGATTTGATAACACAGGTCTACAGAATTGTATCAAAGAACTGGTACCGTTTCAATTTAAGAATATTTCTATTGCATACAACCTGATAACACTGTTAGTAACATACAGAAAGTTTTATGTAACAGTTTTATGCTAAAATGTATTCAATGTTAATTTTCCTATGTTCGATGTGTACTGGGACGCATCAAAGCGATGAGTGCGATGTGATTGGCTACGATTTCTAATTGCAATATAGTTAACCCAATTTACACCTTCCTTCAAAAATAAATGTACCCTGTCAGTTATCGCAAGCAAATGATATTTGCTGTTCTAGCACTTGAAACAGACGTAGAAGAAGAATGGAGAGTTGAACATATCAATAATATTTACAAAGGAGGAAACTATTTTGCTAGCAAACTTATACCATAGAGAAAACAGTTCAAAAAATTCCCATAAATCATTCACTGTAAAATTTTCTGATTGACTAATACCATTTATTTCAACCATTTCGAACGATATAAAACCGTCTGTTTGGATAAATTTTATGAGCTAGTCCGTCGATATTATTGGAAGAGATGAAATTAAACAATGTATGTTATGTCGAAGACTGTTCAATAATATCCTTATAATTGCAAAACCATTTAATATTTAAAAATTGTCTGTACATAAGAGTTCTAAAAGAATTTAAGTTAAGGTCCTACAAATTCCAACATTATTAGTTGCTGTATGACAAAATTACGCGATAAAATGTTTGTAAAATTATATTTAATATGTTAAATTAAACAACGAATTGTTCCGAAAATGAAAATGATGAAGCGTTTATATCTTCTTACCTTTTTTAATTAGTATTTTACTGATTAAGAATATAACAAAAGTTTATAAGCATTCCGTTAAACTAAAATATTCAAAATACAACATATTATGGTTGATATAATAATTGACAAATTGAATGTATTTTTAACAGAATGAGTATACATTGGGTTGACTATTTTACCATTAGAAATCGTAGCCAATCACATCGTGATTGCTTTGATGCGTTGGGATGTGTCCTGGGGTACACATCGAACATAGGAAAATTTACATTGAGTTCATTCTAGCATGTTCGGTGTTACATAAAACTCTCTGTAGAAGTTTCAAAACTACATATACTGGTCTAGTTACCCGCATTGTTTATATTATCTTGTCAGCAGTTATGATAGAAAATAATTTTAATTGCCGCGTGATTTAAAACTTAAAAAAAGAAATTACATAATAATGTCGACATCAAGACGATCCTGTTTAACGATTTAAATACATATTATTACGTTTGTGCCAAATATTCCAGACTCGATAAGCCATGAATGTAAAATCTCAAGCAACCCTTAAGACATGGTTGATACATTTGCTGAATATTTTGCTAGTACAGTAAATATTGATCAATCCTCAAAAACTTAAACTATTTTGGAGGTTATCGGCCTATAAGCCTTTCTGATTTCTGTGAAAATGATGTAGTTATGTCACTTATAAATATGAAAAATGTGAGAACAGCTGGTAAAGATGGTTTTCTGAGCAATCTCGTTAAGGATTGTGTTTATGCGTTTGCTACATCTTTCTCATTTTTTTTTAATGTCCAACCTTCCATCTTTCCATAAATGACACCGTGTTAATACAGTGGGTAAAATTTGCACAAATCTGGAGATAATTATAGACCACTCTCTATTTTAAATAATTTTGCAAAAGTTTTTGAAAACCTAATTTGTTCAACATTGGCAACTAAAGTAAAATCGTCTATATCTGAACATCAACATGGATTTCTTCGCCAAAGATCAACAGTCACAAATGTAATTCACATAATCCAATTTATCAGTAATACCTTAGACTTACAAAAACAAATAGATGTTCATACCTAGACTTTTCAAAAGCGTTTGATCATATTATTCATTCGATACTTATTACAAAGCTAATCTCGTATGATTTTTCAAATAACTCGGTCACTTTTTAAAATCATACATTAGTAAAAGGCCACAATTTGTCTCGTGTAATGGTTACTCATCATATAAATATACTGCTACATCAGGTATATACCTCAGGGTTCAAATCTAGGTCCTTTATTGATTATCATTTATGGTAATGGTTTACTAAACAGCATAAATTGTAATGTTCTTGCTTATGCGGATGATATCAAAATATTCACTCACATTATAGATCAAAATAATACCAAACGTTTGCAAGAAAACTTGAACCAAATAGATAACGTGCATAAACAATTACCTAAACCTAAATATCTCCAAATACAAAGTAATATTTTATTCTAGAAAAAATAATAAAATTGATAACGCTTACACCATTAACTACGTTGTTCTAGAGAAATGCTCTCAAATTAAGAATCTTGGTGTCAAATTTGACTTCAAGTTAAGTTTTAAATCTCATATTAAATATGTATACTATAGATCCTTCAGATCACTTGATTTTGTCTTACGAAGTTGTAAACGATTCTTGAACATTAACACCATTTCCAAGTTATACTGCACTTTAGTTCTTCCGAAAAATAGGTATGCCTCTATGATTTGGCGCCCTCATTATACAAACCTTAAAGTGCCAATTGAACAAAAAGAAGATATTTGAAGTAACTACACTTTAGAAGTTATGGATTATATTCTGCTATAATTACAGACTATAGAGATTCGCCTACTACATCTGAAGATATCACTCTTGAAAATTGAAGAATATGAACTAGTGCTCAATTTCTTATTAACATATTATACGATAGAATTGACTCTCCTTACATATTATCACAATTAAACTTCCTAACGCTAACCCATTGTTCAAGATATTACTCTATTCTATTTAAAATTTTCACGATCAAATATTATGTTTGAAGCTCCTATTAATCATATAACCACAAATGTAAATGAAATTTTTTTAAATGAAAATGTACATATATTTTATAATTTCAAAATTGTAATTAACCTAATTTAGAATTATGTGGTTATTAACTAGATACAATAGAATTTCACTGAGTTATGAAGTCAGTCTAAGTTTAATCATTTCTTATTATTATATATCAGTATTATTTGTTATAGACATCTCAGTTTAATACACATTGCATTTATTTATTAATACTTTGAAATTTTATTTTATATGTAATATGTCCTGTAAATGGTTTTCTGTTGGGCACAATAAAGTTATTATTATTATAATTATAAATACACAGTGAAAAAGTGTCGGAAATCTATCACTGAATAAGTGTAAAATGCGTACTTACTTTACCTTGAAAACTAAAGACACTAAAAAACTTTGGGTTCCACATTGTATTTGCAAAATGTGTAACGGATATTTGATGTACCCACATCAAAAGAGCATCAACTTTTTTACTGGGACATCAAAGCAGTCATACAAAGTTTATATATTGATTCTGCTTGTGGGATAGTAAAAATAAGAACGCACAGTGGACTAAAACTAATTGGCCTTTAAGAAGAAAATTGATCATTGAAGAGCAGAATTCCATAAGCCCACTATTAAATAATTAAAACTTTGGTATCCCAATGTTGCCGGTATTTCAACTTCGCACAGCATTATTTGTAAATCTAATCGATCGTTTGTTACATCTGAACACACTGGCATTAATGAAATATTAAATAATGTGTCAACAGAACTCATTGTAAATATAATATATTTAGACCAGAATGACAATCAAGTGACATCTATTTAGAACAAGGAACTTAATAGAACGAAAGATAGAGGAAGAAGTAGAAATGTTCTTGACATTCATCGATTTAAAAGCAGCTCTTGACACAGTGGACAGAAGACAGATATTGAAAAAAAAAAGGTGATGTGTTCATCATAGCACTTTCCCCGTTAAAGATGTGATGATTTAAATATCAACAACATGAAACTAAATTTATTCCACTTCTACTATTGTTATTCCAAAACTATTCACAAATAAGAAATCCTTGCATTTTTTCGCTACATCTTGGTAAATATTAATCACCATCACATCTAAACGTTATATATTTTTAACTTTACTGTAAATCAGTGATTTATACGCGTGGCACATGAAGTAAAATTTTGAGTTTAGAAAAGCCCCGTGAAAATTTGTCTCGGGTCGCTGCGCGACCCTCGACAAATTTTCTACGTGGGGCTTTTCTAAACTCGAAATTTTACTTCATACTTAGTCTGGGAGTGGAAGACACTCGTTACCATAAAATATGTCACTAGTGTTAAAATGTATATCGTAACTGTCACAAAGAAAAACAATATCATGGCTATTTCATTATAGTTCAATTCAAACTCGTGTCAAGTTGGCATGGTTGGTTTAATGCCGGCTTGCGCCGACTTATGTCAACTGTCATTATAGTTTAAATCTCGGCTAGCGCCGACTTATGTCAACTGTCATTATAGTGCAAATGTCGGCTGACGCCGACTTATGTCAAGTTGACACGATGAACTAAATGTCGGCTAGCGCCGACATGTGTCAACTGTCATTATAGTTCAAATCTATAGTTCAAATGTCGACTGTTATTATAGTCCAAATGTCGGCTAGCGCCGACTTATATCCACTGTTATTATAGTCCAAATGTCGGATTTAAATATCAACAATATGAAAAAGTTGCACAAACTAAATTATTCTACCTTTATTATTATTACTATTACTATTTACTATTGTTATTCCAAAACTATTCACAAAAAAGTAATCCTTGCATTTTTTCCCTACATCTTGGTAAATATTAATCACCATCACATCTAAACGTTATATATTTTTAACTTTACTGTAAATCAGTGGTTTATACCAGTGTGTCTTCCACTCCCAGACTACGCATGAAGTAAAATTTCGAGTTTAGAAAAGCCCCGTGAAAATTTGTCTCGGGTCGCTGCGCGACCCTCGACAAATTTTCTACGCGGGGCTTTTCTAAACTCGAAATTTTACTTCATGCGTAGTCTGGGAGTGGAAGACACTCGTTACCTTAAAATATGTCACTAGTCTTAAAATATATATCGTAACTGTCTTATGACTTATGCCAACTGTCATTATAGTTTAAATGTCGGCTAGCGCCGACTTATGTCAACTGTCATTATGGTCCAAATGTCGGCTAACGCCGACTTATGTCAAGTTGACACGATGAACTAAATGTCGGCTGGAGCCGATTTATTTCAACAGTCATTATAGTTCAAATGTATAGTTCAAATGTCGACTGTTATTATAGTCTTATAGACTTATGTCCACTGTCATTAAAGTCCAAATGTCGGATTTAAATATCAACAATAAGGAAAAGTTGCACAAACTAAATTATTCTACTTTTATTATTATTATTCAAAAACTATTCTCAAAAAAGTAATTCTTGCATTTTTTCGCTACATCTCATTAAATATTGATCACCATCACATCACGTTATACGTTATATATTTTTAAGTTTACCTTAAATCAGTGGTTTATACGCGTGGCACATGAAGTATAATTTCGAGTTTAGAAAAGCCCCGTGAAAATTTGTCGAGGGTCGCTGCGCGACCCGAGACAAATTTTCTACGCGGGGCTTTTCTAAACTCGAAATTTTACTTCATGCTTAATCTGAGAGTGGAAGACACTCGTTACTTTAAAATATGTCACTAGTGTTAAAATGTGTATCGTACCTGTCACAAAGAAAAACAAATAATAGCTATCTCATTATAGTTTAATTCAAACTCGTGTTAAATTGGCACGATTGGTTTAATGCCAGCCTGCGCCGACTTACATTAGCTGTCATTATAGTTTAAATGGCAGCTACCGCCAACTTATGTCAACTGTTATTATCGTTCAAATGTCGGCTGGCGCTGACTTATATCAACTGTTATTATAGTCTAAATGTCGGCTGACGCCGACTTAGATCAAGTTAACACGATAAATTAAATGTTGGCTAGCACTGACTTATGTCAACTGTAATTATAATTTCAATATCGGCTACCACCTACTTATTATAATATGTTATTATAATCCAAAGGACTAACGCCGATTTATGTCATCTGTCATTATAGTCCAAAGTCGGCTGACGCCAACTTATGTCAAGTTAACACGATGCACTAAATGTCAGCTATCGCCGACTAATGTCAAACTGAAACGATAGACTTATGCCATTCAACCTACTGATTTACAGTCATAAATTCACATTTTAACTATTGAGACATTATGACTGTATAAAAATTTACGTTCATTTTAAAAATTTAGGGTCCTTTCATGATTTCTTCTAGATTTTCGTTAATTTTATAAATCATAAGGGGTTTTCATAAATTTCAGAGATTTTATTTTCAATAATAATTTGTCATGAATTTATCAAGATTACTGTTAATTTTCGTAAATTTTAAAAATGTTTACACTTTTTATGACTTTTCGTCAATTTTTGCATTATATATTTTGCTTGTTTTCGTGAAATTTCGACGTTTTTCGTGAAATTTCAAGATTTCTGTTGATTTAATAAATTTTAGGAAATGCCTTAAAGTTTTAAAATATTTTCCTAATTTAAATTTATAATAAAAATTGCGTAGATTTTAAATTTAGTCGCAATTTAAAACTAATTAAAATCTTCAAAATTTTTGTTAATATTTAAAATCTCGACCATTTTTACACACAGCGGATGTGAACGTCACAGATAAGGAATTTTAATTATTTTTTTTTAAAACATTAACGCCTTTCGTATATTTCTAAGATATCCTTTAATCTTCAGAATTTTGGCGGTTTTCCCGAATTTTCTAGATTTTTGTTAGTTTTAAAAATGTTGACGGTATTCGTGATATTCAAAAAATTATACTCCTATAATTAATAATAATTATAAAAATCTTGTTGCTTTACATGATTTTTTGAAAATGTTTGGTTTATTATGGTTTATTTTTAAAATTCTGACGTTTCTTTATAAACCTCCTTGATTTTGAAAATGTTCAAACTTTTCGTAAATTTTCATAAATTTTTAAAATCTTAGTTTGCCTAAACTTCTTAAATTTTCTTTACATTGTTAATATGGCGGTTGAATTTTAAAACCTTCGCGCTTTTCGTAAAATTCTCTGATTAAACAATGTTGACACTTTTCATGAACTTTCAACATTTTAATGCCTTTTATGGATTATTAAAATGTTCGTCAAATTTTAAATATTTGACGCATTATGTGAATTTACAAGGTTTTAATTAATTTTTAAAATGTTGGCGGATTTTTGTAAATTTCCATGTTCTAACTTTCAAAGTCAATTCTTAAAATGCTAACACTTTTCGTGAATTTCCAAGATTTTTATCGATTGTTTAAATAGCATTACTGTTTTTATGAGTTTTCAAGTGTTTAGTTATTTTTAAAATCTTAAAGTTATTCGTAAATTTCCTAAACTTTTATTAAATTTAAACAATTTTAAGTTTTGCGTGAATTCCCAAGATTTTTAATTTAATTAATACTATTCAGGAATTTTCAAGAATATCATGTACTTTGTCACTTTATTTATTTATTTATTTGTCAAATTAACAGAAGCTACTTACAAAAATACATAAATATAAACATGAATAACAAAAAACCTAGAACTAGCTTAAATCTAATAACTAAGGCTTAAAAAATGTTACCTATACAGTCTGTTAATTCTGCATATTTTATGACTTCGTATTTTGTCGTAAATTTCTTTTTAATTACTTCAACATATCAACTTCAGTTTATTTTAAATGCAAACATTTTTTGTCTCGCTAAGACTTTTCCAAATATTTTATTTTATTTGTCAAATCAACGGTAGCCATTTTATGAATTCTGGTCATTTTGTTTTAATTTTCGTGAATTTGATAAATTTTAAATATTTGACACGTTGTTTTCATTAATTTTTAAAATGTTGGCGGTTTTTCGTAAATGTCCATGTTCTTGATCATTTTTTTTTAAATCTTAACGTTCTTTTTTAATTTTCCAGATGATAACTTTCAAAATCAATTTTTAAAATGTTAACACTTTTCGTGAACTTCCAAGATTTTTATCGATTGTTGTAAAAACAGTTGATTTCAATATTCTTCTTTGTCATAATAAAATTGTACTTTTCTTTAATTTTTAACAAATGTCATTCATTCATTTTCTTAATATTCATCATCTAAAATATTGTACAATTTAGTTTGTATAATTCAAGAAGTGACAAAATAAACCAATGATAATTACCGAACGAGGGTTTTCCACTCCCAGGCTAAGTATTAAGTAAAATTTCGAGTTGAGAAAAGAAGGAAGAATTTGGATTTAGACGCGCAGCATCCAAATCCAAATTCTGGCTTTTCTCAACTCGAAATTTTACTTTATGCGCCACGCCCATAAAAGACTGATTTATCCTTAAGTTCAAAATACACAACTCATTTAATACACAGTAATGTAAAATGTGAATCTAGCAATTTTTTGATTGATTAAGTTATCACAATTTTAAAGAATTTTTCAAACATTTTCCGATTTTTCAATTTTGTTTACATTTCATCATTTTTGTTCACATTTCAGCTCCTTGGTTAAGCATGAAGTAAAATTCCAAATTTAGAAAAGCCTGAATTTCGATTTAGACGCTTCGCGTCCAAATCCAAACGTTCTGGCGCTACCACTCGAAATGTTACTTAAAGCTCAACCAAGGAGTGGAAACACTCGATAGAAGCTGTAAGTCAATCATTTTCCAAAACATAGACACATTAAATATTATAAGAACATTTGACTGTATATACAGAGAGTTTTATGTAACACCGAACATTTTCATCATGAGAATTTTTCTTTAACGTATCCATATGCATACGTTGCACATTCTTCGATGCTTGGTTTATTAAAAGAATTAAATTTGAAGATTTAAGCGAGTGTTTTCCACTCTCAGGCTAAGCATGAAGTAAAATTTCGAGCTTAGAAAAGCCTGAAAATTTGGTTTGGTTACGTAGCGCGAAGCGCGGAGCGGCCAAACCAAATTATCAGGCTTTTCTAAACTCGAAATTTTACTTCATGCGCCACCGGTACAAAACATTGATTCAATGTAAAGTTTAGCGGTGTGTTTTAAACTTCGTAATATGTCAGTGTTTTGTACCGGTGGCGCATGAAGTAAAATTTCGAGTTTAGAAAAGCCTGAAAATTTGGTTTGGCCGCTCCGCGCTTCGCGCTACGCGACCAAACCAAATTTTCAGGCTTTTCTAAACTCGAAATTTTACTTCATGCTTAGCCTGGGAGTGGAAAACACTCGCTTAAAGCTTAAAGCTTAAAATTGGATGCTTTTAATAATCTGAGCATCGTAAAATGTGCAATGTATGCATATGGATACATCAAAGAAAAATTCTCGTTATGAAAATGTTCGGTGTTACATAAAACTCTCTGTATATTAATACATAATAGCATTTCTAAGGAATTAATATAATAAAGATATGCACTGTTGATAAAATTCTGTATTTCCTTGTATATTAACATTCAATATTAAAATTCCAATTTTCCTAGATTGCTGGAAATAAAGAAGATATCGATCACACCCCGTACAAAATTCCCCGGTTCGTTATACACTAAAAGCGCAAAATTTGCATTCTCGCAAAATTACACTTAATCAATTCCGTACGCCTTCTCCCTAATTGCATCATTTCATAAATCCATAAGTCTCTGATCTCCCCTTAATTGAATTTTTACTTCCAGGTCCTTTTCGTCCAGAAACTCGTTTCCGATCGGAAAATTCCACTCTGCATCCGAGGGGGGCAGATAAATCCGTTCGAGGGTGGAATTCGAGATAATAAAAATGAAAATACTACTACGGTGGAAATAGGGAAAATGGGGCTAGAGGGGGCGAATAGCATAAACAAGATAGGGAAAAGGTTGCATTCAAATTTGCGCGGCGATGCGGGGAAATTCAATTTCCACCACGTGAGCGGAGTTTTTCATTTCTTTAGTGATACATTGGTGTAAGGGATTTGATTTGCATAAGGTGATTCATTTGAGCGCGTGGGAAGTGTTGGTAATTTTGTTTGTTTGATTGAAAAGCTATTGTGAACATTATACTCCGATGCTTTTCGCACGCCCCCAATACAAGGATTAAGTTGGGGAGAGAAAAGCCCCATTTCTTATTAAAGACTTCATCGTGATCGGATGTGTAATCAAAATGGGAATCATAATCTTCTGGGATAAAATATAATCGTGTTTAGATGGGGAATGCTTTTCATTACTATCTTCGCGCTCATGATCATTTTGTTAATGATTTCTGGTGCATTATTTCCTCTGCTAAATTTCTGTAATTAAATGATAATTTTCTTATTTAATACTAGTATTACAGCAATTTCATTCCATTTATTACGTCTGGGGTTAAAGCAATCAATACAGTTCTCTCGAAAGAAGTACTAATATAAATCTGATTGCGTGTAGTTCAAAGGAATTAATTCCAAATTTCCTCCTTTGATATTTTTAATGGTTCATGAAATATGAAATAATTCTGCGAGTTTTTAAAATTGAAGTATTCGAATATTCACTCTAAAACATATTCAAATATTTTAATTATTGAAATATTTGAATGTTTTAGTATTTTATTTATTTGAGTATTTATAATATAATTTTGAATGTATGTCCGAATACTTTAAGTTTAAAAATTTGCAGCATTAATAAAAACATGTATTATTATTTTATTATAATTTTGTAATAGAACAAGAATAACTACTTATATTTTTAACTTCATATTAAGTCAGTGTTTTACGATAGAGTTTAAAAATTCCTGAACTATTTACTTCATATTTGTATCAGGTGTTCAGTTAAAACCCGATCGAGTTGGCAATAACATTTTCAAAACATTGTGAGGTAGGTCGTACGTGAATTTGTCAATCGCCCGTGTCAATGTTAATCTTTCTAATCCAGTTTTATAAAAGTTTTTTATATTTTATTCGGTATTTTAAGGGCATACCTCGCTTGAAAAAGAAGAGAAAATAGTGCTTTAATTGTTGCCGTTGTTACCACCAATATTAATACTGTCGTATTGAAATTTTTGGATGGGAAAGTTAAAGCATAAATCAATGTTAGAATTTTTTTAGTTAAAAAAAACTATATTGTTTATATAACATGTATTAAAATGTATTATTTACACTAATTTGATCGTTAATTTAACCAATTTAAACACATTTATATTTAATTATTTAAAAATAGGTACCTAGAATCAACTATTGTAAATAATAAAGAGTTTGAATTATAAAAATATATATTTATTAGCTTGCCCACAACTATCCTTTATTTCTCGGACTGTTTTACATTTTATTGTAAGAAGTAAGCGAAGACCAATTTTTTTATCTTCCTTTCGCCACGGATTGACTTCTTGCCTCGACTGCATCTTCGATTACGCACCACTTTTAGGCTAGTAATACTTTCACTGACTATAGAGGCTTCTACTTCGTTATACAATGTTGAACATAAATAAAACACAGTGTATCACTTTGTTTGTATAACAATTGGTTTATTTGGTGACTATAGTTTCGATACTACACGTATCATTATCAAACCGTTAGTAACAAAAAACTACAAAGGAACATTATTTATATTTGCAAATTTTTTTTTTTTTTGTTATCTAATATGATTTCTAAAATATTAATAAATTCTATTTGAACTGATATATTTACATTACAATTATCAAATGATTTTTTAATTAACTGTATACAATCATATTAGATAACAATTACTTTTCTTTCGATAATAAATATTATAAGCAGACAGAAGGGATAGCAATGGGTTCACCATTGAGCCCCTTGCTAGCCGAGATATTCATGTGCAACCTTACCAATTCAATTTTAAATTCACAGCTAGGCAAGAAACATATTAAAGTGTGGTATAGATACGTCGATGACATCATAGCTTCTTTCGTAGGTACTAATAGACAATTAACACAATTTTTAGATTATATTAACTCATTACATCCAAATATAGTATTTACAGTAGATACAGAAACTAACAATAACATAAAATTTTTAGACCTCTCAATAAGTACTAATGAATCACTAACTTTTGATATTTATAGAAAACCTACTTTCACAGACCGTGTAATTCCTAACTGTTCCAACCATCCCTATAAACATAAACTAGCTGCCTTTAACTCCATGGTAAACCGAGCTTTTATTGTTCCGTTGTCAGAAACCTATTTAAAAAAAGAAATAGATATTATTAAAAGTATAGCCGTTTCGAATGGCTATACTACGTCAATAGTGGATAAAATTGTCAATCAATACAAAATTAAACTTATTAGAAAATACATATATGCCGGAATCGAAGCTAAAACACATGCAACATATCGTTCCCTTACTTACTTTGGAAATATAACTCACAAAATTAAAAATATTTTAGCAAAACACAAATTAAATATAGCGATGAAACCATTTACAAAAATTAAAAATCATATTTTTAACCATAAGACTCAGATACCAAGTATTTACAAATCAGGAATATTTAAATTTACCTGTAATGATTGTAAGGGAGTGTATATAGGTCAATCTGGTCGTAATTTTAAGACCAGACTCAGTGAGCATCTTTACTCTTTTCGGCATAGATTAATTGATAAGTCATCTTTCGCCAAACATTTGATTGAAAATAACCATTCTTTTGGCGAGGATGTACTTTCAGTTATTCACTTTGCCGAGAAGGGTAGAAAGATGGACCTCCTGGAGTCTTTGGAGATTCACAGAGCTTGACCTTAAATACACCCCCCTCTTTAACGCTGTTATTAGAAAATTTGCAAATATAAATATTGTTCCTTTGTAGTTTTTTGTTACTAACGGTTTGATAATGATACGTGTAGTATCGAAACCATAGTCACCAAATAAACCAATTGTTATACAAACAAAGTGATAAACAGTGTTTTATTTATAGTAATTCTTTATTTATGGTATTCTTATGATAAGAAACATCTTTTATGGGGTTTCGAGATGAGTGTGTTACAATATTATAAGAATAATAATATCAGTATAAAACATATTATTTTCAAAATCCAGTGTTTAAAACGGGTGTTGTTATTGTTTGGTAGTTTGATTCCGAATATTTAAATATAATTACTTGTAATAACAAAACCAGTATACGGGACGATTTCTTAATATGTATGTATAATAAATTGACATACATTTTGAGATCTAATCCACGATCGTAATTGGCACTTCTATTTGTTAATAGTCATACCGGAACGTCAAAAATATAATAGAAAAAAAAAACAGATTTCTACACTTGAAATTTAATTTAATGTGCCACGCATTTAAAACACCGACTTTAGTGAAATTAAAAATATACTACTTTAGCATACTGCTCTTGAAGTATATTTTAAACTTCACAATATATCAGTGTTGTATACGCGTGGTGCATGAAGTAGAAAGAATATTAATTTAACACGTGCTCTACTAATTTATTCTATGCTACATACAGTTTCCAAATAAACAAGATTCAACTAATATAACCTTCAAATTTGCTAAAAGATAGCATTTAACAATTAAACCCCCAAATTTGATGCAAACAAACAGGATTTAACTAATCTAACCTAGAAATTTGATGCAAACAAACAAGATTTAACAAACCTAACCTACAATTTCCATGTAAACAATCAAGATTTAACCGACCTAACCTACAACTTCGATGTAAACAAACTAGATTTAATCAACCTAACCTACAAAATTGATGTGAACAAATAAGATTTAAAAAACCTAACCTACAAATTTGATGTAAACAAACACGATTTAACAAATCCTAATTCCCGAATTAAACCCATTAACGGCCGAGCAATTATAGAGTTAACTCGGGACCAATTCAAAACATCCACACAATTTTTGCTATGCGTTACGCTGATCTTACACATTTTTTACATTATTTTGATAATTTTTATTAATAAAAAATTAAAGTACGTACTAGTGTGTACCAAGTTTTAGAAACTTAAATATCTTTTAATATTTCGCAGTTTCTGTATCAAAAATCCATTTAAATTAAAATGTGTGTGCTTAATATTATGGGAACTGTAAATATTTTTTTAAATCGTGTTGATTTAATTTAAAAAAAATCACTATGCTTAAACAAAAAATCTATTTATGTAATAAATATCCGTTCTTTAAACTTTCATTTTTGGGCATTTATCAGAGAAAGTCTGTGAATGTTTTGATCGGGTCCTGTTAACTCTAATAGTTGGTTTGAGGTAAAAAATGTGCACTTATTTTTATGCTTTCTATGAATGACTTTTTGAATGACATACTGTGCATTTTTTTAAAAATAAATAATGTATACGAAAAATGTGCAATATGAAGTATAGAACGAGTGTCTCCACTCTCAGGCTATGCATGAAGTAAAATTTCGAGTTTAGAAAAGCCCCGCGTAGAAACTTTGTCGAGGCTCGCGCCAGCGACCCGAGACAAATTTTCACAGGGCTTTTCTAAACTCGAAATTTTACTCCATGCGCCACGCGTACAAAACGCTGAAATATTGTAAAGTTAGAAATACAATGCCATTTTTATTTTCATGAGAAAATATTTAAGTAACAAAATATTTACAGTTTTCCTTGTCAACTTTTAAGTCAGGTCAAATAATATAATATATCAAATTAACTTATATAGTAATATAATTTCAAAAAAATTGTAATGTTGCGTATACGCATCAATGGCGCTTAATGGGTTAATGTAAACAAACAGGATTTAAGAAATATAACCTCAAAGATTGATGTAAGCAAACAGGGTTTTACAAACGCGACCTCTAAATTTAATTTGAACACCGGGGATTTTAACGATGTAAGCTCCAAAATTGATTTAATCGATGTAGAGTTTTTGATGTGGTGTGTCAAATCTGAATACTTACAATAAATGACATTTGTCACTTTTTTCCAAGGCACACTACTTATAATTTTTAAAAAAATATAATTTTAAATAGAAGGTTTATTTTAATTTCGTTTCGACAACAATGTTTTTGAAAAACAACATAGTGCGCATTATTGAGTTTAAAAAAATAATTTCTAAGAATGAAACGAGTGTTTTTTCTACTCCCAGACTAAGCATAAAGTAAAATTTCGAGTTTAGAAAAGCCTTGCGTACGAGGCTTTTCTAAACTCGAAATTTTACTTTATGCGCCACGGGCATAAAACATTGGTTCAAAGTGAAGTTTAAATTTTTAAAATTGATGTATTCGGATATTTTTTCCAAAGCACACTAATTAAATTTTTAATAATATAATTTGAATAGAAGATTTATTTCAATTTATTTTCGACGACAATATTTTTTTAAAAACGACATATTGGGCATTATTGGATTCAGAAACATAAAGTCTAATGTAATAAAAATAAAAAATTACAGGCAGTTGTTTAAAAATGTTAGGTTGGCTATTATTTGTCAATGAAGTTGATTATTAAAAAAAATCAATATTAATGTCATTTCTTAGTTTTTAATGGCCATTGCCTGGATTTTAGTTCAATAAAATGCGTCAATATCGCTTTGAGCGTTTTTTTTTTTTATCAAACCCCAGGTATACAGAGTGATTCAGTTTGGTGTTCTATCCCCTTCTAACTTTTTTTAGTTTGAGAGTTAAGTATAACAAAGTATATAAATTTGTAAACGGCAGGAAATGTTTTAATTAATGGCGTCATCGAATCTAGAATACGATGACAACTGTCAATGAAGCGATAGTCAACTTTTTTTCTCAAACGACACCATACCTATTTTTGTTCAATTCGGATAGAGATCACTTTCCTGCATCCGAATATCTATCATAACTATACGCTTAGATAACGAAAAAATTAATAAAATCGTTTTTTTTAATAAAAAAATCATATGTCTATAGAATAGAAATATAAGAATTTACCACAATATACACTTTTTATCTTCATTTGTAGCTATTTTTCTTTTAAAAGAATGTTTTAATTTCTTGAATGACCTAGCTTTAAGAATTAAACACTTAATGAAATAGTTTGTTTATTTTTTCATAATTTTCGTAGCCACATATGATTTTTTTATAAAATAAACCGATTTAGATATATTTTTATTTTATTCATTTTTTGTTAAATTTAGGTGCAGCAAAGTTCCGTCTATCCAAATTTACCAAAATATAATTATTGTGTTATTTGAAATAGAAGTTGACTACCTCTTCTTTGACAGATGTCATCGTATTGTCAATTCGACACCAGCAAATAGAGATTTTTCTACCGTTTACAAATATATATGATTTGTTATACTTTACCCTCAAAATAATAAAATTAGAAGGGGACGAAACACTAAACTGAATCACCCTGTATAGTTAATAAATAATATGATAATTAAAAATATTATCATTTACAAAAATACGTTACATATATATTGGTGTCCACCGTAGGCTCTAATAATGCCTACTTAAAGCGACAACAACAATGAAACTGATAATAAACAAAAATATGATTAACCCATTAGGCGCCATTGATGCATATACGCAACATTATTTATTTTATATTAATTAAATTACTAAATAAGTTAATTTGATATATTATATTATTTGACTTGACTTAAAAATGTATGAAGAATAACGTAAATATTTTGTTATTTAAATATCTCGATTATTACTCATTTAAACAAATGTTTTCAGTGTATTTCTAACTTCATAATATTTCAGTGTTTTATACGTGTGGCGCATGAAGTAAAATTTTGAGTTTAGAAAAGCCCCGTGTAAATTTGTCTCGGGTCGCTACGCGACCCTCGACAAATTTTCTACGCGGGGCTTTTCTAAACTCGAAATTTTACTTCATGCTTAGTCTGGGAGTGGAAATATTCCTTCTAAACTTCATATTGCACTTTTTTTTTACAAAATCGACAAATGCACTACATTTACAGCGTATACATTATGTATATTTACAGGAAAAATGCACAGTATGTAATACAATAAGTCATTCGTAGAAATCATAAAAAAAAGTTTAGAATTTTAGCTACAATCAACTTTAGAGTTAACTCTACAATTGCTCGGCCGTTAATGGGTTAATACATTCAATTTTAAAAAAATTGTTAGTTTATATTGTAGCAAATGATATCAATAAATTACAAATTATTACGAGCAAATTTTTTAATTTAAATTTCATATAAATTATTACTTGATAAAAATACACTGTCCCAAAAAATTAACGCAGCACTTTATAACTTTTCAAATTTAACAAATTTTACTTTACTTACCTTATATGTGTTTAAACAACTGTAAAGTGTCAAAATAAATACAAGAATCAAAGCATTCATTTTTATTTTAGAGACGCTAACGTGAAATACACAAAAATAATAGACATTTTTAAATGTTTAGAAAATTGCAGGTGATGCGGTAACTTCTTGGAGCAGTATGCATAGATACAATCTGAAAGTTCATGAAATAATCGAAAAGTCTTCATGAAGTTAAGAAGATAAATATAAAGTAAAAGAAACGTTCAACAAATTTTACTTTAAAAAGGATAGCAATATGTTTTAAATTATTTTACACTACGATGTTCTACGATTCATGAGGAGAAGAGGCTGTTAATTCTTAAAATTAGAATCGTGCTCTGTCGAGAAGAAGTGATATGCCCTTAATGAAAACATGCATAATTATTTTATTTTATTATTGTAATAGATAAACAATAACTAAGTATATTTTTAACTTCATATTAAATCAGTGTTTTAAGGGAGAGTTTAAAAGTCCTGAAATGTATACTTCATATATGTATCAGGTGTTCAGTTAAAAACCCGATCGAGTTGGCTATATTTTCAAAACATTGTGAAGTAGGTCATACGAGAATTTAAGAAGAAGTGTTTATGAACCCCGCTAGGGTAGTGGGTAGAGGCCCTGCCCTCTAACCCAGGGGTCGTGGGTTCGAGTCCCGTCCGGTAATTTTAAAGTACAAGTTGAACCACATGGGCCTATGGATGTGTATGAATGTGTTTGTGGCGTCTAATATAGTTAAATTACTGAATATAAAAGGTGAAATGGTGGAATGGTTTGAATCCAATATCTAATAAATGTATTAAAAAATATAATTTTAAATTTCATTCGGTATTTCAATGCCCACTCACACAAAAGAAGTAGAAACAACACACTAACTACATACAGAGAGTTTTATGTAACACCGAACATTTTCAATGTTTATTTTCGTATGTTCGATTTGTCAAATCAAAGCATTCAATACACCTTTAATTTTTAGGTTATGTGTAAGCTGGGTTGCCTATATGACCATTAAATTAAAATTAAATCATAGCCAATTGCAATCAACGCCTCAACTTATTTCAGTACAAATTGTACAAACAAGGAGTTTTTCTTTTTAAGTCCTAATTATAGCGTGTGTGTCGTGAATCTTTAGATAATCCTTGTTTTTTTTTTAAAGAGTTCAATTTGATACTCAAAACGAGTGTTTTCCACTCCCAGACTAAGCATGAAAATTTCGAGTTTAGAAAAGGATGAAAATTTGGTTTGGTCGCGTAGCGCGAAGGTTTTTCTAAACTCAAAATTTTGCTTCATGCGCCACCGGTAGAAAAAACTGACATATTACGAAGTTTAAAACACATCGCAAACTTCACATTGAATCAGAGTTTTGTAGCGGTGGCGCATGAAGTAAAATTTCGAGTTTAGAAAAGCCTAATTTGGCTCGGTCGCTTCGCTTCGCTACGCGCCCGAGCCAAATTTTTAGGCTTTTCTAAACTCGAAATTTTACTTCATGCTTAACCTGGGAGTGGAAAACACTCGTTTAAAGCTACAAATTAATTTCTTTTTATAAACCAAGTGTCGGAAAATGTACAACGTATGCTTATGTATACTTAAAAGTAAAATTATTTGTATGAAAATGAACATTGACAATGTTCGGTGTTACATAAAACTCTCTGTATAAGAATATGGCAAATGAATGCACTACTGATTAACACAATCCGACATTTATGCCAAGTATGACAAAACGTAAATTAAGCCGCGACTTCACTTTATCGTTCCAAAATAATATTTAACAAAATTTGAATAAACTATAAAAAAACAACACAACAGTATTTAATTAATTAATTAAATATTAATTATAATGCCAAAACATATTTATATTAGTGTGGTAAAATTATCTTATTGTCGATAAAATATTAGACAACACAAATAGGCAAAATCAAATTCATAATTTCTACACCACCGAACGAAATTAAGCCCCCTTTATAGCCCGCACGTCTGGAGATCATCATGCTTAATAACACGAATTATTATTAATAACCTTAAATGCGAAACGCAAGTAATTCAGACAAATTACGCACAAGGGTAATAATTCTGTTATAATGAACCTATTCAACACTGCTGGTGGCTCGGGACTCTGGTTCTGTTATTGGATACTCCCATTCTGCCCTTTTCCCTTCTAGCCCTCCCTTTATTTCACAGTAACACAAACTATGCATTGTTTCCTACATATTTTATCGTTTTAATTAAACTCTAAATCAAGTTTTGCAAAGAAAAATAATGAGATTTAGTTATATTAATTAGTATACACAGTGGCGGCCCTAGAGCAGTGTGACCGCACAAGGCGCTGTCGTGTGGGGGCGCCAAAAACAGCTGAAAACGAAACAGAGCTCTAATTTTTGTGTTTTGAGGGGCGCCATTAAGAGATTTCGCACTATCTAACAATTTTGATAGGATCGCCACTGAGTATACAAAAGTGTTACTTTAAATAGTTTTCTCTTAAAGTTTGTAGAGACATTTTAGGAATCATTCAGGATTCGAATCTTGGATTCGAATCCTTTTGGAGTATTCAATACTTTAGTTCAACTGGATTCGTGATCCGGATTAGTTACAGTATTTTAAGAGGATTCGTATTCGAATCCAAATGTGGGTGATTCGAATCCTTATAAAAGGATTCGAATATTTATAAAAGGATTCGAATATTTATAAAATAATTCGAATACTTACAAAAGGATTTGAATCGTCAAAAATAATTCGAATTAATTGTGAGGATTAACATGCAAAATGTTTTTTGTGTGTTTTTACATTTCTCGTTAAATCACTGTTTTATACGCGTGGCGCATGAAGTAAAATTTCGAGTTTAGAAAAGCCCAGAAAATTTGTCTCGGGTCCTCGACAAATTTTCACGGGGCTTTTCTAAACTCGAAATTTTACTTCATGCTTAGTCTGGGAGTGGACGAAACTCGTTCGAAACTGCAAACTGAATGTTTTGATAAGAATAAAAAATGACTGAAAATGTTTTTAACGATAATAATCTAGTTTTAAAAATTTTGTTTACTATTATTTAAAGTAAAACTGACATGGTAGCCACAATCTAAAATGTTAAATTTTTCCGTCATTTCCCTTATTCAACATTTTTGCCTGGCATTTTAATATAACTTTCTTCTGTGAGAAACCCCCATTTTGTTAAATTGTTTTCATTATTTTGTTAATATTTAAGTTAATTTTATAAATTTAATAAAATCATATGGCTATTGTGATGGTGTTTTGGTCAATTTCAATAGAATTCTATGACTTTTTTCTGACTTTCCCGGTTTTAATGTTATTCAGTGAATTTATTATTTACGTAATTTTCAGGCATTCGTCGATTTTATAATAGAGTTCAATTTGAAGTTTTGAACGAGTGTTTCCACTCCCAGGCTAAGCATGAAGTAAAATTTCGAGTTTAGAAAAGCCCTGTGAAAATTTGTCGAGGGTCGCTCAGCGACCCGAGACAAATTTTCGGGCTTTTCTAAACTCGAAATTTTACTTCATGCGCCACGCGTACAAAACACTGATTTGAAGTGAAGTTTAGAAACACACAAATACATCTTTAATCAGAGTAACAGAGAATCAGATATTTAGTCTGTTATCAACGATGTTCAGTGTTAATAATAAATAATTAGGTTGTGAATATTTTTGTTAAAACAACTAGTAACGATATTTATATATTAATGGTTGCCAAAAAATTATAAAATTAAATTTATTCTCAAAGGATTTGTATTCGTGATTCGAAGAAACAGGATTCGAATCTTTGATTCGAATCATATTTATCTCTTACGAATCCTTTGTTTGAGTATTCGTGATTCGAATCATATTAGGTGATTCGGATTTGTGATTCGAATCCTTTTTACGAGGATTCGTCCCAGCTCTGGTATGATATTATAGATCATCTTATTATTTTTTTGCGCAAATTAGGTCGTTTAACAACGAAACAATTTGCATACACTTTTGGCAAGTAATTTGTTAAAGGCTTCAAAGTTTCAACTCATTTTCAACAAACTACTTCTTAACTATGTTTAACCAGTTTACATGCACTTAACTTGTGACTACAGTTCCAACTATTTTGTAGTAATTCTTAAACATAAGTAATTCTCTTTTAAAATGACGACTAGATAGTTGAAACTATAGTCACAAGTTAGGTGCAAATACAGTGGTTAAACAAGGTTAAGAAGTGTCTTATTTACACGTGTATTCAAGATGTACCACAAATTTATCCCCTATAATAGAAAACCAAACAGTATTAGACTTTTTTCATTTATGCAGATTTTACATTCGTCTCAGTAGATAAATTAGCAAATAGATTAAAAAAATATGCATTAGATATAATAAATTATTGATTTCCCAGTCTCAGTAACAATTTTAAAATAAAAACAGGCCCGTATATTCTGTTTTTCCAGAAGAGTGAACGCAAATTGAACGAAGGCCATCGTCGGTGCACAATGGAATTTCGGACGCAAAACAAATTTTCCACGATGGTATAATTAAATCTAATTCCTGGATGTTCTTCAAATTTCTTGCTTGGTAAGTGTTGACTCAATTAACGGTTACGATAAACGCTGTTAATTTTTTGTTCTAGTGTTTCCGCCTCTTCGAATTGCTTTTTTTTCGACTTCCTTTAATTAAAATCGGAGAAGAATTCAACGAGATTTGTTATTCATTACCTACAATTTCTTATTTAATACCTACAATTTAACAAAATGTATTCATGATTTAGTGCACGTTTATAAATTGCGACAATTCCAATATAATTAAAGAAACAATCAATAATCTTAACACAGGCAAAATGTAAATATGATGTAGACATACAGAGACTTTTATCTATACATATCCAGATATATACGTTTTTTTTTTGTTCGGACAATTTTTCCACTCCTTGATTAACCCATTAAGCGCCATTGATGCATACACGCAACATTATCAATTTTTTGTGAATTAAATTACTAAATAGGTTATTTCGATATATGGTTTGACTTGACTTGAAAATGAATGAAGAAAAATGTAAATATTTTGTTATTTAAATATTTCGATTATTACTTATTTAAAATATAAAAAAACAATGTCAGTGTATTTCTAACTTCACAATATATAAGTGTTTTAAACGCGTGGCGCATGAAGTAAAATTTCGAGTTTAGAAAAGCCTGAAAATTTGGTTTGGCCGCTCCGCGCTTCGCGCTACGCGACCAAACCAAATTTTCAGGCTCTTCTAAACTCGAAATTTTACTTCATGCTTAGTCTGGGAGTGGAAACACTCGTTCTAAACTTCATATTGCACGTTTTTAAATAAAAACGACGAATGCCTGAACATTTACAACGTATACATTTTGTATATTTAGAAGAAACAATCACAGTATGTAATACAATAAGTCATTCATTGAAATCATAAAAAGAAGTGCAGAATTTTAGCCAAAATGAACTTTTAGAGTAAACTAACTTTATAATTGTTTGGCCGTCAATGGGTTAAGCACGAAGTAAAATGTCGAGTTTAGAAGAGCCTGAAAATTTGGATTTGCATTAATTAAATATTTAGGCTTTTCTAAACTCGAAAATGTATTTACATTGGAGAGAAAACAATCTTCCTTTTATTCATTTTGTTAGCATAATTATATCAGTAGGAATAATATTTTTGCTGTTACATTTTTACCTTCTTCGTAATATACAGTTTTTGTTGACGTTATTACAGATTCTTTTATTATTTTTAATAATATTAGATTTTCATCTAATAAAAAGTCAAAGTCATTTGACAAATAATAAAATATGTTAATATAAAATTGACTTGTGGGATTATTATTTGATATAAAAGGAATTTCATTTGATACATGTTGAAAATCAAACAAAACAAACCATGCAAATTTCATAAAATGTTTGTTATTAATTCAGTTTTCGAAAATAAATAAACAAAACAAACTTCTTTCAAAAGAATTACAACGTACAAATTCCAACATTAAAACAAATTCCGCTTCAACATTCATTTTGCATAAAATTCGAATTTCCCAGGTATATATCAGGCTCGGCATCAAAGCGCGCGCGGACAATTTGCATACAGATTTTACTGCATCCACTTGAAACTTTTCTCGCGAAAAAATCCTCCCAGACTCAATGGAAATAATAACTTCCTAGTGTGTGAGATACGAATCTTCACCGCATTAATCTAGCCCCAACAACAATGATCCATTTTTGCTCAAACTCGCCGAGGCCGCATGCCCATCTCCGAGACGCGAATTATTTGAGGTTTAAACAATTAATGCCGACAATGGGAAGTTAATTGAATACGTTCTTAAATTGGATTGTGTAATTGTTGATTTGGTTTTTAGATAAATGGTGTACGTGCTCGTGAAGCATGTAGCTTTTTGTTGTGTGCTCGATCGAAAATATTTATCAGGAAGTTGGTGCTAATAAACAATTGGATAATTAATAAATAAACTACTTCTGTGAATTGATAAGTATTGCACAATTAAATTAATAAACATTTATTTTACGACTTGACTTTAACTGTTCGGGTAATTCCATGTCAAATTAGCACAGTCTTTAACCTTATCATCTTAGATTTTTTTAAAATTTTGTTCACTTAGTGCCATTATATAGAAAAATAAAAATATCTAATACTAGGATGAGTCAATATTGCAAATCGCTAAATTTTTAAATAACGATAACTGGTCTCCAAATTGAGCTAGAGATGTGAAACAGGTCTAATTATATAGCATTTCTCGTGAAATTTTGTATGATATACAACAAAAAAACAGCAACTTTTTTCAATTTTCTTTATTTAATGTTTAAAATAATTTATATAATAGTTCATGTAATTGTTAATTTACCAAATAAATTTTAAAGTGGGATCATAATGGGTTCATATTAAAAAGAATCGTTGAACTTGATTTAAGAAATATTTAATGTATGTTGTATTTGTGTATGTTTTTTTGTGCGGTTGCCCAAAATGCTAATTAAATGATGGAATAAATTTGAGGTTATGGTAAAACTGTGTGTTAACAGTTAGTAGAACCAATCTAATTTTAAATTCAAAGCCTACTCTAAAATATGTTTTAAACGATCACATTATATGCATATAAAATTATTTTACAAATAAAACTCAACGAGTTTTTTTTTTTTGATATGAAACCAGCATGATCCCACTTTGAAATTTATAGGGGTAATTAACAATTGCATGGACTATTATATGCACTATTTTAAACATTCAAGAATACTGGATGTTTAAAAGATTACAACACCTTTTCCAAATTACCTACATTCGTAATATTGAAAATAACATACCAAATAATGTTCATACTTTTTGGAAATATTGCAAATCTAAAAGGGATAGGGTTGGTACTTTTCCATCATGTATGCACAAAGGAACAGCGATGGCTACTTCTAATATAGATATAGCCAATTTATTCGCCAGTTTTTTTTTTCAAAAGTGACACTCTAATCATTCCAGTGTGGGTCCTATTTTTACCGAGTCAAATATAATATTCTATTTTATTTCATCTTACTGAATCTGATATCGTAGAATCAAGTTCTGATATCAAAGCAAACAGTTCTCCTGGTCCTGATGGAATTCCTCCGTCAATAATTAAAGCATGTACCAATGAGTTATGCATTCCTCTAACCTTGCTGTTTAACAAATATCTTCAAGATGGTAAGTTTCCTACTGTTTGGAAACGTTGCTATGTCATCCCTATTTTTAAGTCCGGTATCAAAAAGGATGCACAAAATTATCGTCATATAGCCATTGTCATGTATCCCGAAACTGTTTGACAAAATTGTCTATAAATATATGATGCTGCACTTTTCACCCACAATAATTGATCAACAACATGAATTCTTTCCTTCCAGGTCTACAGAAACAAATCTTTTTATTTACTCAAACTTTATATCGGATACTTTGGAAGAAGGCTTGGTTGTGGATTCCATCTACACCGACTTCTCCAAAACCTTCGACAGGGTTAATCAAACGAGGCTTTTGTATAAAATTTGCTCATATGGCGTTTCGGGACTCATGCTTGAATGGCTACGGTCCTTTATTTGTAACAGGAAAAAGTTAGTTAAAGTAAATAATATCACCTCTGACATTTTAATTAACGCAAACTCAGGGGTGCCACAAGGCTCCCATTTAGGACCGTTACTTTTCTTATATTTGTAAATGATATTGGTTAAAATCTTGCTTCAAATGTTCTTCTATACGCAGATGATATAAACATATTTCGTAATATAAAGTCTATACATGATTGTAATACCCTTCAAAATGATCTAGATCAGATCATAGTTTGGTGTAAGTAAGTTTAAGTCTATGCGTTTTTCTCGTAAAAAAGACTTAATATTGCATTTTGAGTATTCATTAAATAATCTTATTCTTCAGAGAGTTGACTCAATCAATGATTTGGGAGTCAACATAATCTTTTCCAAAGCGTTGCAGATGTTTGGTTTTATTCGTAGGTTTACTTCACATTTTGATTCAATTAGAACTTTTGTATCTCTCTATATATCTTTTGTAAGACCTATTATGGATTACTGTGCAATTATATGATCACCTTATTATAAATGTCACGTAGATCGGCTAGAAAATGTACAACGTAAAATGATAAAATTTATTTGTTTTCGCTGTCATGTATTTTATGATGATTAGGATATGATACTTAAATATCTTGGGTTCCTTCCTTTAGTTAAACGAAGAATCTACTTTTCATTATGTTTTGCGTATCGCATATTAAATAGCAGAATTGATTGTCCTGAGATACTCTCATCTATTTCATTATATGTTCCTACGCGCATTACTAGGCAGCAGCAGCTTCTTGCTAGCAAGTATCACGCAACAAATTATGCTTATAACAGCCCTAGAAATGTTTTAATTAATAACATTAATATGTATTGTAAATTAATTGATGTTTTTGGTGTCAATTTACAACGCTTAATAACGCTGTAAAAATGTTCTTGAAAAGTAGTGCTTAGGGTATGTATGCATCTTTATATATAAATATATATTTTTCTTTTTAGTTTTAGTAGATATTTATATTGTAATGTATGTTTTTTTTGTTTTGCTATTATTTCATTTTGTTCAAAAATCTGGCCTACCGTTATAATACAGATTTTTATTCCCTGTCTTTCTAATATAAATTAATTTTCTGGAACCCCTATTTTGATTAATTTTAAAGATTTGTCAACTGCTGTCAATATCAATTGAATTTTCCAAGTTATATATTAAATAAAAATTATTATTTAAAATTCAAAATTGGTCATTTTTAAAATATTAGTGTTTAAATTTTATTTAATTTTTGTGATTTATCTGGATACTATTAAATTTTATAAGTTTCTTTACGAAAAAAACACAGACATCGCAAAAATTATAACTATTTTTTTTTAATTGCAAGTGTAGACAGTTATGATATATACTCAATGACATTAGAAGCGTAACACCAAGAAGGAATGATTTTTTTGAATTCATATTTTAGCAACAGAGTGACTATATTTAAAGCATACATTGATAACAATTTCAACCTTGTGCCTCTTATATTTATTGTGAAAAAAAAATCAATTTTTCTTTTTTGATAAAACTATTCATATGAGCTGTTTAGTACAGATGTTTTTAGTTTTCGTGTTTTCGTTGAGTGTGTTAAGCTTAAATAAAATGCCTCGAGTCCGAAGACGTCCACAATATCACCATTTGAGCGATTTTGACCGGGGTCGAGTTGTTGCTTATCGAGATGTCGGTATGTCCTATCGCGAAATTGCCCGCCGTATTGATTCCACTGCAGCAATTGTAATACGTGTGTATCAGGCATGGACAGAAGAAGGTAGAGGAGCAAGAAGAAGACCAATTGGTCAACTAAGGCGTACCACAGAACGTCAAGATCGGCGCTTAAGACAAATAGCCCTGCGAGACCGTTTCGCTACTACGCGTCAAATCGGTGATCAATGGATTGGAGAAGAAGGTAGGCCCCGTTAGTATGCGAACCTTATATCGCCGCATTCAATCCTTTGGGCTTCTTTCGTACCGTCCAAGATTAGTGCTTCCTTTAACAGCGAGACACTGTCGCCAAAGGTTGGACTGGTGCAGAGAACGGCAGCATTGGGAGGCAGAATGGCACGATGTCGTATTCAGCGATGAATCACGATTTTGCCTAGGAGAACGACCTGATCTTAGGTTTGCTATTGAGAGGCATGTACACAGGACTGCTGGAGTAATGGTTTGGGGGGCTATTGCTTATGGTAGTCGATCACCTCTTGTATTCATTCGAGGCAGTATGACAGCGTTATGTTGAAGACGTCATACGACCGACTTTGTTGCCTTATTTAGATGGCCGCCCAGACGTACTTTTTCAGCAAGATAACGCACGTCCCCATATTGCTCGTCGAACTATGAACTTTCTTAATGAAGCTGGTGTTAATGTTTTGGCGTGGCCGCCCCGTTCGCCGGATTTAAATCCCATTGAACATGTGTGGGATATCCTAGGAAGAAGAATATTCTCTTTGCACCATCCTCCACAGACTCTAGCACAGTTGAGCGATGAAATTCAAGTTGCTTGGAACGAGATGCCTCAAGAAGACATCGACCATCTCATTTTGTCGATGCCCAGACGTCTACAGGAGTGTATACAGCAAAGGGGTCGCCAAACACATTATTAATTTTTTTTTAGATTGTTTTTTAATAACATTTCTTGAAAATGTAATCATTTTATTCTTGATGTAAGACTACTATACTGGCAAAAATTCAAGTTAAAATAATAACTTCTTCTAGGTGTTACGCTTCTAATGTCATTGACTATATTTAAAATTAATTATTATTATTATTAGATTATTATTAGTGGTCTAACTGCAAAACTTACATGCTCCACTTTTATAAACTTCTGGCAAATTGCAAAAACATTTGTACTTTAACATGGTGGACATAAAAAAACCGCTAACTCAATTTTCACAAAAAGTGGAGAATGTAAGTTTTGCAGTTAGATCACTCATATGTCAGCGAGGACGGAAAGTTGTATAACTCACTTAATATTAAAAACACAAAAAAATGTTTTAAATGAAAGTTGCAAGAAATAATTTTCTTTATAGCATAAAATTATATTTATTTATACAGGGTGTCCCATATTTACTAGACGCCATTCAACTTTGTTATTATAAATAGAACACCCTATATGTAATTCACTTATGTATTCCTTGTTAAAAATGTATGACAGTTTGTTAATATAATATTCGATCTAAGTAGTAGAATTTCGGAGTTATTCGTCATTAAAAAAAAAACAAATTAACTTTGTAGTTGTTTCATAAACCTAAAAAATCTCTGAAATTAAATGAAATAGAGAGTTGCAATTTTTGTCGCCCTCTTGAGCATGGATGGCGCTATTGCCAACTCTATAAAGTTCGGTAACTTTATAACATTGGCGATAGCGCCCTATATGCTCAAGATAGAGTTAGGTGGCTATGAAATAGAAATAGTTGAATTTATAAATTTTCAATTAAGGGTAACTTGATTATGGCAATTGTGAGGAATATTCAGAACATCATTGTATTAAAGCGTTATTAAATAAAAATATGAAATGAAATAGTTAGCATTTTCAGTTTAGCTTACAGGATATTATTATTATTTATTGGAAAATGTTGCCGCCCTAAAAAAGTGCCGCCCGGGGCATTTTTGGTTTGGTCGCTCCGCTTCGCTACGCATAAAACCAATTTTTAAGGGTTTTCTACACTCGAAATTTTATTTTACGCTTAATTTGGGAGTGGAAAACACTCGTTTAGACCTCAAATTAAACTCTTAAAAATAAACAACTAATGTGTGAAGATTTACAGAATAATTGGGATATGTTTACTTAAAAGAAAAACTCCTTGTATACTTTCAGTTTGATACGAGTAACTTAAGTTTGACTAAGATATTCACAAAAGATTCAATTTTTATATGATAAAAATAAGTTTGCTTTTTCCTATGACAATTTTAGTTTTGCTTAATTCTGAGCACCCTCCACAGTAAATTTAAGATTTGACAAAGAAAAGTTAAATGGTATCCCAAACTTTCTGTAAAAAATGACTTTTTGTCGAAAAATGGACATTAAAAAAGTTTTTCCTATTTGGGCAGTGATCCGGGGACACACGGTAGAATAATTTTTTCCTTAATCTTTGGCAGATAAATAACTGAAAAGTGCTTTAATGAATATTCCTTTTAATTTAAAATCCAAAAATACATCTCACATGCACTAGAAAGTAAACACCATCAAGAGACACATCTTGCTTTCGCAGTGCGAAACTCAATCTCCAGTGTTTATCTTAATCGGGGTTATTTGTGTATGTGCTCGTGTAACGAAAACTAGGGAGAGGGGGGTTATTTTTAGTGCGCCCCATTCAGGAGGATTCGGTGGTGTTTCCACGAAATACGCCACCCCTACGATAACCTAATGAACCGAGAACGTTCTTTCATCCGCGCCGATGTTCCGATAAAATTAGAACGATCTGCTCGCTCTTTCGGAAATTCTATTACAGAAAATTCGACGGCTTGCATCTAATCGATTTCGATCGAATCCTCTGAATTGCGATAATTGTCCACCATTGTGCTGGTGCACTCGTGCCAATGTAGAGTTAGAGATTCATGAAATTTATCTAGAATATTGTGGTGGTTATAACGATTCCTGAAGAGAACTGATAGTGTCGTCAGTGTTGCTTACGGAGAATAAATGGAAACTGGAAACCCAAATTATAAGAAAACTATTTGAAATATATAATTTCTGTTTTGTCTAGGGCAGAGCTGGGATGAATTCTCTTAAAAAGGATTCGATTCACGAATC
Source organism: Philonthus cognatus (assembly GCA_932526585.2). NCBI lineage: Eukaryota > Metazoa > Arthropoda > Insecta > Coleoptera > Staphylinidae > Philonthus > Philonthus cognatus. The sequence continues at coordinate 18,175,655 of OW052244.1, read as the reverse complement.
CGAATCACCTAATATGATTCGAATCACTAATACCCAAATAAAGGATTCGTAAGAGATAAATATATAAAATAATCCTTTAAGAATAAATTTAATTTTATTATTTTTTGCAACCGTTAACATATAAATATCGTTACCAGTTGTTTTAACAAAAATATTCAAAACCTAATTATTTATTATTTACACTGAACATCCTTGATAACAGACTAAATATCTGATTCCTTGTTACTCTGATTAAAGATGTATTCGTGTGTTTCTGAACTTCATTTCAAATCAGTGTTTTGTACGCGTGGCGCATGAAGTATAATTTCGAGTATAGAAAAGCCCGAAAATTTGTCTCGGGTCGCTGCGCGACCCGATACAAATTTTCACGGGGCTTTTCTAAACTCGAAATTTTACTTCATGCTTAGCCTGGGAGTGGAAACAGCCGTTCAAAACTTCAAATTGACCTCTATTATAAAATCGAGGAATGCCTGAATATTACGTAAATAAAAAATTCACTGAATATCATTAAAACCGGGAAAGTGAGAGAAAAGTCATAGAATTATATTCAAATTGACCAATCACTAACAAAAAAGCCATATAATATTATTAAATTTGTCAAAATCAGCAGGCAAATTACAAAACACGTAAAAATTTACAAAACTAGATTAAATATTGACCAAAACAATAAAAACAATTTAACAAATGGGGGTTTCTTACAGAAGAAAGTTATATTGAAAGGCCAGAGAAAACATCTTGAATAAGGGAAATGTCGGAAAAATTTAACATTTCAGATTGTGGCTACCATGTCAGTTTTACTTCAAATAATATTAAACCAAATTTTGAAAACTAGATTATTATCTATAAAAACATTTTCAGTTATTTAGTGTTTTTTCAAAGCATTCAGTTTGAAGTTTCGAACGAGCGTTTCCACTCCCAGACTAAGCATGAAGTAAAATTTCGAGTTTAGAAAAGCCCCGTGAAAATTTGTCGAGGGTCGCGCAGCGACCCGAGACAAATTTTCTGGGCTTTTCTAAACTCGAAATTTTACTTCATGCGCCACGCGTATAAAACAGTGATTAAACGAGAAATTTAAAAACACACAACAGACACTTTTCATGTTAATCCTCACAATTAATTCGAATTATTTTTGTCGATTCAAATTCTTTTGTAAATATTCGAATCCTTTTATAAATATTCGAATCCTTTTATAAATATTCGAATCTTTTTATTAATATTCGAATCTTTTTATAAATATTCGAATCCTTTTATAAGGATTCGAATCACCCACATTTGGATTCGAATACGAATCCTCTTAAAAGAATGTAACGAGTCCGGATCACGAATCCAGTTGAACTAAAGTATTCGAATGCCTCTTTTGAATCCTCTAAAAGGATTCGAATCCAGGATCCTAAATGATTCGAATCCTGCCTAGCTCTGGTATTCGGATTTTCAGTGTTCTATATTTTATTATTTTGCTAAACTTTCACTGGAATATTACTTATAGCGTAATAAATATTTAAAAAAACGCACTTAAGCGGTACCTAATATTCTCATCTCAATAACTACATAAATATATTTTTAAAGCAATCTAGAATACCCAAGGAAAACTTGTAAGTTGTCTTTCAATTAGATATTGAAAGCATTTGCTATCCAATCAGGATTATTCTAAATATAAATTCAATTTCAGTTTCGCAATCTATTAAAAATCCTAAATGACTAGCTTATCTCTTCTCTTCAATTCCCACATATTTTTCTGAAACTAAATCTGAGATAGAATTTTAACGCTCTTCGAAGAATTGACACTGTTTAAGGCTATTAAAATAACATTCCGAGTTTCGTCCGTTACATGAAATTTTATAATTCAATGGATTAAGCTCGACCAAAAGGTCATGTAACATAATACCGATATAAATACAATAAGTATGCAATTAAATTAAACAATAAATTACTCCCATTATCACGTGAAATTCCTGCAATTATTCCCATTTTTGCAGGATTGTGAAATGTGTTGCTGTAGATGGACTTACTGACACAATACCATTAATCATATTGAGATAAATAAATATTCACATTAACACCGGTTATAATGAATAGTTACAATATAACGTAATAAATTCCATGTTGTTTATGGCAAGTATATGTTTATGTTTCTCTATAAACCTTTAAATTTGAAACATAATATGTACACACTTGAATAACCAAATTAAAACTTCTAACGAGCATTTTTTCACTCTTTGATTAAGCATTATGTAAAATTTCGAGTTTAGAAAAGCTTAATTTTAAAGTTAGAAAAGTTGTGTGTAGCTCAAATTAAAGTTTATCTAATTAAGAATTGATCACTTTTAGGAAAAATCGAATCAAACATTTCTGAACTAAAATAAATTTAAGTAAACAAATACATACAATTACGATAATATTCGTATAAACTGCAAACAATAAGTCTTAGTTAATAAGACTATTATGACAAATAATATCGATTGAAACAACTACTTGGATAATTATTGTTTTAGTAGTCTTAATAATTAAGACTTATTGTTTGCAGTTACAAACACTATCGTAATTTTATATATTATGTTTAAAGTTATGCAACTAAAAGAAACGTAAACTTCTGCACTTCAATTCATTGATTTCTATGAATGGGTTATTGTTTTTATAGTTTTGAAAAATATTAATTTTAGACTCATTTTTTAAAGAAATATAATCGAAAATATTTCATTAACAACGGAATATCAAAACTAATATACTAATATACATACTGGGTTTTTTCTTTTGAATGTACAGGTTGTTTTTTTTTCGTTGACATTATAGGGTATAGGCTGTGTCCCGTTCTCTTTTTTAGTGTTTAGTTTAGTGGTGCAATCAGATCTAAGCTAACTAAATTGGTTTAGAAGATACAGGGTGATTCTCAAAATGTGCCGATTTTTATTATCTCTTGTGACTTGGTTATTTATGGAGATAAAAAAAAGTTAAATACGAAAGTTTTATGACTTTTGACGTAGAATCCAGTATTGTGCTTAAGAAAATATAGATGTTTTCATTTTTGAGATATTATCAAAACTAGCATTTTCTTAAATGGGACACCCTATATCTGAGTATCTCAGAATGCATCTCTCTTTACAATTATCTCTTGTGAATGCAACAATATGTAACACTTAATATGTTGCTCTGTTCAAAATAGCTAAAATACTAAAAAACAAAAAAAGATTTTCTAGATGGCCATGAATTGAATTCTTTAAACATTTGTTTTTGTTTTTTTACATGTGATAAAATTCAACAACAATTACGTCTTAGTTTTGATATTCCGTTGTTAATGAAATATTTTCGATAATATTTCTTTAAAAAATGAGTCTAAAATTAATATTTTTCAAAACTATAAAAAATTCAACATTAGACCTATATTTTGAACGTTATCCGGAACGACGACAGCCAGAAAACAAATATTTCAAAGATCACAACTTAAGTGAGTATCGATCAATTGGAAAACCAAGATATAAGATTTACAGTAAAGAAAATAGAGAAAGAGATGAAATAAATTCATTAGCTTCTGTTATTGCTGATCCGACGGTATCTAGCCGCAATATTAAGAAAGATATTGCTTTAAATGGGTGTTTTGCACTCCCAGGCTAAGCATGAAGTAACATTTCGAGTTAAGAAAAGCCCCGCGAAAATTTGTCGAGGGTCGCGCAGCGACCCGAGACAAATTTTCAGGGCTTTTTTAAACTCGAAATTTTACTTCTTGCGCCACGCGTACAAAACATTAAAATATTGTAAAATTTATGTATATTTAAACTTCATTTGAAATTTGTGTTTTATACGCGTGGCGCATGAAATAAAATTTCGAGTTTAGAAAAGCCCAGAAAATTTTCACGGGGCTTTTCTAAACTCGAAATTTTACTTCATGCTTAGCCTGGGAGTGGATAACACTCATTTAATGCTCCAAATTGAACTCTTTTTAGAAGCAACGAATATCGGAAAATTTGCAGCGGATGCATATGTATACTTAAACGAAAAATTCACTGTATAAGTATATAAGATAATTGTAAAGTTATTATAAATTTTTGTTTGTTTTTTGTAGGTGTTGTTGTTTTAATTTATCAATGTTTCAATATTCTTGTTAACTGGGTTGTTAATATACCTATTATAAAAGAAAAGAATAATCATTCAATTCATGGCCATCTAGAATTTTGTTTTGTTTTTGTTTTTTGGTATATTAGCTATTTAGGACAAAGCAAAATATTAAGTGATACACACTGTTGCAATCACAAGATAAACTGCAATATTTTGAGGTACTCAGATACAGGGTGTCCCGTTTAAAAAAAATATTTGATATTTGAAAATATCTCAAAAATTAAAATATCTATATATTTTTTAAGTACGCCACTGGAGTCTACGTAAAAATAAATTCAACAAACTTTTATATTTAAAATATTTTTTTTTCTCTATAAATAACCGAGTTATAAGAGATAATAAACCAGTGGATTTTGAGAATCACCCTGTATCTTCTAAACCAATCTGATTGCGCCATTAAAATAAACACTAAAAATGAGAACGGGACACATATCTTAATTTTTTTGTATCTCTTACCGTTTAGCCTGTACCCTATAATATCAACAAAAGAAAAACCACCCTGTACACTTCTGTGCAATAAAATGAAGCACAAAAAATATGTTATAGTTTATAAAGGGACATGATAAGTTTCCTAGTTTTTAGTAATAGTAATAATAACATTTATTTACGGCAATGCCTTTTTTACAAAAATCATAACAAAGAAAGTAAAGTAAATAACATAAAAATAAAGTAATTAATTCTACAAGTATATATTAACATTTACTAATCAACAAACACAGATTTTGAAGATACGCTTATAAAAAACCGGTAATAAGAGCAGACAAATCTATTAATATTAGATGAAACTTAAATGTATTTAATGACGCATCAAATAATTTGAAATGAGGGGAGGAACAAACTAAATTACATGTTCTTATCATTCGATTAATGGAATAGTACCTGATATAGTTTGTACGATATAAATCCTCGTTAAATATTTTGATGTGTCTTATTTTAGACGGAATATTAAAGTTTAACGTACCCAATAACTCGCTACAACATATCAAACCGTGTAGAATTTTGTACAATACACACAGATCGACATATATACGCCTCTTATGCAATTAGAGACTATAATCAACACTTCTAATCCCATTTTTGAACGATATTGACAAAAGGAACTTGTTTTGGACTCGTTCAATTTGATTAATTTTGTAATTATAATACGGGGACCAAATACAAGAACCATATTCCACCTGTGATCTCACCAACGTAATAAAAAGTTGTTTTTGAGTATTCACAGAAAAGTCCTTAGAAAAACGTGTAATGAAACCAAGTGTCTGCAATGACTTGCAACATATAGTATCAATATGCTTATAAAATGTTAGTTTACAGTCAAATATTACTCCAAGATCTTTAATGTGTTCGACTGAAGGTAGGTCGTTCCCGTTGATGGAGTAAATATTTTTAGAAATTTGACCTTTACCAAAAGAAATTGACGAACACTTACCGAGGTTTAGAAAAAAATCAATATCACTACACCATTCATAAGTCTTATTTACGTCATCTTGTAAGAATGAGACATCCGAGTAATTTTTCATTTCACGAAAAATCTTCAAATCATCTGCGAATAGAAGGAAGTTGCAATTTTTTATGTATTTATTTATATCGTTAACAAATAACAGGAACAGTATTGGGCCACCGTGAGAACCTTGAGGAACCCCCGAAATCACGTTAATAGCTCTGGAGGTGAAGTTATTAATTTTTACAAATTGTATCCTACTATCCAGAAAGCTACAAATCCATTTAGTTATCGATGATCTAAAGCCCATACGTTCCAATTTATTTATCAAGACAGTATCAGAAACACGGTCGAACGCTTTGGAGAAGTCAGTATACACAGCATCAACTTGAGAATTATTTTTAAAGGAATTAATAATGTACGCATGGTATACTAGCAAGTTAGATACCGTAGACCTCCCATAGCAGAAACCGTGTTGCTCATTCGATATTACATTCTTACAGGACAACATCATTTGATCAGCAATAATGTTATCCAACAGTTTTGGTATTACAAACTGGATTGAAACCCCTCTATAGTTTTCAATATTGTCTCTGTCGCCACTCTTATAAATTGATCGTATAAAACTTTGCTTCCAGATGGCAGGGAAACCCGAGGTTTTTAGCGAAGACTTAAATAAAATATGCAATGGTGTACACAATGAGTAAATACATTTTTTACGAATAGAGATGGTATCCATCGGGGCCTGGAGAGCACTAGTCAGACAAAGAGAATATCGCATTAAAAATATCGGTAATAGTTATAATAAATTGATTTAAATTGACTGAATCGATAGCATTGATGTTCGAATTACTAATTACTTGATTCTCAGTGTATACACTTGAAAAAAACTCCGCAAATAGATTTACACTACTTTCACCGGAGTTGCTGATATTGTCATTAAAATACATACACTTGGGGTATCCTTCTGTTTTTCTAGATTCATTTACATAATTCCAGAATGATTTTGAGTTGTAGGAAATATTTAGTTCTATTTTATTTACATGTTGTGTGTACAATTGATCGGCGAGAGTTTTACATTTAGAACGGTATGATTTAAACTGTTCATAATCCAAATGTTTACCACTACATATATATTTAATGTGAGCTTTCTTTTTTAATTTAATCAAATATATTAAAGTTTGTTACGAAAATATGTAAATATGAAAATTTCCTTAATGTGAAAATGCTGCGTAATTTAGACAACAATTAAAAAATCCGAATTCTAACTAAAATAGATGTTTTTTTTTATTATTTCGGCTTTGTTGTATTTATTATGAGCGTTTTTTTTAAAGGTCTTAGTTTCGGTTATTTTAATAAAGGTGTTTTATCAAATTTTGATGTTTTATCATTTATTAAAACTGCTGCTAGGCAATTAACACAAACCCAAATTTTACAACTAGAATATTGTGATAAATAGTTATGAGACTTGCGCTTAATTTTATTGTACAGATGTATAAGTACTAAACATATACGATGTAAACGTTCAGGCTCGAACGAGTATTTCCACCGCCCAGATTAAGTATAAACTAAAATTTCGAGTTTAGAAAGGCCTGAACATTTGATATGGCAAATAAATAACAGGAACTCAAAATTGACTAAAGTCATTTGATGTTTTCCCTGATCAAAATCCTTGCTACAAATGTTCAGGATTTTGTAAACTCTAAATTTCACTTCATGTTTAATCAAGCAGTGAAAAATACTCGTTAAAATAATTTTAAGCGCATTAATACAAAAAAACAGTCCATAAAATATAATTTATTGCTTGTCAATAAACACTAATTTCCTCATACGTTAACGAAACATTTTATTAATTCACGATGATTAATACAAACAATTTAATTAAAAAATCCATTTTTATAACACCATATCACGCATACCTACATTTAAAAATCACAAATTTTACGTCAACAACTAAAATACACCAATGACCACCTCACCAAATACTTCTGAAACTAGCGACATGAATCAATCGAACTACTTGGAAAAAATACCATCTTCTCATCAGTGTAGTGTTACTAAAAATTTATAGCGTGTTCGGTTTAAATGAAATGTTGTCCGAGTGCTCGGAGATAAGTTACGTCCAACCTCCTTCATTAGAATTAGATAATTTATGAATTAGCATCTGGCCTGAAAACCACGAGGAATTCCGAGATATGTTAATGATTATTTTTGTTAATTGGGTGAGATGTGCACTTATACACTTATATCCACCTCACGTTCCGTTAGTTGTCATCCAGTGAAGAATTTTTATCATTTTCGGAAGGATATTATTGTGATAAACTGGAATGGAAACACACTGACCTAAACCGTTTACCGTTTTAATAAATAAATTACGTAAATAGAAATATTTAATTATATTTATGGTTAATTATACTTAGTTTGTGGAAACTAGTTAATAAATATGATGATGTTTGCACTGAAGCTCTTGTAACTTTATAAAATTACAGTTTAAATATTTTCCTATAATTTACTAGTAAATCACAAATAACGATTATGTTTACAACTATTTGAATTTAAATCAATTGATGCATAAATGCCACATTAATAATTTTTTGATTAATAAGCTAATAAATAATTTAATTTAATACATTGTATTATTTTATTTGACTTGAGAATGTAGGGAAAATTAGTAAATATTTTATTTAAATATTTCGATTATTACTTATTTAAAAAAATAGTTTGCAGTGTATTTCTAACTTCACAATATTTCAGTGTTTTATACGCGCATGAAGTAAAATTTCGAGTTTAGAAAAGCCTGACAATTGGTTTTGACCGCGTAGCGCCACGCGTAGTAAACACTGATGTAATATGATGTTCAAAATACACGTTTTTAGCAAATTGCTTAAGTAGAACATTTTGAACTTCAACTAAAATCAGTGTTTTGTACGCGTGACGCATGAAGTAAAATTTCGTGTTTAGAAAAGCCTGAAAATTTGGTTTGGTCGCTTCGCTGCGCTACGCGACCAAACCAAATTTTCAGGCTTTTCTAAACTCGAAATTTTACTTCATGCTTAATCTGGAAGTGGAAAACACTTGTTTATGACTATAAATTAAACTATTTTAAAAACCAAAGTCCAAATTTTCAGGTTTGTCTAAACTCGAAGTTTTACTTCATACACCAGGCGTATAAACACTGATTCAATTTGAAGTTTTAAACATATTATTTGAATATGTACGTTTACAAATCATGGCAGATAAAGCTTGAATTTATGTTTGATCTAACGTTTATAAATTTAATAAATAAAACATTTGTATTAGTGATGGGAATAATCGATATACTAATTAGAAATTAGTGAAATTATTGAAATATATCGATATAATCGATTACTATGCGGAAATTAGTATATACTAATTTAAGCGATTATTTGATTGGGTAAATTAGTAATTACTAATTTAAACGATTATTTGATCGGGTAAAATAGTATATATTAATTTAAGCTATTATTTGATCGGGTAAAATAGTATATACTAATTTAAACGATTATTTGAACGGGTAAATTAGTAGATACTAATTTAAGCGATTATTTAATCGGGTAAAATAGTATATACTAACTTAACGATTATTTGATCAAGTAAATTAATAGATACTAATTTAAGCGATTATTTGATCGGGTAATATAGTATATACTAATCTAAATGATTATTTGATCGGGTAAATTAGTAGATACTAATTTAAGCGATTATTTGATCGAATAAAATAATATATAATAATTTAAGCGATTGTTTCGCCGGGCAAATTACTAATTAGTAATTTGTTGTAGCAATTATACATTTCTTGTAACAGTTTCGTCAAAATGGACCCATAATGAAAACGGCTGTTGTAAATTTTGATCTATGGTTTCTTGAATAACCTTCTCTGGCAACGTATTTTGTTGTGAATTGGTAATAATTGATTCCAGCTCTTCATTTACAAACTTTTGTGCATTTTCTGCATTATCTTCGTTGCCAAACGCTACGTACTTAAATCTTATATCCAATAATGCAGCTTTCGCGGCAATTTCATTCCCTTCCAAAGAACCTAACCTTTTAGAAACTATGTTGATCGCCATAATTTTTTTGCACATTCTGTGATAAGAACTGTACTGTTAAATGTATAGTGAAGTCCTCTTGTTAGAGGAATGACCAATGAAATTCTAGGATATTTCTCCCCAGATAATTTTCTCGTCATAGTATCAACTGGTTTTAGGATTTGAAAGCATTCATTACTAATGTCCCACTCGGTCGCATTCAAAAGCTCAGGAGCATTTGATAATGAGGTTATAATACCTAATAATGGCACTTTTATGTTTTGCAACCGCTCCAACATTATGAACGTCGAGTTCTATCTAGTTTTTACCTCTTGCTTCATTTTTAGTTCAAGTAATCCTATTTGTTTTTGCACTTATTTCAGGCGTTCATTTGATTTAACACAATGTTTAAAATGTCCAACTAATGCTCTACATTTTGTTAGTATATTTTTAAAAACTGCGTTATCATTTATGGAGTCCATAATACACAAGTTTAGGGTGTGCGAGACACAGGAATGTTGTTTTTTTTGCAAGATAATCTGTGATAGCTTTCTTGATATCGTACGTTCATTAAAAAAAAAACCTCTAGAGTGCCATGGAAAATATTGTAAGTTGGCAACTCTGAAATTTTATATTATAATTATCATGTTTGATGTTTTATATGTCAATTCCTAAGGCGTGTAGCCAACTTAAATTTAAAAATAATTAAAATCATGGACTCTAGAGGTTTTTTTTATTGATCATGCTATATTAGCTCCATTATCCGAAGCCATGGTAACAATTTTATTGTGATTTATCCATTCACTAAAAATTTCTGATATTAATTCTGCAATATTTGCTGCAGTGTGCGACTCGTGCAATTCTTTCGTAGCCAAGACGCAACTGTACATTTTGTTTTTATAAATAATATGTGACGTGATTGATAAATATGCTCTATTACTATCTGATGACCAGGTATCAGTCGTTACTGAGAGATGTGGAACTTGATCAATTATCCCTTTTAATTTAGATGAAACAGAAGCACATAAATTAGGTAATATTTGATTATGTAGTAATTTGCGGCTTGGTAGTTTATAAAGAGGTTGAAGTTTTGTAGTGTACTCAATAAATCCCATATCATCCACTATTGAAAGAGGTTGGTAGTCTAATATTACCATTTTTAAGAGACTCTCATCTATCGCTTCTATCTTCTTCTTCTTCTTCTCTTCTTCTTCTTCTGGTATATTTTGAGATGAACTTGATGATTGTGGTGTGTGTTGGGTTTGGGCTTGAGGGACAGTTTGTTTTGGTGGTCCAGGTTGTATATCGTCGGAAACACTTCTTTCGTCGAGTCTGTCATCTTCAATTTCGAATTGAATTGTAGAAATATATTCACTTTTATTAAAAGCGCTCATAAATTGAACAGGGTGTTTTATTTTTAGGTGTTTAAATTAGTTGTATTTTTATTTCCGTTAGTTGTTTTTTTGCACAACTGGCACGCAACTACACGAGACTGACTGTTTTTTTTTTTTTCATAAACTCCCACACAACCGACCGACGAGCATTATGCCTTCTTAACATTTTAAAAAACGAGACACTTAACGCACAACCTATAAGATGAGATGTAAGTCCAGTACCAGAGCTGGGATGAATCCTCAAAAACAGGATTCGAATCACGAATCCGAATCACCTAATATGATTCGAATCACGAATACTCGAATAAAGGATTCGTAAGTGAAAAATATCATTCGAATCAAAGATTCGAATCCTCATTTCCATCAGTTTCTATTAACGAAAATGTTCATTTACCGACTAAATATCTGATTAAATAATGATTTTAATTAATGATAATATATGTGTTATTGAACTTCATTTTAAATCAGTGTTTTGTACGCGTGGCGCATGAAGTATAATTTCGAGTTTTAGAAAAGATTTTCTACATGTCGAGATTTTCGATATTTCTAGATTTTTGTCGAGTTATTCACAGTTCTTATATTAAATGCAACTTTAATATTCAATAAATACGGTTTTTCTTAAGAATAGAATATTCACCCATTCAAAGCCGAGCAAATTATAAAATTAACTCTAAAAGTTAATTTTAGGTAAAATTTTGCATCTTTTTCTATGATTTCAATGAATGATTTATTATATTACATACGTCGATTTTATAATAGAGTTAAATTTCAAGTTCAAACGAGTGTTGTCCACTCCCAGACTAAGCATGAAGTAAAATTTCGAGTTTAGAAAAGCCCCGCGTAGAAAATTTGTCGAGGGTCGCGCAGCGACCCAAGACAAATTTTCGCGGGGCTTTTCTAAACTCGAAATTTTACTTCATGCGCCACGCCTATAAAACACTGATTTAATGTGAAGTTAAAAATGCACTGAAAACCAACCCAACTTCGATATTTTTTAAAAATTGGATGTTTTCTTTCCTATCCATGCTGTAAACCTTCAGATATTCGTTGTATCCTTGTAAAAAAACTTCGATTCCCTGTAGTCCTTCGGTCTCCGAAGACCATGATTAGTAATCCTTCAATTTAAAACTTCTAAGAACGAGTGTTGTCTACTCCCAGACTAAGAATGAAGTAAAATTTCGAGTTTATAAAAGCCCCGCGTAGAAAATTTGTCTCGGGTCGCTGCGCGACCCTCGACAAATTTTCACGGGGCTTTTCTAAACTCGAAATTTTACTTCATGCGCCACGTGTATAAAACACTGATTTCAAGTGAAGTTAAAAATATACTATTAAGGTTGGACATTTTTCATGGTTAAGTAACCAAATATGCATTCACAAATATTTGAATTATTCGAAAATTTAAATATTTATATTCCTATATGAATAATTTTGTGATTTAAATATTCATATTAGAACATTTAACTATTTGAATTAATCGAATTCGAATCCCAGCCTTAATAGCGATGATTCGAATTATTTGGGAGGATTTGAATCCGTGTATGAGGATTTGAATCCTTTTATAAGAATTCGAATCATCTACGTCTGGATTCGAATACGAATCCTTTTAAAAAAATATAACGAATCCGCATCACGAATCCGTTTTCACTAAAGTATTCGAATACCTCTTTTGAATCCTCTAAAAGGATTCGAATCCGGGAATCAAATCCTGAATGATTCGAATCCTGCCCAGCTATGTCCAGTACTGAATAATTCCAAATCAATATTTAAAAAAGCGAAATAAACATTTCCAATAATAATGCTTAAAGTATTTAATACATCTTCTTAAAATAGGCCGTAAAAATGTGGACGCAGACATATCAATTTCCGCTCACTCAACGAAAGTGTATCGACAGATGCATGTTGAAATAAAGTGTTTGTTTTACAAAATTAAGAAAACCGCTTTTATTACATTAATTGCTAGAAAAAATAACGTAATGAATTTATAATTTAGGTTACATATATTTATAGTGTATGATAAAAATATTGAATAAAGAAAGTGACATTGATTTATTTTTAAATTAATTAATGTCTATTGTTTATTTTATTTTCCAATATACCCCTCGCACCCTCTCTGGCTGAAAGGTTGAGTATTAGTTTTGAAGTACTCATTATTGATTATTAAAATATATCGCTTGTTGTTTGTACTATATAATTGTTCATTTTACACACTAACCTCCCCACCACTCATCACATTTTTAACTGAAAAGTTACGTACTAATTTTCAACTACTAATTTAATCGATTATTAAAAATCTTGCTTCAAAATGATCGATTATTAAAATATATAGATTATTCCCATCACTAATAATAATAATTATATAAAAATTCAAATCTTCACTACTGACAAACTCAGAAAAAACGCTCATGAAACCATCCCTTGTAAAAACGTTTACTAAAAATCACACCTACGGAAAAAAACACGTTATGAAAAACTACCCTATGTAAAAATATTTCTGGAAAATCAGCCCCATTCCCGAAAAACACCCCCCCTAAAAATCATCCTTACGGAAAACCATTCCTGAAATTCATCTTCCAAAAAATCACCTCCCTAAACAACCATAACCCATAAAACATTTTGCCTGTAATATTTCCCGCAGAAAACCCCTGTAAAAACATTATTTGAAAACCGATTCCAGAAAAAAACACTTCGTTCGAATATATGATAAACATTCTGTGGCCCTTTTTTATTTTACAAGATCACTTTATATCGCTTGTTGTTTGTACTACATAGCTATTCAGCCCCCCCCCCCTTTCCGACCCCCTCCCCCCTTTCCGACTCCCCTCCCCCCCTTTCTGACCCCCCCTCCCCCGCTCATAATATATTTGAACTTACATAACTATTCAGCCCTCCCCCCCTCGCTCGTCATATACTTGAACTGAAAGGTTAACTACTAATTTTCAACTGCTAATTTAATCGATTATTAAAATATCTCGCTTTAAAATAATCGATTAGTAAAATGTGTCGATTATTCCCATCACTATTTTGTATTTCGTTTAACCTACAAAATAAAAATTATCAAAAAACTGATGTTTAATTAATGTCTATAATAGTTTTCAAATAAAATGATTTTACAAAAATTAGGCTTATTAGATATTTATTAATTTATTGATGTTTTTACCTTTTCTAATACACAATTATAATAGAATTACAATTTTACAAGTTTAAAAGTACATGTACAAAGTAAGTGTGAATTATTATATTACACATAGCGGGAATCTATATTTTAAGTATTTTAAAGCATATGCATATGATGCTTTAAAATTTTCCGACATTCGTCATTTGTTAAAAGAGTTCAATTTGATAGTTAAACGAGTGTTTTCCACTCCCAGATTAAGCATGAAGTAAAATTTCGAGTTTAGAATAGCGGAGCGACCGAACCAAATTTTCAGGCTTTTCTTAACTCGAAATTTTACTTCATGCGCCACACGTATAAGACACTGGTTTTAAGTGATGTTCAAAACACACGTCTTTAAAATACAGCTTTAGTATCATATTGTAAACTCCACATGAAACCAGAGTTTAATACTCGTCGCGCATGAAGAAGCCAAAGTACCAAATTTTCATTCTTTCTTAAACTCGAAATTTTAATTCTTGCTTAATCTGGAAGTGGAAAACCCTCGTTTAAAGATTAAAAATGAACTTAAAAAAAAAACAACGAATATCTGAAGATTTGAAGCATATACGTTGTAATTGGGATATGTATACTTTAAAGAAAAACAACCTGTATTTTGATTTTATGCAGGAAGAAGATAGAAAAATAAATATAAAAAATTAACAAAAGTATTGCATTTTATACAAGCTGAAAAATCTACATATTTTATTTTGCTCCTAAAAGTACTAAACAAGGATCCAAAAAGCATACGTTTCTCTAAGTTAAAATAATTAAGAAATAGTAATGTGATTTTATAAAAATAATGACATACCATGGAATTGATACAACAATTGCGGATATTTCCTGTTTTTTTTTAAGTTCAATTTAAAGCTTTAAACAAGTGTTTTCCACTCCCAGACTAAGCATGAAGTAAAATTTCGAGTTTAGAAAAGCCCCGTGAAAATTTGTCGAGGGTCGCGCAGCGACCCGAGACAAATTTTCTGGGCTTTTCTAAACTCGAAATTTTACTTCATGCGCCACGCGTATAAAACACTATAATATTGTCAAATTTATGTATATTTAAACTTCACTTAAAATCTGTGATTTATACGCGTGGCGCGTAAAGTAAAATTTCGAGTTTAGAAAAGCCCAGAAAATTGGTCTCGGGTCACTGCGCGATCCTCTACATATTTTCACGGGGCTTTTCTAAACTCGAAATTTTACTTCATGCTTAGTCTGGCAGTGAAAAACACTCGTTTAAAGTTTCAAATAGAACTCTTTTAAAAAAACAACGAATATCTAAAGATTTAAAGAGAATAAGCTGAATTTGCTGTAAATTTTTGGAATTTCTTATTTTGGTATACAAATCCCTGTTTACCCAGATAAAAGAACGCATTGGAACAGTTTTCTTTGAGGTAAACATATGCATAAGCTGTACATTTTCCGACATCCGTTGTGTTTTTAACAATTTCAATTTGAAGCTTTAAACGAGTGTTTTCCACTCCCAGACTAATCATGAAGTAAAATTTCGAGTTTAGAAAAGCCCAGTGAAAATTTGTCTCGGGTCGCGCAGCGACCCGAGACAAATTTTCAGGGCATTTCTAAACTCGAAATTTTACTTCATGCGCCATGCGTATAAAACACAGATTTCAAGTGAAGTTCGAATATACATAAATTTCACAATGTTTTGGTGTTTTATACGCGTGGCGCATGAAGTAAAATTTCGAGTTTAGAAAAGCCCAGAAAATTTGTCTCGGGTCGCTGCGCGACCCTCGACAAATTTTCACGGGGCTTTTCTAAACTCGAAATTTTACTTCATGCTTTGTAATGTAATATTTCGTAAATATTTTCATTTTTTGGGCACAAATAACCCAATAAGGAGAATGATGAGATTTTACAATGTGTATAATAAATATTAACCAACATTCGTTGATTTTTAAATGAGTTCGATTTGAAGCTTTAAACGAGTGTTCTCCACTCCCAGACTAAGCATGAAGTAAAATTTCGAGTTTAGAAAAGCCCAGAAAATTTGTCTCGGGTCGCTGCGCGACCCTCGACAAATTTTCACGGGGCTTTTCTAAACTCGAAATTTTCTAAACTCTCGTTTAAAGCTTCAAATCGAACTCATTTAAAAATCAACGAATGTTGGTTAATATTTATTATACACATTGTAAAATCTCATCATTCTCCTTATTGGGTTATTTGTGCCCAAAAAATGAAAATATTTACGAAATGTTACATTATTTCGGGTGTAAGTTTGTATTTTAAAATTAATCATACTTAACAATTCAGAGCAATCAACTACAAAATTAAAAATTTTAAATAGACAACATAAATTAAAATACGTTGACTTTCAATAGTTTTTACATTTAAAAATAAATCACATTTAACAAGTTTAACATTTGAGTATTCATTGATATTCTTTCTATAGATAACTTAAAACGTTATCTTTAAGATACCCTAAGACTCCTTCAATAAATATTCATTCCGTGACATTTTTTAAATTTATTTTAATTTTTTGTTTGTTTATTTAGTTTCGTGCGAGAATAATATGTCCTGATGTTAAATTTTGCATATAAATTATGCATAGAACAATCTTTTATGTAACTCCAATATTCATTGTTTAATTCAATATCTTACAGGGTATAAGGTTGAAAAGTACTTGTATCAATAAATGAGTGGACAAGTTTCAACGAGACTAAATTTTTGCAGAAAGTCGCTATAAATTTTAATTCGTGTTTGTATTTTGTAAATGTTCTGCAAATAATTGGCAAATTTAATTTTACTTAATGTTTAATTCATTTCTCACTTAACCCGTGGAGAAACAACATTTTTGAATCTAATTCTTGATATTTAATTAAAACACTTGATTTGTTTCACTGATTTATATTTTCTCCGGCTAGTTTTGACCTCCTTGAAGATCACCAATGGTCGAAACTAGTCGAAGAAAATATAAATCAGTGAAACAAACCAAGTGTTTTGATTAAATATCTAGAATGAATTTCACTTTATGTTAACCTATTCTTTCGTTTTATAATTGTTTTTAGAAATATAACAAAATGACCCATTGTCATAATTTTTGTTAACAAAGTTTGTTTAGATGTTGATGTTGCAACGCTTAGCTCGTTGGGTTATCAATTTTCTCGACGAGGACCGAGAAATTTGACGCTTGGGTCATTTTGTCATAATTTTTGTTAACAAACTTTGTTTTGATGTTGATGTTGCAACGCTTAGCTCGTTGGGTCGTCAATTTTCTCTACAAGGGCCGAGAAGTTTGACGCTTTGGTCATTTTGTCATAATTTTTTAGCTCGTTGGGCCGTCAATCTTCTCGACGAGGGCCGCAAGTTTGTATGGTCTACACGTACATACATGGAAAGGTTCGTAGTGGAAATTTTCCAAAATGACTCCAATTGGTGGTTTCGAAAAAATCGACTACAACGCAATCTTGAAATATGTCAAAAAATCCCACCGCACGCCAAACAGATAATAAGTTTTAAATTGGATACGGGGAAAGAATTTGTGTAGAAGAAATTGATCGTGCGTCCGCTTCAAAATGTTACCATTAATCATTTCAGCAGCAAAACGCAAACCCAGGCATTGCGCGCCGAAAACGGAAAAAGGGAATAAAACCAACAAAACAAAACAGAAACAACGATTTTTTGCGGGCGGGTTCGTCGACCACGCTAACGCACAATTGGAGATCTCGAGATGTTGAGATCTTGAGTAGGGCTTTCCGAAGTGAAGCCGTTTCTCGGAAGATACTCGCAGAGACCGGCAATCAATGCCGTCGGGGGCTCTGGCGTATGTGGAATGCCACGAAATTTATTCGACCCACTAAAAAAGTAAAATAAGAACACGATTGCCCAGAGGAGGGAAGAGCACAAGAAAAGACTCCAGCAGTTGCGTTGTCTGTCTGGAGATTCGCGTGGAATTACCCTGTGGGGAATACCCGTGCCATATTGATCAAGACTTTCGAAGAGCCACTGCAATTGGGATTGTGACAAACTATTTCGATTTTCTGGAGCGAGCGAGCGTTTGTACACTGAAAGGATTTCAGACGTTCGTTCAATTATTCTCGTTTAAACTGCTTTCAAATAAACAATAATAGGTAATCATCTTCTATTGATATAAACATTAAATACTTAATTTAACCGTTTAATTGCAAATGGTGCAAAGGTTGATTAATGGGTTAATGGGCATTATAATGGGGCGCAGCTGAAACGTAAGGGATGGGGTAAGGGGCAGGGGGCAGAGGGCAGAGGGCCAAAATAATTGTCGTCTCTTGTATATAATTGTATGTAAATGGATAAAAGTTAATAGAAACTATGAATATTTACAAAATTTGCAGTTTGTTGGAATGAGTGTTGCCAAACCATACTAAATAATGGCAGTTGTTAAAAATTCAAACAATAGGTTCTTATAGAAAAACAAGGTTTTGCCATAACTTGATAAAAAAACAGGAAAACAATTCAAATTGGCGCGTTTAATAGGAAGGTCTAAACTAACGCTAAACTAACGCTAAAATTAAAAAATCATAAAAATTGACAAAAATATATAATTATGATATATCTATATTTTTATAAATTGACAATTCCTGCAGAAGTGATTAATAAATCGTCGAATTTAATAAAACTAGCTAAAAATATCAATAATATAGATAAATATTGTAAAAATTGAAAACAACCGTAACTTTTAGATACAATCGAAATTAATATTTGTTTGTTTGTTTGAAAACGCGTTTTGTGTGTTTGTTATTTTGAGCGTAATATTTTATTAGGTTTTAGTAGCTTAGTGTCTTATTCAGGGCTTCGAACCGTTATTTTTTGGTGTCCGGTTTTCGTTCCTGTTTAATTAATAAAACATATATCGGTTCGCTTCCGGTTTTCGTTCCGGAAAAAATAACGGTTGTTGCGGATTTCGGTTCAGCTTCAAGTGATTGTTTTCATTTTTGAAATGTTATTTCATATTAAAAAAAAAGTTGATGTATCCACTGTCCTCGTTATAGATATGATGATTTAAATATTAAGAATATGGCAAAGGAAAAAAAGAAAAACCAAATTTGTTTTACTTTTATTATTATTATCACATTTACAAAATATTCAGAAAATAATTATTTTTTACATATTTTCGCTATGGCTTAGTAAATATCTATCACATCTCAGCAGTGTATATTTCCAACTTTACTTTAAATCAGTGGTTTATACGCGTGGCGCATAAAGTAAAATTTCGAGTATAGAAAAGCCCATCGTCTAATACTATATTTCAAATAATAATTGTCTCAAATTGACAATAGTCGGCTGACGCCGGTTTGTGTCAAGTTTGATACATTGGACTTAATGTCATTTCAAGTTGGCAGTAGTAGTGACAATTCAGTCGATATAGTGATTTAAAAAAAATCATATCATAATCAATAGAAAGTAAATCAAGTGACTTACAGTTATAATATCGCAATAGTGAAAATACTGTGAATTAATGACACAATCCGAATAAGTTAATATACAGTCAACCTAGCGACTTACAGTCATAATATCACAATAGTCGAAACATAGTCGATAGAGACATAAAATGACAAAATCCTAACATAGTCAATCAGCCAAGCGACTTGCAGTTTCAATTTCATAGTAGGCAAAATGCGACATTTTAGGATAAAATCCTAGCATAGGCAAAAAACAGTCAAATCCTAATAATTTAAAAAATCAAGTGACTTATATTATACTATATTATTATATTACAATGCAAAAAAACAGTTAAGTCAATATTACGTCACAATAGTCAAAATTCAGTCGATAAAGATATAATATAACAAAATGGTATGATAGCCTAAAGTCAGCCAACCTCCTAATAAGTTAAAAAACCCAGTGACTTATATTATACTATATTGTTATATTACAATAGAAAACACAGTCAATTCAACAGTTATAACGTCACAATAGTCAAAATTCAGTCGATAAAGATATAATATGACAAAATCGTATGAGAGCCTAAAGTCAGCCATCCAATTGACTTACAATCAAAATATTACAAATGTCAATATACAGTCAATACAGCGATTTAATGAAGAATTCATACTTAGAGAGATGGTCAATATTGAAATAGTCAATATACAGTCGATAAAAAAATTTAATCACTAAATCGTATGTTTAATAAAAAACCTCTAGAGTGCCATGATTTAATCTTTTTGTTAATTTCAGTTGGCTGTAAATAAATTATAATATAAATTCAGAGTTGCCAACCTACAATATTTTTCATAGCACTAGAGTTATTTTTAGTGAACATACGTTACATCATGGTAAAAAAACAGTCAACACCCTGACTTTAAATCATAATACAATCAATCGTCAGTTGACTAAGCATTTTTTTATATTTTAGTTGCATAATATGTCATTAATTTTAATGACTACCTTAAAGTTTCGTTACGTATCTGCATCGCACTCATTAAGCATATGTATCAGAAAATCGCCTATATATTCTTAGTCGTTTGACATAACCCTATCAAACCCTACATCTTCGTATTATTTTTTAATCTCCAATCGATTGTAAAATAAAACACAACGTGTTCTAGTTAAAAAATTAAGTAGTACCCGAGTTAATTTATTTTGAGCACCCTATATATTGGGGTATGGTGTATAATATCTCGCTAAAAAAACTATTTCAAATATTTTTAAAAATTTTCAAACTTGTTCAGAAATAATCTGTACACAATTGTGACTGTGACATTTGCAAAAGGACCATTATGGTTTAAAAATCGTATTTATATTCGAAAGTGGGTCCATTTATATCGTAATAATAGTAAATCAATCAGATTCAATATAGAGACATCATCAACACAGTGATGTCAAATGGATACCAAACATCCCGCAAATCGTGTAAAAAGTTAGCTAGGAAATTATAGCGATTGTTTTGTTAAAATTACCATAACCCAGAAGCATTTTTTCAACCAAACATCATATTTAAAATACAATTCCAGCTTTCCTCATTTATAAACTACTTGAATCAATGTCTTAGAGACGTCAAGTAGTCATAAATGCTAAAGGATTTCCGACGAAGTATAAATAAAATAAATGTTTGCAATCAATTTTTCGATTAATTATTGAAATACTTTTATTTATCATGCAAACGTGCCCATTAAAATGAATTTAGTTTTAAATTAAACCACTAAAAAGCATTTAAAATTCTCTGTATTTCTCTAACTTTGCTTCACAAAAATCCTTATCTGTAAATATGTCCTAACGTCGGAAACAAATACAAGAAAGGTTTCCAATCAATTGTCCGCCACTGTATATAGATCAATATTTATGTAAGTTAATGTTATAATAGTATCGTTTTCTATGTCAATTTTAACAGATGTTTTTGTTTCATTTTGAAAATTAATATATATTTTATTTTGAAATAAAAACTTGAAATTAAACAGTTTTAACCTTTCTTCACAAATTTATTGTTTACCAGATGTACATTTCGGACACAACGTGACCATTATCACTGATTTGATACCGATAAAATAAAAGTAATTTTGATAATATATATACAAAAATGGGGGACGGATATCAAATATTAAGATCCAGATTTATGTGATTATTCCATAGTGTTCCATTATTTAATTTATATTTAATTAATGAAAATGTTTTATTTTTAAAATACTGTCAATTTATTCGCAAGGCTTTAATGTACAATATATATAAGTTTCAAAGATCTATTTTCATTATTATGGAAGATTAATCGTTGTTCGTTCTTATAGCCAAATAACATGTACATTTCAGACCTTAAATATTTTACGTTTTTGGGCGACTTTGCCCACGATTAAGTTGCTGTACAACGCAATTTTATCGTCATAATTTAAGTACGTACAGTGCAAGTAGACATACTACTAATTCAACTTTAAATTGTTGTATATTGCGATAAGTATTGCACTTTAAATATTTATTAAAATATTTACATCTATCTAAGAATTGGCAATGCTAGTTATATTTTATGTCAGATTGTGTTTTAAAGTAGTACTAATCAATGAATAACGATTCAAATTGAAATAGAATTGGTATCACTCATATTTATGGTTTTGCTCTTAGAGGCGTAAGAAAATGTCATTCGATGATCATAACTTTAAAAGTGACCTTTTCTACAAGAATAGAATAGTTTAAGACATTTTTATCATATGCATATTTTAAATTAAACTGGCCATTTTTAAGTTATAAGCATTTTTTATATTTTTAAGAACTTTTAATATACACATTTACATACACATTTAGTACAACTTAAAATTAGGATATCTAACAATAAAAATTATTAAAATACATTGGAAATGACAAAACAATAATAAAAACGATAATATAATTTAATTTTTGTTAAATTTTTTTTTCATAATTGTTAAACAAAAGTTATAAAAGGTACTGAAACGTTTTACCGGATTGAAAAATACACATTTAGAGAGAAACATTACCAACATCTAATAGAGATCTTCATCTGCCATGTCATCTATTGGTTTAGTGTAAACCATATCCTTTAAAGTGTCCCATAAAAAGAATCAAGCAGTGTCAAGTCGGGTGACCTAGCTGGCCATTTTAATAAGCTATTAGTGCCTAACCACTTCCGAGGAAAATGTGTATTTAATTGCAGCATTATGTGGAGGAGCTCCGTCTTGCTGTAACCACATGCTTTTGAACTGTATCCAATGGTACATTTTCTAATAGGATATGGATTATTTTGCGCTTAATAGTGAAATTGGAGACTTTTGTTCAACAATTGTAAAAAAAATGTTAACAAAAATGTAATTGTATTATTGTTATTATTATTGTTTTGTATTCTAAAATGTATTTTGATAATTTTTATTGTTAGATATGCTAAGTTATAATACTTTAAATGTGTATATTAAAAGTTCCTGAAAATATAAAAATTGGTTATAACTTAAAAATTTCCAATTTAATTTAAAGCATGCATTTAACAATTTTTTTTAAATATTCTATTCTTTTAGAAAAAGTCACTTACAAAGTTCTAACCATCTAATGATATTTTCTCACACCTCTGACAGCCAAACCGTAATTATGAGTGGTACCAATTCTATCTTAATTTGAAGCCTTGAATGACATCTATTGATTACAACAAACGAAACCTTAATAACAGTTTTAGTTTTTTTGTTAATTAGTCTGGGGAGTTTTCTGTGAAACACTCTGTAGATGGGTGGACTCTACATTCAAGTTCATTCAGTTCGATTTTCCTTGGTGCCCAATTATTCTGAAACAAAATAATACCTTAGAAATCAAGTAAAGTAAGTAATGCTGTAAGATACATGTGTCTGTTCTGGGAATATTGCTACGCTTCAGACACAGCGTAGCAATATTCCCAGAACATTTTTTTTTTTAATTTAAATAAGGGTTGTCAGGTACTGCACTCAGCAATAAAATAATTTAAAAGTTATGCAATATAAGTTCATGCTGTTTTATTTAGTATTCTCTGCTTAAAGAAGTTATCGAAAATAAATTAAAGATAGGCAGAAGATAAATAACTTTAAATTTAATATACGTAAATCAACTTTTGATTATGTTGGAAAAACTGTTTAGTACACAAATCTAAATACAAGTTTATATTACTGGACTCATTTACCTTAAATCTAAGGTTAATTATAAAAAAAAACAGTAGAATGTGTATTATAACTCATAAAATATATTAATTTATGTATTATCAAAAATGGTGAATGCACCAGGCACACCTATTTCATAAATTTAAAAAATTCAATAATGTGCCAACTTGTGAAAAACAAGTTTATTATTATTTCCGATAGATTAATTTAACATAAATGCCTCAAAGGAGAAAAATCGAATTATTTTATTACTTTTCAATACTTTGAGCTCTCAAGTAGTACAAACTTGCGCTAAAAATTGAAAATCGAAAATAATGTTTTTTCCCAATTCCTTCATAAAATAGTAGATTGTTTGACAAGTTTTAAAAGCTTCGCATTGCATGCGAATACCAAATTTCATTTACGAGCCCGCTCATATCGGCATGAGCATACAATGCAGCTTTCAAAACGTGTTTAACACTCTGCTTTTCCTACGACCCAACAGCGGCGGCGCACAGTATAACCGGTGTACTAAAAATTGGACAAAAATACAAATAAATAAAGTTGGTTACTTTATGACATACAGAAAGTTTTATGTAACACCGAACATTTTCATAACGAGAATCTTCCTTTGAAGTATCCATATGCATACGTTGCACATTTTCCGATGCTCGGTTTGTTAAAAGAATCCAATTTGATGCTCTAAGCGAGTGTTTTCCACACCCAGGCTAAGCATGAAGTAAAATTTCGTGTTTAGAAAAGCCTGAAAATTTGGTTTGGTCGCGTAGCGCGAAGCGCGGAGCGGCCAAACCAAATTTTCAGGCTTTTCTAAACTCGAAATTTTACTTCATGCGCCACCGGTACAAAACACTGATTAAGTGCAAAGTTTAGCGGTGTGTTTCAAACTTCGTAATATGTCAGTGTTTTGTACGGGTGGCGCATAAAGTAAAATTTCGAGTTGAGATAAGCCTGAAAATTTGGTTACGCGACCAAACCAAATTTTCAGGCTTTTCTAAACTCGAAATTTTACTTCATGCTTAGCCTGGGAGTGGAAAGCATTCGCTTAAAGCTTCAAATTGGATTCTTTTAATAAGCCGAGCATCGGAAAATGTGCAACGTGTGCATACGGACACTTCAAAGAAAATTTCTCGTTATGAAAATGTTCGGTGTTAAATAAAACTCTCTGTATATGTGCTCTAAGGATTGCAATTAATAGGAATAACAGTTTTTTAACACAAAAATGAAACATTAAAAAAAACGTTAAATTTCTTGTAGTAAATAAATTGATTCTTGTAGTAATTATGCTTTTATAAAAATGTTTAATTATATAATAAACTCACAATTTGAAATCAAAATACACACCTTTTATAAAATATAATTCTATTACTGGTTATTTAAATTGATAGTTCACATATAGACCACGAAAGTATGGGCTATTTATACGTTTTAAATTCTTTTGCAGAATTGCCTTCTTCAAAGTATAATAACTTTCCAATTTGACGATAAATCTTAGCAAAAAAGCCTATGCATCTAATCTGAAGTATAGAGAAGTGATTATGAAATATAATTTTGTCTAAGGTACACGCTAAATTTTGATACTTTATTGTATTTTTGGCCAGTTTCAAGGTTACGGTTACACTGTGCGGCGTTAAGTGTTCTTCGTCACTATTCATTTTATTTTAATAATTTTGACACTGACTTCCTTAAACGTTTTTATTTTCAAAGCTAGTTTTGAAAATTCAATTTTCAAAACTGTCATTACTTGTCAAAATACAAATATACAATTGACACCTTTCAATGCACAGGTATAGCGACGAAATGTCTGTTTTCGGGAGCAGTCGTAGGAAAAAAACATTTTATTTTTACAGTGTATTAAAAATAAATGAACATTACTTGATTAGATTAACAACAATCATAAAAACAAATCAACGCGGTTGAAGTGTTTTGGGAATTTCATCTATAATGCGGATATTGGTAAGATCACACGAATTGATAAGCAGTAGGTGAATGAAAGTATAAATACATTTCAATTGTGGATATAATTTCCAAGAAAGGAAGATAAAACATCATCATCATCATCACCTGGAGATTTCCTATTCACCACTACAAGCGAAATAAATTTATTTTTATTGCGTCCAAGTTGAATGGGACGGTGATTCACGAATTTCTCATCTTATTTACGGATTAGGATTGTTGATCGTTGTTATTTTTTTTTTCATTCAATAGAAACATCAATCGGAAACGTGTGTGTGTGTGTGTGATTGTGAGAATTTCACAATGTATAATCACCTAAATTTAGTTGTACATAATTTTTTCAAAATATAAACAGGATCTCCTTGTAAACGTATGTAGGTATTGTGTTTTTATTGTAATCTAGAAATTTTTCACGTATTTATTGTTCAGTAACAAAATACCACCTTTGAGCAAAGCCAAGGGGAGCGACCAGTGTAACCACTTGCGTCCCCCCTTTTCCCCCTGGACTTTTAGAAATCAAACAATTTAAAATTATCACAGATATGAGCGAAAATTACGTAGTATTTTATATCATTAAAATGGCAAGAATGTGTGTACCAAGATATTATATTTTCGACTAATCGATTTTGAAGTTATGGAAATGTGTTTATCGAGATTAAATTTTCGAGTTTTCACTAGTCGTTCATTAGATTATACTATCAAATAAAGTAGATTATAATCTGTTTAATAACTAGGAGGAGCGTTTTAAATTTCACGCGCCAAAACCTACAACTCGGATTGGCCGAGAGCGTGCCCATTTTACACAATGCTAATTACGTCATTATTAGACGCAACAGCTGACATAACCTTAATTCAAAGCGTTGCCGAGTTGCAACTTTGTCTGTTTCGTAATAACCTTTTGTGCGGTGTTTATTTAGCATAGTTAAAAGTTAGTTTTGTTTATATTGTTGTGATGGATTATGGACCCAGTACAAGCTTTGTGATAATATCACCTTCACATCCAAAAAAAGCGTAAGAAGTTGGATTTGGTCCATTTATATCTGTCTAAAAAACAGTGCATAATAAATATGTTTAAGCAGATGATACCAGATGATTCACATATGAAAATGACTGCTGTTGTATCAGACATTGTTGGTGCAGTAGGTAAGATATCAAATAGCATAAGAATATGCATCAAATAATAAAATGTTTAATTTTTAGGAGTTGTAAATTCTATTGTCTATCGTACCATTAGCGAATATAAGAAATCCGAAGAGATTTGTAGCTCTCAACAGCTTGGAGGACATAATTACAAGTTTTGATGACGTAGTGAAGAGATCCGTGCAAAGTGTCTTCTATAAAAATGAGCTGCCAACTTTGAAGAAATGAAGTAATCCTTATAAAATGTTCCTTATAAATCCTTATCCTTATAAAAGGATTCGAATCCTTGTAATAGGATTTGAATACTTACAAAAGGATTTGAATCGTAAAAAATTATTCGAATTAATTGTGAGTAATAACATGAAAAAAGTTTTTTTGTGTGTTTTTAAATTTCACGTTAAATCACTGTTTTATATGCGTGGCGCATGACGTAAAATTTCGAGTTTAGAAAAGCCCAGAAAATTTGTCTCGGGTCGCTGCGCGACCCTCGACAAATTTTCACGGGGCTTTTCTAAACTCGAAATTTTACTTCATGCTTAGTCTGGGAGTGGATACGCTCGTTTGAAACTTTAAAGTGAATGCTTTGATAAGAACATGAAAATGTTTTTGAAGATAATTATCATATTTTCAAATTTGGTTTAATATTGTTTGAAGTAAACCTGACATGGTAGCTAGCCACAATCTGAAATGTTAAATTTTTTCGACATTTCCCTGACTAAAGATTTTTCCCCTGGCCTTTTAATATAACTTTCTTTTGTAAGAAACCTCCATTCTGTTTAATAGTTTTCATTGTTTTTGCCAATATTTAAGTTAATTTTATAAATTTTTACGTGTTTTGTAATTTGCCTGCTGATTTTGACAAATTTAATATCATATGACTTTTTTGTTAGTGTTTTGGTCAATTTGAATATAATTCCATGACTTTTCTCTGACCTTCCCCTTTTTAATGATATTCAGTGAATATTTTATTTATGTAAATTTCAGGCATTAGTCGATTTTATAATAGAGTTCAATTTGAAGTTTTGAACGAGTGTTTCCACTTCCAGGCTAAGCATGAAGTAAAATTTCGAGTTTAGAAAAGCCCCGTGAAAATTTGTCGAGGGTCGCGCAGCGACCCGAGACAAATTTTCGGGCTTTTCTAAACTCGAAATTTTACTTCATGCGCCACGCGTACAAAACACTGATTTGAAGTGGAGTTCAGAAACACACAAATACATCTTTAACCAGAGTAACAGGGAGTCAGATAAATAATTAGGTTTTGAATATTTTTGTTAATACAACTGGTAACGATATATTTATATTAATGGTTGCAAAAAAATAATAAAATAAATTTATTGTTAAAGGATTTGTATTCGTGATTCGAAAAAACAGAATTCGAATCTTCGATTCTATTCACATTTTTCTCTTACGAATCATTTATTCGAGTATTTGTAATTCGAATCATATTATGTGATTCGGATTCGGATTCGTGATTCGAATCCTTTTTGCGAGGATTCGTCCCAGCTCTAATAGAGACACACTATTATATAAATTCCATATTATATTATGAACATAATGTTAATATGTTTTATTTCACAGATATATAGCGAGATGCCGTATAAGCATTTTAATTAAACTGACGATATCGTACGATGGAAAAGAAAATACTTAACCACAATTAAGAAGTACAAAATGAATATTTAATTTTATTTAAAGAGTAATTATGTAATTATTTAAAATTACCGCCAAATTTATCTAGTGATATTTCTGGTAACATTTTATAGTGTAAATTGGGCTTTAGCACTTACTTCGTCTAGATTATAAACAGACTATAGTATATTATAAATCAAGTGATTTTATAATAATTTAGTTAAAAAAATAAAAAGTAATTATTTTATACTTCACAATAAATCAATGTTTTATGCTGGTGGCGCATGAAGTAAAATTTCGAGTTTAGAAAAGCCTGAAAATTTGGATTTGGCAGGGCGCGACTCGCTTCGCTCGCGCGCCCCGGCAAATCCAAATTTTCAGGCTTTTCTAAACTCGAAATTTTACTTCATGCTTAATCAAGGCCTGGAAAACACTATTTTAAATATTGAGAGACATAAATGAAAAAAGAGAGCTTAAATAAAAAAAATAATCTCGAGACATCCGCCTTGAATATAAATGTATTGAAAACGTCTATTCTGGAAAATCTTAATTTTGAGAGGTTGCACTGAAGAAAATGATCAAATGACGAAGTGATGAGCAACTTTTTTCCGTTTCTGAGTTGCATAGAAAATAAAAAATGTTATGTTTTTCGCACTCAAAAATAATAATTTCCACGTATGTACTTCAAATTAATGACTTCCAAAATAACAGATTTTGGCAATAAACAGAGTAATTGTTACGAAGAAATTCCTTTTGCTTAATATTGTAAACTATGGAAATCAAATAGCTTTACATAAAATTACAAAAGGTAAAAGTTGAATAAAATTATTTAAATTGCGTGATAACGGATTTTGGCAATAAACACCTTAACGTGTCAAGTAGTGGCTACATTTTGTTTCAATATTAGAAACAGTGGAAACAGTGCCAATTGGCTTTAAATTATATAAAATTTTACTTCATGCGCCACCCCTATAAAACACTGATTTTAAGTAAAGTTTAAAATATACTTTTTTGGAATACTGCTTCGTCGGAAAATTTTAAACTTCAAGATAGTTCAGTGTTTTATACGCGTGGCGCATGAAGTAAAATTTCGAGTTTAGGAAAGCATGAAAATTTGGATTTGAGGCTTTTCTAAACTCAAAATTTTACTTCATGCCTAACCTGGGAGTTGAGACACTCGTTAAAATCTTTAAATTGAGAGATTTTTAAAAACAACGGATTCCTGAAAATGTACAATGTATGTATCAAGAAATGTATACTTAATAGAAAGAAGTTGAAATTTTTAAGTAGCCCAATAAAGAACTTTTTAAACTAAACCAATATTGAAATTTCATGATAATATACGAAACGTGAAAAACACTTTTTTTTAAACTTTTAAAGTTCAAAGGATATTTCAATCAACATTCAACATTCAAAAATTCACTAAATTTCATGTTAATTGAAAAATCAAGAAATAAATAAACTTCAATCTGTTTTGCAAAATACTAAAAATATCTTGACAAGTTTTCATAGCAAATATGACCATATTAACCCTTTATGTGCCATTGGTGCATATACGCAACATTATTAATTTTATGTTAATTAAATTACTAAATAACTTAATTTAATATATTATATTATTTGATTTGACTTGCAAATGTATGAAGAAAAACGTAAATATTTTGTTATTTAAATATCTTGAATAGTACTCATTTATATAAAATGTTTTCACTGTATTTGTAACTTCACAATATTTTAGTGTTTTATACGCGTGGCGCATGATGTAAAATTTCGAGTTTAGAAAAGCCCCGTGAAAATTTGTCTCGGGTCGCTAGCGCGACTCTCGACAAATTTTCTACGCGGGGCTTTTCTAAACTCGAAATTTTTCTTCATGCTTAGTCTGGGAGTGGAAATACACTTTCTAAACTTTATATTGCACGTTTTTATACAAAATCGACGAATGCCTTACATTTACAGAGTATACATTATTTATATTTAAAAGAAAAATTCATAGAATATAATACAATAAGTCATTCGTAGAACTCGTACGAAGAAGTGTAGAATTCCACCTAAAATCCACTTTTAGAGTTAACTATAATTACTCGGTTGTTAATGGGTTAATGTTGAAATCAGGAAAATGAATAATAATTTTCAGTGAATTTTACTTTTAAGAATCACTGTAAATAAATATAACATTTTTTTTTTAAATCTTTATTTCCACTATAATGCTTTTTACAATAATTAAATTAACAATACATTACACAAAATACGGCAGCATAGTGAAAAACGGCGGAGTTCAGCATATACATCTCTAGGAGATATTGCTGATCTTCCACTCAACCTTTAAGAACAAAACAAGAATATAATAATAATAATTAATTACTATATTACTATATTTAAAGAAAGCATTTTTCTAAATGTATAAAATATGATTAAAAAAGGGTGCAAAATTAATATATTAATAGAGGTAATATTTATTTACTTTTTTTTTCTGTAATCCATTATATTGTACTGGGTTTTTCAAAAATAAGTCTTATTTTAAAAAATTGATATCTTCATCAATAATTGAGCAATTTGAAAATAAAAAATGTGTTTATGTGCCAAAAGAAATGGGATTTAATAAAAATATTACAATTATCGTAAATGTTGAATGTGGCCGCCATATTCTTCTACAACAAGAAGTAGCCTTTCTTCAATGCTGTAAACCGCAGCTCTGAGTAGGCCTGGTGGAATAGCTGCTATGTTCTGAGTAATGGACTCTTTCAATTCATCAATTGAATTAGGTTTCATTAAAAAAACCCTTTCTTTTAGATATCCCCATAACCAAAAATCAGCAGGGTTAAGATCTGGCGATCTTGCGGGCAAAATTACAGGGACTTGTCTACTGATAATGCGGTTTCCAAAAGTGTTCCTTAAAAACTGTTTTACTGGGTTAAAGATGTGCGGAGGTGCGCCATCCTGTATAAATACGATATTTTCAATGTCGTGCTCTTGTAATAATGGTATTGCATAATCACGAAGCATATTCAAATAACGTTGTCCATTTACTGTAACTGTGTTTGTTCGTCCATCCACAATCTGTTCAAAAAAATATGGACCTATGATAAATCGTGATGTAAAGCCGCACCAAACGGTAACTTTTGAATCGTCAAGTCCTTGTTGAATGACCGATTGCGGATTATTTAATTACCAAATTCGACAATTATGTGCGTTCACACTACCATTAAGTTGAAAGTGTGCCTCGTCAGTCCATAAAACATTATCAAGCCACTGTGGATTCACTTGAATTTCCGCTATTGTTTGCAGGGCAAAATCAGTTCTTGTCCTTTGTCAGCTTCCTTTAGTTCGAACAGAACTTGCATTTTGTATGGATACATTTTAAGTTGCCTTCGAAGAATGCGCCAGACTGTGGTGCCACTCATCTCCAGACGTCCTGCTATTTTATTGACACTAGATGTTCCATATTCGTTTTCATTTGCTAAATTTTGCGTTTCTTGTAAAACTTCAGCAACTGCAACATCTGTTGCCACAGTGGGTCTTCCTGATTTCTTTTTATTCATAACAGAACCAGTTTCCTCAAATTTTGCTACCAGCTTTCGAAAAGCTTTTAAAGTGTATGGGCCACCTCTTAAATCGTTACGGTTGCGAAACCGTCGAATACCTGCCAAAAAGCTCCGTCCACTTTCGTAATAACATTGGACAAGTCCAATGCGAGTTTGCAGAGGCAAAACCATGTCTTTTCACAAAAAAAAGGTATTTGAAAAACCTGTGAAGACACTTTATTCTTCACGCAACTGTTGTAAACAAGCTTGTTGCTATGACGACCGAAAGGTGTAAAACGAAAATCCCGCTTTCCCTGAGACCTGATACTGTTATTATTTTCAAAAATGCATAAAAATCAGCCACGATACGAATCGTTTAAAATAGGACTTTCTTTTGAAAAACCCAATATAATGGAGACTTTTATAATATAAATAAACATGAAATTCATTGAATGTACCCAGAATTGGATACATTTTTAATTTCCTTAAGGAAAAGTAAACTTCATATTTCAATTAGTTTTTTATGTATTTTGAACTAAACTAAAAGAAAGTTTACGTTTTGGCGCTTTTTATTAATAAAAAAATAAAAATATAAAAACACTGATTACTTTTTTTTTTAAACTTGTGAGCTTAAGTTTTTATAAAACCAAACGCCAATAGGTACAAAAAAGTATCCTATTTCGTGTGTAAAGCAAAAATTGTTGGAAGATTTATTTATATTCAGAAATTTTTACGAATTAAAAATAGTATTTTATTTAAATTTGATTTTTTTATAAGTCCATCTTTATGAAAACCATGAAGATTGTCTTAATTCATATATTTTATAATTGTACTATAGCGAAAACGAAACAAGATTTGTCAAAACTGAAAAAAATCGTAAAAATGAAACAGATTAAATAATAATATCAACTAGATATGAAAAAATCTTCGAAATGTACACAATTAAATTAAAAGTTAAAAGAATTTCAACTTTAAGAATAAAAACTTAGAAAAATATTAATGGATTCGATAGCTAACGCCATTTAATGCTCCATAGAGGCATAGTGAAAAGGACCTTGAAGTCCGAAACGCGTCTGTGGGTATCTGGTGCCGGAATACTGAACACAAATTCAATTTAAAAAAAACATTATTAGTGGATATTTTAATTTATAATCTTTCTAAAGTTTTGTTGAGCAACACAACTGATAATAAATAGTGAAAAAGACATCACAATCATAACATAATAAACATTCTCAAAACTCGGATAATTATAAATTTTAAATACAATTATCGAAA
Organism: Philonthus cognatus; assembly: GCA_932526585.2. Classification (NCBI taxonomy): domain Eukaryota; kingdom Metazoa; phylum Arthropoda; class Insecta; order Coleoptera; family Staphylinidae; genus Philonthus; species Philonthus cognatus. The sequence continues at coordinate 18,142,441 of OW052244.1, read as the reverse complement.
TTTTATAAAGCGGAAAAAATATTGGAATAATTGACAATAGTTTTAAATTTGTAATAATACTCTAAAATTAGACTACTTAACAAAAAAAAATACATACAAATTTACAAAATCAACCAAAAAAGCATCGGCAATTTTAACAAGAATAGCGACAAATATTAAAAACTAAACTGATAATTCAAATAACTACTAATAACTTTCAATTTGCCTCGATTTTAAAAATTAAATGTGAATTACGATAAGATAATAATAATAATAAAAAAATGGTGATGTGTCAATCATAGCACTTTCCTCGTAATTTAAACAATTGATAATTGATATACTAAATTTATTTTGCTCTAATTGGTTAGAGATTTCGCTTGAAGTTTCGCATGAAGTAAAATTTAGAGTTTAGAAAAGATTGAAATTTTGGATTTGCTGGGGCGTGACTCTTTTATAATCTCGAAATTTTACTTTATGCTTAACCCATTAACGGCCAAGCAATTATCGAGTTAACTCTAAAATAAGTATAATTGAAATTGCCATTTCTTGGTTGCAGAATACTTTAAACATTAAAAGTGCGATTCTTTTCGCAATCTACAACAAGTTAGTCTTACAAAGACTATATCAAACACTCATTGAAACAACTACTTCCCGGGCTAATACCCCGACGGACATTGAATTATACAACAAGTATTTGCTGTTACATACAGTAACATACTGCAAATGTAACAATTTGGGTCAGCAATTTGGTAACAGCAAACACTTGTTGTATAATTCAATATCCGTCGGGGTATTAGCCCGGGAAGTAGTTGTTTCAATGAGTGTTTGATAAAGTCTTTGTAAGACTAACTTGTTGTAGATTGCGAAAAGAATCGCACTTTTAATGTTTAAAGTATTCTGCAACCAAGAAATGGCAATTTCAATTATACTTATGTTTGAACGGTAACGTGACCGCCAGTCTAAGGTGTCAAATTGTTTAGAGGAAATGGCAAAGCTATACTGATGAGAGATAAATCTCGAAACGCGTCTATAGATGGCCTGAATAATTGGACCCAAATTGTTACATTTGCAGTATGTTACTGTATGTAACAGCAAACACTTGTTGTATAATTCAATGTCCGTCGGGGTATTAGCCCGGGAAGTAGTTGTTTCAATGAGTGTTTGATATAGTCTTTGTAAGACTAACTTGTTGTAGATTGCGAAAAGAATCGCACTTTTAATGTTTAACTCTAAAAGTTGATTTAAGGTAAAATTCTGCACTTCTTTTTATGATTTCTATGAATAACTTATTGTATTGTACCTACTGTGAATTTGTCTTTTAGATAGTCGTAATGTAAACGCTGTACATTTTGAGGCAGTTGTCGATTTTATACAAAAACGTGCAATATGAAGTTTAGGACGAGTGTTTCCACTCCCAGACTAAGCATGAAGTAAAATTTCGAGTTTAGAAAAGCCCCGCGTGGAAAATTTGTCGAGGGTCGCGCAGCGACCCGAGACAAATTTTCACGGGGCTTTTCTAAACTCGAAATTTAACTTCATGCGCCACGCATATAAAACACTGAAAAATTGTGCATTTACAAATACAGTAACATTTTTGTTTTAATAAGTAATGATCGAAATATTTGAATAACAAATTATTTCGATTTTTCTTCACACATTTACAAGTCAGGTCAAATAATATAATATATCAAAGTAACTTATTTAGTAATATAAATAAAAAATAATAATAATGTTGCGTGTATGCATCAATGGCGCTTAATAGGCTAATCTGGAAGTGGAATCACTCGTTAGACGATCAATCACAAACATATTTTGTTTGCATTATTAAACTTTAAGGAACAAATTGCAAAAGCTTATGCCGAAATTATTTAAACTGCATACATACAATGTGAGTTTATTTACTTTTTAATAATTTCAATCAACTTTAAGCTTCTGTAACTTTTCCCCAAATTGACAGATTTGATTTATTCTTACATAGAAACAAAGCCCTGTCATTTCTTGAATAATATCCGCAAATCTTATGAAAATCTGACGTTTCAGTAATTTTTCTAAATTCTTTAAACGAAACATCAATTTAAAGAGATTATGTCCACTTTCTCATAATTTCAATGAAATTTGGGCTGCTGTAACTTTTCCCAAAACTAAGAGATTTTTTTAAATCTTACATAGAAGCAAAGCCCAATATTTTCTTCATTAACTCCTGCACATCTCATAAAAATACAGGCGTTTCGGTAGTTTTCTAAAATTCGTTAAGCGAAATATGAATTTATTGTGATTTTTCCATTTTCACATTTTTTTTTGTTTTATATAAAACAAGCGATTATTGGATTTAATTGCAATTCACGAGAATTATTGAGGATAAAATGAGATTTAATTTGAGTAGCAAATGTTTTTAATCGGTTAAAAAATGCGCTCAGCACTAGCGCTAAAAGTTAAACTTAAGTGAATAAAAAATACCTCAAATTGTTTATAACGTTGTTGTTTAGCCACGGTTATTTTTTAAGATTTAAAAAAAATTGATGAATTCACAATGAAATCGTTATTAATTAGGGAAAAGTTTTGATTTTTTTTTAAATTTGACAAAATCGGACGTGTTTGTATTAACCCATTAGGTGCCATTGCATATACGCAACATTATTATTCATTTATGTTAATCATATTACAAAATAAGTTAATTTGATATATTATATTATTTGACTTGACTTTAAAATGTATATAGAAATACGTAAATATTTTGTTATTTAAATATCTCGATTATTACTCATTAAAAAAATGTTTTCAATGTATTTCTTACTTCACAATATTTCAGTGTTTTATACGCGTGGCGCATAAAGTAAAATTTCGAGTTTAGAAAAGCCCCGTGAAAATTTGTCTCGGGTCGCTGCGCGACCCTCGACAAATTTTCTACGCGGGGCTTTTCTAAACTCGAAATTTTACTTCATGCTTAGTCTGGGAGTGAAAATACTCCTTCTAAACTTTATATTGCACGTTTTTATACAAAATCGACAAACGCCTTACATTTACATCGTATATATAATGTATATTTAAAAGAAAGATTCACAGTATGTAATACAATAAGGTATTAGTAGAAATCATAAAAATTAGTGTAGAATTTTACCTGAAATCAACTTTTAGAGTTAACTCTATACTTGCTCAGCCGTTAATGGGTTAACCTGTTATTTTTTCCCTACTAAAACAAACAAAAATCCAAACAGATCTTTTATGCATTGTTGTTTATTTATTTATTAAGGGTTTTTTGAAGAAAAAATCAACTTAAATTTTATTTATTTATTTATTAAAGGTTTATTAAAGGGCGCTTGTGCTAACCAAAATTTTAAATTTTATAAAACATGCACTTGAGCTCGAATTAAAGGTAGCTTAATTCTAACTCGATTGATTTTAAGCAATATTAAATTCAAAGCTAAATTCACTTTTTAACAATACTTTATTCGAAGAAGCGCCGCCAGCCTTACAATTTGTCTGCCTTCTTCAACTTTGTACTCGTGTAATTTCATTTCCAGCGATCGGATTTCGTTTTTTTAAACAACACAACAAAATTAGTTTATTTCTTGAAAAAAATACAGTTTTAATTAGAAAAATCCACCTTTAAGTTGATTATATTTAAATGAAATTGTTATTTTTATCATCACAATTAGATTGAAAATAATTTTACAACTTTGAACGCCTCTAATTTTATTTCGAGAACTTAGATTTTGTTTCTTTAAACGTTAGAACTAGGTTTGGTTATTTCTTAAAAAAATCGTCTTGAGTTTATAAAGATTCAGCTTTTGGTTGAGTTATTATAATTAAATAAAATCATACATTAAAATCAAATTTTGCAAAATATTAAAAAAATAACTAAAAGAGCTACGACAAAAGTGTATATACATTAAGTATATATATTGTTTTTTATATCTACAACTTTTTTTGAACAGATTTTTTAATATGATCAATATTAAAAGAAAATCAAAAAAATCTAAGAGTAACTACCACTTCCGGTTTCAGCATTTTTACTAAAAGTTGATCGAATGCTACTATTGTAATAAACAGCTTAAGTTTATTGTGTCATCTTAGCAGCTCAATCAGTTTAGGACAGAATTACAGGACAGGAGGACAGACATTTCTCAAAACTTTTCTTAACCCATTAGGCGCCATTGATGCGTACACGCAACATTATTTATTTTTTTTGTTATTAAATAAATTACTAAATAAGTTAATGTTATATATTATATTATTTGACCTGCCTTGAAAATGTACGAAAAAAATGTAAATAGTTTGTTATTTGAATATTTGGATTATTACTCATTTAAACAAAAAAAAACATGTGGGTGTATTCATAACTTCACAATATTTCAGTGTTTTATACGCGTGGCGCATGAAGTAAAATTTCGAGTTTAGAAAAGCCTGAAAATTTGGTTTGGCCGCTCCGCTTTGCGGAGCGACTAAACCAAATTTTCAGGCTTTTTTAAACTCGAAATTTTACTTCATGCTTAGTCTGGGAGTGGAAACACTCGTTCTTAACTCCATATCGCACGTTTTTATAAAAATCGACGAATGCCTGAATATTCACAGCGTATATACATTATGTATATTTATAAGAAAAATTCACAGTATGTAATCCAATAAGTCATACATAGAAAACATAAAAATAAATGCAGAATTTTACCTAAAATCAACTTTTAGAGTAAATTCTATAATTGCTTGGCCGTTAATGGGTTAATCAACTCGAGGGACCTCAAAATGGATATATCCACTAACATTTTTGATTTTAACATTTTCGCAAAAACAATACTTTCTCTTTGTTTTGCATATGGAAGAAAGTGAAAATGTGAAAACTAAAAACATAAACTCTAAGTTAAATATCCTTATAAGTTTTTCAAGACATCTTAATTCAAATTGACTCTATTAAGAATTGTGTTTTTAAGTAAAATAATTAGAAAATTCTTGGAATAAATAAATATCTTTGAAAAGCTTAAGGAATAGCAATTGTTTTCAAAATTGCTAAATGAAAAGTAGGTAGTTTAATTTTTAATATTAAGGGCAATCAAATCTTTTATCTTGGTGTTTTCTTTGATTTTAGAACGAGTGTTTTCCACTCCCAGGTTAAGCATGAAGTAAAATTTCGTGTTCAGAAAAGCCTGAAACGAGACCAAACCAAATTTTCAGGCTTTTTTAACCTCGAAATTTTACTTTATGCACCACGCTTATAAAATACTGGGTAAGAATTTACTATACACTCCGTGGGTATTATAGATAAAAATGGTATTATTCGAAAGTACTCGACAAGAACTATCTAGATATGAAATTAATTTCGACCGAAAATGTTAAATAACTAAAAAAATTTAGTTTGAAAATTTTGAAAATATTGAGTCCTATCAGTATCTAAAATAATCATCGTGCGCAAAGAGATTTACGCAATTTATTCTATTGCAAACCTCTCTCCTAACCTAACCTAACCTAACCTAAAAGAATGTGGAATATTCAACGTGAGCAAACATTTTTTTTCGGCGAAATATAGTGGTTGGCACAAACTGGAATTCAGCCCAAATGAATTTCCAAGAGTGTATTAATTTATGTTAGTTATTCTATAAATCCATATGAGTCCAAGTGTAATGTGCTGATGTGTTATAATCGTCATCCGGTTAAATCTAACTTTAAATGTTTGTTAAACACCTCAATATAACTTCAACTTATATTGAGGTGTTTAACAAACATTTCTTTTGACTTCCCCAATGTCTTCAGTAAAGATTGCAAAGGTTAACATCAATCAGTGAGATTTTATAAAAGTATCTAGTCAAAATTTCAAAGTTGAAAAAAGTGAACTTTTATCATAAAATCAATAAATTCACTACCGAATTTATTGATATTAATTGGTAATATACACAGAGTTTTATCTAACACCGAACATTTTCATAACAAGAATTTTTCTTTGAAGTATCCATATGCATATGTTGCACATTTTCCGATGCTCGGTTTAGTAAATGAATCCAATTTGAAGCTTTAAGCGAGTGTTTTCCACTCTCAGGCTAAGCATGAAGTAAAATTTCGAGTTTAGAAAAGCCTGAAAATTTGGTTTGGTCGCGTAGCGCGAAGCGCGGAGCGGCCAAACCAAATTTTCAGGCTTATCTAAACTCAAAATTTTACTTCATGCGCCACCGGTACAAAACACTGACATTACGAAGTTTAAAACATACCGCTTAACTTAACACTGCATCAATGTCAGTGTTTTGTACCGGTGGCGCATGAAGTAAAATTTCGAGTTTAGGAAAGCCTGAAAATTTGGTTTGACCGCTCCGCGCTTCGCGCTACGCGACCAAACCAAATTTTCAGCCTTTTCTAAACTCGAAATTTTACTTCATGCTTAGCCTGGGAGTGGAAAACACTCGCTTAAAGCTTCAAATTAAATTCTTTTAATAAACCAAGCATCGAAAAATGTGCAACGTATGCATATAGACACTTCAAAGAAAAATTCTCGTTATGAAAATGTTCGGTGTTACATAAAACTCTCTGTATATCAATACAGTGTGAATCTATATTATAATGCATGTTATTCTACGGGGTGTAAAGTAAAGTCGAGCCAAATACTGGTTTAGTGTGAAGTTCAAAATATCCAATTTTTCCAAGAATATTGACAAATATTAAATTAACAATAGTTTAAGTACCAATAAATACGCTACTTGCAATATTAACAAAAATCTCAAAATTTCTCAAAACAAAAAATGTTTAATCGTCAAAATCAATAAATTCCATAGAAAATCGATTAAATTCTAATAATAAAGATGTACAGACTTCATGAAATATAAAAAAAATAGTATTAAAGATTTGAATCTTATTATAACGATTCGAATCACTTACATCTGGATTCAAATCCGACTCCTTTCAAAATAATTTGAGAAATCTGGATAACGAATCCGTTTTCACTGAAGTAGTTAAGTACCTTCAAAATACCCAGCTCTGCTGCTTTAGAATACTACTCTTTTGCTTTCGATTTAAAGCCTCTAACGCAGTGGTGGGGAAACTTTTTTTAAGACGGGCCATTTGTAATAACCAGACAATCGTAGCGGGCCAAAGAATAATGCTTAATCGTAGGTAGGTAGTTTTTATGCGGGTCGTCACATTACGAAGTAAGAACGCATTCATACATTCTCACGACGGCACTCTTAAACGGGCCGGATTAAACCTTTCCGCGGGCCGGACTTGGCCCGCGGGCCGTAGTTTCCCCATCACTGCTCTAACGAGTGTTTCCAATCCCAGATTTAACATGAAGTAAAATTTCGAGTTTAGAAAAGCCTGTAAATTTGAACTTAGATTCTATTTTCAGGCTTTTCTGAACTCGAAATTTTACTTCATGCGCCACGCGTATAAAACATGGATTTGAAGTGAAGTTCAAAATATAATGCTTAGGTTTGATCACATGTTCATTTATTTTACAAATGTTTATATGCAATATGTGAAAGTACCCACTGAGCAAAAAACAAACAAATAACGTTATATCAACATTGTAGCAACATTAAACGTTGTTTTAATGTTGATGAAATATTACTTAAATGGATTTCCTCAGTGGGTATACTTAAAAGAAAAAATCTTTGTATATTAGTATTTAATAAAAAAACACAAATTTTGAATAATAATTATTATTTTAAATAAAACTGTCAAAACTAACACACATTATAATATTTTACACAAACTTCCGAACTGCTTCGACAAGGAGAAATTGACAAAAATGTAAAAAATTACTAAATCAACAAACATGTAAAATTCCAAACAAGATATTAATTAGTCAATTTAACCTAGATTTTTAAACTTTGAATGATAACAAAATTGCTCTCTGGGTCCGCTTTTGATTTAAGTTGACGTATTTAACACGATAATGAAATGTTTTGATTATTTTAACGTTAATAATTTAAATTCAAATGTGGCACTAAAAATTTAAGAGAACCGTTCGTGAAAAAGATAATGGAATTCTATTAAAGCGAAACGTGTAATCTCCAGAAATGTGCGCATGAAATTTTGTGCATTAACCTCATTGCATACTTCAGTTATGTAAGGAAAAAGGCCGTTTTACAACAGCTAACCCAGAATAGAGCACAAGTTCAAATCTCGTCATCTTGAATAGAGGAAGCTTGCGCAATAATAAACCACAATGGCGCGCGCATCTGGTCGAAAAATCCATCGATTAACAGAAAGCAGGAAATTAAGATGCACCAGATCCATTCGAGATCAATTACACAAATTTTATAATGGAAAACGCGGCCCGTTACGTTTTATGATTTATACGCATTCATCGGGGTATCCATCATGTAATAAAAGATGCGGCCCAATCGTTAATCCTGGAGGGCATTCCCAGCGCGCAGCCTACTCCGTTATTGAATCATTAATACACATCTTAAAAAATTATAATAATAAATGCAGCGACGTGATAAAAAAGGAGGCTTGTATTATTTAACAATTAATGGAACCCGGCCGGTTTCACTGAACTGGGAATTTCGTGTGTAACGGTGGTTTTATCAATTTTCGAAATTAATTTTCGGTAATGAATTTTTAATTGATATTTTGGGCGCGCACGATGCCTAAACGTAATTACACGTTCCTATGCAGGAACCACATCTGCAAGCGTTTAATGCTTTTCTATTGATGCCCAGAAAAACCGTCCGTGTGTAATTGATTGTAATTTGCTCCGAGTTTCATCATTTCAGGATGTGGGTGGATGCCTTCATCTATTATGCTTCTAATTCTTACGTATGTGCCTGTGTGTGCCTTCTAGCTTCCAGCGTTGTTTGCTACTATATTATATTAATATTAACATACCCTCTTTGTAATTAATTGTTCATTATTAGTTCAATAATTCATCATTTTAGTTAATCTATATATTTAAACAAAATAATTAATGAGTCTTCTGAATACATAATATCTCTAAGGGGATTGATAGTGGTAATTTAAATTTAAGAAATTGAATATCTTGAAGACAAAACATATGCCATACTTCAGTGCCGTAGCCAAGAATTTTTGGAGGAGAGGGGGCTAGCAATCAAAATCTTAAATTAAATATGTGATATACAGGGTGAACAAAAGTTAGTAATAAACTTTAGGTAAGGTGATTCATTAATTAATATTGAGTAGAAATTCTTACCTTATAAAGCTAATAACAATTAACTATAATCTGTTTAATAACTAGGAGGAGCGTTTTAAATTTCACACGCCAAAACCTACAACTCTGATTGGCCGAGAGCGCGCCCATTTTTCACTATGCTAATTACGTCATTATTAGACGCAATAGCTGACATAACCTTAATTCGAAGCGTTACCGAGTTGCAACTTTGTCTGTTTCGTAATAACGTTTTGTGCGGTGTTTCTTAAGCATAGTTAAAAGTTAGTTTTGTTTATATTGTTGTGATGGATTATGGACCCAGTACAAGTTTGGTGATAATATTACCTTCACCTCCAAAAAAGCGTAAGAAGCTAGATTTGGGTCATTTATATCTGTCTGAAAAACAGTGCATAATAAATATGTATAAGCAGATGATAACAGATTATCCACATATGAAAATGACTGCTGTTGTATCAGACATTGATGGTGCAGTAAGTGAGATATCAAATAGCATAAGAATATGTATCAAATAATAAAATGGTTTTAAGAGTTGTAAATTCCACTGTCTATCGTACCATTAGCGAATATAAGAAATCCGGAGAGATTTGTAGCCCTAAACAGCTTGGAGAACATAATTACAGTTTTGATGACGTAGTGAAGAGATCCGTGCATAGTTTCTTCTACAAAAATGAACTGCCAACTTTGAATAAAGTTTTAAAAGAAGTAAACGATCATATCTTCAATTTGGTTCTCTGGGCATGCCTTGTATAGTTTTATGAAACAAATCAATTTTGAGTAAGATAAAGACCAGAGCTGGGCAGGATTAGAATCCTGGATTTGAATCCTTTTAGAGGATTCAATAGAGGCATTCGAATACTTTAGTTCAACTGGATTCGTGATCCGGATTCGTTAATTTTTTTTAAGACGATTAGTTTTCGAGTCTAAATGTGGGTGATTCGAATCCTTATAAAAGGATTCGAATCTTTGTAAAAGGATTCGAATACTTACAAAAGGATATGAATCGTCAAAAATAATTCGAATTAATTGTGAGGAATAACATGAAAAATGGTTTTTTGTGTGTTTTAAAATTTCACATTAAATCACTGTTGTATGCCCGTGGCGCATGACGTAAAATTTCGAGTTTAGAAAAGCCCAGAAAATTTGTCTCGGGTCGCTGCGCGACCCTCGACAAATTTTCACGGGGCTTTTCTAAACTCGAAATTTTACTTCATGCATAGTCTGGGAGTGGAAACGCTCGTTCGAAACTTCAAAGTGAATGCTTTGGTAAGAACATTAAATGATTGAAAATGTTTTTAAAGATAATAATCTAGTTTTTATAATTTTGTTTATTATTGTTTGAAGTAAAACTGACATAGTAGCCACAATCCGAAATGTTAAATATTTCCGACATTTCCCTGACTAAAGATTTTTTCCCCCCATTCTGTTTAATAGTTATCATTGTTTTTGCCAATATTTAGGTTAATTTTATAAACTTTTACGTGTTTTGTAATTTACCTGCTGATTTTGACAAATTTAATATCATATGGCTTTTTTGTTAGTGTTTTGGTCAATTTGAATATAATTCCATAACTTTTCTCTGACCTTTCCGGTTTAAATGATATTCAGTGAATTTTAGGCATTAGTCGATTTTATAATAAAGTTCAATTTGAAGTTTTGAACGAGTGTTTCCACTCCCAGGCTAAGCATGAAGTAAAATTTCGAGTTTAGAAAAGCCCCGTGAAAATTTGTCGAGGGTCGCGCAGCGACCCGAGACAAATTTTCGGGCTTTTCTAAACTCGAAATTTTACTTCATGCGCCACGCGCACAAAACACTGATTTGAAATGGAGTTCAGAAACACACAAATACATCTTTAACCACAGTAACAGGGAGTCAAATATTTAGTCTGTTATCAACGATGTTCAGGGGTAATAATAAATAATTAGGTTTTGAATATTTTTGTTAAAACAACTGGTAACGATATTTATACAGGGTGAGTCGGGAGGAGCGCACCAAACTCTAGGAGTGTATTATACACGTGAAAATAATGTAAAAAAACTCATTTGTTCTTATCCGATTTTTATTTGTTTTCAAGTTATAGCATATTAACAAATAAACAAGTTATTATACAAAAAAATTTTCTTAATCATAGCGTTCTTTCAAAAAATGTTCAAAAATACCGCCATTGACTTCTAAACATTTTCTGCTTCGATACATTACGATGATTATTATTTATCCACCGACAAAATTCCGTACGGTTAGCGTAATCCCCTGGTTGTAGGTGCTGTACTCTCTGAACGTGATAAGGATATAAGCCTTGCTCGTGTAGCGTGTTCATCACTATTTTTTGTGGAATTGCCAATTGAGTGGCAATTCTCCGTGAGCTATTAGTTGCATCTTCTTCTACTAGATGCAGAATATTTTCTACTTCTACAAAACCTTGTCGAGCAGCGCGCTCATATGTTATGTTAGCACTGGGAAGCTTACCAGTCTCGCACAATTTGTTGAAAACTCTAATAAATATGTTTTTATCAGGATGTCTTTGGTGTGGAAAACGTTCACGATATTCTTCAACAGCAGCTGTAGCATTTCCATTACAGAAACCATATACAAACACCATATTTGCATATTCTAAATTTTAATAAGTATGTGGCATTTTGCAACACTAACAATCACATTAATTCGAACTTAAACGTTCAGTTACTGTTCACCGTACACTGACAGTTCATTAAAACGTCAGAATTATCAAATGTTTATAAGCCTCGAACATGGCATACTTTGATAATGTTAAAATTCAGATAGAAGTGGAAAGCTAGATGAACATTTTTAATTACGTCATAACTTGAAAACAAATGAAAATCGGATAAGAACAAATGAGTTTTTTTACATTATTTTCACGTGTATAATACACTCCTAGAGTTTGGTGCGCTCCTCCCGACTCACCCTGTATATTAATGGTTGCAAAAAAATAATACAATCAAATTTATTCTTAAATAATTTGTATTAGGGATTCGAAAAAACAGGATTCGAATCTTCGATTCGAATCATATTTATCTCTTACGAATCCTTTATTCGAGTATTTGTGAATCGAATTATATTAGATGATTCGGATTCGTGATTCGAATCCTTTTTACGATGATTCGTCCCAGCTCTGATAGAGACACATTATTATATAAATTCCATATTATATAATGAACATAATGTAAATATGTTTTATTGCACAGATATATGGCGAGATGCCGTATAAGCATTTTAATTGAACTGAAGATATCGTACGATGGTAAAAAAAATACTTAACCACAATTAAGAAGTACAGATTGAATATTTGATTTTATTTAAAGAGTAATTATGAAATTATTTAAAATTACCGCCAAATTTATCTAGTGATATTTCTGGTAACTTTTTATAGTGTAAATTGGGCTTTGGCACTTACTCCTTCTAGTTTTTAAACAGACTATAGCAATGTTAGTGGTTGCTCGAAAATATCATTAACAATCAAATAACATTACAAATATTTAGTCGATCATCTAAAAGATATTTTTCATTTTATGAAAGCCTACTTATTAATGGCGAATGGTGTAAGTTACCTTTTTTGTTTTTATTTGTTTGTGACAATGAAATACAATCATTGATAAAGCTGAAGTATAAGTATAACGAGAATAAATTACTAAATATAATTTTCAGCGCACTAATTAATTAGTAATTAATCGCGTAACGTAAAATAAGTGCGATAAATTAACAAGACATTAATTATAACTCGCAACAAGCAAGCCAATTACATAGCCGAGCATTACATAGATGTGTTAAATGATAAAGGACGAAATTTATTTGTATTCCACGTCTATCTCACAGCAAACATTCACTTAGAGAATATTAATTAAGCTTTTAATATCTTCATTTGCAATAATTTATATTACTACTGCACACATGCATTATTTCCGATAGGATCTTCGCTTAATCGAAATATCTTCCGCGGATACGTATAATGTATGTAAAATAGTTCTGGGTAAAGTTATGTAATATATTTTAAAACTAATAAATGAAAATCTAATTTTCAGGCTTTTCTAATCTCGAAAGTTTACTTTATGTTTAATAAACGACTGGAAACCCTAATTTAATAATAAAATAATTATGTTTATCAGTTTTACTTCAAATAATATTAACCAAAACTTGCTTATTCGATAAAGAAGCACTTTCAATTATGAAAAGTAGATGTTTTAAAAATAAATGTTGATTAATTTTTTATCTGTTGTTTTAAGATTTTGATTCCATAAATATCGGAAAGTGTAAACACTCTTTAGAAGTTTCAAAGTTAATACTTGTATTAACTTTAATTAACTTCTAAAGAGTGTCTACACTTCCCGGTATTTACGTAATCAAAATCTTAAAAAAACAGATACACCTAGTTTTTTTTGTATTATCTTAGGCTTGGAATTCGAATATTCAAAGTTCACATTTGCTAACATTTTTCCAATTAAAAAATTCTGTGTGAGGTAAATTATACCAAATGAAATTTTTTAGAATTTTATATATACTCTCGATAGAGTAAAAAATCTTAATTCCAAGAATATAAAAACCGTATGCATCCAGACCCACTAATCATGATCCTATAAACCACCTTTACCTACATAGAAACCCCAACGCAATTCCCAAATTTAAATTTCCCCATTCCACCATCGCTGACTTTATCTTAGAAACACCTACTAACTAGAACGACATTTATTCATACTATTCATTCATTACCATCTATTCATAACATACTTTAAAAGCACATCTTACTAAAACAATGGCAGAAAGACACCTTGGGTCGATAGCCTATGATAAGAGAATACAAGATCGTATTATATTAAAGAATAATGTACATAAATTCCTTGAATAAAGATATTTGTATAAAAACCGTATTTTGAAAATAAAGTGTAGTTTACCTCCCAAATACAGATAGAGGGAGTTGTTCTTTAAAGTATACATTTTCTAAACATAGCTTATTTTCTTTAAATCTTTAGATACTCGTTGTGTTTTTAAAAGAGTTCAGTTTGAAGCTTTAAACGAGTGTTTTCCACTCCCAGACTAAGCATGAAGTAAAATTTCGAGTTTAGAAAAGCCCCGTGCGCGACCCGAGACAAATTTTCAGGGCTTTTCTAAACTCGAAATTTTACTTCATGCGCCACTCGTATAAAACACTGATTTCAAGGTTCAAATATACATAAATTTCACAATACTTTAGTGTTTTATACGCGTGGCGCATCAAGTAAAATTTCGACTTTAGAAAAGCCTAGAAAATGTGTCTCGGGACCCTCGACAAATCTTCACGGGGCTTTTTTAAACTCGAAATTTAACTTCACGCTTAGTCTAGGAGTAGAAAACACTCGTTTAAAGCTTCAAATTAAACTCTATTACAAACACAACGAATATTTAACGATTTAAAGGAAATAAGCTGAATTCGGAATACGTATACTTTAAAGAAAAACTCCTTGTATGTTATCTCCATAACTGTAAGTTGGATTTGTATGCGTTTTGAGATAACGATAAAATTAATGTATTGATTTGGAAATATAGGTTTAATAATAGGTAATCATGCAGATTTTCTCTTTAAATATTTACGCATTTAATCGGCCGATGTGTTATTTATAACAATGATTGTGTAATATTTGTTCTCATTTCCAATTGAAATTATATGTGTATTCCCAGTAGCTTATCAGTTTATTGTGTACTTAATGTTTCGCAAGAAAACTTCAAGATCTACGCATTTCGTTGAACAATGCGCAAAACAACATGATTCAATCTCCCGAAACAGGTAGATTCTAGAATTTCTATAACGGTGATTAGCATATCGGGAATTCAGGGTTAGAAATAAACAACAGAAATTTATTGACAACATTCTGAATCATCAAAGTAAAATCCATTGTGTTAGAATTAAAATAATATTTTTTTGGATTTTACAGTGTAATTAAAATAATAAAGTATATTGGGCTGTATTTGCAGAGTTAGAGTTAATATTAAACATTTATACAGCGAGTTTTTCTTTTAAGTATGGGGTGAGTCATTTTTCTTGAAACACTCAAATATCTCAACTGTTATTGATTTTATGAGAAAAGGTTTTAAATAAACCCTCCCCCCCCATATTTTAGAGAGGCAAATTGATCTGTATATTTTTAATATGTATTTCTTGTATATTTTCAATATGTATTTAAAAATGTATTTTGGAAATAGAGATTCCGTTAATAAATTGTAATTGAAATTGAAATTGAAATTGAAATTGAAATTGAAATTGAAATTGAAATTGAAATTGAAATTGAAATTGAAATTGAAATTGAAATTGAAATTGAAATTGAAATTGAAATTGAAATTGAAATTGAAATTGAAATTGAAATTGAAATTGAAATTGAAATTGAAATTGAAATTGAAATTGAAATTGAAATTGAAATTGAAATTGAAATTGAAATTGAAATTGAAATTGAAATTGAAATTGAAATTGAAATTGAAATTGAAATTGAAATTGAAATTGAAATTGAAATTGAAATTGAAATTGTAGTGGAGAGAAGATCCTACAAGGCCCCCATGGGGGCTCATGGGTGTCAACTTTGTAATTTTAAATGGGAACCTCCATATTTTTATTTTTGATTCGTATAGTTAACTCAAAAACAAGTTACTTTCATTTGAACATTTTTTTTAATCTTTATAGATGGCGCTCAAATAAGGACAATTTATTGTACTAATTTTTTCCTGTTTTCTTGATATTTTCCAGAAAAGTAAGTAAAAATATTAATTAAGATGTATATTCTGATTGCAAATGAATTATCTTTATTCAACATAAATAAAAACACAATTATAACAGGATTCGAACGAGAAATGAACAAGAAATAAAAATAGAATGAGAACAGCAACAGGAACGAAAATTATGTCAATAAATATTCAAAATGTAATTGTAATACCTACGACCAGACACTGACATAAACCTAAAAATTGGAAAACAAAAAAAAGTATTTTTTTCTTGGTTAACTCGATTTTGTAAGTAAGTCAAATGATAAATAATAAAATAAATACAAAAAAATGTTTTAATAAAAGTAACTTCTTTCTGAGTTAACTTTACGAATCAAAAATAAAAAATGGGGGTTCCTGTTTAAAATAATGAAGTTGACCACCGTGGGCTCTCATGGGGGCCACGTTGGAACTTCTTTCCACTACAGATCAATTTGCCTCTCTAATATATATATATATATATATATATATATATATATATATATATATATATATATATATATATATATATCCACAATAGATTTGAAAAGGTCGCGGTGGTACAGGCCAATAAAGCAACCCCTACGAATATCTATCTCTCTAAAATATTAGGGGTTTATTTTAAACTATTTCTCATAAAATCATTAATTGTTGAGATATTTGAGCGTCTCAAGATAAATGACTCACCCTGTACATATTCCAATTGCAGCATAAATGCTGTAAATCATAGGTGCTGAACTGTTGAACGAGAATTATAACTTTTATTGTACATAAAACAAACATTATTTTTATGTTTTTACTATTTGGAAATACTTCCACGTTTGAATAGCGTTTTAGTTGATGAAGTACATGAAATCACATGTGAGAACATGAATTACTAATGTTTATTTGGGAAACTGTTTATAATTCTTTTTTAAATTATGTTATAAATAAGTTTGATCGTCAGTTTTGTTTAATATTCTTAAAATTTTCCGTATCTCGTTATTTATTATTTAATTCAAATTCTGGATTCTTTTAACATTAATTTAATTTTCATGTAGATTAAACTTTGTAAAAATTATAAATAAAATATCACTAAATGAATTTTCATAAACATTCACTTCATGTTCGATTAAATACCATTCTTACATTAAATCAGCGTTTTATACGCGTGGCGCATGAAGTAAAATTTCGAGTTTAGAAAAGCCTAATTTGGCTCGGTCGCTCCGCTTCGCTACGCGCCCGAGCCAAATTTTCAGGCTTTTCTAAACTCGAAATTTTACTTCATGCTTAACCTGGGAGTGGAAAACACTCGTTTTGTCATTGATACACTTGATTTTTGTTGATTTATTTTTGGAGAAAGTTTTATGAATTTACATAAACAATTTGTATTATGGAGGCGTCTACTTCGTTATACATATTAATTTATTCATAAAAAACGTTTTAACTTTGTATAACTTAATTTATTTTTATGTGACGGCAGTTTCGGAAAATTTAGCTTGCAATTATCGAACATGAACTTCATGTTCGATAATGGCAAGCTAAATTTGCCGAAACTGCAGTCACATAAAAATAAATTGTGTTATACAAACAAAGCTAAAAGGTTTTTTATTGATGAATTTTCATGAAATTTACTATAGACAACAGGAAAATTTACTTCTTTTAAAAATGTGTAAAATCTCAAACTCTCACTTTTATATTATATTTATATATTTTCATTGAAATGTGCAATAATATAAGTGATTTTTTATATCTAATCATAAATAACAGAATGTACATAAAATATTTCATACAATTAACAGATATTGTTAAGAAATGTATAAATTTTGGCTTAATGTTGGAAAAAGAGAAATTCTGTGGTTGGAATTCAAATTATAGAAGCTCAAAGTTAAAATTATATAAAATAAATAATAATAATAATAATAATAATAATAAAAATAATAATAATAATACCTTTTTCAATATTTGCTACAATTACAAATGGTTGTTAACAAATTTTAATACGTCACAAAATAGAAAATACAAATACAGAGTTACAGAAACTACGAACACATAATTTAAGTTTAAGCCGCTCTATTAATAAGAAATTCCGCTGGAAGAAGTTTATATTTTTTTGCGTTTGGAAAAATTTCATAGAACTACCATATTTTAGTCGAAACCACAGAGATTGTTGAGGAATAAATAAACCTAGTTTATATTGGCGACAGTTTAAAATTGAAGGATTAAATTAGCAATTTCAGACGTTATTGAAAAGTACGATAAATTAAGTGTATTTATTATTTACTCAAAAAATAACAGAAACTCAAATATTAAATAAGATGTTCATATTTATTTTTTATTATATATTTTATTGCAAAAAATTATGATGTGTTCATCACACCAATTGCCCTGTCATTTAAACAATTGATAATTGACATACTAAACTTATTTTACTTGTCAATTGATTAAATACCATTCTTACATTAAGACAGCGTTTTATACGCGTGGCGCATGAAGTAAAATTTCGAGTTTAGAAAAGCCTAATTTGGCTCGGTCGCTCCGCTTCGCTACGCGCCCGAGCCAAATTTTCAGGCTTTTCTAAACTCGAAATTTTACTTCATGCTTAACCTGGGAGTGGAAAACACTCGTTTTGTCATTAATAAACTTGATAATTGACGTAATACGTTAATTGTTGTTTTATTTTTGGAGAAAGTTTTATGACGTTAAAACGGAATTTCATTTTTTTATGTCAGACGTGAAAAGACTAACCTAAGTTAACGTCAAAATACCACAATAGAGAAAATACAATCACAATGTTATAATAGTCATTTAATGATTAAATTACTTTCGCAGTCGAAAGGATTAGTGATTTTAAGACAATATTTCATAATGGTTAACAATCAGTTGACAGTATTGTCACAATAATAAGGGACATTCAATTACGTCACGTAAAGTCAAAATGTCATGATGTCTCCGAGATGGGTTAGGTTAGAAAAATAACGTTTCTTTCGTCGCAACTTGTCATCTTTAATATCATATTGCATCCTTGCCTGGGGTCACTCTGCCATTGAAGACAGAATATTGCCCAGTATCATGAATAATGCAGACCACATTTTGTAAGACTGAAAATTATGACACTGCCGTGCCTTTACATATACAAATGCCTTATTAATATTTAAAAAAATTAATCATACCAATGTGATGCTTCTGTATATACATCGTACTCGTCAGAGAAATGATATATAATTATCGGAAGAAGATTGGACCGCGTGGAAATCGAAATTACGATATAGAATATCTCAAAAGGGCAGTGACAGCGGTACGTCGAGGAACTTTTAGCTTAAGACAAGCATCTGAACAGTTTGCAGTTCCTTATACAACATTGAATCGATGGGTGAATGACAAAAACAATGAACTTTCGGCTTATGGTAGGCCGCCAGAGTTTAACACTTTGGAAGATGAGAAATTGGTTAAAATTATTTTGATTTGCGCCGAATAGGGATTTCCGATGAAAAATTACGATGTGAGGTATATCGCAATGGAAAGCGGGAGGCAAGGTTCCGTGAAAACTTACCCGGTTTAGACTGGTTCAAAACTTTCATGCTGAGGCATCCAAATTTAACAATTAAATTAGCTGAGAATACAAAACGAGTTCGAGCAGCTGTTTCTTATGAAATTATAGAATCATATTTCAGAGAATTGAAAAACACTTTGAAAGATGTATTGCCGTCTAACATAATCAATTATGATGAGACGAACTTCTCTGATAATCCGGGTTCTGTGAAAGTTGTAGTTAAGCGTGGGGTAAAACATGCCCATAGAATAATAGACACTTCCAAATCTAGCACCAGTGTAATGTTTGCCATATCAGGAGATGGAAAGTTACTACCACCCTATATTGTATATAAAGCCAAGCATGTATATCCTAGGTGGACAGAAGGCGGGTTTCCAAGTTCGAGATATAACCGTACCCCAAGTAGATGGTTCGATTCATGCACATTTGAAGATTGGTTTACAAGAACTGCTTTACCTTTCATGCGTAATCTAGATGGTCCCAAGGTCATTATTGGTGACAATTTATGTAGTCATTTGACTGTCAGCGTTATTGAGCAATGCGAAAATAATAACATTAGATTTGTTCTCTTGCCACCTAATTCTACACACCTCCTTCAACCTTTAGATGTCGCATTCTTCCGCCCATTCAAAGGCGCATGGCGCAATGTCTTAGAAAAATGGAAGTTGAAAAATCGAGGAGTGTTGCCGAAGACAGTGTTTCCAAAATTGTTGAATGAAACAATTGAAAAAGTTGGAGGCAGAACAACGGCTAATGTTGAGGCAGCATTCAAGGCTTGTGGCATCATTCCATTTAATCCAGATGCAGTTTTGAGAAAAATTGTTCGCATAAGACCACAGGAAAAACAACAAGATGTTGAAAGAGCAATGGAAACAACGTGGTCCGATTCTATTATGACACATCTCAATCAGATGCGATCTGGAGGTGAGCAGGCTCCAAAAAGAGGTAAAAAAGTTAATGTTTCAGCAGGAAAGAGCATTGGAGCAGCTGATCTTCTACCAACATTAATTGAATCGGAGCCAGACGAACTCGAGTATGACAACCACTCGGAACAAGACATAAATAAACGACGACGAAGGGCTGAACGGAATATCTGAAGAAAATATTTCCGAAGGAGAGGAAGATAATATCATAGAAAAAGAAAATTCACCCTTAACGTCAAAAGAAGATGAGCCCCAAGATATAACCAAAACTATAAGCGTAGGGGATTTCGTCATCATCAAATTCGAAACAAATAAGAGGGATAGGCTGTATATTGGTAAAATAGAATCCGAAAATCGCAATAATGAATACACAGTCAATATGCTAAGAAAAAAGAAAGGGACGAAACAAATAATGTTTGTCTACCCAGAAGTTGAAGATGTTGCGATCGTGAAGAAGTGTCAAATATATAAGAAAGTGGTTGGACATGCTGAGAGGAGGGGAGCATTCTCATTCAGAAATATTTCCGATTCACTTTCATTAGAGTAGTCTGAAGTTCTTCAGTCATTTATATAAGAGAAAACTATTTTATTTTCATTATAATGTTTGTGAATAACCGACTCTACATTTATTTCACATGGTTTTGTCTCTCTCTCTCTCTCTCTCTCCCTCCTGCGGTTTCCATGAAAACATTTTAAAAAAAATTTCAGTGACCCGCTTTACCCGCGATGCGTTCAAAGTGGTTTTGCAAGCAAATATTATGGGTGATCCGCTTTACCCCCCACTATGGGGTAAAGCGGATCACCCTAAAAAAATAAATTTGAGGTGGTACGTGCATCGCAAAAAAAATAATTGGTGTATCAGAGAGCAGAAGAATGCACAATTAATATATATTTTTTTGCAGAATTTAAGTAGGTACCTAACAATGCAAAAATGTTGAAAAACGTTAAATTTTGATCCGCTTTACCCCGCTTGGCGGTACGTGTGGCGCATGCAGTAAAATTTTCTGGCTTTTCTAAACTCGAAATTTTACTGCATGCTTAATCTGAAGACTAAGCTAATATTTAAAGATTTACAGCAAATGTTCTGTAATTAGGATATGAATACTTGAAAGAAAAATTTCCTGTATATTAATTAGACATTTTTGTAAGATATTTCTGAAGCTTACAGGTAACATCATTTGATCATTAATTAAAAATATAGTAATTAATACTTTGAAGTTGACTAAATGTTGATGGAAATTTCGAAAATACTGTATGTTATTATTTCAAAAATTGAAAGATAAACATTTCAGGTGAATTCAAATTAATTTGTTTTCAAGATAAAAAATTGTATGTTATTAATTTCAGGCAGTCATCAATGTTTAAAAAAAAATCAATTTGACGTTTCGAACGAGTGTTTTCACTCCTAGACTAAGCATGAAGTAAAATTTTGAATTTAGAACAATTTTCTAAACACAACATTTTACTTCATGCGCCATGCGTATAAAAAACTGGTTTAAAATAAAGCTTAAAATACACGGAACGACCAAATCAAATTTACAGACTTTTCTAAACTCAAAATTTTACTGCATGCTTAATCTGGGAGTGAAAAACACTCGTTTATAGCTTTAAATTGAGCCTAACTAATATTTGAAGATCTGCAGCACATATTGTAATTGTGATATGAATACTTAAAAAACTCCCTGTATACCAATTAGTCTTTTTTTTTTAAGATATTTCTGAAACTAACCAGTAACATCAATTGATAATTAATTAAAACTATAGTAAATTATTTTCCACAACAAATCAGCATTTTAAATACAAGTATTACAAAAATTGTGAAATTTACACAAGATGTATTTATTTATAAATTAATTAATGTGTTAGTACATTACAATCTAATTGGAATGTCGAAGTGTACTCGCACTCTGAATTCGAATAAATGATTACACGCTTGGAAATATCGGTAATTAGTACTTGTATCAGGCTCCCTTAATTGGCGGTCCTCAAGTGTAATTAAATAATAATGGTCTTTTAACATATTAATTGCCACCGAAATATTCGCTTTCAAAATACTGCGGGCCTGCTTTTGATTGTTACTTTTTTTCTTATTGGTTTAGATGGATACTCACTGGTGGGTCTTCCCTAATTGGGCATAAACCCTCTTATTTTTCCATTTAAAAGAAATTAAGAAATGCAGTGGTTAAATATACACGTCTTTTAAATCACGAATGCTTGTCTGTGCCGTAATTTAAGAGCTCCTTTAGTTTTGTCAATCTCCGTATAATGGGTATAACTTCAAAAAACGATTTCTAAAAGCAGGATTTCGTTAAATTAAAACGATTAAAGAACATTTGCATGAAATATCGTTTACTTTTTGTTATTTTGCTTTTTTCAAAACTCCAAGAGGAGAATATTTTATTCGAATAACTAATTTAATGAAATATGTTAGCGTTAAATAAAGAATTTTTAACTTTAGTAAATAACACACTTAGTTATTATTTTCCGCTTCATTCTTTAATTTCGGTAAATTTGAATGATCGGATTGAAATATCAAAGAACATTTGCTAGAAATGTCGCTTTCTTGTGGTATTGTTTTTTTCAAAACTCCAAGAGAAGAATTTTTTTTTTAATAACCAAGTTATTAAAATATGTTAGTGTTAAATAAAGAATTTTTTACTTTAGTAAATAACACACTTGGTTATGATTTTACACTTAATTGGCTTTTCTCGTAAAATTAAATGATTGGATTTAAATATTAAATACATGGAATTTTTCTTTTAGGTTTACAATGTAAATTGTCAGACATTCGTGATCTTATTAAAAACTTTTAATTCTAAAACTCTAACGAGTGTTTTCCACTCCCAGACTAAGCATGAAGTAAAATTTCGAGTTTAGAAAAGCCTGAAAATTTGGCTTGGCCGCGTAGCGCAGCGGAGCGCAGCGGAGCGACCAAGCCAAATCAGGCTTTTCTAAACTCGAAATTTTACTTCATGCGCCACGCCTATAAAACACTGATTTAAAGCGAAGTTCAAAATATACTGCTTAGTTCTGATCACATGTTCGTTAATTTTACAAATGTTTATATGGAATATGTGAAAATATACTTAAAAGAAAAAATCCCTGTATAATATATTGAATTTAACGGGTATTACTTCAAGAAACGATTTGTAAAATGCAGAGTTTCGTTAAATTAAAATGATTAAAAAACATTTTCATGAAATGTTTTTTTTCTGTATTATGGTTTTGCTTTTTTTAAAATTCCAAAAGGAGAATAATTTTTTTTTTTTTTTCGAATAACCAATTTAATAAAATATGTAAGCGTTAAATGAAGCATTTTTGACTATAGTAAATAACACCTTTAGTCGTGATTTTACACTTTATTGGTTTATTTCGTTAAATTTAAATAATTAGATTGAAATATTAAAGAACATTTGCATGAAATATGGTTTTGTTTTTGTGGTTTTGTTTCTTTCAAAATTTTAAGAGAAGAATGTTTTTCAAATAACAAAATTTTTGAAATATGTTAGCGTTGAATGAAGAATTTTTAACTTAAGTAAATAACACACTTAGTTATAATTTTACCCTTTATTGGTTCATTTCGTTAAATTAAAATAATTAGATTGAAATATTAAAGAACATTTGCATGAAATATCGTTTTCTTTTTGTAGTTTTGTTTTTTTTCACAACTCCAAGAGGAGAATCATTTTTTTCGAATAACCAATTTATTGAAATATATTAGCATTGGATGAAGAATTGTTAGCTTTAGTAAAAAACACACTTGGTTATAATTTTACTCTATATTGGTTTATTTAGCTACATTGAAATGATTGGATTGAAATATTAAAGAACATGTGCATGAAATGTCGTTTTCTATTTGTGGTTTTGATTCTTTTAAAACTCCAAGAAGAAAATTATCTTTGCGAATAACCAAATTTCTGAAATATGTTAGCGTTGGATGAAGAATTTTTAACTTTAGTAAATTACACACTTAGTTATGATTTTACACTTTATTGGTTTATTTCGTTAAATTTAAGTGATTTGCTTGAAATATTTAAGTACATTTGCGTGACATATCGTTTTCCTTTTGTTATTTTGTATCTTTGAAACCTCCAAAAGGATAATTATATTTTTTGAATAACCAATTTTATGAACGATGTTAGCTTTGAATGTGGAATTTACACTTTCATAAATAACACACTTATTTAAGATTTTACACTTTATTGGTGACACTACAACAATTAATTCATCACATAGAGGCTGGTGTCATCACCACTCCAAAATCCTGAAGAGTTCTTCTCTCAACTATGTTAACGTCTTTAGAAGTGACACTTTTTGATAGTTCACTGAAAGGTAATCAAGTTATTTTTATATTCTCTGAATCTGCGACATTTTTTTTTTATTTTTGTTCACAGAGATAAATTAAACATTTTTTTATTTTACACGACTCTGACATGATTTGTAACAAATCCTAAATTTAATTAGTTTTTCCTCATTTCGAAGGTCCTGATCTCGATGTGCTATTGTCGTGGGCCTCTGTCTTTTCTGACAAAAAGCATGCACACCATGTTATTTCTGCTATTAGGGATGTGCCTCTTAAATAATAAATCCAATTCGCGACAAGTTCTTGCATGACATTACGAAAAACTCGCGCAGACGGAACAATTTCACGGCCTTGTCTCTCATATTCAATGAAGATATCTTACGATTCATACACATACCAAGCGTTAATGGTCCGAACAAGTCCAAGAAAAATAGGGTTATTTAGAATTAATTTCATGAGTCTAAAGATGAAAAAATCGCAAATAGTTAAATTATGAATCATATATTTTTAGTTTACAAATAAAGTTAATTTTTATAATCGTAGCTGTACAGGAGATTTTTCTTTTAGGTATACATTCATATTCCGATTTGTACATTTTCAGACATTCGATGGTTCAATTTGAAGTTTCTCCACTCCTAGACTAAACATGAAGTAAAATTTCGAGTTTAGATAAGAAAATCGATAATTAGTCGAGTAGTTTGACATTACAACAATGTTTTGCATTGTTGTAATGTCAAAATCGATAACAGAAAAACGGTCATTAGGCGAGTAGCTTTTAAAATTATAAAAATATAATGGTCTGGATATTATGACACTGTCATTAAGTTTTTGAATAAAATGTATCGCGTTTTGGGTTTAAATCTTTCAAAGATATTGATGAGCTAATAATAAATACACTTTCAAAAAATACGATGTATAGTAGAACGTATGTCACCAAGATGTTTAACGTGTTTTGCCAAGAAAGAAATAATGCTCTGGATGGAAATATTCACTTGTACATCTTACTGGTATACTCAAAGATTCCTGATTATTATTTCATTTGATAAATTATTTACCCAAATACACCGAGAGCTTGGATGAATTATTAAAAAAAAAATGTTTGTACCTGTTGCCGTTTAATAATTCATCTCGACATAACATTTGTTGTCAACTGATTATTAACCTTGAGCTAATGCTCTCGGTTAATAATCAGACAACAAATGTTATTGTCTCGGTAAATTTACTCGGTAACAAGGTACTCAAAATCTATTTTTTGATAACAAACCTCGATCTTGGTATATTACTACCGAAAATGTGTTTTGGTTGCTCCGCAAACAAAATTAATAGTTCAAAACAAACTAATAGCATGTATATTTTGTTCTATGAATACGAAATGTTAGTTTCGTGTTTGTATGCATCTAGTATAGATTAACTAGCATTAAACTATAATAATATTAACGTAAATTCTATTAATAAGGTTGCATATTTTTAACTAACGGGAACAGTGCTATGATGGACGACACATCACCATTTTTTAACTACTCAAGGAGCATCTCTACATAAGAAGATAATTGAAACAAACAAATCATTGTAATTTTGAGTCAAGGTATAAATAGCAATCATCACGTCCTTGGAAGGGGAAAAAAAGAACCACAATATTCGCGAATATCTATTTATAAGAAGCGTTTAATCGTAATCAAAAGAAACGGAGAGGATTAGAAGCTTCCAGAAAAATATTTAAAATAAATAATAATAAATTACTAGAAACGATTCACGACCGCAGCATCCTATAATTCCATTATATTATTCATCTGGTAATTAACAATTAGCGAATGGTGGCGTAATGTCCGTGGCATCCCAGAGAGGATCCGATGATTTGATGATATTGTTGTGGACTTGACTGGAGGCTGGAGGCCATCCGGTTTCTGCCTCCGGCATGGTCGTCTCTGCGCGAATCATAATAAAAGTGCACAAATCTCCCCCGATTCTCGTTCTCGTCAATCATTTTTGCTTTGTAATTCTCTGTGAAGCTTCTTAAAACAATATTAATTGGGTTTTAAGTTTTAGCTACGGAATTAATTTAAATAAGTAAAATGGAGACAAAGTATTGGCACTTTATATATATATATATTTTTTAAATAAAGTAAACCAACGGTATATCTGATATTTTGATATTTATACAAATATCTTGATTTTTTCAAACCATAATATAAAACAAATAAAGTTTACCCTACTGTTTCTCACAAATATCATAAGAAAAAATGAAACTTGTAACTAAAGGTATTTTTTTAAGTTGTAGAAAATGATCTTTAATCTTTAATTACTGAGTTTACTTAAATAAATTCATACTCATATAGAAAATTAAAATATTATCACTTGTTCTTCTGAAATAGTGCAACAATGATTACATTTTTATATAGGTTAATTAATAATAAATAGGGAAAAAAATTCAGATTGTATAACCGGAAGATTTTTAATATATTCAATACAAATCTAACCGAACTCTTTTAGAAATTATTAATCTTTAAACATATTTTAAATTTTGATATATTATATTTACTTATTATTTGTTTATTTTATTATTTATTTATTTATATATATGTTAATCTTGTACAGGGTCTGGCAGCGTTATCTGACGGTTTTTAAAATAGCACAACTTGATCAATTTTCAAGATCTTTTATAAATTTTTCTTTGGTAACCTGGAAAATTGGAAGATTATAACGTATACAAAAAATTACAAAAAAAATCCTCAAGTAGCGAAAATAACATCAGGTAAATGACGACCTTTGTTTTCGATGTACAGCTGAAGTCTTGTGGTAAAGTTAGTCATCACTCCTTGCAAAGTTGCTCGGGGAATCGCACACATTTTCTGCTAAATATTATCACGCAGTTGAGCCAAATTTCGAGGCTTGTCAAGATACACTTTTCCCTTTAGGTAACTCCACAAATAAAAGTC
The DNA here is from genome assembly GCA_932526585.2 of Philonthus cognatus. Lineage (NCBI taxonomy): Eukaryota > Metazoa > Arthropoda > Insecta > Coleoptera > Staphylinidae > Philonthus > Philonthus cognatus. The sequence continues at coordinate 18,114,944 of OW052244.1, read as the reverse complement.
CACCCGACTTCAGCTATGCATCAAAAACGGAGGTCGTCATTTACGAGATTTTATTTTCGTTACTTGATTTTTTTCTAAGTTTTTGCATACATTAAAAACTTCCAATCTTCCTGTTTACAAAATGTTTTTTTTTTTTTTAATAAAATATCTTGAAAATTGATTGAGTTGTGCTATTTTAAAAACCGTCAATTAACACTGTCGAACCCTGTATATTGTATTGATGGACGATTGTAAACCTTTCTTCAAATAAACGTAAAATATCTTGATTCGTTTTTAAAGAAATTGGAGCTTATTTTAAATTCATTTTTTTTTTCAGACAAAGGTGGATTCTCGTAGAATAAACAAATAAAATTCAGAAACTTTCGTTGTTTAAAAAATTAGAAAAAAAACATTCGATTGTTGATTTAACATAAAATTCGCTGTGTGTTCTGATTAGTGATGGGAATAATCGATTATTTTGAAACGAGATATTTTAATAATCGAATAAATTAGTAGTTTCTGTTCAGAAATATGAAATATGGGGGGGGGGGGGGAGTGCTGAATAATAGCATAATATTTTTTTAATTTTATGGGTGATTGTTTTCGGGGTGGTATTTCAAAGGGTTGGTATTTCAGGGAGTGATTTTTATGGAGAGGGTTTTATTGGAGAATGAATTTCAGGATTGGTTTTCCGGATGATTTTTAGGGGGATTGTTCCTTTCGGGAGATGTTTTTTCTGGAGTGGGGTTGATTTTCCAATAATATTTTTACATGGGATTGCTTTTCATAACGTGTTTTTTTTCCGTAGGCGTGATTTTCAATAAAAAAAATTACAAGGGGTGGTCTTTTAAGGTACAGTTTTTAGGGGAGTGATTTTTAGGGTTTGTTTTAAACCAGTGGTCAAATCAGTAATTATTAATATTACTATATAATAAGTAGTAGTCTTGTCCACCGAGATAATAAGCGATACAATTGTTTATGATAATTAATAGTTCAGTCTACCGAGATTATTTTAGTATACTAATTAGTAATTTGCCCGACGAAATAATCGCTTAAATTAGTATATACTATTCTACCCGATCAAATAATCGCTTAAATTAATATTACTTTTTTACCCGATCAAATAATCGCTTAAATTAGTAATTACTAATTTACCCGATCAAATAATCGCTTAAATTAGTATTTACTCATTTCTGCATAATAATTGATTATATATATATATATATATATATATATATATATATATATATATATATATATATATATATATATATATATATATATTAATAATCGACTAATTACTAATTAGTATATCGATTATTCGATAGTGATGGGTTCTGATTTTATTATTAATGTTGAATATGTCAAAAATATATTAAAATACGTTGAAAACTGTGATTTTCCTGTATCTTAAAATGTTTGCAGTTTATTGAGATCCTCGAAGGGCATTCATAAATATGAATTTAAAAAATAATTCAATAAAATAAATGACTTTTTACAATTTTGTTTTTTATTCATCATTTCATATTCAGGAAAGTCCTTATGTTTTTGTAAATGTGAATTTTTGAATTTTAAATTCAGCAATAGTCACAAAAAAATCATGGTTATTTAATTAGGAACATTTTGAATGAACTTGGGAGACTTACGTGAAGATGATAATAACTTGAAATTCTTCACAAATTTATTGTTTATCAGATGTACTTTCAGACACAAAGTGACCATTATCAATGGTTTGATAGTATCAACCCATTGATAATGGTCACTTTGTGTTAAAAAGTGTTTTATTTTAAGTTAGGAACATTTTATTTCTTATATTATTCACATATTTTGTAATTTCATGAAATCCATAGATAATTTCATTAAAATGTATCGAACATTTATGCAAACCTTTAAAAGCGTTTTTGCTCAAAAATGCACTAAATTTTGCTTAATTTTCTTTACGAGTATTATTATTTTTATTGTATTAACGTTGGTGAATGGCTTTAAAAAGTCTACAAAATATTAATAACTTTCATCAATGATCATGATTTTTATCAATTTAACCCAATTTTTATGTTTTCGTTATTTTTCAATCTATACAGATTTTACCTAGCAATTTTTAAGATATTCTTTCTGAACGTGCTCAAATTTCAAACTTATAATTATTTGGCAATTTTTAATGAAATTAATGCACATTTTCTTTATTCTTGGAATTTTGGAGCAAAGTTTGCTGCTCATTTGTAATATAATCGATCTAAATTTTACCAAACTCTCATAATGTAATTTTCATTAAAAAAATCATTATTGAATAGTGATTTTGATGTGAGTTGTACAAAAAATTTCAGGAAACAAAACCTGTTTAAAAAAATAGTTAAGTAGTTTTTTTTCAAACACTTTTTTTAATGAATCCTTGTATAAGATTTAGGAGTTAACTTTACTACATGGGAGGTTTTATGAACTTATCAGACTGATAACGTAGAGTCCCTTGGTGATAAATCTCTATTTTGTAAAATATATCACATAAGAGGTTTCATCAAAACGACGACGATACGCTATTTATCTATTAAATTTGTTTTTTAAAGAAAATAATAATTTTCTCCTCTTATTATTTTTCGAGGTATTGTCAAAAAATACCTCAATTAATTGTCTTCTGTACTTAGATTTTGCTCCTTCAAACATGAATAAGCTTATTTATTTATTAACAATCATAATGATAGATTGTTTTAAATATTTCAGAAGATAATAATAAATATATGAAAAGGTTAGCATTAAGGCTTCTTTCACCCATTTGGCTCTCATTTGTCACCACTAAAATAATTTAGTAAACATTCTGGGATTTTTTTTTAATTATACATATATGTATGCATGAGCTGAAACTTTTACGACACCTGTTTGTTTTTTAAAATAGTTAAATTTTAAGTCTTAAACGAGTGTTTTTCACTCCCAGATTAAGCATGAAGAAAAATTTCGAGTTTAGAAAAGCCTGAAAATTTGGTTTGGTCGCTCCGCTCCGCAACGCGATCAAACCAAATTTTCAGGCTTCTCTAAATTCGAAATTTTACTTCATGCTTAATCTGGGAGTGGAAAACATTCGTTTGAAAGTTTAATTTGATATATTTGTAAAAACAACGAATATCTGAAGATATAAAACGTATACAGTATATTGAGATATGTTTACCTTAGAGGAAAATGTCTTTGTACATCTGAGATCATAATAAATAATATGCAGTGTCCAAAAATTTTTTTTGGGCATCATAAAAACTCCAGGGCTGAAAATACTTCGATTTGTTCTTTCTAACTTAAGAAACATAAAAACAATTCACTATTGAATAGTAATTTCATTTATATATATTTGCACATGGTTGATTTTCGTCTCAACCCTGTTATGTTAAGAAGGTTACCATTTGACCTTCTTGAATTAACTCTACTATGATTTGTTATTTCTAACTTCAGAAACTTAAAAAAATCATTATTGAATAGTGACACAAATAAAGACTGTTATTCCTTACTTCACTTTTTATTTTTATCGTTAGATGTACATTTCGAGACACTAAGTGCTTATTATCAATAACAAACTGATTCATTTTGTTATTGATAATGAGCACTTAATGTCTCGAAACGTACATCTAACGATAAAAATAAAAAGTGAAGTAAGGAATAACAGTCTTTATTAGTGTAATAATCACTTCACGTAAATTCATAAACATTCAGTTATTGAATAGTAATATCATATAATATATAAAGTTACGAATAAGTCTTAATTAATAAGACTACTAGGCCGAAAGATCGAAGGTCGATAGACCAGATAAAGGGTTACTAACAATTATTACTATTTTATTAATTTATTATTTATTATATTATTTTATTTGTACACTCAAAAAAATGTTGTCTGAATAAAGATGATTTTTATACAAGACTACTAAGACAATAAATATCCATTGAAACAACTACTTGGATATTTGTTGTCTTAGTAGTCTTATTAATTAAGCCTTATTGTTTGCAGTTTATACTAACATTTTGGTAATTTTGTATATTATATTTAATGATTTTGCAAACTAAAAGAAACGTAAGCTTATTCTCCTGAATTTAATTAGTTTTGAATTTGAAATATTTATAGTAATATCATTTTTATTTTAAAAATATTTGTATAGTATTGAAAACTTATCAACTAACAAAAATATGTCTTGTATTCACCACTACTTAATACTTTTTAGTCATAGAAACATTGTAAATTTGTCAAACTTGAAAATGACACTAAAGATGTCGAAACTCGAGTCGTATAATTATTAAAATAAAGTGGTATAAAACATTGAAACACTTTTCAATATTGAATCATTTTTATTTTTGTTTTACGTACGGTTGATTTGTTATAACAAGGTTAAGAAAACACCAATTTCATTAAAATACCACATTTCACTATTAAGCTTTTATAGTTTTGTTTATAGTGCATCCATGTTCTTCTTAAGAACATTAAAATACTTCATTAATAATTAAAATCATAACTTATTTTAAGATTGTGTGTTAGAAATCAAGAATTTTTACAAAATATCTTATTGTATATTCGAAAAAAATTTAAAAAGTTATCTTCATTTAAAAGTTGGAAAGAACAAAGTTTCAAATTTGTAGGCATTTTTAAACTAGGAATTTTACTTCGTACTTAATCAAGGAGTGGAAAATATTGTTAGAAGTTTCTAATTAAACGTTTTCATAAAATCAACGAACTCCTAAATTGTGACTAAATTTTCAAATAAAATATTATTAAATATTAATGTGGTAAATTAGAACATTAGTTTTTCTAAGTTTATTATTAACGAGGTTAATCTAAAGACTCGTAATTCATACTGATAAATGCCAATAATTACAACATTCATTACTTGTTTCGAAGGTAAAACCGGCATGATTCGTACCATGATAACGGTTTTGAAAATGAAATGATGCATTAGACGAAAGTGTAGACTCGCATTTCCTAGATTGACATCCGGTAGATGTTACAGGTGATCTTCCCGCGCCAATTATCCGCAACCTTCGGCAGAAGCGGCGAAACATGGATTTATGAATAATAACCGAGGTATTTGCTCATTATGTGCACACAAAATCAAATAAAGCGCGGATTTTTAATTATACATTTTGGGCAGAATGAAGAACCGTGCGGATATGATTGCTTTCCGAGAAATTATCTTCGCTTTCATAGACCTTGACGATCCACAGACCATGTCTACAAATATACATTTTTACTATCATCCTTAAGAAACACGTATTTTTAAAATGAATGTATAAGAAAACAATTCGTATTCGTTAAGAAATCGTAATTTAGCGAGCAGACGGACAATGTGAAGCGAATTTGCGGTTCATTTATTTAAAACTCGAATGAAGGAATTACTCGACACAATTTTAACGTTTTCCCAGACAATAGTAATACACATTCATTTTGAGCGGCGACAAATGAATTTACAATTCCATGAAATTAAATGTTGGAGTAAAATGAAAGATGAAATGCGCTCGCAAGGACGTTTCGGATGCGACAAGAAGCGGTGCTAATTTGTAACCAACGAAGAAACAACAACAATGAATTGCACGACTTTGCGCTGTTATAAACACGAATTAATTCAGCCGGAATCATGTGAAGCTATTAAAATTAAACATGTTTGGAAAAAATAGTGAGGTATCTATTTAGAAAACAATTTTATATACCTTTTTAAATCTTGGTACCACTCAGATTTTTCGCGTTTTCCATTAAATTTTATTTGCAAATTTCAATTTAGATTTGCGCAAAAAATTAGAGAAAATATTTTTAGCTTGAAGATCTTCTGTACTTGATTTAAATCTTATCTTTGTTTGCTTAAAAATCGTTTGTATTTACATAAAATCGTTGCTTTGTTTGAAAATCGCCTGCAGTTAGAATAAAATAGTCTGTATTTAAGACAACTGGGGAGACTTATTCCTTTTATCCACATCTGCATTAAGAACTTAGTCTCAGCTCTAGAATTTAGTCCATACTGTTTGATATTTATAGAAATTCAATTTTAGGAAGTAACTTATTTCCTAATTAAAAAACGTTAGCAGAAATGAAATCACTTTATTTGTTTCATATATTTTTTAAAGACTACTAAAAATATTTCTCAGTACTTCCAATTATCTTGCCAACTCAGCCTATATCTGTTGATAACACATTTTGAAGTAATTTCTTAATGCAACTGGGACAAAAATATCTTTATCGAAATACAAGGATTTTTTTAATTTAAGTATACATACCCCAATATACTGTATACACTGTAAATCTTTAGATCTGTTGTCTTTACAAAGAGTCAAACTAAAGCTTTAAACGAGTGTTTTATACTCCCAGGTTAAGCATAAATAAAACGCTGATTTCAAGTGAAGTTACAAATATACTACTAAAGCAGTGTGCTTAAGTCGTATATTCTGAACTTCATATCAAATCCGTTTTTTATACGCGTGGCGCATGAAATAAAATTTCGAGTTTAGAAAAGCGTGAAAATTTGGTTTGGCCGCTCCGCTTCGCGGAGCGACCAAACCAAATTTTCACGCTTTTCTAAACTCGAAATTTTACTTCATGCTTAATCTGGGAGTGGAAAACAGTCGCTTGAAACTTTAATATTTGAATATTTACAGCGTATATATATTTCTATTTAAAACAAATATTTCCTGTATATTATTTATTGAATGAATAAAACACGAATAGTAAGTTGTAAGTTCTACAAATTATTGGAATTAATTATTTACTACCAAACTAATTTTCGATTTTATACCGACTCTTTTTTGACATGCCGGTGTGGACGAAATGAGTATCATGTATTAAATATCAAATCTTTATTTACTTAGGCTATTTACAATAAAATATATGTGAGACGTCAAATAATATTTAAAATTATTGTGCGAAATAAAATAAATTCAATTAAATTCTATCACAATTAGCCATTACATTATCATGTTAAAATCAAGAACAAACATAGCTAATTTGAAAATTCGGAAATTGAATAAAAACATTTGTCGACAAGAAGGTCCTTCGAATCATTCAGGATTCGCTTTTACAGGATTCACAGAAGGTATTACAGGATTCATAAAAGGTATTCGAAACCTTCAGTGAAAATGGATTGGAGATCCAGATTTGGTAAACAATTTTTTAAGAGGATTCGTATTCAAATCCAAATCACCCACATTTGGATTTGGAATTTATAAAAGGATTTAAATAGTAAAAAATAATTCTAATTGATTATGAACAATCGCATTCATAATTTGTTTTTTGTTTGTTTTTGAACTTTACGTTATAACAGTGTTTTATGCGCGTGGCGCATGAAATAAAATTTCGAGTTTAGAAAAGCCTGAAAATTTGGATTTGCCGGGGCGCGACTCGCTTCGCTCGCGCGCCCTGGCAAATCCAAATTTTCAGGCTTTTCTAAACTCGAAATTTTACTTCATGCTTAACCTGGGAGTGGAAAACACTCGTTAGACTTAAATTTGAATACTCTGATAAAAACATGAAATTTCTAAAAATATTCAACAAAAAATCTACATTTTATAATTGTAGAATAATAATAATATCCAATAATAATAAAAAAGCTTTGTTTAATATTATTTGAAGTAATAGTGATACATATAAATTTAATTGAGCTATTTGCATCTTCTTCTTGCATAAATAATGGCCTCTTATTTCCATCTAAATATCAAAAAGTGAGTTTTTTTAATAACATTTTTTGAATTATAAATATTAAAAAACTGACAACTTTAAAATTTAAGATCTATTGTAATTTGAAATGCAATTAAGTATTCAGTAGGAAATTAATTATTTACATTTATTTAAAACGTTTGTACTCTCATCCTCAAGGAAAACGTATTTTATTTAGTAAGGCTGGCAAAAAACATTGTTTTTTCTAAATATGTGAAAATAGTCGAATTATCTGAATATCTAAAATGCCTGTTTTTAATCAAATTTTATGGATTATTAAAGTTAAAAAACTTTGAATTATTGCCTGAGGTCTTTATGAAATTTTGTGAGGAGATTAAAAAATAGGTTTCAGAATATGTGAAGTTTTTTTTATCTAAAAGTCAAAAACTGTTGACGAAGTGCTTTGCTTTTTTTCGCAAATTACGAGAGTGCTAGGTTTAATTGTGCTGTCTTAGAAAGTTTCAGGATCTCGTGAAAATGTAAAAATTTTACGAGTGTTATAATTTAGTTTGGGATTGTTTAATTTGAGATTTTACGGCAAACCAAAAATCATTCTAACTATACTCTAAAACTATTAAGTATCCTTTTAAAACAATTTCCACGCCTCTCTTGCAGATGAACCGTTAAATATGAACACATATTCAATTTTTCAAATGTTTGGCATCGAAAACCTCACATTTCTCACTTCAAAAACATTTGAATAAAAATTGTACAAAATAGTTTTTGATTAATTTATAATTGATCGTCAAAAAATGCATTTGTTTATCAAACACATTTATATATTTAATAATTTAACGATTTACCTCTTTTTAAATATTCAACAAATAATTATACAATTAAAAAACTATACATTAATGTTTAAGAAGTTAGCATCTTACATTGGAATATTGAACTTTATTAAACTCGTACAAGAATGTATTCGATTTAAAAAAAATAAATTCAATCATCATAAAACTGACAGATTTTGTTTAATAATTAATTTTCTGTATTTATTATCAAACAAAACCTATCAGTTTTACAATGAATAAATTTTAAATTTTTGATTGGATATTAAAACATCTCACTGGTTGTTTATTTGTTTGTGCAATTTTGAACTGAAGTATTTATTTAAACGCCCAATTTATGAACAAGAACAACAATAATAACTTTATTTGACAGTGATAGTAAATAAAATAATACATTATTACTACATAAGCGAGAAATCCATTTTTTTAATTTTAAAATGTCAAAAAGGCTATCGACCATTAGTCTTTCTGCCTATTGTTTTATTTTTGTATGTGTTAGTTATATAGTATTATTGTGAAAAAATTACACATTCAAAAATTGTTTTTTGGGAAAATGTGTATTTGGGTGCGATGTTAAGATTTCTATTACTGCAATATTGAGTGAGTATGCGGAAGTTTGATTCTGATTTCCAGAATTTTTCAAAGAGAAATGGATAGCGTTCATCTATTGGTATAACTTGTATCTGTTCATACAATAATTCATTTAATAGATTAAATAATATATTGTTTGGATTTTTAATTTTTGTCAGAGTTCGAAGCGAGGAACGTTCTGCTACAAGTATATGGTACAATGTTCGAGGGTGTGAGAAATTCAATAGAATGAATATATTGATTTTATAATATTTGTCTGTATTTTAATAATAAAAATTTAGCCATATCTTATGATATTTAATAATGAAAATCGATAAATTGCATTTGGTTTATTACAATAACTAACCCAATCTAGAAGTATATGAAATCTTAAAAGTATAATAAGTTGTAAATATTTGAATGAACACAATTTTATTTTATTATTTTTTTTATTTATCTTACATTCACCAACATGTATAAAACATGTGCACATTTACCGGTAAATCTGTAAATAATCACACTCTCATAATTAGTCTAACTATATTTACCAAGCGATTTTATTATATATATACATTTGCCGGAAAATATACAAATTTATACAATTTTCTACATTTACCATGACAGATATATTTTATTTTATTAGAATAATACAAAATCAAATATTTAGTCTGATATCAAAGATGTTCACTGATCACAATAAATAACACTAGTTTACAACTCAATAAAAAAAACTGTACATTTATTACCACTATATTTCTCTTATGTATTTTGGCTAAACTCAAAAATCACATTAAGAATTTTTTATGGATAGGTTTTCGAGATATGAAATTTTGAATTTTTCTTTTGATTTTTTCGGACGTAGTTTCACATTTTAGGCCATATCTCGAGTTAGAAACGTTCGATTGGGTCGCACAAGATATCAAATTAAAAGGAATAGAATCTCTAAACATTGTATTCTAATCGGTTCAGTAGTTTTAGTTTTATGGGCCAAAATATATGAGAAACGTCGATTTTTTAGGCCAAAATAAGAACCTACAATTCACTCTATCGTCATGCAAAAATACAAATCGTCAAATTATTTCCAGTTTCAAATTGTTTGCATACAGATCGCACTTATATGAAGAAAACAATGTATTGATAATGAAAATCTATGGATAACTACCGGAGTTATGAGTAATGGAGTGAAAAGGCATCAACATTTAAATTCTTAGATTTACTCTGTTTTTGTAATGTTGCCATTATTTATATATAAAACGTTTATGTAATTCATTTTGATCATTTATATTATCGAATTTCAATATTATATGAGTAGCTTAGGAATGATTTTGGCCCTTGCTTTGTCTTCTGTTCTCCTTTGGGTCCGTTTCTCTAATGAGAAACCGTTTACTGAAATACGGACACCGCATTTCGACTGAATGCATGAAGATCTCGTTTGTTTGAAGAGATAGAGAGTCGGTTAGATCAGGCAAACGTTGCGTATTTTACAGCCCAATAATAATCTAAAAACAAATTTAAAATATCTTTTTTCGTTTTTGAAATATTGTCAAAAAACTGATTTTAATTTTTAAAAATCAGTTTTTTGACAATATCTCAAAATCGAAACATGATATTTTAAATTTGTTTTTAGAAATTTTTATCGTTTTAATTTTTTTACTCGAAAACTATTAAATTTAGACGTGTAAAACTTTGACATTTAACAGGCACTTTTTAATAAGGAATCTGGTACTATACTTTATTTTATTAAAACTCTAGAATTTTCCTTGGAACCAAAGCCAACTTTCGTTTTTCTTCTGGTCGCCATTTGGAGTATTTTTTTCTGACTTCAGTGATGTATCACACTTATAATTTATTTTATATTTGATATGTCAATTATACTATGAATAGGGAAAAAATATAAAAACAGACCAACATTTTATTGTTTGTACCTTCACTCAATTGTTCTTTTTTCATCAATACCTAGTTTTCTTCGGAAAAGTGTAATCTATATGTAAACAATAAGAAACTGGCCATAATTTGACAGTTTCTATTTTTGCATGCCGGTAGAGTGAATTTTAGAATTTTATTTTGACAAAAATATTCGACGTTTCTCATATATTTTGACCCATAATTTGCTTACATATCACCCCTGAAGACGGACATCCAACGATATATATTTTACCAATTGTGATGTATTTTAAACTAACGAGTGTCTTGCACTCCCAGACTAAGCATGAAGTAAAATTTCGAGTTTTGAAAAGCCCCGCGTAGAAAATTTGTCCAGGGTTGCGCAGCGACCCGAGACAAATTTTCACGGGGCTTTTCTAAACTCGAAATTTTACTTCATGCGCCACGCGTATAAACCACGGATTTACAGTAAAGTTAAAAATATATACCGCTTAGATGTGATGATGATCAATATTTACAAAGATGTAAACGTCAGATACGTTTTACAAAATTTTATTGACCTAAAATTGTACACGTATATATAATTCTCGACTTTATTTTACAAATGTCGTATTAATTATAATTACATTTTAAATAATTTCATAAATATCAAATAAATCTTCCTATCTAAACCACCCCAAACCGGACAAAAGATAACGCCACGCGCCGGCTGAAAGCAGATGGACTTCTTACTACCTGCTAATATCGGGTTCACATTGACACCCAAAAAATGCGGTTGGTGATCATAATGGATTACCCCTTGAGTGCTCGGCCTCTTTCCCCTTACCCTCCATCATTTTAGAAAATAGATAGAAATCGGAAGATTTTAGAGTTTTTGGTCTGGTCGCCACTTAAACTACTCTACTGATTACAAAGCAATGTGAGGAACAGTTGTTGGAGATTCGATTATCTTTTCGATTATCTTTTCGAGTCTCTTATAAAATTTTGCTATTTTCCCCACAAACTAATAAACTAATAAATTTGTGTTTATTGTTAGGTACCTATCTTTATTTCTACTTTGTTAATTGTTTTGAGAAGCAAGATATTGTTCATAATTTTATTACTTTTTTTGACAAATAAAAATATTTTTTTGTGGGGAAAATAGCAAAATTTTATAAGAGACAAGAAATACGTAAAATTGAATGATCTTGCAGAAAAAAAGTATTCCTTATGATTTGACCTGTTGAATAAAAATATTTAGGTATCTTAAGAAGTCGATGGTCCTAGTTTGACCACTTACTTTAAACGTAGGATAAAGAAACATATCGCAAAAAGTGCATGGTATCAATGTAATTAAATGTGCCAAATTAGGATTTCTTACCTAAGTCCAAAATAAAAATATTTGAAAAATAATGAAAAAAAAAAAAAATAATATCTTTCTGGCCTCGTAGATAGCTTAGGAACCACTTTTGGATAGAGATATGTTTAGTTAAATCGTCTTATTTTATTTCAGAGAATATGTGGTAGAGCGTTGTACAGACCATTCGGGGACACCCTGTATATGGTGGTCAGAAAATAAGTGAAACGCTCTAGATAGCGCGGTTTATCAATTAATTTTGAGTTTACAAATCGAAATATTTTTTTATACAAAAAATAAACCTAAAAATAAAAAAAATTAAGGTAATTGATTATCTTATTATTTATTATCTCCGTATTAATTTAAATTTGAAGTTGAAATTTGCTTATATTGGTTTTAAATTGTGATTTTTCTTATTAAAGTAAGGGGCGAAAGTGTCCGGGGCGAAATGTATCTAGGGCGAAATATGGAGTACTAAATGTGACGTAAGGAAAAAGTAACGGGGGTAAAATGCGTGGAGGCGAAATGTGAGGGGCGAATTTTCCTTATCTCTAAATATACATTTTTTTTTTAATAATAATACCTCTTTAGTTCATTCAAACATAAATATTTACAATCTACATAATGTACAAAATGGTGTCAACACAAAGAAAAATTAATTTTGGCTGTAAAATAGTGATAATTAGGTTTTGAAAATTTTTCTTAATAAAAACTGGTAGCGATATAAGAAATGTTATTTGTTGCAAACAAATAAATCAAATTTATTTTCAATGGATTTGTATCCGATATGAAAAACAGGATTCGATTCCTTGATTGAAATCATGTTCTTTTCTCACGAATTCTTTAGTCGATTGTTCGTTATTGGAACCGTTTTAGGTGATTCTGGTATTTAATTAAAATTATCCCTAATCTTTTTTTGACTTGAATTAAGTCGCCTTTTTTCTTTGCTTGAAAATCGTGTGAATTTCAATAAAATCTACACTATTCTTCTTGTAGTTACGTGAAGTGTTTTCTAATAATTATTGTAGTAATTCCTTCCTTCACTGATTACTGTATTTACTAAATGTACATTTCACATAGTGTTCGAAATGTACATTTAGTAAATAAAACTAGTCAGTGAAGAAAGGAATTACTACAATAATTATTAAAATCTACACTGTTTTAAATTAGTTGAAATTTATTGCACTTATTTTTGTTGTTGCAATTTGAGCGATTATAAAGAAGGAATTACGCGATGAGAGAGAGAGTCTCATAATTACAACACGGTTAATGGAATGTAATAAAATAATTAATATCATAAACATCAGGTAATATACGGTACCAAAAATTGTGGAATAACGGTAGACTTCGGCCCCATATCACCACATAATTCAACAGAAATCACCGGTAATTAAAGTTGATTCGCCTGCATGCTGAGATTTTTATCGTGTAATTTAATGCACGATTAAGTGCGTTATGACAGTTTCAGTTTAATTAGCACCAATGAGAAAAAAGCCAACAGGTTAATTAATAATGTGTGAGCCCGTGAATGGGAGAAGATTCTAGGCGCCTCCATTCAACGACCCATGACTTATCACCACCCATTATTTTTGTTTCTTTCTTTTTTCCGAAATATGGCAGCAGTATGTGGATGATGTCAATGCCAGTGTGGGTGTCAGGTTGCGACCACTCTGAACGGAAATGGGTCAACCTTTTTAGATGTGACAATGGACCGATTGCGGGATCAAATGCCGCCGGCGATTAACAACTTCCGGTTCAGATGCATGTTACAACAATATCATTTTTCTCAATTTGCATTTTTGTATCCATTTTTGGATTGGGAATTTTGTGATTTTCAGTACGGGCAATAGTTATTTGTTTAGGCTACGATTTAAGTCTGTTTTCTAAAACTCTTCATAAATGTAGCTCTTTTATTGAGTGATCCATTCCGGATTAAACAAGAATTAGTTTGGATTAAGCTTGTGCTTGGTATATTCGCTGAATGTTATCAAATTGTAAATGGATTCCACAGGGCACACATTATGGACCTATTTTAAGAACGAACAACGATTAATCTTCCACAATAATGAAAATAGATCTTTGAAACTTATACATATTGCACATTGAAGTTTTGCGAATAAATTGACACTATATTTTTTGTGGTGTGCGAGGGGAAAATCCATTTATGGACGGAGTGTCGGACTCCTTTCAGTCAAAAGACTGAGAGACTACCGACTCAAAACCCTTCCCACTTCACCGGCGCCGACAACTAAGGTCCTTGGCCGGTGTACTTATCATTACTGTGTGTGTACTATGAATACAATAAATACATTTATAACTATTTTTAGCTTAATTCTATGGCAAAAATATCACAGGTTATATCACTGACGACATCGGAGTTGTAAAAGTACTCCGATGCCGGACAGGAACAGACGCTATTCTTTTATTTTAATGTTTCTTAAATTATATGTAAATCAACTAATGGAACACTCTTAAATGATCACATAAACCCGTGCAATACTTCTATAGAAAACTTTATTTCTCCTTCATATTGCTTTAATTTATTGAAGTAAATATTATAAACATGTTGTATTCGATAGATTGAACTAAAATAAATGATAAATAAAATTAATCGTTGCTTAGAAATCTCCATAAGAGCAATGTAAATTTTGATTATGCTTTTAATAAATAGGGGGCACCATAGTGCTATTTTAGTAATATCTTAAAATTATACTGTAATTTCCAAAAACATGTGAAAAGAAATTGGGTTTGATATGTAGAATTCGTGTACGGCATTTGTCGCGACACGGATTCCCGGTGCGCGGCCTTGAATTGTGAATGTAATTTTGCTGCCGCATTGGTTATGTTGTTGATTCACAACAAAGAAGACATTATTAAAATATTTCCCAATTAGTTAATTTCTGGATTCATGTTTTGAATAGGAATGTGGAATGCCGGTATATGTTGATTCAAGAGATGAGTCGGAAAAATTCCTTTTTCATTTATTTACAAAATTGAATGTGCGACACTCAGCGATTTGATTACGGAGGCACTTAGTCAGCTTAGCGTCTAGAGTTCGAATTGGGTTATTGTAATTTCTCATTTTTTGTACGGCTTAGCCTACTCAGCTTGAAGTGTCGCCTACCCAGCTTAGAGGGTAGACCTCGTCTCGTGTTCGCCTTAATTCCTTTTGTGTGCTTTATTGCAATTTACCAAATTTAGGAGTGCAGCACGCGACAACCATGTACAATATTTGATTTTTGATAGTAATTATTTTAATCACTTATGTAGTTGCAAATAACATGAATATATATTTTATGTTGCCAGAATTTAACTGTTTGTCTAAAATATAAATACAGGGAATTTTTCTTTTAGGTAAACATGTGCATAAGCTGTACATTTTTTGACATGCGTTGTTTTTTAAAAAATTTCTATTTGAAGCTTTAAACGACTGTTTTCCACTCCCAGATTGAGCATGAAGCAAAATTTCGAGTTTAGAAAAGCCCCGTGAAAATTTGTCGAGGGTCGCGCAGCGACCCGAGACAAATTTTCTGGGCTTTTTTAAACTCGAAATTTTACTTCATGCGCCACGCGTATAAAACACAGGTTTAAAGTGAGGTTCAAATATACATACATTTCACAGTATTTTAGTGTTTATACGCGAAGCGCATGAAAAACAATATCGAGTTTGGAAAAGCCCAGAAAAGGTTCACGGGGCTTTTCTAAACTCGAAATTTTACTTCATGCTTAGTCTGGTAGTGGATAACACTCATTCAAAATTTCAAATTGAACTCTTTTAAAAAAACAACGAATATCTAAATATTTAAAGAAAATAATCTGAATTTAGAATACGTATACTTTAAAGAAAAATTCCCTGTATATACTCATATGGAATATCAAAGTTAAAAGGCATCTGTTTCGTTATACAATTGTATGTATGTCGATATAAATTAAAATCGTGAATATTTATCCAGTTTACTTGTGTCTTCTGTAATTCAATACATATTCATTCATTCGCACGGCGCTATGTAAACAAACAAACAACGCGCTCCGCGCTCATTAATTTTATTATTCGTTGTGATAAAATTCGGCAGGCACTATAAACCAATACATAGTTAAAACTAGTTTCTGTAATTTTGCTATTTTTGCGCCATTTTTGGCCCTCTTAATAACGGGAAGTAAATTTGTTGTAAGCTTGTGCTTGTATAATCGTTATAAACGTTTTTTGTAATCAAACAGCTGGGGTTCCACAGGGCTTGCATTGTGGGAGTATTTTTATAAAAGTGTAAAACAAAATTTTATTTAATTTTTTTGTAATAAATGTTAAAGATATATTTTATTTACCTTGCAGAGTGGAGACATTATTGTATAAATCATAGGCTGTAAGTGAATTTGTTCAAGTCGACCATAATCAGGTGTAAATTACCAGCACGAGAACACACATTCCAAAAATCTTTCGAATAGCATCGCTGGCAGTAATCAATTAAAGTGAAGTAAACGCAGCAATATGATAGACAACAATCCAATTAAACAACACATTTTACTTCTTATTACGAACACGCAGTTTACCTTGACAGTGATTAACTGTAACATTAAAAAGCACATCTGTTTCAATTGTACTCTTCCAAGGTGATAAAAAATACCGCCAATTTTTTACCCTTTTGCTCTGCTCTTCATTCGTTTTGCTCCTCGCATAATGAGAATTGATTGATTCCCTATGTTTCTCCTTTAATTAATCAAGACCTGTTTTTTCTTCTCTTCGATTTTTATGTATTTTTTCAAAGATTTGAGATCATCATTTAATCGTGTTTACAGTGTCTGCGATTCTGGTATAGTGTGTAATCAAGGCCGGCGTTTGGCAGATCGGCGCCAGATGACCCCCAGGTTATAGAAGATTCACGTTTTTGTTTTGTTTATTTTTTCCACATTATTATTAGACGTGCTTATTAACTACACGTTTTTACATGAATATTTAAATGAAATTGAATTTTAATGAGTGCTTAAACAAGTACTTTATAAAGTTGTGTCATTGAAACTTTAGTCGTTATAAAAATTAAGAAAGTGATACGTCATGAAAGTCATAAAGGGTTTTATCTGCGGATATGCTGGATTTAACCCATTATGTGCCATTCGTGCATATACGCAACATGATTAATTTTATGTTAATTAAATTACTAAATAAGTTAATTTGATATATTATATTATTAGACTTGACTTGAAAATGTATGTAGAAAAACGTAAATATTTTGTTATTTAAATATCTCGATTATTACTCATTAAAAAAAAAAATGTTTTCAGTGTATTTTTAACCTCACAATATTTTAGTGTTTTATACGCGTGGCGCATGAAGTAAAATTTCGAGTTTAGAAAAGCCCCGTGAAAATTTGTCGAGGGTCGCTAGCGCGACCCTCGACAAATTTTCTACGCGGGGCTTTTCTAAACTCGAAATTTTACTTCATGCTTAGTCTGGGAGTGGAGATACTCGTTCTTAACTTAATATTGCACGTTTTTTTACAAAATTGACGAATGCCTTACAGTTACAGCGTATACATTATGTATATTTAAAAGAAAAATTCACAGTATGTAATACAATAAGTTATTCGTAGAAATCATAAAAAAGTGTAGAATTTTACCTAAAATCAACTTTTAGGGTAAACTCTATAATTGCTCGGCCGTTAATGGGTTAATGAGCTTATGGATATTTTACAGGGAAGGCCGGCGTCAACAATGTCACGTCGACAATTCCATTGTCGAAACGTCGAATTTTACTGCAACGTCGACTATTTGTACAACATTCCTGAAGTCGATAATCGTTTTGATTACGCCCTAAAGCGATGCGATTTTGGCAAATAGCGTAGAGGTTAATAGAGTATTTAATACTTTTAAAATCTTCTTCCCAAAACGCAATGTATACATTATAATAACATAACCTTCAAATAGTATTGATGTATTGTTAACGTTCTCGGCATCGACGTGCTGTCACGTCG
Source organism: Philonthus cognatus (assembly GCA_932526585.2). Classification (NCBI taxonomy): domain Eukaryota; kingdom Metazoa; phylum Arthropoda; class Insecta; order Coleoptera; family Staphylinidae; genus Philonthus; species Philonthus cognatus. The sequence continues at coordinate 18,096,761 of OW052244.1, read as the reverse complement.
ACTATTAAAGTCGACGCTCATCCCTGATATTTTACTAAAGAGTATAAAACAGTGTTAAAATTGAAGTTATTTTTAAAGTGAAATATCTCAATTTTTTTCTAATATAAGAATTTAGCAACAATTTTTAACAGGTAAATCTGTATTATTAACACTCAGTGGTGTAAGTTTTCAATTTTAAGGTCAGCACAATAGAAAAGAGCACAAGAGACAATCACCAATAAATCACATAAGGCAATGATGGTTAATGCACTTGGTGGTTATTAATTAATAGCCCATTGAAATCGCGCGGTTTAATGCGCGATATTAAAATATGGTCAAATGAATGAACGGATGAAGAAGGCAAGTTATCAATGTCTACCGAAGAACCGTAAACGCGAGATGGGTGTGATATGGCCGTACAAAAATAACCATGACATAACCAGGATCTTCGGATGGACGTTTTATAACCCCAGCAGACGACCTCTCATCATCATCATCTCATCCCAGTCAAGTGAGTAATTATTAGGTCACCTACAATACCTGTTCGGTGTTTGTATCGTAACTATGTATTGAATAGAGCGAGAGGATTCGTGTAAACAGCCAATTCATACACTGTAGTAAGTTATAGTAGTTTCTCGGAATTTTATTAATCATCGTGCAACACGTGGATAACTATATAACATTATATATTCTATTGATTGTTCCACGTTATTAATGCTTTACGTTTGGGTTAATTGAAAGGACGCTAATAATTTATATTATCTAATACTAAACTCGAAGAGAATTAATTGAATCCCTTTCACATCTTTGTAATGATGATATGTAGTTAAAAATACACTATTGTTTATTCATAATGACATCAAAAGAAGGCTATTCAAGATCTAACAAAATGTTAAATATGAATCTGATTGAGTGCTCCTAAATATTAGAGCAATATTTGATTTCTTATCAAAATCACAAAAACCAAACTTTTAACTAACTTGAACATCGTTGCCATAATTTTATTTTAACAATATCCTGTTTTTACAAAAACAAAATAATAATATACCTATATTTTATTCTACATGAGAGTGTACTCAAAAAAAGATAGGGCCTATTTGGCGTTGTTCTTTAATTGGTTGAAATCGAGGGCAAATTCAAACAGGCGCAAATTTAATTTCCATTTCTTTGTATTCTCCGTTTCATTGTTAGCTAATGAAACGGAGAATGTGTGACAAAAGATTAAAATTATTTGTTATTTCAATAAATGAAAAAAATAATGAATGTACTAATATACTTATAAAGGTTAAAAAGGTTAACGATAGATGATTTTTTGAAACAAAATTTTAACGTATTCTGAACTTGTTGCAAATTGTTAAATTACTTAATATCATTCTTTTGCGATTTGGTTTGATTAATATATTACGTGTTTCAATTTTCGTAAACTGAAAATAAAGAAATTAAAAAAAAGTCAACAACAACTTACAGTGTTTGTACTTAGTAATTATTATAAGTGGCTAAAGGTTGTTGGCATGCAACATTTATTTAAAGTATAAATCTTTGGAAAAATTAAAACTAAAGCCGTAAATCTCTGTGCTAACGATATAGTAGATTTAGAACAATATTTATAATGTTGGTGAGATGAAATAAAGAACTTATTATTCTATTGGATGAAAACATTCTCCTAAAAATTATTGATTTTGTTGTATAATTTCAACTTTGGGTTAATATTTTAACGGCCGGTTTCATACTAATTGGGTTAAAGTAACTTTAACAAAAGTCGACTTTAAGTTAAAGTCGACTTTAAATATTGATGCGTTTTATAATTCATTTCTGATCTCACTTTAGTAAAAGTCGACTTTAAGGAAATGAATATAGGTTGGTAGCGCTTTTTTATAGGTAATTTTATTATATAATGTTGCATAACCCACATTTTGATTGTTTATATTCTAATTATGTCATTGGAAATGTCACAACAAACAATAAGTAAAAATAATAGTTATATCATATTTTATAAAATGAGAAATATAATTTACACTTTATAATAAATCAGTGTTTTTATACGCGTGGCGCATGAAGTAAAATTTCGAGTAGAGAAAAGCCAGAATTTTTATTCTTTGGGCTATTCTCAACTAGAAATTTAACTTCATGCTTAGTCTGGGAGTGAAAAATACTCGTTCGACAATTGTCAATAGCTTGATTTTCAGTTTTATACAAAAAATGAGATATTAACCCATTAAGCGCCATTGATGCATCTATGCAACATTATTGACTTTTTGATAATTAAATTACTAAATAAGTTAATTTGATATATTATATTATTTGACCTGACTTGAAAATGTATGAAGAAATGTGTAAATATTTTGTTATTTAAATATTTCTATTATTACTCATTTGAAAAAAAAATGTGAGTGTATTATCAACTTCACAATATGACAGTGTTTTAGGCGCGTGGCGCATGAAGTAAAATTTCGAGTTTAGAAAAGCCTGAAAATTTGGTTTGGCCGCTCCGCTTCGCGGAGCGACCAAACCAAATTTTCAGGCTTTTCTAAACTCGAAATTTTACTTCATGCTTAGTCTGGGAGAGGAATTACTCGTTCTAAACTTCATACTGCACGTCTTTATATAAAATCGACGAATGCCTGAACTTTTACAGCATATACATTATGTATATTTAAAAGAAAAATTCACAGTACGTAATACCAGAAGTTAATCATAGATTTCATAGAAAGATTAATAATTGGGTTAAAGTGACTTCAAAAAAAGTCGACTTTAAGTTAAAGTCGACTATAAATATTGATCCGTTTTATAATCAATTTCTGATCTCACTTTAGTAAAAGTCGACTTTAAGGAAATGAATATAGGTTGGTAGCGCTTTTTTATAGGTAATTTTATTATATAATGTTGCATAACCTTCATTTTGATTGTTTATATTCTAATTATCTCATTGCAAATGTCACAACAAACAATAAGTAAAAATAATAGTTATATCATATTTTATGAAATGAGAAATATATTTTAAACTTTAGAATAAATCAGAGTTTTTATACGCATAAAGTAAAATTTCGAGTAGAGAAAAGCCAGAATTTGGATTCTTTGGGCTCTTCTCAACTCGAAATTTAACTTCATGCTTAGTCGGTGAGTGGAAAATACTCGTTCGACAATTGTCAATAGCTTGTTTTTCAGTTTTATACAAAAAAATGCGATATTAACCCATTAAGCGCCATTGATGCATCTATGCAACAATATTGACTTTTTGGTAATTAAATTACTAAATAAGTTAAATTGATATATTATATTATTTGACCTGACTTGTAAATGTATGAAGATATATGTAAATATTTTGTTATTTAAATATTTCTATTATTACTCATTTAAAAAAAAAATGTGAGTGAATTATCAACTTCACAATATTACAGTGTTTTATGCGCGTGGCGCATGAAGTAAAATTTCGAGTTTAGAAAAGCCTGAAAATTTGGTTTGGCCGCTCCGCTTCGCGGAGCGACCAAACCAAATTTTTAGGCTTTTCTAAACTCGAAATTTTACTTCATGCTTAGTCTGGGAGTGGAATTACTCGATCTAAACTTCATACTGCACGTCTTTATATAAAATCGACGAATGCCTGAACTTTTGCAGCATATACATTATGTATATTTAAAAGACAAATTCACAGTACGTAATACCAGAAGTTAATCATAGATTTCATAGAAAGAAGTGCAAAATTTTACCTAAAATCAACTTTTCAAGTTATCTCTATAACTGCTCGGCCGTTAATGGGTTAAGAGAAGTCGTGAAATGTTGAATATTAGACAAAGCTATTAAATTTATTAAAAATGAAAAAACAAACTACGATTTTTTCCAATAAAAAATAAGATTATCAATTTTTATAAAAAATCTTGTAAATTTGCGAAAAGCGTGAATATATTATAAAACCAAATTTTGAAAATTCATGCAGCACGTCCTAGAATTTGAAAATCAACAATAATCTATGAAATTCATCATGAAAGGCGTCAAATTATTACATCATGGTAATTTGCAAAAGATGTCGAAATTTTGAATATAAACGAAATTCTTAAACATTCACGCACACATTTTCAATATTTGACTAAAAAATCGTCTATTACGAAAGTTTAACAAATGCACAAAAATTGCCGAGATTCTAAAAATTGGCGAAAGGTCATAAAAAGTGTCAAAACTTTTAAAATTAGAGAAAATCATCAGAATTTTGAAGATTAACCGGAATCTTGTAAATTTATTCACAGTTTAATAAAAATTTAGATAAAACGTGTGTTACGATTACCTAAAACTGACACAAATCTGCAATATTAAGTTCAACGTTCCAAATTTTCCACAATTAAACACTTTTAACTTTGTTTGTATAACACAATTTATTTTTATGTGACTGCAGTTTTGGCAAATTCAGCTTGCCATTATCAAAACATGAAGTGTCTAAAACTGGAAACAATACGGGTATATATACAAAAGGTGATTACATGAAAACGGATTACAAAACGGCTTTAAAATTTCCAAATTTTCATTCAACTTCCTTGTAATAACGTATAAAAAACCTATTACAGACATTTGCAGCTTTAATTTTAGCGTTTTATAGAAAGCTGAAATATTTAATTATCCATACATCATTTCTTAAAATTTCATTGATATTTAGCGAATAATTTCTTTTTAAAAATCACATTTTAGTAGAATTAGTTTAAATCATTACTATTTAATTCTGGATATTTATACAAAATTACAATTTACTTAAACAAAACTATTTTTCATATTGCTACAAAAATTTTACCTTTACAACCTGATGATGGTTTTTTAGGTATTTTATTTAATATAGGGATAAGTAGTTACATGACACAAATTATAAATCATGAACAAATCATGTTAAAATGAAATTTACGTCAAAAGCAATATTCATTTCTAACGTTATGCAAAAATATAGCAATATCGTTTATCACTGAGAACTCCTTTTTTGTTTTCTTGCGCTACATCTCCTTAAGTTAGGTTTTTATTGGAATGAATTCCATAAAAATCATTGAATTAATTAATTGTGCAAACAAAGAGAAATTACATTTAATTCAACCTGTTAACGAAACAAAATACATTTAATAAATTAACCTGGTCAACTTAAGTGAACTCTGATCTTTAATTTGCCTTTGATAATCAAAATTTATGAAAAATAATGCGTACCACTACTTGCATGAACACAATTTTCCCTCATTCTAAACACTGCTATCCTTTTAATCGCATTATCTTTTTTATCGCTTGAAGAATTACTGTCTAAAATATGAATCATTCTCGTATTTCTTCTGTAAAATTAATGGCAGCTATGTCAAACGCGCGATTAGTTCTATTTAACATTTGAGAATATTTTTAGATTAGTTTTAAATCCGGCTTTGTCTATTAGAAGTATCAAAACGCCGTCTTTAACGTTAAAGTCGACTTTTGCTTTAAATTTGCATTGTGAAACAGAATTTAACGTTAAAGTCGACTTTAAATATTTAAAGTAGCTTTAACTTGATTATGAAATCGGCCGTAAGAAGATGCGTTGAGATAATTTATTTTCTTCAGAATTTAAAGCTTCTCACGTGTGTTTCCAATCCTAGATTAAGCATGAAGTAAAATTTTGAGTTAAGAAAAGCCTTAAATTTTACTTCATGCGTCACGCGTATAATACACTGAAATATTGTGAAATTTATGTATATTTGAACTTCATTTAAAATCAGTCTTGTATACGCGTGACACATGAAGTAAAATTTCAAGTTTAGAAAAACCTGAAATTAAACCAAATTTTCAGGCTTTTCTAAACTCGAAATTTTACTTCATGCTCAGCCTGGGAGTGGAAAACACTCGGTTATAACTTCAACTTAAACTCTTAAAGAAAAAAACAATTAATATCTGAAGATTTATAGCATATAATTGGGATATGTATACTTGAAAGAAAAACTCTCTATATTCTCTACATATAAAAATACTAAAGTTAAAAATTCGATAAATACATTCAAATTAAAATAATTGAATAAATCAAATCTAAACAATAAAAAAATTAGGCAATAAAATGACATGAAAAAAATACCAAATTGAAACAAATCAAAAAGTTAGTAGTCTTTATATCAATAGTAATACATTGAATTGTTTCTTATATATTGATATTATTAAAGTAGATTGTCATTAGCAAATATCAAAAAATGTTTCAAAAGAAAGTTGTAGATCTCGTCGAAATACTTAATATCTATATATCGCTTTTCTTTATTCCAAACAGTTATCAAGTTATTCGGTTTTATTTGTTTTTTTCTTTTTAATATATCAAAAAAAGTCTATAATTGCCGACGAAGACGTGAGAGAACGTCTGAATTGTCACTTGTGTCAACTTGCTACATAGTTTTTGTTTTAATGATAAGTAATCATAATTTTGTATTTCTTCATTTCTCATGATCACTTAGCAATTTCAACAATTTACAATTTATACAGCGTTTAATTAATGTTCCACCATTTTTTCTTAAATCTGAACTATAAATGCGTATTTCGGTTTTCGACAAAGAAGGAAACCTAAAAACTTAATTATAATTTTTCCTATAAAAAATGAAAATGGTAGCACATTAATTAAATACTGTAGAATATTATATTTTAAATTTGATATTTTCTAACTGTATACGTATGCCGTCAATTCTGATTTTTTAAAATTGTCATGAAGGGTTGATCTTTTTTAAATAATATCAAAAATAGATATGTAACTAGTTAAATTCGTTTATCTTCACTGTTTTATTTTAATTCTAGATGTACATTTCAGGCAAGATGTGCCCTTTTTCAATATATTAACTACTTACATATCTATAACTAACACTTTACGTAACTCCAACAAGAATATCTTTGAAGATCAGAAATATTCAAAACTCTGCAGGGTTTTGTTAATTTGTTAATTTTCTTTTTTCTGTAAACAAACGCGTTTTTCAATTTTAAATTATTATTTTGAATTTGTTTCAGCTTTGATGTTCCGTAATTTTATTTTTGTAACGAAGGTTTCCACTCCCAGACTAATCATGAAGTAAAATTTCGAGTTTAGAAAAGTCTTAAAATTTGGCTCGGGCGCGTAGCGCAGCGGAACGACCGAGCCAAATTAGACTTTTCTAAACTCGATATTTTACTTCATGCGCCACGCGTATAAAACACTGACTTTAAATGTAAACATTAAACGATTGATTAGAGTGAAATAAATGTATTATGTCGATTATCAATTGATTAAATGACGAGGAAAGTGCTATGATGGACACATCACTATTTTTATAATTAATCGTTGTGTTATATTTATTGAATTAATGTCCGTTTAACTTCTTCAGGATCAGAACTGCACAAAAACACAACAATTTGATTCACAAACTGTTTACACAATTGCATTAATCATTTAAGAAACATGTTTGGGATGTATTACAAATTTACAAAATTTGTATATTCTAGAATTTGGACTTAATCAGAGGTTTAATTAATGATTAGTAAATGATTAAAGTTAATGAGTCATAATTTTAAAATAAAAACACCGTTGAATTTCGTTAATATTAGTGAAATTTAACCAAGTGGTTTCTTTTTAAAATCATAGTTAAATATGTTTCCCAACGTGAAAGATGAGAATCTTATTGAAGATTAACAAGTCACGTGCCAATTTGCACCATAATAGGCAAGTGTTTTTTTTATTTACAACAAAACCACGTATTGTTAAAAAATAATCAAAATGCAACAATTTCTCAAGTAATAAAATCTTATATAATAAAATACTTCTAATCAAATAAAATAAATTGGACATACAGAGAGTTTTATGTAACACCGAACATTTTCATAACGAGAATATTTCTTTTAAGTATACATATGCATTTCGTTGTACATTTTCCCACGCTCGGTTTATTAAGAGAATTCAATTAGAACTTTAAACGAGTGTTTTCCATTCCCAGGCTAAGCATGAAGTAAAATTTCGAGTTTAGAAAAGCCTGAAAATTTGGTTTGGTCGCGTAGCGCGAAGCGCGGAGCGGTCAAACCAAATTTTCAGGCTTTTCTAAACTCGAAATTTTACTTCATGCGCCAACGGTACAAAACACTTACATATTACGAAGCTTAAAATACACCGCTAAACTTTACATTGAATCAGTGTTTTATACCGGTGGCGCATGAAGTAAAATTTCGAGTTTAGAAAAGCCTGAAAATTTGGTTTGCCCGCTCCGCGCTTCGCGCTACGCGACCACACCAAATTTTTAGGCTTTTCTAAACTCGAAATTTTACTTCATGCTTAGCCTGGGAGTGGAAAACACTTGTTTAAAGCTTCAAATTGAATTCTCTCAGTAAACCGATCGTCGGAAAATGTACAACGTATGCATATGTATACTTGAAAGAAATATTATCCTTATGAAAATGTTCGGTGTTACATAAAACTCTCTGTATATTATACAAATATAATCATACGATTTGAATAGATAGTATGCCCCAATAATCAAAATATAATTTATTCCTAGATTTAAATTTTGCAGCATAAAAGTTAATAGATTTCATTATTTAGTTGTGTAAAACAGGTTTCTAGTTAGTCCAGTCTTATAAAAATCACAGTATAGCTACACTTCTGGGCATTCCAATTCTATAATTTTTATACTATTGTATCAATTTCGTGATGGTAAAGATGTTTTAGTCGGATTATTCTTATCATTTAATTCGTTGGACAATTTATCTTCTTAAACAAATAAATTACTAAAAAGCTGTTCCCAATTAAAAAGTGAAACCTTCCCAACTGTGTAGTTTTATTTCAAATATTTAAAAATTGTTAAAACTTTTGTACAGATGTTTATTACATTCTCAGATAATGCCGCCTAAATGAATAAAATATTGTAACTTCTTCAGTAAAATTAAAATATAGAGAATTTTTCTTTTAAGAATACATATCCCGATGCATTCGTTGTAAAATTTCAAACAATCGTTGTTGTTATAAAAGTGTCAATTCGAAGCTTCTAACAAGTGTTTGCAGTCCCTGATTAAGCTTGAAGTAGAATTTCTACTTTAGATAAGCCCGAAAATATGGTTTGGTCGCCCCACTTCGCGAAGCGACCAAACCAAATTTTCAGGCTTTTCTAAACTCGAAATTTTACTTCATGCTTAATCTGGGAGTGGACAACACTCGTTTGTAACTTTAACTTAAACCCTTTCAAAAACAATGAATATCTGAAGATTTAAGAAAAAAAATCTGTGCTCGTATGTATACACAAAAAACCTTCCTATAAGAATAAATTTATTATAGATTTCTTTAATAATAATACTACCAAACTATCGTATGTTCAATAAAATAAAACCTCTAGAGTGTCATGAAAAATATTGTAGGTTGGCAACTCTGAAATTATATATTATAATTATCATGTCTGACGTTTTCTATGTTAATTCCTAAAGCGTGTAGTCAACTTAAATGGAAAAGAAAAAAATCATGGCACTGTAGAGGTTTTTTTTATTAAACATACGATACTTCATGCAGATTTTTTTTTGGCGAATTTGATCAAACTTCTTAAATTAAATCTCTTAAACTTATATTTTATAAGAGGAATCACGCAATTTCTTAAAAGTGACAAAAATTGTCAATAGAATATTACAAATATTATGAACATTGACTGAATTTGAACGAATATAAATAATGGTATTAATACTTACGAAAATGATGTAAACTAAAACTGACTAGTAGTTGTAAAAATTACGATAGCATTTCATGAAAATTATACAATTTGATATAAATTTTTTTTGGAAATGTCAGTGAGCTTGAATTTCACACGATTTTTATAAAATTTTCAAATGTTCTAAACCACTATGAATTCAATTGTAACTCATGTAACAATATATTGATATATTTTGAAAATTGAAACTCGCTGAAATATAAAAAACGCATTTTATTAAATTGCTTAAATTTAATAAAATACATTTTTATATTTTGGCCATTTTAAATTTTACACGATTTTTTTATTTCATCTACTAATTTTCTTAAACATCTAGAACTGTAAGTCATGTTAAAATTATTTGAAAAATATTGATGTTACCATTTTATTAAGCACTTAAATAACATTTTTTAAAAACCTAGCTAAACTGATCTTCGCGTAATTTTGAGCCAAAGATAAGCTTTTGTCAAATAATCGTTAGACATAATACAAATACAAAATATTTTTACGATTGTATAACTGGAAATTTGCTATTGTGGACACATTATATTGTTTGTACTTTATTTACTGAATTACCGGTAAAATAGCGGCACCGGTACATTTTTAAGAGCATTTTCTAAACCAAGTTAATTATCTTGTAAACCAAGTATTTTATTATGTTATCGTTTATTATCTACAATCTATTTTCAATTGCCACGATTTACGTTAATTTTAATCATTTTCGTCGGATTTTAACGCGCGGAGAGTTTTTTACTTTCCCCCATATGCAAAACAAAGGGAAAGTATTGCTTTTGCGGAAATTTTTAAATCAAAAATTTTAGTGAACATACAGGGTGTTCTAAATTATCGGGCCACCATTGGTAACTTTGTTATCTTTGGAGCTACGAAGTCGGTTAAATTAGCAAACTAGTAGTATGTTTTACGTTCTGTAATTTTATTGAAGAAGATATTCACAATCTCGCGGATTAGAACCAGATTTTTCAAAATTCCCAGTTCGGCTTCAGAAAAAACATTTCGGCTATTCAACAAGTTATAAATTTAGTAGAAAATGTCAAATCCTTAAACAAACCAGGAAAATCGGTCATAGTGACTCTCCTAGATGTAGAGAAAGCCTATGATAGAGTCTGGCGAGAGGGTTTAGTTCACAAGATGCACAAATTAAAATTCCCTATTTGGCAAACAAAATTTATTAAAAATTGGTTAGTCAACAGATGTTTTGCGGTCAAAATTAAAGAACAAGTGTCGGGGTGGAGAGTAGCAGAGGAAGGCCTTCCTCAAGGGTCTCCTCTATCCCCGTGCCTGTACAACATTTTTGCATCGGACATTCCAAGTTTCAAGAACGATTCATTATCAAAAATATTTCAATTCGCGGACGATACAGCAATCATTGCGGGGAGCTTAACAAAGCGGGGGCTGAAGCGAGAATGAAAAGAAATCTCAAAAGTTTTTGTTCCTTCGCTGATAGGTGGAAGATCAAAATTAACCAAAGCAAGACGGAAGCAATTTTGTTGGGCAAAAAAACGACCGACTAACAATTTTATTAAATTCCAAGATAAACAAATAAAACTTTCGGCCAACATTAAATATTTGGGGGTAACCATTGATGGACGTCTAAATGTTAGTAATCATATTAAGGGTAGAAACAGTTTGGCCTTAAAGAGGGTTCGATCATTGTTTCCATTAATAATTAATGACAAATTTAGTTTAAAAAATAGATCGAAATTATTTAAAAGTGTAATCTCACCAATGCAACGGTATCGCAAGAAGGTTTGGGTTTTGGGACCTTAGAGATCTCACGACCTTTTTACAAGAAACGAAAACCGGTTAATTCGTATAATATTCAAAATTGCATGGTATATTAAAAACACTTACATAAGAAACGACTTAAAAATTTCGGACCAAATTATGGAAGCTTGGGAGAGTAGAACTAAATACATTACAAATTTAAGTGAACATTTTGACGCACAGATTTCGGAAATAGGTCGAAATTTATTATTATTAGAAGAAAGAGGAGAATTATGAAAAATGTTAGTACAAAATTTCAATAAAAATCAAAACAAAGAATCTTTAAAGGTGGCACTGTTTGGCAAATCCACCGTTTTCAGAAGAAGGAATAGTGATTTGGAATGAACAGTTTTATTGTTAAAAATTTGTTATTGTTTGTTATTGTTGTAGTTATAAGTTCTTTACTGTTGTAAATTATTTTCTTAGCACCCCTGTGGTAAGAACTAATCATGTACATTAAACATATGCCGAAAGGCTAAGTTCACTGATTAAAAGGATGTAAAACAAAAAAAATATGTTTAACGTACATGTCGATGGTGTAAACAGAAAAACAAGTTAACCTCACGGTTTTGGTTTATTTGCAAAAACAACATTTTTTTAAAGAGATGCCCTGGATATTTTGATATATTTAGAAAGAAAAAAAATACGTTAAAAAAAAGTGTAAATAAATGATTATCCAAAAGTTGAAGATAAAGGAGGGCTAGGCCATTAAAATATTGCATATTTTATAACAGAATTACTTATCGATAAACAAACTATTTAGGATGTTGTAAAAGTATCCATGCTTATTGACGTTTAGTCAATTTTCTTGTATTATTGTAATTTTTCCTATGCCTTTTCGTCATAACGAGAAATGTGAAATGTTAGAGTGTTATTTATCAAGATCAAAAAAATGAATTCGTTAATTATTTATTAATTTTATTTTTTACGTTCTAATTCAAAAACGTATACTTACTTTGAATAAGTAACTACTTAAAATACACGCACACGCACAAATTCAAGTAAATTGTAGAAAAAACTTTTTTTTTCAGTCACATTTTAGGACAATCATTTATTAAACCTTTTTTGTTTGTGTTTTTTTTTCTTAATATGTCAAAATATACGAGACATCCCATTTAAAAACATTTTGTTATTGCGAATAAATAAAAAACCTGAGGTTCACGTGATTTTCTGTTTACACTATCGTAATGCACGTAAAAAATACTACCAGTTTGCTAATGTAACCGTAGCTCCAAAGATAACAAACTTACCAATGGTAGCCCGAGGCCCCCCGAGTTGAATAAAACAATTTTTGAAAAATGTCTATCCATCTGTCCTACTGTCTTTCTGTCGCCACGACAAAATCTAAACCGATTGAGCTGTTAAAATGACATTATAAACTTAAGCTTTTTATTACAATAGTAGTATTCCATTAACGTTTGGTAAAAATGCGGAAACCGGAAGTTATGGTTTACTCTTATCATTTTTTTTGGATTTTTCTTTAATATTGATCATATTAAAAAATCGTGATAATAAAAGTTGTAGATAATCAAAAAAATAGCAATTAATGTATATACACTTTTGTCGTAGCTCTTTTACAGTCATAATGACACAATAGTCAAAATGAGAAAACACTGATTTGAATTGAATTTATTACTGTGAATCATTAGGTCTATCGTTTCAGCTTGACATAAGTGGGCGCTAGTCGACATTTAGTCCATTATGTCAACTTGACATAAGTCATCGTTGGCCAACATTTGCACTATAATAACAGTTGACATACAAGTTGGTGCCAGCTGACATTTAGACTATAATAACAATTGATATAAGTCGGCGATAGCCGACATTTGAACTATAATGACAGTTGACATAAGTCGACATTTAGTCCATCGTGTCAACTTGACACGAGTTTAAATTAAACTATAATGAGATCGCTATGTTATTGTTTTTCTTTGTGGCAGTTACGATACCCTTTTTTACACTTGTGATGTATTTTAAACTAACGAGTGTGTTCCACTCCCAGACTAAGCATGAAGTAAAATTTCGAGTTTAGAAAAGCCCCGCGTGGAAAATTTGTCGAAAAATTTTCACGGGGCTTTTCTAAACTCGAAATTTTACTTCATGCGCCACGCGTGTAAACCACTAATTTACAGTAAAGTTAAAAATATATAACGCTTAGATGTGATAGTGATCAATATTTGCCGAGATGTAGCGAAAAAATGAAAGAATTACTATTTTCTGAATAGTTTTGAAATAATAATAGTAAATGTAGAATAAATTTAGTTTGAGCAACTTTTCTATATTATTTGTATTTAAATTATCATATCTTTAACGGGGAAAGTGCTATGATGGACACATCACCATTTAATAATTAATTTACAAGATTGTGTTTGAAGTTGTCAATTTTCGACGAATTTTCTAAACTTTTTAATCAATTTTTAAGTAATAATAACAAGTACACAATTGATTAAACAATTTTTAAATATATGATTTCTTGGAGTCTAGTGGGTGGCCTGTGTACCCTCCTGTCCCTTCTTGGCCTTACCCCCATGGCAGAGCTGGGCAGGATTCGAATCATTCAGGATTTCAATTCTGAATCCGAATCCTTTTAGAGGATTCAAAAGGGGCATTCGAATACTTTAGTTCAACTGGATTCGTGATCCGGATTCGTTACATTTTTTTAAGAGGATTCGTATTCGAATCAAAATGTGGGTGTTTCGAATCCTTATAAAAGGATTCGAATATTTTTAAAAGGATTCGAATACTTACAAAAGGTTTTGAATTGTCAAAAATAATTCGAATTAATTGTGAGGAATAACTTGAAAAATGTCTTTTGTGTGTTTTTAAATTTTTAGTTAAATCAGTCATGAAGTAAAATTTCTAGTTTAGAAAAGCCAAGAAAATTTGTCTTGGGTCGCTGCGCGACCCTCGACAAATTTTCACGGGGCTTTTCTAAACTCGAAATTTTACTACATGCTTAGTCTGGGAGTGGAAACGCTCGTTCGAAACTTCAAACTGAATGCTTTGATAAGAACATTAAATGTGAATAAAAATGTTCTTAAAGATAATAATCTAGTTTTTAAAATTTTGTGTAATATTATTTGAAGTAAAACTGACATGGCAGCCACAATCTGAAATGTTAAACTTTTCCGGCATATCCCTGATTCAAGATTTTTTTTCCCACACCTTTTAATATAACTTTCTTCTGTGGGAAATCCCCATTTTCTTAAATTGTTTTCATAGTTTTTCATTATTTAAGTTAATTTTTACGTGTTTTGTAATTTGCTTGCTGATTTTGACAAATATAATAATATCATATGGCTTTTTTGTTTGTGTTTTGGTCAATTTGAATATAATTCGTTGACTTTTCTCTGACTTTCCCGGTTTTAATGATATTCAGTGAATTTTTTATTTACGAAATTTTCATGCATTCGTCGATTTTATAAGAGTTCAATTTGAAGTTTTGAACGGGTGTTTCCACTCCCAGGCTAAGCATGAAGTAAAATTTCGGGTTTAGAAAAGCCCCGTGAAAATTTGTCGTGGGTCGCGCAGCGACCCGAGACAAATTTTCGGGCTTTTCTAAACTCGAAATTTTACTTCATGCGCCACGCGTACAAAACACTGATTTGAATTGAAGTTCAAAAACACACGAATACATCTTTAATCAGAGTAACAGGAAATCAGATATTTAGCCTGTTATCAACGATGTTCAGTATTAATAATAATTAGGTTTTGAATATTTTTCTTAAAACAACTGGTAACGGTATTTATATATTAATGGTTGCAAAAAAATAATAAAATCAAATTTATTCTTTAAGGATTTGTATTCGTCATTCGAAAAAACAGGATTCGAATCTTTGAATCGAATCATATTTATCTCTTACGAATCCTTTATTCAAGTACTCGTGATTCGAATCATATTGGGTGATTCGGATTCGTGATTCGAATCCTTTTTACGAGGATTCGTCCCAGCTCTGCCCCATGGTTATCTTCAATATTTCTTGCTTCTTTTACCAAAGTGTAGTAAATACAGTTCCATTCAATAAAAAAAGGGTTCAATTACTGTTTTCCATTGTAAATGTTGATTATAATTAAACTGGTTTCTATGGTAAAAGGGTGCAAATTTGGTAACCTTCTGATACAGCTAATCCAAAATCACATTAGCGAAATACTGTTGAAATCGGGTCCCGTAGTTGTGCGCTTTTTATTAAATAGAACTGTACTTATTGTTTTTAGGTACATACAATAAAATTGTATTAATTACTTATTAACTATGGAAATTAACAAAATATGTTGTGCCTAATTCTTTTGATTGATGCATGCATATTTACCTTGATGTAAGGTCGAAATATTTAATTTAATTATATAAGCCGAAAATACGAACAATTAAAACGTGATGCGCTTCAATAACATGTAAATTATTAATGTGATGTTGTTTTTTTTTTGTTTGTGTAATTAATTTCATAATAAAAATATTCGCCTTGATTTCGATATGCGTATGAATTTTTATAGCTGAAAATTAAAATTGATTGTCATTAAGGATAAATTAATAGCACATGTATTAGGAATTGCCATGTTTAAAACTACTGCTTGGTTTGAATAATGTCAGTAAATGTTTACTTAAAGATTAAATTTGTGTGTATGGGGCTGGTTGAAAGAGCCTAGTTATATTGTCACAAAATCATCAAATTCAGAATATTTGATTTTTATTTAAATGTCTGTTTTAAATGACACATTTAATTCTTTGTTTTCTTATAATTTAATTGCATTTATTGCATTATGCAAAACAAACGAGTGAATAAATATTTGTCTTGACAGTTGAAGCAAGTTAATTTCACATAAATATAGCTGGTTTTCTTCAACTGTCAAAATCAGCAAACTACGAGTAACAACGTAAATTAAACGTAAATTGCATATAAAAATGTTGGCTTCAACGGTAAAAAGAAATAAAGTGTCGCAACTAGAATTGATATGTAATTTTTCGCGTTTGTGAATAAACAAATGGTCTATAAATTTTCTCGATGAATCGATTGCAATTTATTAGAATTGAAATTGGTCTAAAAAACAGGGGAGACACGTTCCATTGGCAGTTTGCTTGATTTTGACATTCTTCGTTGAAATCTAATGCTGATTTAATGTGTCAAAAATGGTATTTTGTGATTCAACACGTTGTAATATAATTTATTTTGTATAATTTTAATTTAATCTTTTTTAAATGTGTAACATTTTGTTTAATATTGTATTGTATTAATGCATATTGTTTACCATAAGTGCATACAGAGAGTTTTATGTAACACCAAACATTTTCATAACGAGTTTTTTTTAAAGTATCCATATGCATACGTTGCACATTTTTCGATGATCGGATTATTAAAAGAATTTAATTTGAAGCTTTAAGCGAGTGTTTTCCACTGCCAGGCTAAGCATGAAGTAAAATTTCGAGTTTAGAAAAGCCTGAAAATTTGGTTTGGTCGCGTAGCGCGAAGCGCGGAGCGGCCAAACCAAATTTTCAGGCTTTTCTAAACTCGAAATTTTACTTCATGCGCCACCGGTACAAAACACTGACATATTACGAAGTTTAAAACACACCTCTAAACTTAACATTGAATCAGTGTTTTGTACCGGTTGCGCATGAAGTAAAATTTCGAGTTTAGAAAAGCCTGAAAATTTGGTTTGGCCGCTCCGCGCTTCGCGCTACGCGCCCAAACCAAATTTTCAGGCTTTTCTAAACTCGAAATTTTACTTCATGCTTAGCCTGGGAGTGGAAAACACTCGCTTAAAGCTTCAAATTGAATTCTTTTAATAAACCGAGCATCAGAAAATGTGCAACGTATGCATATGGATATTCAAAGAAAAATTCTCGTTATGAAAATGTTCGGTGTTACATAAAACTCTGTGTATATAGTATATTGGTCAGTTTTCCCTGTAAAAATAATGTAAATTTTGTTGGGAAATAAACATATTATTATTATTATTAGTATTATCATATCTATCTTCTCTTCAACACTATCTTTTTAAGAAAATTTCCTCAACCTATGCCAATCATTTAATCGAATACCAATATATCTTTAATCCTAAATTTAAAATGTTGCACAAATGTAACAAAAGTCGCAAACTAAATTTATTATAATTTTAAATTATCAAATATAAAAAAATGGTCTTCTATTAAATGATCAAATTGAAGTTTACAATTCTGCTTTAAATAATATTTAGTCTTGCTCAAAAATTGTTTCTATTAGTTTCAGCCTAATTACCTGCTTCTTGCAATCAATGTAGGTTGTATTAAAATAATTGGTTTTGTTTATTATCATTTTATAACAGTGTGACTCTTTGGAAATTTCGATTAGAACATTTCATGAGAAACGGCTGTTAGCTCCAATGCCGATACCTGCACTAACCCTATGTCGCGCCTTCAAAATTCGAGTAGTTTGATCCAACTGCTCCATGCATGCAACGTCTTTAAATGACTAGCTTGTGACATGTTCAGTGCGATAAATCAAATATATAAAAATGTAGACAGCGCAATGAATTATTACTTCATTTTTATTCATTGGGCAATAAATCGAACCATCCATATAGTGGGCCTCGGCTGCAATATTTCAAACCGCAAACAATTTCATCTGAATAATTCATTTATAAAAATAACGATTACAACTACGACTTGTTTATAAATCGTGTATACACAGTTTTTTTCTTTCTTTAATCCTCAATACAAACGCTGGCAGGTAAAGAACGACCTTCCCTCGAGGCGTCAAGGCATTACGATTTTTATGTTTATTTCTTCGCGCAAATCGCGGTGTTTACGCATGTAAAATGGTTAGATTATTGCAAATATCGATGGGTATTTACGGCCCAATAAACAGATTAGTGTCGTTTTTTTTAATTTGCTAATGAGGCCTTGTTAATAACAAGTAACGACATTGATTATACACTCGTTGCTGCACTGGAGTCTCGGCGAGACAGAAGTTTCAGTCGTTATAAAAACCGCAGTGGCATTACACTTGAATATTAAGAACTGTGCAAATATGCCGCAGGAATCGTTGATTAATTGTAAATATTAACCATTAATTAGCGGCGTAATTTATAATTATAGAACGCGTTGGGTGGGTGTTTTCAATTGTTAATTATGGATTCAATTATATACAGGCCCGCCGTAAGCGGGCGTGCTAGGCGTGCACCGCACGCGGGCGCCTGGACTAGGGGACGCCAAATTGGACTTGACAGGAAAAATCGGGACCCTATCAAAACATCCACACTTTTTGCCAGCTGTAATGCTGGTTTTTTATCTACTTGTTTGGCATAATTTTGATAATTTCTTTTAAAATTAAAGTACTTATTCGTAAGCACTATCTTTTGGAAATTTAAATAGCTGTCGAATTTTGCAGTTTATTATATACAGGCCCGCCGTAAGCGGGCGTGCTAGGCGTGCACCGCACGCGGGCGCCTGGACTAGGGGGGCGCCAAATTGGACTTGACAGGAAAAATCGGGACCCTATCAAAACATCCACACTTTTTGCCAGCTGTAATGCTGGTTTTTTGTCTAGTTGTTTGGCATAATTTTGATAATTTCTTTTAAGTCAAAAATTAAAGTACTTATTCGTAAGCACTAACTTTTAGAAATTAAAATAGCTGTCGAATTTTGCAGATTTTCCATTAAAATATGCAATTTACATTAAAAATAGTGTGCTCAATGTTTCGTGAATTGTAAATAATTTCTATAAAACAAATCGTGTTGGTTTTGTGTTCATAGCTCAATTTGCTTAAATAAAAGAATTAATTTTGTACAAGAAATCTCTGCTCCTTAAAATTGTATTCTTAGGCATTCTTTAGAGAGACTGTGTGGATGTTTTGATCGGGTCCTGAAAAATCGTATGAGAAATGACTCTAATATCGTATGTACAATAAAAAAAAAAGGGGGACCCTCGTGGGTCAGTGAGTAGAGCTCCTGCTCTTGGGCCAGAGGGTCGTGGGTTCGAATCCCACCGGGGGGTGCCAGTTTCTTATGGGGAAATTGGCACCCTCTGGAGCCATGGATGTGAGTGAATGTGCTGTGTCGTGAATAATTAGTTGCATAAGCGTGTAAAGAATTAAATACTTAAATGGAATAAATAAAATAAAAATTGATGTTGGCCAATAGTCTACGTTACTAAGGCTAGGCAAAAGCCAAAACCCCCAATAAAAAAAAAAACCGTAGAGTGCTATGATTTATTTTAAATTTAAGTTGACTACACGCTTTAGGAATTGACATATAAAACGACAGACATAATAATAACAATCAGAGCTGGGATGAATCCTCAAAAACAGAATTAGAATTACGAATCCGAATCACCTAATATGATTCGAATCACGAATACTCGAATAAAGGATTCGTAAGTGAAAAATATGATTCGAATCAAAGATTCGAATCCTCATTTTTGAATCAAGGATCCAAATCCTTAAAAAATAAATTTGAATTTATTATTTGCAACCAGTAACAGTTTATTCCATTAGTATCTATTAACAAAAATGTTCAGATACCGACTAAATATGATTAAATAATGATTTTAATTAATGATGATATATGTGTTATTGAACTTCATTTTAAATCAGTGTTACATACGCGTGGCGCATGAAGTAAAATTTCGAGTTTAGAAAAGCCCCGTGAAAATTTGTCTCGGGTCGCTGCGCGACCCTTGACAAATTTTCTACGCGGGGCTTTTCTAAACTCGAAATTTTACTTCATGCTTAGTCTGGGAGTGGACAGCACTCGTTCTTAGAAGTTTCAAATTAAAGGATCACTCTAGATTACTAAGTTTATTACTATTTTACAAAGGCTACAACTCGAAGGACCAATCATGGTCCTCGGAGACCGAAGGACTACAAGGAATCGAAGTTTCTTTACAAGAAAACAACGAATATCTGAAGGTTTACAGCATGGATAGGAAAGAAAACATCTAATTTTGAATAAATATCGAAGTTGGGTTGGTTTTCAGTACGTTTTGAACTTCACTTTAAACCAGTGTTTTATACGCGTGGCGCATGAAGTAAAATTTCGAGTTTAGAAAAGCCCCGTAAAAATTTGTCTCGGGTCGCTGCGCGATCCTCGACAAATTTCCTTCGCGGGGCTTTTCTAAACTCGAAATTTTACTTCATGCTTAGTCTGGGAGTGGACCGTCAAGATTTTCTACATGTCGAGATTTTCGATATTTCTAGATTTCTGTCCATTTATTCACAGTTTGTTATTATATTAAGTACAACTTGAATATTAAAAAAAAACGGTTTTTCTCAGGAATAGAATATTCACATATTAAGAGCCGAGCAAATTATAAAGTCAACTCTAAAAGTAAATTTTAGGTAAAATTTTGCATCTTTTTCTATGATTTCAATGAATGATTTATTATATTACATACGTCGATTTTAGAAAAGAGTTAAATTTAAAGTTCAAACGAGTGTTGTCCACTCCTAGACTAAGCATGAAGTAAAATTTCGAGTTTAAAAAAGCCCCGCGTAGAAAATTTGTCGAGGGTCGCGCAGCGACCCGAGACAGATTTTCGCGGGGCTTTTCTAAACTCGAAATTTTACTTCATGCGCCACGCGTATAAAGCACTGATTTAAAGTGAAGTTAAAAATGCACTGAAAACCAACCCAACTTCGATATATTTTCAAAATTGGATGTTTTCTTTCCTATCCATGCTGTATACCTTCAGATATTCGCTGTTTTCTTGTAAAAAAACTTCGATTCCCTGTAGTCCTTCGGTCTCCGAAGACCATGATTGGTCCTTCGAACTGTAGCCGTTGTAAAATGGTAATAAACTTAGTAATCTAGAGTGATTCTTTAATTTGAAACTTCTAAGAACGGGTACTGTCCACTCCCAGACTAAGCATGAAGTAAAATTTCGAGTTTAGAAAAGCCCCCACAAATGTTCACGGGGATTTTCTAAACTCGAAATTTTACTTCATGTGCCATGCGTATAAAACACTGATTTCAAGTGAAGTTAAAAATATACTATTACGGTTGAAAATTTTTCATGGTTAAGTAGCCAAATATACATTCACAAATATTTGAATTATTCGAAAATATAAATATTTATATTTAAATATGAATAATTTAGTGATTTAAATATTCATATTAGAATATTTAACTATTTAAATTAATCGAATTCGAATCCCAGCCTTAATAGCGATGATTCGAATTATTTGGGAGGATTTGAATCCGTGTATGAGGATTCGAATCCTTTTATAAGGAGTCGAATTCTTTTATAAGGATTCGAATTCTTTTATAAGAATTCGAATTCTTTTATAAGTATTCGAATCATCTACGTCTGGATTCAAATACGAATCCTTTAAAAAAAAAAAATGTAACGAATCCGGATCACGAATCCGTTTTCACTAAAGTATTCGAATACTTCTTTTAAATCCTCTAAATCGAATCCTGAATGATTCGAATCCTGCCCAGCTCGGATTACAATGTATAATTTCAGAGTTGCAACCTACAATATTTTCCATGGCACTCTAGAGGTTTTATTTTATTGAACATACGACATCACATAGGAATAAGGGCAAGAAAACTGACAAGTTGAATAAATTCTTTAAAAATGTACACTTATTAAAATTTTGAAAATAAATAACAATAACACATTGCAAACTAATATAAATAATCACAACTGACAAAACATTTTAAACATTTATGAAAATCTCAAAACTTCGTAGAAAATTACGAGCATTGCTTTTGTGAATTGACGAAAATCGACAGAATTTACAAAATCAAAACGATATCAATAAAAGATTTATTTTGACCTATAGGCAAAATACATATTTTTTACAGATATTCTTTTGTTCTAATAAACATCGCCCTATGTAATTTAAACAAAATTTGATTTTTAACATTTAAACTATATTGGACTTGGAATTAAATAAACATATAATTGGTTTAACTAATATTTTTAAGTTGAAAATTGTGTTCTTAGTGGACGCACATTTTCAAGAAAAGAATTAGACGTTTCTAACGTTATGAGAAATTTTGTGATTTATCTGAATTAAACCGATATCTCAACGAACATAGATCCATTTCTATCCCTGGGAACATCGGAAAAACGTTTGTCTCGAGATCCAACTAAATTTTGGAGTTTCATAAATGCTCAGAGAATGCAGGATCGAATTCCATCAGTGATGTCATGGCAGGACCAGGAGTTAGACAACGGATTTGCAGAGCTCTTCGACCAAAATTATAGCAATGGACCATTACCAACTGATAAAACTGCTACCATGATTTAACTGGGCCAAATAAATATAACAGAAGATCTGGTTATTACAGTAATGAAGCGCTCAAAGAGTAAATCAATCTGGGGTACCGATAACATCCACGGTACCGATAACATCATTCTTGTGAAGGACACTGCTATAGTGCTAGCCAAACCATTAACGCATATTTTAAACATCATTCTTAAAACTGGCATATTTCCTCTGTGTTGGAAGAATGTGAGCTATTACCAAACGTGACCTATTAGCAAAACAACATAGGTTTATACCAAAACGCTCAACATTAACAAATTTAATTGGAATTACGCAGCAAATCTCTTCCAACATGGACGGAAAAATACAAACAGATGTCCTGTATACAGACATTTCTAAAGCGTTTAATCGCATGTTCCATGACTTACTAATAATAAAATTACAGCTATATGATCTTTCTCTTAGCATCATTAATGTAGTAAGATTCTACTTAGTGAACAGAAATCAACATGTCGAACTAAGTAGACATATCACGTTGCTATATTTTGAAAAGCGGGGTACCTCAGGGATCGAACTTAGGATCATTATTATTTTGTTTATTTATTAATGACGTTGTTGAAAGTATTGACTGCGATGTTCTTATATATGCAGATCACATCAAACTCTTTGCACCTATAAGGTATTCGAAGGATTGTGACTCCTTACAACATATCCTCGAGTTGCTGAGCATTTGGTACATTGAGAATAAACTGTCTCTGAATCCCAGCAAATGTTCAATTGTTTCTTACACAAGGAATTCTTCCCACATTGTACATGAGTACAAAATAGATAATGTCCCAATAAAAATGGTCAATGAGATGTGTGATCTGGGTGTACTATTTGATAACAAACTCACTTTCAACGCTTATATTGTGAATATTAAAGAAACATGCAATAAATGGTTAGGATTTATTATTAGAACAACTAAGGATTTTAAAGATCAACAGACCCTTATGCTACTCTCCAATTCACTGGTTATGACTAAACTTAAATACTGTGCTCCTGTATGGAACCCTCACTCGCAGCTATATACTCGGCATGTTGAGTCTGTTCTAAAAAGATTTTTAAAATGTCTATATCTAAAAAAAAAAACATGGCAACTATCCTTATCAAGAATACCCGTGTAATGACTTGCTCTCAGAATTTAATATACTATATTTTGCTAATACCCACAGTCTACTAAATGTAGTTACACTTCATAAATGAATTCACACTGTTAATCCATGTACCACGAGCTAACTCTAGAAACCCTTTAACGTTTACATACCTCACACCAAACTCAATTCACCACGCCAACTCTCCTAATATGAAAATTATTCGGGCCTATCATCATATTCAATATAATATTGGTATTTCCACATGTTATCAAGCATTCAGAAGATAGGCTCTAGAATGTTTCTCAGTTATAGCCCAAGTTTAATTTTTATAGTTACTTTTATTTTTTACTATTATTATGTATTATTATTATTATTATGTTATGTTTAGTTATATATCTTTAATATTTTGCGCATATATTAACAAATTGCATATGTAATTTAACTTAAGTTTGTACATTTCTTTGAAAGACATTATGTCTGTTGGAAATAAATGGTTATCATTATCAGCTGTAATATAACAAGTGGTATGATTATCATCGATAATATTTATGAGTGAAACCGAGCTGCAGATTCAACGAGCCCGAAGGGCGAGTTGAATGTGCTGCTCCGGTTTCACGAATAAATATTATCGATTATTAATCATACCTCGAGTTATATTCGATGAGAGAATATAACGAATTTCACTACATTTCCGCCTTGCAAACCTCACCCCATCGCCCGGTTGACACTTTTAATTATCGACTGCCAGATTTGACAAATCATTTTCGTAGCAACGACCAAAACAAGGTTATAGGATTCTATTACCGCTGTGATAACATGTATCTATGGGAATACGCGATTCTGATTGGATGGAATGTAGTCATGTGACGCTTGAGTTATATTCTCATTATTATACCGCAATAGTGAAAATATAGTGAATTAATGACAAAATCCGAATAAGTTGAAATGCAGTCAACCTAGTGACTTACAGACATAATATTACAATAGTCAAAATACAGTCGATAGACAAATAAAATAACAATATCCTAGCCTAGTCAAAAGACAGTCAACCAAGCTACAGTTATAATGTCATAGTAGTCAAAATACGACATTGTATGATAAAATCCTAGCATAGACAAAAACAGCCAAATCCTAATAAGTTAAAAGACAGCTAACCAAGTGACTTTCAGTTATAATGTCACAATAGAAAAAAAAATAGTTTAGTTCCGCTTCGAACCTTGATATAAACAGTATATAATGTTGAGTCTTTGTTTTGAATAACGATTTTCAAGAATTTTTACTTTCCCCCGTATGTAATACAAAGGGAAAGTATTGTTTCGTGAAAATTTTCGAATCAAAAATTTTAGCGGAAATATCCGTTTTTAGGTCCCCTGAGTCGTATAAGACCATTTTTGAAAAATGTCTGTCTGTCTGTCTGTCTGTCTGTCTGTGTGCACTGTACCGCAAAAACCGCTAAAGAAATCGAGATGAAACTTGAAACTTAAGCTTTTTATTTCAATCGGAAGAACTGAAAAGCTTTTGGTGAAAATCGAAAAACCGGAAGTGGTACTTTACTGTTAGATTTTTTCAATAAATGTTCATCAATCAAAAAATTATTTCAAATAAAGGTTGTAGATAATAACAAAACGAAGATGTATTGTTCACTTACTTTTTGTCATAGCACTCTTAGTTTTTGAGATATTTCAAAAGTTGTGTTTTATCTAGTTATTGAGGACCACTTCGTAATATGTTATAAAAAGAAGAACGTTTTTCGAGAACTTTCAAACACAATTTTCTACAGGGTGATTCATTAGCCTCTTTACACACTTTAAAAAGTGATTTAATACGCAATTTACGGGGGAAAGTACTATGATGGACACATCACCATTTTTTATTCTATCTGGGTGCTTAAGGTTTTTCATTGCAGGGGAAAATAAATAGTCTGGGCTGTCTCTATTAGCGATTGGAATATTTGTGATATATTTTGTTGAGAATTTAAATAATAATCACGCGTATAAAATACTAAAATATTGCAAAGTTCTTAAATATACTGCTTTGGCTCACTTCAGCAGTATAGCGTGAAAATGTTGATTATAAAATTCAACGAATGTCTGAAAAATGTATGCTGTCAATTTTCAGTTATTCGTTGAGTTTTATAATCCACATCGAGCTATTTTACTTAAAAGGAAACATCCCTGTACACATATTTATAGAGCACGACTTTTTTAAAAAACCTAGATCTAATGGAAATAATTTACGGCGCACAGTAGTCTGGGCGGCGACAAAACCCTACTCTTTTTAATTTTCTGAAATTTAATATAGCTTTTATTTTAAGTTTATAGGATAGTTAACTAGTACATGTCTAATACTCAAGTGATAAAATTTCATATTTTTTAGTTATGCCTTATCAAAGTTCAAGAAAAAACAAACTAATGATTTTCAGCTGCGACAACCTGCGACCTTGGAATATACAGTGTGATTCAGACCACTCGTGTCAGACATTTATTTTTGACAAAAGTGTTTCTTTTGACTTCGAGAAAAAAAAATCATTATAAAAACCTACCTACAGAATTCAACGGGACTGACCCGACTTACTAAACTTACCGTTAGGAGGTTTGAGACTTTGAAACGAAAAAAAGGAACATATTTAAAGATGTGATTTTGTTGTTTAATCAAGTAAGCTAAATTTTAAACAAACAATTGATTTGTATGTAAAATATCCTCCTGAATCCGCAAACAAAAATATATATATGGTATTTTATAAAAAATCTCAAAACAGATGTAATTTCCGGTGAAACTGGAAGTGCAAACAAGGTTTTTTATCGAAAATAAACTCAAATTTGTATTTAGTATATCCATACTGAACTTCAAATTGACATCTCACATAATTAAAAAACTATAGGGTTTTGTCGCATTTTGGTCGGTTTCAGACCACCGTGCGGCGGTTAAATGCTGAATATTTGTAGTTATCTTTTATTCTTGTTTGGTTTTGGTTGTACATTTTTACTTTTTGTTTGGTGGTACATTTTTACTTTCGCCGTATGTAATACAAAAGGAAAGTATTGTTTTTGTAAATATTTTCAAATCAAAACTGTAAATTTTTTGGCACATTTTGTGTTTTCTTAGAATAAAATATAAAATATAAAAAATTACGAAAATATTAGAGCAAAATGCAAACAATATGTCTTAATTACTAAGGCAACTTAAGAAAAAATTAAAAATCAGATTAAATTAAAAGAAAATAACAGTATTAAATCTGAAGAATAGATTTAGATAAGCTTACACATAAATTAATAAACCAGTCAATTGCAATTGAAATTTAAATATGTCTACTGGATTTTCTTAAATATTAAATCTAAGTTCAAATTTTGTAATGAGATACTGATTAGGAGATTTATTTTGTTAGAAAATATGTAATTATACAATCATCTTGAAACGTATATCTTAGAATTTATTTTACTTACATTTGCTTTAAAGAATATAAATTACCTCAACACATCTTCTTAAAATATTAAGACAAATTTGAAATTATGCAATAAAGTAAACGATTTTAGGGTCACGAGTAAAAAATCAACATTCATTTGACTCATAAAATATAAACAGAAATGAATACACTTTCATTGGTTGCAATTTAAATTTAAATATCGTCACTGGATATTGCCAAATATTAAATCAAAGTTAAAGTTTGTCTTGATTTTATTTTATATGCAAGAGTATTTTTTTAAGAAATCGAATTCCATATATTTTTAATAATTTTTGGTCACTTTAAACTTTTCAGTTTAGTTTAAATTGTTTGATATATTTTTTCCTAAAGTTACACTAAAAAGTGTTAAATTAATAAATTGATAATCTGTGTAATTTTGTATTGAAATTAGTTCTTTAGTAGTTTATTTAATTAGCTTCATTTTAAATAATTTAGGTTATACCGGAAGGTAAAAATATTAATACTGCATTTTACGACTTTACCCAATCCATTATAGAAGGAATGGAGTCAGATGCTTGTGGCATTTTTTTGACTTGCCCATGGCGTTCGATTGTATCGACGACCATGGTGTGCTTGCTGCTCTCTTAACTGTATAATTATGGAATTATGGGTGAAGCATTGAAACCTATCTTACTGGCAGGAAACAAACAGTAGAAGTGGTATCCGAAAACACAACATATTTGTCAGATGCCTTGGATACTGTACTGAGGGGTGCCACAGGGGAGTATTTAGGGTCCATTCCTGTTTAACATATACATAACTAATGTGTTTAAAGTGATAGACCAAAAATTACCGATCTAGGCTTATCTCTAGCTTCCATGTTGAACGCATTAAAAATATGGTTTGATAACAACCAACTGATAAGCGTAAGCTTATTTTCAGATTTTCTAAATTGAACCGAGTCCGTCGACGGTATTCTTTAGTACTTCAAACATGCATAAATCATTTTTTTAAATGTAAAAAAACTGTTGGAAGGATATAGCAACAACCCGGTATCAATAAAAAGGAAATTTAATTTCGCATAAGATAAACTGTCACAAGATAGATGGTCCCATTTAAAAAAATGAATTTATGCATGTTTGAAGTACTGAAGAATACCGTCGACGGACTCGGATCAATTTAGAAAATCTGGCTAATGGCAAAAACTTAAACAAATACTACATTTATTCCCGAACCTAAAACCGTAAGCCCCACAACTCTGACTTATTTCATTTTGAAGATATTGTTAATGGCGTCGAGCTCTGAAATCGTCAAATTTATCAAAAAAAAAAATGAAATAACTCGAAAACGGTTCAACTGAGACCCAATGTTGTGTGAATAAATTCATGTTTATTTTTAACGAGCAATCCAAAAATGTAAAAATATATAGGGTGTTCTATTTAAAATAAGAAAGTTGGTGTTTACTTCCGGTATAACCGCAAAGCCACCATATTTAGCAATAATTTTGAGTTATGAAAAACTTAATTCTGAACAACTTTTATTTGAAACTTTTTTTGCTATTTTCAACGATACGCCCACTATAGACCGATTTCCGCTAAATGACTCATCCTGTATATTCAATTATTAAAGTTGATTTATTGAATAAACAATTACTCAATTAGTTAGATTTTTGTCTTTCGTGGCATCGTATTTATTAAGGTGTTCATTAACTCATCTTAAGGGATACCGGGCATTTTTTTCTGACTGTGCTGATTAAAAATTAATTGAAAAAATTGTAATGGCATATACATAGGCCAAAGGGAAAGAAATTTGGAAACAAGACAACGCGAACATAGAAAATCAATAATTAACAGGACAACAAACACGGAATTACCAATCTATATTTGTATAAAAGGTCGGAAGCTGAACCTATTAGAAGGTTTAGAGATCAAACGGGCTATCAGCAGGGGGGATTATCTACTGAATAACCAACACAAAATCAACAACACCGACATCATCATTAGCGCTGGATTATCCATCAATAAGTTTCCATAGATTTGTATCTACAGGGAGTTTTTCCATTTAAGTATACATATCTCAATTATAGCGTGTATATACTTAAATCTTCGGTATTCGTTAAAAAAAGTTCAATTTGAAGCTATAAATGAGTGTTTTCCATTCCCAGACTAAGCATGAAGTAAAATTTCGAGTAGAAAAGCCCGCTACGCGACCCAAGACAAATTTTCTGGGCTTTTCTAAACTCAAAATTTTACTTCATGCGCCACGCGTATGAAACACTGATTTCAAGTGAAGTTCAAATGTACATACATTTCACACTATTTGCGTATTTTATACGCGTGGCGCATAAAGTAAAATTTCGAGTTTAGAAAAGCCCAGAAAAATACTCATTTAAAGTTTTTCAAATTGAACTTATTAACGAATACCGAAGATTTAAGTATATACACGGTATATGTAATTGGGATATGTATACTTAAAGGAAAATTTCCTATATATTGTAACATTTGTCAAATTCAAATTAGTTTTAACTTTGAAAATAATTGTAACGAATCGAAACACATGCCAGGCAACTAGAAATAAAAATATGAAACAACATGTGTTCAACTTTACCCATCGTAAAAATCTGGTTCTATCTAAAATAAAAAAAGTTGCAGAATAAGTATCGATGAATTAAAACCTTTTTTTAAGAAAAACTGAAATCGTTATTATCAAATAATATTAGAATTAAGTAATATACATAAAGTAACGGTAAATTGATGTGGTTATTGTTATTTTTGCATAATGCAAACTAATGTTAAAAATAAAAAAAATCAACATACATCAAGTTTTATTTGCGCTCAAACACCTTTACGGTAAATTAAACAATAAATCTTGTAAGATAACATCAGTGATTTCATTGATCCATCAATATTATTCCTTAACACCATTTACACATTCTTCACATTTATTCAGAATATTCGAATTTATTGTTAACAGCGATTTCATTACGCGTTTTACAACAATATAAATATTTCCTTCGTTTTCTATGCAAATTCATCAAAATTGTGTGTAACTGTAAATACACACACATACAAGCAACCATTACAATTAATGGATATTGTACGAGTTGCCTTATTTGTAGCACGATTTCGAGATCCAAATGATATTTAGTTCTTTTATGGTCGTTTAGTGCATGTTAACATATTAATATACCGTAGAATAAGGTACCTACAGGCAATTTACTTGATCGATGCTGGCAATTCGCATCGATTGCTATGTTTTAATATTGCAAGCTCGTCGGGTGAATAATAATGGTAGGATTGCTGAAATTATTGCACTGGATGTTCGTGGAGGTTCTTGTGTTATGTACTAAAAACTATTTTATGAATAATAACAAATAAGGATTACCAAATAAGCAACGCAGTTTTTTTCCAATCGTTGTTGGAGGGTGTGTATATGGTCGATACAAGATATTCCGGCCATAAAACCCGCTTAGTCTTTTTCGATCTTCCCCTCTAACTGCTTCTCCAATTTATCTTTCACTATCTTACCATATAGTTTGCCCATGGAAGATATCACTTTAATGCCCCTATAATTTTCCCAGTTTCTTATGTCTCCTTTCTTGAAAATAGAAGCAATGTATGCTTCCATCCTTTCTTGGGGTGTTTTTTCTTGGTTTAGGGCTCTTTGAAACATACGGTGAATCATCTGGGTTAGCTTTTCCGGTCCGTATTTTATCAGTTCACCTGGGCCTGGAGTTTTGTTGCCTTTAAGAGTTTTGATGCTCTTTTAAACTTCCTCTACATCCAGAATTATTTCCGTTTATTCTTTTCATAACTTCGCTATCTTCAAAAACTGTTAAAATGTTCTGTTAAAATGTCTCTGTAGTAATCTTCCCATTGTTTTTCGTTAATGCATTTCAGATATATCCTTTCTATTGATTTCTTCGGCAACCTCTGCAGTATTATCCACGGTTCCGAGTTCCTTGTTCAGCCTATGTACTGTTCGATATTTCTGCAAGTGTCTTCTTACTTGTTGTTTTTCTCTGTTGTGGTTCTCCGTTTTACCTCTATGTTTGGTTTTCGGTATTTTAGGAGCTCCTCTTGATTTTTGTGCTTAGCTATTTGTTGTAGAGCATCATCATGTATTATATTATTGCCGTTCTTTCCTCCATCCATAGAGCTTCCATAGCTGCTTCTTTCATACTCCTCTTCAGGTGTTCATAAGTGTCTTCTATATGGTCGTTTCTAAATTCTTTTAACTTCTTTTAACGTCCAGTCTTCGGTTGTATAGGTCCCATATTGACTCTTTCCTAAATCGGTGAAGCTTGATTTTATCTCATCTATTTATCTCTATCCCTGTTTTCAAAAGTACACTTTGATCCAGGGCACCTCTATTTTAGAAAACAAGGAGTTTGTGTTCAGATTCACATTCTACTCCTCTTTTGCGCAAACGTCATTTATTATAATTTGTATTTCCCTTTTAGCGATAAATTCAAGTATGTTATGTTGTTATATTATAGGGTTGGTAGGTCGTGTGGCCTCTGGGCCTTCCGAAATTACCTCGACCTAAAAGATCTTTTGTAATTATCTCTGACCTACTTGAGTCCCTCAATGTATAAAACTCTTGCGTAGTCTACAATAACTTGAGGGTTAAAGTGTACCATGTCATCAGGCTTTAAAGTGACCGATGACAGGTAGTTCAAACTTTGAAGGGACAGGGCAGAGCATTTACAAAGTAGGTGCTCTGCTGTTTCTTGTGCCTTGCTGCAGAATCTGCACTTGACATCAGTTGTTTAACCCATCATAGAGAGGTGGTATTTCTGAGGACAGTGTCCAGCTAACAGGCCCGATATAAGCCTTAAGTTACCCTTGCTTAGCCTAAGAAACTGTTTGGCTCTTACGGCAGAGAAGGCGATAAAACTTTTCGCCTGCTTCAAGCCAGGTGTGTTTCTCAGGTGAACATTTTTGGCAGCATCTTGCCACTCCTGGATCATTTCCTTGATGCAGACTTTAGTTATTCCACTATAGGGTTCTGGTCCAATAAATGGAGTTTTGGATTCTTCTCTGGCAAGGCTGTCGACAATTTCATTACATTTAATCCCTGCATGACCTGGAACCCAGAGCAGTTTAACTCTGTTGTTCTTGGCCAGCTGCTTTAGGAATAGTATGCACTTCCAGACAGATTTAGACTTGCATGTAGGTGATTTTATTGCCTTTAATGCAGCCTGACTGTCTAAGCATATGCATATCCTCTTTTTGTTGTATCCCCTTTCTAAACATACTTGGGCACATGTGTTCAAGGCCTCGATTTCTGCCTGGAATATCGATGGGGCCGTCCCAAGGCCCTTGATGACTCGAATCTAGGGCCAGTGATACCGATTCCGACTCCATTTCAGTTTTAAATTCGTCAGCGAACCAAACTATCAAGAAGCCTTGTAACTGCTTAACTTTCGCTGCAACATTATGGCGGCCTTGGATAGCTACTTCAATCGTTGTATCGAAGTCGTAGACAGTTGACATGTAGTGTTTGGGTATGTATACGGCTCTTTCACATAGTGCTAAGGATTTTTAGGTGCCTATTAAAATGTCCATATTCTGGAGTATTTGTCTGGATTATTCTTAAGGCGTCTAAAGCAGCTTGCTTTTTCACATGCAGATGCAGAGGTGTGAGGTTTAGCATAGCCTCCATTGCTTTAGAAGGGCAAGTGCTCATAGCCCCTGTGATGCTCAAACATGCCAACCTTTGAACCTTGCTGCGCTTTGTTTGAGTTGTACTCTCCGTTGTCTTTGACCACTAGAGAACGGCAACATAAGTGATTATTGGTCTTATCACCGTTATGAAAAGCCAATATATCATCTTAGCGTGTAAACTCCATCTCCTGCCAAATAGTCTACGGCAAGCCCATGCTGCCCTTACTGCTTCGGCGGTGATATTGTCTACATGGTTTTTCCAGTTTAGCCTTTGGTCAAAAGTAAGGCAGTGATATTTAACTGTGTTGGAAAACCCAATGAGTGTTCCGTTCATAGTTGAAGCCTTAAGATTTAACTTTTTTCGCCCTGTAAATGGAACAATAACAGTCTTTTAGGGTTGATGGTAAACTCCTTCTGCACGCACCATGTACTTACTTTTCGAAGGGCTGTCTGCATGCGGTTATACACCGTATTGTCAGGCTTTCCCCTTTCTATAATGACGACGTCGTCAGCATAGCCTTGTATGTCAAATCCGTCGTTTGATAACACTGACATTAGTTCATCGACAAGTAGTGACCACAGCAGTATACTGCTGTATCTCCGTGTGGCGATAGAAAACCGTTGGTTATTGTGAGTTCATTTGTTTCACAGAGCTCAATTGGTAGATATTTTTATGTATTGGAATATGACTGTTATTTGTCGTCCTAACAAGGGCATTTTGATTTTTAGAATTATTTCACTGGTGGGTTCCCAGGTTTTAATTGCACTAACCCATTTTTTTTTCGAAATTAGGATTCCCGCACCAGCTTTGGGTTTATTCTTATTTCTTATTCTACTCCAGCTGTGGAAAACTCTGTTTATTTGCTCCATTCCGCTCCCGTTTTCTGTCGATGTCCAAAGTTTTTGAAATTATCAATGACTTTTCCTGCTCTTCTTATTTCACGTTCACGATACGATAGTTTTTTTTCCTTTGTCAATAATAATTATATGTTATCAAATTTAGTTTAAATTTTTCGAATTTATAAGGAAATTGCCAGTTTTTGATAATTCATTACGGAATAATTACTCTAAAATTGATGTGAATTAGTATGTTATATACTAAAATGAGCATTATCAAAAAAATCATAGTTGTTTGAGGTAAGATTTAGTTTTTAAACTTATAAAAACATGTTATTACATCGATCTAATTCACGATTTTGTAAATCCATTCAAAAATAACTAGTTTTTATATCCCTGTACTGAAAACGGAAATTTCACGCCTAAAATAATAATTTAAAAAAACCAATGAGTTATAAGGTAAGGTTATTTTTTTCACTTCTAAAATGAAAGTAATGAGTCTTCAAAGTAAAGAACACAGTAATAATAATAATAATAAAATCATTGAGTTTTATTATAAAATTAGTGATGAGCCTTCAAAGTAAGGAAACAGTAATAATATTAATAAAAAACATTGAGTTATAAGGTAAGGTTATTTTTTTTACGCCTAAAATTTAATTAATGAGTCTTTAAAGTAAAGAACACAGTATTAATAATAATAATAAAAAACCATTAAGTTATATTATAAAATTAAAGTGATAAGTCTTTAAAGTAAGGAAACAGTAATAATTATAATAATAATAATATATCATTCAGTTATAATGTAAGGTTACTTTTTCACGCATAAAATTAAAGTAATGAGTCTTGAAAGTAAAACGCACAGTTATAATAATAATAAAAACCATTGAGTTATAAGGTAAGGTTATTTTTTATGCCTAAAACTAAAGTAATAAGTCTTAAAAGTAAAGAACACTGTAATAATAATAATAATAATAAAAACCATTGAGTTATAAGGTTATATTGATAGGGAAAATCATATATAAAATGTTGCGTAGTCAAAATTTGTTTAAACTGTCGTAATTTATTAAGAATTGACATTCATGTAGTTAGTTTGCCGTCAGGTTTGTGAAAATATTTAGTACGATTTTGGGAAATGCGGCAGTTTTTAAAAAATGTTGCGTATACATTTACCAGAAAACGTTATTTTTAATTGTACCAGTATTTTGCTTAATATTTTTTTAGCTTTCTCGGGGCAGAAATCTAAAATAAATAAGTACAAAGATTCTGTATTGTGGAGGTTTCTACTGCATCATACATGTTAATTTCACAATAAACCCCTTTTTACTTTGTTTGTAGAACACTTTTTTATTGAATGTGACTGTAGTTTCGACAAATTTAGCTTGTCTTTATCAAACATCTAGTTTAAGTTACTTCATGTTTAATAATGACAAGCTAAATTTGTCGAAACTGCAGTCACGTTCAATAAAAAGTGTTACACAAAATAAGTCAAAAGTGTTTTATTGTAGTTTGTAGAGTAGATAAGATAATTAGAAAAACCATTAAGTGAAAACATTATATCCTGAAGAAACTTAGAAATATTTAGCGCATTATTGGCAAAATTAAAAATAATGTTTCTGGTAAAGTTATACGCATATTTCTTTAAACCCAAGACCTTCTTAACAATTTTATTAAGAATTAGCCATATTTTTTAATATTCCAAAATATAAAACTGAAATAAATTCTCTAAAATTGATATTATAAGATTCTAAATTGACCATTATAAAAAAGCTCGTTGATGTAACATCAACATTTTACTTTAAGTCGATTGAACTTTAAATTTTGATACAATTATCGGAAATTATAATAGCAGGAAATTGATTTGACAATTAAAAATGATCAATTAGTTTATAAATAGCGTTCTCCAATCCTCGATAAGGCATAAGGTAAATATTTCGAGTTTAAAAAGGCTGATTTAAACTCGAAATATTTACTTCAAGCCCCAGACGTACAAAGCACGGACTTATTGTAAAGTTCAGAAAAATACTTTATAATAATATTCATATATTTTGAGATTCAAAATAATGATGTATTTTGTCCATGTTATATTTAAAATAAAAATAAAAAAACTGGCGAATGTCCTCAACTTTAAAGATGGTTGATAAGAATCACTAAAATTGTACAAACTACTCTATGAATGTTAACTTGACTAAACTTAGTAAAACACAATATTTGACATTCATTTTTCATGGTAATTATCATTTTGTGAAATTTCGTGTGAAAACAATTACCGTTTCTAAAGTTCTTAGCTAAGTTTAGCAATTTTTTTTGTCTCGTGCCCCCGCTGGTCAAAGCCCTGGCTACGGCCATGGTATATATAAAAAATTCCTGTATGCATTCCTAGATTCATACAATCTAGGAATGCATACAGGAATTTTTTATTTTAAGTATACATGTCACGATGCGTACTCTGTAAATTGTCAGGTATTTGTTATTTTTTTTAAGAGTTCACTTTAATATTTTATACGAGTGTTTACACTCTCAGATTACGCATGAAGTAAAATTTTGAGTTTAGAATAGCCTGAAAATTTTTAGGCTTTTCTAAACTTGAAATGTTACTTTATGCGCCACTTATATAAACAGTAAAATATTGTGCAATTATAATTATTCTGTTTCAGCAGTATACTTTTAATTCTGCTTTAACATTTTAATTTAAATCCTGATTTAGCAGCACATTTTGAACTTCTGTTCAAATCAGCGTTTTATATGCGTGGTGCATGAAGTAAAATTTCGAGTTTAGAAATGCCTGAAAATTTGGTTTAGTCGCGTAGCGCTACGCCAAACCAAATTTTCAGGCTTTTCTAAACTCGAAACTTTACTTCATGCTTAATCTAGAAGTGAAACACTCATTTATAGTTTCAAATTGAATTCTTTAAAAAAACAAGTTTTTTTTTTTTAGGAGTAGAAACACTCGTTTAACGTTTCAAATTGAACTCTTTATAAAAAGCAATGAATGCCTGAACTGTTACAGCTTATACATCGGAATTATTACACCTAAAAAACATTCATTGAATGATCTATCAGTTTAAAGAGATTATTTCCAAAAAATAATTTTTGTGTAATCTGTATACTAGGTAATTGTTGCTATTAAATCAATATTAATTTAATTATAATAAGGAATTTTTATAATTAATTGCTCACAATTAAAATGTATAACTTAGTAGGTATAATTAATAAAACCTACATTTTACAACTATAAAGCTGAGCTATTTGTGTATCGCTTAAGTAAGCGAGAGAGAAAAATGAGAAAAATGTAACACATTAAAATAATTAATTACAACGATGATTTTATACACATTTTATAACCACTTAAACTTTTTTGTTAACGCACGAATACCACAACGTACAAAACCATCGAGAGTATCTTATCATCTTTTTCAATTAACCAGACGAATTTCCTGTTCTCACATTTTTTAATTATATTTTATGGCTCGTGCTCAGTCATACCGTTACGATTCGGCTTAATGCGCCAATATTCTTAATTCACCATTAAAATACTTTTCGTCGTCGGCCTCACAGATTTTGATATTCCATTTTCTTGATTTTTTTTTTGCTGCTCTTCAATTTCATGAGTTACGATTTTCGGGACCGTTAATCAGTAGCTCTTCGTATTTAATAGGTTATGGTCGCCTCTCGCTTATTGGGAATTTCTCATAATTAATACTTTAATTGGTAAATTGCTGTTTTTGGGGTCCATCTGTGGAATTCCGAGGCGGCGCCGAGTCCTGCAATTACTTTAATGGGCTTGAATATTATTAATTAAATATTTTTTTTAAATAGAGACATTTTTATAATGTGTATGCTTAATACGTTTTTTTTTTCATAACCCCTTACTATAGTAAAATACTATTAAGTGTTTTGCTTAATAATAATAAAAAACACTTTTAGTAAATAACACACTTGGTAAGATTTCACTGTTTAATAGTTGACACTGCAACAATTGTTTCGCCACACAGTGGCTTCATCAGGCAGATGAATGATATATTTACAAACTTAAACTAACGCTTAAATACTAATGACATAGGGGAGGTAATTCTGTTTAGGGATTGGGGTGGAGGTGGTAGTTAATATCGTAACAAATATATATATATATATATACATATATATATATATATATATATATATATATATATATGCAGGGTTTCAATTTGAAAACAAGCCAGCCACAATATCTTTGGAACCGTAACAGTTAAACAAATTTTCCAAAACCGTTCCTAGGATATGGAGGGGGAACCATTTTGATCCACAACCAACCAACCCTTTAGGCTGTAGCCACCCTTGCCCATTTTTTTTAAATGATATGATCCCACTTGTAATATATCATTACAAAGGCCTTTCAAAATGCTCATCAGTGATACTAACTAAAAATGTTATTGTTACATAAAAAATATAAAAAAATATTAATTATTAAATTATAGTATGCTCAAAATGATTTCCATTAATTTCGAGACAATAATAAAGTCTATTCTCAAATTCCTGTCGTTCATTTTGGAAGGTCTGTCGTGGAATAGCTCGACACTCTTGTATTATTCGTTATCGCAGATCTGCGATAGACTCGGGCTGAGTTTTATAGACCACAGATTTTAAGTGGTCCTATAAGAAGAAGTCTAATGGGGTCAAATCTGGAGATCTAGATGGCCATTCCATTGGTCCTCTTCTACTAATCCATTGATTCCCAAAAGTGTGGCTTAGCCACTCTAACAGGTATTACATAATGCGGAGGTGCTCCGTCTGTAATAAATTGTCATTCAAGATTAGTTCATCATTTTCATCTCTTTAATTTTCTAATTCATGAACTATAAGCGACTGTATTAATTGATCTAACATTTCATAGTACTGTTAACCATTAACCATAAATTTTGATCAATAAATAACGGGCCAATAATGGAATCTCCAAGAATACCTGCCCAGACATTATTTTTTTCGGGATACTGCGTGTGGACTTCTCTAATATGATGAGGATTATCACCACTCCAATATCGACAATTTTGTTTGTTTATATTGCCATTAAGATAAAAAGTACATTTGTCGGTAAAACAAATGTTTTTCACTAAGTCAGGCTCAGCTATAATTTTATGAGTCTTCATTTCGCAAAACTCAATTCGTCTGTCTGAATCATTATCTCCAAGTTCTTGCGTAATATGCATTTAATAGGGATGGAATTTGTGCTTTTTCAAGACTTTGCGAATGGATTCATGACTCAATCCTGTTACTCTAGACATACAACGAAGTGATGAAGTAGGGTTTATAGCAATTTGGCTCATCACTTTAATTTGAGCAGTTTCATTTAGGAGCCGAGGTTGATCTCTTTTCTTGTTGATGACCGATCCTGTTTGTTCAAATTTTAAAACTAGATCTAGGACATACTGATGACGTACATTTTATCAGGATGTAATTTATTGAATGAAATTATAGTTTGTCTAGCACAACGGTTTTTAGAACCATAAATAAAAATATTTTCAACACGTTCGTCGATTGTGTAAACCATTTTATAAAAAATAATAACAAGTTTAAGGTAAAGAGCACAGATTACTTAAAGATAGTTACAACCTTCCTAAAGGCAGTGTCACATATTGTGTTTATTTGAATTAGGTTAACAAAAGATTTATTTTTATTTCATTGGTGTTTTTTGTCAACGTTTTTTTTTTATATTGCGGACAGGTGCAATTTATTCAGTTAATAAATGTATTCCATTGAACCAAGTTTTGCTATTATTTTAATATTTTTATTAGAGTGAAAGTGAGTGGGTAGTTATGCTACCCTCCACTGCGACCGCAAGGATCTATTGTGTCTCACAATTAAGGTCGAACATCCGACCTTACAGCTCACCTTCCAAGTCCATCTTCTTGATAAAGTCAAGGATCTTGTCAGGTGAAGTTTTTTCCAGATCCTTCAGGTGTGCCAAACACCGTGGTCCTGATCTGGTCGCCAGCTGGACAGGCACATATGACGTGCTCTGTTGTTTCATCATCCTCTAGGCACTAAGTGGTGTCGCTTAGTCCTAGTTTATTAAGGTGATGCCTTAGACGGCTGTGTCCAGTCAAAAGAGCAGTTAATGTGTGAACATCTGATCTGCTCAGCTTCAGCCATGAGGCCGTCCTGGCCGCAGATGGTCCACTTGTTACCGCTCTGAAATGTCTCATCGCAGGGCGGTTTTGCCAGAAATACTGTGCCTCGTGTCTCATCCATCCGTTGTTACGGTCTCTAGCTGTTCATCTGGGTATCCCCAGAGCGGGTTCTGGTCCGATGTAGGCTGTACGCGCCCCCTCTCTGGCTAGGGAATCGGCTAATTCGTTTCCCTTTACGCCAGAGTGGCTTGGCACCCACATCAGACTGACCCCGTTTACCTGTGCCATTTGGCAGAGGGCTTCCTTGCAGATCCGTACAGCCAGCGAGGAGCATCTAGAAGATGCCAGGGCCCTAATGGCCGCCTGGCTGTCCGAACATATTTTTATTGTCCTGCCCGCCCAACCCTTTGAAAGGATTTCGTGGGCGCACATTTCAATGGCGTATATTTCAGCCTGAAGTATGGTAGCATACCTGCCAAGGCTGTAGTAAAGTTCAGTCCTTGGTCCGACGACTGAGGCTCCTGTTCCAGTGGACAGTTTTGAGCCGTCAGTGTACCAATAGGAATCAGCCTTTTCTGGGGTGATTTTGTGTCGCTCCCAGCCGTCCCTGCTTGGGAACAGGACCTTGTACGACTGATCCTCGCAGTAGTCCGTGACTGCGTAGTCAGTTCTCATACTTAGGGTGTCATCCGCCTCAATTGCTGTTGACAGCCCATTTGGTATGAAGACTATCACCTTCGGCTCCAATAGGGCCGCGTGGTGATATCGATACGTTGCTAATCTGGCCTCGCCCTGTATTAGGATATGCAGGGGGGTGAGGTTCAGTAGCATTTCTAGAGCCGCTGATGGGGTAGTGCGTATGGCTCCAGTAACCGCCACTGTCGCCATTCTCTGCAGTGAGGAGAGCCTTGATATGGCCGTTTTTCGAGTTGTAATCGGCCACCAGGCGATACTGCCATAGGTTATTATTGGTTTTATGACCGAACCATATAGCCAGTACATTTGCTTAGGGTTTAATACCCATGACTTCCCGCAAATTCTATGGCACGTCCACAGGGCGTACCTTGCTTTGCGGATTGTCTTGTCCAAGTGGGAGTTCCAGTTCAGCGATTTATCCAGGGTGATTCCTAGATACTTCGCCTCCTCCACAAATGGTATGGTTTCTCCCCGTAGAGTAAGAGGTCTCACTTTCAGGATCCTCTTTCTCGTGAACGGGACAACTAATTTTTTGCTAGGGTTTACGTTTAACCGTTCCCCTATACACCAGTTCTGAGTCGCATCCAGTGCCTCCTGCATGGCTTCACAGATTTGGTTTTCATCCGTGCTCCTTGCAAGAATGACTATGTCATCAGCATACGCTTGCACTTTGACGTCAAGCGTATCTATTATTGCAAGCAGATCGTCTACCAGTAAAGACCACAGCAGGGGGGAAAGAACCCCTCCCTGCGGGCATCCCCTGGCAGTCCTCAGCTTGACCGTGTCGCCACATAGTGACGTTGTCACGGTTCTGGTGTCGAGCATTGCTCTGATCCAGCCTGTAATAGCCGGTGGAACCCCTCTGTCCCTCGCGGATTTGCAGAGTGATCCCGTCAGAGCAGCATTGAAGGCCCCTTCTATGTCCAGGAAAGCTGTTACCGCAATTCCCTTGTAGTCCAGGGTTTGCGCAACTTTCCCGGCTAGGTTATTCAGCGCCAAGTCCGTTGACTTCCCCTTTTGGTAGGCATACTGGTGCACACTAAGAGGGTTAATATTCAGTATCTCCCTCCTGATGTAGCCATCCATCACCTTTTCCAGGGTCTTTAGGATAAATGACATCAGGCTTAGAGGTCGGAAGGATTTTGGTAGGGGATCTGTTTTTCCCACCTTAGGTAGATAGACTACCTTTACTTCCGACCAGCTAGTTGGAATGTAATTCTACGCTAGGCTCGCCCTGAACAGTCTTATAAGGTGGAGGATTACTTTCTCCAAGCCTTTTTGGAGTAAGACAGGAAAGACCCCATCTATTCCTGGTGCGTTGTATGGTTGGAA
Organism: Philonthus cognatus; assembly: GCA_932526585.2. Lineage (NCBI taxonomy): Eukaryota > Metazoa > Arthropoda > Insecta > Coleoptera > Staphylinidae > Philonthus > Philonthus cognatus. The sequence goes on along the minus strand of OW052244.1, from coordinate 18,054,974 downwards.
GGATTTGACCGCCCAACTTACTGATCTGTAGGTAACGATTTTGTTTACCACCTTCCAGTCCTGCTTCCCCGGTCTCTTAGTTCGATCCCGTGGAAGCATTGTATCCGGTGTTTCGTTACTTAGAAGGGAACACTCTGGGAAGTGATTTTGGGCCAGGATCTCTAACGTCTCTTTACCAGAGGTCGTATATGAGCCATCAGGTCGTTTTATCGACCCAAGTGCTTGCGCCGGCTCTCTGGCTAGAATCTTGTGGATTCTTGCACTACGGGGAGTATCATGAATACCCTCGCAGAACTTCCTCCAAGATTCCCTCTTGGCCCTGCGAATTTGTTTATTGTACTCCGTTAGAGCCGTACTGTACGGTTTCCATTTGCCCGCCTCCTTTGCCCGGTTGAATAGTTTCCGGACTTCTTTTCGCATTTTTTCTAATGTATTGTTCCACCAGGGAACATTTCTACTGTCCTTTTTCCTTTGTAGTGGACAATTTTCATGGTACGCTGAGACGATTGATCGACAGATATGCTCCGCCGCCGTCTCAATGTCCTCATGAGTTTTAATAGTGGGTGCCGTTGATCCTAGAAGCTCTCCAAGTGTACGCGTATACCCGCCCTACTTAGTTCTTCTAGCATTACGGTATTCCACTATTGGTCTAGTGCCTGCTTCAATGTTAAATTGAATGTTCTGATGGTCAGAGCAGGAGGGGTCTTCTGACACTTTCCAGTCGGAAATTTTTGTGCTCAAGTAGTTTGAGCAGAAAGTAATATCTAATACCTCTGGGCGATTTTTCGTAACAAAGGTAGGTTCGTTGCCAGTATTAAGTATGGCTAGCCCTTCCCCCATAATAAAGTTTAATAGAGACTCACCCCTCGGATTGGTGTCAGTGCTGCCCCATGCTAGATGGTGTGCGTTGGCGTCACATGCCACAACAAGCTGGATATTCTCCCTCTTGCTGTGGGCCACCAGTCTTCTCACAGCTGTTGGAGGTGGTGGGTCTACGCTGTCCCCCGGGAAGTATGCCGAGCAGGCTATTACGTCCAGCCTGCTCTTCCCCACCGGAAGTTTCAGCTGCACAGCGACTACATCTCTGGTGCAGTATCCTGCCAACAGAAAGTATTCAATGTCCTTACGGACTAATATACAAGCTCTGGGTTTTTGCCCCGAACTATATGTAATTACCTTACCTGGTATATTGCTCAGGCCGCTTATCCGGCCTGTGCCAGTCACCCATGGCTCCTGTATGAAGGCGATATCTGCACGCTCTTCTCTAAACCGTTTGCCAAGGAGAAAAGAGGCTCCTTTGGCATGGTGCAGGTTGGCCTGCACACATCTCACCGTCGGATACATCATTTACCCGACGGTGATTTGGCTCCCCGGAAGGTCGATTTACCGCCCCCCTTTGAGTGTGCCTTGCCCCTTAGTAGACCCTTACTCTTGGCCGATGTAGGCCTAGGATGTGTCCTTTGGGGCTCACTTCCCCCCTCGTCCGGGGCTTTGTTGGTTTTTTCTTCATAGTCCATAAATGATCCCACGAGATGGGCAGAAATAAAGGTCCACTCAGGCCGTGCTCCCTTGCCTGAGTAAGCCTATTGAAATCTGGAGGTCGGCAGGTATCCAGAGTCCGCTTATTGGTGACCAGACTTACCCATCTGGCCAGCTACCAGTGCTTGCTGGCAGCCATGGAAGTAGGCATAGGCTGTTCCACCGTGACCATGGGGTTTATGTGAGGTTGTCTCCTCTCGGCCCGGGCGGTTAAGCCAAGACCCCCTTCACCCTTGGGTCATATCAGATATGCCCCAAGGGCACGTGGTATAACGGCTGTTCTGAGACAGCCGGCATCGTTAGGAACCCTGTGCAGTCCCTTAGCCACGACACGACGGCCGGGAAGGGCTTGATGTGAGGTGAGGATACATAGTGTAGGACTTCGGACAGAAGGCCCTATTAGTCGCCTTTTACGACAAGCGGGCATACTCTGGTAATATTGTGTTTATCTGTGCTTTTTCATTTGTAATTTGTAAAAAATAAATTGTTATAATACCTAATTTGACAACAATTTTAAAATGAAGTGGTATAAAAACATAGAAATACTCTATAGTCATTAATCAAAATGGATAATTGCGTAGTAACACTTAAAACAATACTTATATTAAATACATTTTACAAATATTTATTTCATCTCACCAACACCAGTGCTATAAAAATTCGAGCAATTTGCAATAAATTTGAAGGTATCCTTAAAAGAAAAAATCCTTGTATAGTGGAAATCGGGAGAGATGTCGTATGACTCATTGATGTAGAATGTGTGGTTCAAATTTTAGAGAGTATGTCGACAGTTGTATCTGCAACGATTTTTCCTAGTTGTGTCAAATTTTGACGCTACATGACAATGTCATACTGTTTAGGTCGCGAGTATGTTAGTGTTCTTTTTTTAGAAAAGCTTTAAATCATAATTTCTTGTCAATTTTTTATTAAGTATACATATCTCAATTACGCTTAAGGATTTTTAAATTTTCGTTTTTTTCTTAAAAGAAGTCAATTTGAAGTATAAACGAGTGTTTTCACTCCCAGGTTGAGCATGAAGTAAAATTTCGAGTTTAGAAAAGCCTAAAAATTTTGTATGGGCGCGTAGCGCGAAGCGCGGACCGACCAAACCAAATTTCCAAGCTTTTCTAAACTCGAAATTTTACTTCATGTGCCACGCGTATAAAACACTGATTTCAAGCGAAGTTTACTCGTTCACAATATTTTATTGCTTTCAGTGTTTAATACGCGAGGCGCATGCAGTAAAATTTCAAGTTTAGAAAAGCCTGAAAATTTGGTTTGGCCGCTCCGCGCTTCGCGCTACGCGACCACACCAAATTTTCAGGCTTTTCTAAACTCAGGATTTTACTTCATGCTTAGTCTAGGAGTGGAAAACACTCGTTTAAGCTTTAAATTTAATTCTTTAAAAAAACCGTATGCATATGTATACATAATAGAATATACCCTGTATGTATACTTAAAAGAAACATTCCCTGTATTAACAGATTAATCCGATTTAACTAACATTTTCGTTTGAGTTTACACAAGTTCAACATAAATGCATTATTTATTTTTGTAAATACCTGACCTATTTCGTAGATGTGAAAATTGGAATGAAACCACTTAGGGCCAGTTGTAGCAAACACAATAAACTGGTTCGACTCTGAACTTAAGTTCAAAGTGACATTAGAACAATAGGAACTGTCATCTTGAACTTGAGTTCAGCTCGAATCTCAGTTCAATATTTCTGGTTGAACTGGGCCCTTAAACTCACATTTAAAACGATTGTGCACATTAATTAGAATGCTTTGTGGCTGGGTTTTCGCAGAGTCAGTTTTACGAAGACATTGTCAAAATGTGACGTTTAACCTTAAAATTTTAAAGCTGCATATCGAAACATAGCTTTTTGCATGTTCCATCTAAAAACCATAGCAGATATATTATGAAGTTTTCTGCCTCTTTTCACACACGTAATCTGATTATGACAAATGGAATTGATACAACAATTGCTGATATTCCCTGTTTTCTTTAAAGTTTAATTTAAAGCTTTAAACAAGTGATTTCCACTCCCAGACTAAGCATGAAGTAAAATTTCGAGTTTAGAAATGCCCCAAATTTTCTGGGCTTTTCTAAACTCGAAATTTTACTTCATGCGCCACGCGTATAAAACACAGATTTTAATTAAAGTTCGAATATACATACATTTTACAATATTATAGTGTTTTGTACGCGTGGCGCATGAAGTAAAATTTCGACTTTAGAAAAGCCCAGAAAATTTGTCTCGGGTCGCTGCGCGACCCTCGACAAATTTTCACGGGGCTTTTCTAAACTCGAAATTTTACTTAATGCTTAGTCTAGGAGTGGAAAACACTCGTTTAGAGCTTCAAATTGAACTCTTTTAAAAATCAGCGAATGTCAGAAAATTTACAGCTAAAATAATTAAGAGAAAGTAATGTTATTTTATATAAATAATGACATACCATGAAATTGATACAACAATTGCGGATATTCCCTGTTTTTTAAAAAGTTCAATTTAAAGCTTTAAACAAGCGTTTTCCACTCCCAGACTAAGCATGAAGTAAAATTTCGAGTTTAGAAAAGCCCCGTAAAAATTTGTCGAGGGTCGCGCAGCGACCCGAGACAAATTTTCTGGGCTTTTCTAAACTCGAAATTTTACTTCATGCGCCACGCGCATATAACACTATAATATTGTAAAATTTATGTATATTCGAACATCAATTAAAATCTGTGTTTTATACGCGTGCCGCATGAAGTAAAATTTCGAGTTTAGAAAAGCCCAGAAAATTTGTCTCGGGTCGCTGCGCGACCCTCGACAAATTTTCACGGGGCTTTTCTAAACTCGCAATTTTACTTCATGCTTAGTCTGGGAGTGGAAAACACTCGTTTAGAGCATTAAATTGAACTCTATTAAAAATCAACGAATATCAGACAATTTACAGCTAAAATAATTAAGAAAAAATAATGTTATTTTATAAAAATAATGACATACCGTGGAATTGATACAACAATTGCGGATGTTATAATAGCACAAGATATTGCTGTTACTTAATTAACGACAAAAAACACAACGCAAACATCGTGATAACTGTGATCTGCATAATACTATTTTATTAGGAGGAATTTTTCTTGTATAGTGTAAATCATTTCGAAAACATTTACTTTAATCAAGTGACTGCGATATCTTTTGCCATTTTGACATTCGCAATTGTTGTTTCAATTCCATGGATGTCAATATTGGTCATCCAGCAGTAAGCAACGTGATGAGCTGTAATAGGTTTGAAAAAATAGAACGTGTTTTGCACTTCAATAATAATGATCACATAGTTCCAAAGGGTCAGCCAGGACATGACAAATTATTCAAAATTAGACCGGTTCTCAAAAAAAATAAAGATTACTATTCGTACAAGTCCCCAGGCAAGAATTTTTAGCTATTGATGAACAAATATTTAAACAATATAATATAATGACAACTCCAGCAATACACATTTTCAAGCTGATAAAATATATTCATGAGAAAGAACATACATTCACTCGTATTACTGAAATACACAGTTATAACACTCGGTATTCCTCAAATATCCATGTAAAGAAATGCCAACTTGAAATTTACAAGAAATCTCCGATATACGCAGGAATTCAATTATACAATAAACTTCCTGAATATTTAAGAAAATTAAGTCTAAATAAATTCAAAAATAATCTAAAGAAAATGCTACTTCTGAATGTACCCTACTCAGTAGAAGAATTTACCATGTCATTGTGAATGTCTATGTATGCATGTATTTACCGTTATATGACTTAATGTTCACAAATTATGTAAATTATGTATGTTTATTTATACTTGACGAATGTATCTATACTATGTATGGCAAAAGCATAATAAAGGTATTCTATTCTATTCTATTCTATTCTAATAATACCAACAAAGACCCGAAGCCAGCTAAAGCAGTATAACCCAAAAAAGCCGCATAAATGGGGCTTCAAGAATTTTGTTCTTAGCGGTATATCTGGATTCAGCTATGATTTTGATTTTTATGCAGGATCCCAAAGCAATACTGTACCTACAGGGGCACCAAATCTTAGTATGAGTAGTAATGTGGTTGTGAAATTATCAGATACCATACTAAAACATCAACATTACAAATTGTTTTTTTGATAACTCATTATATATTTGACCAATGTGGGTATTCTGCCATTGGGACCAGTAAGACTGAATCGTGTTCCAGTTGCAGCAATGCCGACGAAGACAGTACTGAAGAAAAGAAGCAGAGGTCATATGGTACAGAAAATAGCCAATATAGAAAATGTGGATGTCAGTATAATATCCTGGTTTGATAATAAAATCGTAACTACCATGTCAACATATGCTGGAAGTGAACTAAAAGGAGAAGGAAAAATATTCTTTAAAAAGGAAAATGCTCATAAATTGATACCTTGCCCCAACATTATCCTAATCTATAAGTTATATGGGAGACGTAGATCTTCTTGATTCAATGTTAGGATAAAAATCATGTCTAAGAAATATTACCTGCGCATATTTTTCCATTCTATTGATATGGCAGTAGTCAATTGTTGGTTATTAGCCAAAAAAACTAAGAAATTGGATACAAAACTGGCAAAAGCATGTAATAGGTCAGTAGGGGTCATGTGCAAATATTATTTTTGACGAAATTAAATTAAAATATTAATACAAAAATCACCCAAGAAAATAATAAAGAAAAATCAACATCCAGTAAATACGAGAATAACATTAGTCGATCAAAATTTTTTATGTGAAAGAAATAACAAATTCAGCATCGCCTGAAAATAATAAACAAGTACCGGCGCGTGGAGAAATGCTAAGACATACAGAAAGATTCAGTTCAGGGTTTACCGAGCGCAAACACAACAAGTGTGCAAAGTCAGGGAAATAAAGTTGACGTCAAAGAGGGAAGGGTTTTGTGACCATACATGGTAGTAGATAAAATTTAAGCAACAAAATTTCGGGAGGGGAGAACTTTGAGAGCAGCAAAGAAACGATTCTAAAGATCAGTTAGTTTTGGGACCGGGACGGGGACAGTCAGTATCTGAATGTAAATGGGGACAGTTGAGAATGGGAAGTTTCAGTGGGATGTGAGTTAGTGAAGTAATGTTGATGAAAAGAGTTAGGTATTGAGAGTTAGAGAATGGAGAATGGAGTTAGAGATAACAACGTTGGAGAGACTATCACGTAAGAGTAAAATTAATTCTACATCAAACCGACTAAGTTAAAATCAAACAAACAAAACCAGCGAAATAATTTAAACATCTGAGAAAGGGGGAAGATGGGGGGGGGATGAGAATGAGGGATGTATGGTGATTGATGTGTAAGGCCGAATTGAGCGAGAAAACGAGGTATGTCCTACTAACTAATCGAAACAGTCGATTGATGTGTTAGGCCAATCCGAGTCAGTATTGCACTAAGTGTCCTACTAACTAACCACACGAATGAGGGATGTATGGTGGTTGATGTGTAAGGCCGAATCGAGCGAGAAAACGAGGTATGTCCTACTAACTAATCGAATCAGTCGATTGATGTGTTAGGCCAATCCGAGTTAGTATTGCACTAAGTGTCCTACTAACTAAACACAAGAATGAGGGATGTATGGTGGTTGATGTGTAAGGCCGAATTGAGCGAGAAAACGAGGTATGTCCTACTAACTAATCGACCTAGTCGATTGATGTGTTAGGCCAATCCGAGTCAGTATTGCACTAAGTGTCCTACTAACTAACCACACGAATGAGGGATGTATGGTGGTTGATGTGTAAGGCCGAATCGAGCGAGAAAACGAGGTATGTCCTACTAACTAATCGAATCAGTCGATTGATGTGTTAGGCCAATCCGAGTTAGTATTGCACTAAGTGTCCTACTAACTAACCACACGAATGAGGGATTTATGGTGGTTGATGTGTAAGGCCGAATTGAGCGAGAAAGCGAGGTATGTTCTACTAACTAATCGAAACAGTCGATTGATGTGTTAGGCCAATCCGCGTTAGTATTGCGCTAAGTGTCCTACTAACTAACCACAAGAAAAAAATAATTCGATTATGAGTGGAACGAGGTGAAAGGTCGTTCCGCTCATTAATCGAAAATGAATAGCGATTGATGTGTAGGGCCGATGTGAGAGATTGTCCCACTAACTAATCGCAAGTGTGTCGAGTGTGTGATGCTAGCTCCGAGATGGTTTTTGTGGGTTTCCCATCTCGTAATACAAATGCAGGGGCTAGTTAATTTTGCTCCCACAAGTAGAGTCATACATTTTTTTTTAGTTTAACCAAATGCACATGACTTCTAAGCATAAACGTTGTGTAATATATTTTGTGAATATAAATAATATAAGACATATCAATTCATTAGAAATGTCATGAAAGGTAAATAAACTTTGCATACGTTAAGCTCATATCCTGTTTTATTTATTGTCCACACATCCTCTTAGTCAAATTAAAAGGGAATAAAGACACAGTTTTTACGATAATGCATATTGACACAAACAACGAACCTGGTAAATAAATAAAAGGGTTACTACATACACAACACAACGTAAACAATAATACAAATAATAAATTTGTATAATACCTAGGGTCGAATCATTACAAGCAGATGCTTTTTGCAAAGCTGGAAAATCAGCCAGACAGAACAAAGTGGAAAGGCCGTCACGTGAAAGATGTATGACAGTAAAAGAAGAAAAGGACCAACAAAAAAAATCCCCCAAGAAGATATTCAGCAGGATGGTCTTAATCATTTTCCATATTGGCAAGAGACAGATCGACAAAGATGCAAATACCCGGGCTGCGTAGGATAAACTTATACAATATGCACGAAATGTCAAATTTCTTTGTGTCTTAATAAAGATAGAAATTGTTATTTGCGGTTTTATACTGAATGAATTGTATTTCTGAATGAAGGACATCAAACTATTTTCGTATTACATGTATTGGTACAGAAAGCACTACAAATCAAGGAAACCATGTGACACCCTTTGTGAATCGTACTTTATACATTTTTTATGTTTTATTTGTATTGCCTATAACCCTGTAATAACTTGGTATGCAAAAGTAGGTATCATCGTACGTAAGCTTGAACACCTCTGATTTACAGAGTATGCATCAGGATATGTATACTTGAAAAAAACATTGCCTGTATATTTCAATTAGATGGTTAATAAAAAACTAGGCATTCTTTTTAAAAATATAATAATAATTGAAAATTGTGCACCCTAGAATCAATCTAGTAATGAAAACGAGTGGAGTGCGTGCGTCAAATAAAAGCAAGCAATACTCTTCGGATAAACAGCAGCACCTTGAATCGATTGATACTTTTAAGAATAATTAATTAACGACCATTCTAAATATAACCCAATATAAATCGTGCTAATTAGAAGTCACGATTTCCGGATGCTAGAGCCAGCGCACTGACGGCCCGTAAATAAAATTGTCAATCAAAAACACAGTTACAATGAGATAACTCTAACATAAATACACGTGTAATTACAAACTCGGACTTTTTCTCTCATTGCCGATGCAAATTGTTAAATGTGTGCACTGAAATTTACAGGTATCGATTGCCGTTTAGGATATGTTAATGCGATTCCATTAAATATTGCAGGAAAACATTTGCAACGCTCTCCAACGCCAACTTCTTCGGCTTTGCCTTGATTGCATTATCATTTACCTGCTTGATAATTAATTGAACTGTCTTGAGGCTTTTCTCTGCTTATTTTTAATCGAGTTTTTGGTCGTTTAGTATCAGGTCGTAATTTAGTTATATGGGAAGGGATTAAAAGTTTTAAGGTATAAATGCATTTATTTATCGAAAAAAAGATATGCTAATGAATGTAGGTCGTTCAGTTCGCACAATTAAGAGAATTTTATTGATTTCGTTTATCCGGATATAATGATTATAAAGTAGAAAATATTGATGTAAAAATAGAATGCCGAAAGAGTGTTATACAACTTGAACCTAATTACATAAATCCTAATAAATCAATTGCAGAAAATGAGGGAGGAAAACCTAACAATATAATTGAAAATAAGATTAACGATCAGATAATTGTTTTAGTAATAAAGATGAAGATAAGGGAAATAAGGAGGAATCAAAACGAAAAGTAAAGAAATGCTTGCGAATGGCAGGAAAAAAGTAGTTAGGATTCAGAAGACCACTGAATGAAGATAGGGCAAATGATATAGAATCAAAACGGGAAGTAAAGAAACGCTTGTGAATGGCACAGAAAAAGTACTCAGGATTTAGAAGACCAAGAAACTTAAAAAATAATGGCCTAAGACATTAGTTTTAATCCAAGTCCTTTCATTTCTAAATTCTTGTAATTTCTCCTTTCATTTTTCAATTTTATTTGTTAGTTGGTTTGAAGAGAATTTGACCTAAATGTTACATATAATTTGATAGAGCGTTGTAACAAATCAATCAAAATAAGATTTTAAATATTTCATTGTATAATTTACTATCTGGAGGTGTATTTGCACGGGAAGTAGTTGTTTCAATGGGTATTTATTGTCTTAAGTTGTCTTATTAATTAAGACACATTGTTTGCATTTTACACGAAAAACAATATTCGTTATTTTATATATTACTAAAAAATAATTACCAAGATATCGCAAGGAGTGAAAGAACGATAATGGAAAAATGCAAATCAAAGTCCTACCACAGGCCAAAGAAAAACATGTGCAATGAAATTAGTGAAACTGTAAGTGATGATATTTTATTAAATTTTTGGAACGATCTAAACTGAAACCAAAGAAAAATTTTGACATGCAACTTAATGTCAAATTTATTATATTTAAGAATAGAGCTGTGTTATATAATTCTATAATTTTAGTTTAAAAAACAAACTTGTTATCTAACACTATTTCAAGCTTTTCCCCCTCTTTTCCAAGAATACACATGCATTATGTTATGAATATCCGGCATATGTGGTCCGTTTTTATTATCGCACTAAAAGAACGCCCGCAGTAAACTGAAAACACCCCCCACGTCCAACCCCTGAAAATCAGTCGTAAAATTAAAAAGAGCGCAAAAAATAACCGAAAAAGAAAACGAAAACACCGCCATCCAATTTTCTGAAGAGCCACTCTCATCCCAAGTTGAACAACCTACACAAACATGCGTTTCAAGAGATTAATTATTTATCCATTATTAAAATCGAGCGCCGTATTTCATTTATTATCAATTAATGAAGTGTAATTTATTGCCCGGCTGTATTTAATCATCGCACCTAACGGAAAATAGCGCATATTTATCAATTGGTGATGTTATGTTTAATTGCGCGCTGCATGATTTATTTATTTTGTTGTGTTTTGTGCGACTTTGCAAAGATTTCGTGTCCTGGGATCCGGGTTTGATAAAAATCTCAGCGGAATTATGACTAATAACATTAAATTTGCATAGAATCGCGAAATTAATTTTCAACGCAGTAATGCACAAATTTTACAGAATTATATGTAATTTAACAGGCAATTTAACACTACATTAAAAGCAATTTGCACTACTAAATTACAAAATTGGGTAATGTTTGCATTTGATTTATTATTATCTTCTTTTATATAAGGACAAGTAAGTAATTCAAAAAAATATTTAGAGAAATACTTATAAAACAACAAATTTAATAAACAGTCTTTACAAAAGAGGAAGTCGAACGCAGTCTAAATGCATGAAACTTAACATATTATCATCTTAACTATATCCTTATTTAGGGATGGAATATTTTGAAAAAATGGTGATCTGATCATCATGGCTCTTTCCCTGTTAAAGATATGATGATGATGCAAATTTCAACAATATGAAATTATTGCTCAAAGTATATTTATTCCACTTTTATTATTATTATTCCAAAATTATTCACAAATAAAGTAATTCTTTCATTTTTTCGATACATCTCGGTAATTAGTGATCACCATCACATCCAAACGTTATATATTTTTAGCTTTACCGTAAATCAGTGGTATATGCGCGTGGCGCATGAAGTAAAATTTAGAGTTTAGAAAAGCCCCGTGAAAATTTGTCGAGGGTCGCGCAGCGACCAGAGACAAATTTTCTACACGAGGCTTTTCTAAACTCGAAATTTTACTTCATGCTTAGTCTAGTAGTGGAAGATACTCGTTACTTTAAAATATGTTACAAGTGATAAAATGTGTATCGTAACTTATGTCAACTTATAGTTTAAATGTCGGTTGCCGCCCACTTATGCCAACTGTTAATATAGTCCAAATGTCGGCTGGCGGCGACTTATGTCAACTGTCATTATAGTTCAAATGTCGGCTACCGCCGACTTATTAACTGTTATTATAGTCCAAATGTCGGCTAGCGCCGACTAATGTCAACTGTCATTATAGTCCAAATGTCGGTCAACGCCGACTTATATCAAGTTGACTCGATGGACTAAATGTCGGCTGGCCCCGACTTATGTCAACTATCATTATAGTTCAAATGTCGGCTAACGCCGACTGCTCTCAAGTTAACACAATGGAGTAAATGTTGGCTACCGCCGACTAATGTCAAGCTGAAACCTTGGACTTAAGTCAGTTAACCTAGTGATTAACAGTCATAAATTTACGGCTTATCTTAGAGAATTGAGACAACAAATTTATTACAAAAGCTGTAATGGCGAATCTAATGGTGATGTTTTTTTTTTCAAATAAGGTTGGCATCAATGAGAGTTTGATTTAGAATGTAAAGAACTCCAGATTTTTAAATGGCACGATAGATCAAAAGTAGTATCATTGAAAAGGTCTTTAAATAACAAGTAACTATTGTAGGAAATATAACTTTCTTGCTGCTATCCATTTCGAGTAATATTGGATTAAAGTTATTCAATTTCAAATTTGTATCTCTAACTTATTTAAAAAAATTGGGCTTCGAATTTTAGTTACACCTTTCCGGTGTATTTAATCCAGGGCCATGGAATCGCTCAATAAATTATTCGATTTCAACTCTGACTTAAACTTCTCTATTTTTCAAAAATCCGACTCGAACTCTGACTCCGTCTTCGACTCAGTTGAAAATTTTAAAACTATACTTAAAAGTGCGAATTTTTGTAATATAAATACATTTTTTACTGTTACTAGTTTTAAAATAATGTAATCGAAATTTAGAAAAATGTATGTTTTAGAAAAAATATAGAAATTTTGGTTTTCTATTATATATAAATTACATAAATTTCCATTTTAATTAATAACTCTATTTAGATATAAATTTTTGAAAGAAAATAAATTTTTTTTGAAGCACTGTTATAATAAAATAATTATATTGAAAGTCAGAGTCGGCGTTATACGAAATTTCCAACCCTACGGTTCCGATTCCTTCATCACAAATATACTCAAATTACGACTCCACAACTTTGACACTTATAACTCCACGTCCCCAGCACTGGTTCAAACTATTTTCCATTTACTTCTAAAGACTATTTAGCAATTCTGGTCCCACTACCAATGGCCTTAAGTATTTACTTTTAAAACGAGGTAGCCATGAGATATTGACATTTCGTACTTTAGTCCAAAAATCGGACGTCAGTAGAAAACATATTTTTCCTACAAAAGTTGCTTATTGACCCATCGTTGGTCAATAACGTGATATTTAAAAATCTGAAGTTATTGATATTCTTAAACAAACTCTTAGGGATACCAACCTTTCTTTTTTTAGAAAAAACAATGTCACCATTCGATTCGTCAAAATTAATTTGTTTGTCATAACACTCTAGATCTTGCCGTTTTCTCACAAACTGACTGATACGGGTGGTCTTGGACATCCTGTGTAACGTAATTTTGAAAAATTTGATAAATAATAAACATTTTAATGATTTTATCAGACATGTCTGAATTAAATTAATTAAACATAATATATAAAATGTATAGCATTGATGCAATTAGACATTTCAAAGAGCATCAAAATGTGAAAATATATGAGATACACAAATTATACGAATTTAGAAAATGACAAGAGCACAACGAATTTTCCCATAAGCAATTGACTGAACGTCAGTGCAAACAAGATAAATTCAAGTTCAAAACTATTTGAATTTGAGAAAATAAGCTAACGCTTCTTAAAGTTTGCACACTTTAAACATAATATATAAAATTTAGAAAATGTTATTCGTGAAATACAAACAATGTCTTAATTAATAAGACAACTTTAGACGATAAATATCCATTGAAACAACTACCTTCCGTGCAAATGCACCTCCGGATATTGAATTATACAATAAAATATTTAAAATCTTATTTAATTTGATTTGTTACAACGCTCTATTAAAGTATATGTAACGTTTAGGTCAAATTCTCTTCCAACTAACTAACAAATACAAATTTAAAATGGAAGGAGAAAGAACAACAAATAAGAAGTGATAGGACTTGGATTAAAACTAATGGCCTACGCCATCTATAGACGCGTTTCGAGATTTATCTCTCTTTAGTATAGCTTTGCTTATGACATTTTAAAACGTATACTCACCTCTAATATCCTAAAATCAGTAACAGACACTATACTCTCACCACTAACTAAGGTTATTTTAATGCATGTATCCGGGAAAACATATTCCCAGAAACCTTGAAAAGAGCGTTAGTTATTCAAATACACAAATCAGGCACAGTTATGGATACAAAAAACTATCGTCCCATTTTGTTATTACCAATTTTTGGAGAGAAAAATCAAAAAAATTCCGCAATTCCAGCTAATTAACTACTTCGAAGATAACAACTTATTAAACAATGACCAATTTGGTTTCAGAAAAGGAAAGTCTACAAATAACGCAATACTTGCATTTGTTGAGATGGCAATAAACTGTTTTGTGGGTCGTTCAATATCCATTGCGAGCTTCATGGATTTATCCAATGCGTTCGATTGTGTATCTCACCAAATCATGCTTAGAAAACTATACTTCTACAATGTGGATGCTAACAGCTGCCGGTTAATATTATTATTCTTCTCAAACAGAACGCAATGCTTCTCGTTTAATGGTAAATTATCAAACCCTTTCCCACTGAAGCATTTAGTACCGCATAGGTCAATTTTAGGACCTCTACACTTTCTAATATTTATAAATGATTTACCAGATACCATTACTTCTACAAAAATAGTTTTATATGCAGATGACACCACATTGATTCACACATCGAGCGACTTGGATGAAGCTAGGAGGTTTGTTAGTACCAAGTTAAAACTGAATGAATCTAAATCAGCCACTCTCACTAACAGCAACAATTCGCGAAAGAGACAAAGTAAAATGCCTTGGGCTACGTATAGACAATAAATTAACATGGACGTCTCAAGGGGACGTTTTAGCCAGCAGACTATGTTCTAATATATTGCTGTTACTTAGACTTTCCCAAATTATCAAATACGATTTTGAGAACCGCATACTTTTCTTTAATTCAGAGTCACCACATGGACTAATAATATGGGGTAACTCCACGATTTGACATCGAATATTTGATCTA
This sequence comes from Philonthus cognatus, assembly GCA_932526585.2. Lineage (NCBI taxonomy): Eukaryota > Metazoa > Arthropoda > Insecta > Coleoptera > Staphylinidae > Philonthus > Philonthus cognatus. The sequence continues at coordinate 18,039,971 of OW052244.1, read as the reverse complement.
CAGCGAAAAGTAATTTGAATAATAGCCGGAATTGGTTTTAGTGATGATTAAAATAATTCCAATTCAAAAATATTTCAATTCGAGAAAATAAGCTTACGTTTCTTATAGTTTGCACACTTTAAACATAATATATTAAATTACGAAAATGTTTTTCGTGTAAAATGTAAACAATGTGTCTTAGTTAATAAAACAACTCAAGACAATAAATATCCATTAAAACAACTACTTCCCGTGCAAATGCACCTCCGGATATTGAGTTATATTTAAAATCTTATTCTATTTTATTTCTTTATACCTGCTAATGAGATAATCCCCTTTTACCCTATAAATACCGACCATATTTTTCACTCAATCCATTTCTGTGTACATGTTTATTCCAAGCACAAAACTTTTTCCAAGTAAATTTATTTTAATTTTATTCCTATATATATATACAGAGAGTTTTATGTAACACCGAACATTTTCATAACTAGAATTTTTCTTTGAAGTGTCCATATGCATACATTGCACATTTTCCGATGCTCGGTTTATTAAACGAATCCAATTTGAAGCTTTAAGCGAGTGTTTTCCACTCCCAGGCTAAGCAAATTTTTAGGCATTTCTAAACTCGAAATTTTACTTCATGCGCCACCGGCACAAAACACTGATTCAATGTAAAGTTTAGCTGTGTGTTTTAAACTTCGTAATATGTCAGTGTTTTGTACCGGTGGTGCTTGAAGTAAAATTTCGAGTTTAGAAAAAGCCTGAAAATCTCGAAACACATCTATAGATGGCCTAAGATATTAGTTTAAAAACGAATCCTTTCATTTCGAATTTCTTGTAATTTTTTCTTTCATTTTTCATTTTTATTTGTTTTACACAATTCAATATCCGGAGGTGTATTTGCACGGGAAGTAGTTGGTTCAATGGCTATTTATTGTTTTAAGTTGTCTTATTAATTAGGACACATTGTTTGCATTTTACACGAAAAAACATTTTCGTAATTTTATATATTAGTGATGATAGTCGGCAAGCCTTCATTGAGCATAAAATATTGACTTTACCATGCTTATTCGTGGCGTACTGTCTCAGTCATGTAAGAAGAAATATACGCCATATAGATGTAGAGTTGAATAGTCACTGCTATGAAACTAGATTTAAGTCAAATTTATAATTAAAACCACACCGAATAACAAAATCCCAAACTGGCACAAGGTATCATGCAATCAAATTCATTAATGTGCTCCCTAGAACCGTAAAGCAGCTAGATATAAAACATCTCTTAAAATTATTTAAGGCTATTCTGTTAGCGGAGGCCTTCTATAGTTGGGATAAGTACTTAAGTTTTAATTTAATGCGTTTTATTTATTAATCTATACATTTTTATTTAAATACTTAATAGCTTGTATAAAATAATCATCTCTTTTTATATGTTTTATATGATTAATTATAAATAATTAACACTGTTGTATCCTTTCTTCACACTTTATATTCTAATGGTTAGATATATATTTCAAGTGCTAAGCACTCATTTTCAATAACAACTAATTCTTACAACTGTTGTGCGGTTTCTTTATACCTACAGTGGATTAAAGGGAAAAACCCCAGATTAAGGGAAGACCTTTGGGTGGGTTAACAAATTTTATTGAGTGTTGTTTATGGAGGTAACAAATTTAGAAGCGGGTTATTTTAGGGACTAAAATCGAAGTTCAATAAATTATTTTTATTTTTACGCATTTCTATGGCTTTCAACATGTTTAATTGATACTTATTGGACTCTTTTAGGAGTTTCATATTGTTGATGCTGAATTTATGACCTGTTGTAAAGTTATGATGTGCAATTGCAGATTTTTCTGGATTCTGGTTTTTTATGTGATAACTGTGTTCTTTGAATCTAATATTTAAATTGAGGGTTGTTTGGCCGATATACACTTTCTCGCAGTTATCACATTTTATTGAATAAATTCCAGATTTTTCAATGAATTCTCTTTTACAAAATGTGTTTCCTAAAAGTATACCACTTTTTGAATTTGTGTATTGTGCTGCCGTGAGGTTGAATTTTTAAAATAACTTATTTATATGATTATTTAGTCTAGGTACGTAAATGACTCTAGCATATTTAATAGGCTGTTTTTCTTGCTCCTGTAAACTCGTTATTGATTTGATCTTGTGAGATTTTATGCTCTTATTAATTAATTTTTGAATGGTATTAGGGTTATAATCAAAAAATTTTGCTATTTCCAATATAAACAAATTTTCACGGGGCTTTTCTAAACTCGAAATTTTACTTCATGCGCCACGCGTCCAAAACGCTGAATTATTGTGAAGCTAGAAATGCACTGACATTTTTTCTTTAAAAGTAATAATCGAAAATAATCTTCATACATTTTCAAGCCAAGTCAAATAATATATAAAATACTTTCATATATTCCATATAAACATTTGTTAAATTAATAAACATATGATCAAAACTTAGTCAAAGTATATTTTGAACTTCACTTTAAATCAGTGTTTAATACGCGTGGCGCATGATGTAAAATTTCGAGTTTAGAAAAGCCCCATGAAAATTTGTCTCGGGTCGCTGGCGCGACCCTCGATAAATTTTCTACGCGGGGCTTTTCTAAACTCGAAATTTTACTTCATGCTTAGTCTGAGAGTGGAAAACACTCGTTAGAGTTTTTACATTGAAAGTTTTTAATAAGATCACGAATGTCTGAAAATTTACATTGAAAAATTGAGACATGTATACCTAACAGAAAAATAACTTATTTAGTATCATAAACCTTTATTTGGCATAAACTTCTACAAATTATATACTTCATAATACACTCTTCTATTCTACTTCCAATGCGAGCTCCTCTGCTGTCCTCCACTGTTTTGCATCTAGCTACACCTCCCTGCCCTCTGCCTTACCAACTCTTTCACCACCTCTATCTTTTTTCCGCTATCATCTAAAGTCTCCACACGCCTCTTACCCTTCATACTCCCCTCTTATTAGCTTATTTAGTAATTTAATTAACAATAAATTAATAATGTTGCGTGTATGCATCAATGGCGCTTAATGGGTTAAGGAAAGTGCAATCTTGATGCCTGTTTTAATAGAACATTTCCTACTCTTATAGTTCTTTCATAAAAAAATATCAAACATTGGTAAACTAGCGTAATCGCGTCTTAAATATTTTTTTTCTGCAATATTTATAAAAAAATATTAGGAAACTAAATCATTCACATTGTAGAAGAATCCATTGCGAAATTTTTTAATTATTTTTTTATTAATTTCTTTCCTACAATAAAATCACTGGGCTGTCGCACGATATTGAATTTGCGGAACATTTTAAAACTGTTTTACGCGCGACATCCTTGTCAGTTTATTTTATTAAATTAATAAATGAAAATTCACATATCTTTGCAAAGAATCTTCTACATTGGGACTGATTTTGAAATATTTTATTGAGAAAGGCATAAAGATTGTACATTCCTTAAAGTTTACTAATATTTTCAAAGTATTTTATGCCTAAATAAGGATGTAATTAAAACGACAGTATGCTAAGTTTTATTTATTTAGAGAGCGGCCGACATCCTCTTAAGTATCAGTGTGCTGCCACCTAATCACACATTACTGCTATTTTCAGCTTTCCCACATCAGTTTTTGTGAATCAATTTCTGATTTTCCCTCGTATAAATAACTCTGAGGTATAACCCCAACATAATTAATTTTTTTACTAATATTTAAATTGTTAGTAATTTGAATAAAAGGATTAATTCCAATATAATTAAAATGATTCGAGTGTTGTGTTTGAAATATTAAGGTGTTTTATTGGGGGCATTCTCATAGCTGTGGAAATATTGGGTTAAAAAGGACCGTTTTATTCAGTAAATCGGCCGGAATTACGAATTCAGCGGAGAGTCGGATAAATACAGAACTCGTCGAGACGAAACTGTAATGTCCCTCCGTGTTTTGAATTGAAGCACTTCGGATTATTATGGACGGTGCGTGTCAAAATACGTTATCAATTACCATGTTGCACATTACATAATGTTCCCGTTCCACTTCTTCCTGCGTTTACAAATTTATTTTGGGATTTCCGAAGAAATTATAAATTGTTATAATGAGTAGCATTGTATAATATCAAATATTTGTAACCTTAAATATTTGTTACTACAATATATATTTATTCATTTTATTTTAGGTAAAATCCTATGATTTAGGTAGTAAAAAGTTCCGGCACCATTAATATTCTGATTACGGGACAACAATGAGCCCTTTCATCAGAGAGACAAGTTAGGAGTTTACTGCCAACTGTTGGAGAATTCTCTGATGACCGGACTGTTACTTGTGAACGTGTTTTGGATTTTTGCAATCGTACAAAATAGACGGATTGGTGGTGGGTTAAAGTTTTCAAAATGGCCGAAGTACCGTTCAATTAATATAAACATACATCACAAACAAATCCAAACATGTTAAATAAAATCAAAATTAATGGTGAAACTTGCAGGATTAAAATATTACAAATTTAAAGCGATTAAGATATTTAGTGCTTTTAAAGAAAACATCCTGAAAATAGCTATTTTTGCATCATTCCTTTAATCATTTTTAGGCCAAAACTTGTTCTACATAAAATTCAAGGGTATCCATAAATTCTGCATATAGCTCAACATTAATTAAAAAAAATCATTATATCATACGTTTACCTTTTTTATGCTTGAAATAAAAATATAGGTCTATCTCACTCCAGCTAACTGCTGGAAAGAGTCTGTCCGACTCTAGTAAACCGCAACTTTAACCCATTAAGCTCCATTGATGCATACACGCAACATTATTAATTTTTTGTTAATTAAATTACTAAATAAGGTAATTTTATATATTATATTATTTGACCTGACTTGAAAATGTATGAAGAAAAATGTGAATATTTTGATATTTAAATATTTCAATTATTACTCATTTAAAAAATATATATATTAGTGTATTTCTAACTTCACAATATTTAATGTTTTATACGCGTGGCGCATGAAGTAAAATTTCGAATTTAGAAAAGCCCAAAAAATTTTCACGGGCTTTTCTAAACTCGAAATTTTACTTCATGCTTAGTCTGGGAGTGGAAACACTCGTTCTAAACGTCATATTGCACGTATTTTATATACAATCGAATAATGCTTGAAAATTTACAGCATATACATTATGTATATTTCATAGTATGTAATACGATAAGTCTTTCATAGAAATCATATAAGTGCAGAATTTTAACTAAAATCAATGTTTAGAGTTAACTCTATAGTTGCTTGGCCGTTAATGGGTTAAGGAAGAATTGAGTGAAGCTGTAAAAATTCACACGTTGATACGATAATATGATACTTTGATTGGTGGTATTTAAAACATAAATAAATATATTTAATTATGTTTCACTAAGTAATCAATTAGAAACAAATTAAAGATGTATACTAACTTCTAACAAGCTTAAAAACTGTTTCAAGATTATTTGCTTATTTTATTTAATATAAACTTTTCAGCCAATTATTACAGAAAAATAAATTGCACTCAACGGCTACAGAGAAATTAAATGTATTTCGAAACGAAACGCATATTGATTTCTGCGCAGATAATATTAATTGCACAACTCCATACATTAATATGTATTGAACATGTCTGCGTTTTGCAATCCATTAGGGAAATCCATACTCAACGTATTTATGATAAACATATTGGATTATTTATATAAATTAAGCGAACACGGTAATAATTTATGCGGGATTCTGCTTTCTTTATCAATTTATCGAAGCGAATTCCATATTTCCTTTTATTTCTATAAATTATTTACCATAATTATTCATGCTCTCATATGGATATAAATAAAACAAAAAATAAATAAATTTACATTTTAACTCGAACAAATATTGGCATATTGTCATTACCATGTCGTAATTTAGAGATAAAATAATTTAAAAGAAATAAGTATATTTGTTTTGAATAGTGATTTAGCAGTATATTTTTCGCAATATTTCAGTGCTAATACGCGTGGCGCATGAAGTAAAATTTCGAATTTAGAAAAGCCTGAAAATGTTCAGGCTTTTCTAAACTCGAAATTTTACTTCATGCCTAATTAAGGAGTGGAAACACTCGTTCTAAACAGCAAATTTAACCTTTTTTAAAAAAGCAATGAATTCCTGAAATAAAATATTGCTGTTTATTTCTTGTTAAAAGTTAACAAAAAAATGCCAGTCTAGTAAAATGCAGATATTTGTGTTCTACGTTTATTTCACTTAGTTTTGTTAAAAATTTAGTTATACCGTAAACTTTTTTTTTCTTTATAAAACAAAAATAATTCAAACTTTAGATTTTACAATAACAAAAAATAACAAAAACTAGTGTATTTTATTTTAGTTGCTGTAAAAGTTAATATATTAGATTTGTAAATTAAATTCACTTGGTTTTATTTTACTTGCATGTGTTGTATTTTTTAACTAATCTTGGCTTAATGCCATAGTTAAAAAATACAAAATAAAAGACGAACAAAATAAACTGAATTTAATTTACAAAACCAATATATTTTGAAAAATATTTTACTAAGTTATTAATTTACATTTTAGCTACTTAAAAGAAAGTCGAACGAATATTGGCATATTGTTGTCATTACCACGTCCTAATTTAGGAATAAAATATTAAAAAATATATATATATATTTTAAGGATATTTTTAATTCTGCTTGAGCAGCTTATTTTTAATAGTGGTTTAGCAGTGTATTTTTAATTTCGCAATATTTCAGTGTTAATACGCGTGGCGCATGAAGTAAAATTTCGAGTTTAGAAAAGCCTGAAAATTTGGTTTGGTCGCTCCGCTTCGCGGAGCGACCAAACCAAATTTTAAGGCTTTTCCAAACTCGAAATTTTACTTCATGCTTAATTAAGGAGTGGAAACACTCGTTCGAAACTTCAAATTTAACACTTTTAAAAAAGCAATGAATGATTGATATTTAACATTCCTGTTTAATTGATGTTTAAAGTTAACAAAAAAATGCCAGTCTAAAAAAATGCAGATATTTGTGTTCTACGTTTATTTCACGAAGTTTTGATTAAAATTTAGTTAAGCTGTGAACTTTTCTTTTCTTTATAAAATAAAACTAATTAAAATCTAAGATTTTACAGCAACATAAAAAACACAAACTAGTGTATTTTCTTTTTGTTGCTGTAATAGTTATTATAATGGTTTTGTAAATTAAATTCACTTGGTTTTGTTTCACTTGTATGTATTGTATTTTTCAACTAATGTTGGCTTAGCCCATTATGTGCCATTGATGCATATACGCAACCTTATTAATTTTATGTTAAATTACTAAATATCTTAATTTGATATATAATATTATTTGACTTGACTTGGAAATGTATGAAGAAAAACGTGAATATTTTTTTATTTAAATAACGTGATTATTACTCATTTAAATAAATTTTTTTCTTTGTATTTCTAACTTCACAATATTCCAGTGCTTTGTACGCGTGGCGCATGAAGTAAAATTTCGAGTTTAGAAAAGCCCCGTCAAAATTTGTCTCGGGTCGCTGCGCGACCCTCGACAAATTTTCTACGCGGGGCTTTTTTAAACCCGAAATTTTACTTCATGCTTAGTCTGGGAGTGGAAATACACGTTCTAAAGTTTATGTTGCACGTTTTTATACAAATTCGACGAATGCCTTACGTTAACAGCGTATTCATTATTTATATTTAAAAGAAAAATTCATAAAATGTTATACAATAAGTCATTCGCAGAACCCATATAAAGAAGTGTAGAATTTTACGCAAAATCCACTTTAGGAGTTAACTCTATAATTAGTCTGCCGTTAATGGGTTAATGCTCTAGTTAAAAAATATAAAATAAAATACAAACAAAATTAAGTGAATTTAATTTACAGAACCAATATATTTTCTGTAATAAGTTTTTAATTAGAAAATATTCGCTTACGCTTTTAGTTTGCAGAATATTAAATGTAAAATTACAATTAGATATTTGAAGTCTTCATTGTATAGTTCAATACCCGGCAGTGTATTTGCACGGGAAGTAGTTGTTTTAGTGGATTTTATTGTCTTAGTAGTCTTATTATTTAAAATTACTACGACAATAAGACCTACTGTTTGCAGTTTATACAAATTTTATCGTAACTTTACATTTAATAAATATTAATATTGTTTACGCGGTGAGCGCGATTTGCTTGCATTATTTATTAATACGCAAATCTTATGAATACATCTTTCTATTCGCTAAGAAATGTGCCTGGAAAAAATCAGAACAAAAATGAATGAAAATAATATAACTATTGACAAAATTAAATTTATTTAAAGGTAATGAACAATACAAATATAATAAAAGATAAAGTAAATAACACGGGAAGAAAGATACAAAACAGCGAAAGGTTAATAAATAAGGGAAATTACACAAGTTTGACGAAGGTAGAAATTGGACAACTTACTTATGTGTAGATTTTTAAGAAACTGTTATTTTTGTTGATTTTGTTTCCAGGGGGTCTGGATGTAAATAAGCAAAAGTAATAAGAGAGGCAAAACTAACATGAACACACAAATAAACAAATAAATATACTAATTTTGGCGTTAACAAATATTATATTGAGAGTATTATAATCTAAAGGAATTTTGATAGCCTTCTTAAAATCAACATAATTATTTTTTCTTAACTCTCACACTTTATTAATTTGGCGAATCTGTGCCAATTCATTAGTTAAACCGCTCGTTAAAATTGCCTTGTATTTTAATCGAGAACGTTAATTAAGAAATTCAAACACATTCTTAATGTGGGCGGGAATTGGTTTTAATTTAGTGTGTTGTTATTTTTTTTTCCTTGTAACTTTATGAATGAGATCAAAATCGAGAACTACTGACACATTTACATGCATACGCCAATTTGCATAAATTATATTTTGCAGAAAGACTTGGAATTTTGCCGCGAGTTCATATTTCCTAATACAAACACAGGGAGGATTTTATATTTGTATACATACGAGTACAGGGAATTTTTCTTTTAAATCTTCAAACATTCGTTGTTTTTGAAGAGGGTTTAATTTGAAGTTTTAAACGAGTATTTTCCACTTCCAGATTAAGCATGAAGTAAAATTTCGTGTTTAGAAAAGCCTGAAAATTTGTTAAACCAAATTTTCAGGCTTTTCTAAACTCGAAATTTTACTTCATGCGCAACGCGCGTAAAACGTTAATTTATTCCGAAGTTAAAAAAACATACACAAATTCCAATAAACAGTTCTAAGAAGTTATTCCATGATTTTGTGAAAATTATAAGTTTTTACGAATCTTTCAACAAACTGTCGCTTTCTCTAAGAAAAAAGATAGCTTCGAAAAAACCTAAAGATAGAAAAATTGTCCAAAATTTTATTATCTAAAACTTTCGTCTAACGATTTTTCTGTATTCCCATTAGTTATTGAGTCATTCACAACTTTTGCGAAATACAAAACAAGCGAGCGCACTCGCCTATATTCTCGAAATTTGTTGATTTTGACATATAATATTATAACTCAAAAACTATTCGAGCTAAAGAAAAGCATAATACATGCATTTCGGCTATTTCGACGAAATAGATCTGTAAAATGAGCGTGTTTGCTTTTAAAAATAATGTCAATTGTTTTTTTTTCTAAATCAAGAGGGCGAATGTTTATCAAAGTTGTCAATATTATACAAGAGTGTTTTCCACTCCTTGGTTAAGCATGAAGTAAAAATTTGGATTTGGTCACGGTAGCGACCAAATCCAAACATTCAGGCTTTTTTAAACTCGAAATTTGACTTCATGCGCCACGCGTATAAAACATCGATTTGATGTGAAGTTCAAAATAGACTGATATTAATTATTTTTAAATACATTACTTTATTGATTATTATTATTATGTAACAGTAAATAAAAATACATACACATTTTTATGCTTATACAATTATTTGAATATTGGCCCATTTGATTATGTAGAATAGTATATGTGGCCCGCAAAGAAAAAAGTTTGGAGACGCCTGCCGTAGCCTTTTATAAAATCCATTATTCACATTCCTTAGTGTTTCAGCATTAATACGCGCACATTCGTCAAAAATTGCATTTCTTTAAGAATCAATATTTTAAGTGACGTATTTGATAAATTTTGCATTTCATATAGTCTCACAGAAAATAACCACTTGACTCTAAATTAAGAGATCTGGCGGGCCAGTAAATTATTTGACCACGACCAATAATCTAGCGATTTGGAAAGGTTTTTTTCTAAATATTTCCGAACATCTACTCCAAAATACGCTGAGCAGCCATCTCGTTAAATCCACACTTCCTGATTGTCGCGTGTTGTTTCTTCTACTGCAAAGAAAACTTTGTTGATTTAAAGTTCTAAAAATGATATCGAATTTAAATTTCCGATAATTATAAATGGTTCAGTATTTGTATTATTGAAAATTTCCCCCTAAATATTGATTTTTTGAGGACACTGCGTCTTTATGCTAATACTAAATAAATCACGCACATTCCTAATGCCGGCCTCCAGTGCAAAACGTTTTTAGAGTGAAAATCCTTTCTTAAATGGTATAATTCATATTCATTTTACAAATTAAGTTTAACAACTTATAACAATAGACAAATTTAAAGTCATATATATATATATATACTCAATGACATTAGAAGCGTAACACCCAGAAGGAGTTATTATTTTAACTTGATTTTTTGCCAGTATGGTAGTCTTACATCAAGAATAAAATGATTACATTTTCAAGAAATGTTAATAAGAAACAATCTAAAAGAAATTAATAATGTATTTGGCGACCCCTTTGCTGTATACACTCCTGTAGACGTCTGGGCATCGACAAAATGAGATGGTCGATGTCTTCTTGAGGCATCTCGTTCCAAGCAACTTGAATTTCATAGATCAACTGTGCTAAAGTCTGTGGAGGATTGTGCAAAGATTCTTCTTCCCATGATATCCCACACATGTTCAATGGGATTTAAATCCGGCGAACGGGGCGGCCACGCCAAAACAATAACACCAGCTTCATTAAGAAAGTTCATAGTTCGACGAGCAATATGGGGACGTGCGTTATCTTGTTGAAAAAGTATGTCTGGGCGGCCATCTAAATAAGGCAACAAAGTCGGTCGTATGACGTCTTCAACATAACGTGCAGCTGTCATACTGCCTCGAATAAATACAAGAGGTGATCGACTACCATAAGCAATAGCCCCCCAAACCATTACTCCAGCAAACCTAAGATCAGGTCGTTCTCCACGGTAGCGTCGTACCCTTCTACGGCCATATGCGTGCCTAGACAAAATCGTGATTCATCGCTGAATACGACATCGTGCCATTCTGCCTCCCAATGCTGCCGTTCTCTGCACCAGTCCAACCTTTGGCGACAGTGTCTCGCTGTTAAAGGAAGCACTAATCTTGGACGGTACGAAAGAAGCCCAAAGGATTGAATGCGGCGATATAAGGTTCGCATACTAACGGGCCTACCTTCTTCTCCAATCCATTGATCACCGATTTGACGCGTAGTAGCGAAACGGTCTCGCAGGGCTATTTGTCTTAAGCGCCGATCTTGACGTTCTGTGGTACGCCTTGGTTGACCAATTGGTCTTCTTCTTGCTCCTCTACCTTCTTCTGTCCATACCTGATACACACGTATCACAGTTGCTGCAGTGGAATCAATACGGCGGGCAATTTCGCGATAGGACATACCGACATCTCGATAAGCAACAACTCGACCCCGGTCAAAATCGCTCAAATGGTGATATTGTGGACGTCTTCGGACTCGAGGCATTTTATTTAAGCTTAACACACTCAACGGAAACACGAAAACTAAAAACATCTGTACTAAACAGCTCATATTAATAGTTTTATCAAAAAAGAAAAAGTGAAATATTTTGTTTTTCACAATATATATAAAAGGCACAAGGTTGAAATTGTTATCAATGTATGCTTTAAATATAGTCACTCTGTTGCTAAAATATGAATTCAAAAAAATCATTCCTTCTTGGTGTTACGCTTCTAATGTCATTGAGTATATATATATAATTCATTTTATTACATGTTCCGAAATAAAAATGTTCACCTTTAATTATATTACGTATAACGGATTGAAAATACTCATCCAGTATATCTTTAACATGAAGCTTTAGTAGTATATTTTGAACTTCATTTGAAATCAGTGTTTTATACGCATGGCGCTTGACGTAAAATTTCGAGTTTAGAAAAGCCTGAAAATTTGGTTTGGTCGCCCCGCTCTGCGGAGTGACCAAACTAAATGTCCAGGCTTTTCTAAACTCGAAATTTTACTTCAAGCGCCACGCGTATAAATCCACACAAGTACTCCCTGTATGTATACAGATAAAGATAAACCTTCCTGTATATGAGCAGTCTGCAAAGCTGGGCAGGATTCGAATCATTCGAGATTCGAATCCTGGATTCGAATCCTTTTAGAGGATTCAAAAGAGGCATTCGAATACTTTAGTTCAACTGGATTCGTGATCCGGATTCGTTACATTTTTTTAAAAGGATTCGTATCAAAATCCAAATGTGGGTGATTCGAATCCATATAAAAGGATTCGAATACTTATGAAAGGATTCGAATATTTATAAAAAGATTCGAATACTTGCAAAAGGATTTGAATCATCAAAAATATTTCGAATTAATTGTCGGGATTAACATGAAAAATGTCTTTTGTCTGTTTTTAAATTTCTCGTTAAATTACTGATTTATACGCGTGGCGCATGAAGTAAAATTTTAAGTTTAGAAAAGCCCAGAAAATTTGTCTCGGATCGCTGCGCGACCCTCGACAAATTTTCACGGGGCTTTTCTAAACTCGAAATTTTACTTCATGCTTAGTCTGGGAGTGGAAAATACTCGTTTAAATAAAAACAACCTCATACAAGACTGTCTCAGTTTAAAACGTCGAGCTTATACAGTAATAACTTTGATTTTGACGTCATTTGAGGATTTCCGCGCGTGATAAAGTCGGCTCGGTTTAAATCGAAACAACCTTACACAGTAATGATCTTGGTTTTGACGTCATGTACGGATTTCCATGCGTGACGACATCAACCAAGGTGTGTAAGTAAGTTTGTCATGATTTAAACCGAGCTGACCTTGTATTGTTTAATTACCTTGATTATTGACGTCACGTGAGAACTTTGTAATGGGTCAATAGGGGTCATGTGCAAATAATTTTTTTTTGATGAAAATAATTTACAATCTTAATTTAAAAATCATCCAAGAAAATAATAAAAGCAAAATCAACATTTTGTAAATACGAGAATTACATTGATAACAATTTTTTTAAATAAGAGAAATAACGACCGCAGCATCGCCTTCCATCTCCAGGATCGGGTGGGAAACAGAAGTTATAAAAGCTGTGCGGAGCGGAAAACAGGGGAGTCAAGAGGCAGTTCGAGGAGTCAAGCGACAGTTCGGAAGATGAACATCACGAAAAGCACCACAAGTTCCAAATCACAGAGGGAAATAAGAATAACACAACAAAAATCAAAATTATACAACAAATATAAAAACTATACAACAAAAAAGAATACAAAACAGTTAACGGGTGTGGTCGAGCTGTGCGTGGAAAACGGAGGAGTGTTCCCGCTAGTTAATTGCCTGAAAACAATTAACGGGTGTGGTCGTCCCGAGTTAATACTGCAGAGTTATGTTCCCACTAGTTAATAGCACAAAAGCAGTTGACGGGTGTGATCGAGCTGTGCGTGGAAAACGGAGGAGTGTTCCCGCTAGTTAATTGCTGATCACAATTAACGGGTGTGATCGTCCCGAGTTAGTACTACAGAGTTATGTTCCCGCTAGTTAATAGCACAAAAGCAGTTGACGGGTGTGGTCGAGCTGTGCGTGGAAAACGGAGGAGTGTTCCCGCTAGTTAATTGCCTGAAAACAATTAACGGGTGTGGTCGTCCCGAGTTAGTAATGCAGATTTATGTTCCCGCTAGTTAAAAGCACAAAAACAATTGACGGGTGTGGTCGAGCTGTGCGTGGAAAACGGAGGAGTGTTCCCGCTAGTTAATTGCCTGAAAACAATTAACGGGTGTGCTCGTCCCGAGTCAGTACTGCAGAGTTATGTTCCCGCTAGTTAAAAGCACAAAAACAATTGACGGGTGTGGTCGAGCTGTGCGTGGAAAACGGAGGAGTGTTCCCGCTAGTTAATTGCCTGAAAACAATTAACGGGTGTGGTCGTCCCGAGTCAGTACTGCAGAGTTATGTTCCCGCTAGTTAAAAGCACAAAAACAATTCACGGGTGTGGTCGAACTGTGCGTGGAAAACGGAGGAGTGTTCCCGCTAGTTAATTGCCTGAAAACAATCAACAGGTGTGGTCGTCCTGAGTTAGTACTGCAGAGTTATGTTCCCGCTAGTTAATAGCACAAAAATAATTGACGGGTGTGGTCGAGCTGTGCGTGGAAAACGGAGAAGTGTTCCCGCTAGTCAATTGCCTGAAAGCAATTACGGGTGTGGTCGTCCCGAGTTAGTACTGCAGAGTAATGTTCCCGCTAGTTAATAGCACAAAAACAATTGACGGGTGTGGTCGAACTGTGCGTGGAAAACGGAGGAGTGTTCTTGCTAGTTAATTGCTGATCACAATTAACGGGTGTGGTCGTCCCGAGTTAGTACTGCAGAGTTATGTTCCCGCTAGTTAATGACACAAAACAATCAACGGATGACGTCGGGATCTGCTTGCTAATCAGAGGAGTGCCCCCGCTAGTTGATTGTCTGGTAAGCTCCGAGATGGTTTTTGTGGGTTTCCCATCTCGTAATGCAAATGCAGGGGTTATTTAATTTTGCTCCCACAGTAGAGTCATACACTTTTTGAGTTCAACTAAAATGCACATGGCTTCTAAGTACAAACGAAAATTAAGTATTTCGAGAATATAAATAATTTAAGAAACACAAATTAATTAGAAATGTCATAATTGAGATTTATTGTCCACACATAATCCTGGTCATTAAAAGGGAAGGAAGACACAGTATTTCCGATAATGCATATTGACACAAACAACGAATATGTTAAATAAATAAAAAGGGTTACTACATACACAACACAACGTAAATAAAATACAAATTATAAATTTGTATAATACCTAGGGTCGAATCATTACAACTTCCACGCGTGACGTCAGCAATCAAGGTGGTTAGTGTATAAGGTTGTCTTAGTTTAAAACCGAGCCGACCTTGTTAGTTCAATTACATTGACATCAGAAAAACTCCCTGTATATCTCGGGACATAGATATTTCTAATAAAATCAAACCGAATTTGCTATGAAATTCAAACATAATAAGTAAAAATCAATATATTTTCAATTTCACAAGATTTAGGTGTTCTATCCGTTTCGCTACGCAACTAAACCAAATTTTCAGAATTTTCTAAACTTTATATTTTACTTCGTGCGTAAACAAGGATAGTAAATCTATGTTAAAAAACACATAATAACATTTCTTTAGATATAAATTTTTGTTTCGTGTAATATAAGGCAAAAGTAATGTCATATTATGAATTGGCTGCCATTTTATTATAAATGAAAGAAATGGGCTATGTTTTGACTGAAAGTTAATTTAAAGGTGAAAAATTGATAATAAAAAGTAAAAAAAAAAATGATATCGGTCAAATGACCAAATTGGTAATTTCTTCTTCAATGTTGGCTTTTAAGACTTGCAAAGTTTGTGATAAATGCGTAATTTCAAAAAGACGCACAGGGAGTGTGCTTTGATAAGAACATTAAATGACTAAAAATGTGTTTAAACGTAATAATCTAGTTTTCAAAATTATGTTTAATATTATTTGAAATAAAATTAACATGGTAGCCACAATCTATTTATTTATTTATTTATTTATTTTAACGGTGGGCCATTACATAATAAAATAACAATAGTCTTTTAACAAATCGAAATAATCGCACAAAATCACACAAACAATGTGAATAACGACTAATACAAAATTTATATACAAATACAAGTATGCATACATGGAATCATACATACTATAACACTACGTACTACATTCAAGCACATTTTTACAATTACGCTTGAAACATTGTAAGCTTACACCAAAAACATCTATCAATCTACAATATGTATTAATATTATCAATTAATGCATTCCTAGGGCTGTTGGATGCATAATTTGTTGCGTGATACTTGCTAGCAAGTAGTTGTTGATGCCTAGTTAAGCGTGTAGGTACATATAGTGAAATTGATGCAAGTATTACAGAGCAATTTATTCTGCTATTTAATATGCGGTACGCAAAACACAAGGAAAAGTACACTCTTCGTTTAATTAATGGAAGAAGTCCAAGATATTTAAGTATCATATTATAATCATGATAAAATAGATGACATCGAAAACAAATCAATTTTATCATTTTTCGTTGCACATTTTCTAGACGATCCACATGACATTTATAATGAGGTGACCATATAATTGCGCAATAATCTATAATAGGCCTTACAATAGATATATAGAGAGATATAAATGTTCTAATAGAATTAAAATTTGAGCTAAATCTTCGTATAAATCCAAACATCTGCAATGCTTTAGCAGAGATTTTGTTGATGTGATCATTAAACTGTAGTTTAGCATCAAACAAAACCCCCAAATCATTAATTGAATCAACTCTCTCGAGGAAACTATTATTTAATGAATAATCAAAAGCTAATATTGAATCTTTTTTACGTGAAAACCGCATGGACTTGCATTTTTTTATATTTAAATAGAGATTATTATCATTACACCAAACCATAATCTGATTTAAATCATTTTGAAGAGTATTACAGTCATATATGGACTTTATATTGCGAAATACTTTCATATCGTCTGCATATAGAAGAATATTAGAAGTAAGATGTTTGCCAATATCATTCACAAATATAAGAAAAAGTAACGGCCCTAAGTGAGAGCCTTGTGGCACCCCTGAGGTTGCATCAATTATGATATCAGATGTGATGTTATTTACTTTGACCAACATTTTCCTTTTACAGATAAAGGATCGTAGCCATTCAAGCATGCGTCCCGAAACACCATATGAGCAAAGTTTATACAGAAGCCTCGTATGATTAACCCTGTCGAAGGCTTTGGAGAAGTCAGTGTAGACAGAATCCACAACTGAGCCTTCTTCCAAAGTATCCGATATAAAGTTTGAATAAATAAAGAGATTCGATTCTGTAGATCTTGATGGAAAGAATCCATGTTGTTGATCAATTATTGTGGATGAAAAGTGCAGCATCATATGTTTATATACAATCTTGTCAAACAGTTTCGGAATACAAGATTGAATGGCTATGGGACGATAATTGTGTACATCTTTTTTGACACCCGACTTAAAAACAGGAACGACATAGCAACGTTTCCAGACATCAGGGAACTTACCATCTTGAAGAGATTTGTTAAACAGCCAGGTTAGAGGAAGGCATAACACATTAGCACATGATTTAACTATTGATGGAGAAATTCCATCCGGACCAGGAGAACTGTTTATCTTGATATCAGAACTTAATTCTACGATATCAGATTCAGTAAGCTGAAGATAATTAAAAATTATATTTGATTCTACGGTAAAAATAGGACCCACACAAGAAATATCTGAGTGGGACTCTTGAAAAAAATGGGCGAATAAATTGGCTATATCTTTATTAGAAGTAGCTATCGCTGTTCCTTTGTGCATGCATGAAGGAAAAGTACCAACACTATCCCTTTTGGATTTGCAGTATTTCCAAAAGGCATTAACATTATTTGGTATGTTATTTTCAATATCACGAATGTAGATAAGGTGGCATTTTGAATTAGTCTTTTGCAATCTGCTCTTAATTTAGAGAAGGTGTTATAGTCTTGAATACACCCAGTATTCTTGAATTTTATATGCGCAAGACGTTTATCTTAAATTAAGTCAATTAACGACGGCGAAAACCATTTAGGAAAATGGGACTTTAATTTTCTCCTAGCTGGAACATGTTTATGCAAAATATTGTATAATATTTCATAAAAAATATCAACAGCATTGTCAATACCATGAGATTCTAAATAGTACATCCAATTTACACTGCTTATTTCATTACAAATAGCATTAATATTACGGTTCGTAAAGTCCAAATAAAATTCCTCATTTGAATCATCATTAGCAATTGCAGCATCAAAGTCTATATGCAAAGGCGGGTGATAACCATCAGGCTTACACAAAGGGTCACCTATGGCGCAACTTATATGAGGATTATTAGAAAATATTAGATCTAAAACATTACAAGAACTATTTATGTTGTTATTAAATTGATATAGCCCATTGCTCATAACACTATCACACAAAACCCGGGCACAAGCACTTTCAACACTAGTTGGTAAGAATCCCACGCAGTCTTCTTCTGGAATCCAGATAACACTAGACAAGTTGAAATCTCCAACTTCAAATAACGTAAGATCTTCATATTTATTGATGATATCTGATAATGTATTTACGTGTTCAGTATAAGTGTCCTTATGAGATCGTGGAGGCAGATAAACACAGCCAATAATATAAGAATTATTAATTAAAATCCAAATCTCCTCCCGATTTCGAGTATTGATTGATATTATTGACGAATGTAGATTCCTCTTCACAGCGATAAAAACCCCTCCACCTCTGCTAGTATCATTCGCAGCATAATCACGATCACAACGATGTAATATATAACGATCATCAATAATTTCATTATCTGAAATATTGTGATGTAACCATGATTCAGTTACACATATAATGTCATAATCATTGACTAGAGTATTATTATAAAATTCGAAGAGTTTTGTTCTAAGACCACGCACATTTTGATAGAAGATCGATAATTTTCTTATATTTCTGTTTGTTGTATCCCGGCAGTTTGAAAATGGCGGTTTTGGCGAGGTATAAACTCTTTTAGAGCCACACCTGGAGGCCACTTCGAAGAGTCCATAAGAGAATCAAAGTGAGGTTCATCAACTCCAAGTTTAAAAGATGAAGATTGATCAGAATTCATAAGACGAAAACATTTAATATCCGCATTTACATTTAATATTGTTTTAGCATGATTAAAAATCGTTTTAGGTTCAACGTTAGGTTCGACTCTGTAGACGTGTAACCATTTTTTCTTTACAATACTTGATTGAAAACCATAGTCTGGAACATTCGCTGATTCGTTAGCAATAACACTTGAACCAATTATAATCGCATTTTTATTACGCCTTTTCTTATTATTCTCTACAGCGTTAGTTTTAGGTTTGGATAATCTATCATTAGCAATTGAAGAATTTGCATCAGTGTCCGCACGCAAATCATTACTACTGTTGCTATTTAAGGATTCTATATTAATAGAAGGTCGCGGAATTTCTAAAGAAACGGTTTCAGGCTCAGTAAATTGTGTGTTTCATACACTATTTATCAAATCAGCACATTTGCTTGCAGATATATTTTCTTTTAATTCAGTAAATTCCTTTGATAAAGATTCCAATTTATCCATTACCTCCGTTTTAAACGAGTTGAAAGCGGAAATAAGGCCTAACAATTTATCATCATTATTGGAAAAAATATTCTTATCTACAGAATTTACACTTTTAGAACGGTTAGGTTTACGAGTACAACAGTCAACAACGCCTTCATTTACAGTCAACACATAATTTAGACGAGTCGCACAAGCAGAATGAAAAGTTGACTTACAATGAATACAACCAACATGTCTACCAGGCACAGCTATTGATTGTTTACATTTGGAGCAGGAAATATCACTAATATTAGGGTTGGACATTATTAATTATAGTAACGAGTAAAGACACAGGGACACACGCTTCACCTCACAGGGTCTGTTGTGAGGACTTAATAATTCGTAAGACAAAGGAAGACCACGGTAAAAGGTATAATGTTAAAAATGAAAATAATGTAAATTAATTGTTCATTAATTAAAAAGTATCAATACTATTGCTTTAACAAAAAAGGAATAATGATTAAGAATGAAAATGACCGTAAATAAATCATTCATTAATACAAATACTATTGCCTTAACAAAAAATAATCTATTGGAAACAATCGAACAGCTGTGGTACGGGATATTGACTCCACGACACAATTAAACGAAAAATATTAAAAATGTAATTTTAACACTAATATCATCGATTGATGAGTAAAGTTAACACGTAAGAAGGTACTCACATACAGTACTTATGTATTATTCCATTACTATGTTTTTAAATCGAAATAAAATACACTTAATCCTTGATTAACACGAGAGAGAAACAAATCACCTTGCACCTTGCACGAAAAATTATAAAATTATAAAATGTTAATTTTTTCCGACATTTCCCTGATTTAAGATTTTTTCCTTGGCCTTTTAATATAACTTTCTTCTGTGGGAAACCTCCATTTTGTTAAATTGTTTTCATTGTTTTTGTCAATATTTAAGTTAATTTTAGAAATTTTTACGAGTTTTGTAATTTGCCTGCTGATATTGACAAATTTATTAATGTTATATGGCTTTTTTGTTAGTGTTTTAGTCAATTTAAATATAATTTCATGACTTTTCTTTGACTTTTCCGGTTTTAACGATATTTAGTGAATTTTTTATCTACGTAATTTTCAGGCATTCGTCGATTTTATAATAGAGTTCAATTTGAAGCTTTAAACAAGTGTTTTCCACTCCCAGACTAAGCATGAAGTAAAATTTCGAGTTTAGAAAAGCCCCGTGAAAATTTGTCGAGGGTCGCGCAGCGACCCGAGACAAATTTTCGGGCTTTTCTAAACTCGAAATTTTACTTCATGCGCCATGCGTACAAAACAGTGATTTAAAGTGAAGTTCAGAAACACACAAATACATCTTTAATCAGAGTAACAGGGAATCAGATGTTTAGTCTGTTATTAACGATGTTCAGTGTTAATAATAAATAATTTGGTTTTAAATATTTTTGTTAAAACAACTGGAACGATATTTTTATATAAATGGTTAAAAATAATTATAAAATCAAATTTATTCTTAAAGGATTTGTATTCGTGATTCGAAAAAACAGGATTCGAATTTTTGATTCGAATCATATTTAGCTCTTACGAATCCTTTATTCGAGTATTCGTGATTCGAATCATATTAGGTGATTCGGATTCGTGAAACGCTCTGGCGGTCTGCTAATTCAAATTATACTATAATAATATTTATAATATTTATACTTGGTATTGTTTTACTGATTATTTAAGTTTAGGACTAGTTTCGACTATAAGTCATTATCAAGGAATGATAAGCCGTAGATTCTTCTTAAAAATGTTTTAGCACGGGTTAAGTGAGAAATGAATAAAACATATAAATAACTTAACAATATTCATGCGCCAGGAGTATAAAGCTTGTATTAGACGACACTATTTTTTTGTACAAGAAAATAGAATACTATTTTCTTGTACAAAAAAGTAGTGTACCATTTTTTATGATGGTGTACCAAATAGAACATGTCCTATTTCCACTCTTCACAACTGTACAAGATTCGCGTTTGGTCATATTTTGTGTATTGCACCGTAATAGAAAATAGTATACTAATTTCTTGTACAAGAAAATAGTGTCGGCTAATACAAGCTTAAAACACTGATTTATTCTGAAGTTCAAAAACAAATGCAAGAATAGTTATAGGCAACCTAACATACATTAACAATATTGTGATGCCTATATTCAGTGTTTTAAATAATTGGTTTAATAATCATTAAATACATGGAACAATAATAATAGCATTCAATAAGTACTCTTTAAGCGAGGGTTTCCATACCTTGATTAAACATAAAGTAACATTTCAAGATTTTCTAAACTAGAAATATTACTTTATATACCAGGCGTACAAAACACTAATTTAAAGTAAAGTTTGGATAAAATCTTTTTTTTTAATATGACCAATCAAATTTGACATTTCAAGAATTTATTTATAATTCAGGTTGTGTGTTTTAGGTTAGGACAAGAGTAATTACATGTTATGTTGTAAATTAACTTTTAATTTGTAGGTTATGTGAAGAGATATCTGACAGTAATAAAACAATGCAATTAACTTATAAAATAGATAATTTATTGAATCAAGATTAGGATTACAAATGTACCTATCACCGCCTCAAATTATTTGGATCTAGTGCCAATTTGATAGTCTGCCTACAGATCAGGTAAATGCTCCTCGCTCAGGAAGTGATTGGTTGATTTCGTTTCAGTGTGTTTTTTATAGATGTTTAATGAAGAGACAGTTGTCGGTAATAATATACTATTAAATTATGTAAAAGTTCTAAATAAGTTTTGTTTAGTTGCAAGCTCTAGCGTTTTCTTCTTTGAAACTCTCTGCATTATGACAATTTATTTGACAAATTATGATTTATCTGTCACAATAATAACAAAATCCTACAAAATTAATGAAAAAAAGGTGCCGTTGAAATTTAAGTATATTTCCATTGCATACAACCTGGTAACCATGTTAGTGACATCAATTTTCTTGTGTGCAGTTTTGTTGGCAGTTTATTTTCATCATCTCGTGATTTAAAACGCGAAAAATTGTATTACAAAATAATGTTGACATCAAGACAATCCTGTTTAAACAATCTAAATACAACGAATATGAGTGAGTTTCGTGAAGATAATAACTTAAATTTTAAAACGCTTTTTAAGCTTTCTTCACTAATTTATTTTATACCAGATGTACATTTCGGTAACAAGGTGACTATATTAATGGTTTGATCTAAATACATTTTGCTACGTTTGTGGCGAATATACAGTGAAAAAGTGACGGAAATTTATCACTGAATTAGTGCAAAATGCGTACTTTACTTACTTTAAATTGAAAATTGAAGACACTGGCAAATCATGGATTTCAAATTATATTTGTAAGATATGTACAGAACATTTAAGGCAATGGGTATATGGAAAAAGACATCAATTGAAGTATTGTGTACCTATGATTTGGATGGAACCGAAAAATCAATTTAATGACTGTTCATTTTGTATAGTTAATAGTCATGGTGGTAACCGGAAAAAAATGACGTATCCCGATTTGATATCTGCTAGAAGACCTGTGGCTCATTCGGGATATGTTTCTGTTCGATCCTTTTGTGTTCTACCAGAATATTCAGACACAGTAAGGAATGTAAGTGATCTGGAAAGTGACGTTAATGACGATGCAGCTAGCAGTGATTTTGAAGCAACGACATCATCTAAGCCCATTATTTTTACAGAAACTGCTTTAAATGACCTCATCAGAGAACTTGATCTTTCAAAATAGGGATCAGAACTTTTAGCGTCCAGACTTAAAGAGAGAAATCTGTTGTCTGCAAGTACTAAAGCAACTTGTTATCGTACACGAGAAAAAATCTGCTTTCTTTTTATTTTTTTCAGAAGCTAATGTGGTATTTTGTAATAATATCAGTGGTATTTTAACTAAATTGGGTCTTTCAAACTACCGACAAAATTGGTTGAGATTTTTTATAGACAATGCTGAATGTAGTTTAAATTGTGTTTTGCTGCTTAATAGCAATAAGTATGGAGCGGTTCCCATTGCATATTCTACAAAATTCAAGGAAGACTATCAAAACATATCTTTTGTACTAAAAAAAATAAAATATCACGATCACGGTTATGTGCGTTGGTTTGAAAATAGTACATTTTTTATTGGGGCAATAAAGCGATCCTACAAAATGTCCATATTTTATCTGCTTGTGGGACAGCAGAAATAAAAACGCGCACTGGAGTAAAACAAACTGTCCTGAAAGAACAAACTAGACTATTGGGGAGCAGAATATTATACACTAATTAGTTTAATTTGGCCTCTATTGCACATAAAATTAGGACTAATGAAACAGTTTGTAACAGCTTTAGACAAAAATAGCCACTGTTTTAGTTATATAGCCAGTAAATTCCCCGGTATAAGCAATGAGAAAGTAAAAGCTGGTATTTTCGACGGACCACAGATCAGGCTTTTAATCAAAGACAGTTATTTTGTTTATTCGATGGTCTTTAAGAATCGTCAGCCTGGATTTCTTTTGTCGATGTCGTTAACATTTTTTTAGGAAATCACAAGTTTAAAAATTATCCCGAACTGGTGCAAAAGATGTTGAAATGTTACGGTAAGCTTAGATGTGATATAAGCATTGAAATCCACTACCTTGACGGCCATCTAGACAAATGTCTAGAAAATCTTGGCTCTTACAGTGAGGAACAAGGAGAGAGATTCCATCAAAATCTAAAAAATAATGAAGCTTGATACCTTGCTTCATTATTTTTTAGTTGGGATAAACACATGATGACTGATTATTTAGAGGAAACATCATACATATAAAAAGTGGTGTTTTTTACCACTTCTCATATCTTTTAAACTATATGTGGGATCACGAACAAAAATATTCAGTGATAATCAGCATGATGAGTATACTCAAAAACCACATAAGTGTTTTCGGCACAAAATTCACTGTAGACCTGTGTAATCATTACCAATATCTTAAAATTTGATGTTTAAAATACGCTACTGTTAAAGCAGGACTGCAACTGTTCACAGTAAATACACCCCAGAGCTGGGACGAATCCTAGTAAAAAGGATTCGAATCACGAATTCAAATCACCTAATATGAATCGAATGTCGAATACTCGAATAAAGGATTTGTTAGAGATAAATATGATTCGAATCAAAGTTTCGAGTCCAGTTTCTTCGAATCACGAATACAAATCCTTTAAGAATAAATTTGATTTTATTATTTTTTTGCAACTATTAACATATAAATGTCGTTACCAGTTGTTTTACCAAAAAATATCCAAAACCTTATTATTTATTATTAACACTGAACATCGTTTATAACAGACTAAATATCTGATTCTGTGTTACTTTGATTAAAGATGTATTTGTGCGTTTTTGAACTACACTTCAAATAAGTGTTTTGTACGCGTGGCGCATGAAGTAAAATTTCGAGTTTAGAAAAGCCTGAAAATTTGGTTTGTTCGCGTAGCGCTACGCGCTACGCGACCAAACCAAATTTTCAGGCTTTTCTAAACTCGAAATTTTACTTCATGCTTAGCCTGGGATTTGATCTCTCGTTCAAAACTTCAAATTGAATTATATTATAAAATTGACGAATGCCTGAAAATTACGTAAATAAAAAATTAACTAAATAACATTAAAATCGGGAAAGTCAGAAAAAAGTCATTGAATTTTATCCGAATTGACCAAAACACTAACAAAAAGCCAAATGATTTTATTAAGTTTGTCAGAATCAACAGGCATCATAAAAATTAAAAAACACGTAAAAATTTATAAAACCAACTTTAATAACAAACAAAATCAATGAAAACAATTTAATAAAATAGGGGTTTCCTACAGAAGAAAGTTTTATTAAAAGGTCAGGGAAAATATCTTGAATCAGGGAAATGTCGGAAAAATTTAAAATTTCAGATTGTTGCTACCATATCAGATTCACTTCAAATAATATTGAACATAATTTTAAAAACCAGATTATTATCTTTAGAAACATTTTCAGTCATTCAATGTTCTTATCAAAACATTCAGTTTGAAGTTTCGAACGAACGTTTCCACTCCCAGACTAAGCATGAAGTAAAATTTCGAGTTTAGAAAAGCCCCGTGAAAATTTGTCTCGGGTCGCGCAGCGACCCGAGACAAATTTTCTGGGCTTTTCTAATCTCGAAATTTTACTTCATGCGCCACGCGTATAAAACAGTGATTTAGCGAGAAATTTAAAAACACACAAATCAATTTTATCATGTTAATCCTCACAATGAATTGGAATTATTTTGACGATTAAAATCCTTTTGTAAGTATTCGAATCCTTTTATAAGGATTCGAATCACCCGCATTTGGATTCGAATACAAATCCTCTTAAAAAAATGTAACGAACTCGGATCACGAATCCAGTTTAACTAAAGTATTCGAATCTCTCTTTTAAATCCGTTAAGAGGATTTGATTCGAATCCTGAATGATTCGAATCCTGCCCAGTTCTGATACACCCTAAGTTTACTCATATTAAAAAAAACAGAGTTTATGTAGATACGTTTATTATCCACAGCCGAGTCTGTGGATTATTATAATTAAATTAATTCTATACAAAGTAGGTTTGTCGGAAAACACACGGTACTTTTTAATAATCACGTTGTTTTTCTATCAAAATCAGTTGTTTAATTAATATCTGATAATTAACAAATATTCTGGGGTTTAATTAACATCTAAATTCCGCAGGAGGCATGACTTTGGAGAGCACGAGTTCAATGGAACAATTTAAAGTGCGCGGCGTAAATTATTGTAGTCACAATTATTTCCAAAGAGTGGGCATTTTGTACCGAAAAATGAAAACCACTCGGAGGAATCTACGATTTTTTCTTGGCCGTCCTGTGACTTTGCATAATCGATGAAATGCGCACACCAACAGCAAACAAATTGCTTTTTGCTCCCATCGAAATCACGCGATCGTGACAGAAACAATAAAAGTTTAAATTGAATACTTTTAATTCACAAACAGGATGTTGAGGAGAGGAAGATGAGTGTTTTTTATTTTTTTTTTTTATTAAATTTGAATGTTGTTGAACTGTTTAAATAATTATATAATACAATTTATTGTATTGTATGATTATTATTTAATAAATACAAATTTCTTCTTCGCGGAGCGCCCAATTAAAATTTTCAGGCTTTTCTAAACTCGTAGTATTTACTTCATGCGCCAGGCGTAAACAACGCTAATTTAGTGTAAAATTTTAAAACCACTTCATTTAACTTTCTAGTCATATAAAACGAACTGAATATGTACTGGTACTTTACGTATTAATAAATAACACTGGACAACAAATTTTAACTTTTTGTCGGTATCCTTGATATAAAATAGGCATTTATCTGGAAATTGTGGTGCTAAATATGAGATCAACAATGAAATTCAAAAGTTAGTTACGGTTTTTAAATTATATTTTAAATACATTGTAATCTGTCGATTTTTATATCAGCCTGTGAAAAAATATTAAATCCGCAGTTAAAACTTACTTTTGACTTGTCAACCGCATGGAATTCTTATCTGTTTTTCCGAAATACGGACACCCCGTATACATGGGCCCCCAAAATTTTAGTTACGCTAATGATTTGATCTACTTAAGCTAAATTGTAAATAAGAAAATGGCAGATTTGTCAAAGAAGAGACATCTATATTAATTTTATTTTCATTTAGCAAAACTGTAAATAAGAAAATAACTACTTTGCCAAAGGGAAGTAATTGTATGCACTCTGACAAACCTGTTTATAAGAAAATGAGAGTTTTCCCGAAGAGGGTAAGATTACTATAAAAGTAATTTATTACCCGATATACAGGGTGCCCATATTTCGAGAGAATGTATGGGGATCTCAATTATTTGAAGAGATAGAAACACAGTTAAATTACGGCAAAGTTGCGTATTTTAGGGCCTAACAATAATCTGAAAACAATTTTGAAATATCTTTCTTTGTTTTCGAGATATTAACAAAAAAACTGATTTTTTTAAAAAATGGCTTTTATTTTTTTATTCAAAAACTGCTGAATCTGGACATTTAGAACTTTGACAATATAGAGGCACTTTATAATGAGGAATCTATAAGCATATTTTTTTAAGATAACTATAACATTTACCCGGGGAGCATAGCCAACTTTTGTTTTTATTATGGGCGCCATTTTGGTTTTTAATATTTTTTTAAAGAATATTTTTCTCTGAACTCACTGATGTATCACACTCATCATTTATTTTAGATTTGATATTTAAAATTATGATATTTTCTTTTTTGCAAAGAGTGCCTTGGAAACTAAGACGTCATATCTGTTAATCAATAAAATCTTGACAGCGGTCAGTCAGTGTTAGCACTCAAAATTAATTATTAACTGTCAGTCTTTTGTAATTATAATATTAAGTATCGATTATCACACAAGAGTTGCACAAACTAAATTTATTCTACTTTTATTATTATTAGGGAGGATCTAACACAAAAACGACTAGCACTAATCAAACTGGCAACCTCTAAATTAAGGAACAAACATGTTTTCACCAATTACGGAATTATTTACATAAAAGTCGCTGGGAAAATTACCCGCCTTAATAGCAGCAAGGACTTGGATGACGTAGAAAACTCCGAATAAATACTTATGGCTCACCTCTAGTGTGCGCATCTTGGTTCGTGTCCGTGGACCTCGCTGATACTTTTTTTTGTTGATACTTTTTTTTTTGCTTGTTTATTTCCTTTGTGTCCCGAATTATTATTATTTAGTGTTGTTGAAATATTGCATTACTTTAAACAGTGTTATTATTTTATCAGTATTTTTTATTTTTTAATTCATTCATAATTGTTGAAATATTATATTGTTTTACACAGTGTTATTGATTTTTCTCCTTTTAATATTTCTTTCATTGTTTTAATACAAATCACTAATGTTTTGTGATCTTCTAAGTGCGCACATTAATATCAGATCACTGCTACCGAAGATAGATTATGTTCAACAATTGCTATACGAAAAACAATTTCATATTTTAACGATCTCTGAAACATGGCTCAACAATAATATTCCCAAGCAGTTCTTGAATATTCCAAACTATACTTTTATCAGAAACGATCGATTAACGAGGGGAGGTGGTGTAGGAATATGTATAATTAATTCTGTAAAATTCAATATAATCCAAAGTGGTAATATCCTTAAGGATTTGTGGATTCATATAAAAACGAACAAATATAATGTTATTGTTTCATGTATATATCATTCCTCGTACCAAAATATTCCTGAATTTTTGCATAAGTTTGAGTGCGCTCTTATTAATTGCTTACCTTATTCTGAACATATACTCAATGACATTAGAAGCGTAACACCCAGAAGGAGTTATTATTTTAACTTGATTTTTTGCCAGTATGGTAGTCTTACATCAAAAATAAAATGATTACATTTTCAAGAAATTTTATTAAAAAACAATCTAAAAAAAATTAATAATGTGTTTGGCGACCCCTTTGCTGTATACACTCCTGTAGACGTCTGGGCATCGACAAAATGAGATGGTCGATGTCTTCTTGAGGCATCTCGTTCCAAGCAACTTGAATTCCATCGATAAACTGTGCTAGAGTCTGTGGAGGATGGTGCAAAGAGAATATTCTTCTTCCCATGATATCCCATACATGTTCAATAGGATTTAAATCCGGCGAACGGGGCGGCCACGCCAAAACATTAACACCAGCTTCATTAAGAAAGTTCATAGTTCGACGAGCAATATGGGGACGTGCGTTATCTTGTTGAAAAAGTACGTCTGGGCGGCCATCTAAATAAGGCAACAAAGTCGGTCGTATGACGTCTTCAACATAACGCGCAGCTGTCATACTGCCTCGAATGAATACAAGAGGTGATCGACTACCATAAGCAATAGCCCCCAAAACCATTACTCCAGCAGTCCTGTGTACATGCCTCTCAATAGCAAACCTAAGATCAGGTCGTTCTCCACGGTAGCGTCGTACCCTTCTACGGCCATCATGCGTGCCTAGACAAAATCGTGATTCGTCGCTGAATACGACATCATGCCATTCTGCCTCCCAATGCTGCCGTTCTCTGCACCAGTCCAACCTTTGGCGACAGTGTCTCGCTGTTAAAGGAAGCACTAATCTTGGACGGTACGAAAGAAGCCCAAAGGATTGAATGCGGCGATATAAGGTTCGCATACTAACGGGCCTACCTTCTTCTCCAATTTATTGATCACCGATTTGACGCGTTGTAGCGAAACGGTCTCGCAGGGCTATTTGTCTTAAGCGCCGATCTTGACGTTCTGTGGTACGCCTTGGTTGACCAATTGGTCTTCTTCTTGCTCCTCTACCTTCTTCTGTCCATACCTGATACACACGTATTACAGTTGCGGCAGTGGAATCAATACGGCGGGCAATTTCGCGATAGGACATACCGACATCTCGATAAGCAACAACTCGACCCCGGTCAAAATCGCTCAAATGGTGATATTGTGGACGTCTTCGGACTCGAGGCATTTTATTTAAGCTTAACACACTCAACGGAAACATGAAAACTAAAAACATCTGTACTAAACAGCTCATATAAATAGTTTTATCAAGAAAGAGTAAGTGATTTTTTTTTTCACAATAAATATAAAAGGCACAAGGTTGAAATTGTTATCAATGTATGCTTTAAATATAGTCACTCTGTTGCTAAAATATGAATTCAAAAAAATCATTCCTTCTTGGTGTTATGCTTCTAATGTCATTGAGTATATAATTTGCTGTCGTGATCTAAACATTGACATGTCTAAACCGGAAAATAATTCCTATGTTTCACTTTCTGAATTGATTGATGGTCATGATCTTCTGCAAATCATAGATGTACCAACACGTGTCACTTCTACTACTGCTTCAATCCTTGATATTATTTGTGTTTCACGGAGCTTAGATATTACTTTAAAGGGTGTTTTAGATTGTCCAGTCTCTGACCATGATATAGTCTATTGTGCAGTACCATTGGGTACAAAGTTAGTTGATATTAATATTAAATACTTCAGATCTTTTCGTTCTATCAACACCGATGAATTTGTAAATGAATTACGGTGTATACCATTCCATAATATTTTACATGTAAGTGATATTAATGATAAGTTACATTTCTTTAATACTTCTATCATTAGTCTATTTGATAAGCATGCTCCATATAAAATAATGAAAACAACGAAAGTCTCAAGTCCGTGGATAACTGATAATTTTAAGTTTCTTATGAAGATGCGTAATAAAGCCAAGGCAAAATTTAGAAAAACGGGCCTTAACTCCGATTGGGATTATTACAAAAGCTTGAGAAATTATTTC
The DNA here is from genome assembly GCA_932526585.2 of Philonthus cognatus. NCBI lineage: Eukaryota > Metazoa > Arthropoda > Insecta > Coleoptera > Staphylinidae > Philonthus > Philonthus cognatus. Next base: position 18,009,188 of record OW052244.1, on the reverse strand, counting down.
AATTCGGTTATGAAGAAAGAAAAGAAAGCTTATTTCACTCATATAGCTAATACATTTAATAGAAATCAATTATGGAAACATTTGCAATATTTGGGACTAAAGAAACAAAATATTCAGCTTCCTGACTCTCTGAAAAATGTCAAAGAAATTAACAACATCTTTCGGGACTCTATTCCACAATATAATAATTCTACAAATTATAGAAACAGTTTCATAGGTTCTAATCACCCTTCCGCTACCAACTTCTGTTTTAGTTTAATAGATGATAGCACAGTAATTCAATATTTAAATTCAGTAAATTCAAATTCAACTGGATTTGACGAAATTAATATAGTTATGCTAAGGCTATGTTGTCCCGTAATTATTCCATATGTCGTACATATCTTAAATAGTTGTTTGCTTGAATCAATTATTCCGAATTGCTGGAAATTCGCAGTCGTAAAGCCTATTGCAAAAATTAATAACCCAACTAACTATGGTAATCTAAGGCCCATTAATATTCTTCCCACCTTATCTAAGGTACTACAAAAAATCATTAAAGCACAATTAACCTCTTACGTCAGTGAGAATAATATACTTCCTGAAATGCAATCGGGCTTTCGTAAGGGATATAGTTGTGAAACTGCCTTGACTAAAATCACAGACGATATATTAGCAGCCACTGATCGAGGAGAAATCACCTTGTTAGTACTGTTGGACTATAGCAAGGCTTTCGATACTGTTAACTTTGTCGTCCTTGAAAGTATATTAGAACACATTGGATTGGAAAATTTTGCTATAATTTTACTGAGATCTTACCTCAGAGGAAGGAAGCAGTGTGTAGAAGTAGACAATAATAGATCAAATTTCATCAGCATTATGCAAGGTGTTCCACAGGGTTCCGTTCTTGGCCCGTTGTTATTCACTATATACACTAGTGCCATTTTAAATAGCCTACATCATTCTAAAGGCCATATGTATGCCGATGATAGCCAAATTTATTTATCGTTTACTCCCAACAAATGGCAACACGCGGAACGATGTCTGAACGCCGACCTTGCACGTATTCAAAGTATATCTACTCTTTTATGTTTAAATTTAAATCCCTCCAAAATGTCGTTCCGGTTATTTGGCAAGAAAAAGATTTGTGATGCTTTAAAAGATCAGTTTAACATAATTATAAATAATGAATCAATTAGTTATTCAGAATACAGTAAAAACTTAGGAGTAATATTAGATAACTCATTTAGATACAAAAAACAAATAAATGAATACATTACTACAGCCTATATAAACTTGAAAAAGTTATATCCTCGTCGATCCTGTTTACCAGTATCAACTAAAATTATGCTCTGCAACGCTTATGTACTTTCTCATTTTTCATATTGCTCTACCTTGTACAACCCTGCTATTGATAAATCGACTTCCAAACGAATACAATATGTTCAAAATTCGTGCCTACGATATATTTATGGTATACGTAAATTTGAGCGTATATCTCACAAACTAATAGAAGCAGGCTGGGTCAACATGGAATCAAGAAGAAAAATTAAAACTGCCTGTTTTTATCACAAGGTCATTACTGCAAAAGCACCTTTCTACTTGTTTGAGAAAATTAAATTCAGGAATGATGTTCACACTCTTAATATTAGATTCAAGGGGTCATTATCACCGCCCAAACATAGAACCACCCTCTTTGAACGATCTTTCTCTTTTCAAATTTATATTGTTTATAATGCCATATCTTCTGACTTAAAACGTCTAAATTATACAACATTTGTGAAAAGAATTAAAATGTAATGTTATGTGTAATGTTTGTTCGATCTGTCTATACAACGCGTGACTGATTTGTATGTTCTTCTGTTACCATTTCATATATTAATATGTTCATTGATAATATTTAAGGTTTAGATGGAAGACCAGTTTAGCATTTTCATGCTAAACTGAATCTCGCCTTATGGTTTTCCAATTATTTAGAGTTTCATTCTTGTTTTATTATTACTGTTTTATATTTGTATTGTATTCGCAGAATGTACTTTAAGAGTTTATTATTATTATTATTATTATTCCAAAACTATTCACAAAAAAAAGTTATTTTTGCATTTTTTCGTTACATCTCGGTAAATATTGATCACTATGACATCTTAGCATTAGATATTTTTAACTTTACTGTAAATCAGTGGATTATACGCGTGGCGCATTAAGTAAAATTTCGAGTTTAGAAAAGCCCCGTGAAAATTTGTCTCGGGACCCTCGACAAATTTTCTACGCGGGGCTTTTCTAAACTCGAAATTTTACTTCATGCTTAGTCTGGGAGTGGAAGTCACTCGCTAGTTTAAATTACATCACAACTGTTAAAATCTGTATCGTCTAATGCCCGAGTTACTCGACTGTTTCCAAGGCACTCTTTACAAAAACCTAAAGATTAAAATTTTACATGTAAAATGTATACTAAATCATAAGTGTGGTACATCATTGAATTCAGTAAAAAATATTCTTCCAAAAAATATGAAACACCAAAATGGCGCCCATAAGAAAAACAAAAGTTAGCTATGGTCCCTAGGTAAATGTTATAGTTATCTTAGAATAAAATATGTTACTAGATTTATCGTTAAAAAGTGCCAATAATGTCAAAGTTGTAAATGTCTGGATTCAATAGTTTTTGAATAAAAAAATTAAAACGAAATCTAAAAAAATCCGTTTTTAACAATATCTCAAAAACGAAAGAAGATATTTCAAATTTGTTTTTGGATTATTATTGGGCCCTAAATTACGCAGTTTAACCGACTCTCTATCTCTTCAAATAACCGAAATCCCCATACATTCTGTTGAAATACGGACACCCTGTATGTTGAAATTTTGAAACTGATCGGTAGGAGTAGGGATGTTCCGATCCCAAAAAAGAATTATTTATATCGTATAGCGAAGTATCGATACTATAAAATATCAAAGTGAACAGTATCGATATTTAAAATATCGATGATTTACGACGCCAGATATTTCATATTTATTATTTATAATTATTTAAAACAGAAAATTAATTTTAAATGACCACCTAATGAATTTTCTCTATCAAAATCATTAAATTCTGTAGTTTCGTAGATTAGAACAAATGTTGATGGTATTAAAAAACACTTTCCATGCTTTTAAATATAATACACATTTTAGTTAAATCTCAGTGTTTGCAATTTAATTTCTAGCAGAGCTGGGCAGGATTCGAATCATTCAAGATACGAATCTTTTTAGAGGATTCAAAAGAGGCATTCGAATACTTTAGTTCAAGTGGATTCGTGATCCGGATTCGTTACAATATTTTAAGAGGATTCGTATTCGAATCCAAATGTGGGCGATTCGAATATTTATAAAAGGATTCGAATACTTACAAAAGGTTTTAAATCGTCAAAAATAATTCAAATTAATTGTAAGAATTTACTTGAAAACTTTCTTTTGTGTGTTTTAAATTTCTCGTTAAATCACTGTTTTATACGCGTGGCGCATGAAGTAAAATTTCGAGTTTAGAAAAGCCCAGAAAATTTGTCTCGGGTCGCTGCGCGACCCTCGACAAATTTTCACAGGGCTTTTCTAAACTCAAAATTTTACTTCATGCTTAGTCTGGGAGTGGAAACGCTCGTTCGAAACTTCAAACTGAATGCTTTGATAAAACAGTAAATGACTGAAAATGTTTCTAAAGATAATAATCTAGTTTTCAAAATGTTGTTTAATATTATTTAAAGTAAAACTGACATGGTAGCCACAATCTGAAATGTTAAATTTTGCAGGCATTTCCCTGATTCAAGATTTTTTCCCTGGCCTTTTAATATAACTTTCTTCTGTGGGAAACCCCCATTTTGTTAAATTGTTTCCATTGTTTTTGTCAATGTTTAAATTAATTTTATAAATTTTTACGTGTTTTGTAATTTACCTGCTGATTTTGACAAATTTAATAATATCATAAGCTTTTTTGTTAGTGTTTTGGTCAATTTGAGTATAGTTCCATGACTTTTCTTTGACACGTAATTTTTAGGCATTCGTCGATTTTATAATAGAGATCAATTTGAAGTTTTGAACAGGTGTTTCCACTCCCAGGCTAAGCATGAAGTAAAATTTCGAGTTTAGAAAAGCCCCGTGAAAATTTGTCGAGGGTTGCGTAGCGACCCGAGACAAATTTTCGGGCTTTTCTAAACTCGAAATTTTACTTTATGCGACACGCGTACAAAACACTGATTTGAAATAAAGTTCAAAAACACACAAATACATTTTTAATCAGTCGATTATGTCTAAATTGGAAGCCGAGCCGAAAAAAACTTGGATTATTGTTAAACGGACAAAGAAAACTACAACAGAAGAAATTATGAGTGATCACGTAAAACAGTTCATAAATACTACAAGTTTTACTTGTGAAACAATAAACAAAAATCTTTGATTCGAATCATATTTATCTCTTACGAATCCTTTATTCGAGTATTCGTGATTCGAATCATATTAGGTGATTCGGATTCGTGATTCGAATCCTTTTTACAAGAATTCGTCCCAGCTCTGATTTCTAGTAAGATACAATTTTAAGTAATATTAATAAATTAAATTTGAATTTATTAATATTAACTAAAATTGTATCTTAATGAAACGAATTCTAACAGTCATTATAAAGTTGAACGATTAAGCACAGACATTAGTTGATAAATGTTTAATAATCATATACAAATAAATAACAATCAAATTTTATAAAAAAAAAACAACCCGCCTTCCTCATTATAAAATTAGCAAGCCTGTAGATTGTAGATCAAAAAATATCATCGAATCGGCGTTTCGCATTCATTTGAAGCTTAATTAGTGAAGTTTGGGTCCCTAACCGGTGCCCGAAGTAGCAGAAGAAGAAGAAAGGTGAATAACCGTGCCAATAGCGAACCGAGACAGAGTGCGGTTTGTCATGGTTTAAACACCTAAAAGAGAACCCGCCATCGCAATTAGTCCTACTCGGCGAATCAACAATTGATTACAAAAAAAATTATATTCAAAGAGTCCTAATCTGTTGGATTTTTTCCGGCCTTGGAGATGATTGCGATTGCGACAGGTGCGCGACATCTCTCCGTCTCTTCGCCTCGGCTTACTACTAATGAGTTGCCTTTGATACAATTGCTTTTTGTGCGGCTCGAGATGGAGCTGGAGATGGAGATGGACACGAAATAATTACAAAACGAAGTCAACTCAAAACTAATTATACGGTTTAAGGTTTACGCATAAAAGGTGCTCGAGGAGTGTGCTGTTTGACCTCCATTGCGCTTATGAAATCTTTGAAGTTCCGTTTTAAAGTACGGATAATTAGTAATTGATAAATAAAAAGAGAAACAACATTGGGCTAATTAATGGAAGTAATGAGTTACAGAAACGACGCCTTAATTAGCCTGGACGCTGAAAAGAAGAAGCTTAGCTGTACTTTTAAAATTAAGTTCGCGTTATGAGCATGGGCGTAGCAAGGGTTTTCACCAGGGCGGTGCCATGATATAATAAATATTTGCTATACTTAGTAAAACGTCAGAAACGTTTAATAATGCGTATCAAGAAATTGATTAACGTTGATTATACATTCATACATTTTGTTAATTTTGAAAGTTAACGAAAATTCTGATAATCCTCATTAACTTTGTTAAATTAAATTGTCGCACTAGGGAAAGAGAAAAGCACTGAACCGATAGGAATTGTAATACTGATAAAAAATCATAAAAAGAACCCATACAAAATGTATTGGTAATTTGCGGTTTTTTTTTAATCAATATTTGCTTTAATTGCATACTACAGGGTGGCGCGTTTGGATCTGATGTATTTCAAATAACTGTCAAATTGTCAATATTGAAGGTAGAAGGAACAAATAAATTTTAAAATTAAAAGCGACAATGGAAATTTATTTTTAAAACGTGGTACAGGTTACTTGTGGAAAATAACTTCTGTCAAATGTCGTCCTTGTTGATTGACGCATTCTTAAAATCGGTGATGAAAGTTCCGCATAGTTTGCTGAAGCATGATAATTGGAATCGCAGCAATTTCATCCTGGATTGCTGTCCTCAAGTCTTGAATGGTGCGGGCCTTATTCCTGTAGACCTTCGCTTTAAAGTAGCCCAATAAAAAACAATCACACACTTTTAGGTCCGGCGATCGAGGGGGCTAAGGGACATTTCCGTTGCGCGAGATCACATGCCTAGGAAATTGAGCGTTAACAGCCTGTATGGGTACTCTGGCCGTATGTGCAGTGGCACCATCCTTTTGGAACCACATTGTTTTGGTGTCGAATTCATTTTCTTGCAGGTGTAGCCTCAGAATTCTTCAAGCATGGTTACATAACGCTGGGAGGTAACCGTGACCGTCTCCTCCAATTCTCAGGTGTGCGAACTGTAATTCCCTTAACCTTAAATTGTGGCTTACATGAATCAGTCGATCGATAAAGAATTACCTATTGCAATATGGAGTTATGAAAAAAACTGGTTTACCGTCAATACGTGATGCGTAAGAGACCAAGTACCCGTGGTTACCTAGCTCCCGCTGCCAAAAACACAATCAAACTGTCAGGGACCTGGCACCCTGTATCTTTCGAATGCACTACGCATTCCAGAACCGTCAGATCGAAACGCACCACTTTGTACTTCTTCGGTATACAGACAACTTTTTGTGCATTGAAGTAATTGTTTAAAACAGTGACTATAGGCAACCCATTTGACAGTGTCGCGACAGCCACTCAATACACATTAATTCTATTGGGTTGCCTATAATAATAATAACAATAATTTATTAACGGATACATCCTCTTTACAATAGTAATAGAATATTAATTTATATAATATTATAAAAAAAGTAAATGAAACAGACAGATAAACACACTATACTTTGTCTCAAATAATTATTTTAAACAATTGGTTTAATATGGATATCTAATTACGTGTTACGATAATTTAAGACTATGCATGTATGTGCTGGAAAACTTTACTTTAAATCAGTGTTTTATACGGGTAGCGCATGAAGTAAAATTTCAAGTTTAGAAAAACCTGAACATTTGCATTTGCCGGGGCGCGACTCGGTTCGCTCGCGCGCCCTGGCAAATCCAAATTTTCAGGCTTTTCTAAACTCGAAATTTTACTTCATGCTTAACCAAGGAGTGGAGAACCCTCGTTAAAGGTAAGTCACTGATTTATCAGTAATTGAAATAGTCAGTAAAATTACAATCGCAAGCATTACCAGGCAAAACATTGTTAATGCTTTTAATCTTATATAATTAAAGATGAAAAAATTGTATTTGCATTTCACAGCATATTTAGATTTTCCAGTGAATGCTGCTATTAAGACCTAGTTGCAACAAAAACGTTGAACTTGAATTCAAGCTGAACAATAAAAACTGTCATCTTCAAAACAGTTCCTATTGTTCTAATCGTTCTAATCGTTCTGAGCTCGATTTGAATGAGCTCAATGTGTTTTGTGCAACTGGCCCTAAATGTTTTAAAACACTTATATTTATAAAAAAATTATTTCACTTAACTTGGAAAATGTTAACATTAATAAAATTCTAAAATAATAGCTGATATTTATTTATAGGAAATACAAATTGTATGCATTCCATGTCAATTAATATGTTCAGAAGCAATAAAAGCTCGAGGACTTCGCTCTATAAATAAACCGTATTTAATATGCAGACTGCATAGTATGATATGAATGAGATTCTAGATACAGATAATTCAAGTCGTAGGCATTCATAATTGTTAAAATTGCACTGAGAGCGTAAGAAATTGATCCTAATGAAATGAAAACAAAAAGAAAAAAAAAGTCGAATTGTACGTCTAAAATTGTAAAACGTTGAAATCGCCAGAACTAGGTTTTGTTTCTGCACGAAACGGCGTTACCTTACTTTTTGTTTTCTTATGTAATTTGAAAAAAATGAATGTGACCTCCGGCAAGAAAAGCATTGAGCAAAAACTATATAAACTTTTCATTCTAAATGTTTAGCGTTAAAAATTTCATAAATTACGAATTTTTCAAACCTATAGAATAAAAATATTTGTTTGCTTAAGTTTTCAAATATAAAACTTTCAAAAGATTTCATAAGTTCCTCTTAAATATCAATTTGGATGTCTATAATTCTACTCGTAGTCAAAATGTAAAGTTCTACTCATGGCACATCAAATTAACACGCTGATCGCCGCCCGGTATTCACTTGTGCCGCAGTAATATTTGCGTTTAGGCCACGCGGCAAGTACCTTGTGCCACATCCAGAAACAACTTTTAAAGCATTGTCCTGCCTGTGCCACGGAACTAGTATAACTATATAGACATATAAAGTAGGTGGCCTGAACGTTTAAAGACGTTTATGTCCCTTCAAATGTTTGCTTTATTATTCTGTATATTGGAACAAAAACTAAAGCAGCGGCCTGAGGTAATATTTTTATTGTTATAATTGGAGGTAAATGCTGAAAAAGAAGAATATGAAGAAGAATACAAGTGCTTAACATCAATGTTTTTATTGTTAATTTAATTATTATGAGTGCTTTCCATTTTGTATACAATATAAAATACAAGAAATACATATTTTGTTTTTTTTCTATTGGCCTAACCCAGAGGTCTCCAAACACGGCCCGAGGGTCACATCCGGGCCGCGGACAGATTTTGTCCGGCCCGCGGAGAGCTAGCATACTTGAAAACTCCTTTTAGACAACATATTTTTTATAGCAAATTAAATTTAGTTTACTGAAGTATTCTAATTTTATGTTGAATAATTATTAATATGACATCTACATTGATATGGTCATGGGCTAACTACTCATAACATTGTTGTAGGCTTATTGTTATTGTTTTTGTGATAAGTTGGATAAAGAAACACAGAATTTTAATGAGTAAAGACATGTATAATATGCAGAAAATTTAACTTCAGTTTATAATAACTAACAAATTATTGAAATGAATCCAACTAACATTTTATACATTTTAAATAAAAACAACTTATAACAACCATAATGACATATGAAATACTAATGAGATTTATGTAATTGAGATTTTCCACTGACTATAGTTTGTAGTTGTGGACTAATTTTACTTGTACCAATTATTAAAAGAGATTTAAGATGCTCATCAGTTAATTTAGATCTGTAAACATTATTTGTGTACTTCATTTTGGAGAAGGTCTTCTCACACAAATAAGTAGTACCAAAAACAGAAAACAGCCTACGAGCAAATTTATGCAAATTATCAAATTGTGTCAGTGGAAGACCCTTATAAAATTCCAACAAAGATGAGTTTTGATATTTGTTCTTAATTATATCACTGCACTGTAGATCAATCATTTCCATTTGAAGTTCCGGGGCTAGGGTTTCCATGTCAGTATCAAAAGGATTCTGAAAAATCTTAATTTGATTCGCAATGGCATCAAAGTCCGAGAAACGAGTATCAAAATTTTTTTTCAAAGCACTCAAAGTTTCGATTGCAAAATCGATAGGAAACTCAGTCTTAGTAGTGTGGCTCAATATTTCACATGTTTTAAAATGTGAAAAACATTTACTTCGTAGTTGTGATTGAAACAGTATTAATTTCTTCCGGAATTATTTGATATTAGTGTATAAATCATGAAGATGCTGGTTTTCTCCTTGCAATCTCAAATTCAGTTCGTTCACATGTTTTGTCAAATCAACATAGAATGCTAACCTCCACAGCCATGCGTTGTTTTGTAATTCAGTAAGAGGGCGATGCTTTTCATTCAAAAAAATTTCGATCACTGCTCGAAGTTCAAAAAAGCGCTGAAGGACTTTCCCACAACTAAGCCAACGTACGGCAGTATGATAAGGTAAGTCATTTCAATAAATTGTCGGAATTGTCGGTGATTCAGCCCAAAAGATCTGATAAAATTAACAGTTGATATGACTGGTTTCAGAACTTCAGACATATCCAAACATTTTCCGCACAAAGACTGGTGATGTAAGACTAATGGTTTTGAACCACCGCCTTTGACACAAGAGCGACCACTCCTTTATCTTTCCCACTCATGTTTTTGCCTCCATCAGTTGTAATACATTTCAAGTTTTTCCATCGAAGGTTCTTTTGATTAATGGCCATTTCAACTCCTTTAAAAATATCTGTACCAGTGGTTGTGCCATGAATACTATACATATCAAGAAGTTCTTCATGCACTTCATAGCTTTTATCTACTCCTCGAATATAAATCAACACCTGAGCAGTATCTGACACATCCGTTTACTAATCCAAGGCCAAAGAAAACCACTCAACATGTCCATTTGTGTCGAACAGTTGAGAGGATATATTTTCAGCGATGTTTTCTACCCTTCGAGCCACAGTGTTTGCTGACGTACTGACAGTTTTTAATAAATTTACCTTTTCAGGGCACATTTCTTCGGCTACTGCAATTATGCATTCTTTGATCATTTCTCCATCGGTGAATGGTTTTCCACGTTTTGCAATTTCAAGAGCCACACGAAAGCTGGCACGAGTTGCAGCCTCTTGTTCAGTTTTGAGTTTTGTAAATGAAGATTGCTGCGATTTCAATCCGCGCTTCATAGCTTCGAATTTTTCTGTCCGCAAACTTCCTGTATATTTTGAGTAATTATCAAACATAGCGCCTTGTTACTGGACTCAATTACGAAATACTGAATGTTCCACTGATCTTTGAATTTTCTGCATTCACTATCAATTTTTCGCTTTTTTTCCGTACTACTAAATCACACTCAAAAGCAACAATTGAAATCAAAATACTGTTACAAAGATGTCTTAAACTTAAACAGGCACAAACACGTTTTAGGGAGGTACGCACTATTTTATTTCACATTAGTGTCATAGGAACTGACTTGTGGTTGCGCCACTAGCCTTCTTATATATTCCAATTACTGCCATCTAGAAGTGAGTGGAAGACACCAGAACTTTCTCGAACCAACGAGATTATTCTGTACGTGCTATTGGCGCCATCTGTTAGCGATAGAAGGTACTACCTATTTCCGCTTGTGTCCACCAGATGTCGTGTCACGTTACTCCTCATGGCTCGTACTCTACGACCAATCTAGAAATTACAGATAAGGACAGGAAAATTAATAATATGCAGTGTTGCCGTTTTGCGGACTTTAGTCCGATTTGCAGCCTTTTTTAAACGTTGCGTACTTTTTCGGACATTTTTTTTCATCAGTGGACTATTTCACTTTTTTCCACCGGCAACAATGATAATATGGTTTTGGCCCTCGGAACTTACTGGAGTAATCAGTATGGCCCTAAGGCTGGAAAGTTTGGAGACCCCTGGCCTAACCACCTAACCAAATTTTCAGGCTTTTCTAAACACGAAATTTTACTTCATGCGCCAGGCATTGTTTTATATGCCTGGCGCATGATTTACTCTGAAGATTTACTCTGAATTTCTAAAACATTCGTCTTTTATTGTTGCCAAAAGTGTAGTTAAACATCTAAAATGAATACAGGGCTATTCAATAGAAAGGAACAGATTTTAAACGTTTATTTCTTTCAAACTACAAAAGTAAGAACCATAATTCCAACGTTCCTGGACAGACAAAAGCCTAAAATTTAAACAGTCCAGGCAGAAGTTCCAACCACGGCCGCATTGGCGCTGTTATTTGTCATGTTGGTTGTCTGTAGTAAAATGGCGACACAACAAGAAAAATCATTTTGTGTGCTGCAATTAGCAAAACTAGAGCCTATTATTGAAGTTCAGCGTGCTTTTTGCCGTCAGTTTAATAAACAACCGCCTCGTCATGAGCAGATTTACCAGTGGCATGGAAAATTCGTAGACGATGGTTGCATCTGCAAACAGAAAAGCATGGGATGAAAGTCGGTATTAAATGTTTTTATGTTTTGTGATTACATAAATTACCAAGATTACTTTAACGGACATTCTTTTTACAAATTATGAAACAAAATCACATTAAAATATTTAACATTTTACAATAATTGTTCATTTTGAGTAGCTCTAGTTCCACTAATTGTAGACAATACTATCATATAATAATTTGTACATTATTTGGGAGCAATATAAAATTGAGGGGCTTATTGTAAAAACTTGATATTCCACAAGTAAACAGAACTGATATATTGATCTTTAACATTTAGAAAAAACTGAAAAAATCAGAGCTGGGTAGGATCGGAATCATTTAGGATTCGAATACTCGATTCGAATCCTTTTAGAGGATTCAAAAGAGGCATTCGAATACTTTAGTTAAACTGGATTCGGGATCCGGATTCGTTACACTTTTTTAAAAGGATTCGTATTCAAGGATTCGAATCCTCATAAAAGGATTCGAATCCTCGTAAAAGGATTCGAATCCTCATAAAAGGATTTGATTCCTCGTAAAGGGATTCGAATCCTCATTATAGGATTCGAATCCTCATAAAAGGCATCGAATCCTCATAAAAGGATTCGAATATTTATAAAAAGATTCGAATACTTACAAAAGGATTCGAATAGTTACAAAAGGATTCGAATCGCCAAAAATAATTCGAATTAATCGTGAGGATTAACATGAAAAATTTGTTTTGTATGTTTTTAAATTTCTCGTTAAATCACTGTTTTATACGCGTGGCGCATGAAGTAAAATTTCGAGTTTAGAAAAGCCCTGTGAAAATTTGTCTCGGGTCGCTGTAAGTGATAAAATCAAGTAAATTAACGATTTGTGACAAATTTGACATTTTGATGACTTTTGCCAGATTTGAGATATTTAATTGTTTTTTTGGTTATTTCGCCAAATATAACATTTGGATGAATTTCGATGATTTCTGTCAACTTTGACAATTTGATAAATTTCAAAAATTTCCGTCAAATTTGACATTTTTAATTGTGTTTTAAATAATTCTCTCAAATATGATATTTTTAATGTTCGACGTATTTAATCGTATTCTGACAATTTTCGCACAAATTAATATTTTTGACGTTAGCAATCATATCATATTTTGACAATTTTCATTTGAATTGACATCCCCAATCAAATGTTTACACTTAACATGTCGATTTATAACATTTTTATAAGATTTTCAACAAATCTATATTTTCATAAAATTTCGCGATTTTCGTCGATTCATCAAATTTTCATTAGATTTTGCAATATTTCCTCAATTTTCCTTAATTTATAGAATGTTGAAATTTTCAATATTTCGAAATTTTGAATTAGTTTATGAAAATGTTTATTCGATTTTCACCATATTTTGGTTTTTGATATTTTGTCATTTTTATCGATTTATAAAATTTTGATGAAATGTTCAATATTTCGAGATTTTCTCCAAATTATATAAAATGTTTATATGTAAGATTTTCAATATTTTTATTCAGATTGTAACGATTTTCAAAAATTATTGAATCATTATTTGAACACACAAATTTGAGATTTTTTTTTCTTCAAGACATATTGAATCATTTTTGACATTGAATGACATTTTTGATATTTTTTACCTTTTGAGATGACATTTTTGATAATAGATTATATTCTTGATATTAGGCTGCGTTTTTGATATTAGATCACATGTTTCACATTAGATGTTACTTTTGTGAAACAATGAATTTTTTTTCTTTTTTACCATTTCTGATGTTGACATTAAATGACGTATTTGACATTAGATGGCAGTTCTGACATTTTATATTTTTTTACTTTTTTGACATTAAACGACAATTTTAACATTTGATATTTTTGATATTACATAATTACTTGTATTACATTAGATGACAATTTTTATATTATTAGATAACTTATTTGACATTATTACTAATTTTGACAGAAATTTTTTTTTTTGTAAGAACGTTTTTGTCAAACTGCCACGTACTGACATAAAATGATAATTTTGACGTAAATCGATTTTATCAACACGCCGAATTTTTGACGTTTTTGATATTTTTTATATTTACGAGATGACATTTTGGTCATTTTGATGTTTTTGGCAATTTTAAATAATTTTGACATGTTTTGACAACTTTTAAAATTGGAAACATTTTTAATATGTTTTTATATTTTTAACTTTACTTGAAATCAGTGTTGAATACGCGTGGCGCATGAAGGAAAATTTCGAGTTTAGAAAAGCCCCGTGAAAATTTGTCTCGGGTCGCTGCGCGACCCTCGGCAAATTTTCTACGCGGGGCTTTTCTAAACTCGAAATTTTACTTCATGCTTAGTCTGGGAGTGGAAGACACTCGTTCGTAAATTTTCGAATTATCATAAAGTTGTGTATTTTCAAAAAAATCTTTCTCTGTTTATTGAACAAAAACAAAAGAGCTGAGGTGAAATGTGTTTAGGTAAAAGTGGTTTATTTTTTCGTTGACTACAACTTTTGTTTGAAACATTTTTTGATTTAGACGTCGACAGCCATAATCGGTGAGTTGTTGATCTCCACTAGATTTTTTAGTTTTTAATTAAAAAAAAAGAGCTGAGGTGAAAAGTGTTTAGGTATAAGAGGTTTTTTTTTGTTGGCTACAACTTTTGTTTCAAATATTTTTTGACTTAGATATCGAAAGCCATAGTGAAATTCGTTTAGAAAAAAACATCTAATGATATCTGGTGATTTTTAACACAAGACTTTTAGACATTTGATGGTATAATTAATATTAAATTACTGAAATAAGTATTTTTTTAAATATATTCGTAAATATACGGTTAACAATGTAAAATATTTATTTAATTAAAATATTTAGTAAATAACAATAAAATAAGTTTTATATTATTATTGTTATTATTATTATACAAGGTGTCCGTATTTCAACAGAATGTATGGGGATCTCGATTATTTAGAGAGATAGAGAGTCGGTTAAATTGGGGCAAAGTTACGTAATTTAGGGCCCAATATTAATTCAAAAATAAGTTTGAAATATCCCTATTCGTTAATAAGATATTGTCAAAAAACGTATTTTTTTGCAAATTTCTTTTTATTTTTTTATTCATTTGAAGTGTAGTTCAAAAACACACAAATACATCTTTAATCAGAGTAACTGGGAATCAGATATTTAGTCTGTTATCAACGATGTTCAGTGTTAATAATAAATAATTCGGTTTTGAATATTTTTCTTAAAACAACTGATAACGATGTTTATAATAATAATAATATTTATTATTGCTATTACAGTAATTTTACACAAGTCAAAATATATAATTATTTAACGTCTCAGCATAAGTTTAGTATTGAATTGAATTATACATCCTACAGCAGACATATCACAATAATACCTAAAAGTTATAAATTACAAACAAGTTTATTAATAAAATATTTAGAACGAGCGATTTCAGTGAACATGTTGAAATAATGGTAAAATGTCAATAAATAAATTAATAATTACAATAAAATAGCAAAAAACAATGATTAAATAGATTAAAATAAAAAACACAGATAATAACGACAGTTACAAGTAACACATTAAAAACCATTATACCATATACAGGGTGTTCATTTGAAAACTTCCCAACGCGGATTTATGGAAAACCACTGATTAAAAGAAAAAACGCCGAGACACGTCCAAAGATTTCCCAAGGGGGACAACTTTTAAACCAAAAACAACTTCACCCCCTTTTACCCTCTGCCCCCCGGGGTCATCCCCTTAAAAATTTTAAATGACAAGGGGTATCAAGTAATAGCTTGTTTGAAAGGTTTTTCAAAGTGCTTTATTTTGACGTTTGAATTTTTAAAATCGGTCGATTTGTTTACGGAAAAATTAGAAAAATCTTTATTTATCTTAATTTGTTCAGATAGAAAAAAAAACACACGAAAATATCACTTTTTATTTTATTAAGTGTTCAAAATGTTGCCCGTTATTTGCCAAACAATGATATAGGCGATGTTCAAATTCCTGCCGGACATTTTCAAAAACATGTTGTGGGAGATCATGGCAGCTTTCGGTGATGCGTTGACGAAGTTCATCTAAACTTTTAGGTTGGGGAGTAAACACAATAGATTTTAAATGGGCCTATAGAAAAAAGTCTAATGGCGACAAGTCAGGAGATCTAGCAGGCCATTCTATAGGCCCTCTTCGCCCAATCCATTTATCTGAAAATTCGTCGTCTAGCCATTGCCGAACCGGAAGAACATAGTGAGGAGGAGCGCCATCTTGCTGGAAATATATTTCAGCCTCATCAAGTATAGGGTTTCCATCGTCTCCGATTTGGTTTTCAATGGTTTCAGTAATAAGCGGTTGATGGTATTTTCCAACATATCTAAATAAATGCCTCCATTTAAATTCCCATTAATAAACAATGGCCCAATCACTTTGTTTCCTAAAATGCCTGTCCATACATTAATTTTTTGGGGGTACTGAGTATGCCCTTCTACAAAAGCATGGGGATTTTCATTGCTCCAATACCTGCAGTTATGCTTATTAACAAATCCATTTAGATAAAATGTGCATTCATCAGTGAAGCAGATATTCTTTACATGAATGGTATTATCATTAATCGCTGCAGTCATTTGTTCACAAAACTCAACTCGCCTATCGAAATCACCCTCGGTTAACTCTTACAATATTTGCATTTTGAATGGATGAAATTTATGTAATTTAGTAACTGTGTGTACAGATTTATGCCAAAATGACCCAAAACTTCAATTTGAGCGGCTTCATTTAAAACTATACGATGATTACGTTTTTTATTTGCAACAGATCCAGTTTGAGTAAATTTAGTAACAAGGTGCAAAACATACCTATGCGAAGTTATCTTGTCCGGATGTCTGGCGTTAAATGTGACGGCAGTTTGCCGAGCACATTGATTTTGGGCACCATAAATTAGAATAATTTCCACTCTTTCGGCTAGTGTGTAAACCATTTTGGAAGTAAAATATGAATCAATAAATTTATTTTCACTATCCCAAGATCGTCACAAAGGTAACTGGCAGCAAATGGAATTGTTTCTTTTCCATAGCAACTAACCCAAACTAAACAGGTATAAGAATAAATGTTATCTCCGTATTGATGAAAATAAGGCGAAAAAAAATAGGGTTTTTATTTGGTTGCTGCCAAGTTTTGTTGGTTTTTGAACACTTATTAATAAAATAAAAGTGATATTTTCGTGTGTGTGTTTTTTTTTTTCTATCTATCTCAGTATTGATGAAAAGAAGGCGAAAAAAAATCGGGTTTTTATTTGGTTGCTGCCAAGTTTTGTTGGTTTTGGAACACTTATTAATATATAAAATAAAAAGTGACATTTTCGTGTGTGTTTTTTTTTCTATCTGAACAAATTAAGATAAATAAAGATTTTTCAAATTTTTCCGTAATCAAATCGACCGATTTTAAAAATTCAAACGTCAAAATAAAGCACTTTGAAAAACCTTCCAAACAAGCTATTACTTGATACCATTTGTCATTTAAAATGTTTAAGGCGATGACCCCGGGGGGCAGAGGGTAAAAGGGGGTGAAGTCGTTTTTGGTTAAAAAGTTGTCCCCCTTGAGAAATCTTTGGACGTGTCTCGGCGTTTTTTCTTTTAATCAGTGGTTTTCCATAAATCCGCGTTGGGAAGTTTTCAAATGAACACCCTGTATAATAAAAACTTGAGAAACAAAACACATCAAAAATGAGACTTAATAATATCAATAACAATACACAGTACACATTTATGGTTTGATTAAAATCAGCTGAACTAAGATATTCATCTAAGGAATAAAACGCATTTTTTGCTAGGAACGATTTACACCACACTTTTAGATCTTTGGCTTGGAAAACCTGTACACTAATTGGAAGAACGTTAAAAAACTTTACGCCATAATATCGTGTGCCAGTGTTTGCTTTAGAAAGTCTGAAGGCATCTATGCGTATTTTATTCTTTAGTCTGGTATCATGCACATGATAAGATTTATTACACCTATATCTCTCCAAATGATCTTTGACATGCATAATGCATTCCAATATGTAGATACTCGGAACTGTTAAAATTTCAAGATCTTTAAAGCATTGCCTACAGTCGGTTCTGTAGCTTATACCAGCTAAAATTCTTACCGCGCGACGTTGTAAGCGGAAGATATTTGCCAAAATAGTGGAGTGACCCCATACAATTATTCCGTAGGCTAAATGTGAGTGAAAATATGCATAATATATTTTTTTTAACATTCGCGTTGTAATTGATCTTGACAAATTTATAAGAACATATACTTGGCGAGCATGTTTTGTTTCCAGATGTTGACCGTGCTTAGACCATGTTAATTTAGAGTCGATATGAATTCCTAAGAATTTTATTGAGGTATTATTTAAAGGTAAATTTCTTTTGAGAGAAAAAAAAAATGTTGGGTTTTATTATCATTCAATTTTAAACGATTACTTTCAAACCAAGAATGTATAGTCTTCATTTCGTCATGAAGTTTGTTTTCAAGACGCTCGATTGTTTTGTCCTTGAAAGAGATTGTTGAGTCATCAGCATACAGAATTGTTGAACCGTGTTTGATTTGAAAAGGTAGATCATTAATATATATTAAGAAGAGAAGTGGGCCCAAAATAGAGCCTTGAGGAACCCCGTGTATGATATTTTCCTCTTCAGACAATATATTATTAAAGAGTACTCTTTGTTTTCTATTAGTTAAATAAGATGTTATTAACTTGCAACTGTGCGGACTGAAATTATAAAAATAAAGTTTCTGTAACAATAATGTATGAGTGACACAATCAAACGCTTTATTTAAATCAAGCAGACAACTTGCAATGATTTCGTCGTTTTCAAAACCGTCTATTGTGAAGTCTGTGAACTCTTTAACAGCCCTGGTAGTGGATCTGTTCTGCCTAAAACCAAATTGAGAATTTGTTAATATTTTATTGAGCTCTAAATTACATGTCATCTGCTCACATAGCACTGATTCTAAAAGTTTAGAAAGGATTGGAAGGATACATATTGGGCGGTAATTATTAATTTCCGATTTATCTTTCTTCTTAAATATTGGAACGCATTTAGCGATTTTTAGACCATCAGGAAAAATTCCAGACCTAATAGATTTATTAACTAAACTTGTAATAGGATCTATTAATATATCTAATCCAATTTTAAGTACTTCCAGATCTAGGCCAAATATGCCTTTGCTAGATTTATTTTTTAGTTTGGAAATGACATCGCGTATTTTAGTGGCAGATACTTCTTTAAAATGAAATAGTGGTTTATGTGTTAGTTCAAATTCAGAGTTTACGATAAAATTCATAGGATGAGAGTCACCTTCTTTAATTGAGTTTATAACATTTTTGGCAATGTTTGCAAAAAAAGTAGTAAAATCATTCGAAGTTATACCTACTTTTCCATTAAGCTTCTCATTGTGTATTTTGGACTTAACAATATTCCAGATGGCCTTTGATTTGTTTGCAGAAGACTGGATATACTTTTCATTGGCTTTTTTTCTTCTTCTCTTATGCGGTTTTTATAAACGTTATTTGGGGATTTATAAGCGGTGTTGGTGTGCTCATTATTATATTTATTCCTAATATCTTTGAGAAACTGAACTTGTTCTCTTAGTTTAACAAGCTCGGGCCCGAACCATTTTATGTTATTCCTGTTAGATGAAAATCTTATTTCTCTTTCAGGAAAGGCTGAAATATAACAATAATTTATTCTTTTAGTTAACTCGTTCCATCCTACATTAACGTCGCCAGAAGCCCGCATTAAATTCAAATTTGACCAATCAAAGTTTTCCAACATTGTATAAATTAAAAATCTACCGTACTGAGTAATCGGTCTTACTATTTGTGTATTTACGTTATTACTGTAATCGATTTCTACATACAGTCCTAAGTGATCCGATATACCTAAATCTACCATTTGCATTTCATTCAATTCATTATCTGAATTGAATGTATTCGAAAATATATTATCAATCAGAGCTGGGCAGGATTCGAATCATTCAGGATTCGATTCCAGGATTCGAATCCTTTTAGAGGATTCAACAGAGGTAATCGAATACTTTAGTGAAAACGGATTCGTGATCCGGATTCTTTACATTTTTTTAAAAGGATTCGTATTCGAATCCAGACGTAGATGATTCGAATCCTTATAAAAGGATTCGAATTCTTACAAAAGGATTTGAATCCTTATAAAAGGATTCGAATTCTTATAAAAGGATTCGAATCCTTATAAAAGGAATCGAATCCTTATAAAAGGATTCGATTCCTCATACACGGATTCAAATCCTCCCAAATAATTCGAATCATCGCTATTAAGGTTGGGATTCGAATTCGATTAATTCAAATAGTTAAATATTCTAATATGAATATTTAAATCAATCATTTATTCATATTTGAATATAAATATTTAAATTTTCGAATAATTCAAATATTTGTGAATGCATATTTGGTTACTTAACCATGAAAAATTTTCAACCTTAATAGTATATTTTTAACTTCACTTGAAATCAGTGTTTTATACACGTGGCGCATGAAGTAAAATTTCGAGTTTAGAAAAGCCCCGTGAAAATTTGTCTCGGGTCGCTGCGCGACCCTCGACAAATTTTCTACGCGGGGCTTTTCTAAACTCGAAATTTTACTTCATGCTTAGTCTGGGAGTGGACAACACTCGTTCTTAGAAATTTCAAATTGAAGGATCACTCTAGATTACTAAGTTTATTACCATTTTATAAAGGCTACAGCTCGAAGGACCAATCATGGTCTTCGGAGACCGAAGGACTACAGGGAATCGGAGTTTTTTTACAAGAAAACAACGAATATCTGAAGGTTTACAGCATGGATAGGTAAGAAAACATCTAATTTTGGAAAAATATCGAAGTTGGGTTGGTTTTTAGTGCATATTTAACTTCACTTTAAATCAGTGTTTTATACGCGTGGCGCATGAAGTAAAATTCATGCGAAAATTTGTCTCGGGTCGCTGCGCGACCCTCGACAAATTTTCTAAGCGGGGCTTTTCTAAACTCGAAATATTACTTCATGCTTAGTCTGGGAGTGAACAACACTCGTTTGAACTTTAAATTTAACTCTTTTAAAAAATCGACGTATGTAATATAATAAATCATTCATTGAAATCATAGAAAAAGATGAAAAATTTTACCTAAAATTTATTTTTAGAGTTAACTTTATAATTTGCTCAGCTCTTAATGGGTGAATATTCTATTCCTAAAAAATAACCGTATTTATTTAATATTAAAGTTGCAATTAATACAATAACAAATTGTAAATAAATCGACAAAAATCTAGAAATATCAAAAATCTCGACATGTATAAAATCTTGATGGTCCACTCCCAGACTAAGCATGAAGTAAAATTTCGAGTTTAGAAAAGCCCCGCGTAGAAAATTTGTCGAGGGTCGCGCAGCGACCCGAGACATATTTTCACGGGGCTTTTCTAAACTCGAAATTTTACTTCATGCGCCACGTGTATAAAACACTGATTTAAAGTGAATTTAAAAACGCACTAAAAACCAACCCAACTGCGATATTTTTATAAAATTGGATGTTTTCTTTCCTATCCATGCTGTAAACCTTTAGATATTCGTTGTTTTCTTATAAAGAAACTTCGATTCCCTGTAGTCCTTCGGTCTCCGAAGACCATGATTGGTCCTTCGAGCTGTAGCCTTTGTAAATTGGTAATAAACTTAGTAATCTAGAGTGATCCTTTAATTTGAAACTTCTAAGAACGAGTGTGGTCCACTCCCAGACTAAGCATGAAGTAAAATTTCGAGTTTAGATAAGTCCCGCGTAGAAAATTTGTCGAGGGTCGCGTAGCGACCCGAGACAAATTTTCACGGGGCTTTTCTAAACTCGAAATTTTAATTCATGCGCCACGCCTAAAAAACACAGATTTAAAATGAAGTTCAATAACACATATATCAATATTAATTAAAATCATTATTTAATCAGATATTTAGTCGGTGGATGAACATTTTTGTTAATAGAAACTGATGGAATAAAATATTACTGGTTGCAAATAATAGATTGTAAGGGAATGTGAGGAACACCCCTAATACCAAAGCGCTCCGCACTACCCTCTCTGCTTACGCCACCGTCGCACCAACGCAAGCATCCCCCGCACGGTACGACACGAGAAGAAGGGGATGATACAACCCAAACCATTCCCCATAAAAGGGTACGCACCCCCAGAAATAATCTTATAGATGAGAGAGCAGTCAGCGATAGCACACGTTTATTTAACAGGGTGAATTTAGTAGTTCTGTTAAATTGGCAAGATAATTTCGTTTGAGCGTGAATTAAGTAGCGTTCAAACGAAATTATGATTTCGCAGCGAACCGGTAGCCCCGGATACTCCGTTTTGTACGAGGAGTCAGACGACAACGCAATGGAGACTCAAGCTCCGAGCAGTTCCAGCGACGAGCAAGAAGAAAGCGCAGAAGAGCTAAAAGCCCAACAGATTGCGGAGATCAAAAGACAACTGCAAAGCTTGCAGAAACTACTCCAAGATCTGGAGAACGGCGAGGGGCCGTTCGTCCCGGTCCAAGCCAAGAGGAAGAAGAAGGACAAATCCTTAACGTCGATAAAACCGACCCAGAACACCACCCCAACGACAGCCGCTACGAAAGCGATCCCTCCGCTGGTGCCGTCGAGACTGGCCGCGGCAACAGAGCCGAAAAGGAGAAAACCACCTAGAGCGATCTTTAAAAACATTCACCCGGCACTTCTAAGTGCTTCAAAATTGAAATCGACTACGCAATCAACTTCCACAGTTGCCCACCCCTACGAAAAAGAGGATTTCCCTGCTTTGAAAAATCCGAAAAACACCGAACTCGACTACACGACAACCGCCGCCCCGGCATTGCCGCCTACTACCAGCTCGGACGGCAGTAGTAACGGCCTCGCCTCGAGCGCTGCAGCCGCCACACCCACGACGAACACGTCAGAGACGAAGTTCAAAGAGATAAACGGACTGAGAATCCCGATCATGACAGCCCCACAGGAAATGGAGCTAGAGGCGCCGGAAGTTCAACCGTCGAAACCAAAAAGGCCACCACCGATAGTCCTGGTGGACAAGGATAAGATCCGCCTGGTGCAGGCTACCCTGAAGGAGAATAAAATCACCGCACGAATCGCCTCCCACGCAAAAGGGAGCAACATTTTTACCGAAAATTCGGACGATTTTCGCAAAACCGTCAGAATACTCGATGAACTGAATGCCGCTCAGCACCATTACATGCTGAGCGAGGATAAAGAGCTGAAAGTGGTGATCAGAAACATCCCACAGGAATTCACAACAGACGAAATCAAGGAAGAACTGCTCTTGCGCGGCTTCCCGGCAAACTCCGTCAGCCGGCTACGAAAAGGGACGCGGGTTTACAGCCTAGCGCTGGTAAATCTACCTAAGACAGAGGAAGGGAAGAAAATTTTTCAATTAAAATACCTGTTCGACCATGTAATCAGCGTTGAACCAAAACGCCGATCCACAACAAGCCAGCAGTGCTTCCGCTGCCAACAATACGGGCACGTGCAATTCCGTTGCACCGCAAAATACGTTTGCACCTTTTGCGCCGGCGATCACCCGTCGTTCGACTGCCAAAAGAAGGAGGAAGAATGCAGAAAATGCTTTAACTGCGGAGGAGAACACCCCGCTTATTCAACCAAATGCAGGAAACACCCGACGAACATAAAAAAAACGCGCGACGAAGAAAACAGAAGGAAGCTGGAGAACAGCCGCCTGAGAGAAGGAACGAGCTTCGCCCAGAGAGCTAAAAACAATGCACCACCGCCAAACGACAACAATCTGGAAATGTTAATTTCAAAAATCGTCCGCAACATGCTAATCCAACTTAGGGAAAACAACGAGCTGTAATGTTCAACGGAGAAACGGGAAATAAACCAATAAAGATAGCTACGTGGAATGCAAACGGGCTGGTGAAGAAAACAAACGAACTCAAGATCTTCGCTGAAAAACACGACATCTCGATATTCCTGATATCCGAAACACATTTAAAACCGGGGGTGAAAGCATTCATGCCTGGTTTTAAATGTGTGAGAAACGACAGAGAAAGCAACCAAGGAGGAGGAGTGGCAGTTCTATACCGAAACAGCTTGTGCGCCAGCAAGCTAGAATTCACAACAAGTTCGATCGAGGCGACTGGGATCGAAACTATTGTGAACAACGTAAAAAGCGCTTCGTAGCGGTATACAAAAGCCCCTCGAAAACGCTTCTAAAAACCGATCTGCTTGAAATTACCAAATTAGACAATTTAATAATCGGCGGCGACCTCAACGCCAAAAATCCTGCGTGGGGAAGCCGCGCAACAAACAATGCCGGAAAAACGCTAGCTGCTGTCTGGAAACAACAAACCGAAATGCGAGTATGGGGCCCGGAGGATGCAACTTCAACCTCGACCAGGCCAGGAGGAAGAGGAGACGTGATCGACTTATTCATCACTAACAAAACAACCGATCCGTGGGGAATTCAAACCTTACACGAACTTAACTCAGACCACTTCCCAGTCGTTATCAACTGGGGAGAATATTCGCAAAAATCAAATTTGCGGATAAAAACGGATTGGGTTAAGTTCGCGTACTGGAGCAGCAGACTACGCGCACCTGACGACGAAATCAACAAAGACGAAATCGAAACGGAAGCCGAAAAGTTCACAGCGGAAATCCAAGATGTGATTAAAATCTGCCAGTCGGAACAGAAAGCCAATTTTAACAATAAACACGGACTGAACTTCGCCGAAAAAGAGCTAATTAAAAACAAAAATGCAGTCAAACGCAAATACGCAAAATTCCACCGGAAAGAAGACAAACAAGAGATGAACCGACTGCGGAGAGAAATCACAAAAATGTTAGAAAACAAGAAAAACGAAAATTGGGACCACGCAATCCAAGAAGCGGACAAAGACCAGGGCCTCTTCTGGAAATTACTCAAAAGTTGCGGCAGGAGGAATAATCCCAATTCTCCGATTACCAAGAACGTGCTGAATTGATTGCCGAACACTTCGAAAAACAATTCAGCAACGAAGACAATTCGGACGCACAAACCGAATTCGCAGTTAATCACATGCTGCAGGTATTCAGAGCCGGCACAACAATGAAACCAGCACCCCTCGTGGAGGACGACATTTGGAACCTCATAAAATCAATTTCGACGAAAAAAACACCCGGTGAAGACAACATTCCAAACCAAACGCTCAAATGCATGCATTCCAACGGCATTCAAAGGCTGACACGACTAATCAATGGAATCCGGAACTACGGAGTATTCCCGAAGATGTGGAAAAAAACAATATTAATCACGATCCCGAAGGGAAACAAAGACCCAACGAAAGTTGAAAACCGAAGACCGATTAGCCTGATTTCCAGTGTAGCGAAAATCGCCGAGAAACAAATTAAGAACGACATCGAGAAAGTATGCGAGGAAAAGCAACTGATAGCCCCGAATCAGTTTGGCTTTCGCAGCAAACTCGCAGCAGTGCAACAAGCAGCAAACCTGGTGGAAGAAATCAGGAGAAAAATGAAACCACGCATCACAGCAATGATTGCACTGCTGGATGTCGAGAAAACCTACGACCGAGTTTGGAGAGCCGGACTCATTCACAAGCTGCTGCTCTTCGGCTTTCCGAAATGGCTAATCAGGCTAATCGACGATTGGCTACAAAACCGACAATTTCGAGTGAAATTTAACAACATTTTCTCGTCGTGGAAAACCGCCGAGGAAGGTCTCCCCCAGGGATCGCCGATTTCACCAAGCCTCTTCAACATCTTCGTGGCAGATATTCCAAAGTTCAATGAGAACAGATGGGTGTCGCTGTTCCAGTTTGCCGATGACACAGCAATTGTAGCCCACGGCAGAAATAAATACACGACCGAACCAAAAATTACGAAAGCAATCCAAGAGATTAATAACTATGCCAAGCAGTGGAAAATAAAGCTGAACCAGGGAAAAACGGAAGTGATGCTGCTAGGAAAGAAACGACCAGACAAAAACTTCATAATAGTGGAGAAAAAGAAAATAAAACTAAAAAACAGCGTAACTTATCTTGGGATAATATTAGACAGACGGCTAACTCTAGCGAAACACGTTGCCAGAAGGGCGGCGCTGGCAAAATCAAGAGCAAGAAAGTTACGCTGCGTTTTACACGAAGGCAACCCACTCAGCACTCGAAACCGCGTGAAATTGTTAAAAACCGTGCTCATCCCGACGGCCACCTACGGGCAAGAAATATAGATCAGCGGAGGAGAAACCGCACACAGAAAAGCGAGGAAAATCCACTCCACACTGGCAAGAAGAGCAATGAGCGCGCCATAGTTCATAAGAAATGAAAACATTCTAAAAGACCTGAAATTAAAAGATCCACTGGAAACAGCGCAGGAAAGAAAACAAAATATGATTGACCGATTGAAAAATCACCCGGACTTCGCCATTAGAAATTTAGGATTAAAACTAAATTAAAAGAAAACACCCTTTAAGGAAAAAAGATACTACTGGCTCCACACCTTTGAAGCCAGGACAAGAATGGAAACTTGGAGTAACCGAAAGGTTGAAACTTTTTACAACAGGAAGGACAACAAAAAAAAGAAATAATCAGAGTTAGCTCAACACTCTCAGCTTAAAGATCTCCACAAGTCCTTGTGTGGCTAGGAGAATCTGCTCGCTAAACCGACACCGCTACGTTCAGCTAAACACTCGCTAGGCCCTTGTGAGGTCAGAGTATTTATCTCAGTAAAGATCTCCACAAGTCCTTTTGTGGCTAGGAGAATCTGCTCGCTAAACCGACACCGCTACGTTCAGCTAAACACTTGCTAGGCCCTTGTGAGGTCAGAGTGTTTATCTCAGTACGCCGAAGAAACCTGAACACCGAACGTGCTCAGTACAACGCCATCGTCAACGCCTGAGGTTTCCACCACAGTCCCGCATTGCCGATCGTCAACGCCTGAGGTTTCCACCACAGTCGCCGCCTTGCTCGATCAAGACGCCTGAAGTTTCCACCACAGTCGCCGCCATTCCCCGACAGACGTTAACCAACGCCCGAATGACGACGCCCGAGTGCCATCACCCACACGACGCCTGGACCGTCTAGAGAAAACAACTCTGCTACGAAATCTCTTATTACTGTACACTTTGTAAATAAAACTACATTTACCACAAATCTTCGTCTCTCACTGAGTTAGCCCGCCACAAGATTCAAATTTATTTTTAAAGGATTTGTATCCGTTATTTAAAAATGAGGATTCGAATCTTTGATTCGAATCATATTTTTCACTTACGAATCCTTTATTCGAGTATTCGTGATTCGAATTATATTAGGTGATTCGGATTCGTGTTTCGAATCCTGGTTTTGAGGATTCATCCCAGCTCTGTTATCAATACAGGCGTCATTTCTTGTAGGTTGAACAGTCAGTTTATTTAATCCGAAACTAGAAAAAATACTACACAGTTGAAATGCTCTGTTATCATATATGTTAATGGTTTTAAAAAAATAATAAAATCAAATTTATTCCTAAACGATTTGTATTCGTGATTCGATAAAACAGGATTTGAATTTTTGATTCGAATCATATTTATCTCTAACGAATCCTCTATTCGAGTATTCGTGATTCGATTCATATTAGGTGATTTGGATTCGTGATTCGAATCCATTTAACGAGGATTCGTCCCAGCTCTGGTAAAAATATATTAGGAATTAATAGCATACTGTAGCTTTTAATATTACTGCTAATCAAATCGAAGAATAATAAAGCATTTTTTGGTTGTATGGCTTATCATGTTATTACATTTAGGCCTTTAATTATAATTTGTTGATATAAAATATATAATATTTTTAAGTGGCAAATTTACAAGATGACTCTTTAAATTTATTGTAATAAATTAAATTAAATTATCTCCCGCCCTAATTATATTTTCGTAAATAATTTAAACTAAGATATTTTTGCTGCTTTTGCGATTGACCAGTTCCACACTATTTATAGAATGTTTTAAAAAACAACTTCGATTTAAGTCAAAATATGCTTGGGTCTGTATGCCCCAATGTCACAAAAAAGGCAATAAATTCCATCCCGTTGCAATTTTTACACGATGACAGTATTTCCATCTGTCCAGTTCCGAAAAATAAATTTATCAAAGGAATAAAATAAAACGTACGAGCTACATTCAATTATGTTTACGAGGTAATTTGAATAATTAATGAGACTCGGATAAAAAGCCTTGTGGCATAAATAGCTTGGGTTTATTGGCGATTTTTCACGAGGCGTCGTCGTTTGCAGTGATTGTCTTCGGCGAGACCGATTGTTATCCGTTTCTGCGATTTTCGCCTAAAATCGGATTGCCGTAAACCGCTTTTACAGTTTTTATTTTTTTCGGAACTCGTGAGAATGTTTCGCATAATTTAGTTAATTGGTCGGTTTTATTGCCGCATAAATATTTGCGGAATGATAAAATATGAATTAATATAATTTATTGATTGTAAATGATCATGGGAGATTTTAAATTAATTGCATTTGCGTTTTATTTTAAAAATGTTGATTAAAATCATTGGCTTCGCCCAGAAAATAAATTTGAAGAAAGCAAACTCACACAACAAATAATAAGAACTCAATTTTAGATGGTTGTTGAAATGCAAAAAAGGCGCAGTGAAAACAGTAGCAGAAGCTAAAAAGTGATTTTTCTAACTGTAATAAACAATTGTACATAATTTTGGTATCATGGATGTAATTTTCATAATTCCAGCTTAGAACGGAAACGGAATACAACAACATAAATCAAATGAACAGTTCTGCATTTCCCAGCGTTTTTCGAGAGCCGCGTTTACGGTTGTAATGCACCGTACCTGATAAAATAATTACTCTTGTTTATCTATATATCTATTAAGAGATTTTTTCGAGGAATCTAATACACAGGTAGGTATATGAGCAGATATACTCCCGGTGAGTACGCGAGTATGAGTACCGTTACGCCCAAGTTATTTAAGAGTTATCTATTGCTGTTCGTTAACAAGGTACCGATGTTATTTCCATGTTTGCATTCTGGTTTGAAATTCTGCGGAAGCCGCGTTCGTTCTATGTACTCTTTGGACGCGGCTCTAATATGGAGAAATTGATTAGGAAACAATGGTGTTTCTTTGGCCATCTTTTACTCTAATATGTAACGTAATGACACTAAACGCCGCGACTAATTTATCGCCGCTGCAATTACGAAATCGCTGTTTTCTTCCAATGCAATATCGCTGGTATTTGGGTCATCGTGCACGGATTTATTGTTAATTGTTACAGGAGGGTGCCTTTGTAACTTCAATTTAAATACATTCATTACAACCTCAGAAAGAAATTAAGATATGGAATTAATTTTACAAATTTTGATTTTGTCTAATTAAATCTTGAGCTTACAAAGTTCATGCACCTAGAGTATTTTGCATTCGGTATATCGTGCGATCGTTTAAATTATGATTTAAACGGTTACCCAGAATGCTAATTGAATGATGAAATAAATTTTAGGTTATGGTAAACTATGTGTTAACAGCAGAGCTGGGCAGGATTCGAATCCTTTTAGAGGATTCAAAAGAAGCATTCAAATACTTTAGTTTAACTGGATTCGTGATCCGGATTCGTTACATTTTTTTAAAAGGATTCGTATTCGAATCCAAATGTAGGTGATTCGAATCCATATAAAAGGATCCGAATCCTTATGAAAGGATTCGAATATTTATAAAAGGATTCGAATATTTATAAAAGGATTTGAATATTTATGAAAGGATTCAAATACTTACAAAAGGATTTGAATCGTCAAAAATAATTCGAATTAATTGTGAGGATAACAATGAAAACTGTCTTTTGTGTGTTTTTAATTTTCTCGCTAAATCACTGTTTTATACGCGTGGCGCATGAAGTAAAATTTCGAGTTTAGAAAAGCCCAGAAAATTTGTGTCGGGTCGCTGCGCGACCCTCGACAAATTTTCACGGGGCTTTTCTAAACTCGAAATTTTACTTCATGCTTAATCTGGGAGTCGAAAACACTCGTTTAAATGAAGAAAACCTTATACAAGACTGTCTCAGTTTAAACCGAGTCGACCTTATACAGTAATTTTAGATTTTACGTCATGTGAGGATTTCCGCGCGTGATAAGGTCGGCTCGGTTTAAATCGAGACAACCTTGCACAGTAGTGATCTTGGTTTTAACATCACGTACGGATTTCCACGCGTGATGACATCAACCAAGGTGTGTAAGTAAGTTTGTCTTGATTTAAACCGAGCCGACCTTATATTGTTTAATTACCATTGTTGACGTCACATGAGAACTTCCACGCGTGACGTCAGCAATCAAGATGGTTAGTGTATAAGGATGTCTTAATTTAAAACCGAGTCGACCTTGTTAGTTTAATTACATTGACTTTTTACGTCACGCAGGGTATTTCATGTGTGACGTCAGAAAAACTCCCTGTATTTCTCGGGACACAGATATTTCTAATAAAATCAAACTGAATTTTCAATTTCACAATATTTCAGTGTTTTATCCGTTTCGCTACGCAACTAAACCAAATTTTCAGAATTTTCTAAACTCTATATTTTACTTCGTGCGTAAACAAGGATAGTAAATCAATGTTAAAAAACAGAAATTAACATTTTTTAAGATATAAACTTTTTGTCTCGTGTAATATAAGGCAAAAGTAATGTCATATTATAAATTAGCTGCCATTTTATTTGAAATGAAAAAAAATGGGCAATGTTTTGACTGAAAGTTAATTTAAAGGTGTAAAATTGATAATATAAAGTTAAAATAATAATATAGGTCAAATGACCATCTCCTGAGATGACGTTGATTGTGCTCGTTTTACAGCATTTTGAATTGTTGTTCGTAAAGGATCTAGCCATAAATTAGTGATTTATTCTTTAATGTTGGCTTTCAAGGCTTGCAAGGTTTGTGGTTTGTTGTGGTAAATGGGAAATTTCAAAAAGACCCACAGGGAGAGGAAACGCTCGTTCGAAACTTCAAACCGAATGCTTTGATAAGAACATTAAATGACCAAAAATGTTTTTAAAGATAATAATCTAGTTTTCAAAATTATGAATAATATTATTTGAAGTAAAACTGACATGGTAGCCACAATCTGAAATGTTTATTTTTTCCGACATTTCCCTGATTCAAGATTTTTTCCCTGGCCTTTTAATATAATTTTCTTCTGTAGGAAACCTCCATTTTGTTAAATTGTTTCTATTGTTTTGGTCAATATTTAAGATAATTTGATAAATTTTTACGGGCTTTGTAGTTTGCCTGCTGATTTTGACAAATTTAATAATGTCATATGGCTTTTTTGTTAGTGTTTTGGTCAATTTGAATATGATTTCATGACTTTTCTCTGACTTTCCCGGTTTTAATGATATTCAGTGAATTTTTTATCAACGTAATTTTCAGGCATTCGTCTATTTTATAATAGAGTTCAATTTGAAGTTTTAACCGAGTGTTTTCCACTCCCAGACTAAGCATGAAGTAAAATTTCGAGTTTAGAAAAGCCCCGTGAAAATTTGTCGAGGGTCGCGCAGCGACCCGAGACAAATTTTCGGGCTTTTCTAAACTCGAAATTTCACTTCATGCGCCACGCGTACTAAACACTGACTTGAAGTGAAGTTCAAAAACACACAAATACATATTTAATCAGAGTAACAGGGAATTAGATGTTTAGTCTGTTATCAACGATGTTCAGTGTTAATAATAAATACTTAGGATTTAAATATTTTTTGTTAAAACAACTGGTAACGATATTTATATATAAATAGTTAAAAAATAATAATAAAATCAAATTTAGTCTTAAAGGATTTGTATTCGTCATTCGAAAAAACAGGATTCGAATCTTTGATTCGAATCATATTTATCTCTTACGAATCCTTTATGCGAGTATTCGTGATTCGAATCATATTAGGTGATTCGGATTCATGATTCGAATCCTTTTTACGAGAATTCGTCCCAGCTCTGGTTAACATACAGTAGTGCCAATCTTAGGTAATATTCGAAGCCTTCTCTAAATCATGTTTTAAATGATCGCACGGTACTTAAAATAGCTAAATAGATTTGTATAAACAAACAGGAGATTTTATATTTAATTGATAATAAAATATTTAATTATTATAATTACCACGTTAATTCAATAAATGCGTGCATATATATATAATGTAAGAACAAACAGTTAAGCGACCTTGGATTAATTAAGAAAACAAACATTGTCTTGAGGTCAGGGAAAAGTGCCGAAAGAACCAACTAATAATTAGACGGTGTTTATTCAATAAATGTGTTCACAAACAACGATTTGACATCGATGAAAATACGTGAAATAATAGTCAATTAGGATCGTTAAATCTAATATCAGAAGCGCAGCCTTGCCGAATTTCTCGTAAACGCAATCACAATTACGTGTTTAGGTCAGACTGTTTCCTTTTCACTGGCAGAAAGAGAGGTTAATGTATTGTTGCGAAATTGGGAATTAACGTTGAAAAGTGTCACGACTTGTCAATGACTATCAATAAATAGGTTTGTGTACTGTAGCCAGGAACGGATCCAGATAGCAATTTTTGGGGATTATCTTTCAAAATCAATTTTAAAACGTAGGTTAAACTCCACCAATCAATTACTCGTTTGTAATTTTAAATTTTTGTAAATTTGGTAAATGTTTACATTTTCGTCAATTTGTCGAATTATTACAATTCTAAAGTTTTTGTAAAATTTTACGATGTGTTGGATTTGACAGTTTTATTTGAAATAGTAAGAATTATTTAAAATTTGTGCATTTTCTTTTTCACATATTTCATATAAACATGTGTACAATTATTAAACATATGATTAAACCTAAACAGCATATTTTGTACTTCACATTAAATCAGTGTTTTATGCGCGTGGAGCATGAAGTAAAATTTCGAGTTTAGAAAAGCCTGAAAATTTGGTTTGGTCTCTCAGCTTCGCGGAGCGACCTAACCAAATTTTCAGGCTTTTCTAAACTCGAAATTTTACTTCATGCTTAATCTGAGATAAGAAACCCTCGTTAGTAAAAAAAAAACATGAATTTTAAATGAAATCGTCAAAAACAACAAAATATACAAGTTTACAATTTGATTGAAAATAGGTGCAAAAATAAAGAAAAACCTATAAAAAAATATTAATAAAAGTAGTATAGATATACTGAAATCAATAAAATAAAAAGATATTTGCAGAGAATTTTTCCATTTGGTATACAGGGTGTTTTAAATTATCGGGCCACCATTGGTAACTTTGTTATCTTTAGAGCCACGAAACCGGTTAAATTAGCAAACTAGTAAATTTTTTACGTACATTACGATGACGTAAACAAATAAACAAGTGAACCTCAAATTTTTGATTTATTCGCAAAAACAACATTTTTTTAAATGGGATGCCCTGGATATTTTTACAGAATATAGATTATAATTTTTCGATGTAAATTTTCCGACATTCGCTATTTTTATAAAAGATTTTAATCTAAAGCTACTAACGAGTGTTTCCAATCCCAGATTAAACATGAAGTAAAATTTCGAGTTTAGAAAAGCCTGAAAATCTTGTTTGGTCGCTCCGCGATCTTGTTTATGTCATCCGCATACATAAGACACTGTGTGTTAGCAAAGCATTTGACAACGTCATCAATAAAAATATTAATAAGCAAGGGGCCCAAATGTGACCCTTGTGGCAGGACTGATGTGATATTAATTTGACGAGACACACTGTGCCCAATACGTACAAACTGGGTCCGCTCAAAGAGATAAGATTCAATCCACTGTAACAGAATTCCACCGATACCTAAATCACGTAGCTTGTTGATTAATATTTTATGGTCAAAACTGTCGAAGGCTTTCGAAAAATCGGTGTAAATTGAGTCCACCTGCATCTTACATTCAAGAACATCCGTGATGTAAGTCTCGTACACAAGTAGGTTAGTGCAGGTGGACTTACCACTTCGAAAGCCATGTTGATTGCACGAAATTGAGGAATCAAGAGTGTCAGTAAGATATTCTGTGAACAGTTTCTCGAATAATTTCAGAATTACAGATAGTACAGAGATCGGTCTGTAGTTATCAACAAGATTTTGAGCGCCTGATTTGTGTATAGGAGTTATATAAGCGCTTTTCCACACAGGGATTTATTGAATAGAAGCCATAAAGGCCTGCTAAGCGCAAATGCACAGTTAGAAAGGAATGATGCGGGTAAGCCATCTGGACCAGGGCAGCTGTTTGCCTGTAATGCCGGGAGCTCGGTTAAGATGGAAGTAATTTTTAAAGTAGGAGGCGTGTGTTGATTGATATGAGAATATGACGGTGCAGCACAAAATATACCATTTGAGGGTGATTGAATATTGGACGAGTAGACTGAACCAAAGAAACCTGCGAGGTGATCCACAACATTTTTTGGAGAATTTATAAGAGTCTCGCTATGTATAAACGATGTAGGAATTTGTGCGCTGGATCTTTTCGAATTTATATACTTACAGAATATTTTGGGGTTACATTTGATAGCACCTTCAACATCTGGTATGTAATTTGAATGACAGGTTTTCGCTAATTGGCTACATTTGTCACGAACGTCACTGTAAAGTGATTAGTCGTAATCGGAATGCGACATCTTGTAGGCTTTATGCAATTTCTTTTTTAGGAATACCAGGTTTACCAACTCGCTGGAGAACCATTTTGGCAGGTTTTTTCGTTACTGTTCGTTCGTACTTTCGGTACATATATGTCGATTAGGTTAAAAACCACAGAATAAAATCTATCGCACGCTTCGTCAATATTGCAATCGCATGAGAGGCGGTCCCAAATTACAATAAGAAGACAGCAATTTAAAGATACATAATCAGCACGTTGAAAGTCATATACCGTATTGTCGGTGCCATTCCGGTGGCTATCGGGGGTAGTGGTAGACTGCGCTATCTGAATACTAACATCTAATGCTGGATGATGTAAATCGCAACACACAATAGGAGATGTAGATTGAGTAAGAGTGGTGTCATATAAAAGTATAATTGGAATGAATACTAAATCAAGAGTTACAGAATTTACGTTTTAAAAAAAAATTATTTGATGTGAATTAATGTAACCAAACGTATTGGCGA
Organism: Philonthus cognatus; assembly: GCA_932526585.2. Taxonomy (NCBI): domain Eukaryota; kingdom Metazoa; phylum Arthropoda; class Insecta; order Coleoptera; family Staphylinidae; genus Philonthus; species Philonthus cognatus. The sequence goes on along the minus strand of OW052244.1, from coordinate 17,974,268 downwards.
TTAAATTCGCTTTTGGACATGTTGACTCTGTTCGTACGCCAAATTCATCATTTGTCCAAGAAATATGCGGCAAATTATAGTCACCGAACATGCATTAATAATTTGAATCCGAGATTGCTTTTTCACAGTGGCGCTGATACGAAGCGTAGTCACAATTGGGTGGAATATATACCACACCGAGTATGATTTCAGAGCTACCTATTTTAATGCAAACGTAAAGTTCCTCATACATAGATTATAGCTTATGAATAACGTATGATTTAAATTTATTGGATATCGCAACTAGTACACCACCACCCCGAGATTTTAATGTAAGAACAGAGTCGCGATCGCATCGGTATACTACGTGATTATGAAAACCTAGTTCCGAACTAGATATTGAGTTAGTGAGCCAGGTCTCCGTAAGTATAAAAGCATCGTAATCAAGTAAGGGTATGTTAGTATTAACAGTTAGGAGCTTGGACCACAGTCCGCGGACATTTTGATAAAGCATATTAATTATAATGCTACTGTTGCAGGAATTATTATCATGAACTCCAGAATCCAAGTTGTTACTGAAAAGCTCATAAGTTACAGTATCACTACTTGATGGCTGGGTGTTGGTCGAAAAAAGAATCATTTTAGACTCACTATTATTGCGATGATTCTTACGGCGATTGGTGAAAGGTCTAACTGATACACCTTTCGGCCACTTATCCGCGTTTAAGATTTTGTTGGAATCACTCATTAGTAGACCAATTTTGAATGAGCAATAAGAGTTATTACTGGTTAATGAAATGCAAGAGACATCAGTGACATTCAATTATTCTTTAAATACCCGTTAATATCATTGACACTAGTTTTAGGAGCAAAATTGTGAATATGATAAAAAGTGCGTTTAATATTGGTATTCCTAGTAGCGGCTAGGATGCTAGTGTTTAAAGCGGTTCCTCGAATTACCGTAGGGGGCGGTTTGACGTTAGGAGACTTCTTCGGGTTACTGCTTTTCTGAGGATCAATTGGTTCAGATGACGGCGGACCACTCTCGAAGATGTAATGATAGCGGAAACACGTGACGTAGACATCAGCGGGGCAGGAACGGAGTCGGAAAATGTGTCGGTCGTAAGAAAAGGTTGACTTAACAGCATTTTCATCAGCATTACAAGATGATTGTAGAATAGGGATATTATCTAGAGTTGCGGGTTGCATTGCATTATTTAAGTATTTAGAGAGTAAATACCTAATTAATGCAATGCATTGCATGTAAATAAAAACATTAACCAATGAACTACTGCCTTGAATATAATACAACAACCCCAAATATAGCAATTACGATAGTAGCTCAATACCGCCCGCACCAGACGATTTATTTGACGAGATCGACTAGTGATGTAATATAAGTGGGTATTTATTTTTCGGGAAAAATTCCCGGGTAAGTACCCCGAAATATTTACTTATAATAGGTATTTTGCTCAACTCAAAAAATATTCACCCAAAATGCGTATTTTGTGTTTTATTAGTGTAGTCTGGTTTATTTTAAACTTAATAATAAAAACCATTTATTCGTTAATCTCTAAATAATTAATTGTTTGAATCAGATTGGTTCTAGTTGGATTAATCTTCCAATATCTTGTAAGGAACCTCTGCGGAATTCTCTTCGTCAGATAAGTCCGCAAAGCCCTTGAAGATGTCGCTATTTTCATTTTCCGGGAAAAAGAGTCAAGGTCTTTTGACGAACTACCCGTCTCTTTGACTATATCCGCAAAAGGAAGCCTCTTTGCATTTGATTCACTCCTATTCATAAGCTTCCAATTAAAGGGTGGTAAAATAATTGTCTGAATTAAACTAATTCTGGTTGAACTAATCTTCTGATTTCTTGTGAGAAACCTTTTTGGAATCCTCTTCATCAGATAATTTCGTAAAACCATTGAAGCTACCGCTATCTTCATTTTCCGTAAAAACAGTCCTTTCTATCCTTTTACTATGCGAAAAATCAGTTTCGGGATCGAAGACATGAGAGATATCAGGGTGATACGGGTCTTTGGACGCACCACCCGTTTCTTGTTCGCATTTAGTTTACTCTTATTCATAAGCTTCTAATTATAGATTAAGTAAGTAGTTTCTGCAGCTCTTTCTGTGGTCAATCGATTTATTTTTTTGTTGTGTATATAGCTGAATGTGCTAAAGAACCATCGAGTTGCAGCGGAAGTGCACTAAAGATTCTGACTCTATGTTAGTACCACGAAGGCTTCTTCGCCAGGTCAAAGGATTTATGGTGCTTACTCCTTTTTATATGAATTTCCTTGACTGTCGACCCTCGATGTCACTATGATCTGCAAATTGAATTTATACTTCGGCGATTTGCGAGTCCAATTCTATTTTGTTGACCACTGCATATAAAAACTCCATTGTTTCTAGTTTAGAAAAGCCTGAAAATTTGGTTTGGCCGCTCCGCTTTACGAAAAAATCATAAAAATAAGTTTATAATTTTACCTAAAATTAACTTTTAGAGTTAACTCTATAATTGGCCGTTAATGAGTTAAATTATACGTTACAAGTGTTTTCTAATCTCAGATTAAGCATGAAGTAAAATTTCTAGTTTAGAAAAGCCTGAAAATTTGAGGCTTTTCTAAACTCGAAATTCGTGCTTAACCAACGAGTGGAAATCCTCACTAGAAGTTTCACACTAATCGTATTTAAAAAACAACGAATGCCTAAATATTTTAATAGTATAGATATGCATACTGTATACAAAAATTGTAGTTTTTTTTTTTTGTTACATTACTTAAACATTGAATAATGATATTTCAACGCTGTTTCAAAAACATAAAAACAGACAATCATTTTTCAGCGCTATAAAAATGAGCATAAACATCCTGACAAGACGTGAAAATGAGATTGTTTAATAATTTTTAATTACGTAGGCAGCGAAATAACGGCACCCACCGATCAATTAATAATTCTCAACACTGATTGTGCGCAAAAACGATATTTACACTAGCAGCATGAGAAAATGTAAATTTTCGATTATGCAAATCCAGATCGCAGATAAAGCCAAACACCATTTATAACAAACTCCCATATGGTAATTAAACCAATTACAAACAATGCACCATCATTAACACAACACTCGAACGATCAATTATTGCACAAATCGTTGTAATTGAAAAATGAAAAAAGAAAATTACTTCTAGCCTGATTAATTTTCGTCGACGGCGCAGAGAGCAGAGAGCATTTATCTTCTATCGTAATTTTGTAATAAATTAATAATTTCTCAATTTCCTTTCAGTGCCGGTAGCTTGATTGGTTTTTCGAAATTAATTGTTGTGCTTTTATTGTCTAGATTGGATGTGTAATTAAAAATCATTCGGTTTCTGTTCGTTTCGCGTGTCAAAAATTGGACTCCGATTTATACGCATTCTTTATTGAATAAGATAAGCAAATAGGTGTGGCTATCTTAAAAGATTTATTGAGGCCTGGATAATTAAGCGCTATAAATTAACGGCGTTTCGAGCTGTTGAAATAAGTGCAATGGATGAGTGGAGCGTAACATTTTCAGAAGCATTTTAAATGGAATAAAAACATGGACGTCCGTAGATATTTTTCTACCAAGTGCAAAAATATTGAGATAAAAATGAAAATATGTTTTAATACACGACAAAACAATACAACCTTGTTCAGAAAAATAAAATACAGTAATTGCACAGCTAGATATAAAGAAACACTTAATTTTGTATACCACTTTAATTCTACTTTTGTGACTAGTTTCAATTACAGGGTAATCATTGTCAAACTAAGTACTTTAAATTCGAGTTACACAGGTATATATATATTAAATTATATTTAATATATATACCTGTGTAACTGTGTATTTTAAACAGGGTAGCTAAGAAAACCGTTTTTTTTTTCATTTTAATTAAACCAAACAGTTTTTTTTAACAAGACGTTTTTTTTTTTCATTGAAACAGCGTTTAAAACATTGCCAATTAAAAACATGTTTAAAACGTGTTCAAAACATGTGTAAAACACGTTTAAAACGTGTTTAAAACAGAACATACAGAACATTTTTCGTTGGGTATACACTTCCCGATAATTACAGTGTTTTCTTTTTAATTTGCGGGAATTCGTTGTTTCAAAGCTTTTAATTTGGGGCTTTTAACGAGTGTTTTCCACTCCCAGACTAAGCATGAAGTAAAATTTCGAGTTTAGAAAAGCCTAAGAATTTGGATTGGCCGCGTAGCGAAGCGGAGCGGCCAATCCAAATTAGGCTTTTCTAAACTCGAAATTTTACTTCATGCGCCACGCTTAAAAACACTGATTTACAGTGAAGTTAAAAAAACACACACATAGAACAACAATTATAGGCAACCTAATATACGTTAGAGTTATTGGGTTGTCTATAATCACTGTTTTAAACAATTTGTTTAGCGCTGAAGTTGACTTACGTTTTATTCACATCTACACATTATATTGTTAAAGCCGTATATTTTAAACTTTCCGATATTTCAGTGTTTTATACGTGTGGCGCATGAAGTAAAATTTCGAGTTTAGAAAAGCCTAATTTGGATTGGCCGCTCCGCTTCGCTACGCGGCCAATCCAAATTTTCAGGCTTTTCTAAACTCGAAATTTTACTTCATGCTTAGTCTGGGAGTAGAAAACCCTCGTTTAAAGATTCAAATTTGAATCATTTAAAAAAGCAACGAATGTCGTAAAATTTACAGTGTATGCATACGTATACTTGAAATTAAAATTCCCTGTATTTAAAAATCACATTAATGCACATACAGTTGTGATATTTTATTGCAACAAAATGTTAAGATTAATAATGTAATTTGAAATATCTTCAACAATTTAGTTAAAATTTAAAAATGTAAACAAAAAATCTTATTGAAGTAAGATAAAATATAATTTAGCAAATTTATGATAATAATAAAAACGTTTTAAACAAATTTAAAGTTTAAAACATGTTTTAAACAAATTTAAGAATTAAAATATATTTAAAACTAAACCGTTTTAAACTCGACGGCTGTTTTTAAACATATTCAAAACACTGTTTTAAAATAAAATGTTTTAAACATAACAAACCTGATTTTAAGTACTTAGTTTGAAAATGATTACCGTGAAATTGAAACTAGTCACAAAAGTAAATTAAATGTGGTATAAAAAAGTTAAGTGTTTTCTTTATATTAAATATACGAGGAAGTGAACGCCTCCAAGATTTTAGAGTTAGAAACTTGATGATTTGATTTTTTTTAGTATTGAAAAATAACACTAAATTATTTAAATGTTTGAATATTCAAATAGTTTATTTTATTGAATATGTGAATACGTGAATTAAAGCAAATGTGATCAAATGTGAATATGCATCAGAATTCTCGGCATTACTTTAAACAGTAGGCAATAATGTTTTTCATAATATGGGACGCACTGTATATGCATACGTACAGGATTTTAATTTATGAAAAATATAGGAGGGTTCGTTCGTACAACATCATATCTGGCAACGATAAACTTCTCAAAACCCAGCGGGTGCATTCCGCAGGACAGCCTTTCGACGTTACCAACAAAAGCAACGACGTTTTTATCTTCGCAATATCTAAAACTTTACGATATCCCGACTCGAAAATATAATATTATATGAAGTCCTTTATAAATTTAAGATTTGTTTCTCCGTTTTTATTTTTATTTTTTTGCATAACATGAGGAGCAGTTTTATTTCCCTCATACGAGGATTACGATTACTTAACATAGTTATCATTTCTTTATAGTAGCTTCAAAAATAAGTAAGCCTTTATCTACACAGAGTTTTATTTCATCGAATTTTCATCGAATATAATTTGACACCTTTCATTTTTTAGTTATGTGTAAATTGAGAAGCCTATATGACCATTAAAAATTGTTGCCAATCAATCGCAATTAATGCCTTAACTTGTACATACAGGGAGTTTTTCTTTCAAGTATGTCCCAATTACAGCGTATATGCCGTAAATCTTTAGATACTCATTGTTTTTTCTTTTAAGTATACATAAGCATACGTTGTACATTTGCCGATGCTCGGTTTATTAGAAGAATTTAATTTGAAGCTTTAAACGAATGTTTTCCACTCCCAGGGTAAGCATGAAGTAAAATTTCGAGTTTAGAAAAACCTGAAAATTTGGTTTGGTCGCGTAGCGCGAAGCGCGGAGCGGCAAAACCAAATTTTCAGGCTTTTCTAAACTCGAAATTTTACTTCATGCGCCACCGGCACAAAACACTGACATATTACGAAGATTAAAACACCGCTAAACTTTCCATTGCGTCAGTGTTTTGTACCGGTGGCGCATGGAGTAAAATTTCGAGTTTAGAAAAACCTGAAAATGTGGTTTGATCGCTCCGCGCTTCGCGCTACGCGACCAAACCAAATTTTCAGGCTTTTCTGAACTCGAAATTTTACTTCATGCTTAGCCTGGGAGTGGAAAAAACTCGTTTAAAGCTTCAAATTAAATTCTTTTAATAAACCGAGCATCGGCAAATGTACAACGTATGCTTGTGTATACTTAAAAAATTCTCGTTATGAAAATGTTCGGTGTTACATAAAACTCTCTGTATATTTGTATATTATTATTTATGTTTATATAATACTGGGATTTTTATTTAAATATTAAATATTCATAGATGGCTAATGGCCATAGAACCAAAGCCAATAAAACAAAAAAACCTATATTACTTGTTATTTAATCTGTTTATGCTGTTCATTAACTTTTTTTATTGCTATTTGATGTTAGTAATAGAGTTAATACTTCGTTACTAATTTCTATATAATCTGTTTATGTTATTCATCAAGTTTCTTATTGCAATTTAATATTAGTACAAATTTGATAAATAACATAAACAGATTTATATTTCAAATGAATTAATTTGCTAACTAGCCAATGATTTGCATGTGAATGGTATACAATTTTAACTTTCTTTCCTACACAGAAAAGCTATTTTAAGCAGTACAGTGTCAAGGCCGTTATATGGAGAATTGAAAGAGAGAAAAAAATCAATGTTTACAGCTACTTTGTTTGATATTTAAATAATTTCCTGCTAGGCATTTTATGGCTCATTTAATTGGCCGGTTTCGGCTTGTTAATTTTATTTGTACATAATATTGAATTATTGCAATTTCGGAATTAATACGTTGTATTAACGATGTATTTTCATGTAATTAATTTAATTGAGTTTGCAAACGAATTATTATTATTATTTTTGTCACTAAATCTACGAGGGGTCCGATATTAAAAGTACCGGTGCCTGTGAAACAAACACCGCAAACAAAATATTGAAAGAGTTAACTTTTGTACAATGGCGCAAGACCGCATACGTCAAATCAAGCCAAGAAATGGTTGATTCAACAGGAATTGCAAGACATAGTTATAGACTACTTTAATCGACTTGACAGGTGACACTCTTATGAAGGCATGTTTAAACTACTCTCACGCTGGGATAAATGTCTTAATCTTTATGGAGAATATGTGAAGAAATAAAGAAAAGTATAAAGTTTTTTGTAGAATGTATTAAATATTTTCTTAAAAAATATATGTTAGTAAATTTTGGCCTGTACCTTTAATATCGGACCACCCTCGAAAAATGAACGCCTTTTGCAGTGAGGACGCGTATGTTGGAAAAAGTTCATTTGAAATTCAGAAATTTGTTTTCTGGAAAAACGCTCGGACACGTCGATTTTTATATCTGGCTGCGGTTTTTGTTGTAGTAAATTTATGAGGTGGACCAAAAATAATTTATAGGGTGGACCAAAAATAAGTTACGAACATTAACTTGATTTTTTTAAATGCAAAAACCCATTTTTGATTTAAATTTTGAATTCTGCATCAAATTCTAAGTATGTTTTATGTACCATGTCCTATAAATAAATTTAACAGTTATTGAAAAATTTACAATACTACAGCTCAACATTTCTGCATCAACAAACGAGGTGATTCTCTTTTAAACTTTATCTCTGCGAAAGGGCTTATAATAGTCAACATAGGCAACACGCCTACTTTCACCACAAAAACCCGCAAAGAAGTACTGGATTTGACAGTCTGTACCGGAAAAGTGAGTGATGTTACAGTGAATTGGCATGTGTCAGAAGAGCCCTCATGCTCAGACCACAGGCAAATCCGCTTCGACCTGAAAACATCTCTCACGGAGGGTAAGTATAGAAACCCCAGAGAGACAAACTGGGAAGGATATAAAGAATCCCTCAGGGCGGCTCTCCGGGGAGGAACGGCACTGGTGAGTGAGGTGGAGGGGTTAGAACTGGCAGTGGAACAAGTAAATGACGCCATCAAGACGGCATACTTGCAAAACTGCCCGGAAAAAACAACCCGACACAAGGGTTGCCGTAAAATTTGGTGGAACAAGAACGTTAAAAAGCTAAGAGCCCAGGTTCGAAGGCTATTTAATAGAGCCAAACCACACAGAGTTGGGACACCTATAAGGAAAAGCTTACGCAGTACAACAAAGAAATTCGAAAAGCCAAAAGAGACTCGTGGAGGAAGTTCTGCGAGGAGTTAATCGACACTCCAGCATGTTCGAGAATCCACAAAGTCCTGGCAAATGATGGAAGTGCTGCAAAAGAGGTAGGTTTCGTCTGAAAATCTGACGGGACTTATACTGAAACAAAGGAGGAGAGTCTCAAGGAATTACTAAAAGTCCACTTTCCAGCCTCAACAATCCTGTCAGGGGAGAACATACGCGAAAATCCCGGCCAAAGGCAAAAAAAGCCAGACCAATATGATTGGAGGTTACCCACAGAGGTCACAAGACCAAGCAGAATCAGATTAGCCATAAGCAGGTTCCAACCTTATAAGTCCGCTGGGATGGATGGGATCTATCCCATCCTGCTACAGAAGGGCATAGAGGAGCTGGTGCCGCATCTAACAAAGATCTTTAAAGCCTGTCTGGCATGAGGACACGTACCAGGGGCGTGGCAAAGTGTAAAGGTGATCTACCTGCCTAAGGTAGGTAGAATAGCAGATCTAACACCGAAGTCCTACAGACCCATCAGCCTCTCTTCATTCCTACTGAAAACAATGAAGACCAGCCAGGAAAGTCCACGGACTCGGCGCTAGACCACCTAAACAGGCTCATCACAAAGTCAGTGGAGGACAAAGAGATAGCTATGGTCACATTTCTAGATATAGAAGGGGCGTTCAACAATGTCACAACCAACTCGCTTATAGAGGCACAGGCAAGAAAAGGCGTCCCGCAAAGTCTCTACCAATGGATAAGGACTAGCCTGGAGAAAAGAACAATTACATCCACTCTAGGAGGGTGCATCATTGAAGCCAGAGCCGGCGGAGGCTGTCCGCAAGGAGGGGTTCTATCTCCACTGCTATGGGCAAATTTTGTGGACGACTTACTAAGGAAACTGTCCGAAGAAGGCATCCACTGCCTAGGGTATGCGGATGACTTGGCCATAGTCATCAGAGGACGGTTCGCAGGAGTTATCTCACAACGAACACAAAGGGCCCTAAACATAGTAGACAACTGGTGTCGAAGGGAACGACTGACGGTCAATCCCGAAAAAACACATATTGTCAGGGCCCTAAACATAGTAGACAACTGGTGTCGAAGGGAACGACTGACGGTCAATCCCGAAAAAACACATATTGTCGTGTTCACAAAAAGAAGAGCGCTAGAAGGCCTAAGGCCGCCGATGCTCAGGGGCACAACAATTCCCTTCGCTAAGGAGCCGAAATACCTAGGGGTAATCTTCGACGATAAAATGACGTGGAGGACGCACATCACGAAAACCGCCAAAAAAGCCTCAATGGCATTGGGAAGGTGTCGAAGAATGTGCGGGAAAAACTGGGGGCTCAATCCTAAAATGACCCTCTGGTTATATACAAGGGTGATCAGGCCCATGATATCCTACGGGGCAGTAGTGTGGTGGACAAGGACGGAGCAGCAGGGGGCGATAAGGCTCCAGAACAGCACACAAAGACTAGCATGTCTCAGTGTCACAGGAGTCCTAAGCACTACCCCTACAGCAGCCCAGAAATGATCCTGAACCTACCACCACTGCACATCTTCATACAAGTGGAAGCCAGGGCCGTAACATACAGGCTAATGCGAGGACAGGCTCCCATAAACCGATCACACGGGAAAAAGTACCAAAGGCTAGAAGACGAGCTAAAGGCAAACCCTACAACAGGAATGCCAAGCGACGCCATGGTCAAGAAGTATAATTTCGACAGAAAATACAAAGTGAAAAAGGGCCCACCTAGCAACGCGGAATCAAACTGGTATACTGACGGCTCGAAGACAGAGGAAGGAGTCGGAGCCGAAATATACAGCACAAAACCGGAGACAAAGATTTCAGTCAGTCTGGCGAAGGACACCACCGTGTTCCAGGCAGAGGCGATCGCGGTCCACCTCTGCATTGGCGAAATAGCAAAGCAAGACAACAAAACTCGATCAGTAGCTATTTTCTCGGACAGCCAAGCGCTGCTAAGGGCACTAAGCACCACACAGGTCGACTTCAAGCTAGTGTGGGAGTGTGTAAGCGCTCTCAACGAAATTGGCGGTCGCAAAAAAGTGACAATGGTATGGGTCCCAGGACACAAGGGTCATCAAGGGAACAAAAACGCAGAGGAACTGGCCAAACAAGGCTCGTCAAGCGCATTCATTGACCCGGAACCCTCCTACGGTATCGCAAAAACCACAGTCAGACAATCCATAAAAAAATGGACGGAGACACAAACTCAAACCTGGTGGACGAACACACCAGGGCAGAGGCAGGCGAAACAGCTCCTCAAAAAACAATCGCCGGCTTTCACGACCGATCTTCTCAACCAAGAGAGAAAAACGGTTAAAGCTATAGTACGTCTACTAACAGGACACTGTAGGCTCAACAAACACATGAGCAAAATAGGCCTGGCAGAGGATACAATATGTAGATTCTGCCAGGAAGAAGAGGAGGATCCTCTCCATATCCTGTGCCAATATGAGGCCCTAGCGCGGGTTAGATACCTAAAGCTGGGTAACACTAAACCAAGCGCAGAGAGGCAGGGTTAATAGGGCTAATCAAAGAGGCGAAGCTCGAGCACGTCGTCTAGGATAATAGGTATCCACAATAGATCTGCAAAGGTCGCGGTGGTACAAGCCAATGAGGCCACCCCTATGAATATCTAATATATCTAATCAACATTTCTGCGAAACGGTTCATTAGAAAACAGAACAATAAACTAAATTAAATGTCTCAATTGTTGACCATAAACTTCCTAGCAATAGGCATCTATAAATGCTCGTAAAACTTCAGTTAACGTTTGTGGCCAGATTTCGTCTATTTTGCCTTTGATTCTATTCTTTAATACCTTCTGGTAGATTGAAATAAAAATCCAATGAGGTTAAATCTAGAAACTTAGGTAACCATTCTATATAAAAACAAAATAAACACACGTTTAAATGTTTTGCTCGATTTACAAAAAATCCTCAGAAATAGGTCTTAGTTATTACTTATTTTTGGTTCACCCTGTATACATGAATTTACAATAAAACAAACTGCAGCCAAAACTAAAAATCGACGTGTCCGAGCAATGTTGCTATAAACAAACCCCTGATTTTTAAATGAATTTGTTTCAACCTGCGCGTCCTCACTGTATATCAAGTGTTTACCACCAAACCTAGCCAGCGTCATTATTAACACCTATCACTATTAAGCATAATATAAATTATTAAGTATCAGAGCTGGGACGAATCCTGGTAAAAAGGATTCGAATCGCGAATCCGAATAACCTATCACCTAATATGATTCGAATCAAGAATACTCGAATAAAGGATTCATAAGAGATAAATATGATTCAAATCGAAAACTCAAATCCTGTTTTTTCGAATCACGAATACAAATCCATTAAGAATAAATTTGATTTTATTATTTTTTGCAACCATTAATATATTAATATCGTTACCAGTTGTTTTAACAAAAATATTCAAAACCTATTTATTTATTATTACTACTGAACATTGTTGATAACAGACTAAATATCTGACTCCCTGCTACTCCGGTTAAAGTCGTATTTGTGTGTTTCTGAACTCCACTTCAAATCAGTGTTTTGTACGCGTGGCGCATGAAGTCAAATTTCGAATTTAGAAAAGCCCAAAAATTTGTCTCGGGGGGCCTGCGCGACCCGAGACAAATTTTAACGAGGCTTTTCTAAACTCGAAATTTGACTTCATGCTTAGCCTGGGAGCGGAACTTCAAAACTTCAAATTGAACTTAATTATAAAATCGACTAATGCCTGAAATTTACGTAAATAAAAAAATCACTGAATATCAATAAAACCGGGAAAGTCAGAGAAAAGTCATGAAATTATATTCAAATTGACCAAAACTCTAACAAAACAGCTATATGATATTATTAAATTTGTCAAAATCAGCAGACAAATTACAAAACATGTAAAAATTTATAAAATTAACTTAAATATTGGAAAAACAATGACAACTAATAAACAGAAAGGGAGTTTCCCACAGAAGAAAGTTATATTATAAGGCCAGGGAAAAAATCTTTAGTCAGGGAAATGTCGGAAAAATTTAACATTTCAGATTGTGGCTACCATGTCAGTTTTACTTCAAACAATATTAAACAAAATTTTCGAAACTATAGTATTATCTTAAAAAACATTTTCAATCATTTAATGTTCTTATAAAACCATTCACTTTGAATTTTCGAACGAGCGTTTCCACTCCCAGACTAAGCATGAAGTAAAATTTCGAGTTTAGAAAAGCCATGTGAAAATGTGTCGAGGGTCGCGCGATAAAACAGTGATTCAACGTAAAATTTAAAAACACACAAAAAACATTTTTCATGTTATTCCTCACAATTAATTCGAATTATTTTTGACGATTCAAATCCTTTGGTAAGTATTCGAATCCTTTTACAAGGATTTAGACTCCAATACTAATCCTCTTAAATAAATGTAACGAATCCGGATCACGAATCCAGTTGAACTAAAGTATTCGAATGCCTCTTTTAAATCCTCTAAAAGGATTCGAATCCAGGATTCGAATCCTGAATGATTCGAATCCTGCCCAGCTCTGTTAAGCATGAAGTAAAATTACTAAAGCTTGAAAATTTGAAATTGCCGGCGCAAAGCGAAGTGTACTCACAAAGGACCTGCCCAATACAACGTCATTTATTTCCGCCATTTTATAAGATTTCGTTAAGAATATGTTGTCCAGGGCCGGTATTCCTTAAATTGATCGAACGATCGGTCGCCCGCCAACTGTCAAATTCACATGTTAACTCCCTATCTAAATGACAGATTTTATACGACCGAATCGTACGACCAATTTCGGGAATACCGGCCTAAAACAAACAAGTTTAAATAATAAACACGCATTCCTTCTTGTTACAAAAAAAAAATGCTGAAGGTATTTTACTTTTATTGGGTCTAATTGAATCGCCTACCTTTAGTCAGAATAAAATATTTAATAAAAATGTTCTTTTGCAAACTAGAAGAACACTAACAGTACTTAGCCGTTATCAATTTTCTGTTTGTATTATTATTTATCATAGAGATAAGCATTATAAATTAACTCAAATTTATTTATTTATCATTCCTGTTAGGTATAACTGTTAAGAGATAAAGGAACACATCCTTCCCAAACAAATGAATAATCGCGCGAAATTCAAGGAACGAGACAAACATCCCAACAGCGATTGATTAATTGTTTCCTCGTTAAAGCTTGTGTGTATGTATGTGTGGAGTGTGGAGTGTGCGATATAATTAGGATGTGTCAAACAGAATATCTCAGACTAATTCTTGATACGGATTGAATTCGTAATTCGAATTGCCACAACAAGATCTCGCGTGGGTTTCTGCATTTTGATTCGCCGCGACATCGGTTCTCACGAATGAAAGTAATGTTAAGTTATGTAAAGTTATTGAGAGGATTGACTTGGAATTATTTCGCAAATTAATACATCTGTAAACATCTGACTAGTTTCGGTTTGTTAGACCATTTTCAACGGAATAGTCACTATTCTTTTAAAAATGGTGTAGCAAACTGAAACTACACAAAATTACGACTTATAATATTTATTAACGTGAGATCAAACTAGAATAGTATATTTTAAACCACTTTAAATCAAATTTCGAGTTTAGAAAAGCCTAAAAATTTGGTTTGGTCGCACAATAAACGATATGACCGTTTTAGCCGGACAAAATTCAAATGATTGAAATATAAAAATTATAAATGCATCGCTATAAATTATTGTTCATACACTAGAAATAGATTCCTAATACAGAATTATTTCAGTTTACTTTCAATTCTCAGCAATAACAAGTAGCAATATTAAAATAAACAACTAATTACATTTATTATTGATTCATTTTACTATCAATTATTTTAAAATTGCTTCGATTGATAAAAGCTTAATATTATTTTATCTTTGGTTCGTTTTTCTGCAAAAGTGTAGCTACGATATTATATATTATTTGTGTAAATATAATATAATATAACAAAAACATGATAGGTTATTTACTTTATAAAAAAATATAATATAAACATCTGATAAAAACTTTCATATTTTTTGTGTCATACGTCGTCATAAATTATTACCTGTTTTCTGATGATCCTTAAGATGTCTTATTTACGATAAATCTTGTTAAATTATGCGACTTTTTGCGATTACTGAGATATTAAACATTTTTGTTAGGTGTAAAAATTAAGTGAAAACGCCTTATTTATTCTCAATAATTCTTAAAATACTGTTAATTTAAAAAAAATCTGAATTCTATATACTTTTCTATATCTCTATAAACTATAATCGTTTTTCAAAATTAGAAATATGTACGTTTGTTAAAATTAATTATTACGATACTATTTTGAATAACTCAAAAAATATTTTCTTACTTCCTATGTGTTTTATACAGAGAGTTTTTCTTTTAAGTATACAAATCTCAATTACTTCGTAAATGCTGTAAATCTTTAAATATTCGTTGTTTTTTTTTAAAGAGTTCAGTTTAAAGCTTTAAACGAGTGTTTTTTACTCCCAGGTTAAGCATGAAGTAAAATTTCGAGTTAGGAAAGCTTTAAAGTTTGGTTTGGTCGCTCCGAAGCAGCCATGCCAAATTTTCAGGCTTTTCTAAACACGATTTTTTTTTTATAATACACTGATGTATTATAAAATTCAAAATATTCTTAATTAGCAATATGTTTTCAATCATGCTTTAGCAATATATTTTGAATACGGATTTAACGGTGTATTTTAATTTTACAATATTAATTCCTTTAAAAATGGTGTAACAAACCGAAACTACACGAAATAACAACTTGTTATTTTAATTAAAGTTTAATCAAACTAGAGTAGTATATTTTGAACTTCACTTTAAATCAATCAATGTTTTATACGCTTCGCGGTGCGAGCAATCCAAATTTTCATGCTTTTCTAAACTCGAAATTTTACTTCATGCTTAACCACGGAGCGCAAACCCTCGTTCGAAGCTGCCAATTGAACACTTTTATAAAAACAATGAATTCCTGAAAATTTACCAAACGCTGTAAAATATAAAGCAACATTATATTTGTAAATTGTTTGCAGAATATCTGAAAATTATAAAAACGAACTAATATCGGCTTTCTGCAAAAAAATACTTTGCGTAATACTTTTTCAAATATTATTTGAAGCAACTACTGCAAAATATGTATAATTTTACCATGACATTTAGAAATGACGAAAATATTTTGTCGGGACTTACTTCTCAAGTTTCGACTATATGTCAACTTGATCATATTATCAAATACTATCAGGTTATCCTAAAACTATTTAACCCATTAATAGCCGAGCAATTACAGAGATAACTCTAAAAGTTGATTTTAGGTAAAATTCTGCATTTCTTTTTATGATATCTATGAATGACATATTGTATTAAATACTGTGAAATTTTCTTTTAAATACACATAGTGTATATGCTGTAAAATTTCTGGCATTCGTCGATTTCATATAAAAACGTGCAGTATGAATTTTAGAACGAGTGATTCCACTCCCAGACTAAGCATGAAGTAAAATTTCGAGTTTAGAAAAGCCTGAAAATTTGGTTTGGTCGCTCCGCGAAGCGGAGCGGCCAAACCAAATTTTCAGGCTTTTCTAAACTCAAAATTTTACTTCGTTGCGCCACGCGCATAAAACGCTGAAATATTGTGAAGTTAGAAATACATTCACATTAGTTTTTTTTCAAATTAGTAGCAATCGAAATATTTAAATAACAAAATATTCACATTTATCTTCATACATTTTCAAGTCAGGTCAAATAATATAATATATCAAATAATTTATTTAGTAATTTAATAACCAAAAATTAATAATGTTGAGTATATGCATCAATGGCGTTTAATGGGTTAATGAAATGAATTATTAGTATAATAGAAAATTAACAACAAAGAAAATTATGAAAACTGGCAATAAAGTTTGACAAAATTGTAGGAAATCTTAAAAACTAATACATCTGTAAACATCGACAACTTATGAATCGTGACATTGACATAATTCATCAAAATTAATGAAAAACATAGAATTTAATGTTAGTCATCAGTATTTAGTGGGTTGATAAAAATCTCAAAACTTCTTTAAAAAAATCGAGCACTCTGTATCATCGCCAAAAAAAATCTCAGACCCTTAAATTGGACAAAAATTCAAAGATGATAATCATAAAAAACGTAAATATATGTTTACAAATGTTGACTGTTAAAATTGCAAAACTAACTTAAACTGACGAAAATATGTTGACGACTTTAAACAGTTTATCAATTGTTCAGTTCATCGTTCATCGAATTTTCATTTAAAATGATTATAAGTAGGTACTTTTTTGTAATTTTCATTTAATAATGTTTAAATAACATACTGCGTGTGCCCGGATAGGAAAAACTTTATTATCACAAATGTTGACTGGCAAAATTGCAAAACTAATTTAAACTGACTGAAATATGTAGATGACTTCAGACAGTTTATCAATTTTTGAATTCATCGTTTCGAATTTTTATTTAAAATGCATATAAGTGGGTACTTTGTTGTTATTTTTTATTTAATAAAGTTTAAATAATATACCGCGTGCCCTTAGATTACTGGCCAGATAGGAACAACTTTTTTATTGACCATTTATCGACAAAAAGTAATTCTTTAGAAAAAATTTTGGATTACCTGAAAACGACATGTTTATTATCAAATTCTAATTTGACCACGATCAAAAATTAAGAAAAGCAAAAGGTATGATGAAAGAGAAGTACCTCTCATTTTTGGGGCAAAATGTTATTGGAAAAAGTAGTTTGTAATCGGAAGTCTAAATACAAAATTTTAACTTAATAGAAATAATTTTATTTTTTTATAAATTATTTATTTTTTTAATGTTTTTTCGTTGTTTTTTTTAACATTTATTCATTCAAAATAATTGCATTTCTATTAAATGAGGGATAACTGCAGAGATAGGTACAATTTTTTTATTATCAATTTTTTCAACAAGTGTCATTCTTTATAAATCGTTTTGCTTCTCTTAAAAACGATTACCGTAAGACATTACAAATTTGATGTAAGGGTCTTTACCTACGCCCTATCTAGTAACCGTACCACCATATCTCACTGTCATCTTCACGCGTATGATTGACATTACCTACACATGCAAGTAATAGCTTTGACAAGTATATTACATGCTGACAGCTGAACAGGTGATTGATTATCGCACAACCAAATGACATTTCTTTGTTATATATTGATCAAGTAGTCATTTAGTTTTCATCAATGTCATGTTACTATAAAAACGATTGAATAAATATGTTGTTGTTTCATGCTAATTGTTTATTTTGTTAGGGCGTAGGTAAAGTATCGTACGCATCTCGAGTGGTATGGTAATTACATACTAGCGGAATACTGCACTCGTCCCTGCGCGGCTCGTGCGCAACATATCCGCTCATATGTAATATACTGCATACCACTCTCGTGACGTAATATACTATTACAATGGATAAAGAATAAAATTAGTTTATAAGAGAAGTGCATTATAACTTTAAAGCAGCATATTATTAAAAGAAAATTGTTATTAATGACGTAATTTGTAGTTAATGCAATTGTAATTAATGACGATATATTTCTTTTAAGTATATGCAGCGAATTTTTAATTTAAGTATACACATGGATACGCTAAATATTTTCCGATATTCGTTGCTTTTCTTTTGGTTTAGTTTAAAGCTTGAAACAAGTGTTTATCACTCCCAGACTAAGCATGAAGTAAAATTTGCAGGCCTTTCTAAACTCGAAATTTTACTTCATGCGCCACGCATATAAAGCACTGTCTTAAGTGGAGTTCTAAATATATGTCTGTAAACTACTGGTTTAGTAGCATATTGCAACCTTCACAAAATTTGAGTGTTTTATATGCATAGCGCATGAAGTAAAATTTCAAGTTTAGAAAAGCCAGAAAATGTCATGTTTAGTCTGGGAGTGGAAACTTCAAATTAAACTTCAAAAAAATTACGAATATTGAAACATTTTTAGCGTATCCATATGTATACTAAAAATAAAAATTCCGTCATTAAGTGAGTGAAAAACACTCGTTTAAAGCTTCAAATTAACCCTAAAAAAAATCAATGAATATATGAGAATTTACAGAATAATTGAGATATGTATACTTAAATGATAAACACCCTGTATTATTTCAGTTTGCTATGAGTAACTTGAGTTTATTTAGGATATTTACAAAAAAAATTCAATTTTTATGATATGATAATTTATATTTGCTTAATATCACCAAATTGAATGAAAAATTGATAATTAATTAGAAATACAATTATTCGGAATAAATACACGTCAAATATAGACGTTATATAATTATAAAAATAAATAAATTTAGTAAAAATATCATTGTTTTTAATAAGTTCATATTTTATAGTATTCTTAACTCTCGATTACAAATTATTTTTTCACATAACATCTTTCTCTAAAATTATAATTAAAGGTACTTTACTCTTATGACAATTTTAGTTTTTCTTAATTTTTGAGTTCATGATTTGATAATAAAAATGATGTTTTCAAGTCATCCAAAACTTTTTGTAAAGAATGACTTTTTTTCGAAAAATGGACAATAACAAAGTTTTTCCTATCGGGGCAGTAATCCGAAAACACGGTATACGAAATATTTGCAGTTTTATTTTGCCCAAAAATTACATATTGTCACAATCAGTTAAAATTATTAGAAACTTAAGAAATAACTATTTTTCATATTTCTTTACAGAAATCTAACATTTCTCGCGTTAAAATAACTGCAACTGTAATTTCTTAAGTTAAATTTTATCCCAAAATTCAACGGATTTCGTTTTCAATGTAAAGATTTGCATAAAAATCATTGGATTTTGGGGTGAAATTATGCTTCAAAATCATAAACAAAATTAGTTCATTGTCTCAGATCGCTTTTATTAAGAGATAAATATTTTTAATATTACTGTACAGAAAACTAAAATATATTGCCTGAACTTGTCCTTGAGTCTCAGAAAATATTGAATTTTGGGATATGTTATCAAAATTACTTCAAGTTCTTAGAATTTGTTAAAATTTATATAACCATTTGATAATTATCTGTATTAAATATTTTTGTTTCTAAAATTAAAGATAAGAGATTATTAAATAATCAATTATCACAATAAAAATAATTAATGAGTTTTCAATGGGATTTACTTTAAAATTTTTATCACAATAAAAAAAACTAGGCCGAAAGACAGATTTTACAGAATTTACAGAATTTAAATGTATTTCTTGTAATTATTTATTATGCATTATTACTTATATTTTATTATGTTTTCTGTAAATAAATATGTTACACATACAGAGAGTTTTATGTAACACCGAACATTTTCATAACAAGAATTTTTCTTTGAAGTATCCATATGCATACGTGGCATATTCTCCGATGTTCGGTTTATTAAAAGAATTCAAATTGAGGCTCTAAGTGAGTGTTTTCCACTCCCAGGCTGAGCATGAAGTAAAATTTCGAGTTTAGAAAAGCCTGAGAATTTGGTTTGGTCGCATAGCGCGAAGCGCGGAGCGGCCAAACCAAATTTTCAGGCTTTTCTAAACTCGAAATTTTACTTCATGCGCCACCGGTACAAAAGACTGATTCACTGTAAAGTTTAGCGGTGTATTTTAAACTTTGTAATATGTCAGTGTTTTGTACCGGTGGCGCATAAAGTAAAATTTCGAGTTTAGAAAAGCCTGAAAATTTGGTTTGGCCGCTCCGCGCTTCGCGCTACGCGACCAAACCAAATTTTCAGGCTTTTCTAAACTCGAAATTTTACTTTATGCTTATCCTCGGAGTGGAAAACACTCGCTTATAGCTTCAAATTAAATTCTTTTAGTAAACCGAGCATCTAAAAATGTGCAACGTACGCATATGGATAATTAAAAGAAAAATTCTCGTTATGAAAATGTTCGGTGTTACATTAAACTCTGTGTGTAAATAACTAATGAGTTGTAAATAGTATTTAATTTAGAATGTCTTTAAAATATTATTCAGCTATTAAAATAAGTTCAAATTTGCGATTACTTTCTGATACGTATTTTAGCACTTTGATTAAATTAAAACACTTTTTCGGTATCACAAATTCGATATTTATTAGATAGTAGGTACCATGACAATAATACAACTTTATATAAAATTACAAAATTCATAACAAAATCTCCGAAAGTATATTCAATCTTTACAAATTCATAATGTAAAAAATAATTCTGCCAATAACTAATCTAATTTATTCTGAAACGTTTAACCCTTATGAATTTCGTGCAATTTCTGATAATTAAATACAGAAAAGCGAAAAAATATCCTAGACTTCAAATTGGAAATCGAAAACTGTAGTTTTTAAGTTTTAAGTTATGATTTTGTAGAAAGCATAAAATGGTTTATTGATGTTTAAAAGAATGCTTAAAATCATTATTTTATTTTAATTATCAGAAAGTGGTGAAAATACTGTACTACTAAAGCAATTAAAAATATCATTGCCAGGTAGTAAGTATAAAAAAATTGAAAATATTACTGTTTAGTCTTGCAGGAGGAGGGTTGAGAAAGAGGAATGAATCATAATCGAATAAGGGGCGACATATCATTTTATATACAGAGAGTTTTATGTAACACCGAACATTTTCATAACGAGAATTTTTCTTTTAAGTATCCATATGCATACGTTGTACATTTTCCGACGCTCGGTTTATTAAAAGAATTGAATTTGAAGCTTTGAGCGAGTGTTTTCCACTCCCAGGCTAAGCATGAAGTAAAATTTCGAGTTTAGAAAAGCCTGAAAATTTGGTTTGGTCGCGTAGCGCGAAGCGCAGAGCGGCCAAACCAAATTTTCAGGCTTTTCTAAACTCGAAATTTTACTTCATGCGCCACCGGTACAAAACTCTGATTCAATGTAAAGTTTAGCAGTGCGTTTCAAACTTCGCAATATATCAGTGCTTTGTACCGGTGGCGCATGAAGTAAAATTTAGAGTTTAGAAAAGCCTGAAAATTTGGTTTGGCCGCTCCGCGCTTCGCGCTACGCGGCCAATCCATATTTTCAGGCTTTTCTAAACTCGAAATTTTACTTCATGCTTAGTCTGGGAGTGGAACACACTCACTTTAATTAACCCTAATTAACAATAAGCAATCCACATCACGTGGTGAGGAATGCAATATTAATCCTGACGCATTTAATACATACTTTGCAAATATTGCGGAAAATCTAGCGCAAAAGTTACCCAATTATACGCAAACTTCTATGAATTATATGCTTAATATCCCTATTAACATTAAGAAACAATTTATATTTCAGGAAACCAGCTATATAGAAGTAAGAGATACTATAGTCAACCTCAAAAATTCTCCTTCTAAAGATATATTCGGTTTTACAGCTAGTCTACTTAAAAGGGTAGTTGACGTGATTGTCATGCCAGTAACGAACTTAATTAACTTATGTATTGTCAATAACATCTTCCCGAGTACACTCAAAAATGCTCGTATTACTCCGATCTTTAAAAAAGGCGACAGAGAGAATGTAAGTAATTATAGACCTATAGCAGTATTACCCGTACTATCTAAAGTGTTTGAAAAAATACTACAAATGCAGATAATTGGCTTTATGGAAACTGAACATCTTTTTTCAGAAACACAATATGGCTTTCGTAGGGGGAGGTCTACGACTGATGCAGTTGTTGCCCTTGCCGAGGAAATTATTCAAAGTTTTGAATCTGGAACAAATACAGTATCCTCGTTTCTAGATCTTAGCAAGGCGTTTGACTGCATTGATCACGATGTCCTTCTACGAAAATTATATTTCTATAATTTTCATCCAAGCAGCTGCCGTCTTATTAATTCGTACCTTTGAAAAAGACAACAGGTAGTTACAATTAATCAAAACACATCTACTGTAAAAAATGTAAAATTTGGTGTACCTCAGGGATCTATGCTTGAGCCATTGCTCTTTCTGATTTACATAAACGATCTATCATATGTATCCAATTCTTTGAGAATTTTTCAATTCGCTGATGATACGACATTCATAAACGAGTCAGCTGATATAGAAAGAGCAACTATCGAGCATACATCCCTGAGTAAGGATGTACATTCTTGGTTTCAAGCAAACAGGCTCACACTAAATAAAAACAAAACGGTTAATATTACATTCTCTCTTCGATCAAATGTTTCTAGAGAAGTTAAAGCTACATTTTTAGGAATATGCCTTGATAATAAACTAACATGGCACAGCCATGAGGAGGCTGTGGCAGTCAAAATTTGCCGTTCAATATACCTGTTACGCCAACTAAAACAGGAACTTCCTGTATCAGCATTACGCACTGCATATTTTTCACTCTGCCAGTCGCACCTCACATATTCCATTCTTGTGTGGGGTCATTCGTCCATACTGAATCGACTATTTGGCCTGCAGAGACGTGCTGTTCGGATAATTCTGGGATTAGGATACCAGGAAGACTGCAGAAAAGCATTCATTGACCTGGGAATTTTAACCCTCCCATGTCTATACTTGCTGGAATGTCTGATGCATGTTCGAGAAAATGTTGAATCGTATTGTGTTCATGCTGATAAGCATGGACACAATACGAGAACAAAAACAAATCTCTGCTTAAAGAAAGTACGTCTTTCCAAATCACGTAATGGCATTAATTATTATGGGCCAAAACTGTTCAATTTACTTCCGGACTCAATAAAGACCTTAGGTATTAAGCAATTTAAACTGAAAATTAAAAAATACTTAATGGCTAAAGCCTTCTATAGCATCCAAGAAATTTTAAATAATGACTACAAGATGATAGCATTAACATAATCAACACTATCCAAGAGTGCATTTAATTGCAATACACAATTATTGCCTAAGAATTTTAACAATATTTACATTTCTGTTTTATTTATTTGTAATTGTCCTTTTATTATATACATTGTGTCCGTTTATACTTTATACTTTTTAATGTTTCATTATCTTAACATTTTTTATTAACATTTTATATAAGTTATACATTTTATTGTTTTTATTATTATACTTATGTACCTGACGAGTGTAAACTACTGTGATAGCACGAATAAAACTACTTACTTACTTTAAATTTCAAATTGAACTCTTAAAAAAAACAACGATTATCTAAAAATTTACGGCATATTATTGGGACATGTGTACTTGAAAGAAAAAGAAAAACCCCCTGTATTTACAAGTCGAGGCATTAATTGCGATTGATTGGCTACAATTTGTAATGGTCATATAGGCAACCCAACTTGCACATAACCTGAAAAATGAAAGGTGTCAAATTGTGCTTTGGTTTGATGAATAGAATATACGAAAATGAGCATTGAAAATGTTCGGTGTTACATAAAATTATCTGTATGTAGACAGCTGTGTTTGTTGCAATTCCTGTGTTTTGACCTGAAATGCCGCGACCTATTTTGTATTTTTGTTTCCATAATTTGGGAATAGAGTTCGAAGGATAGTTTAGTGTCGAAAGTGATTTCAAGGTATTTACACGCCGGAGATGGGTTGATTACGGTGTTGGATATTGAAATGCTAAAGGGTGAGTTAAGCGGTCTGTCCAAAGGTATGAGTAGGTTAGATTTGTTGACATTAATGGATATTCACCACTTAGCAAACCAGGTATTGCTTTATTTAAGCGTTTTATTGTCATTTACCGTTATACCATTACACGGAGAAAATATTGAGTCGAAATTATGTTTTTGTTATAAAAATAAACGTTATATTTATTTTGGGTTTGCTTTTATACCAATAAAGTCCCCAGGCTCGGGTTCTGCGGAGCCCGTGGAACTCCTGTGGATACGCCACTGATTTTACTATTTTTCAAAAGTATTATTTGAGAAGCACAACATGCTGTTTAATAGAGATTGGAAATAGTTTTTAAGAAATACTGAAATACAATTAACAAAAGAGGAAAACCAAAACAAAAATACTGTGATTATTATTAATACTGAACATTGTTGATGAGTCTGTATTATTCTAATTCAAGATAATGTATGTGTTTTTAAACATAATGCTAAATCAGTCTTTTATACGCCTGGCGTATGAAGTAAAATTTCGAGTTTAGAAAAGCCTAAAAATTTTATATTTGGGCGCTTCACTTAGCTCCGCGCGTAAATCCAAATTTTCTGGCTTTTCTAAACTTAATATTTGACTTCATGCTTAACCAAGAACTAAAAGCACTCATTTAATAATTTAAAAAATTATATATCGTTCACTTTTACTTCAAATAATATAAAAAAATGGATTATTCGATATTGAATCAGGTCAAATTACGAAAAATAGATTTGTTTTGTAATAAATTTTCAGTCATTTGTTGTTTTTATAAAAGCATTTGATTGAATTCTTTTTTTCCGTTTATTAATGCTTTAGCATTTGTTTTACACACGTCAATAATAAATATAATATAGTAATAATAATAATCTAATAATAATATAATAATGATAAATAGCTATATGGAAAGGTGAGAGAATATAAATACTGTTTTTAATAGATAAATAAAATTTATAAAATTTGAGAAGAAATGTGAGATCACCAACCCCAAAAAAATAAACATATTATTATAATTTATAAGAATAATTGACGATGCACATTATATGAAGGTTAAAAATACTGTTTTAAAATAAGTTAATAAATAAACATTAATAAACGCCGCACACAATATAAAAGATAAAAGTCAAAAGATAAAAGTCAAAAGATAAAAGTCAAAAGATAAAAGTCAAAAGATAAAAGTCAAAAGATAAAAGTCAAATGATAAAAGTAAAAGATAAAAGTCAAAGGATAAAAATACGTCACTTAATTAAACACAGTTATATTCCTTTCTTCACTTTTATTTTTCTTGCTAGATGTACATTTCGGGTACTAAGTACCCATTATCAATAGCTAACTGAATATAAAACGATAAATGTTTACAATATATACCATGTCGGATTAGGCGGAAAAACCAAAAAAATAATTTTAATTTTGAAACGAATGCGGTATCTTGGACTTTATTTATGTTGAATTTGTGGCTTGCTGTCCAAGTATGATGAGCAATTGCTGATTTGTCAGGGTTTTTGCTTTTGATGTGGTACATATGTTCTTTGATGCTGATGTGCACGTTTATTTTTGTTTGTCAATATACAATTTAGTACAATTATTGCAATTGACTGAGTAAATCCCTAAATTCAGCAACTGGTCTTGTTTTTTAAAAGTATTACCCAATAACATTTTAAGTTTGTTATTGGTGTAATGTGCAGGAATGAAATTGTATTTTTTGAATATTTTATTTAAATGTTGGTTGGTTTTTGGCTCATGAATTATTTTTATATATTTCTTATTGTTGTCTGATTCTAAAATTTGTTCTAAAGTGGTTGTGGATTGGATGTTATGATGTCTAATGTGTCTATTGATTAATTTTTGAATTGTTCTCTCACTATTGGATGAACAAACAAAAAGAAACGTGCACATCAGATTCAAAGAACATATGTACCACATCAAAAGCAAAAACCCTGACAAATCAGCAATTGCTCATCATACTTTGACAACAGTCCACAAATTCAACATAAATAAAGTCAAATTATTAAAAGAATCTAGCAGTTATCAATTAAACATGTTGGAAGCGATAGAAATGATGAAAAATAAGACAGAACTACTAAATTTCGATTTAAGCCCAATAACGAACACCTTATTAAATTTATTACCCAACAGACAATCCTCATTAACACCATTGTGAACCCTCCCAAGTTCGAAGCGGAATAATCCCCCATTTCCAAGATACCGCATTCGTTTCAAAATTCAAATTACTTTTTTGGTATTTCCGCCTAATCCGACTAGGTATATATTGTAAACATTTATCGTTTTATATTTAGTTAGCTATTGATAATGGGTACTTAGTACCCGAAATGTACATCTTGCAAGAAAAATAAAAGTGAAGAAAGAAATATAACTGTGTTTAATTAAGTGACTTAACACCTTCACGTAACTCATACAACTACATTGATAAAAATACGGTTCTTAATAAATAAATAAATAATCTAACATTAAAAACAGATATAATGAACAGACTATACCCACGATTTAAAATACTTATGCGTTAAAATCATACTTAAGGTACTCCTTCCAACTGTAGAATGCTTGTATAAGAAAGAAATCTTTAACCAGTTTTGTAAATTTGTTCAATTTTAGCAATTTAATTTTATCAGCACATCAAGGGCATTGAATAAGTGAATGGCATGGTATCTAACACCCGTCTGTGATTTAGTTCGAAAGAGTGTTTTCAGTCCTTGATTAAGCATAAAGTAAAAATTTGGTAAAAATTAAGTTTGGTCGATCCGTTTCGCTACGCGAAGAAACCAAATTTTCAGGCTTTCCTAAACTCGAAATTTAACGTCATGCTTAATCTAGGAGAGGAAAAACTCGTTAGAAACTTCGATTTAAACGCTTTTTAAAAACAACAAATTCGAGAACATTTACAACGTATATATCGAGGTATGTATATTTAAAAAAAATCCTTGTATATTCTTTACAGTATGAGAGTTCTGTTTTGTTTGAATATGATAATTTATTTTTTCAACACGATAAGATTTATACATTTTTATTATCTTCACTTTTTCCGCATTGATTATTTTGATACATGTTCACACATTACGGAAATGTTACCAAAAATAAACATGTTTAATCATGAAGTGTGTCTTTATTGAGCTGTATATATGCAGAATAATTATGCAAGCATGACACCTAACAAGCATACAATTAATACATCCAGCGTATTTATTGCATCTTTTTTTGTGTGTAGACATCCGACAGTGTCAAGTTTTAATAATTAACGTTTGTTTATCCGTAATCCACGGATGAGATCATTTCCTTCTGAACTAAGAAATCGATAAAAATGAAATGGTTAGTTAAAAAATCTAAAAAAATTACGACTATTTCTTTTATAACGCAATGAGTTTTTAATATGGAAAACACATTAATTAATGATTACATAATGAACGCAAGTTGGACTTACATACATTGATATTTAATTCACAATGCCCAAAGTCGTTTTTTTTTAAATTTAAATTTTTGATAAAAAGAAAACTATTCTAATGGATTGAATTTGGGTGAGTTATGTGAAGACTATAATAACTTTAATTAAAACACTTTTAACCTTTCTTCACAATTTTTATTATTTACCAGATGTACATTTCGGTCACAAGGTGACCATTATCAATGGATTGATCAATCCATTGATAATGGTCACCTTGTGACCGAAATGTACATCTGGTATATAATAAAAATTGTGAAGAAAGGTTAAAAGTGTTTAAATTAAAGTTATTCTAATGGAGATGTAAAGTAGAAAAAGTTTTAAAAATAAATAGTAGATTTATTGCAGAAAAGTTGTTGAAGGTAATAATACACGTAATAAATAATATCTGGAGTAAGTAGGCTAAGAAGACGTTGATTTAGAACAAGCGAGGTGTTGGAGAGGTTATGCAAGGCGCCGGTGTTGGTGTCGGTGCTGGGAGTCGGAATCGTAGCCGTAGCCGTGGCCGGTGTCGGAGCTAGTGTCTTGCCCCTGACCCCTACGGTCACGATGGTATTGACCTCATCTGCAAAACCAATTTGTCGGGACGCGTTCTTCCGCAGAAACGGCGAGCCTTATAGGGACAACTAGGTTAGGTATAAGTGCCTCTTATAAATATAATATCTAGTTAAGTAACATTATTATAGCTCGCAGAGTCACGGTCGCACTCTTTACTTTTATTATTAATTTTAATGCGGCTTACTTACCATAAATGTAAATGTGTATGCGAACGGTTCACGATACGATGCAAAGATCACCGGCATAACACATGCCGAAAGGGACTAAAATCCAAAGAAATCGCATCATGAGAAATAGGTCTGTATCAACGAATCTACAATTCCCTCATATTTTGTAGTTTCATGAAATTTTGAACATTTTTTGTTAACACACATTTGTTATAACATTTATACTAAGAATCATACATAAACGTCAATTATTTATTGTCGTTAGTGCAATTTAAACAGTTGTCTAAGAACAAATTATGATGATTAAGTTCTTTAAAAAATAATCAACCAATAGAATTGCTCCATTTTTGTCTCACAGACCATTCTACAAAAACTTAGAACGTAAATTCCACCAGGTCAATCACTGTTCATAATCCCCCTGCTTCCAATTAGCTCCAAGTGAAAAAACCACTGCTTCCAATTGGTTCAAACTAAAAAGACCACCGCTTTTCAAGGCTTTTAGTTGGCTCACATGACTTTTCAATGTCTGAAACCTAACAAAAGTTCAAAAATGTCATTCCGTTTCGAAACGAAAATATTACAGAAAGAGATAAATGAATTGAAGAAACAACATTCACATACACAACAGGTATTTGGAAAATTGTTGAGGACATTTGCGGGGTAAGAAATTATGAATTAATTGTACAGGGTGGTTTTGGTTGGTTGATATTATAGGGTAGAGGCTAAACGGTAAGAGATACAAAAAAACTAGGATAAGTATCCCGTTCTCTTCTTTATTGTTTAGTTTAATGGCGCAATCAGATCTAAGCTAACTAGATTGGTTTAGAAGATACAGGTTGATTCTTAAAATGTGATGATTTTTATTATCTCTTATGACTTGGTTATTTATGGAGATAAAAAAAAGTTAAATACGAAAGTTTTATGACTTTTCACGTAGAATCCAGGGGTGTACTTAAAAAAATATAGATGTTTTCCTGCCCTGTATCTGAGTACCTCAAAATATTGCATTTTTTTTGTGAATGCAACAATATGTAACACTTAATATTTTGCTCTGTCCTAAATAGCTAAAATACTAAAAAACAATAAAAAAGATTTTCTAGATGGCCATGAAAAAAAAACTTAAAAAAGGAGCCAAAAATGAATATTTTTCAAAACTATGGAAAATTAAATATGTTTGAGTGCTATATTGAGAGTTACAAAAATATAGACGCAACTTTAGACCTATATTTTGAGCGTTATCTGGAACGATGACAGCCACAAAACAAATATTTCAAAGATTATATCACAATTTAAGTGAGTATGGATCAATTGGAAAACCAAGAAACAGACAGTAAAAAAAATAGAGAAAGAGATAGAATAAATTCATTAGCTTCTGTTACTGCTGATCCGACGGTATCTAGCCGCAAATTAAGAAAGATATTGCTTTAAATGGGTGTTTTCCACTCGCAGGCTAAGCATGAAGTAAAATTTCGAGTTTAGAAAAGCCCCGTCAAAATTTGTCTGTGGGTCGCGCAGCGACCCGCGATAAATTTTCTGGGCTTTTCTAAACTCGAAATTTTACTGCATGCGCCACGCGTACAAAACATTAAAATATTGTAAAATTTATGTATATTTAAACTTCACTTGAAATCAGTGTTTTATACGCGTGGCGCATGAAGTTAAATTTCGAGTTTAGAAAAGCCAAGAAAATTTGTCTCGGGTCGCTGCGCGACCCTCGACAAATTTTCACGGGGCTTTTCTAAACTCGAAATTTTACTTCATGCTTAGCCTGGGAGTGGATAACACTCATTTAAAGTTTCAAATTGAACTCTTTTAAGAAGCAACGAATATCGGAAAATTTGCTGCGGATGCATATTTATACTTAAAAGAAAAATTCACTGAATAAGTATATGAGAAAATTGTTAAGTTATTATAAATGTTTGTTTGTGTTTTGTAGTTGTTGTTTCAGTTTATCAATGTTTTAATATTCTTGTTAACTGGGTTTTTAATATATCTATTATAAAAGAAAAAAAAAATCATTCAATTCATGGCCTTCTAGAAAATCTTTTTTGTTTTTGTTTTTTGGTATTTTAGCCATTTAGGATAAAGCAAAATATTAAGTGTTACATATTGTTGCAATCACAAGAAAAAATACAATATTTTGAGATACTCAGATATAGGGTGTCCCATTTAAGAAAATGTTAGTTTTGATAAGATCTCAAAAATTAAAACAACTATATTTTTTTTAGGTACACCACTAGATTCTGCGTAAAAAGGCAAAAAACTTTCGTGTTTAAAATATTTTTTTATCTCTATAAATAACCGAGCCATAAGAGATAATAAAAACCAGTAGATTTTGAGAATCACCCTGTATCTTCTTAACCAATCTAGTTAGCGTAGATCTGATTGCGCCACTAAAAAAGAGAACAGGACACATATCTTAGTTCTTTTTCTATCTCTTCCCGTTTAGCCTATACCCTATACTATCAACGAAAAAAAAAAAAACCACGCTGTACATTTAATACATAATTTGCTTTATAAGTTATAATAATATATAACCAAATTATACTTCCATGTAATCAATGACATTTTATCTGTCACATTTTTTTTAGAGTTTGTTTTCAATACTTTTATGCAT
Organism: Philonthus cognatus; assembly: GCA_932526585.2. Taxonomy (NCBI): domain Eukaryota; kingdom Metazoa; phylum Arthropoda; class Insecta; order Coleoptera; family Staphylinidae; genus Philonthus; species Philonthus cognatus. The sequence goes on along the minus strand of OW052244.1, from coordinate 17,943,416 downwards.
ATATCTCAGATTATACGTGTCTATGCAAGAACTTATCTGACCGAACGTACCTCGGGCAATAATAATTACGTAATTTTGTTGATCCCTCAAGTCTGTTGCTTATTTTGTTTAATAAATTTATGTTTCTAAAGTTATACAAAAACAAGTACAAAAAACGATGATGTCTCCGTCGTAGCACTTTCTCATTTAAACAATTGATAATTGACACAGTATTTCACTTGTTAATTCCTTACAGACCATTTCACATTAAATCAGCGTTTTATACGCGTAGGGCATGAAGTGCAATTTCGAGCTTAGATAAGCTTAATTTGGCTTCGCTTCGCTACGCGACAGAGCCAAATTTTTAGGCTTTTCTAAACTCGAAATTTTAATTTATGCTTAATCTGGGATTGGAAATACTCGTTAGACGACCAATCACTAACTTATTTTGCAGTTTTATTTATTGTAAAATTTATGAGTAAAATAAATTGTTGATAACGTTCAAAAAATGGTGATAGTAATTTTTATGAATTTCAAACAAGTTAATCTGAAGTTTTTTTTTAGAATAAGGTAGTTTACTTTTACAAAGTGTTTTAAAAATTACCATTTTTATTTAGTCATTCCAGAAAATTATAATATTGTATGGTAAATTTAAGCTGTGAGATCCCTAAATTGAAGACTTTAATTCAAAGACTTACCACAAACGTATCGATAGTCGAATTTATTTAAAATGCTCAAGATCCACTAGTAAAAAAAAGACCTTTATTAGCATAATACTACATTACATCCATATCTACACTAATCGCTGCCCCCTTTCCTCCTCCTGCTTTCCCTCTCGACCTCCAACTTCTCCAGCGTCCTTACTAGTAAATAAGCATATTTTAATATTCGACCCAAAAAAATATATAATTCTTTCACGTCTTAAAGTTATGAGACCTTAAAGTAGATTTGCATAAATGAAAATATATAACAGATTTTCTCTTAGACATTTTTTGTATTTGTATTTGTGTATTTCTAATAAAAATAATAATAATAATCCATTTATTGTCCAACAGAAAAAAAATTCCCAATTACAAGACAAAAACAAAACATAAGCCTGGTACACATAAAAATATAATAATAATTAAATTAAAATAATTGTGCAACAATATAATTACTTATGAAATGTTAAAGGCGTGTCTTGTGAATATAAAAACATATTTTTAAATAAGAATAATTAGTTCACAGTTGGCTCCAAGTTACTGAGTAACATTTTTAGCAAATCGTAAAAGATGTCACTACAATGCGAAATTGAAAAAAACAATTACAAATAATTCTAACAGGAGATTAAGTTATTATTATAGAATCTCAAATTCAACAAAATACATTAAAAACGTAGATGGATTAAGATAACGTGTTAAAATAAATACAAGGATTTTTTTAAGTATATACAGAGAGTTTTATGTAATACCGAACATTTTCATAACGAGAATATTTCTTTTAAGTATACATATGCATAAGTTGTACATTTTCCGACGCTTGGTTTATCAAGAGAATTCAATTTGAAGCTTTAAACAAGTGTTTTCCACTCCCAGGCTAAGCATGAAGTAAAATTTCGAGTTTAGAAATGCCTGAAAATTTGGTTTGGTCGCGTAGAGCGAAGCGCGGAGTGGCCAAACCAAATTTTCAGGCTTTTCTAAACTCGAAATTTTACTTCATGCGCCACCAGTACAAAACATTGATTCAATGTAAAGTTTGGCGGTGTGTTTTAAGCTTCGTAATTTGTCAGTGTTTTGTACCGGTGGCGCATGAAGTAGCGCGAAGCGCGGAGTGGCCAAACCAAATTTTCAGGCTTTTCTAAACTCGAAATTTTACTTCATGCGCCACCAGTACAAAACATTGATTCAATGTAAAGTTTGGCGGTGTGTTTTAAGCTTCGTAATTTGTCAGTGTTTTGTACCGGTGGCGCATGAAGTAGCGCGAAGCGCGGAGTGGCCAAACCAAATTTTCAGGCTTTTCTAAACTCGAAATTTTACTTCATGCGCCACCAGTACAAAACATTGATTCAATGTAAAGTTTGGCGGTGTGTTTTAAGCTTCGTAATTTGTCAGTGTTTTGTACCGGTGGCGCATGAAGTAAAAAGTCTAGAAAAGCCTGAAAATTTGGTTTGGCCGCTCCGCGCTTCGCGCTACGCACCCAAATCAAATTTTCAGGCTTTTCTAAACTCGAAATTTTACTTCATGCTTAACCTGGGAGTGGAAAACACTATTTTAAAATTCTAATTGAATTCTCTTAATAAACCGAGCGTCGGAAAATGTGCAACGAAACGCATATGTATACTTAAAAGAAATATTCTCGTTTTGAAAATGTTCGGTGTTACATAAAGCTCTCTGTATATGGATACGATTTTTTAAATGTATTCAATTTGAATCTTTGAACGAGCGTTTTCCACTCCCAGATTCTTCACTTGAAATTAGTGATTTATACGCGTGGCGCATGAAGTAAAATTACAATAAAATGAATCGCTAACAGAAAAACAGCCCATTTGTTCATTTTCCTAATTTTCAAGACTCATGGGGGGAGAGGGATTACTCCCGTAAATCCCCCCCCCCCTCCCTATCTACCCTACTGGGGCTGGTCAGGATTTAAATCAATCAGCATTCGAATTCTTTTAGAGAGTTCAAAAGAAATATTTGAATACTTTGTTTCTTTTTTTAAGAGGTTCTTTATTCGAATCTTAATGTAGGTGATTCGAATTCTAATAAAATTATTCGAATACTTAAAAAACGATTCGAATACTCCAAAGGAATTTGAATCATTAAATCAGTGTTTTATACGCATGATCCATGAAGTAAAATTTCGAGTTTAGAAAGGCCCGAAAATTTGGTTTGCAAATTTTCAGGCTTTTCTAAACTCGAAATTTTACTTAATGCGCCATACGTACAAAACACTGGTTTTAAGTTAAGTTCAAAAATATGCTCCTTTGCACACTGTATTAGTAGCACATTGCAAACCTAACAATATTTTAGTGTTTTAGACGGCGCCACGTGTCTAAAACACTGAAATATTGTTAAGTTTGCACTTGCATATGAAACAAAATTTCGAGTTTAGAAAAACCTCAAAATTTGACAAATCCAAACTTTCAGGCTTTCGTAAACTCAAAATTTTACTTTATGTTTAATCAAGGAGTGCATACTCTTTTTATAAACCCATTAAATACTTTATTAAAAACATTGTATTATTTAAAAAAAGAGAAATAAACTTAGGTACTACATTTTCTTTATTTTCAAATACTTTACCTAACAGAGACATGTTTTAATTGATTCGGTATATAGCATTTTTACTACTTTCTAAGTAAAACAATAGAAACTCTTTACTGAAAAGATTGTGTACCAAAAATATGCTTGAAATGAATTTTTTATTTTAAAACTCTTACAAAAACTTGTGATATGAAAATAAGTTCAAATATAAATAAAAAAACTCTACAATTTATATTTGGAAACAAATTGAGTCGGCTGAGTCGTTAAACTGGACCAATCCTCCACTACAGAAATGCGAGTTTGAGTCTCGCCTGGGGCGAATAATTTTTCTAACGAAAAATATTCGTCCCGGATACCATTGGTGTTAATTGTGTTGTCCAAATTTTCGTTAACATGATAAATTATAATACTAAACTTGTCGTGACCAGGGTTGTTATGTTGAAAACAGTGTTTTAAACATGTTTAAAAACAGCCGTCGTGTATTAAACGTTTTTGTTCTAAACATGTTTTAAATCTTAAACTTGTTTAAAACATGTTTTAAACGTTAAATTTGTTGAAAACGTTTTATTTATTATCTAAAATTTGCTAAATTATATTTTATACTACTTCATTAAGATTTATTGTTTGCGTTTTTAAATGTTAGCTAAATTGCTAAAGATATTTCATATACATTATTAAACATAACATTTTATTACAATAAAATATCACAACTGTGTATGTATAAATGTGATTTTTAAATACAGGGTATTTATCTCTATCTTTCAGGTATATATATGCACAAACTGTAAATATTACGACATTAGTTGTTTTTTTAAAAGATTTCAATTCGAATCTTAAAACGAGGGTTTTCCACTCTCAGACTAAGCATGAAGTAAAATTTCGAGTTTAGAAAAGCCTGAAAATTTGCATTGGCCGCGTAGCGAAGCGGAGCGGCCAATCCAAATTAGGCGTTTCTAAACTCGAAATTTTACTTCATGCGCCACACGGATAAAACACTGAAATATCGTAAAGTTTAAAATATACGGGTTTAGCAATCTAATATGTAAATTTGAATAAAACGTTAGTCATTCTACGCTGAACAAATTGTTTAAAACAGTGATTATATGCAACCCAATAACTATAACGTATATTAGGTTGCCTGCAATCGTTGTTGTAAGTGTGCGTTTTTTGAACTTTACTGTAAATCAATATTTTTAAGCGTGGCGCATGAAGTAAAATTTCGAGTTTAGAAAAGTCTAATTTGGATTGGCCGCTCCGCTTCGCTACGCAGCCAATCCAAATTCTTAGGCTTTTCTAAACTCGAAATTTTACTTCATGCTTAGTCTGGGAGTAGAATACACTCGTTAAAAGCCTTAAATTACAAGTTTTGAAACAACGAATTCCCGCAAATTTAAAAAACGGTGTAATTGTCGGGATATGTATACTCAAAAGAAAAATGCCTTGTATGTTCTGTTTTAAACACGTTTTAAACGTGTTTTAAACATGTTTTAAACATGTTTTTAATTCAATATTCTTATTTTAGTTACGTGAAGTATTTTCTAATTGTAATACTATTGAGAATGAACACATAGTGTTCGAAATGTACATTTAGTGAATAAAACTAATTAGTGAATAAAGAGATTACTACAATAATTATGTTTTTAATTGTTAATGTTTTAAACGCTGTTTCAATGAAAAAAGTACGTTTTGTAAAAACTACTGCTTGTTTTAATTAAAATAAAAATAAAACGTTTTTCTTAACAACCCTAGTCGCGACTGAATGGTTCGCCGCGTAAGTCAATTCCATAATATTCATCTCATCCCCTAACCCGATTTCCATCCATCACCCATCCTTTAAAGAAAAGTTATTTCCCTTTTCTGTATTAGATTATCAGAAATTGTTATTTCTTAATAAATTCTTAGAATTATTACTCACTTTGATGTCACAAACTGTCGAGTTATTTTTATTGTGAAGTATCTCGTACCGTCAGTTTTACAGAAAATTATTTAAAACTAAATAATGAATTACTGAAAACGGTTATTTCTTGAAAATATCTGAGAATTTAAAGTCATTTTAATGACACCTCAAAATCCAATGATTTTTATGAGGAATTCTTCACTTTGAAGACTCAACTACAATTTCGGTGAAGATAAGATATTTTGACTGTATTCATTTCTATGATTCTTCAAACTCAAATCCACTTCAACATCCAATGATTATTTGTATAATAATAATAAGAATTTTACTTTTTTGTAGAGTAATATGAAAATGTTTAGTCCTAATAAATTCTAATCATTTCAACTAATTTTGACAAGAGATATGTAATTTTTAAAATAATATTTTTTAATTATTGAATGTTGTATTTTATGTTAGTTCTTTGTTATAATTTGTTATTTTGTATTAACTTTGTCTTAGATTAAGCACTTTCTAATTCTAACCTTATTAAATTGTGTATATTGTTTCTTGTTGAATTTCTCATAACGTTATATAATTGTGTATATGCTAGTTTAAGTGATCCCTGTATTGTTACCTGTTTAACACCCCCTCTCCCTCATTAACTAATTAATATTTAAGGCAACTGTAACCAATTTGTAACATCATAGATGACCTGATGAAGCCACTGTGTGGTGAAACAATTGTTGTAGTACAATAAATATTATTTTGAAACCTAAACATATTAAGTGTGTTATTTTAGTGATATTATGGAGTTTCAACAACTAACAGCCTCAGCTATACAAATAATATTTTATCATTAAATAACTTTTTATTAATTATTAATGGTATAATGTTAAATCTATATATATGACCTATGTTTTTTTTACAAGTATAAAAATGGTTATTTATATTTTGTAATTGCTTCTATGTACACAAAGAAACTTATTTTTATTCATATTCTAAATGAATTTTGTAAATACTGTTTGGTTAATAGTACCGTGCCGGTTTACGATACTATGTATTTTATAAAACTACATCGCAAATAATGTTTAATAATAATAATAATAAACGTTTTTATTTATACAAAAATGATACAAGGTGTAGAATGTATAGCAAAATTACATAGGCGAAGTTCAGTCGATCTGATAGTCAGATTAACTGCTCTTCCACTTAACCTATCTATAATTTAAAATACTCGGTAAATCGATAAGAGCCAAAGAGATCATTAAACAGGTAATAAAACAAATTACATTAGTTGGATGTTAAAGTATTGTATTTCTGAACAAATTTTGACATATCTCGCGTTTAAACTTCATCGATGTGAGATGTTTAATATGAGATGGTATGCTGTTATATAATTTATAAATATTATAAGAAAAACATCTCTGAAATAAAGCCGTCTTGTGGAGCGGAGGTGAGATAATACCTCTGAATCTTACATTGATGGTATGAACATCAGACCGGAATACTATTCTATTGTAAAGATACGGCGGTTTATGAGTAACAATAATTTTATGATAATATGTTAAACAATGCAACGTTCGGCGGTTGTTCATGTTAAGCCATTTTAATTCGATTAATTTATCAGATATGTGATCACACTTTCGAATACCAAAAATTAGGCGAATGCAAGAGTTTTTGACTTTCTGAATACGACGCTTCGTTACATTATCTAGGCAGGCATTGTAAATTACATCAGCAAAATTAAAATGGCTTAATACAAGTGTTTCACAAAGTAGTTTTCTTAATTTGATATTTAAGTAATGTCGGCTAGAATATATTAATTATAAACTCAGAAAGGCTCTAGAAATGCATTTATTAATATGAGATTTGAAACGCAAATCATTATCAATAATTAATCCTAAATTTCGCGAAGAATCAGCAAAAGGCAGTGTAACCATTTATGGTTATTTTCAATTGATCTTTTACATATTGTAAAGACTTACGTGGGCCAAATACCATTACAGTCGACTTATTCGGATTTATATTAAGTGAGTGTTTACGCGACTGTTCTAAAATGTTTGAGAGATCTGAGTGGATTTTAACATTCGCCAAGATAACATCATTCGGTTTAAATGAAAATAATAACTGTGTGTCGTCGGCATATAGAGTTGCAGAATAGTTTGTTAGGACCTTTGTAAGAGAAGATGTATAACTGGAGAACAGTTAAGGTCCTAATATTGAGCCTTGAGGAACCCCAGATTTTACCATAATGAAGTTAGATGAAATACTTTCCATAGTAACTCGTTGATATCTATTTGTTAGATAGGCGTCTATTAAATTAGACGCTGAAATGGAAATGCCAAAATTATGTAATTTAGAAACCATTAAGCTGTGAGTGATTGTTTCAATGGCTTTACTATAGTCTAGTAAAATTAAGCACGTAACATAACCTTTGTCAGTCGCAGTTATAATATCATCTAAAACATTAGATAAAGCAGTAGTACAACTGTAGTTGGCTCTAAACCCAGATTGAGTACCGGGAAGTAAGCAATTAATTTCAACATATTCTACAATTTGATTATACAATATCCTCTCTAATATTTTAGATTCAATAGGTAAAATACTTATGGGTCTAAGATCATTAAAGTTTAATGGAGAGTTGTTTTTTGGGATAGGCACAATATCTGCAAGTTTCCATGCATTTGGAAAATAAGATTGTTCAATACAACAATTTATGATGTGCGTAAAATAAGGATTTAAAAAAGAACTACAAAATCTAATCATTGAAATACCGATGTCATCGGTTCCTACGGCTTTAGTTTTAATATTATTAACAATACAAGAGATTTGTTCGGTCGTAGCTAGTTTAAATTTAAATGAGTTTTCATTAACATTTTTATGAATATTATTTAAGTAAAAATTACTAAGAACAGTGTCTGTTAAGCTGTTACAGGAATTGGAAAAGTATTCAATAATAGCATTGACATCCTTAATGCAATTAGGTAAAATTGTTTTAGGATTACTAGCTATGATTCCATTATTTTTTAAGCATTTCCAAGTAGAAAATGGATTATTTTCAATAGAGAACTCGATAAATGCTTTCTTTTCCTTGGTTACGGCAGAATTCACAATGTTACGCCATTGTTTATATATATAGAAAATTGCTCTGGATTCTTAGTCTGCTGAAATTTATTGTATGCAACATCTCGGGAATGCATTATCATTTTTAAAGTATCCGTAAGCCATGGAGCCGACTGCTTTGTAATTCTTCGTCTTAACAAAGGAGCGTATTTATTAAAAATAGTCAGTAAGCAGTGATTATATATGAGCACTTTTTCTTCATAATCATTCACATAAATAGTGTATTTCAAACTAGATCTTTCTAGGTCTCCAATAAATTTATCTCTGCATATATGATTTATTTTACGATATGTGATAAATTTTGTTTCAATTATATGTACAATTTTTAACCTGCAGAATATTAAATCACGATCCGCGATATTATGGATATCTATAACATCGGACTCAGTACATATAAGCTGGTTAAATGTTATAATTACGTCTATAAGAGTCTCTCTGTTAAGACAATACGTGTTGGCTTAGAAATTATTTGAGTAAGTTTATACGTATTCAGAAAATCCAGAAATTTGCACACATTGTTGCAAGAAATATTAATCATATTAATATTATCATCTTCTAAAAAAATCAAATCATTGCATTGAGGAAAAAGATAACTTATGGCATAATCGAAAGTTTCTAGAAACGTGTTTAAATTGTTTTCGGGACGTCTATATATAACTCCAATAGATAACACAGAATTTTTGAATCAGCAATAAATCCATACCTGCTCCAGATTATTTAGAATACTAGACGGTACAATTTCAAAATGTATATTATTATGGTGATTGATTTAATATTATTTAAATAAGTTTTGCTCAGTGGATGATTAATTGAATCCTATTAATCACTTCATAAAAAAATATTGTATATATACGAGAATAAAACTCAAGCGTCACGTGACTACATTCCATCGAACCAGAATCGCTTATTTCCATAGAGACATATTATCACAGCGGTGATAGAATTCTATCACCTTGTTTTGGTCGTTGCTACGAAAATTATTTGTCAAATCTAACAGTCGATAATTAAAAATGTCAACCGGGCGATAAGGTGAGGTGCCCAAGACAGAAATATAGTGAAATTCGGTATATTCCCTCATCGAATATAACTCGCGGTATGATTAATAATCGATAATATTCATTCATGAATGTTCTGCTCCAGCATTTAACTCGCCCTTCGGCCTCGTTAAATATGCAGCTCGGTTTCATTCGTGAAAATTATTATAAAATATTATAAAAATCACTCTACCTAATCTCAGGCGTCAGCGGAAATAGGATAACGTAAAACTCAAAATAAAAATTTCTTGGAATAATTTAAATCTTCTAAATATTCAGTTGTTCAATCTTGACTTATATCAAGCTTAGTTTCAATTGTATTGTGGTTTGTGCAATTTAAACTGAGTTTAAGCTAAATTTAGTTTAACTAGTATTAAATAACTGGCCTATAAATATGAATAACAAATTATAAATACGTTGAAAAATCGTATGTTGCCCGGCGCATTCGCCATAAATGTAACCAGACATATCTAATGCGTGCCTTAAATAAATTTATTTTTAGTTGCTAAAAAAATGCAGTCAATTTCCATTTGTAACTCTTTAGCTATAAATACAGTGAATTATGTTTAAATTATGCGATTTTTTAGCGTCTTTGAATATTTTGTTGCGTTGCTATCCTTTATTCAACATGCGTATTTAATTTAAACCCTAACTTCGCAAAACTTACTCACATAAATCTACCTCCTTACTTAACGTTCCTAATTTAAGTCGAAATTAACTTCTAAGAAATACATAAACCAGTTGAATTAGTAAAATTTACCAGCGCTGAGATTAAGCACGTGCCGCGATGAAAATTTAAAGGTTTAATAGTTTTGTCCCTTTTGCATGAAATTGCGCTAACAACAGAGACATTTGAAAGTTGCTCCAGATTAAATTATAAACGAGGGGAATGATTTTAAATGAGGTGGAAGCAGTGTTATTAATTTTGCGGAGGCGAGAAGTGCAATTGAATTTCTTGGAAAAAAGTTGTACTTATTTTCTCCGGTTAAATTGGAAATTGTTCGTAGAATTTTACCTTTTGAAAATTTGTAGGTAATTTATTTACCCGAGATCAAATATAAAATCAAGCTGAGTTGGAAATTAATCATAAGATATATGAATTTGTGTTTAGTACTCATTCATTCACCGGATAACTATATACGCGTTACAAGCTTCAACGCCATCATCAGTATAGTCCCGAACCAGTGCTTGAAGAATACTGAACATCTTTGATCATTTATTACAGCCTGTGCAATTCAAAGCATAAACGCTAAGGGGTATTATTTGGCGTTTACGCTTTTTAACATACAGAGTGTTTTATGTAACACCGAACATATGTATAACGAGAATTTTTCTTTTAAGTATACATATTCAGACGTTGTACATTTTACGACGCTCGGTTTATTTAATAATTACAATTTGAAGCTTTAAACGAGGGTTTTCCACTCCCAGGCTAAGCATGAAGTAAAATTTCGAGTTTAGAAAAGCCTGAAAATTTGGTTTGGTCGCGTCGCGCGAAGCGCGGAGCGGCCAAACCAAATTTTCAGGCTTTTCTAAACTCGAAATTTTACTTCATGCGCCATCGATACAAAACACTGACATATTACGAAGTTTTAAACACGCCACTAAGCTTTATATTAAATCAGTGTTCTGTACCGGTGGCGCATAAAGTAAAATTTCGAGTTTATAAAAGCCTGAAAATTTGGTTTGGCCGCTCCGCGCTTCGCGCTACGCGTCCAAACCAAATTTTTAGGCTTTTCTAAACTCGAAATTTTACTTCATGCTTAGTCTGGGAGTGGAATACACTCATTTTAAGTTTCAAATTAAACTCCTTTTAAAAAAACAACGATTATCTAAAGATTTACGGCATATACGCCGAAATTGGGACATGTATACTAGAAAGAAAAACTCCCTGTATGACAAGTTGAGGCATTAACCCATAAAGCGCCATTGATGCATACACGCAACATTATCATTTTTTTGTTAATTAAATTACTAAATAAGTTAATTTGATACGTTATTTTATTTGACCTGACTTGAAAACGTATGTAGAAAAAGATAAATATTTTGTTATTTAAATATTCCGCTTATTACTCAATAAACAAAACAAATTTCAGTGTATTTCTAACTTCACAATATTTCAGTGTTTTATACGCGTGGCGCATGAAGTAAAATTTCGAGTTTAGAAAAGCCCCGTGAAAATTTGTCTCGGGTCGCTGCGCGCGACATTTTCTACGCGGGGCTTTTCTAAACTCGAAATTTTACTTCATGCTTAGTCTGGGAGTGAAAACACTCGTTCTAAACTTCATACTGCACGTTTTTATATAAAATCGACGAGTGCCTGAAAGTTTACAGCGTATACATTATGTATATTTGAAAGAAAAATTCACAGTATGTTATACAATAAATCATTCATAGAAATCATAAAAAAAGTGCAGAATTGGACTTAAATTCAATTTTTTACAGTTAACTCTGGCACTGCTCGGCCGTTAATGGGTTAATTGCAATTGATTAGCTACAATTTGGAATGGGAATATAGGCAATCCAATTTACACATAACCTAAAAATTAAAGGCGTCAAATCGTATTTTATGAAAATGTTCGGTGTTATATAAAACTCTCTGTATGTAAATTATAAGGTATATTATGAACTTCACTTGAATCAGTGTTTAATACGCGTGGCGCATGAAGTAAAATTTCAAGTTTAGAAAAGCCTGAAAATTTGGATTTGCCAGGGCGCGACTCGCTTCGCTCGCGCACCCCAACAAATCCAAATTTTAAGGCTTTTCTAAACTCGAAATTTTACTTCATGCTCAACCAAGTATTGGAAACACATGGTACACGTTTCAAAAAGGAAAACAAATAAACCGTGCTTTTGCTCCAAATCCTTGCTACAATTCTCCTCTCATCTCGTAATTAATCAATTTTTTTAATCCCTCATAAAAGTTCGCATGAAACAATCAAACTTTATATTATCAACCTTCCCCTTTAAGCTCGAGGCTCTCAATTTTTACGAGCATATTTCGGAAATATTTATTACCATTTTTTTAATAACATATCCCGCATTAACATAATACCTTAAGCAACATATCTTATTATGGCCGATTTTACGGTCTCTCATTGCACAACATTTGCTTTTTATCTTTCCTTTAATTATCCCCACTATATTTTTAGATTTTATAGTTGCATTAAGTTGTAAATTACCGTCCTTTTTTTATCCAACTTTAAGTCCATATATATTTATTGTGCAATAAATCACTTGTTTCGTATGCTGTTAATACATCTTCTCGTGCTATTTATTTACTTATTATATTATCTTACATGGCTCATTAAACTACTGGTTGTTGTAGCTTTTTTAATTTGTTTAGGTTAATTTAAGTAGTTTTGTTTTGTTTTTTCTGGGCACGATGTTTATATTGACTTTAAAACCGTGAGTATCAGTAAAAAAAAATTGAAATTACATAATTATAGCAATAATATTACTCGTTTTAATTCAAATTGAATGAAACTAGACTGTATAAAAAGCATGTTGTATAATTTAATAAAAACAATAACTTCACCATTATAACCTTTTATAACTCTTTCAAAATATATATACAGGGTGTTCTTCTTTCAACAATACATACTTTATACTAATACACTGTAAATCTGCAGATATCCGTTGTTTTTTCAAGAGTTTAATTTGAAGCTTTAAACGACTGTTCTACTCCTAAATTAACCCATTAAACGCTATTGATAAATACACGCAACATTTTTAATTTTATGTTAAATTATTACTAAATAAGTTAATTTAATACATTATAGTAGTTAACCTGACTTGAAAATGTATTAAGAAAAGTGTAAATATTTTGTTATTTAAATATTTTGTACATTACTCATTTTAAAAAAAAAAATGAGAGTATATTTCTAACTTCACAATATTTTAGTGTTTGTTGCGCGTGGCGCATGAAGTAAAATTTCGAGTTTAGAAAAGCCTGAAAATTTGGTTTGGCCGCTCCGCTTCGCGGAGCGACCAAACCAAATTTTCAGGCTTTTCTAAACTCGAAATTTTACTTCATGCTTAGTCTGGGAGTAGAATCACTCGTTCTAAACTTTATACTGCACGTTTTTATATAAAATCAACGAATGCCTGAAATGTTACAGCATATACATTATGTTTATTTTAAAGAGAAATGCGCAGTATGTAATACAATAAGTCATTCATAGATATCATAAAAAAGTGCAGAATTTTACCTACAATCAACTTTTAGAGTTATCTCTATAATTGCTCGGACGTTAATGGGTTAATCATGAACTAAAATTTTGAGTTTAGAAAAGCCTAAACATCTGCAAAATTCTGCGACTAAACCAAATTTTTAGGCTTTTCTAAACTAGAAATGTTACTTCATGCGCCACTCGTATAAAACATCAAATTATTGTGACGGAAGCAGTTTTACTTTAAAAACAGTGCTTTATGAATTTATATTGCTGTTGCTTCAATTAATAATTGTTTATTTATTTATTCTTTATTTATAGAATTAAATAATAAAATATGTTATTTAACTATTTTTTAATATGTTTATATACTCAATGACATTAGAAGCGTAACACCCAGAAGGTGTTATTATTTTAACTTGATTTTTTGCCAGTATGGTAGTCTTACATCAAGAATAAAATGATTACATTTGCAAGAAATTTTATTAAAAAACAATCTACAAGAAATTAATAATTTGTTTGGCGACCCCTTTGCTGTCTACTCCTGTAGACGTCTGGGCATCGACAAAATGAGATGGTCTATGTCTTCTTGAGGCATCTCGTTCCAAGCAACTTGAATTTCATCGATCAACTGTGCTAGAGTCTGTTGAGGATGGTGCAAAGAGAATATTCTTCTTCCCATGATATCTCACACATGTTCAATGGGATTTAAATCCGGCGAACGGGGCGGCCACGCCAAAACATTAACACCAGCTTCATTAAGAAAGTTCATAGTTCGACGAGCAATATGGGGACGTGCGTTATCTTTTTGAAAAAGTACGTCTGAACGGCCATCTAAATAAGGCAACAAAGTCGGTCGTATGACGTCTTCAACATAACGCGCAGCTGTCATACTGCCTCGAATGAATACAAGAGGTGATCGACTACCATAAGCAATAGCCCCCCAAACCATTACTCCAGCAGTCCTGTGTACATGCCTCTCAATAGCAAACCTAAGATCAGGTCGTTCTCCACGGTAGCGTCGTACCCTTCTACGGCCATCATGCGTGCCTAGACAAAATCGTGATTCATCGCTGAATACGACATCGTGCCATTCTGCCTCCCAATGCTGCCGTTCTCTGCACCAGTCCAACCTTTGGCGACAGTGTCTCGCTATTAAAGGAAGCACTAATCTTGGACGGTACGAAAGAAGCCCTAGGGATTGAATGCGGCGATATAAGGTTCGCATACTAACGGGCCTACCTTCTTATCCAATCCATTGATCACCGATTTGACGCGTAGTAGCGAAACGGTCTCGCAGGGCTATTTGTCTTAAGCGCCGATCTTGACGTTCTGTGGTACGCCTTGGTTGACCAATTGGTCTTCTTCTTGCTCCTCTTCCTTCTTCTGTCCATACCTGATACACACGTATTACAGTTGCTGCAGTGGAATCAATACGGCGCACAGTGGTCAATTTTCAAATTTAGCCGAAGATTTCGCGAAAAATAATGTATTTAGAAAAACGAATATTTGTGTAAATATCATTAGTATAATGACCCATTGGTGCGCAGGTAAAAGCATAATCCCCTCAACCCTCTTTCCTGGTAATTATCGGTACCCAAAGTTCACCCTATTGAGACACCGATCATTAGTTGTTTGTACGCTCTCAAACGCATAAGTTTTAAATATTTAGTTTTCAGTTGTGTGAAGTGAAATTTTTTAAACAACGATGGATATACATTCTACTGGTATGTATTTATCATTTGTGTTTATTTGTTTTTTTATATTTTTATGCAACAATAATAAATAATGACATAAATTACTCATAAAATTTTTCATTGTAAATTAAAATTTCTTAAGTATGATAGAGAAAAAGTATATTCCGTACGCAGCGGTACGCATTGGGATTTTTTCAGTTATAGAGCAACTATTTAACTTATCATATAAACAAAAATTATATGCGGCCACGTGCAACCATTCAAGTAATAATTTTTTTTCTGGCCGCGTAACCGTTCGCCGAAGCTCTCTCTTCAATGTTTGGCGTATGGAGCGCACGGTGGAAGAGAAAAACAGCGCCGTTCAAAAATATATTTTTGATTTAATGAACTTTAATGTTCAAGACCAAAATGAAAATATAAATACATTAAAAGATCAAATACGTTCTTTTACGTCATCTTTAAATTCTAAGTGGCAAAAAGTATTTAGAGTATGTTCCCGATTTGAAAATAATTATGCAGAGTGGCTAAACGAAACACAGACATTTTCTTTGACTGATACAATCGATGAACCTGTACCTGGACCATCTTCGAGAGGGCCGTACAAATCATTTAGTGATTTATCAAATTTTTCGAAAAAAAGAAAAGTTAGGCTATTGATGGAAAATTATTCCGAAGAGGAAATTGCGTTCGCCACTCAGGTTAATTTACGAGCATCTGGAAAGAGAGATAGTGCAGAAATAGTGAACGAGGTTACAACAAATTCACCAACAAGAGGTTCCAGTATTAAGCAGGCTTGGAAATCACCCCAACAAAAAGTTCAAAAATATACACCAGAAGAAGCCTTGGCGTTATATATCGACGGAAGATTTACAAAGCATTCCTATAAATTGATACAATCTGGAGCTAAGGTACGTAATGCAAATATTTACCCAAGCTATGATAGTATTTTGAAAGCAAAAACAGCATGTTATCCCGCAGAAGTTAGCATATCATACACTGAAACTGCTGCAGAAGTTACTTTGCAAGCCTTGGTCGACCATACTAGTCAAAGATTATTCATTTCTCTGGGAAATTTGAGTTCATTTGATGAAATTAGAAACGAGTTTAAAATTATGTACAAATGGGGCTGTGATGGTAGTTCAGGTCACTCATTATATAAGCAAAAATTCTCTAATAAGTCAGAAAGTGATGAATATATATTTTCTGCGTGCTTAGTGCCTCTTCAAATAATATCAATAAAAGCTGATAATATTTTATGGCAAAATCCGAAACCATCCTCAACTAGATTTTGTAGACCAATTAAGATTATGTTTGAAAAGGAGTCTAAAGAAATTATAAAACTTGTGGTAAATGATATTGAAAATCAAATTGAAACCATTTTACCAACGAATGTAGAGTTAAACAATATACAAATTATAATTAATCATAGTTTTAAAATGACTATGATTAATGGCAAGACTTATAGCACAGTTACAGAGACTTCAACTCAAACGTGTGCTATATGTGGAGCTACCCCTAAAATAATGATTCAATTAGAAAAAGTAAAAAATTTACCGAAAATTGAAAAATACTATGATTATGGTATTTCTTCTTTACATGCTTGGATTCGTTCATTAGAATGCATGCTGCATATAGCATATCGTCTCGATAGCAAAAAATGGCAAGTTCGAGTTATCAATGAAAAAAAAAACATTAGAAATTACAAAATTAAAAATTCAAAAGGAATTAAAATCTAAATTAGGATTATTAGTTGATGTGGTAAAACCTAATTTCGGAACAACAAATGATGGTAATACCGCAAGTCGTTTCTTTGAAGAATATAAGACAACATCAAAAATTACAGGGTTAGACGAAAATTTTTTAAAAAGAATTAAAATAATTTTGCAAGTCATTTCTTGCGGAGAAGCTATAAATATAGAAGCGTTTCGTTTGTATTTGGACGAAACAGCAAAAAAATATATCGAGTTATATCCATGGTATTACATGCCCACCTCTTTGCATAACATTTTAATTCATGGTGCGGATATAATTCAATCAGCAACATTGCCAATTGGGATGTTATCCGAAGAGGCACTAGAAGCTCGCAATAAAGATTTAAGGAAATACCGAGAACATCACACTCGAAAATTTTCCCGCTTACAAACCATGACAGACCTATTTCATACATTGTTATATTCTTCTGATCCAAATATTTCAACTATATCAAAAAGAAATCATATATCAAGATCTGCTAGAATTAAAACATTTGACGATGAGGCTGTTAAATTGGTACACATTTCAAATAATTTTGATTTATCAGATAATTCAAACTCCGACAGTGATACTGAATAGTTTGGTGTAAATGTGTATTTGCATTATGTACCTAATATTCTGGTTTCAATTGAACATGTGTATATATATTTATGTGCATATAGTGTGTCCATGTTTAATATGTATATATAATATATTTGTGTAAATAATGTTGTAAATATATAGTTTTCTAATAATAGAAACATTCTCTAATGCAATTAATTGGATTACCCTTAAACACAAAATAAAATAAAAAAAGATTTTGAACGGGAGGGGGGGGGGGGTTACAAAACAATTTGTTTTTTGTTATTTTCATACAAGTCTACAAAATTCGCTAAGACGTTTTATATTTTCGCACAGAATTTCGGGGGGGGTTCAAACCCCCATATTCCCCACCCCCCTAGCTACGGCCTTGTGTTTCTAGTATAAAATAAACATGTAATCTTTATAGGAACCATTCCAAGTAAAATAATCTCATATTTTGTTACAAAATTTTAAATTATTTTGAAATATGAGAGTGTTTTCTATATAAATCAGATGGGTGGGGGTTGTTTAAAACTTTTTATTATTTTTTTTATTTTACGAAGAAGGACTCATTATATTTGTTTAAAATATTAAAAAAAAAGATTTTTTTTACAAAAAAATCTTTGATTAGGGGTTGGTAGTGGGGTGGAAAATGTGTCCATAACATAAATGACAATTAAATACTTAATTGAACAAATATTTCTTTCTATTAGACAGAATTAAAAAAAAAACAAATCAAATAATAACGAAATGTTCAGTTAAATTTGAAAATCGACCACTGTGCGGCGGGCAATTTCGCGATAGGACATACCGACATCTCGATAAGCAACAACTCGACCCCGGTCAAAATCGCTCAAATGGTGATATTGTGGACGTCTTCGGACTCGAGGCATTTTATTTAAGCTTAACACACTCAACGGAATCACGAAAACTAAAAATATCTGTACTAAACAGCTCATATCAATAATTTTATCAAAAAAGAAAAAGTGAAATATTTTTTTTTCACAATAAATATAAAGGGCACAAGGTTGAAATTGTTATCAATGTATGCTTTAAATATAGTCACTCTGTTGCTAAAATATGAATTCAAAAAAATCATTCCTTCTTGGTGTTACGCTTCTAATATCATTGATTATATATTGAAAACTAATGAAATAATATAAAATAATGAAATAAATATTATAAATTTGCAAATTCTAAGTAGTAAAATTATACATGTATAATTGCATTTTATATAGTGCTTCTTACTATTAAAACCAGAAACAAGAACCTGACTGTTATTGAAATTAAATCAATATATGGATTTACAAACAAAATATATGTATTTATAAAATTCTTAATATTAACAATGACAAAAAAGGTAATCTAACATACAAAATAGCATACATACCTATATATAACAATATCACGTTTAATAAAGTGTATTTTGAACTTTATATTAAATCATTTTACACTGTAAATCTGAAGATATCCGTTGTTTTTCTTTCTCAGAATTCAATTTAAAGTTTTGAACGAGTTGAACGACAGTTAGTGTTTTTGAACAGCGGTCAATTTGAAGCTTCTGGCAAGTGTTTTCACTTTCAGGTTAGGCATAAAGTCAAAATTCGCTCGCGCACCCTATCAAATCCAAATTTTTAGGCTTTTCTAAACCAGCGAAGCAAGTCAATCCAAATTTTCAGGCTTTTGTAAGCTCGAAATTTTACTTTATGCGCCACGCGTATGAAGTAAATTTTGAGTTTAGAAAGGCCTAAAAATTTGGACTTGCGGGAGCACGATTCGCTTCGCTCGGGTGCCACAGCAAAGACATTGACTGTCTTACAATTTACTGGGTATACATCGAGATATGTTTATATTATATTATAAGTTTATACGAATTTTATTGTAATTTTATTTTCAGATATGTAAACAGAATGTTTTACCTAAAACTCCGCAGACTAATTAACAAGAAACTAAAATTGTTATTAAGGTTTTGTGTTTTTTATTCAATAGATCTTATTCAAGCCTTTAAATTAAGATGGAATTGGTATTACTCATAATTCGATGATCAAACCTTTAGGAGTGACTTTTTCTAAAAAAATGGAGCATTTGAGGACATTTTTATCATATGCATATTTTAAATTGCATTGGCTACTTATTAGTTATAACCAATTTTTTATATTTTCAAGAACTTTTAATACACGTATTTTAAGTAGTACAAGTTCCTAAAATTACCATACATAACTTAAAATACATTGATAATTATAAAACACTAATATTAACCAGAATTTAACTTAATTCTGGTTAACATTTATTTATCTAATTATTGAAAAACAGTTATTCAAGACGCTCGAACTTTTTAGCAGATTCGAAAAGAAACTTTACTTTTATAAAAAAATTATTTTCTTGTTAATAAGTCTGGGGATTTTTAGGTGAAACACCCTTTACATTGGTTAAGAGTGGAGGCTTCAACTTCTTTATGTTTGTATAACTAAGACTTTATTAAGTGACTATAGTTTTAACATCATTTTTGACCTGAAAGTGTTTTATTTGTCATATGTATTTATTATATTAGTAATTTTTTTATTAAAATAAATTCCATTTATTTGAATAATTTCTGATCAATTTGAACTTTTGCAATTTTATCAGAAATTGTTCGATTCAATTTTGTTCAACGTTACAATTTAAATTGTTAAATTTATAATTAGATAATCTCTATGATAATATTATTAAAATTATTTCTTGAGTAGTTTATTTAGTAAGCATTATTTTACATAATATTGGTATAATTTAAGCTTTAACAATTTGTTCGTCAAATGTTCGATTTAATTTAATTCTGCAATAAAACAAGGTTTGTTCATTCTCTATAACTTTTATTATGATTCATATTTTAATATTGTAGACGCTAGTTTTACTAAACCACAAATAATGTACACAAATTTGTGTTGGTTCTAAATTTGAACAACAAAATAAAACAACATCAACTCTATTTATTATATGTCATAAGTTTTACAATAAAATAAGTTTCTGATTGATCGTCTAACGAGAGATTCCACTCCCAGACTAAGCATGAAGTAAAATTTCGAGTTTAGAAAAGCCTGAAAATTTGGATTGTTAAATCCAAATTTCAGGTTTTTCTAAACTCGAAATTTCACTTCATCCGCCACGCGTATAAATCACTAACTTCAAGTGAAATCTTCAACTAATTGTTAAGAGTGAAATAAATTTAGTATGTGAATTATCAATTGTTTAAATTATGGGAAAAGTGAACCATTTTTTTTTTTTTATTGAAATAATTTCAATTTACAATCAAGGTCCTTACACTTTTCTTTATCATAGTGGAAGATCTGTTATAAATGAAATATTTTCTATTTCTTTTGAAAATATATCATATACAGGGTGTTTCATGTATTACTCCCCAGAGTAATTAACAAGAAACTAAAAATATTATTAAAGTTTTGTTTGTTGTAATCAATATATAACATCTATTAAGGCTATATTTTGAAAATATTGACCATTTTTGGCATATGTGTTAATTTTTATAAGAACTGTAGGCTATTAGTGAGTTATATTATTGTTACTATTTTTACCTACGCCCTATCGAGTAACCGCATCATACCACACTGTCATCTTGACGCGTATGATTGACATTACCTACACATGCCGTAATAGTTTTGACAAGTATATTACATGCTGACAGCTGAACAGCTGATTGATTACCGCACAACCAAATGACATTATCTATTAATGTATTAATATAAAAATTATTGAATAAATAAGTTGTTCTTTCATGCTCATTGCTTATTTTGTTAGGGCGTATGCAAAGTATCGTAGGTTTCTCGAGTGGTGTGGCAATTTCATACTCACGGAATACGGCACTAGCCGCTGCGCGGCTCTTGCGCAACATATTCGCTCATATGTAATATGCTGCATACCACTCTCGTGACGTATTATGTCATTTTGAATGTATTTTAATTATATTTATTGTTAGATAAGCAAATTTTGGAAGTTGCACAATTTTAAATGTGTATATTAAAAGTTCTTGAAAATATAAAAATTGGTTATAACTTAAAATTAGCCTTTGCAATCTAAAACATGCAAGTGATAAATATGTTTTAAAATATTCCATTCTTTTGGAAAAAATCACTTACAAAGTTCTGATCATCGAACGACATTTTCTCACGCCTCTGACAGCTAAACCGTAATAATGAGTGTACTAATTCTATCTTAATTTGAAGCCTTGAATAACATCTATTGATTTGAACTAATAAAACTTTAATAACATTTTTATTTTTTTTCTAATTAATCTGGGAAGTTTTAAGTGAAACACCCTGTATTTAAAAAAAAACTATATAGCTGAAAAAAGCATGATTTGTTGTCTACTAAGTAAAAAATGACACCCATCTAAACTTGCAGGCAAGTCATTTATCTATAACAAAAACAGAATTGGTCCAATAACTGATCCTTAGGGAACACCCATTCTGACAATAATACATAAGGATTAACACTTTATCGTCTAATGAATTTTATTTTTAAACATGAAACAGACACTTTTGTCTTCAAAAATCGACGTATTTTTTAACATATTTCGACTTTAGCTTAAAATTTCAGCAAAACCATGCGTGATATTTAAATGTTCTTTTCGGATTAGTAAAAGCATAACAAAGCGTGATATTTCTATGTTGTTTTAGATTGTTGAAACTCAGCATTCTTTTTGAAATAAAATCTATGAGGTAAAGAGTAATTACACTTTCGAATAATTTTAAAACAAATATCTTTATAAATTGCGTGATTTAAGAAAATCAACTATATTACGAAAAAGTGTTTCATGTTTCCTATAGTAAAACGTGTTTAACTTAAGCAATAAATAACATCACACATCAAAATCAGACACAAAATATTTAAAAAAAAAACGCATTCTTAAATTTCACTAAATCCAGTGGAATTTAACCAATCGATTTTGTTGTGTGATGTTATTTTTTGCTTAAGTTAAACACGTTTTACTATAGGAAACATGAAACACTTTTTCGTAATATAGTCGATTTTCTTAAATCAATGGAATTTTTGAATTTTCTTCGAATTTAGCTCCATATTACAGAAAAATCAACTGAGATATTTCAATATTCTTTAGTGAGTTCTAAAAATCATAGTTTTTTTATTAGGCATTTTACATTGGAAATCAGATTTTTTAATATAAATTGACATTTTACATCATAAATTGGCATTACATATAAACAGATCGTCATTTTCTATCGGAAATAACATTTCGACACCGTATATACGGTGTCCGTATTTGGGTAGAGAGTCGGTTAAACTGGGGCACATTTGCGCACTATAGCGCCTGATAACAATCTGTCACATTTGAAATATCTTCTTCAATTTTCAAGATATGCTTAAAAAAAAGCTGGAATTTTGTGTTACATTTTACAGGCACTTTTTAAAAAGAAATCTAGTACCATACTTGATTAGATTATAGAACATAGAAAATCAATATTAAGCAACAAGCAGTGTACAGGGTGGTTTTTTTTGATATTATAGGGTATAGGCTAAACGGTACGAGATACAAAAAAACTAAGACATATGTCTCGTTTTCTTTTTTAGTTTTTAGTTTAATGGCGCAATCAGATCTACACTAACTAGATTGGTTTAGAAGGGACAGGGTTATTCTCAAAATCTGCCGATTTGTATTATCTCTTATGACTCGGTTATTCATGAACATACAAACAAAATTTAAATACAAATGTTTTATTACTTTTTTTTCTCTTAATTTTAAATAATATTCATTTTAGACTCCTTTTTTAAAGAAGTATAATCGAAAATATCAAAACCAATACGTAATTAATATTTTATGACATGTAAACAAACAAAAACAAAAGCTTACAGAATTCAATTCATGGCCATCTAGAAAACCTTTTTTTTTGTTTTTGGTATTTTAGCTATTTAGGACAAAATAAAATATCAAGTGTTACATATTGTTGCAATCCCAAGAAAAAAATGCATTTTTTTGAGATGCTCAGATACAGGCTGTCCCATTTAAGAAAATACTAGTTTTGATAATATCTCAAAAATTAAAACATCTATATTTTTTTAAAATACACCACAGGATTCTACGTAAAATCTTTTGTATTTAAATTTTGTTTGTATCTCCATGAATAACCGAGTCATAAGACATAATAAAAACCGGCAGATTTTGAGAATCACCCTGTATCTTCTAAACCAATCTAGTTAGTGTAGATCTGATTGCGCCATTAAACTAAACACTAAAAAAGAGAACGGGACACACATCTTAGTTTTTTTTGTATCTCTTACCGTTTAGCCTATACCCTATAATATCAAGGAAAAAAAACCACCCTGTACAGGAATTGCAAAGCATTGTATATATAATAATCACTTTATAAATACCAATAGTAATAAGAGACTAAATTTAAATCTCAGGGAAGGCCTAGAAATAAACAGGGCAATAAAAGCTGGGAAATACCTAATCAGCGACAACGAGGAGATTTGGAATTCCCCGATCTTTAAATCCCTTATTACCTGCCTATATATAAGCTTTCTAATTTCTTTGTAACTCATTCTTGATAATGCCGTAAAAATCGAAACTAGTTGAGTAAATTTAGAAAAAATTGTGAAACAAAGTGTAATTTAATTTAAACCTTCATTAATAAAAGTTTAAATTGTTTTACCAAGTGATATGTGAGAAAGTCATTCAAGAAAATTAAGTAGAAGATAACTGTAACATTTACCCAAGATCCAGCACCAACTTATGTTTTTCTTATGAGCATAATTTTTAATTGTCATATTTTTTGAAAGAGTATTTTTTTTCCCGAGTTCAGTAATATTATGTAATATTAATTCTGTATATTTTCTGTAAAGAGTGCCTTGAGTAACTCTGTTGCTGTTGGACACAGCAAGTTTATATAATTGTATAAAAAATTGGACATAGATCTGAATTTAAAATATTTATTTTAAAACCACTATAAACAAGCCGTTTATTTTGAAGTTGCCAAAGATATTTTAAATTTTTTGTTGTTCTTAACAGAAATAATCTTATTGATTTAAGGATTTTTGTCACAAACAACCATTTCTACCCATGTGCATTTAAATTATGTACTATATATTTTAAATATACTTAAACACATTTTTTTATAACCGAAAACCTGAAATTATAAAGGTTATTACAGTCAACAACAAAAAAATTAGAAATGGAGTGGCCACTTTTAAAATAAACGGCTTAAATAATTATTCTGATTACCAACTGCCCTCTACTTGGTAAAAAAAATCAAATTATTTATTGTCAAGATTGAATTTAAATTCAAAAATCCGGCACAGCACTACTAAGAAATAATTTTCTGTGTATACCTATGTGAGTATCACATATATTAAAAAAATAGCATAGCACCATCTGTTGTTAAGAGGGCTCAACTTTATCATATTTTATACCTATCAGTGTATCGTACATATTGAGAAACTTACATGGCGACATCTGTTGCTGAAAGACAAGTATCTGTGGTTTTTTAATCATGTGTGATTTGTATATATTGAGAAATTGGGATGGCGCTATCTGTTAATAAAAAGACCCAACTTACTGTTGTTTTATGCCCACGTGTGTATCATGCCATTTTGCCATCTGTTATGAAAAGAACTCAACTTTCTGTTATTTTATACCCATGGCTGTATCATTTATGTTGAAAAATGCCATGACGGCACTTGTTATTAAAAGAACTCAACATTCTGTTATTTTATACCCATGTCTGTATTATGCATGTTAAGAAATTACCATGGCGCCATCTGTTGTTAAGCAACCTGAACTTTTTGTTGTTAGACACCTACGTGAGAATCTTAGATGTTGAAAAATGGCTCAACACCATCTGCTGTTTGAATACTCAACTTTGTGTTGTTTTATACGTGTGTGTGTGTGTGTGTGTGTGTGTGTGTATCATACATGTTTAAAAAATAGAACAGTGCCATCTATTGCTTAAAAATTAGCGGTATTATTAACACAGGCCTGACGTGTAAGCAAATTATGGGCCCTAGGAGTTGTCAAATAAGTGAGTTACATGTTTAAAAGGTAGTCTATACAAAAAACAAAAAAAAAATTAATTTACATATCAAATGATACATCACTGTGTTCAGAAAAAATACTCTTTCAACAAATATGAATACATAAATGGCCCTTATATGAAAAACAAAAGTTGGCTATTATTCCTTTGCGAATATTAAAATTATCTTATGATCAAGTATGGTATCAAATTGCTCATTAAAAAGTATCTCTACAATGTCAAAGTTATAGATTCAATAGTTTTCGAGTGAAATCCAAAAATCAGTTTTTTTGACAATATCTCGAAAACAAATGAAGATATTTCAAATGTGTTTCCACGTATACTGAGTCAGTTAAATTACTGATAAAAAAAATTGTCTAGCATTTCTAAACTCTACATTTCACTTTATGCGCCACGCGTATTAGACACTGACTTCAAGTGTTCACTTGTTAACAATATTTCAGTGTTTAATACGCGTGGCGCATGAAGTAAAATTTCGAGTTTGGAAAAGCTTGAAAAATTGGTTTGATCGCTCCGCAGACAGTGGCGTATCAAATCTGGGAGTGGCAAACTCTCTTATAGCTTACATTTAAACTTTTAAAAAACGTCAAATATCTAAAGATTTACTACGTATATACTCGTAGTATTACAGCATATGTATACTTAATAGAAAAACTCCCTGTATATAATTTTAAAAGACATATAAAACTTGTTATTTTGTTTTTTTTTATAAAGAAAGAGAACACATTGAATTTTTAAATCCATTAAGTATAAAAACTAATTTATTTATAAATTGGCATCGGAATTATTAAACATATAAGGCGTACATTTGCACAACAACACTAATCAATTCAAATAACAAGCCGTTTCGCTCCTAATTAATGTAATCTAGGAGGCGAATCGTTTTCTTAATTAGGGTCCATTATCCGTCGTTAGAGTGGATGAAACGTTTAAATTCTGATTTGTCACCGTTAGAGCTCATTACTTAATCGGCTCGATTAAATCGATCCCCGTTAGATTGAAATTTCGCGAATGTTTTTGACAAAATTAACGCCGTTGCCGACTGGCCGACATCCCCCCAGGCTAATTTAATTTCGAAAATGCAGGATGGATTATTTTTGGTCGAGTAACGTTTTTTATATTAGCGAAAATATGTGAAGATACCTACAAAGCAAAATAAATACGAATTTTTATTAATTACAAAATGTATAGATAATAACAAGCTGTGTATTTAGCAGATAAGGATATTACTAATATTATTAAATAATAGGTTGTATTAATTGCGGAACATAATTTGTTTCAGATATATTTGTTGAAAGGGATAATAAACTAAACTGGCATTTTATTAATTGCGGAACATAATTTATTTTAGATATTTATGTTAACAGCAATAATGAAATAAACCGGCATTTTTAATTAAATTTAAGTAATAAATCAAATCTATAAAAATCCACTAAATCAATAATATTTAATTATTATTAGTACAACTAATTCTGATGCATTCACGTGATTACAAGTAGGTACGTTTTTGTCACATTCGTATTTTTTTTTTAAAGCGCTTATGACAATTAAGTCATTTTCCTACTGCATTGCATTAACAATTAAAAAACTTAATCGTTAGTTGGGTAATATACGAATTAGCTAAGAGTCTCGAATACGCAGAGAGACGTCGTCGGCCCCTGAAAGAAATAATTTGTTAATTTCGTATTTCCCAGAAAAATGCTCTTGTGTCGGCGTTTCGGGACCAACCGGGCCCATGTGTTCTTAAAATGTAATCCGAAACATTCTGAACCCTCAATTTAGCGGAGAAAAAAATGCCACTCATACGTCAGACAGTGGCGTATCAAATCGTGACGTCTGGAATATCCGTAACTTCATTAATTTCTTTTCGGGTATTTTAATTGGTTTGCTATAAAAAATCCCTCATTGAATACATTCTATACTCGAGTTAGTTAACCCATTAACGGCCGAGCAATTATAGAATTAACTCTAAAAGTGGATTTTAAGTAAACCCTACACTTCTTTATATAAGTTCTATGAATGACTTATTGTATTACATTCTATGAATTTTTCTTTTAAATATAAATAATGTATAAAAACGTGCAATATAAAGTTTAGAACGTGCATTTCCACTCCCAGGCTAAGCATGAAGTTAAATTTCGAGTTTAGAAAAGCCCCGCGTAGAAAATTTGTCGAGGGTCGCGCAGCGACCCGAGACAAATTTTCGCGGGGCTTTTCTAAACTCGAAATTTTACTTCATGCGCCACGCGTATAAAACACTGAAATATTGTGAAATTAGAAATACACTAAAAACATTTTATTTAAATGAGTAATAATCAAGATATTTAAATAACAAAATATTTACGTTTTTCCTCATACATTGTCAAGTCAAATAATATAATATATTAAATTAAGTTATTTAGTAATTTAATTAACACAAAATAATAATGTTGCGTTATGCATCAATGGCACATAATGGGTTAAACTAATTAAAAACCCTAGAAGTCGAGAGGTATAAGTTCTAACTAAAAAAAAAAAAATGAATTACAAGCAAGGTTGTTAAAAAAACGTTTTTTTTTTTCATTTTAATTAAAACAAACAGTTTTTTTTACAAAACGTGTTTTGTTTTTCAATGAAACTGGGTTTATAACAACAGTAACAATTAAAAACATAACCAGCCTTATTAATAGACCTTAGCATAAGCTATAACACAGTTCTAAGGCTGATATTGTCATTGTCGGATTAATAAAACGTGTTAGTAGATTACTATTGTTAGTTTACAACTAATAATTTAATAGTCCTAGTTTAAGTCTTATACTTAACCTCAACTGTTATAATAAAATAGGGTTATTTAGAATTTATTTAATAACGCAATAAATCATAAATGTATAAACCTTATCAGTATGTTTTGAACTTCACTTGAAATCAGTGTTTTATGCGCGTGGCGCATGAAGTAAAATTTCGAGTTCAGAAAAGCCCCGTGAAAATTTGTCTCGGGTCGCTGCGCGACCCTCGACAAATTTTCTACGCGGGGCTTTTCTAAACTCGAAATTTTACTTCATGCTTAGCCTGGGAGTGGAAATGCACGTTCTAAACTTTATATTGCACGTTTTTATACATTATTTATATTTAAAAGAAAAATTCATAGAATGTAATACAATAAGTCATTCGTAGAACTTATATAAAGAAGTGTAGGCTTTACTTAAAATCCACTTTTAGAGTTAATTCTTTAATTGCTCGGCCGTTAATGGGTTAACTAACTCGAGTATAGAATGTATTCAATGAGGGATTTTTTATAGCAATTTATAAAGACCAATTAAAATACCCGAAAAGAAATAAATGAAGTTACGGATATTCCAGACGTCACGATTTGATACGCCACTGTCTGACGTACAGTCGACAAATTTTCTACGCCGGGCTTTTCTAAACTCTAAATTTTACTTCATGCTTAGTCTGGGAGTGGAGATACTCATTCGAAGTAAACTTTAATCTAATAATATATCAGAAGAAATACATTTTCACAAACATAAATAAAACAGTGTAACATACCTTCTACATTTTTTATTACAATGAAGTTAGAACACATGAAAATGTAATGTTGCTACGTTAATTCTATCATTATTTCAAAACTAACTAAAAACATGTAGATTTTGCTCTATTAATACGAAATGTTAGTATCGTGTTTGTATGCGTCTAGTAGAGATTAATTGGCATTAAAGTATAATGATATTAACGGCAATTCTATTAATAAGGCTGAACATGTTTAAAACACGTTTTAAATCACATTTATGCACACTTATTAGTGATATTTTATTATGATAAAATTTTATTTTAAAGAATTTAATTTGAAATATCTTCCAAAATTTAAGTAACATTTGAAAACGTAAACAAAAAATGTTTAATAAAGTAGTATAAAATATAGTTTAACTAATTTAAGACAATAAAAAAAGTTTTTAAACACGATTAACGTTTAAATCATGTTTTAAACGAATTTAACATTTAAAACATGTTTAAAACAAAACCAGTTAAAACACGACGGCTGTTTTTAATAATATATTGTACAACGAGCATATAATGATAGCTATTATTCACGAGAACGATGTTTGCGGAACGAGCCGTTAGGCGAGTGGAGCAAGTCGTTCGAGTGATCAATAGCCATTATATGCGAGTTGTACACTATACTTTGTCCACGACAATATAATACTTTTTTTTATTAAGAAGTTATATAAATAGGAATAGGATTTATTTTTAACATTAATTTAAGGGGGGAAACTCATTTAGAAGCCGAAAAATTCGAGTAACTTTGGGAGTGGATTGCGGCTAGGGAAATGAATATCATTGTTTTTGCAGCTTATTGGGCATGTATTTAAGTGTAAAACCGTGTAGAAATTTTTTGAAAAATGTTTTATTACACATGTTTTATTTACATGCGCAAATTTCGAGTTTCGTGTGTAGCGGTTTGCGCCGGCCTCTGTGGAGATTCAGGATCGTGACTAAAACAGAAAAAAAGAATAGGGCCTTACAGTTGACATGACAGCGCATTTCAGAGACCTCATTGTATGTTGAAAAACAAATTTTTTCGTAAAAATTTTTCGAGTTGAAACAAAAATAACTTTTTTGCTTTTTTTTTCAACTTATTTAAAAAAAAAATACTA
Source organism: Philonthus cognatus (assembly GCA_932526585.2). Lineage (NCBI taxonomy): Eukaryota > Metazoa > Arthropoda > Insecta > Coleoptera > Staphylinidae > Philonthus > Philonthus cognatus. Next base: position 17,913,313 of record OW052244.1, on the reverse strand, counting down.
CTTCTGATTACATTAAACGAAAATAATTAGGTTACCGAAGTAGAGAATTGAATTCTCTATTCAGCCCACGAAATCGCAATGAATTCCGACCAAATCTCTGGTCTCCAAATGTTCCGGCGATTTCCAAAACACAACTTTTCAGGAGAAGCATTTGAAAAAAGGTGAATTTCGGTCAGTGCGCCACAGACGTATTTCAGCCGTCTGACATGGAATCACTAAAATGGATATATATTTGCAAAAAAGTTCCGGATGGCCATACGCTTTTAAGGGTTCATTCTTAAATATATAAGAAGTAGTTTAAAGCAATATTATCAAAGGAATTATTCATTTGTATTAAGCTACATATTTCGTTAGCTGTGTCTGTTTTATTTTTAATGGAGTCGTCTATATAGCCTTCTGCTACTGCTGTCGACTTCCATGTCGTTTCAAGGCCGTTATGTCCGCACCAGCGTCAACAAGCAGCGTTGCAGAAGATCTGCGAAAACTGTGTCCAGAATATTTTTCTGAGTTCGGCAACTGCAAGAATGTACCAATGTCTTTTCCCATTTTAGTAAATTTATGAATTCCTATTCTTTTGGGCGGTGCATTTGCCATTTTGATAATTCAGAAAAAACATGTTTGTTGTAATGTGAGATGGGCGGCTATTAATATAGTTTATAACACACTTTTAAAATAAAGTGTTATAAACATAAGAACCCTGATTACAAATATAGAGATGGTTTTTAGATGCATTAATTTATTTGTTGGCAACAAGATATTACTGATATTAAATGATAGGATATACTAGTTTCATATAAAACATTGTATGAACGTTTTAATTAGAAAAAGAAATAAATTATATTTTCTTTTCATTATAATCTGCGAAATTGATAATTGAAAATGACTGTGCTTGCATGATGTGTCGTGCCAAGTTCGATGCATTCAGACGTATTAAGCGCACGAAATCGACTGCAATTACCATTTTTTATCTTCAAAATGATACGTTCCGCAGACGTTCTAAACTATAATTAATAAACGCATGCGTCTCCATCTTTAACATACAAAATCACGCTGTTTAAAAAATGATTCCATTAAACCAATTACACATATTTCTCCCTACCGATAAATCAAACACGAGATGTATAATACAAATCAAACAACTCTATCAAACGATACACCAATTACAACATTCCCATCAACTCCGATGATCAATCACCGGCAACCCACATACCACTTAAGGAAGAAAAAATCGCAATCGCAATGATATTAATAAAGCAAAGCGTGGGCGGAGATTTCCTTGCGTAATGTAATTTGGAAATGGGAGCGCGAATATTCCCAGCCTTGTCACTTGTCGCCATTCGCGGATGAATTGTTATGAATATATCCTGCAATTCGGCAATTTCCCGAAATATCGGCGCGTTAATGGCTTAATTTAATTAAATTGGTGGAACCGTTATCCATATCGGTGGAGATGTGTTCGGTAACTCGAGACCAGTAATTGCTTCCTGAAAAAAAGTCCCAAACGAGTTTTCATATTTATTACTTGGGTTTATCGACATTCCCATTTCCTGTTGCTTTATTTGTGAATAACAGTTTTAAAGATTTATTATTCGATAATTGTTTCTTCTTTTTCATAATCATATAAATATTTACAGTGCCTAGCTTTTTGCGATGGAGGGGGTTTGAGATAGTATTTTTCTAAAATTAAACAAAAACAAGTAAAAAAATGATGTGTCCATCGTAGCACTTTCTCCATGGGCGCCCGCAGATTTTTTTAAGGGGTTGGGGGAGGGGCAAAATATAGTAAAAAGTGTGCATTGTTCTAATGAAAAAAAAAGTACAATACGGCGCAAAATCAAAACAAACTATATATAGTATGTTCAATAAAATAAAACCTCTAGAGTGCCATGGAATAAATCGTAGGTTGGCAACTCTGAAATTATACATTATAATTATTATGTCTGACGTTTTATATGACAATTCCTAAAGCGTGTAGCCAACTTAAATTTAAAAAAAAATAAAATCATGGCACTCTGGAGATTTTTTTTTATTGAATATACGATATAAATAGCAATATAGCAGTTATACCGTTCGTTTGTTTTCTCGTGGTCACCATTGGGATTTTGTAAACTATTATGGATTAGAAGACGGTTAAATTTAACAAAAGCTTTTAGTTTTATTACAAAATAAAACAGTGTTAACAAATTTCAACTATATTCGTTTTTTTTTTTGGCCAACCTGATCTAGTGATTTTTTTTTATAATGTTGGATATTTGATTCGATACTTTGATTGTCATTCTGACTTTTGCCTACAAAATTAATGTAAGGTTATGGTTTCCACATGGTTGCCATGTGCATAATTACCCTATCATAAAGATTATTACTACTTTCGGCATTTGATTGCCACTTTTCTGTCAAATAATTGATTAATTGCAACATGACATTCATATGTCAATGTCATGACAATGACATGACATGACAAACAGTAGAGAAAAAAACAGAATATAGCTTCACACAATTATATTTTTACTATAGCTTTTTTAAATAGAATGACAACGATCTAAGGGTTGTAATTTACCCTGAATATCATTCGCCTGAATATTATAGTTTTTAATGTACCCCGAATAACATTCGCAGAACATAATTTTATACAGGATGTCTAATTTTCAAGATACGACATCCAAGTTCAATTTCCCTTATAGCAATAATATTAGATTTTAACACCATCGAAATGGCAGGAAATTTGAGTTGGAAATGATATCTTGTATGTCAAAATATAAAGGTAATTGTCTCATAAACTGGAACACCCTATATAACATTAGACAATTTATTCGTATTTTATCACCTATTACCATTAGGTACATTTACTGATTACTGGTAATACCAATGCATTTATTTCCTGATTTATTTAAAAAAATTACAGATAACTTTCATTTAATCTATTATAATTTTTATATTAACCCAATAACGGCCGAGCAATTATAGAGTTAACTCTAAAAGTTGATTTTAAGTAAAATTCTACAATTCTATTTATGATTTCTACGAATAATTTATTGTATTACATACTGTGAATTTTTCTTTTAAATAAACATAATGTATACGCCATAAATGTAAGGCATTCGCCAAATTTGTATAAAAACCTGCAATATGAAGTTTACAACTAGTATTTCCACTCCCAGACTAAGCATGAAGTAAAATTTCGAGTTTAGAAAAGCCCCGCGTAGAAAATTTGTCGAGGGTCGCGCAGCGACCCGAGACAAATTTTCACGGGGCTTTTCTAAACTCGAAATTTTACTTCATGCGCCACGCGTATAAAACACTCAAATATTGGAAAGTTAGAAATACACTGAAAACTATTTTTGTTTCAATGAGTAATAATCGAGATATTTAAATAACAAAATATTTACGTATTTCTTCATACATTAATTCATTTAGTAATTTAATTAACTTGAATTAATAATGTTGCGTATATGCATCAATGGCGCCTAATGGGTTAACTTAAATCTTGCTTTTTATTTTAAAATTATAACTCTAGTCTCGTTTTCGTACAAATTTAATGTTTATATATAAATATTTATTGCATGCTCCATTTTGACAATGCCAATTTATATAACAAATGTAAAACTTGTACGAGTTAATAACATGAACAAACAATATTAAAATTAATGGAAATTTGATAGGATACTTTTAGAATTGTACATATTTTCAACGAGGAATACTTACTTAATATCCACAAAAAATGTCAAAAGGATATTCTAAAAAATTATCAAGAAATGAATCTTTGAAATCTACATCTTCCCGAAAAATCGTATAAAGTTATTCTATTTTTACGTGCAATTGCAAATAACTCAAAAACTATTTATTGGGTATTTTCAGAATGTTACACATTTTTAAAGAGAAATGTTTACTAAATATCTACAAAAAAAAAACTCAAAGGGATATTCCAAAAAATGATCAAGATATGAATCTTTGAAATGTTTATCTTCGCAAAAAAATCGCATAAAGTTGATATATTTTTACGTTCAATTGAAAAATAACTCAAAAACTTTTGATAGTGTAATTTTACATTTTTACACATTTTGAAAAGGAATATTGACCAAATAACCACACAAAATTTAACATAGATATTCCAAAAAAATATCAAGTTATGAATCTTTGAAATGTTTATCTTCCCGAAAAAAACGCATAAAATTAATTAATTTTACGTTCAATTGGAAATAACATTTTTTTTGTTACGATATCTTTAGATTTTGACACATTTTTAAAGAGCAATATTTACTTAATATCCACACAAAATGTCAAAGGGATATTCCAAAAAATTATCTTCATATCTCGATAATTGTTTGACATTTTGTGTGGATATTAAGTAAATATTGATCTTTAAAAATGTGTAAAAATCTGAAGATATCTTACCAATAAATAGTTTTTAAGTTATTCCCAATTAAACGAAAAAATTGATTAATTTTACTTAATATGTACACAAAATGTCAAAGGGATATTCCAAAAAATTATCAAGTTATGAATCTTTGAAATGTTCATTTTTTCAAAAAATCTCATAAAATTAATCTATTTTACGTTCAATTGGAAAAGTAACTCAAAAACTATTGGCAGAGTGTCTCTAGATTTGTACAAATTTTTAAAGAGCAATGTTTACTTAATATCCACTCAAAATTTTACACTGATATTCGAAAAAACTATCAAGATATAAATCTTTGAAATGTTTATCATCTCGAAAAATCGCATAAAATTTATGTTTTTATATTCAATGGGAAATAACTCAAATCTATTGATAGGGTATTTTCAGAATTTTATACATTTTTAAAAAACAATGGTTATTTAATATCCACCGAAAATTTCCAAGAAATTATTAGGATATAAATCTTTGAATTGTTCCTCAAAAATCGCATAAAATTAATCTATTTTACGTTCAATTGGAAATATCTCAAAAACTATTGATAGCGTGTTTTCAGATTTTTACAAATTTTCAAGATGCAATATTTACTTAAAATCCACACACAATTTTATACGGATATTCCAAAACATTATTAAGATATGAATTTTTAAAATGTTAATCTTCCTGAAAAATCGCATGAAATTAATCTATTTTTATGTTCAATTGGAAATAACTCAAAAACTATTATTAGGGTATTTTTCGAGTTTTTAACATTTTTTAAAGAGCAATGTTTACTTAATATCCACCCAACATTTTACACGGATATTCCAAAAAATTATCAAGATAGGAATCTTTGAAATGCTCATATTCCAGAAACGTCGCATAAAACTAATCTATTTCTACGTTTAAATCAAATAATTTTCAGGATATGATATGTCTTTTGTTATTCTATAACTATATTGTTGATTTTTAATTCTGTTGATTCTCCTAAAATAAAACCGATGTGATGCAACGCTATTCAGATTTGTAAAATGATGTTTTTTGACATGTGCAACTATTTTTAGATTAGAATAATTCGCGATTTGTTAGGTTAGGTTTGGCAGTTTGAAACTGAAGCAAGTGTTTTTCACTCCCAGGCTAAGCATGAAGTCAAATTTAGAATTTAAAAAAGCCTGAAAATTTGGATTGGTCGCGTAAAATTGTATCGTAGTTGTGAGACCCCAAAATTAAACACTTTAATTCAAAGGCTTACCATAAACGCATCGCTAGTCGAATTTATTTATAATTCTCAAAATCCATTAGGTAAAAGCATATTAATATTCGACACAAAAAAATATAAAATTATTTCTCTCAAAGTTATGATTAGGGTCTCATAACTTTAAGAGAAACAATAAATTTGTATAAATGAAAACAATAGATTTTCTTGAGGCATTTTTTGCATTTGTATTTCTTTATTTATTACGAAATCTTCAAATGAACACAATACTATAATACTTGTATAGCAGTATATTTTTAATTTCAAAATATTTCAGTGTTTATTACGCGTGGCACACGAGGTAAAATTTCGCGGAACGACCAAATCAAATTTTCAGGCTTTTTTAAACTCGAAATGTTACTTCATGCTTAACCTACAAGTAGAAACACTCGTTAGAATCTTCAAATTAAACGCTTTTATGAAAGTATGGAATTCATGAAAATTTATCCAACACTGTAATCATCGGAATGTATATTTAAAATAAATATTATGATTTTAAATAAATATTAGTAAAGGAAATTAACAATACTATAATTACACTTCCCTTAGCTAAAAAGTGGAACATTCTTGTTCTTGTTCATTATTTTGTTTAAGGTTGAGAATTTAAATACTCAAATATCACATTTGTTAATTCACACTTAATCGCATATTTAATTATTTAAACTATTTGAATATAAGATATTTTCACTAATTGAATGCTATGCTGGAACAACGTTGTAAACGCCAAAAAATGTTTTGTTGGGAAAACGACAAAAACCAAAAATGATCGATTGCTTTATTAATAAGGTAAATATATGCCTAATATTACTAGTAAAAAAGAACTTAACCATATGATAGGCACTGCAGACTTGACCACATACAGAATTGTGATTTAAGAGCATATTTTCCTCATTTCAATCAATCAACGTTTTGCACATTGGTTACAACGTTGTTTTACGGAACTAAGGCCTTTACTACGTTGTTTTAAGTTTAAAAACAAAGTTCTAGTGAAAATGAAAAACGTATTTTTATCAATCAAACTAAACAAAAATGAAATGGAGTACATATTTTTAGGCATTTCCCTTAATATTTTCATAGAAACTAACATATTTTATGCCCGATATTATAAAACGTTTTATTCCCTAAATAAAATTTACTTTAGGAATAAATTAATTCATTCCAAAGATTTCGGTATTATAAACACAAAATAACTTTATTTGGCTAATAAATCTCGCCAGTAAATTATTTGTTTGTTTTTCTAACAAGTAAATTTTATTCTCTAAATAATTTGACAGTCGAAATTCTACTACTTGTATTTATTAATTTCATTACGGTCATCTGTCTACTATATCATCCGTGTCAGATTTAAGTTCGCTCATAGTATCTTCCCTGACAGTGAGTAATTCGAAGCACAAGACATTCTAAGGACTAGAAGACCTAAAGTTTTTCAAATCAAACATAACCAAGGATTTTTGTACTTATGCATACGCTTTTTTAAAATTAGTTCCATTTAAAGTTTTAAACCAGTGTTTTCCACTCCCAGACTAAGCATGAAGTAAAATTTCGAGTTTAGAAAAGCCTGAAAATTTGGTTTGGTCGCGTAGCGCGGAGCGACCAAACCAAATTTTCAGGCTTTTCTAAACTCGAAATTTTACTTCATGCGCCACGCGTATTTAACACTGAAAGTACTGAAATATTGTGAACAAGTGAACTTCACTTGAAATCAGTGTCTTGTACGCGTGGCGCATGAAGTAAAATGTCGAGTTCAGAAAAGCCTGAAAATTTGGTTTGGCCGCTCCGCGCTTCGCGCAACGCGACCAAACCAAATTTTCTAAACTCGAAATTTTACTTCATGCTTAGCCAGGGAGTGGAAACACTCGTTTAAGTCTTTTATAATTTCTAATAAGCTTTCTTTTTCTTGTTCTGTGTAATTCTGTCCTATTCCACGGTTATTCTCCATAATTATAAGGAATTATAATAAATTTCAAATCTGATTGATAATTTAATTTGAAATATTGACAATTCAATTTAACAAATTGGTGGTTCCAGCTATGACCACAATAAAAATGTATAATTTCGGTCTGTAATCTATTAATTAAATTATTTATTTCTAGAATTACCATTTATTTGGTCGGTTTGCTTTATAATTCGCAATTTTATTTGCCTATTAGTTTACTAGGTAAATATACTGAATGACATTAAAAATGCAACACCTGGAAATAACCATTCTTCGTCAACAATTTTTTTGTGCAAATTTAATGTGTAAAAAGAATGCTATGATAAAAGTTGCAACCTTTTATCTTTAACATTTTTTTGGAAAAAAAAAATCGTATCCATCAGTTTCATATTAAAATACGTTAAAATAGACGATTCAACAACTAACTTTATCAGTTGTCGTGGACAACCAAGGCGTACTACAGAGCGGCAGGATCGCCAACTGCGACTTATGGCTCTTAGGGACCGATTTTCCACAACTAGGCAGCTTGGTGACCAATGGTTTAATGAACACGGTAGACCAGTTAGTATGCGAACTCTTTATCGACGTATCAGGTCATTTGGGTTCATTTCTTACCGCCCTCTGTTAGTCCTACTTTTAACTTATGCACACCGGCGTCAAAGATTGGAGTGGTGCACAGAACGCCAAGGGTGGAGGGAAGAATGGAACAGAGTCGTCTTCAGCGATGAGTCGCGATTCACTTTAGGGATGCATGATGGTCGTAGACGGGCAAGGAGACTCCGTGGAGAAAGATCCACTATTAAGTTTGCTGTTGAAAGACATGTACACCGCACTGTAGGTGTAATGGTTTGGGGGGCTATTGCCCATGGCAGCCGATCACCTCTGGTGTTCATCTGCGGCAATATGACAGCAGCTCGTTACGTTAACGATGTCTTACAATCATATCTTGTACCATACCTAGAAGGGCTTGGAAACGAGGTACCTCTTGGAAGCTGGTGCCATAAATATTTTACCTTGGCCGCCCAGATCTCCAGATTTAAACCCAATAGAACATGTCTGGGATATGCTAGGTCGGAGACTGACAAGCTTACCGACCCCTCCACAGACTCTGGCTGAGCTGCAGCAGCAAATTCAGGTTGCTTGGGACGAACTACCTCAGGAGGAAGTCGATCACCTCATCGAATCGATGCCCAGACGTGTTAATGAATGCGTTCGAAATGGAGGTCGCCAAACACATTATTAGGTGTAATTTGTTTTTTGTTTTGATTCAAATTGTTATCATGTATTAATTAACTCAAGACCTAATAAATAAAGATAAAATCAACTGCAAAAAACCGTTATTTCTAGGTGTTGCATTTCTAATGTCATTCAGTATACATTTATTCCACAAATAGTTATCTAATGATTTATTAATCGTTTATAATACCGGGCATTAGGGAAATATAATCACACATATGTAACAAGTTGGCAAGTTTTTCTTTTTTGGTTGAAAGAGATCCTTCATACGTTTTCCAAAGGTCGTCCAGTGTTACTTCAGTTGTCGCCTTCTTGGGGTATCCAATGTTATTTGTATCCACACTCCCTTTGTTATTTTGCATTTAGGATCTTTCCATATTGGATTTTTTGCATCGGTAAAATCTTTAAAAAATGTTTGATGCATATGAGTAACTGTGAAAGGATCGTTTACTTTTGATTATGCGATTACATCTGTTCACTGAAATGGCACATAAACCGAGAAAAGTTTTTTCATCCGTTCAGAGCAAAAACTTCTGCTCCACTTGGGTAAAGCATTTTTCTTTGAGTAACAGTCGGAGCAATGTTATAATTTTTCAGTTTTTATTTTGGCCCACACATCTGTCGGACCAAACAACAAGTTCCTGTCCTTGACCAAGGCGGTGGAAATTTTGGGTGACATAAAATAATAATGCCGAGGCGATATCAGTAGAGCCTCGATCTTCCATTACTTCATGCCATAATATCATTGTAGCTATACCATTTCCCATGTTATGAATACAATAGCTATAGGTAGAAAATTGCCTCTGATAGAAAATGGAGGAATGAGTTAGGTTTGGGCAAAAACGTACTTGTTGCAAATCTGTGCATAGAACCACATAATTAGAATTTATCATAGCCATTCCGGTATCTTCTGTCAATCATTGGTAGCCTGGTTCTGCTCATATGTGATGGATTTTATTTTCGTTTTCGATTTTCGGGAAACTAGAAGCCGTGACGGCGCCCAACGTTGTTCCACAAAATAACCAAACTCGTCTGATCGAAATGGCACTAGAAAACCACCAGAAAAATTCCCTTGCCTGCACTATCACGCCGGCGGATTAGTTCGCAGACAACGTTTTTTCCATGGAAATACCGCTTTTACACATATTGGCGGTTACAACGTTGTTCTAGCATAGAGTTCAATTGTTAAATTGAGTTATGTGGAGTATTTAATCACAATGAAAAACCATTTATTCCTTACTTTACTTATATTTTTATTTGTTAGATGTACATTTCAAGTGCTAAGCACTAATTATAAATAACTAAATAAGTTATAATGAGTGCTTAGCGCTTGAAATGTACATCTACAGAATAAAAATAAAAGTGAAGTATTGAATAAAACGTTTTTCATTGTGTCAAATATTTTATTTAGTTAGTGTTCGAAAATGTGAAATATATTTTCTAACACTAAATAATTGAAAAATGCAAAAAGTTTAACTATTTCAATATTTGAGTTGTTTATTTTGAAATTGGCATAACTCCATTAGTCAATTTTTTGTTTGTTGACTCTAATAACCTTTATAATTTAAGATTTCAGTCAAAGAACAACAATTTGTGGTCAAGTACGAGTATATTTAAAACATATACAGAGAGTTTTATGTAACACCGAACATTTTCATAACGAGATTTTTGTTTTTAGTATCCATATGCATACGTTGTACATTTTTCGATGCTCGGTTTATTTAAAGAATTTAATTTGAAGCTTTAAGCGAGTGTTTTCCACTCCCAGGCTAACCACGAAGTAAAATTTCGAGTTTAGAAAAGTCTGAAAATTTGGTTTGGTCGCGTAGCGCGAAGCGGCCAAACCACATTTTCAGGCTTTTCTAAACTCGAAATTTTACTTCATGCGCCACCGGTACAAAACACTAACATATTACGAAGTTTAAAACACACTGCTAAACTTTACATTGAATCAGTGTGTTGTACCGGTGGCGCATGAAGTAAAATTTCGAGTTTAGAAAAGCCTGAAAAGTTGGTTTGGCCGCTCCGCGCTTCGCGCTACGCGACCAAACCAAAATTTCAGACTTTACTAAACCCGAAATTTTACTTCATGCTTAGCCTAAGAGTGGAAAACACTCGCTTTAAGCTTTAAATTGAATTATTTTAATAAACCGAGCATCAGAAAATGTGCATCATAGGCATATGGATACTTAAAAGAAAAATTCTCGTTACGAAAATGTTCGGTGTTACATAAAACTCTCTGTAGATATAATATATTTTGAATATACTTAACTACAAATTGTTGTTTATGATAGAGAGCCTCAGAATATACAGATTATTACAGTCAACAATAAACATTTAAAAATGGAGTTAAGCCACTTTGAAAACAAACTGCTCATTTGTCTATTTTGAATATTTTTGTTTAAAAATTCAAATTCCAAGCCCTAATTTATATAATATATTTTGTTTGGAAACTTTACAGAGTTAATGGATAGCATTTTATACTAGATATTTCATCTATCCATTAATATTCGTTCACATTAAGTTTTACTACCAGCATTACTGAAGTACACAATTTTATTGAAACGATTCCATTTCCATATAAAAAAACTACAGATCCCATTAAATTCCCAGCCTAAAGGGTTTCTCTCTCAACCCATCACCGTAATTATGTAATATGTCTTTTTTTCAAATATGTAATTATGTATTTTGATTAGGTAGCTGCGCTGATGCATAATTTGTGAGGTAAGCGCATTGATACACGTAATGTAATGATGAGTAAGATTTGTAAAGGATGGAGAAAAAATGTAAATCCGCGTGTAAGAGGCTGAAAAGATTATACAGTAATGATGTTTATTTCCTTTTGATATTAAGCGAAAGTTATCCCGTATTGATTTAAGGACGTCTTCAAGGAATTTCTCTCGCCTATGCTTCCCATTTCCTTTATGAAGGTTGGATTATTAATAAATCAGTGATAGATACGAACAATTGTCTTATTAAAAAGATTAATAATTTTTCTAGTATAAATCAATTACTAACCCATTAACAGACGAGCAATTACAGAATTAACTCTTAAAGTGGATTTTAGGTAAAATTCTACAATTTTTTATATGATTTCTACGAATGACTCATTGTATTACATTCTGTGAATTTTTCTTTAAAATATAAATATTGTATACGCTGTAAATGCAAGGCATTCGTCGATTTTGTATAAAAACGTGCAATATGAAGTATAGAACGTGTATTTCCACTCCCAGACTAAGCATGAAGTAAAATTTCGAGTTTAGAAAAGCCCCGCGTAGAAAATTTGTTGAGGGTCGCGCAGCGACCCGAGACAAATTTTTACGGGGCTTTTCTAAACTCGAAATTTTACTTCATGCGCCACGCGTATAAAACACTGAAATATTGTGAAGTTAGAAATACACTAAAAACATTTTATTTAAATGATTAATAATCAAGATATTTAAATATCAAAATATTTACGTTTTTCTTCATACATTTTCAAGTCAAGTCAAATAATATAATATATTAAATTAAGTTATTTAATAATTTAACTAACATAAAATTACTAATGTTGCGTATATGCATCAATGGCATCTAATGGGTTAAAAAAGTAAGGTAAATTTCGAAGGCATCTGTACCAATTGGATCAATTTCAAAATTGTATTAATTAAGAGGAAGTCGACAGTTTTCTGAACGTACAAAAAAACTCAGCATATTTTCGTGTTAACTACGATTTTATTTTAAGATGAAATTTTTGTAAAAATGGGCATGTTTAAGGAAAGTACAAACTTTGTAATTATCACATTAAAATGTTTCTTACTCTCTTGATCGTTTAATAAAAAAATATTAAACATTGCTAAATTAGCATAATTACATCTTAAATTACTTGTTTGCATGGATGATCGCACATATGGGCACTTTTAATAGCATGATTTTTCGATCAATCAACATACCAATATATAAAAAAAATAGAGAAAACGAATTTTGTTTAATCAGGAAAATAGACATTTCATTAAATTTTAAAATAGACACAATCAATAAATTGATTAACAGACACATTAGAAATCACAAAATAAAATTAAGTACTACCCTTATTAACTCGAAAGAAATCGTCCCAAAAAACTTGTTAGATTCGTTTACCATCCATTAATTTATATGAGAATTGGTAGTTTATTAAATAAATTCAGCATTTCTCCTGCTTTTTATGTCAATACAAAATTAAAAAGTTCACTGGGCAACACTTTTGCAAAATCAAACCATCTAAAACAATCCGGAATTTGTTCAATAACCTGCAACAATTGCAATAAAATATACTTAGGTCAAACACAACGCAATATATTAAAACGATTTAAAGAACACCAATATTATTTTAAAATGCAAAACCCGGACAAATCAGCGATCACACACCATTCATTAGAAACAGGACGCACATTTTCTGTTAACAATATTAAACTTTTAAAGCAGTCAAGTCATCGTAGATTAAATATGCTTGAATCCATTGAAATGTACAAAAATTAAAATGTTTTACAATATTTTTATCTTAGTGCCTTAGTTAATCCATTATTAGCTTTATTCCCCAAACAGAACCCCACAGATAATGTAATCCCACCGACAAAAACGCCGAACCCTTAGCCCCCGTAACACCTTGCTTAGTTACTTATTGTTTTATTCTTAATCCATTTAGATATGTATACCGCGCAAATAGTTGTAAGAATTCAGTTTGTTATTGATAATAAACACCTTGTGTCCCGAAATGTACATCTAACGATACAAATAAAAATGGAAGTAAGGAATAAAGTCTTTTTATGTGCAATAATCACTTCACCTAAACTCAAAAACATACAGTTTCTAATTAATACGTCTAAGTAGTTACTTGTAATCCATTAATTATATTACAATTAAATAGTTACATAAATAATAAAACCACTTTTTGTTGGAAAAACTTAATATAAATATATTGATATTGTTAAATAAATGATATTATGTTCTTTAAATAATATTATTTATTTAACAATACCAATCGAATATTACAGATTATGATACTCGATACATTTTCAAGTATGGTAACACTGGCTAACAAAAAAATACATTTTGTCTGTTTTCTGGTTTCAAATAGGCAAATTTTACTAATTTTAGGTCGAAAAAAACTAATATGGCAATGCATTCTTTTTTATTTACTTTTGTTTTCAAGATACATAACAGCTTACTGAAGACATCGATTTAAAGGTAAATTAAAGAAGAAAACACTGCCTGTGTAATAAATATAATACAATAGCTCATGTTTCATTAAATAATGTTTATTTTTTAGCTACATAACAAAGGAGTTGTCGATTCGTGTGGACGTTTTCTTTTTAATTGCCTCTTGTACGTCAAAACTCTGGATTTGACTCTTGTAAGCATCGTCAATTGTTCGTCCACAACAGGGCTTTATTTTATAGAATACAAACGAACAATTGCTGTATACAAACGTATAGTTTGTCAGGTATTCACGATGTTACTTAAGCTAGTGGGTATAAGATGGCGTTTACGCTTTCGAACATATGTAAATTGCACAGGCCATAATAAATGATTCAAGTTGAGTTCAGTATTCTTCTAGCACTGGTTCGGGACTATACTGATGATGGCATTGAAGTCTGAAACGCGTATATAGTTTTCCGGTGAATGAATGAGTACTGAACACAAATTCATATTCTTGAAATTCAAAACTTGATTCTAAAGGTCAAACAAAAGGTCCAAATGGGCCATTCAAAAGACCTACAGAGAGTTTTATGTAGCACCAAACATTTTCATAACGAGAATTTTTCTTTGAAGTATCCATATGCACACGTTGCACATTTTTCGATGTTTGGTTTATTAAAATAATTTAATTTGCAGCTTTAAGCGAGTGTTTTCCACTCCCAGGCTAAGCATGAAGTAAAATTTCGAGTTTAGAAAAGCCTGAAAATTTGGTTTGGTCGCGTAGCGCGAAGCGCGGAGCGGCCAAACCAAATTTTCAGGCTTCTCTAAACTCGAAATTTTACTTCATGCGCCACCGGTACAAAACACTGACATATTACGAAGTTTAAAACACACCGCTAAACTTAACATTGAATCAGTGATTTGTACCGGTGGTGCATGAAGTAAAATTTCGAGTTTAGAAAAGCCTGAAAATTTGGTTTGGCCGCTCCGCGCTTCGCGCTACGCGACCAAACCAAATTTTCAGGCTTTTCTAAACTCGAAATTTTACTTCATGTTTAGCCTGGGAGTGGAAAACACTCGCTTAAAGCTTCAAATTAGATTAGATATGGATACTTTAAAGAAAAATTCTCGTTATGGAAATGTTCGGTGTTACATAAAACTCTCTGTATGTAAGTTCTGTATCTTGAAAACAAGAGCTAATCTGAACTTATCATGGTGATTTTCGTGTTTAGCGAGACATTTTGGGTGTTGGTCAGTGTAATCTGTGATTTATTCATATTATGTAAATTGTTTTAGTAATTATTTCCATGTAAAAATAATTATTGGTCAAGTCGTGGTATGTTACATGTTGCTTCAGTATCGGTAGACAAACGAGAGGAAAACTTGTATGCATTTCGTGAGTTAAATGATTAGTTTAATTATAACATAGTTTTCAAGTTTCAGACCACCCGGAATCTCGACTGCGATTTGTATTCTAATTAAATCAATTAAAATAAAAATGAGTATACAGTCTTTATTTCCAAAGTTATCCTTCTTTTTAAGAAAACTCAATATTTGCGTTTCTTGTGGAGAGTACTGGTATTTAATTAGAAGGCACTTGAATTTTGAAGGCTCAACATAAGGTTAGACCTGTCGCGCAATCAGAAGTTTGTCTTAAGGGGGGCAGGGGGATGGTATCTAAATTAGTCAAATTATGCACTTAACTAACGCACAAACGAAATCGTTGTTTATTTATACAATATATTTACAGTTTAATAATAAAAATAAAACCATTTTTAATACAACCGGTTGTATTAATAAATATTCGCTATCTTACTTGAAAATTGACAAAGAATTAATGTAATTTATCAATATTTTTCACAAATCTTTTAATTTAATTGAAATCTATTTGTATTCCATATACTGGTATTCTTTTTAATACAAACGGTTGTATTAAAAAATATTTATTTATTTCAAAATTGACAAAAAGTTAAGGAAATTTATGTAAAATTGTCAAAACCTTTTAAAGTAATAAAAATCTATTTGTAATCGATTTGCTGGCATTTTTTTAATAAAATCGGTTGTATTAAGAAATATTCGCTATCTTACTTGAAAATTGATAAATGGTTAAGACTATTTCCTTCAAAAAATGTCTACCAATCATATTACGAGAATTCATTTTCATTGCCCAATCACAATTAAATTTCAGCGAAAATTGCATAGTAGGTGAAAATTCTACGAAAAATTACAGCGAAAATTGCACTGTTGTGACGTCACATGTCAGGTATCAATCAATTTCTCTCATACTTTCAAAATTAAAGTTTTTTGATCTAACTCGTATTTTCTTTCATCACAGAATGTCATAAATTGTCTCCAAACGAACTCTTTACTCTTTCTTGTATTTTCGGATGAATTTTTCTCGATAATTTTCGATATATCTTTCGAAGAAAAACTTCCGAAGCGATTCATGTTGACACATTAAGTGACACTGATTGATAATTAATATTTTAAATAATACGTCAACTTGATTAAAAACCGTATATTTCAGGAAATAGTCTATTAAATACATTTCGTGCATTAAAAATGCTCTGAAAATTTAGTACTCAAAGCTCGTTGCCTTTAAGAAACTACATTCGTTCATTTTGATTGTGATTTGACTGAAAAAGTGTCCCAGACTTTTTGTCAAATCACAATCAAAATGGACTCATGCAGTTTCTAGGCAACGGCTTTTCGTGCAAAATTTTCGATCATTTTTAATGCACTTAATATATTACCATTGAAAATGTATCAACAATTATCAAAATTCATTTAAATAAATAAAAATCTATTCCTATTCGATTTACACGTCTACTTTTTAATATTTGTATTTATCAAATTTACTGCGAATACTCAAATATTATTAAATATAGCCAGAAGAAGCTGAAATAGAAATCGTCGGTTTATCAACTTGTAGAATGTCAGTTTCTTGAAACTTTTTTTAATTTATTTTGTGTTATCTTTCCTTTTCTTATTTATTCAAATTTTTGTTCTGTAATTGGGTTTATCCTGTTGAACAATAAAGTTCTTATTATTATTATTAGGATAGATAGTGTTTTTTTTTTAAAGTTTACACTACATTAGTATTTAATACTATATTTTAATTTAGAATTTAGAAAAGTCTGAAAATGTTAAGGCTTTTTTCTAAAATTGAAATATTTACGCAATGTTTAACCCATTATGTGCCATTGATGCATATACGCAACATTATTATTTTGTGTTAATTAAAATAATAAATAATTTAATTTCATATATTATATTATTTGACTACACTTGAAAATGTATGAAGAAAAACGTAAATATTTTGTTATTTAAATATTTTGATTATTACTCATTAAAATAAAATGTTTTTAGTGTGTTTCTAACTTCACAATATTTCAGTGTTTTATACGCGTGGCGCATGAAGTAAAATTTCGAGTTTAGAAAAGTGAAAATTTTCTATGCGGGGCTTTTCTAAACTCGAAATTTTACTTCATGCTTAGCCTGGGAGTGAAAATGCACGTTCTAAACTTTATAATGCACGTTTTTATACAAAAGACGAATGCCTTACATTTACAGCCTATACATTATTTATATTTTAAAGAAAAATTCATAGAATGTAATATAATAAGGCATTCGTAGATCTTATATAAAGAAGTGTATAATTTTACCTAAAATCCACTTTTAGAGTTAATTCTATAATTGTTCGGCCGGTAATGGGTTAAGCAAGGAATGAGTAAGACTCATTAGAATATTAAAGAACACATAAATCAATATAAAGATCTAAAAGTAATAATTTCAAATAAATACATACATTTACTTAGGTTTTGGGGACCCCAGGGGGGGTCTTAACCCAGGGTCGCGGGTTCGAGTCCCACCGGGTGGGCTCATCTTAACTACAAAATGATTCCACCTGAGTCCATAGATGTGTGTGAATGTGTTTGTGGCGTCTAAATATAATTAAAATACAAAAAATATACAGGTGAAATGGTCTGGAACCAATATTCAGTAAATGTATATAAAAAATAAAAAATAAATTGTTTTTTTCTATTAATTTTTTAATGAATAATATACAAAAATCGGATATAATTATATATATTTTTTTATGGCATTCTAAATTTTTACAAATTTTGTTGACTTAAAACATTTTGGCGTATTTGCCAACGTTTGTTATATTTAAATTTTATGTTTTTTTTTGCTAATGTTTAGAATAATATAAAATATTTATAATATGACGATTTGTTTAGAATTTACCCTAGAATTAGGTCAACAGATAATCAACATTTTAAAACAATCAGCTACTATGGTACAATAAGTTGTAAAATTAAAAACATCCTTAAAAAATGTAACATTAATGTAATATTAAAAACGCCCCATAAACTTAATAATATAATTTTCAAAAAAAACCAAAAACAAAACTTAATCCCCGAGTTAGATCAGGCATTTATAAATTGAACTGCGAAAATTGTAAAGGTGTGTACATTGGGCAATCTGGTCGTAGAATCGAAATAAGATTGAAAGAACACGAGCGGGCCTTTAGATTAAAACATAATAGTTCTACCTATGCTAACCATCTTTTAGAAGATAATCACACTTTTGGTGAGGATGTACTTTCAGTAATCCATTTTGCCGAAAAAGGTCGTAAAATGGATTTACTGGAAGCACTAGAAATACACAAGGCCCGAATTAATCCCGGAATTTCCCTTCTTAATGACCAGGTTGACCTAATGTACACACCTCTTTTCGAAGCCGTATAAATAGTTTTTAACGAGTAATTTGTATTTACTTTAGTTTGAGAATGACTACTAGATAGTCGAAACTAGTCACACAATTAAATGTAAGATTCAGTGGTTAAACAAAGTAAAAAGTGTTTTATTTACAAGTGTATTTAAGGTGTACCACAAAGTGAACGCCTATAACACCAAACAGTTAATTTAATACATTGTATTAATTGACATTACTTAATAACGCGTGAAGAAAACATTTTTTTATTTGAATATTTTGATTACTACTCATTTTAAAAAAGTATTTTTAAGTGTATTCCTAACTTTACAATATTTTAGTGTTTTACACGCGTGGCGCATGAAGTAAAATTTCGAGTTTAAAAAAGCCTGAAAATTTGGTTTGGCCGCTCCGCTTCGCGGAGCGACCAAACCAAATTTCCGGGCTTTTCTAAACTCGAAATTTTACTTCATGCTTAGTCTGGGAGTAGACAACACTCGTTCGCAACTTTGATATGAACCTTTTTTCATAATCGACGAATGCCTGAAAATTTACAGCGTATACGTTATGTTTATTTAAAAAGAAATCTTAATATGTAATTTAATATGTCATTCATAGAAATCATAAAAGAAGTGCAGAATTTGACTTAATATCAACTTTTATAGTTCACTCTTAAATGTCCGGTCGTTAATGGGTTAATCAACAACAAAATACTACCTAAATAATTTCATCACTCCATTTTAGTTGATTATTTTATTGAATATTTTTAAAACTTTAACTCAACCAACAACAAAAAACTACCTAAATAATGTTGTCACTTTATTTAAGTAGTTAAGAATGTAAGCAGACAAGATTTAACAACTATAAACTCCAAATTTGACGTAAACAAACAGGATTCAACAAATATAACCTCAAAGATTGATGTAAGCAAACAGGATTTAAAAACGTAACCTCCAAATTAAATTTATACACTGGAGATTTTAACGATGTAAAATCTAAAATTGAATCTTTGATGTGTTATTCAAAACCTGAATAGCTAGATACAACCTTATACGAGGGTTGCCTTTTATATTTCGGGATTAGAGAACAAAAATAAATATTAATCATTGAAAATCGCTTTATTGTTTTTCAAAATATTCCCCATTACTTTTGCATGCGTTTGAACCAATTGTCGAAGCACTTTTGCCACTCTGATTGAGGTATCTCCAAAACATGCATTCTGAACGCATCAACCGCTTCTTCAGGTGTCGAAAAACGTTGACCTCTCATTTTATTTTTTACGGATGGGAATAAAAAGAAGTCATTCGGTGCCAAGTCAGGACTATATGGCGGATGACTCATCAAATCGATGTTTTGCGTGCTCAAAAATGCAGTTGTTTGAGGCGATGTGTGAGAGCTCGCATTGTCGTGGTGAAGAATGGTCCGTTTTCGGCGGTTGGTTTTCCTGATTTCTTGGATGACAACTGGCAAGCAAATGGTTGTGTACCACTCAGAATTGACTGTTCTGCGTTGTTCTAGTTGTACGGTTGCGACATGTCCAGTTTTTCCGAAAAAACAGGCGACCATTTGCTTGGAAGTGCTTCGTGCGCGAACAACTTTTGTTGGATTTAGATCATCTTGAAACACCCATACGGTCGACTGCTGTTTACTTTCGGGCTCATACGCGTAAATCCATGATTCATCACCTGTCACGATGTCATAGACGTATTTCGAAGCACAGCAATCGTATTTTTTGAGCATTTCTTTGCACCAATCAACACGAGCCTATTTTTGAGCAATTGACAAATTGTGTGGGATCCAACGCGAACAAATTTTTTTGACAGTCAAATGTTCATGCAATATTGAATGTATGTTGGTCCCACTAATGCCTAAGGTTGTCTCAATCTCACGATAGGTCACATGACGATCTTGCAATATTTGTTTGCGCACAGCATCAATGGTTTCCAGAACAACAACTTTGGACGACCTCCACGAAATTCGTCTTGGAGTGAACTACGACCTCGGTTGAATTCACCATACCATCGATAAACACTGGTCCTTGATGGAGCTTCATCGCCAAAAATTGAATTATGTTCATCCATGCACTGTTGTTGAGTTTATCCACGTCGAAAGTTGTAAAAAATAATCGCACGAAAATGTTCACGATTTAATTCCATTCTTTGGCCGAGATAAATCTTTTAAGTTTGTGTAAACGACACAAATAACGCTCATATGTCAAAACGTTCTGAGTACGTATAACCTCAAAAATGTCAAACTTTACGAAATATAAAAGGCAACCCTTGTAATAAATGACATTTGTCACTTTTTTTCCAAGGCACTCTTATTATAATTTTTGAAAAATATAATTTCAAATAGGGTTATTTTAATTTTGTTTCGGCAAGAAAATTTTTGAAAAACAATATATTGCGCTTTATTGGGTTCAGAAAATTAATGTCTAACGATGAAACGAGTGTTTTCCACTCCCAGACTAAGCATGAAGTAAAATTTCGAGTTTAGTAAAGCCCCGCGCAATAATTTAAATTTGAAATAAAAGATTTATTTCAATTAATTTTCGACGATAATATTTTTGGAAAACAATATATTGGGCATTATTGGATGCAGGAAAATAATGTCTAATGTAAAAATGTAAAAAAACAAATTGGGGAGAATTAACAAATCCTAATTCTCCCTAATTCAACTAATACCTTGTAACCCCATTTGCGCTACCTCTAATCCTAATGATTTTTTCGCCAATATCCTTTACCTATACCTACCACCTAGTTAAACCGTCCCCAATTTTTGTATATATATTTTCAAAATTCCTTTTTTATATCAGTATCAAACTTTTATATCAGTATCACTTTGTGTTCGAAATGTACAACTGGTAAAGAATAAATTTATGAACCTTAACCTTTCTTCATAAATTTATTCTTTACCAGTTGTACATTTCGAACACAAAGTGATACTGATATAAAAGTTTGATACTGATATAAAAAAGGAATTTTGAAAATATATATTCAAAAATTGGGGACGGTTTAACTAGGTGGTAGGTATAGGTAAAGGATATTGGCGAAAAAATCATTAAGATTAGAGGTAGCGCAAATGGGGTTACAAGGTATTAGTTGAATTAGGGAGAATTAGGATTTGTTAATTCTCCCCAATTTGTTTTTTTACATTTTAACATTAGACAGTATTTTCCTGCATCCAATAATGTCCAATATGTTGTTTTATAAGTGTTTTATTTATAGTCATTTAATAGTATTTCAACGGCCTTTACCTTTGGTTTTTAGTTCAATAAAATTGGTCAATTAATAACAGAGTTATTGCGTTGCACGTTTTTTATCGAACACCCTGTAAAACTGTGTTTATTTAAGTGACTTAAATCGTTACCTTACTCAAATAACGATAATAAATTATGTTGATGTGTGCTTAACTTTAAATAATTCTACATAAAGTACCAAGTTTTTAAAACGTTAATGAAATGATTTAATCTTAGCATATTATAAAAGGCATTTTTTTTATGCGGGAGGGAGGATGAAAATATTTTGTAATGCATACTTAATAGCTTTGAACTATACTAAGTATACAGAGAGTTTTATTGGCGTTACATAAAACTCTCATTTTCTCATAACTCATAACTCATTTTCATAACGCGAATTTTTCTTTGAAGTATCCATATGCATACGTTGTACATTTTCTGATGCTCGGTTTATTAAAAGAATTCAATTTGAAGCTTTAAGCGAGTGTTTTCCACTCCCAGGCTAAGCATGAAGTAAAATTTCGAGTTTAGAAAAGCCTGAAAATTTGGTTTGGTCGCGTAGCGCGAAGCGCGGAGCGGCCAAACCAAATTTTCAGGCTTTTCTAAACTCGAAATTTTACTTCATGCGCCACCGGTACAAAACACTGATTCAATGTGAAGTTTAGCGGTATGTTTTAAACTTCGTAATATGTCAGTGTTTTGTACCGGTGGCGCATGAAGTAAAATTTCGAGTTTAGAAAAGCCTGAACATTTGGTTTGGCCGCTCCGCGCTTCGCGCTACGCATCCAAACCAAATTTTCAGGCTTTTCTAAACTCGAAATTTTACTTCATGCTTAGCCTGGGAATGGAAAACACTCGCTTTAAGCTTCAAATTAAATTCTTTTAATAAACCGAGCATCTAAAACTGTGCAACGTATGCATATGGATACTTAAAAAAAATTCTCGTTATGAAAATGTTCGGTGTTACATAAAACTCTCTGTATAGTTCGTCAAGGTATTCTAAATAATTACGATAAAAAAAATATTTTTATTTCGCCAAAAATCTCAAATTAAATGATCTTTGAGGGGGAGTATACATTTATAGTTTTGTCTATGATTTTATATACAACAACTGCATTTAAAAATTAATTTTCACGGATTTATCTCTTTTTGACTTCTTAATAAATATATTTTGAAACATTTACAAAATTCATGTTTATTTAAGCTTTTATTTTAAGAAATGATGATAATTATCAATCCTGCTTTATTCATTGATTTTTCTGTATGATATTTATTCTATTTTTACATTGATGGGATAGTATTTGTTAAGATGTTCTTGACAAGAGGAGGAGGCGACAGGACAGGTCTCCTTTTCTATTTACGTTAATGGACGTTTTCGGTCGTCTAGTCAGAAATGTCACTTGCAGAAGTAATTATTTGCGGGGATGGAGTTGTTCGGTTGGAAATATCAGGAGAGCCGTGGACGTTGTGCCATTCAGATTCAATTTCGATTAGTGCTATGCATTTAATGAAGGGATTCAAACAAAGCCGCAGGAAAGTTTACTGTTGGCATTCTGTCGAATTGGTAATGTATCTGTAACCAAATGCGAAATAACTATGTGCAAGTCAGTGGCGTGGATAGCTGTTTGCGATGGAAGGGGATTTGACTTTGTATTTTTATTAATTTTTCTAAAGTTCTACAA
Organism: Philonthus cognatus; assembly: GCA_932526585.2. NCBI lineage: Eukaryota > Metazoa > Arthropoda > Insecta > Coleoptera > Staphylinidae > Philonthus > Philonthus cognatus. The sequence continues at coordinate 17,889,718 of OW052244.1, read as the reverse complement.
AAACAACTACAAAAAATTGTTCGTAGGTGTATATGAAAATAAAATAAAAATCATTACAAAACAAATTGACAACAGAAAAGAGCCTTATATTTCAATCTTCTATTTTTTGAGACTTATGGTGAGTTTAAGGGATTAATCCACATACGCCACTAGTGCAAGTTCATGTTTAGGGGATTCAATCGAAGTAAAATCGGGATTTTCCAAAAAAAAACGCGTAAAATATACTACTCACATGCCTCCGCATCCTGACAAAAATTAAACATCCCGATAATCCAATTTATAATCCTAGCAACACCCTCCTATATGAACTTACAGAACTAACTCCTATAGAAGACCGCTATCCATTCCTAAATGAAACATTTTGCAAGTCGCGATCAAATTTCCAAATTCTGTCATTTCTTTTTAAAGTTTGAAACCAAAATATCTAACCAAAATTCAAAAAACCCTCATCAACTATTTTCGAATCCTATTTATGAACACACCAATCTATACACAATTAAACACTTTATTATTATACAAAACATTTCTTACAACCAGAATCAATAAACCAGAGCTGGGCAGGATTCGAATCATTCAGGATTCGAATCCTGGATTCGAATCCTTTTAAAGGATTCAAAAAGGAATTCGAATACTTTAGTTCAACTGGATTCGTGATCCGGATTCGTTACAGTTTTTTAAGAGGATTCGTATTCGAATCCAAATATGCCAATTCGAACTTGCCAAGATATCCACGGATGAAACCAAGTACAGCCACGTGGTTGGAAGCCTGGAGCCCCGATTTGCCAAAGAAGTACGAGACGTACTGACAGCACCGCCAGCAACAAACAAATACGACACGCTGAAAACGCAACTCATCAAACGTCTCAGCGCGAGCCAGGAAACACGGACACGACAATTGCTAGAGCGAGAAGAATTAGGTGGTAGAAAGCCATCACAATTCCTACGACACCTACAACATTTAGCAGGCACAGCTGTACCAGACACACTGCTAAGGTCGCTGTGGTTGGGAAGACTCCCGAATAATGTTCAAGCAATCCTGACTACACAACAGAGGGCTAGTTTGAACGACGTAGCAGAACTTGCCGACTCAATAGTGAATGCCACCACTTCAGTAGTAAACGAAATCACAGAAAACGAAATGATGAAGACGTTGCTCACCGAAATCGAACAAATCAAAATCCAGCTGCAAAAAAAAGAGATCGCCAGACCCACAACACCATTCTGGGGCCGGAACCGATCACGAGACACGCAGCGAGAGCGAAAAAGATCAAATCACGTTTGACACTTGTTGGTTTCACTTTAAATTATATATCATAATTATATATCATAAAGAGGGAAACGGACAGAGCAATCAGTAGAGGCGGCCACCGACTGCACACCTAGTACATCACACCGCCTATACATCACGGATCCGCAAACAAAAACGCAGTATCTAATTGATACCGGAGCAGACGTGTGTGTTTTTCCACACCGACTCATCGCACACAAGTTAAAAAAAACTAACTACAACTTGTACGCAGCGAACGGTTCAGTTATTAACACATACGGCACGATCAGCCTCAACCTGAACCTAAGGTTAAGAAGAAATTTCCCATGGAGATTCATCATCGTGGATGTATAGATAGCAATCATAGGCGCTGATTTTTTATCCTTCTACCAATTACTCCCGGATGTGAGACATAAGAAACTGCGCGACGGTAGGACAAGCCTCGAAACGAGTGGACGAGTAGAGCCAATAAAGGAAAGCGGAATAAGCACGCTCTGCAAGGAGAAAACGCACCATCTAATCTTACAAGAGTTTCCACGAATCTGTAAGCCTTCAGGACTACCCAGCATACCACAACACAACACGGAACACTTCATCCAGACAACCGCCGGTCCACCAGTATCCAGCAGACCCAGGCGACTCGCACCAGAAAAACTAAAAATTGCGAAACACGAATTTAGAACAATGTGCCAGATGGGAATCGCGAGACCATCAAAAAGTTCTTGGTCTTCACCATTGCATTTGGCGGCGAAGAAAACACCGAATGGAGACCATGTGGTGACTATAGAGCGTTAAATGCAAGAACCGTACCCGACAAGTACCCATTCCACACATTGAAGACTTCGCACAACAGTTACACGGATGCAAAGTATTCTCGACTATAGATCTAGTAAGAGCATATCACCAGATCCCCATAGCAAAAGAAGACATCCCAAAAACCGCAATCATCACACCATTTGGATTATTCGAATTTCTGTACATGACATTCGGTCTACGCAATGCAGCACAGACATTCCAAAGATTTATGGATGGAATTTTGCGAGATCTAGATTTTTGCTATGTCTATATAGATGACATCCTCGTCGCATCGAAAACAGAGAACGAACACAACCAGCACCTACGACAGCTATTTCAACGTTTAGAAGATAATGGAATAGTTATCAACCCAGCGAAATGCCAGCTCAAAGTGCAGGAAATCCCATTCCTAGGATACACAGTGTCCGAAGAAGGAACCAGACCACTCGAGGAGAAAGTCAAAGTCATACAAGACTTCCCACTGCCGCACACTGCAAAAAAGCTACGCCAAGTATTGGGAATGATTAATTACTACAGACGCTTTATTCCCAACGCAGCAAAAACGCAGGCACAAATAAACGAATTGCTAAAAGGAAAAAAGAAAGGCAACCAACCCACCGTTTGGACCGACAAAGCAAAAGAAGCGTTCAATAGATGCAAACAGGAAATTAGCACCACAGCTCTATTAGCTCATCCGAAACCCGACGCCCAAATAACAGTCACAACAGACGCCTCAGACGAAGCGATAGGAGAAGTGATCCAACAGTGGCAAGAAAACAGTTTCAAGCCGCTAGCTTTCCTATCGAGAAAATTGTCATCCGCGGAACGGAAGTACGCAGCTTACGACCGAGAATTACTGGCGATATACGCGATAATAAAACATTACCAGCAAATACTGGAAGGTAGAAAATTCACCATCTTCACAGACCACAAGCCGATTACCCACGCATTCGCACAGAAACTAGAAAAATGTTCACCACGACAATTCAGATACCTCGATTACATCGGACAATTTTCCACCGATATACAACATATCAAAGGCAGAGACAATGTAGTCGCCGACGCATTAAGCAGGATATCGCAAGTATCGAGGGGAATAGACTTCACAACATTCAAAGACGAACAAGATAAGGATTCCGAACTAAAAGAAATCCTAGGAGACGACAACTCAAGTTTAAAACTGAAGAAAATATACTTCCCGGAGTACAAAACCGACATATACTGCGATGTCACAACCAATACAGTCCGACCTTACATCCCGAACAAACAGAGGAAGTTGGTGTTTGACAGCATGCACCAGTTATCACACCCCGGAGCAAGAGCCACAACCAAGCTGATAACACAAAGGTTTGTGTGGCCCAGAATCCGAGCCAACTGCAAAAAGTGGAGCAGACAATGCTATCCCTGCCAGCAAGCAAAAGTGACCAGACACAACGCACCAGCCGCAGGAGAATTCCGATTACCCATTCAGAAATTTAACCACGTTCACATGGACATTGTGGGACCATTAAAGGAATCCAAAGAAAAAAAATATATACTCACATGCATCGATCGTTTCACGAGATGGTCAGAAGCTATACCAATGGCGAACATAGAAGCAAATACCGTAGCTAAACTGTTCATCACACATTGGATAGCTAGATACGGCACACCGTTACAAGTAACAACAGACCAGGGCCGACAGTTCGAATCACAGCTTTTCAAACAGTTAGAAAAAATGCTCGGTTTCAAGCGGATAAGGACAACCGCGTACCATCCTCAAGCAAATGGCCTGGTGGAACGATTCCACAGACAACTAAAAGCAGCGTTAATGTGCCACGAAGGTGAATCCTGGACCGACGCATTACCAATTGTGCTTTTAGGAATACGCACAGCATGGAAGGATTATATTAAGGCGACAACAGCCGAAATGGTGTATGGAGAAACTTTACGACTCCTAGGAGAGTTAGTATCCAACACCCCACGGAAACCATGGATAGAGCCAGAGAACTACGCAACGCAGATCCGGAAGATCATAAAAGCAATAAAGCCGACCCAAACATCAAACCACAGCAACACGAAGCCTTTCGTATTCAAGGAGCTCACCAAAGCCACGCACGTATTCGTACGACGGGATTTCATGAAGAAATCACTTCAACCGCCATATGAAGGTCCATACCCAGTGATTTCATGGAACTCCAACACAGTCGTGATACGGAAAGACGAGCATCCTACGACAATTTCCGCAGAACGCATCAAACCGGCATTTATAGAAAACGACCCCGAAGATACGACCAGAAATCCGACAACAACACCCGAGACAACAGCAGCAGCTACGACAAGGTCCGGCAGGACGGTCAAGAAAACCGTACGTTTTCAAGCATGACTCCGTCACAAGGAAGGGGGTGTGTGGGAGCCGTGCACTAGGCAATCACATGTACACGTGCACACCCCCTAGCAGCGACAAGCGGACGCGAGGCTCAGCCAGCGCCACGCGCACACCACCCGACAGAACCATCGTATCGCCCGCCGCAGGGAGAGGGCGCGGCAAGAAAAGATTAAGTGGTATGGTGGCGTGGTCGATTCATAAGGGCAGCGCTGGCAGGCATCAACAAGCACTCCTCCGACGAAAGTCAGGAGGGAACTTACTAAGAGACATCCTCCGATAAATATCAGGAAGGGCGGTCACAAGTAATGCTTAAGGAACAACGAAGTATGCGGACTGCACGGTACCATAAGAGCGTAAAACGACAGGTACGGCGGTTAAGACGTATTCCGGTCCTGCTGTCGCCAATTCCCACGACCCCGAGGAAACAGGCACGGACACCCAGACGACCAATTCACGGGTCGCAACCAAGGGCCCTCTTCAGGAGCCGAAGCAAATAGCCAGCACCACTGTCACCGTTGCCGCCGACGCCTAAGAAGATCCGGCCATCGCCAGCTTTTCCGTCGCTGCACCAGGTAGCCCCGAACATCAGTCTGTACAAAGGAGTGGATCCCAGGAGGGTGCACCCGGACGACCCCAGAAGGTTCGGAGTGAGCAGCCAGTACCGCCGCGCGACGCCCGCACGGACGAAAGAAAATGTACATATTGTAATTGTAATTGTTGTAAATAAGCTGTGTTAAACCACCTTCTGTTTTGATCGCCGCAAAAGAACATAACAACCCCAAATGAGTGATTCGAATCCTTATAAAAGGATTCGAATATTTATAAAAGGATTCGAATACATACAAAACGATTTGAAACGTCAAAAATAATTCGAATTACTTGTAAGGATTAACATGAAAAATGTATTTTGTGTGTTTTTAAATCTCTCGTTAAATCACTTTTTTATACGCGTGGCACATGAAGTAAAATTTCGAGTTTAGAAAAGCCCAGAAAATTTGTCTCGGGTCGCTGCGCGACCCTCGACAAATTTTCACGGGGCTTTTCTAAACTCGAAATTTTACTTCATACTTAGTCTGGGAGTGGCAAACACTCGTTAAAAGTTTAAAATTAAGCTCTTTTGAAATACAACGAATGTCAGAAAATTTACAGCTTATGCATATGGTTACCTAAAAGTAAATGTTTACGTTGTTTTTTTTTTAAAGAGTCAATTTGAAGCTGAAAACGAGTGTTTTCCACTCCCAGGCTAAGCATGAAGTAAAATATCGAGTTTAGAAAAGCCCCGTGAAAATTTGTCGAGGGTCGCGCAGCGACCCGAGACAAATTTTCGGGCTTTTCTAAACTCGAAATTTTACTTCATGCGTCACGCGTACAAAACACTGATTTGAAGTGAAGTTCAGAAAAACACAAATACATCTTTAATCAGAGTAACAGGGAATCAGATATTTAGTCTGTTATCAACGATGTTCAGTGCTAATAATGAATAATTAATTACGTTTTGAATATTTTTGTTAAAACAACTGGTAACGATATTTATGTTGCAAAAAAATTATAAAATCAAATTTATTCTCAAAGGATTTGTATTCGTGATTCGAATAAACAGGATTCGAATCTTTGATTCGAATCATATTTATCTCTTACGATCCTTTATTCAAGTATTCGTGAATCGAATCATATTAGGTGATTCGGATTAATGATTCGAATCGTTTTTACGAGGATTCGTCCCAGCTCTGCAATAAACTATATAAAAATGGGCAGAAAGACCACTGGTCATTAGCCTGTTGTCAATTCAAATTATATTAGAATGATTGTCATACTGTTAGTTTATTATATTGAATTGCCATTAAATATGTTATTGTTGTTATTGTATACTGCTTAGGTTTGATCTCGCGTTATTAAATATTACAAATGTTTATTTCGTCTAACCACATCTTCAAAAAATCGAAAAATTCGCTACGCAACCAAACCAAATTTTCAGGTTTTTCTAAGCTCTAAATTTTATAAATGAAATTGCCAATTCTTGGTTGCAGAATACTTCAAACATTAAAAGTGCGATTCTTTTCGCAATCTACAACAAGTTAGTCTTACAAAGACTATATCAAACACTCATTGAAACAACTACTTCCCGGGCTAATACCCCAACGGACATTGAATTATACAACAAGTGTTTGCCGTTACATACAGTAACCTACTGCAAATGTAACAATTTGGGTCAAAATTTACTTCATGCTTAATCAAGGACTGGAAATATAAATTAAAGGCGTTAATAAAATTTAACAATATTTGATGAACATTAATTTTACTATAGCATAATTTTTGTATGGTAATCTATTGCATTTTTCCCTAAGCACTGGAAATGAGTATAAATAAATAATGATCTTTCTTTTACATTAGTTATGATTTTTATAAGGACATTTTTCGGGATTAGATTATAAGATTATTTTTGGCTACACGTGTGTGGGTTTTGGATAAATAGACTTGAACCCACGTGATAGCCACACAAATATGCGAATTGAGTGAAATGAGATCATTTTATTACATTTGTGATCTTTGGAGAAATTTTTGGAGGTGGATTGAGTCACCTACGAATTTGTAATGAATGAAATTCGGGTATATTGCAGTGACAAAGACATAAGTTTGTGCCTCTGTAAATTTTAATATCAAATAACACCTGCAGATCTCAAGTACAAAATGAATAAATTAAAATCAGTTTAGTATTTGAATAAAAAAAACTTTACATCAACGAAAGGAAAAAGAAGAAAAAAAGTAATTTTCTCACTGGTTTTATTTTTGGTTTTGTATACTGTCAAGAGACAGTATTGAATTATTTAACTTGTTACAGTTTTAATTACATCACACAATCAGTATCAATTAGTTGCATTCATCGGTTTACCTGGAGCACATCGGACTTCCCCTCAGTTTATACAAACAAATGATTATGCCTATATTTTTCCAATTAGGTACTTTTTAGAAATATTTAAAGAAATGTATAAAAACAATCTTCCAGTTGACTAAAATACTTGTAATAATTTATTCAAAGTGCAGAAAATATAAATATAAATAACAATTAAACGGAAAATGTTGATAAAATTGCGAAGATTCTCCACATTGTTTAAATTAAATTACTAAGTTAAAGCTATAATTGTTTCAAATTAAATTTAGATTATGCGAAATTGCAATATATCTATATTTAATGATTAAACAATTGAAGTTCACTTGAAATCAATGTTTTATACATGTGGCGCATGAAGTAAAATTTCGAGTTTAGAAAAGCCTGCAAAATTTGATTTGATCGCTCCGCTTCGTGAAGCGAGCAAACCAAATTTTGTAGGCTTTTCTAAACTCGAAATTTTACTTCATGCTTAGTCTGGAAGTGAAACATGGTCGTTAGTTTAAAATATGTCACAACTGTCAAAATGTGTCTCGTAACGGTCACAAATAAAAACAATTACATGGCCATCTTCAATTATTTAATTATCCTGAAACTCACAGAATACCATTTAAAAATACTTAATTTTTATTATCATGATATGAAAACAAATCACAATTGTTTTTTTTTTTGCTGTTGTTTAAAGCCAGTACTTCTAAATATTTCTGGCTTTTCTAAACTCGAAATTTTACATTATGTTTAATCATGGATTCGAAGACACCCAATAGAATAAATAGTGTTGGAACGAAAATTAATAAATTAATTCTATTTTAGGGACCTCAATTCACCAACTTCTTCTACAACAACAAAATTATCTGTTTCCATATTAACATACTTATAATCATATAAAATCTAAATATTCACTATATGACTTCCAAACACAACAGTGTTATTGATGCACGAATCAAATGTTAAAAGAATCGTATATAAATTTTAGTACTAAGATATGATCAAATTAAACTGTTAATGTGTTACAGGACTGGAGGAAATCTGACGACATTCAAGGCCGCGAAAGGACAGCCATTGCCCTTACGATACTTACAGGTACACATTTGCACACTTGAAGAGGAGCTCTTGCTCTAACGAAGAAGAGGAGAGCAGACGTAATTTAATATCGTTATAAAACATGATTGCAGGTATTGTAGGGACATTACATTACTCTGGCGCCGGACTACTTCATTTTCACCACCATCTACTAACTGCTGCACCGACACTTTAAATTACTAATGAAAAGTTGCGTCTTTACACCGTTTTACATAATATGGAGAACATTAGATTACATTGTATCGTAATCATAAACGTGATCCTTCCCCTTATTTAATAAACTTTAAAAAATGCCTTCCTAATGTGATTTCTGAGGAACTTTAGTTCAGTAGAAGTTACCACGTCCTATATTGTTAAGGACGGGAAGATTTCTTTAAACTATTTTACAATCCTTGAAGAGTTGCGCTAGCAATACTTGGATCAACTTTCTTTAACTGTGTCAATTTCTTGTAATTTCAATACTATACAAATTTGACATTTGCCGAAAGTTCAGAGAAATGCCCCAGTTCAAATATTTATGTGGCTCTCTTAAACAAAATACTCAAGTAACTATACAGAGAGTTTGATGTAACACCGAACATTTTTAATTGTTCATTTTCGTATATTCTATTTATCAAACCAAAGCACGATTTGACACCTATAATTTTTTAGGTTATGTGTAAATTGGGTTGCCTATATAACCATTACAAATTGTAGCCAATCAATCAATTTGTAAATACAGGAAGTTTTTCTTTCAAGTATACATGTCCCAATTATATGCCGTACATTTTTAGATAATCGTTGTTTCTCTATAAGAGTTCAATTTAAAATTAAAAATGAGTGTGTTCCAGTCCCAGACTAAGCATGAAGTAAAATTTTGAGTTTAGAAAAGCCTGATAATTTGGTTTGGCCGCTCCGCGCTTCGCGCTACGCGACCAAACCAAATTTTCAGGCTTTTGTAAACTCGAAATTTTACTTCATGCGCCATCGGCACGAAACACTGACATATTACGAAGATTGAAACACACCGCTAAACTTTACATTGAATCAGTGTTTTGTACCGGTGGCGCATGAAGTAAAATTTCGAGTTTATAAAAGCCTGAAAATTTGGTTTGGCCGCTTCGCGCTTCGCGCTACGCGACCAAACCAAATTTTCAGGTTTTTATAAACTCGAAACTTTACTTCATGCTTAGCCTGGAAGTGGATAACACTCGCTTAAAGCTTCAAATTGATTCTTTTAATAAACCGAGCGTCGGAAAATGTACAACGTATGGATATGGACACTTAAAAGAAAAATCGTCGTTTTGAAGATGTTCGGTGTTACATAAAACTCTCTGTATATGAAGTTTGATATAGAAATTACACCTACAGCTATTTAAACTAATTACCCATCTAGTTTTAAACTTTCGTTTAAGTTTACTACCAACTTTTTCCATCCATAAACGTCGACGATTAGATTTTTCCTCTTGGGTTAGCATCATCAGACAATTACACATAGCTACATGTAATTATTATATCAACATAAGATGGTATTTGTTTTTGTCGAGCTAATAATAATAGGCTGTAATTTACTAGTCGAGCCAACGTTAACAACATACTTAAATGCAGAACAGAGCTAACATTCAAATCATAAAGCGGCCGAGGGTAATTTACTCGTCATAAAATCGGAAAGCGAAATCTTGCACTTATTCCTTGCGCTCAACAATTTTGCATTTCAATAGGTAAGTATATAAAATATCAGCGTAGATTTTACTTTCAAAGTCCGGTGGAAATTAAACCTGATCGGCCGGAAGTTAGTGATTTATGAAGCCAATAACTCCATTGAACTTGAACTTTAATAGGCGCCCATTAATGCCTGTGATATTCCCGGAATGAGTATATTTGCTTCTTTTTTTTTCCTCGTTTATTTTTTCTAATCAGTAAACGAAGGAAACTGTTTTATATTCTCTTGAAAAAATATTATATTAAAATTTGACGTATTCTTCTAATGGGATTAACCAGTATGTTTTAATTGCTGACTAAAGATAAGATACTCGGAATCTCAAGAAACTAACAGCATCAAAGAATTATGGTATTATTTTACCATCTATAATTTTGTATTCACTTAAGTTATTTTTAATGTTAATATAAAGTTGATTATTAATTGTTTAGTAATTTCGTCGTATTTTATTCGACTGTATTTTTCTTAAATAATTTCAATAACAGTATTTTTGTATTTTATACGATATTATTTTTCTCGAATAATTTCACTTGAACTATCATTCATTATTCATTTCTTAACAATGTAGTTGTATTTTATCCCGACAGTATTTTTTTTTTAAAATAATTTCAATAGTAATATTTTTGTATTTTACCCGACAATATTTTTCTCAAATAATTTTATTTAAACGAATTTACGAAAAATTTACAAAAATCATTAAATTTTACTACATTCATCTAATCTTGTGGAATTTTCATCAATTTTATTATTTAAAAAATGTCTTTTTATTTTTATAACTGTAAGAATTGCAATAATGAAATAAATAAATATCTATTTGTTTCGATATTCTCGATATTTCTTAAATCTTAATATTGAATGATATTATTAAGACTTAAAAATATCAAGATTATCGAAACAAATAGATATTTATTTATTTCATTATTGCAATTCTTACAGTTATAAGAATAAATAGAATAATACTTATGAAAGAAAATTCCACAAGATTCGATAATTGTAGTAAAATTTTATGATTTTTGTAAATTTTTCGTAAGCTCGTGAATATCTTCGTGAAAGCAATCCGACACATTTTGACACATAGTTAAAAATGATCGAAAAGTGTTGTTAATTGATCAAAAACATTGACGATCATTGATCAAAAACATTGACGAAAATAATTAGTATTGATGAATTTCAATCAACATTTAGAAAATAATCAAATATTCATTCGTTGTAATTTTTTAAGTTTAAATTAATGCTTTATACGAGTGTTTTCCATTTCCAGATTAAGCATGAAGTAAAATTTCGAGTTTAGAAAAGCCTGAAAATTTGATTTGGTCGACCATACCAAATTTTCTGGCTTTTCTAAACTCGAAATTTTACTTCATGCGCCACGCGTATTGAACACTGCTTTAATAAACTAAAGCAGTATACTGCTTTAGTTTAGCCTGAAAATTTGTGTAATGTATATCTCAGTTTAATTTATATTTAATGTGTTTATGAATAACTCTGTATATATCGGGTGTGTAAAAATTTGCGGATAAGCTATACGTGACGATATTCTACATAAAATTCTGAATAGAAAATGTAGATGCAAGAATGTTGTATCATGCTTCCAATACCATCAGGAGGCATTTAAAAGAAATAGACATTAGGCAACAGCGCATTCCCGGGCTGCTATGTTTTTTTTATTAATCTCATGATTAGTTATATGGGTTGCATCAGAAGAGTAATAATAGCACAGCAGGGTTTATTTACAAAAGTAAATGCAATGTAAGACAGAGTATGAGTAAATGTGTCGAAGAGTCTCTTTCAGAAGTTGTCTAGAATAGCGCGTCGTCCTGGGAGGTATTGGCGAAGCGTCTGGATTGCGGTAGTTGAGTGATTTTATTAGCTGCAGTACTGCGGCATTTTTTCTCCTTCTAATGACACAGCACAATTCAATTTACGTATTTTGTTCAAAATGAAACTGATCTGCTTTTAACGTCGTCAGAATTTTGTAGAGGCATAGAATAAACTTTTTCTTTTATGAAGCCCCAAACGAAAAAATCTAATGGATTGAGATTGGGTGATCTCGGAGGCCAAATGACAGGACAAACGCGACCAATCCAACTGTTTGGGAATTGCTCGTCCAGCCAGTCTCTTACAATACGGACAAAATGAGCAGGGGCCCCACCATGCATGTGTATCATATTAACTCGTAAATTTGACGGCAACTCATCAATAATTTGCTCTACAATATTAATGTAATCATTAGCATGAAGACAATGTGGTAAGTAAATTGGCCCTACAACAGTGTGGTTTATAATGCCTAGCCAAACATTAACAGAAAACCTTCTTTGGTGACCATGTTCTCGAACTTTTCGTGGGTTTTCCTCAGCCTCAGCCTCTAGTAAACATACTCTTATCGCTCCAAAAAAAACGTCTTGTGAATCCACCGTTGCCCCGAATTCTATTTAAAATGTTGTTGCAAAAATGCGTTCGGTATATGTTATAATTTTCATAGAGAGTCTACACCTTCGTGAGATGATATGGGTGTAGAAGGTTTTCTTGTAGAACCAAATGAACGGTCTTGTTACTGGGGCTATCTAATGTGACAGCTAATTGTCGGGTACTGGCGGTGGGATCTTCTTCTATTGACCTAGAACTTGCTCTTTCAGTTTTACCGTGCGCCTCTGCCGTGGCCGACCACTGTTCGCATTTTTTGGGGGACAAACATACCCGTTTTACGTAGTCGTTGATCCAACCTTCGAAATACATTTATAGAAGGATGCCTCCGATTTGGAAAACGTGCTCGATATTCTATTTTTGCCATATATGCATTTCCATTACAGAAACCGTAAGCTATGTACATATCGGCGTAATCATTAAACGCAAAATTCATTATAAATAAAGAAAACAATAACACGAAAATAACACAGAAACACTGAAAGGTGGGAACTAATACAAACTGATAATAACGAGAAAAACAGAATTGGCACATAATTTGAACTATAATCTGTTTAATAACTAGGAGGAGCGTTTTAAATTTCACGCGCCAAAACCTACAACTCTATTTGGCCGAGAGCGCGCCCATTTTACACTATGCTAATTACGTCATTATTAGACGCAACAGCTGACATAACTTTAATACGAAGCGTTACCGAGTTGCAACTTTGTCTGTTTCGTAATAACCGTAATAGTTAAAAGTTAGTTTTGTTTATATTGTTGTGATGGATTATGGGCCTAGTACAACCTCGGTGATAATTATCACCTTCACCTCCAAAAAAAGCATAAGAAGTTGGATTTGGGTTATTTATATCTGTCTGAAAAACAGTACATACTAAATATGTATAAGCAGATGATAACAGATGATCCACATATGAAAATGACTGCTGTTGTATCTGACATTGTTGGTGCAGTAGGTGAAATATCAAATAGCATAAGAATATGCATCAAATAATAAAATTTTTAATTTTTAGGAGTTATAAATTCCACTGTCTATCGTACCATTAGCGAATATAAGAAATTCGGAGAGATTTGTAGCCCTAAACAGCTTGGAGGACAATTACAAGTTTTGATGACATAGTGAAGAGATTCGTGCATAGTTTCTTCTATAAAAATGAACTGCTAACTTTGAATAAAGTTTTAAAAGAAGTAAACGATCATGCAGGCATGCCAAAGATAAGTCGTTCTACCTTGTATAGTTTAATGAAACAAATCAATTTTAGGTAAGATAGAGACCAGAGCTGGGCAGAATTCATATCATTCAGGATTCGAATCCTCTCAGAGGATTCAAAAGAGGCATTCGAATACTTTAGTTCAACTGGATTCGTGATCCGAATTCGTTACATTTTTTTAAGAGGATTCGTATCCGAGTCTAAATGTGGGTGATTCGAATCCTTATAAAAAGATTCGAATCTTTATAAAAGGATTCGAATATTTACAAAAGGATTTAAATCGTCAAAAATAATTCGAATTAATTCTGAGGAATAACATGAAAATGTTTTTTTGGGTGTTTTTAAATTTCTCGTTAAATCACTGTTTTATGCGCGTGGCGCATGACTTAAAATTTCGAGTTTAGAAAAGCTCAGAAAATTTGTCTCGGGTCGCTGCGCGACCCTTAACAAATTTTCACGGGGCTTTTCTAAACTCGAAATTTTACTTCATGCTTAGACAGGGAGTGGAAACACTCGTTCGAAACTTTAAAGTGAATGCTTTGATAAGAACATTAAATGATTGAAAATATTTTTAAAGATAGTAATCTAGTTTTCAAATTTTTGTTTAATATTGTTTGAAGTAAAACTGACATGGTAGCCACAATCTGAAATGTTGAATTTTTCCGACATTTACCTGACTAACGATTTTTTTCCTGGCCTTTTAATATAACTTTCTTCTGTGGGAAACCCCCATTATGTTTAATAGTTTTTATTGTTTTTGCCAATATTTAAGTTAATTTTATAAACTTTTAGGTGTTTTGTAATTTGCCTGCTGATTCTGACAAATTTAATATCATATGGCTTTATTGTTAGTGTTTTGGTCAATTTGAATATAATTCCATGACTTTTCTCTGACTTTCCCGGTTTTAATGATATTCAGTGATTTTTTTATTTACGTAAATTTCAGGCATTAGTCGATTTTATAATAAAGCTCAATTTGAAGTTTTGAACGAGTGTTTCCACTCCCAGGCTAAGCATGAAGTAAAATTTCGAGTTTAGAAAAGTCCCGTGAAAATTTGTCGAGGGTCGCGCAGCGACCCGAGAAAAGTTTTCGGGCTTTTCTAAACTCGAAATTTATCTTCATGCGCCACGCGTACAAAACACTGATTTGAAGTGGAGTTCAGAAACACACAAATACATCTTTAACCGGAGTAACAGGGAGTCAGATATTTAGTCTGTTATCAACGATGTTCAGTGGTAATAATAAATAATTAGGTTTTGAATATTTTTGTTAAAACAACTGGTAACGATATTTATATATTAGTGGTTGCAAAAAAATAATATAATCAAATTTATTCTTAGAGGATTTGTATTCGTGATTCGTAAAAACAGGATTCGAATCTTTGAATCATATTAATCTCTTACGAATCCTTTATTCGTGTATTTATGATTCGAATCATATTAGGTGATTCGGATTCGTGATTCGAATCCTTTTTACGATGATTCGTCTCAGCTCTGATAGAGACACATTATTATATAAATTCGATATTATATATGAACATAATGTAAATATGTTTTATTTCGCAGATATATGGCGAGATGCCGTATAAGCATTTTAATTGAACTGACGATATCGTACGATGAAGAAGAAAATACTCAACCACAGTTAACAAGTACAAGATGGATATTTGATTTTATTCAAAGAATAATTATGAAATTATTTAAATTGCCGCCAAATTTATCTAGTGATATTTCTGGTAACTTTTTATAGTGTAAATTGGGCTTTGGCATTTACTCCTTCTAGTTATTAAACAGACTATAGCAAGTTTTATTGAATTCGTGACAGTAAGTGTCAAAATTTGTTTTTCACGTAAGCGGGAGTCGACGTTGCCGGCTGTACTATATATGAATATAAGCTAATTAAGAAGTGTTAAAAACACACATCTGAGATAGAAAAAGATTGCATGCACTAGCAAATAATCTTCTAACTAGTCATTCTACCGTAACTGCAGGGTTTTCTGTAAATTATTATCGAAAAATAACACATATGTAACGATTGGATGTTCAAACTTTGAGGACGTCGTAAAGGCTTAGGAAGCATGGTACAACATTTTAGAATTAAGATATACCGCCTAAAATTTTACGAAGAATATCACCACAGGTAAATTATCCGCTAATTTATACACACCTTGTATTAATCATTATAGTGTAAATATCTCCTTGTACAGATAATTCTGGAAATAGCAAATAATCCGCAATTTAAATATTTTTCACACTCCAATTCTTCTTAGTAATTATAATCTCGTTTGTTATTCCATGTTATGTGTACACATAATCAGTATTTTATCTTATCACTAAAGAAATTGAGTTGTTCTGGTGTTGAGCAGAACACTTCTAATTCGGCAGTTGATCAAGACAATCAATTCTAAATCTATATTAAATATTAAACTCTAAATCTTCGAACTCTAAATCTTAGATCTGTCTGTTTCAATCTGTAAATTCATTTATTAAGTATCAAATTAGATACTAAGTAAAAATAAACTTTTAATCTCTGTGATTGGACCTAAGTTGACTAAATCGCGTCTTCAATGACAAATACAGGAAATCTAAAATATATAAAAGAACCGTAACGACAAACAACAACTACGTACATTACATTTGGTTTGGTCGCTTCGCTTCGCTACGCGACTAAACCAAATTTTCAGGCTTTTCTAAACTCGAAATTTTACTTCATGCTTAAATCTGGGAGTGGAAAACTCTTGTTTAAAGCTTCAAATTGAACTCTAAAACAACTAAAAACTATCTAAGATTTACAATATATACGCTGTAGTTGGAATATGTTTACTTAAAGAAAACTCCCTGTAATAATAATTTATATCCTGCTAATAATTTTTTTTTTTTCATAAAAAGTAATATAAATTATGGCGATTTTCATGAAATCCAATTCTATACAGTCCAGTTAATGTATTTCCAAATAGAAGTAATGATACTTTCAATTAAGTGAGACAAATTCATTCAATATAATTATACAAAAGTTTAGCAAAAAATAGTAAATAGAGAGACTGACAAAAATACAACAAAGACAAATAATTTTTATTTTGAAAATATTTGGTTTTATCGCTTTTTGTTGATTTCCTTAATTTTTAATTTTCCAATGATCAACTGATTTGTTAATGTAACTTGACACTCCAAGTTTTTCATCAGTTTTCGAAGATTTCAGCTAAAATATTTCTTATATATAAATAAATATCTTTATTTCTGAATTATAATATAATTACGTAACACTAATTTTACAGTACATTAAAATAAACTACATTAACTTTTTCGTTTTTGCGTTTCCGAAATTGTCTTTCTTTTCATGTTCTATACGTCATGACCTCTAACGTCATTGTCTGAGTCCGGCTGATGTGATGAGATGAATTGATGAATTGTGATAGGAAATTTAAATTTAGAGTATATTTTTGGGTTGCGAGGGATACAAAGGTGGCTAAGAATATTGGTTGTATTGGGATAAGTGGCAAAAAAACATTCGTATTTTAACAAATGTCAGTGATTTTTATAAGTTTTCCTGAATTTTATAGGATTTTATTATGAATATACTATGTGAATATATAACTTTTATTTGAATGATTGTAAGGAGTTATGTTGTATATCCATTAAATACTAAATGTGTGAAATATAATAACGAAATAAAACTAATATAGATTATCTTAAATATTCAAATAGAATAGTCGATATTAATTTTAATTCGTTTTTATAGTTTGTAAATGTTTTTCAAACAATTGGCAAATTCAATTTCACTTTATACTGAATATGTGCATGAAATCGTGAAAAAAATGATGAAACCTACAGCAAAATCAACTTTGAATACAAATTATGGCTAAACTGTAGGTTTCCGATAAAAACGGATTTCAGATTCATCATTTTCTAGCACAAATACAAGTAGTTCCTTAAGAAAGTCAACGAAATCCGGTGTTTACAATATTCAGTCAAGCCACGAGCAAATGATCGTGGGGCTTGACTGCATATTGTGTATAAGGCCGTAGGCAATGGGGTTCAACCCAAAAAAGCGGCACTGAACGAGCAGAAACAATATTTTTACCAGTAAACATGCCCCCCCCCTAAAATTTATAAGCAAAGAACAAGTCAGGATTAGGGCTGAATACTCGAAAATTAAATGTCTTGGAAAAAATCAGGTGACATTAGTTTAACTCTCGTTTTATTTAGGTATATTTAATTGAATTTAATTATTTCGAAATAGAGTGATACATTTATGGATGAGTCAACTTTAGTTTAGTATGTTATAGTTCCACAAATGTATAGCAAAATATTAATAATTAGTAAATAAACATAATCACAAACATAAATATATAGAAACAATTAACATTTAACAAAACATGAGGCAGTTACATAGAGGATGTGTGGATAGATAGATAATGTGTGTTGTTTAACTTTATACGAAATCGGTGTTTTATACGCATGGCGCATGAAGTAAAATTTGAAGTTTAGAAAAGCCTGAAAATTTGGATTTGCCTGGGCGCGACTCGTTTCGCTCGCGCACCCAAATTTTAAGGCCTTCTAAACTTGAAATTTTACTTCATACTTAACCAAAAAGTGGAAAAACTCGTTAGATGCTTGAAATTGACCGCATTTAAGGAAGCAATAAAAATCTGCAATTTTTAGCGCATTAACTTGAAATTTGATATTTCAAGTGATCACAATTTAAAAACTTTTTTAGATATCTTTATAAAATTGTGTGTGAATATTCATCAAATATTACTTTTTCAAAATATGTAAAAATAAACATACACCCTATAAATAGTTTTTGAGTTATTCTCAGTTAATCGTCAATCGAGAAATAATTTACCCTATCGATAGTTTTTGAGTTATACTCACTTCTCTTGTCTTGTTGTATATTTCCTACCAAATCGATATAAATAGACGAGACTACAGTCGAAGTAATATGCTATCCACACTTACAATGATACCTCTGAGAGATAGACGTATCCATGCAAATATATCTGTGTGCACTTTTTAAAATATTTAACAGCTTATTTGATTGCTGCGAACTTCTGTCAAGTCTAAATTTTAATATACCATCTAAAACAAGAGCTACAGTAATCTTTCGCGAAACATTTCACAGGACGAATTACGGTAGAAATAATTCATTGTGTCGCATAGTCAGATTAGCCAATTTATTATGTTGCTCGCCACATTTTGCGTTGTTCGGGACAACATTTAACGTGTTTAAAAGAAATTTAAAGTTGATACACTTAGCGGATGACATCGTAAACGCTTCATTTAATTGATGACTTACATTTTTAATTGCAAATTTTTACTTGCGGAATTTTGTTTATTTATATCCGTTTGTATTATTATGAGTTTATACTTAATTAATTTTTAACATAAGAAATATTATTTTGTTAATTTATGTAAAAGGTAATTACCTTAAAATAAATGAAATTAAATTAAATGAAATAGAAAGTGCAACGGAAGGCAATTTTGATTATTTTGAGTCATATAGAAATTTTAAGAGTGCATAACTTAGATACCATTTGAGATATCTTTATAAAACTTGGTGTGATTATCACTTAATTATTAGTCTTTCAAAATATATGTAAGTTAAAATATATGCTATCGATAGTTTTTGAGTTATTTTGACTTGAAAGTGAAACAGGAGTCAATTTTAATTATTTTAAGTGATGTATAAATTTAAAGACTTTAAAACTTGTATACTATTTGAGATATCTTCATAAAACTAGATCTGCATATTACTGACTTATTGCGTTTTCAAAATATGTGCAAATCGAAATAGACCCCAATAATAGTTTTTCAGTTATTTTCACTTGAACGTGAAAAGTTTTCGTGAATTTTCTAGGATTTCATTAACTTATGAAATGTTCGATCAATTTTATTTAGTGCATTTTAATAATTATCAGACAATCATCAGTGGCATAACTATAATGGCGCTAGAGCCCGTATTGCGGTGGAGCCCCAGAAAGACGAAGGGCCCATCTGGAGCGGCAAAAAATTGTGGAGCCGCCATAAATTATTTATGAATGCCCAGGGCCTCGCAAATAAACTCTTTAAAGTACAGATTAGGAATGCTTCCTGATATATCGCATTTCTTTTTGCCAAAATTAAACCATGCTAGTGCTGCTGAAAGTGCTTCAAGTGCTACAAGATCTACAAGTGCTACAAAGTATTTGTAGAGGATGACAATAAAAAATAGAAAATAAATGATGATGATCCAGATCATGAAGAAAATACTACAACTTTGGTAGATGTAATGCTGCATCATCTTCATTCATGGTTCAACATTTTGAAGATGATTTTTTTAGAGAAACAGAACGACAAGGAACTTCAGCGTCCTTGCCTACAGCAATAGAGGAATCTGTATGTACTGACGACTCTCTAAGTAAGATTTTAGTGAACAAGGATTTTCCAACCGATATGGGTGATTTTAAAGAGATCATTTTAACCGATAAAATGAAGAAATGTATAATAAGTTCTGGATCCTGTAAACCTATAGGACCGTTCAATCAACATTCACTTCAATACAACCGAACATTTTTAAACATTTTTTATTACAGTTCATATAAATTATGAATTAATTTTGGTTATGATATTCTGCAGTTCTAGACACCGCCTATTGTGAAGCTATTTTTAAATTCCCCACTAGATGGTTGGCATACACGGGTAAGAGATTGGCAAGGCCTATCAAAAAAATGCTTCATCCATACACTACGCCAGTCATAATTTAAACTTAGTTATTAACGATGCAGTTTCAGGATGCAAAGAAAATCAAACATTTTTCGAAATTTTACAAAATATTTATAAATTTTTTGGAGTAAGCATCAAACTATGGGATTTACTTAGTAAAATATCAGGCGATAAGGAAACAACATTAAAAGATGAAGTCCAACACGGTGGTCATCAAAACTTGAATCAATAACAGCTGTAAAGTTGCGATACTTAGCCGTAAAAGAAATGTGTACTGATTTGACATTAAATTCTTCAAAACGAGAAGAACATGACGAAGCTAAACGAATAATAAAAAAAATAACTAGTTTCGAATTTGTGTTCATTTGTGTGATTTTAAATAAAGTGTAATTAGAAATAAATTATGCATCAAACATTTTACAAAAACGGAACATAGACTTACATAACGCAGTTTTAACTTTAAATAAAGCAAAAGAAAATTTGAAAAAAGTAAGACATGAATATAATTTTAAAAGAAGCGAGGCCACAATAATTTGTAAAAAATGGGACATAGAACCAATATTTGAAAATAAACGAAGATCAAAACACAACTTGACGATCTTAACAGCGATTATATTTTTGTGACTTGGATCAAAAATTTCGTACAAATATATTTTTTACCACAGTTGATATTATAAATACTCAATTAAATGCTAGGTTCAAAGGCATGGAACAAATTTATAACTTATTCAACTTTATGGAGCCGAAGAAATTATTGTCAAACTCAGATGAGGACATTTTGTGCTCCTCAACTAAGTTACAATAAAAATATAGTTATGATTTGTCAACTTAATTTCACATGCAGCTGATAAATGCCTTACCATTTATCAAAAATGATATCACAGACACAAGTACAATAAGAGCAGAATTAGCAGAAATGTTTATGGTTAAAGACAGTTATTTGGAGTCTGATGTCTCGGAAGTTAATACGGCGTTGCTGTAATTTTTAACAATACCAGTAACAGTTTCAAAGTCTGAAAGATCAATCTATAAATTAAAAATAGTTAGGTCCTAGCTAAGAAATAATATGACCAAAGATCGTTCAACTGATTTGGGGTTGTTATCAACTGAAGCAAATAGAGCAAGGCAATTAGATATACGTGCAGCTGTGGAAGATTTTGCAAATAGAAAATCTATAAAAACAAAAATGTAAAATGTTTGTGTTGCTTATGTACTTATATGTTTTTCAATTACGACTTATGACAAAGTAAACAAATAACTATTTATTTTAGATAGTTTGGGGACTTAATAATCATTTTGTGGGGGGCCACGAAATGTAGTTACGCCACTGACAATTATACAAAGATCTTTAATTAATTAATTAATTTGATAAATAATGCAATATTCAGGGAATTTAAAGACATTCGTTGTTTTCGTAAAAGCTTTCAATTTGAATCTTTAAACGAGTGTTTCTAATCCCAGATTAAGCATGAAGTAAAATTTCGAGTTTTCGACCAATCCAAATTAGGCTTTTCTAAACTCGAAATTTTACTTCATGCGCCAGACGTATAAACACTGAAATATTGTGAAGTTCAAAATATACCATTATAGTTTGATTTCATGTTAATTATTTTGCAACTGTTTATATGGAATGTGTAGAACTATACTTAAACAGAAAAAAAACAGTATATGGTTCCTTATATAAATATTTATATCAATAGAATGAATGTTACCGTTATTATTTCCTCACTTTGGTTATTTTAAACAAATTGGCTAACATCTGATAATTTTCAAAACATTGAATCTGTCTACAATCTTAACTTTATTAAATATTTCTCGAAATTGTTGACATTTGTCAACACTTAGAAAACTTAGAAAAAAATTGTGTTTGATTTCGACCCCTGTAAAAGTTTAGAAACGTACGATAATTATGATATTAACAGAAATTGCTGAGAAATTACGTAACATAATAAATAACTAAATCGTATAATGAAAAGTATACATATACCAATACATACTCTGTCAATTTTCAGACAATTGTTCTTGAAAATCATTCAATTTTAAACTTTTGACGATTTTTTTCACTCTCTTTTTTCTAAACTAGGAATTAGTAATGAACTGTGTATTAAAATATATGAATTTATTTTAACCTTACATTATTTTACCTTACATACAGAGAGTTTTATGTAACACCGAACATGCCAGAACATATTCAATGTAAATTCTCCTATGTTCGATGTGTTCTGGGACGCATCAAAGCATTAAGTGCGATTTCATTGGCTCTGATTTTAGTAGTTCTAACGCAACTTACATTTAACGTCAAAATGAAATGTGTCATTCATTAATCGCCTACACCACTAATGGAATGTTAATATTAAACAGAAATGAAACATGAAAAGAGGAGAACAGATTTAGCTGAAATGCAAAAATAATATAAAAACCAGATTCCTGTTACTTCCGTTTGCTAACATTTCATGATAAGTTTATACATTGCTTCAATTTCACTGGAGATTAAGAAGAACTTCGATTCGGCGTATTGTGTAAACCATTTGATCAGGACCACCCCAAGTACGTTGCTTTGGGTGTACCAACAAAAATGCCGTCACAAAACTGCCTTTCGACAGTTTTAAATATAAATATTCCAAATTTGAAGAGCGTGGCGAGGCAGGTTTGCAAGTACCGCGCCTAGGTCTGCTGCCAGCACAACAACACTGGGGTGTTAGGTGTAGTGCTTCATTTGGCAAACATTTCAATTTTCATATATTTGTTAACATAATTCTCAATAAAGATAATGTAGGTGTATTTATTAATTTATTGAATGCGTAACTTACAATGAATTGTTTTTTTTCTTTAGGTAAACATGCATAAGTTGTACATTTTCCGACATTCGTTGTTTTTTAAAAGAGTTCAATTTAAAGCTTTGAACGAGTGTTTTCCACTCCCAGACTAAGCATGAAGTAAAATTTCGAGTTTAGAAAAGCCCCGTGAAAATTTGTCTCGGGTCGCTGCGCGACCCTCGACAAATTTTACTTCATGCTTAGTCTGGGAGTGGAAAACACTCGTTTAAAGCTTCAAATTAAACTTAAAAAAATAAGGAATATCTAAAGATTTACAGAAAATTGGCTGAGTTTGGAATACGTACACTTAAAAGAAAAATTCGCTGTATGTTTCACAATCTTAATTGGCTTTAAATGCCGATGTCTTTTGGTTTGGATAAAAAAGTATGTTCCATATTCCCACACACTGCACTTACCATAAACGCAAAAGATTTAATAACTGACATTTAATTTTGACGTTACATGTACCCTATTTACATTAGTCGTAATTTGCATTAGAACTACTAAAAATCGTAACTAATGAAATCGCACCCAGAAGAATCTAAATTAGGTTGACTATATTACCATGGAAATCGTAGCCAATCACATTGCACTCAATGCTTTGATGCGTCCCAGAACAAATCGAACATAGGAAAATTTACATTGAACATTTTCTGGCATGTTCGGTGTTACTTAAAACTCTCTGTATACTTTGTTACATTGATTGGGCCCCCTATGACAAAATCCCGGGGGGGGCTTGCCTATATGTGCGGACGCCCAGGGCTGTAATGAGCACTAAATGTTTACAGAACGTCGATTCTAATTCGTTTTTATATTTTGTAAATATTCTGCAAATAATTGGCAAATTTAATGTAACTTTATAATCCCTCTTATTGTCAATATACATAATAATTATTTATAATTAGCTGGTAGTTGGTTGCATTGTGAAGATGTATTCTGGATAAATAAAGTAAAATTTGCTGCGATTTCGAAAGTGGAACGAGTAACAGAATAACATCTATTTTATCAAGAATAACGAATTTGCGCGATTCAATTCAAATCAGTGGTGATCCTTGAAAATCATGTGAAACTCGCTGCATGCACTGTTAGACGAATGTGTCTCGGTGATCTCAACAATGCCGAGCGTAATTAGCTAAAATAAGACATTGTAAAAGCATTTTTTCGAACTTTATACAAAGCAAATTAGCAAACGGCGCTCGGCTGGATTACTGTTAGAAACAGCAGGGATTGTTGGCAAATTTTAAATTGGATCACAATTTTTCAAACTATAATCGTTAAATGACGTATTAATAGCAATCCAATGTACAGTTTCAC
Organism: Philonthus cognatus; assembly: GCA_932526585.2. NCBI lineage: Eukaryota > Metazoa > Arthropoda > Insecta > Coleoptera > Staphylinidae > Philonthus > Philonthus cognatus. The sequence continues at coordinate 17,865,152 of OW052244.1, read as the reverse complement.
TTTCCTTTCCGGAAAATAGCGCCCTCTGCTTTAATTTTATTTTATCTCTAACTTCTACAAACAGTGAAACTAACAAAGGGTTTTATAAATTTTCTTTTATTATAAATTCATTAGAAGAGAATTTATTTTTGAACGACATTGCATCTAATTTGTATGTGTTATTTTAAAACATACAGTTATTTAAATTAATCGTTTTGTTTGAAAAAATTCCACTATGAGAACATGCCCGAAGTTGTTACCGTGTAATATTAATAATAATACGGTTCCAATGAGCGAAGAGCATTACAAAATGAACATTTTTCTGTGATGCAGCATCCCTGTCATTACGGCCCAGCTCATCCATCATCTTAGGGATAATAGTATTTTAAGAAGTGAGCCAAACACGTTAAAGTATAATTAATCAATATTACACCAAATAATTTTCCATATAATTTCACAAATCAGTCGACGCACCGACAAAAGTGCATCGGCCTTTTATTGCACAACACAATTTCTAATTAAGGTTCAACGGTATTACCAAAACGAAAAATGTTGAAGAACAGTAATGTTGGTTTTTTTTCTTTCAGAAAAAGTACATTATATCCAAATATGTACGCAACCTAAGCGGATCCCAAAGAGTTTTCACGAAGTTGTTTCGTAAATCAATTATTTTTTGTGATATTTCTGCCATGGTTATCAATTACCTTAATCTTTATTTCTCTTTTTAACTTTTATAATCATAATTCATAAAATGTACCCTTAATATCCTAAATTAAAACTCAGTTATGATTAATCATTAATATTCAATCCACCCTTCAGGGCTGGTCGGATGTTACCCAGCGCCCCTAGGCAAAAAACATTGTTTATTGGAGGCGGGGGGTAATCTTTTACACAGTTCAAAACTTAAAGGTAATTGCACTAACTACTCTTTTGAAATTTTGTAGCTAAATTAAGTTTCACAATAAAATCCAAAAATTCTGAGTATTATTACAGACATGTATCATCATTTTATTTTAATCTTGTGGTGGATAAACAATAACTAAGTACGTTCTTGGATTTGGGCTCGAGGGTCGCGCAGCGACCCGAGACAAATTTTCTGGGCTTTTCTAAACTCGAAATTTTGTTTAATGCGCCACGCGTATTAAACATTAAAATATTGTGACATTTATGTGTATTCGAGTTTTACTTGAAATCTATGTTTTATACTCGTGGCGCATTAAGTAAAATTTCGAGTTTAGAAAAGCCCAGAAAATTTGTCTCGGGTACATAAATTTCACAATATTTTAGTGCTTATACGCGTGGCGCATGAAGTAAAATTTCGAGTTTAGAAAAGCCCAGAAAATTTGTCTCGGGTCGCTGCGCGACCCTCGACAAATTTTCACAGGGCTTTTCTAAACTCGAAATTTTACTTCATGCTTAGTCTAGGAGTGGACAAGACTCGTTTAAATTTTCATTGATTCTTTAAAAAAAACGAATATCTGAATATTTACAGCATATAATTGGGGAGTGTATACTTAAACGAAATACTCCCTGTATTTCAACGCGTATGCATTTGGAGGTATTTGTTGTTTTTTTAATGAGTTCAATTTTAAGTTTAGAACGAGTGTTTTCCATTCCCAGACTAAGCATGTAGTAAAATTTCGAGTTTAGAAAAGCCCCGTGAACAATTTCTGGGCTTTTCTAAACTTGAAATTTTACTTCATGCGCCACGCGTATAAAACACAGATTTCAAGTGAAGTTCGAATATACATAAATTTCACAATATTAGTTTATATGCGTGGCGCATGAAGTAAAATTTCGAGTTTAGAAAAGCCCAGAAAATTTGCTAAATTAGGTAAATTAAGTTTTACAATAAAATACAAAAATTCTGAGTATTATTAAAGACATGTATCATCATTTTATTTTAATCTTGTGTGGGATAAACAATAACTAAGTACGTTCTTGGATTTGGGCTCTTTGTGAATTTGTACTAATATTTTATCATAAATAAATAAGTATTAAATATTCACAACGAAATATTGATTATTTTTTAAACTATCAAAACAATAAATTGTTCAAAAAAAAGAAATAATTCTTTCATTATAAATGCCACCCTTACGTTATCAAACTTTTCACTTCGCGTTAACGAAAGTAAAAACCAACACATCCATTCACAATTCCAACATCTGTTAATCATTACTCTCTTTTTTTTTCATTTTCCAACTTCTTAAGGTTTTTGTCGAGTCGTTAAATGCGGTTTAAAGCCCTTTGAAATTTACGCTCACTACCCCTAATTTATTTTTAGGGTCGTAAACGTCCGTTCGGACGTGTTTAATGTGTCCCACATGCTAAAAACGCCGTGAACCAGGACCGTGAGCACCATATAATTGTCGCAATTATTTTCGGAATCTGTCGAACGTAACGCCCCCTGAAATATTCATCGCGGATCGGACTCAATTGCATCGCAATTTGACACTGGGTGTCGATAAATTTCGGGCTTAACGCGCCCACGGGAATTTAAATTGTCCGTAATTGTCCGCAATTTTAATAAATAAAAAATAAATTGAGTTGTACGAAATTCCTAAGATTCATGTCGGAATCTTTTGGAATTTATTTACTAATAGTTGATCGTTTTTGCTCTCTAAATCAACGGATCTTAAGGGTGTACCAATTTGTTTGGCAGCGCACATTTCTGATTTTTCTATCAATTTCTGTTTCCAGAGGCGTAGCGAGATTACTAGGCGCCTGGGGCAATTTATCCAATTTGCGCCCCTCCTCATCTAAATTTTGAGCTACTCTTTAAACTAAAACTCGATGCATAGTAGTTTTTAAATATTTTTATTGCTAAACAATGAACAATAATAAATTAAATACAAAATGAAAAATAACATAAATAAATAAAAATTCTCAAAACATAAATAAAATTAATTTTAATAAATCAATTATACAGAGAGTTTTATGTAACACCGAACATGCCAGAAAATATTCATTAGCATTAGCATTAGGTGCGATTTCATTGGTTCTAACGCAAGATACATTTAACGTCGAAATGAAATGTGTCATTTATTATTCGCCTACATCACTAATGGAATATTAATATTAAACAGAAAAGAAAAATGAGAAACAGGAGAACAGATTTAGCTTAAATGCAAAAATAATAGAAAAACAGTTTCCTGTTACTTCCGTTCGCTAATATTTCAAGATAAGTTTATACATTGCTTCAATTTCACTGGAGATTATTAAGAACTTCAATTCAGCGTATTGTGTAAACCATTTGAGCAGGATCACCCCAAGTACGTTGCTTTGGGTGTACCAGCAAAAATGCCGTCACAAAACTGCAGTTTTAAATATAAATATTCCAAATTGCAAGAGCGTGGCGAGGCAGGTTTGCGAATACCGCACCCAGGTCTGCTGTCAGCACAACACTGGGGTGTTAGGTGTGCTGCTTCATTTGGAAAACATTTCAATTTTCCTTTATTTGTTAACATAATACTCAATAAAGATAATGTAGGTGTATTTATTAATTACCTCGTTGACTGCGTAACTTACAATGAATTACAAGTGCGATTCTTTTCGCAATCTACAACAAGTTAGTCTTACAAAGACTATATCAAACACTAATTGAAACAACTACTTCCCGGGCTAATACTCCGACGGACATTGAATTATACAACAAGTGTTTGCTGTTACATACAGCAACCTACTGCAAATGTAACAATTTGGGTCAAATTATTCAGGCCATCTTGACCCAAATTGTTACATTTGCAGTAGGTTGCTGTATGTAACAGCAAACACTTGTTGTATAATTCAATGTCCGTCGGGGTATTAACCCGGGAAGTAGTTGTTTCAATGAGTGTTTGATATAGTCTTTGTAAGACTAACTTGTTGTAGATTGCGAAAAGAATCGCACTTTTAATGTTTGAAGTATTCTGCAACCAAGAATTGGCAATTTCATTTATACTTACAATGAATTGAAGATACAGTGATTTTTTTTTGTTAACATGCATACGCTGTAAATTTTCCGACATTCGTTGTTTTTTTTTTAAAGAGTTCAATTTGAAGCTTTAAACAAGTGTTTTCCACTCCCAGACTAAGCATGAAGTAAAATTTCGAGTTTGGAAAAGCCCCGTGAAAATTTGTCGAGGGTCGCGCAGAACGTTGAAAGAATGGTAATAGTAATTTTAATGAATTTTATACAAGTAAATTTATAAGTTTAGTTGATTTCTTTCAGAATAAGGTAGTTTACTTTTACATATTGAAACTGAAAATCCCACATTTTTTAAAAATTACCATTTTTAATTATTCAGCGAAGAAAATGATTATATTGTATCGTAAATTTAACTTCATATTAAACACTGAAATATTGTTAACAAGTAAACATTACTTGAAATTAGTGGCTTATACGCGTGGCGCATAAAGTAAAGTTATAACAAAATAAATTGCTAACAGAAAAATAGCCCTATAGTTCATTCTTCTAATTTGTAAGACTTATGAGGGGAAGATTGATCACCGAAACCGCCACTTCTAAAAACAATATTAGTTGCTCACCTCCTCAGATAAATATTTATCAACTTTTTACATTTTCAAACATTTATAAGTCCCACAAGCATAATCTTTAAGGGTTTGTCGTAGGCACAATTTTCTCCTCAGATATATTTTTATCAACTTTTTACATTTTCAAACATTAAACAGTCCTACAAACATAATCTTTAGGGGTTTGTCATAGGCACAATTACATTTTGTTGTTAATTAAATTAAAAACAAAATATTTACATTTTTCTTCATACATTTTCAAGTCTGGTCAAATAATATAATATAAAAAATTAAGTCATATATAATTTTATATATTATATTAACTGGTCAATTAATGAAAATGTATGAAGAAAAATGTAAATATTTTGTTATTTAATTTTTTCGATTATTACTCATTAAAAAATAAAAATCAGTGTATTTTTAACTTCACAATATTTCAGCGTTATATACGCGTGGCGCATGAAGTAAAATTTCGAGTTTAGAAAAGCCCCGTGAAAATTTGTCTCGGGTCGATGCGCGACCCTCGACAAATTTTCTGCGCGGGGCTTTTCTAAACTCGAAATTTTACTTCATGCTTAGCCTGGGAGTGGAAACGCTCGTTCTAAACTTCATATTGCACGTTTTTATAAAAAAATCGATTGATGCCTAAAAATTTACAGTGTAAACATTTTGCATATTTAAAAGAAAAATTGTACATACTGTGAATTTTTCTTTTAAACATACAAAATGTCATCAATCGATTTTTTATAAAAACGTACAATATGAAGTTTAGAACGAGTGTTTCCACTCCCAGACTAAGCATGAAGTAAAATTTCGAGTTTAGAAAAGCCCCGCGTAGAAAATTTGTCGAATTTTCACGGGGCTTTTCTAAACTCGAAATTTTACTTCATGCGCCACGCGTATAAAACACTGAGATATTGTGAAGTTAGAAACACACTAATGTATTTTTTTAAATGAGTAATAATCGAAAAAATTAATAATAAGTTATTTATAGAAATCATAAAGAGAAGTGCAGAATTTTACCAAAAATCAACTTTTAAAGTTAAATCTATAATTGCTCGGCCGTTAATGGGTTAAACCGCTCTAATTTATTAAATTATTATCAAAAATTATTTATTTATAAAAGTGATCGTTTAGTTTTAATTAACAAATAATTTTTATGAGGATTTAATAAATCAGAGCATTTTAAATAAAATAAGTGGCAAATTAATTACCATGAGCATTTAAAAAAAAATGTGCCAGAAAATATTGGAAAATGCTGTACACACTTTTTGATGAAGATTTAATAAATCAGGGCGTTTTAAATATAATAAATGAAAAATTTATTACAGTGAGCATTTAAAAAATATGTACAAGAAAATATTAAAAAATGCTGTAGACTTTTATAAAACAAAATAGGTTTTAATTTGAGCTGTTTCGCAATTTTGTAACTTGAACATATTATCCAAAATAAGCAGGAAAAGTTGAATTTTTATTTTAGATCAAGATTTTCTAGAAATTTGAATCTAAGCAGGGTTTCTGGGGCAAGAACAGCCCGGAATGTTTCTAAAGCAGGCCCTACACTATGAGTGTGCTTGATCAAAACAGCGCATCAAGCCATGGTTTCAAACGTGATTGATAGTCAAGAATTGACGGTGATTAATGGAAAGTTTGAATGACTTAAACGGCTGGGCGAAGCGCTTAATAGTCTCGATCAATTTTAATCAAGCATTGCGTCAGTCACCTGCCCAAATCCTTATTCGAAACCATAGTATCTACACTATACCGATTCACTACAGTAAAGGAGGAGCAGTTTACTAGTCCAAAACTTCGCTACAAATGAGTGTTGATGAAAACACTGATCCGCCCCAAGGCTGCTTGAAGCGCGTGTCAATCAACTGGACGCGCTGCTTTGATCAAGCGTCTTGGTAGTGTAGGGTCTTCTTAATATTGAGGGAAAAGTCTGTGATTTTTTTTTAAACAAGAAAAATCAAAGATTTTTCTTATACATTTATTGGATATTGGTTTTTAACCATTCCACCACCACTTCACCTTCGTATTTTGTAATTTACTATATTTAGACGCCACAAACACATTCACACACAATGGACCTAGGTAGAATAATTTTGTACTTTAAAATGACCCCACCCGGCGGGACTCGAACATAATTTATTTCAAGATAAGTATAACATTTACCTAGGGACCATACTGGCAACTTTTGTTTTTGTTATGAGCGCCATTTTGGATTTTTATATTTTTTGGAAAAATATTTTTTTCTGAATTCAATGATGTATCACACTTATAGTTTATTGTACATTTTATATGTAAAATTTTAATCTTTTTTTTTTTCGTGAAGAGTGCCTTGGAAACAGTTGAGAAACTCACTCATTTGACAACTCCTAGGACCTATAATTGTTATTAAAATTCAGCACCAGTTGTGATGTATTTTAAACTAACGAGTGTCTTCCACTCCCAGACTAAGCATGAAGTAAAATTTCGAGTTTAGAAAAGCCCCGAGTAGAAAATTTGTCGAGGGTCGCGCAGCGACCCGAGACAAATTTTCACGGGGCTTTTCTAAACTAGAAATTTTACTTCACGCGCCACTCGTATAAACCACTGATTTACAGTAAAGTTAAAAATATATAACGCTTAAATGTGATGGTGATCAATATTTATTGTAATGTAGTGAAAATGGAAGAATTACTAATTTTGTAAATAGTTTTGGAATAATAAAAGTAGAATAAATTTAGTTTGTGCAACTTTTCCATACTGTTGATATTTAAGTCATTATATCTTAGACAGGGAAATCACCATTTTTTTAAATTTATGTTTTGTGTTGTAACCAATACTTATTATTATTATTACAAAAGATTGACAGCTATTAAATAATTTTAACTGCTAACAATGATTGACTGCTGTCCAGATTTTATTATGAGCCATCATCATATTAATAGATATGACGTCATTGTTTCCAACGCACTCTGTGACCAGGCCCAGAAACAAAAAAGAAAATATTATAATTCTAAATATAAAATCTAAAATAAATTATGAGTGTGGTACATCACTGAGTTCAGAAAAAAATATTCTTTAAAAAAACGTGAAAATCCAAAATAGCGCCCATAAGAAAAACAAAAGTTAGCTATGGTCCCCAGGTAAATGTTATAGTTATCTTTAAAAAAAATGCTACTAGATTCCTCATTAAAAAATGCCTCTATATTGTCAAAGTTCTATATGTCCAGATTCAGTAGTTTTTGAAAATAAAAATAAAAACGATTTTTCAAAAAATCAGTTTTTTGTTGATATCTGAAAAACACAAAAAATGTATTTGAAAATTGTTTTCAGATTATCTTTAGGCCCTAAAATACTCAACTTTGCCCCAAATTAACCGACTCTCTATCTCTTCAATTATCTAAGATCCCAATACATTCTGTCGAAATACGGACACCCTGTATATGCTAGTTACTGTGCTTTATAGTATGAATTAATTGACAGAAAGTAAAACCTTGAAACGTTCATCTCGGTAAACAAATTCTTGTGGCATTGACTTCGTAAATTAACAAAATGCATTAATACATTTTTACGTCAAGTGATTGCTATTTATTCATCATTTTACATTTCTGATATTTAATAAAATATTTTTTTTACTTTTTTGCCCCATTCTAGTGAAAATTATGGCTACGCTTATGATCGTTGGAAATATCACCAAATTATGAAATCAATATGATTGATTTTTATATTAATTTAAAATTGTTGACAAGTATTTGGTGAATTTTATTATCTTGCAAAAATATATATTTTCACATACAGTAAAGCTCCTGTAATCCTAACTCCAATAATACGGAGTCTCCAGAAATCCCGACGATTTTGGAATACATAATGTAAATAAGTAATATTTCAAATACTAGTTATTTACATTATGTATTCCAAAGGCCGGATTACCTGTGATTCAACGATGAGTCAGGATTTCCCTGATAGTTAAAAAGCATCATGGCTCCAAAGAGACCACACAAAACATTAACTCTAGCGTATTTTTGAGACTTTTGAAAAAGTTTTAATAATCCGGGTGTTTCACTAATTCGCATTGCCTCGGTTTTCATTGATTCTAATCCGGAGCTTTACTGTACTTACTAAAAACTTTAGCTTGAAGTTAGTCGGGTTTTGAACGAAATAATTTTCGTTTGTTATAAAACACTATGTATAATTGTTAAATAATTCCGAATCTCTCAAGTTTTAGAGTCCGTCAGCATCATTACAAGTCCTGTTATTTGGTTTATTGACATGTCCTGTCTCATAAATGCTACCATTGATTTTACGGGTGTGTTTATACATACTTTGAATTTATTGCATTTTAATTATCCGCTGCACCGTTAACCATGCCCATCCATGGACATTAAATCGCCAATTTTATTGCGCACCGACAACACACATACAAAATAATACATCATTTTCCGGCAACATGTAGATAACAATACTTTCCAAGTAAAAAAAAAAATGAATTATTCTTTTTAATTGATTCAAGTTTTTAAAAGAGAACTATTTTTAAATAACCTTATAACTACGGTTTTATATCAATATTGCATATACTTTAGATGCCCTGGGATTTTCAACATATTCCATATACAGGGAATTTTTTTTTTAAATATACATTTCCTGATGTATACGCTGGAAATGTTCAGGCGTTATATGTTTTTATAAAAGTATTCAAATTGAAACTTCTAACGAGTGTTTCCATTCCTTGATTAAGCATGAAGTATAATTTCGAGTTTAGAAAAGCCTCAAAAATTTGGTTTGGTCGCGATAAACCAAATTTTCAGGCTTTTCTAAACTCGAAATTTTACTTCATGAGCCAGATGTGTTCATCACTGATTTAAAGTCAAGTTAAAAAACACATACTATATCTTTAATCAATTTAATGTATATGTTTTTAAGCTGCACGATATTTCAGTGCTTTATACGCGTGGCGCATGAAGTAAAATTTCGAGTTTAGAAAAGCCTGAAAATTCTTCAGCGGAGCAACCAATCCAAATTTTCAGGCTTCTCTAAAATCTAAATTTTTTTTCATGCTCAATCAAGGAGTGGAAACACGCATAAGAAGCTTTAAATTTAACACTATTATAAAAACAACGAATGCCTATTAATTTACATCGGGGTACGTATACTTAAAAGAAACATTCCCTGTATAATTGAACTGGCGAGTTATTAAAGAAAAACTACATGAAAATTCTTACATATTACTATAAAATATTTGTAAATTAGATGTTTAGATAATTTCTTTGTTAATTGTCATCGTCAGATAGCGTCTAAAAGGACATTTATTCTTTTTGTAATCTTAAAGCATGGACAAATATGCAATTGCTATCAAAATAGGTCTGTCCATGCTTTAAGAGAACATTTTGTTAATAATCACTAATCCAATAATGTGTCATGCAATTGTTAATGTTAAGAAATGTTTAGTAAAAGGCAAAAAGCACTTTACAAAATAGAATCAAATTACTGACCTGTATTAATTCGAAAGATCATTCTACAATTAATACATTAGTAGTAGTTTATTCCATTATACGAGTACACTTTACTTCCGTTTATTTAATTTAATAAAAGACTACTCATATTTACTTTTAATTACAATCCTTAAGTTTTTCTAACTATGCTTTCATTATTTTGAATAAATAAATAAATAACACATGTTAGCACTTCGAATATTTCAGACAAACTGAATCGAATTGCAAAGGGTACCTCCGGTTAAGTATGGTAAAATGCCCCCATCAATTGATTTTTAAATGTACCTTTTAAGGTGGTGTCTTAAGGTATAAAAATGAGATCCCAATGGTTCATGGTCCATGATCTCCCCTCCCCCACTCTCAAGGTCAAAAAAGTGTTTTTTTCAGAATTATTTTTTTTTCTTGATTTCTATTAATAATTAAGATATGGAAGTATAGGTGACTTAAATACACGTCTGTGTCTTTTTTTCAATGTCATTCAAGGTCATTTAGGTAATTAAAAAAATTCCTAAAAGTTCAAAATTGATGTTTCATTGCTTATTACCCCATGTAACCCGGTTGTTTACCTCAGCATCATATTTTCTTAGCAAAAATCTAAAAAAATATGCCTTAAGATATATTAATATTTTCCCGCGCCATCTTCAAAAATCAATTTTTCAAGATTTTTTTAGGGTTTTTACATGTTTTCTTGGAATTGCCCATATATATCTAAAAAAAAACATTTTTTTATCTCTAGCTTAAATATTCGCCGAGATATCACATTTTGAAGTTTTTTAAACGTTTCGTTTTAATCACCAAAGCGACGATAAACGTTCTGTTCTACATACAAATTTAATTTTTACTGTTTTATAAGGTATTTTATTAGACATAAGGAAGTTAAATAATTAAAATTAGAAAAATATTAAAAGATAAAGTAGAATGCACTTTAACGTTTATATTTCAATATATATATAATCTTATAACACCATAATACAAAATTGGGATAAAACAATCTCGATATGCACCAGAATGCGTCGGAACGTTGTAAGCATGGAATGACAAGTGCGCACGTATTTTTCGTTTTTGAAGTGTATATCTTTATTTTATTAATATAAACAATTGTTATTATAAAGTAACTAATATTTATTGTGATCATTATCAAACAGTTCATATTTTTTCAAAGGTAAGCTAAAACTTTTTATATTATATATGTGTGTGTGTGTGTGTGTGTGTGTGTGTGTGTGTGTGTGTGTGTGTGTGTGTGTGTGTGTACATATAGTATATGTACTAAAATAAACAACTAAATATTTTAAATGTTCATTTTCGTATATTCTATTTATCAAACCAAAGCATCCAATACGATTTGACACCTTAAATTTTTAGGTTATGTGTAAATTGAGTTGCCTATATGACCATTACAAATTGTAGCCAATCAATCGCAATTAATACCTCAACATGTAGATACAGGGAGTTTTTCTTTCAAGTATACATTTCTCAATTACACCGTAGATGAAGTAAATCTTTAGATAATCGTTTTTTTTAAGAGTTCAGTTTGAAACATAAAACAAGTGTATTCCACTCCCAGACTAAGCATGAAGTAAAATTTCGAGTTTAGAAAAGCCTGAAAATTTGGTTTGGTCGCGTAGCGCGAAGCGCGAAGCGGCCAAACCAAATTTTCAGGCTTTTCTAAACTCGAAATTTTACTTCATGCGCCACCGGTACAAAACACTTAACATATTTCGAAGTTTTAAACACACCGCTAAACTTTATATTGAATCAGTGTTTTGCACCGGTGGCGCATGAAGTAAAATTTCGAGTTCAGAGAAGCCTGAAAATTTGGTTTGGCCGCTCCGCACTTCGGGCTACGCGACCAAACCAAATTTTCAGGCTTCTCTGAACTCGAAATTTTACTTTATGCCTAGCCTGGGAGTGGAAAACACTCGCTTACAGCTTCAAATTGAATTAATTTAATATACCGAGCATCGGAAAATGTGCAACGTATGCAAATGGAGACTTAAAAGAAAAATTCTCGTCATGAAAATGTTCGGTGTTACATAAAACTCTCTGTATATACCCATATATATGACAAAGACTAATATATATATATATATATATATATATATATATATATATATATATATATATATATATATATATATTTAAATATATATATATATATATATATATATATATATATATTTAATTATAGATACTCGTATATATTATTTACAATTTTATACATTTAACAAATATGAAAATAAAATATTTTGATGAAGTTAAATATTTTTGTACAAATTATTATTACATAGAATAGTTTTAAGAGATCTTATTTGTGTAGTAGATAGTACAAAATAAATATGTTTAAATATAATAATTATTTTTATTTAGTGTGACGTATATAAATAAATAATTAAATAATCAAATAAGAATTGGATAAATAAAATTGATAATTGTAAAATGTTCAAAAAATTTACGATGTGCTAAAAATTATGCTTAACCATTTGTAAAATTAATGAACATGTGATTAAACCTAAGCAGTATATTTAAAATTCACTTTAAATCAGTGTTTTATACGCGTGGCGCATGAAGTAAAATTTCGAGTTTAGAAAAGCCCCGTGAAAATTTGTCTCGGGTCGCTGCGCGACCCGAGACAAATTTTCTACGCGGGGCTTTTCTAAACTCGAAATTTTACTTCATGCTTAATCTGGGATTGGAAACAGTCGTTAGAGGCTTAAAATTGGAAGTTTTTAATAAGCCAACAAATGTCTGAAAATTTCCATCAAAATATCGCGATATGTATACCTAAAAGAAACATTTCAGGTATTTATCTTTTTATTTTATTGATTTCAACATTTTATACTATTTCTATTTTCTATCTATTTTTAATAAAATTTGATTTCGATTTGTACTAAAAATTTAATACATCGAAAAAATTATAATTGCATTTTCGTTTTTATTAAAATTGTCAACATTTACGAATTTTATTGATTGATATATTTTTGTTTGCTGCTATTGACGATTCTATTTCAAATTTATGTTTTTTTGACAATTTGTAAAAAAATATTATAATTGAGTTTGATTACTATTAATATTTTTATAAATTTTAAAATTTTATTTTCAATTTATAAAAATCCGAAAATTTACTTTTTCTTTAAATTTGACCATTTTACCAAACTTGTTGCGTATTTTAGGGCCCAATAATAATCTAAAAACAAATTTGAAATATCTTTCATTTTTGAGATATTGCCAAAAACGGATTTTTTGAAATTTCGTTTTTATTTTTTTATTCAAAAATCATTGAATCCAGACATTTACAACTTTGACATTATACAAGCTCTTTTTAACGTTAAATTGAGTAACATATGTTATTTTAAGCTAACTATAACATTTATCCACGGACCATAGCCAACTTTTGTTTTTCTTATAGGCGCCATTTTGGATTTTCATATTTTTTTTAAGAATATTTTTTCTGAATTCAATGATGTACCACACTTATAGTTAATTGTACATTTTATATGTAAAATTTGTATCTTTTGTTTTTGAAAAGAGTGCCTTGGAAACAGTTGAGTAACTGACTTATTTGACAATTCCTAGGACCCATAAATTGCTTATACAGGGTGCGGCAAAACAGACAGTGCAGTTTGGAACGCCCAGTACATCTCGTGTGGTGGGGGTACCTACCTGGTAGGGATATCATTGTGTCGGGAGCGTCGTGCCGTTTTTAGTCGTTACCATGGTTTGGTCTGGAGAACATTGGGGCTTCGCAGTCCGCACGTTTCTTGAAAATGGCCGTTCTGCCGTCGCCACCCAGCGGGCCTTCCGGCTACATTTCAATATTGAGCGTCGTGATCCTGTCCCTCACCGTAATTTAATCGCGAATTGGGTGCGTACATTAGAAGAAACTGGTTCCACACAAAGACGTAGGGGTTTAGGAAACCCAGAGCGGTAAGAACACCCGAAAATGTAGCAAGAGTAAGAGAAGCTATCGAACGGTCACCTACGCGCTCTGCCCGGAAGCATGCAACTGCATTGGCCATTGCTGATCGCTCTCTAAGACGGATATTGCATGAAGACTCATTCCACCCCTACAAGATGATGCTTGTTCATAAGTTAATGCCCCTTGATTATGAAAACCGCATGAATCGCTCCCAAGAAATGTTGAACCGGATCCATGCGAGGTCAACTTTTTTCAGTAGTGACGAGGCCCATTTCCATCTCTGTGGAAAGGTGAATAAACAAAATTTTCGATACTGGGCTGTAAATAGCCCAAGACAACTTGACGAGAGACCACTTAACTCCCCAAAAGTCACCGTGTGGTGTGCGATTTCGAAATTTGGGGTGATTTGGCCTTATTTTTTTAAAGAGGACGGACCGCAACTGTCACTGCTCAACGTTATGCTTTTATGTTGGAAAATTTTGTTCAACCTCGATTGGAAGAACTGATGGAGGAAGCAGATCTGGGAGACATCTGGTTTCAGCAGGACGGGGCTACGGCCCATACTGCTCGAGTTTCAATGACGAAACTGCGACAGGTGTTACCTGGGCGCCTTCTTTCTCTGAGAGATGATGTAGAGGGGCCCGCACGCTCTCCTGCTCTGAGTATTTGCGACTTCTTCCTGTGGGGCTACCTGAAGGAAAAAGTTTTTAGGCATCGACCTCGCACCTCGAACTCAGGGATTGAACTCAGGGATCGAATTTGGGAAGAAATCGCCGCTATACCCATCGAGATGTGCCAAAATGCGGCTGAAAATTTCAGAAATCGCCTTCATCAATGTATCTCTGCTGGGGGTCATTATTTTTCTGATGTCATCTTCAGGACTTAATGCATAAAACAGCATGATGTACCGATTAAGATAAAATAAACCCCATTTCTTTAAACTCGCCGTTTTTTTAATAGCCCTCCAAAACTGCACTCTCTGTTTTATCGTACCCTGTATATCACCCCTACAGACGGGTATTCGACGATACATATTTTAACAGTTGTGATGTGTTTTAATCTAACGGGTGTCTTACAGGCCCAGACTAAGCATGAAGTAAAATTTCGAGTTTAGAAAAGCACCGCGTAGAAAATTTGTCGAGGGTCGCTGCGCGACCCTCGACAAATTTTCACGGGCCTTTTCTAAACTCGAAATTTTACTTCATGCGCCATGCCTGCAAACCACTGATTTACTGTAAAGTTAAAAATATATAACGCTTAGATGTGATGGTGATCAATATTTATTGAGATGTAGCGAAAAAACGCAAGAATTACTTTTTTTGTGAATAGTTTTGAATAATAATAATAATAAAAGTAGAATAAATTTAGTTTGTGCAACTTTTATGCGATAATCGATACTTGTAATTATTATTACAAAAGATTGACAGTTATTAATTATTTTGAGTGCTAACAATGATTGACTGCTGTTAAGATTTTATTGACTAACAGATATGACGTCATTGTTTTCAAGGCACTCTTTGCAAAAAGAAAATATCACAATTATAAATGTTAAATCTAAAATAATTTATAAGTATAATACATCACTGAGTTCAGAAAAAATTCTTTCAAATAATATCAAAATCCAAAATGGCGCCCATAAGAAAAACAAAAGTTAGCCATGATCCCCGGATAAATGTTATAGCTATCTTAGAAAATATGCTATTAGATTCCTCATTAGGCACTTTTCTTGTATATTGTCAAAGTCCTAAATGTCCAGATTCAGTAGTTTTTGAATAATAAAAATAAAAACGAGTTTTCAAAAAATTAGTTTTTTATTGATATCTCGAAAACAAACAAAAAAAATTCTAAAATTGTTTTCAGATTATTGTTAGGCCCTAAAATACCCAACTTTGCCCAATTTAACCGACTTTCTACCTCTCAAACAACTGAGATCCTGATACATTTTGTCGAAATACGAGTACCCTGTATAATTTTAGTCACTTTTCAAGTTTCGAATTTTATTCCCCATTAAGCGTTTTTTTTTTTAATTAAAACAAATTAATTTAATTTAAATTAAGGTATATAATAATTAAATAACCTTATTGAAATCAATTGCAACACCCAAACGATTTAATGCAAAAGTTAAGTCTCTTTTACCACAGTATTCTTTTTATTCTATAAATTAGTATTTTGATTGATATTCTGTAGAATAAGAGTAATTGTGTACTTGTGTAATTTTTTTTTTATTGTGTTTGGAATTATTGTACTTGACATAGTTTCCATATTGTTAAATCTCGTGAAAATAAAGACAATATTATTAAAGAGATTATTATTATTCATTTAATAACAAATTTAGTTAATTAGGTATATCAAAATTTGACAATATATTATTTAAAATCTTTTACCGAAATATTATTTTGAGCCTTTGTAACCTTATGTCAAATTAACTGATTAAAATAAATTATAACAAACGTTGTTATTATTCCAACATCAAAATAACATAATATATAAAATTACGAAAAAACTATTCGTGAAAATGCAAACAGTGTCTTAATTAATAAGACAATTTAAGACGATAAATATCCATTGAAACAACTACTTCCCGTGCAAATACACCTCCGGATATTGAAATATACAATGAAATATTTAAAATCTTATTTAATTTGATTTGTTACAACGCTCTATTAAAGTATATGTAACGTTTAGGTCAAATTCTCTTCAAACCAACTAACAATACAATTTAAAATAAAAGGAGAGATAGCAACAAGTTAGAAATGAAAGGACTTAGATTAAAACTAATGTCTTAGGCCATCTATAGACGCGTTTCGAGATTTATCTCTGTTCAGTATAGCTTTGCTTATGACGTTTAAAAAAATTAGGAATAAAATTAAAACAAACTTACTTGGAAAAAGTGTTGTGTGTGGAATGAACAGGTACACAAAAATGGAATGAGTGAATGAGTAAATATTTCATTGTATAATTCAAACTATAAGAAGCGTAAGCTTATTTTCTCGAATTCAAATAGTTTTGAATTTGAATTTATCTTATCAAAATAACGTATATTTATTTCAAGATATCGTACATTTTATTAGAAATTGACGTTTTAAAGTATTTATTATAATTAATAACTAAGGAAAACAAAATTTTCAGATAAAATAATTATATATTAACTTTATTTTATTTATCCAAAATCAAAACATTATTTATTTCTTTACAAGTTCGCCAAAATCAGAAGTTGATGTTTTAAGTTTTATATAGCAATTTTAAAATTAAAACTAAACAAAGTTATAGTTATTTTTTTTTATATTCGAAAAAAAGCATTTTTATCATTCTCTTGAAACTTTTATCAAAATTTCTCAACTTTGAGCTTCAATACTTTTACATTTACTTTTATGTTATTATTAAATTTGACGACTTTTCAATTACCAATAATTCTGTATATTTGTGACTGGTTTGCCGATAATTTGTCGGTATATCACAATATCGTTGTTTTAGGGGTAACAATTATTAAATACACAAAACATTAATAGGATTTAATGACCTTTAAAGAGTATTTTCCCTTTAAGCATGAAGTAAAATTTCGAGTTTAGAAAAGCCTGAAAATTTGGATTTGCAGGCTTTTCTAAACTCGAAATTTTACTTCATGCGCCAACTACGTTCAACACTAGTATATTCTATAGTTCATTTTTTATTCAGCTTTAATCTGATAGTGATAACAATAAACAAGATGTAGGTTTAATATAAATGATGTTTTCATTATGAATGGTCAACATTTTTTCTAAACTCTTTTTTTAATGCGCCAGGCGCCAGAAGATACTAAAATATTGTAAGTTTAAAAATATATAATAATTACATAGTGATGATATATCAAAATCGCGTATGTCAAAATTACGGAAACAAATTTTATTGAGGAAAAACACTTGTATTTGTAAGCTACATCTGCTCTTAAATTTGTTAAAAGAAGTATCACATAGTGCATGATCTGCAAATTAATGTTTAAAATTATGATAGCTACCGAAAAGTGTAGATTTTCACATGTATGTGAAAAGCATAAAAAAGTCAAGTATAACTTTTTTGTATCAGTAACGGTTTACGATATTTTTGAGTTCAAAATAAAAGTGTACTAAAAGTTTATATTGTTATAACTTTTGACACAATAATTTGTTTAACCTCTAGTAACAACCAAAACCCATGTCTTGATAGCCTTTATAATATATGTGAAATTCGCTAAAATCCCTGATGTACCCCCCAAAAAGTGTGCACTTATTTATGGAATGGCCGATACGACATTTTGATATAACAGTGACTATATGTTTAAGTTTCACATCCAGCTCAGGGTCATTTTAAGTTGGATCTGAACTTGCAATGAACTGAATTTAATCTGAACATACACTGCTTTATTTTATTTATTTATAGAGCGAATAATTAAATCATTCAAGCGTTCTCAAAATATTCGTTATTTTTATAACTAAAACAATCTATAAATTCCATTCAAATTATACATACTATCAGTAGAGTAGATAGAAAATAAAGAAAAAGAAAAACATTTATTTTATCGATTGAATAATCGATTTTTATATCGGTATAGTATTCGATACTACTAAAAGTAGTAGTAAAAGTAATCGATGTAAAAATCCATTCCTAAAATATCTCGGTCCAAAATAAACGATTATTAAAATATCTCGATGATTCCCATCACTAATTGCAATCAAAACTTTTCAACATCTTTAAATAAATAAATGTTTCTAAAATATTCCGCGGAACATATTTAACTTCTCGCGGACCACCTGAGGTCGGACCACTGATTAAGATCCACTGTTATATACAAATTGTGAAATTTTTAGTTTTTCACAGTTTTTATAAATTCTAGTATACAGGGTGTCCCAGACCACCCGTAACAAGCATTTTTTGAGAAAACGGTTAGTCTTAGAGAGTTGGGATAAAAAAAATATTATTAAAGCCATATTAAAGAATCTAATAGTGATATTGTTTTTTTCCCAAAAAGGTTGGCATTCCTGAAACTTCGCCTAAAAATGTCAAAAACTCAAGATTTTTAAATAGCATGATAGGTCAAAAGCGGTATCATTCAAAAGGTCTTTGAAAAGTGAGTAACTTTTGTAGGAAAAATATTTTTGTAATTGGCGTTTATTTTGAGTAATTTTGGATTGAAGTTACCAAATATCAATATCTCATGGCTACCTTATTTTAAAAGTAGATACTTAGGGCCACTAGTATTAGGACCAGAATAGTTCAACAGTGTTTAGAAGTAAATGGAAAATAGTTTGAACCAGTGCTGTGAACTCTGAGTCGGAGTTAGAGTCAAAACTGTGAGGTCGGAATTTAAGTATTTTGTGATGAGGAAATCGGAGCCGTGGAGTTGGAAATTTCGTATAATTCCGACTCCGATTTTTAATATAGTTATTTAAATATGAATGTGCTAAACATATTTCGTTTTTTTTTTTTTTAAATTTGAACCCAAATAGAGTTTTTAATTACAATGGAAATTTGTGTTATTTGCATGTAAGAGCAAACTAATATTTCGATTTTTTTTTCAAAAAAAATTTTAAATTACAATTATGCAGATACAGTAACTATTAAATTATAATTTGTGTTGCAAAAATGCATTATTAAGTGAAGTTTTAAAATGTGTACATGATTCGAAGCAGCAATCGGAGTTGGCGTAGGATTATCGAAAAATAGAGGAGCCAGAGACGGAATTGAAGTCGAATATTTATTTAGCGACTCCACGGCCTTGGTCAGAATGTATCTGAGAGGTCTAACTAACATTTGAAACTCAATCTTTTAAAATAAGTTAGCCATGAAAAATTGAAATTTAATAACTTTGATCAGATATTACTCAAAATCCTGTATATTATATATTCAGTGATTTGGTCAACTTTAATGGTTCCAATTTAGCTATTTACTTGCTGTTTCTTGGCCTGGTCATAATCTGGGAACTTTTCTTTTAGGTATACATATCACAATTTTTCAATGTAAATTTCGTTGTTTGTATAAAAGCTTTTAACTTAAAGCTTCTAACGGGTGTTTCCAACCCCAGATTAAGAATGAAATCAAATTTCGAGTTTAGAAACACCTGAAAATTTTATTTGGTCGCTCCGCGAAGCGGGGCGACCAAACCAAATTTTCAGGCTTTGCTAATCTCGAAATTTTACTTCATGCGCCACGCGTATAAAACACTAATTTAAAGTGAATATTAAAATACACCCACCTCTTGTGTTTGATCATTACGTCAATATATTTTACAAATGTTTACGATTTATTAATATGCTTATACACCTTTTGTTGTAACTCTTGGATTTTGAGATATTATCGTTTTCATATTTAATCGTAGTTTCAATTGTTCAGTAAAAGAAAAGAATATAATAAGAAATGGAATTAATCCGATCATTTATATTTAAATTTTAATTATAGACGTCTATTTAATAAATGGTGTGGGAAAAATGTGTTTAAAATATACACATTCTGCACACCCA
Source organism: Philonthus cognatus (assembly GCA_932526585.2). Lineage (NCBI taxonomy): Eukaryota > Metazoa > Arthropoda > Insecta > Coleoptera > Staphylinidae > Philonthus > Philonthus cognatus. Next base: position 17,844,795 of record OW052244.1, on the reverse strand, counting down.
TACGATTCCTAAAGTAAATTATAAATTGAATTCGGTAAACAGTTCCTCCAAAATCAATTTGGCGCGAGATATTAAAACGGTTAATGGAGTCTATTAAGCAATTTAGTGTTATTTTTTTGTAGTGACTCCGAAATTTAAGTTAATTTAAATTAGACACGGTAGATTATGTCCATTTGCGAGCAGCTATGTAATTAATAAGCAATTAGTCTGAAAGTTACTAGGTATTTTCCCAATAAATATAAAACATATAATAAGGATAACAAATACAAACACTTGGTTTGTTATACGAATTTGGAAGTGTCTTTATTCGATATTATTATTTTCAAAATGTTTCACCAAGTGATAAGTGAGAAAGTTATTTCAGACATATAAAAAATAATATTTTTTGAATAACCATATTATTTTCCAAATGTTTTACCAAGTGATAAGTGAAAACGTTTTTTTTTAGAAATATAAAAAACATTATTTTTGATAAATATTTAAAATAATAATAAAGTCGCCCAGATGCAATCCCCCTTTTTTGGTATCCTTGGATTCTGCTCGCTTTAGGCTACAGTTTTAAAAATAAATTGACTTTAAAACCTATCCTAAACCTTTTAGAATAAGTTAGAAATATCCTGTCGAATGCAAAACCTGCTACATTTCTCGGTTGCAAAGGCTGTCATATTTTTTCAGTTGCAAAACCTGCCAAATGTTAGATGGCCTGAATAATTTGACCCAAATTGTAACATTTGCAGTTGGTTACTGTATGTAACAGCAATCACTTGTTGTATAATTCAATGCCCGTCGAGGTATTAGCCCGGGAAGTAGTTGTTTCAATGAGTGTTTGATATAGTCTTTGTAAGACTAACTTGTTGTAGATTGCGAAAAGAATCGCACTTTTAATGTTTGAAGTATTCTGCAACCAAGAATTGGCAATTTCATTTATACGTTAAATTGTGTGTGAGGGTTTTCGTTATATCTGGAATGCAAGAACGTCCTCTCGAAAAATTGAGATATTTACAATACAAAGGGTACCTCCGGTTAAGTATGGTAAAATGCCCCTATCGTTTCATTTTTAAATTTACCTTTTAAGTGGGCGTCTTAAGGTGTAAAAATAAGATTCCAATGCTATCTTTAAAAATCAATTTTGCAAGATTTTTTAGGGTTTTTGCCATTTTTCATGGAATTGCCTATATACATCTCAGAATTTTAGCATTTTAAGAAAGTATTTTTAAAAACAAAAAATTAGTTTTTTATCTCTGTAGCTTAAATATTCGCCGAGACATCGCATTTTTAAGTTTTTTGAACGTTTCGTTTTAATCATCAAAGCGACGATAAACGTTATTTTCCATATAAACATTTCATTTTTACTCTTTTCTAAGAAGGTTTCATCAAAAATAAATAAATGAAAAAATATTTAGATGCTCTTTGTATACTTGAGAAAAAAATCCCTGCAAGTCAATATTTTACAAAAACCACAAGTTTTAAATAATTATTACTATTTTAAACAAAATCGTCAAAACCAAAACAGACCATACATTTTACAAAAACTTTAGAACTGTGCAAATTTGGATAAATTGACAAAAATGTAAAAATGTACTAAGTCAGCAAAGATGTAAAATTCCTAAAAAGAAATTGATTACTAGAATTTAAAACAAATTTTAAAAATATGTGTTAGATAATGAAAATTGAGAGATTAAAACATTTTAGGGAATTCTTGCACACTTTCTTGGTCATTTCTTACTTAACCCATTAACGGCCGAGCAATTATACTGTAGAAGATGGTTTTACGTAAAATTCTGCACTTTTTTATGATTTCTATAAAAGACTTATTGTATTACATACTGTAAATTTTTGATTTAATAATACATAATGTTTACGCTGTAAATTTTCAGATTTTATATTAAATCGTGCAATATAAAGTTTCGAACGAGTGCTTCCACTCCCAGACTAAACATGAAGTAAAATTTCGAGTTTAGAAAAGCCTGAAAATTTGGATTGGCCGCGTAGCGAAGCGGACTGGCCAATCTAAATTAGGCTTTTCTAAACTCGAAATTTTACTTGATGCGCCACGCTTAAAAACACTGATTTACAGTGAAGTTCAAAAAACACACACTTACAACGATTATAGGCAACTTAATATACGTTATAGTTATTGGATTGCCTATAATCACTGTTTTAAACAATTTGTTCAGCGCAGAATTTGACTCACGTTTTATTCATATCTACATATTATATTTCTAAAACCGTGTATTTTAAACTTTACGATATTTCAGTGTTTTATATCCGTGGCGCATGAAGTAAAATTTCGAGTTTAGAAAAGCCTAATTTGGATTGGCCGCTTCGCTTCGCTACGCGGCCAATCCAAATTTTCAGGCTTTTCTAAACTCGAAATTTTACTTCGTGCTTAGTCTGGGAGTGGATAACCCTCGTTTGAAGATTTAAATTGAAATATTTAAAACAAACAACGAATATCATAATATTTACAGTGTATGCATATGTATACCTGAAAGGAAAATTCCCTGTATTTAAAAATCATATTATAAAACACTGAAATATTCTAAAGTTAAAAATACACAGAATTTTTTTTATTTAAAATGAGTAATAATCGAAATATTTAAATAACAAAATATTTACATTGGTCTTCATACATTTTCAAGTCAGGTCAAATAATATAATATATCAAATTACCTTATTTAGTAATTTAATTAACAAAAAATTAATAACACTAAAAAAGACTGTTATTCCTTACTTCACTTTTTATACAGTTTATAAAAAGTGACGTAGGAATAACAGTGTTTTTTAGTGTAATAATCACTTCACGTAAACTCAAAAATATACAGTTAAAAATGAATAATGTTGCGTGTATGCATCAATGGCGCTTAATAGGTTAATGTTTATCATGTTATAAACTTTTTGTTTTTAGTGTTATTTACAATTAGATTCAGAAATGGGGAACTTTAATTAATAAATGTAAACTAAGTACTTTAAAACTCTTACAATTTTTTTGATTTTTTGTAGATTTAACAAATACATTTCATCTTACTAAAAATGATGAAACTTTTGTAAAAAAAACTGAAATAAAATATACAAAGATATTCAAAATGAAGGAACAGATTTCAAACATTTATTTCTTCCAAACTACAAAAGATATAAACACAATTATGCTTTTTCTTAATGTGTCGCCATTTTACTACAGACAATCAACATGACAAGAAACAGCGCCAATGCGGCCGTGGTTGGAACTTCTGCCTGGACTGTTTAAATTTTAAACTTTTGTTTGTCTAGGAACGTTGGAACATTGTGGTTCTACCTTTTGTAGTTTGAAAGAAATTAGTGTTTGAAATCTGTTTCTTCTTTTTGAATAACCCTGTATGAGAAAATTATTTGATTAAACAACAAAATTCAATTCATGGAGTTAATCTCATCATTGATTTTCTCTATGAATTGAATTAGTTTTACAATAAAAACCTCAGTTATGCAAACAAAGTTTAAGTGTCTTATTTGTGTGAATTAGTTATGTTGATCAAATATTTCCCTGATATATCGCATTCGAGCTTTTTCTAATAACAAACTACTTAAGTTTACATTCAAATTATCAATCTCAAGTAAATCCCCGATGTAAATTACAGAATAATATGTTTAAAGATCAGCATCTGCCCTAAAGAAGAAATAACAACATTCGAATGTTAAGACCCGGTGGATTATTAAATATGGTTTATTGCATGAATTACACAGCCGTAAAAACAAATTTGTAAACGACACTCCTTCCTAACGCACCGCGAAGCAATAAAGCGACTTCACATCAAAGTTACCGCCAGAAAATCTTATTAGAAGAGAGTGCTAGTAGGTGTAGTCAGCACTTACTCACTCACACTAATTCAATTTCTGTTCAACATAACGTACACAATACTTCAAATATAAAGTTCAAAATAACAAATGACAAAAGAAACAAATTGAATTCCATCAAATTAGAAAAAAATGACCTTCAAGTTTTTTCACAAATGACGGAAATGTAAAAATTAAATAAAAATTATAACAAAATAAATGGGTAAAAGAAAATGATTATTTTATTTCATTCTTTTATTTTTTAAGACTCACGGGGGGGGGGGGGGAGGGGGAGATTAATCCCCCCTTTTTCTGCACTGATTTTAAACAATGATTAATCTGAAAAAGTAAATTATAATGGTATGACAAATGTATTTGGTTGTAATGAAAATAATAATTATATTTATTTCAGCCTTAACGACTACAACCAGCCCACTAACGGCTAACCAGTAATGAATTTATTGTGTACAATAAAGAAATAAAACGAACAAAAAACATAATTACGAGCACGTTTATTTTTGTGGGTGTTAATTACGAAATAAATGTGCCGTTTATATTTAGTGTTTTATTACAGGTGTCAATTATATTATTCCATACGCATACATCCCTACGCACTTCCGGCATTCGAGACACCCGAGGTGAATCCTTTCTAATCAGCTGTAATCTTCACTTTGCACAAACTCGTGCTCATAACGCTTCGTTGTTACTTCGCACGACCTTTGTAACAGATTTCTTGTGTGATTTATTGTGAGGACCTCAACGATTCGAATTATCGGAAATATTTTTACACTCTTCCGTTTTTGTAGGCGTAGATGGCACGATTTGCGGGTACATCACGAATTGTGAATGTTTAATTAGCTGTATCACACTTTTTTTTACGTGAAAACACAGAATTCATGAAGATGATGAATGCTGACTGTTTGAATGTTAAGTTATGAGTCATTTGATTTATTGATAGATAAAGGAAATACAATAAAGGAATATATAAAAAACAAAGTGGTAATTTATATTAATCCTTGAATACTCTAGGTCTAAGCGAATCCAAGGGATTATTTATAATAATAATAATAATTTATCTATATTTTAGTAAAAGTGTTTACAATAATGTATATAATAAATACTTAATATTAGAACATGTGTCAAAAAATACGATGTGTCAGCTATAAAAGTTCGGATTTCAAAAATTCCTCAATTTCAAAAATTCCTCAATGTCAAAAATTCCTCAATTGTATATGGCTCTATTTCTAGTAGTACCTTTTTAATTGTATGTTTGTATGTTTTAAAACATAGTTCAACATTTGTTGAATAATTTATAACGATGTATGGGACAGATCTGGGCAGGATTCGAATCATTCAGGATTCGAATCCTGGATTCGAATCCTTTTAGAGGATTCAAAAAAATCATTCGAATACTTTAGTTCAACTGGATTCGTGATCCGCATTCGTTACATTTTTTTAAAAGGATTCGTATTTGAATCCAAAGGTGGGTTATTCGAATCCATATAAAAGGATTCGAATCCTTATGAAAGGATTCGAATCTTTATAGAGGATTTGAATATTTATAAAAGGATTCGAATATTTATAAAAGGATTCGAATACTTACAAAAGGATTTGAATCGACAAAAATAATTCGAATGAATTGTGAGGATTAACATAAAACATGTCTTTTGTATGTTTTTAAATTTCTCGTTAAATCACTGTTTTATACGCGTGGCGCATGAAGTAAAATTTCGGGTTTAGAAAAGCCCAGAAAATTTGTCTCGGGTCGCTGCGCGAACCTCGACAAATTTTCACGGGGCTTTTCTAAACCCGAAATTTTACTTCATGCTTAGTCTGGGAGTAGAAAACACTTGGTAGAGGTAAATCTTTAAATTCTATTATATATATATATATATATATATATATATATAAATATAATATCTTTATTTACAGAATACACAGTACAACAATTAGAATGCATAATAAGTATATACAAGAAACAAATATTTAATTCTGCGAATTGGCTATCGACCCTGGGGTCTTTTAGCCTGACTTTTTCGGTACCGGAATTATAATATTTTAATTATTTCAGTCTGTGTTATGTCATTGTCTTGGTAAGTCGTTATTGTTACTGTCATTATCAACGTGTACAGATGATATGAATTGTGTATGATGGGTGTTTAACTTTAGGAATTTTATTCGGGTTACGAGGAATACATAGGAGGTTAATAATGTCCAAGGAGTCGGGATTAGAGGCAAATGTATGTGATAATTTTTGGATACGCTCTTCAATTGAGATTATTTTGGTTTGTTCCTAAAGAAGTGTATTGGATGGATTATAAAGAGGATTAAGGGGGTGTCTGATTTTTGTAAGTACTCTGAGGGCTGATCGTTCTGCTACTTGGAGGTTTTTTAAAACAAGGGGTGTGGGATTTTGGAAAAGGATAGAAGCGTATTCCAGCAGGGGTCGGCAGATCGATTTGTATATATGGACAGCTGTGTCAGTAGAAATACATTGTTGCTTATACGTTAGTGATCTGAAATGCCTTGCCCTGCTTTTAACTTTTACTTTTATGATTTGGGAATGAGGTTTAAATGTAAGTCTTGGATCTAGTGTTACACCTAAGTATTTACAGGTGGGAAATGGAGCGATTGGATGATTATTTAATTGAATTCTAAATTTGGAGTTATTAGGGCGGTGAAATGGGATTAGGAATTGTGATTTGTTAGGAAAATTCGATTAACTATCCACGTAACGCACTTAATGAATTTTTCCCCTGAAACAACGATATCATGATTTCCCGGTGAAATATCGGTAAACCGGTTTAGATTCATTTATTTATTGAATACCGGGTATAATTACCCTGTATAATAAATGTACGAATCAAGTTAAAGCGTCTTTAGTTATTAATCAATAAGTTAAAAAAAATTATTAAGCGTTCATTTTGAAGCTTAAACGCGTGTTTTCCATTCCTAGACAAAGCTTGAAGTAAAATTTCGAGTTTAGAAAAGCCTGAACGTCCAAATCCAAACTCAGGCTTTTCTAAACTCAAAATTTTACTTCATGCACCACGCGTACAAAACGCTGATTCAGTGGGTAGTTTTAAATTTATATGCTTGCGATTTATAGCGCCCAACTAGGGGCCACAGCGTTAGCCTGGCCCCAGGTTCGGCGCCAAAAAACCTCAAATGCAAGCTTTTTAAGTATTTTTAAACGAGTGTTCACCACTCTTAGCTTAAGCACAATGTAAAATTTTGAGTTTAGAAAAGCCTGAGCGTTTTGATTTAGACCCGTAGCGTCCAAACTCAATCTTTTCTAAACTTGAAATTTTACTTTATATGTCACGCGTACGAAACACTAATCAGTGTGAAGTTTTTAACTTATACTTTCACAATTTATGGCGCCCAACAAGGGCCTAGCGTTAGCATGGCCCCAGGCTGGGCGCCAAAAAAACCTCAAATCTGTGCAAGTATTGGACAATTTCTAGATAATTAAAAACACACACCGCTTTACCGTTTCGTATGGCATAATCTGAGATATGTAATTTGTTTTTTAAACCAAATTTTCAGGCTTTTCTAAACTCGAAATTGTACTTCATGCGCCACGCGCGTAAAACGCTGATTTATCCCGAAGTTTAAAAACACACACAAATTCCAATAAATAGTTATAAGAAGTTATAAGTTATAAGTTTTTTACGAAGCTTTCAACAAACTGTCGATTTTTCTCCAAAAAATAAGATAGCTACGAAAAAACTTATATTATCTAAAACTTTTATTTTAACAACTTTTCTGCATTATACTTTTCTGTAAATCGAATAGTTTTTAAGTCACAACGTTTTTTGTCAAAGTTGAAAAATGCCGAGAATTTACGCGAGCGCGCTCACTTTTTTTGTATTTCGCAAAAGTTGCGAATAACTCAATAACATTCGCGACTTTTGCGAAATACAAAAAAAGTGAGCGCGCTCGCGTAAATTCTCGGCATTTTTCAACTTTGACAAAAAACGTTATGACTTAAAAACTATTCGATTTACAGAAAAGTATAATACATGCATTTAGGCTATTGTGGCGAGATCTACAAGATGGGCGTATTTGTTTTAATACAGGGTGATCCATAAAGTATCTAAAACAAAAAGTCGATTGTTTTTTTCTAAATCAAGAAGGCGAGTGTTTATCAAAAGTTATCAATCTTATACACAAGACTGTTTTCCACTCCCAGACTAAGCATGAAGTAAAATTTCGAGTTTAGAAAAACCCCGTGAAAATTTGTCGAGGGTCGCGCAGCGACCCGAGACAAATTTTCTGGGCTTTTCTAAACTTGAAATTTTACTTCATGCGCCACGCGTGAAAATCGCTAATTTATCCCGAAGTTTAAAAACACACACAAATTCCAATAAATAGTTCTAAGAAGTTATTCCATTATTTTGTAAAAATTATAAGTTTTTTACGAAGCTTTCAACAAACTGTCGATTTTTCTCAAAAAAATAAGATAGCTACGAAAAAACCTAAAGATAGAAAAATTATCCTAAATTTTATTATCAAAACCTTTCATTCTAACAACTTTTCAGCATTCCCATTAGTTATTGAGTTATTCGCAACTTTTGCGAAATACAAAAAAGAGCGAGCGCGCTCGCGTAAACATTTTTCATTTTTCAACTTTGACAAAAAACGTTATAACTCAAAAACTATTCGAGCTACATAAAAGTATAATACATGCATTTAGGCTATTACGAGGAGATCTACAAAATAGGCGTATTTGTTTTTATACATGGTAATCCATAAAGTATCTAAAAGAAAAAGTCAATTGTTTTTTTTTTTTAATCAAGAAGGCGAGTGTTTATCAAAAGTTATCAGTATTATATACAAAACTGTTTTCCACTCCCAGACTAAGCATGGAGTAAAATTTCGAGTTTAGAATAGCCCCGTGAAAATTTGTCTCGGGTCGCGCAGCGACCCGAGACAAATTTTCGGGCTTTTCTAAACTCGAAATTTTACTTCATGGGCCACGCGTACAAAACACTGATTTGAAGTGAAGTTCAGAAACACACAAATACATCTTTAATCAGAGTAACAGGGAATCAGATGTTTAGTCTGTTATCAACGATGTTCAGTGTTAATTAAAATAATTAGGTTTTAAATATTTTTGTTAAAACAACTGGTAACGATACTTATATACAAATGGTTGCAAAAAAAATAATGTCAAAATCAAATTTATCTTAAAGGATTTGTATTCGTGATTCGAAAAAACAGTATTCGAATCTTTTATTCAAATCATATTTATCTCTTACGAATACGTTATGCGAGTATTCGTGATTCGAATCATATTAGGTGATTCGGATTCGTCATTCGAATCCTTTTTACGAGGATTCGTCCCAGATCTGGTATGGGATATACAAGACAATTTTTATTGCGCGTTATGTATTTATGATTTATTTTAGAATTTGAAAATAGTTCATTCTGTTTCTGTACGAATATTAGACATTCTAAAATATAAATCGCTGTTGTTGTCGGTATATTATTTTCTGAGAATAACGACCTGCAGGGTGTCAGATTTGTGAGACCTAGTATAATTTTTAGTCACTAATTGTTTGATTTGAGTTATGTGGAGTATTTAATCACAATGAAAAAACTGTTTTTATTCCTTACTTCACTTTTATTTTTATGTGTTAGATGTACATTTCGAGTGCTAAGCACTCATTATCAATTATTATTATCAGTTATTGATAATGAGTGCTTAGCACTCGAAATGTACATCTAACACATAAAAATAAAAGTGAAGTAAGGAATAAAAACAGTTTTTTCATTGGGATTAAATACTCCACATAACTCAAATCAAACAATTAGTAACTAAGAATTATACTAGGTCTCACAAGTCTGACATCCTGCAGGTCGTTATTCTCAGAAAATAATATACCGACAACAACAGCGATTTATATTTTAGAATGTCTAATTCTCTTTTTTCATTATAATTCTTAGTGTTCGTTTTTGGAGAGTAAATATTATGTTTATGTTAGGCGATTTCTCCCAATAGATAATGCCATATCTCAGTTTCGATTCGAAATTTGCAAAGTAAGCTAATTTGAGGATAGACAGTGCTACTTTATGTTTTAGTGTTCTTAGCATGTAGCATATCTTACTTAATTTCCCAACCAGGTAATCAATGTGGTGTTTAGATTTTAATCTATTGTCTATCGCAATCCCTAAGAGCATAGCAGTTTCTACTAAAATAAAGCTGAAATTGCCAAAGTGGATATCATTTTGAGGGCTATTTTTATGAAACAGGATACATTTAGTTTTCTCCCGATTTAGAATCAGTTAATTATTTTTGAACCAATCACTAATGTACAGCATTACTCTCTCGCCATGCCTCATAACTTCGTCTATTGTCTTTCCAAGTATGCATATATTGGTGTCGTCTGCATATCCTACGATTTTGCAGTTTGGATCAGAGTGATTATATAAGTCATTGATAAAAATGTTAAAAAGAAAGGGAGCAAGAAGACTTCATTGGGGCATACCCATGCTGATGGCCAAGACATCTGACCGCACCGTCACACATTTTTTTGTTAACTCGACAATCTGCTTTCTAGTTGACAAATAGGATTTATACCACTTATAGGCTATACCTCGGAATCCGTAGTTATATAATTTAGATAGAAGTAAATTGTGATCGATACAGTCAAATACCTTAGACAGATTGAGCATAATGCCACAAGGAATCTGACTCCTTTCAATTGCACAGTGGACAAAATGTGTAAAGTCAAAAAGGGCGGTATTTATATTTATTAATTTGCTTTGTTTAGCTACGAAATATTCTAGAATTTTTGAAAAAGTTGATAAAATGCTCACCGGCCTATAGTTTTCCATGTTCATATGGTCTCCTTTTTTATAAATCGGCTTAATTATAGCGGTTTTTAACATTTCCGGAGAAAACACCCTTCTTTAGAGATTCATTTAATATGTGGCATAGTGGTGCACTGATGGAGTCTTGACGTGTTTCAGTAGTGACATTGATATTTCGTCAATACCTGCACTTTTTTTATTTGGCATGCTCGAGATTAGACTTACTACGTCATTTTCAGTAATTGGGTGAAAAACAAAATGGTATGGTCAATCTTAAATTGCATCGTATATATAACTCTGTCGTTTTTAAAATTGTGATTTTGAATATTTTTTGCTGAGTTTATAAAAAAAGTGTTTAATTCATTTTTGTCTAAATTGCAATCACTATTTTTACTATTTTTTCCGGTAATTTCATTTATAACTTGCCATGAGGCTTTTGATTTATTAGAAGAGGATATTATTTTATTATTATAATAAGATTGACAATCTTGTAGCAATAGTTGATTGTATTTTTGTTTATAATGTTTATACAGAGAGTTTTATGTAACACCGAACATTTTCATAATGAGCATTTTTCTTTTAAGTATACGTAAACATACGTTGTACATTTGCTGACGCTCGGTTTATTGAAAGAATTTAATTTGAAGCTTTAAACGAGTGTTTTCCACTCCCAGGCTAAGCATGAAGTAAAATTTCGAGTTTAGAAAAGCCTGAAAATTTGGTTTGGTCGCGTAGCGCGAAGCGCGGAGCGGCCAAACCAAATTTTCAGGCTTTTCTAAACTCGAAATTTTACTTCATGCGCCACCGGCACAAAACACTGATGCAATGTAAAGTTAAGCAGTGTGTTTTAAACTTCGTAATATGTCAGTGTTTTGTACCGGTGGCGCATGAAGTAAAATTTCGAGTTTAGAAAAGGCTGAAAATTTGGTTTGGCCGCTCCGCGCTTCGCGCTACGCGACCAAACCAAATTTTCAGCCTTTTCTAAACTCTAAATTTTACTTCATGCTTAGTCTGGGAGTGGAACACATTCATTTCAAGCTTCAAATTGAACTCATTTAAAAAAAACAACGGTTATCTAAAGATTTACGGCATATACGCTGTAATTGGGACATGTAAACTAGAAAGAAAAACTCCCTGCATGTACAAGTTGAGGCATTAATTGCGATTGATTGGCTGCAATTTGTAATGGTCATATAGACAATCCAATTTACACATAACTTCAAAATTAAAGGTGTCTAATTGTATTGGATGAAAATGATCGGTGTTATATAAAACTATCTGTATGTGGGGTTAAGCTCTGGAAAATAATGTATTAGAACGCAATATAGATCTAGTTGATTTTTACACAGTTTCGTCTCTGCGGAGGTAGAAATATTAATTTTCTTATGGGATTTGATTACTGCTTTTAGCTTAAAGTTCATATAAAAATGGTATTAAAATATATTTATGAATTAATTGAATTTTAAATTTACATCCCTTTGAGGATATAGATTTGACCAGTCTTCGGTTTCGATGTGGTCTGCAAATTGTTGTATTTGAGTGGTGCTAAAGTCACGATATTTAGTTATGTTTGGTACAGTGTCATGAAATATATTAAGATTTATTATTTGAGACATATGATCTGAAAAACCTGTAGGAATAATAATAGAGCCATTTACAATTTCAGAATTATTTGTGATTACATTATCAATGCAGGTTTTAGATGAAGAAGAAATTCTAGTATATTCATTGATAAGTAGTTTTAAGTTATAGGATTTGATGATTATACTAAAGTGTGTAGAGAGTTTACATTTTTTCATTATATCTATATAGAAGTTTCCCGACAAATAGAATGTGTTATTTTTTGACAGTAGTGTGCGTAGCAGTTTTTCAAGTCTTTCAAAAAATACATCAGTGTCTGAATTTGGCGTACGATAGATCGCTACAAATGTAATTTTTTTATTGTTAACTTGTATGTCTGCTCCGGTGCATTCAAAACACAACATATAAGATAAGTTATTAATATCTTCTCGTACATAATACTTTAGTGATTTATTACAGTATAAGGCCACGCCGCCATGAGCGTTTGGGGGACGACAATAGCTCGATATAAGTTGATAATTAAGAAATTTTATACAGTCAATTTGAGTATCCGACTGCCAATGTTTAATCAAAGAGATTATGTCAATTTTATGGTTTTGCAGGAATAATTTATAGCATTTATACAATTTCCTAAAGATTGGATGTTTAGATTGAGAAACTTGAGATAATTCATTTCGGTTTTTGTGGTTCTTGTTTCCGGTGAAAAAACCGATCAATGTAAGCGCCATCGGGCCATTGTTGAGGGTCCATTAAAGGTTCAAAGTTGTGGAGGTCGATTGTTATTTTAAACGATGAATAATATTCCGGGTTCTTAGACGCAATTTTTTTGCACGCTGCCTCTGGGAACTTTGGTTTTAAGTAATTCAGCATATCCTCTTCTTTCGTCGACGGGTGGAGACGCGATACATAAATAAATTATTTCTTTGGTGCGGTCTTTAAAATATTGTTTGTGTTATCAGCGGTTCCTATTTTGCCCCATTTTCTGCCGTGTTTCACAATTGTAGTCCATTTTCTGTCATCATTTTTTGTTTCAAAATTTGTCTCCGGAGCACTGGTTGATTTGTTTTTTATTTTAGATAGAGTTTCTGAGTGTTTAATTTTATTCAGTGACCCATTTATTGTATTGGGATTAATCGCCTTATTTTGTGCGTTTCCTTTTTTTGTAATATCACCTATTTGACCTTGTTTGTCCACTGGTAGTGGAATATTATCATCAGTTTTGTTTGCAGTTTCACTAAGTGGAGCTGCGCTTTATAATCGGTGCACACTGTTTATTAGATAAATTTGTTGCTTTAGTGATGTTATGACATCCTGTTGGTTTTGTAGCGTGATGTGGCAAGTAACCGAGGACTTTGAGGCGGCTATGAGAGACGCGGTAGAAAACATAAGGACGTTACTAGTGATACGGTTTTTTTGTGATAGCAAATAAATGTTACCTTGTTCAACTGGCCTCAAAAGCTTTTATATAAGATTGTAATATAACCAGAAGTTATATGTGGTGACCCCGACAAGTAGAAGAACTCATATATCCAGAATCTGAAGGACCTCACCTACAGGTAGACTACGACACAGTCCGCAGGAACTCCAGGCTAGCGGTCAGCAACTACGAGACGTAGCAGAACAGCACGGAGTACGCACACACCACTCTCCCCTTCCGTACGTAGCGCACGTAACATCATATAATTTCACCCTGACATTGACAAAACATGACGGACCAACAAACGGACGACCTTAGCAATAATACAACTACCCCAGCCCAGGTCTACAGCGCATCGATTTCAATTCCACCATTTTATAAGAATGATCCCGTGGTTTGGTTTCATCAGTTGGATGCTCAATTTTCAAGGAAATGGATAACATCGTCTATTGCAAAATTCGAACATGTCATAGCAAATTTATCCCCAGATTTGGCCTCGGAAATCCGAGATATAATTATAACACCTCCGGTGACGGACCCATACGCTGTGCTAAAGAGCGAGCTCATTGCTCGCACCACAGCATCGGAGCAAATGCGTCTGAAACAGCTGTTGTCAAATGAAGAACTCGGGGACAGGACGCCATCCCAGTTCCTAAGACATCTATATCACTTGTTAGGGTCCAATCAGATCGATGGATCGATATTCAAGGAACTTTTTTCTCCAGCGATTACCAACGCAGGTACGAACAGTATTAACGTCCTCATACGATCTAAATTTAGAAGATCAAGCGAAACTTGCAGACAGGATATTGGAGATATCAACCCCATGCGCAATCAACAGCGTGGACAGAACCTCTTCTGTCACAGAAAACAAGTTTCAAGAATTGGAAAGAAAAATAGAGACATTAACAGCATCCGTTGAGAAGCTAACAAGGTTGAGAGATCGCTCATCATCGCAGTCGAGGAGGAGTGGATCGCGAGAATCATCGAGATCGCGAAGTTCCTCTAGAGTGAGACCTGCGCGACAAAACTCCGAAGTGTGTTGGTATCACTACCGATTTGGTAAAAATGCCCGACGCTGCGTCAGTCCGTGCACAGCGGGAAACCTGGACGCTCAAGAACACTAGCGGCAATCACTCCTGAGCCAACCAAGAGCCGCTTATTTTACGTGACAGATAAGCAATCTAAAATTAAGTTTTTAGTAGACACTGGCGCAGAAGTCAGCATCTTAAACATCTTTGAAAAAACAATAGGCAAGCACCAGTCAAGCACGATTCATCTAAAAGCTGCAAATGGTACTGCTATTTCTACGTTTGGCACAAAAACAATGAATGTTGACTTAGGGATGAAACAAACACTTCGCTGGAAACTTATACTTGCAGACATCAATTATTCAATATTAGGTGCTGATTTCCTAAGACATCACAAATTAATAGTAGTTCTTGCAAACAATAAACTAATTCACTCTAAATTTTATACGAGCTGCGAAGGGACATTAATAATGGTGAATGCAATTTCTCCAATATTGGTCTCCCAACCCAACGAATACAACTACCTCTTGCTGCAATTTCCAAGCATTAGTGAGCCCTTCAACCTGACAGCACCCGTGAAGCACAAAGTAACTCATCATATAGTTACAGATGGTCCACCCATATTTTTCAAGCCTCGGCGGCTGTCCCCCGAGAAATGCAGGTTGGCGAAGAAAGAATTCGAGAACCTTTTGCAACTGGGGTTCATCAGACCGTCATCAAGTAACTGGTCTTCACCATTACACATGGTCCCGAAGACAGATAACACATGGCGTCCCTGCGGGGACTATCGGGCGTTAAACAGGATAACAAAACCAGATCGTTACCCACTGCCACACATACAAGATTTCGCAAATAGCTGCCAGGGATGTGTAATATTCTCGAAAATAGATCTCATAAAAGCGTATCATCAGATTCCAGTAGAGCCTTCAGACATTCCAAAAACGGCAATAGCAACTCCTTTTGGCCTGTTTGAGTACGTGCGCATGGGTTTTGGTCTAAGGAACGCAGCACAAACGTTCCAACGCTTCATCGACACAGTGCTGCGGGGGTTGGACTTCTGTTTCACATACGTGGATGATATTTTGGTCTATAGCCGGAACAAAGCAGCACATGTGAGACACCTGAAAATTCTTTTCGGAAAATTGGAAGAGTTCGGGGTGAAAATAAACCCAAATAAATGCACGTTTGGGGCCTCCGCAATTGATTTCTTAGGACACACCATAACTGCGTCAGGAGTGTTGCCCTCACCTGTGAAGGTAAAGGCCATACTGGATTACCTCCGACCCACATCCTATATCGCCTTGCTGCGATTCTTAGGAATGATAAACTTTTATCACAGGTTTATAAAATCTTGTGCCACGATCGCAGGCCCACTTAATGAGTTCGCTAACAACAACCGAGATTGCAAGACACTCCAATGGGACCCAGAAGCCTCGCAGTCTTTCAGCAAGCTAAAAGAGGCGTTAGCACAGGGCACTCTCTTAAATTTTCCAGACAAGAACCTGCAACTCAACATAATGGTGGACGCTTCGGACCAGGCAGCAGGGGCAGTGCTACAACAAGTTTCGCCGAGAGGCGTCGAGCAACCTATCGCTTACTTCTCGTAGACGTTCTCCAAAACGAAAAGACGATATAGCACATTCGGACGTGAGCTTCTCGCCATCTATCTCGCGATAAAAAAGTTCCGCTACATGGTCGAAGGTCAACGTTTCTACGTGCTGACAGATCACAAAGCGATCATCAACGCAATACGCGGAGACTCGGATCGTTTTTCACTCCGAGAAGCGAGACATTTGGAATTCATTAGCCAATTTACATCGGACATCCGTTATGTAAAAGGATCGGAGAACACGGTTGCAGACGCATTATCTCGAATATCCAACAGCGAAATTAACGTAGTAAGTCTAACAGAACTAGCCACAGCGCAAAGCGAAGACGGGGAATTACGATCCTTACTGCAAGCGAACAACACCGCGCTCACATTGAAACTGCAGCAGATGCCCGGGGGTTCGGAGAGAATAGTGGTCGACACCTCAGCAAGATCACCGCGATCTTTCATTCCCGTGCCATTGAGCGACAGGATAATCTCCACCTTACATGGCCTTTCTCACCCGGGAGAGACGGCTACCAGGAAGCTCGTGAGTGCAAGATACCTATGGCCCGGGATAAATAAAGATATAGCTACATTCGTCAAGTCATGTAAAAGTTGCCAAATCAACAAGACGACGAGGCACACAGTATCGCCGCCGCAGAAATTCCCACTACCAGACCATCGTTTCGATTTTATACACATTGATATAATAGGGCCGCTGCCGGTGTGTCAAGGTTACAGATACATATTAACTTGCATTGACCGGTTCACAAGATGACCCGAAGCTGTACCTATTTCGGACATAACAGCAACCACGGTGGCAAAAACTTTCCTGCACACTTGGGTCGCACGATTTGGAATTCCTTCCACCATAGTAACAGATCGAGGAAGACAATTCCAGTCAAGTTTTTGGAATCACTTTAACTCCTTGTTAAGAATCAAACATAACTCCACCACTGCGTACCATCCACAGGCTAATGGCTTAGTAGAACGCCTCAACCGGCAAATCAAGGAGTCCTTAAAATTGTCCCAGCCAACTCAGAATTGGGTTGACAAGCTACCCATTATCCTCTTGAGTCTCAGGAATGTGGTTAAGGAACCGTTAAAAGCAACTAGCGCCGAATTCGTTTACGGCACAACCTTGCGGTTACCTGGAGATATCATATTTCCGAACCACAAAGGAACAGAACAGACGGAGCCATTCCTTACAAATCTAAAAACACAAATGCAGCAGTTAACCGCTTGCGGCACAAAGGATAAAAGAGCCACCTTCTATATCAACAAAAACCTGCATAACTGCACACATGTTTTTGTGAGGGCAGATCACGTAAAAAAATCCTTGGAGCACCTTACACAGGACTGTTTCCTGTGCTTATGAAACACTCCAAGTACTTTGTGATCCAGAAAAATGAGAAAAAGAAATCGGTTACAATAGACAGACTGAGGCCGGCCTTCATGGAGAACGACACCATTGCACCGATTCTAATCACTGCACGTTCTAAGAAGACTAGACATAAGTACGTTCATTTTCAGGACAGAGTTACGGTGTGGGTTTAGCTGACGGTATTATTATTGTTAATATTATTGTTATTTTTTTTTCTTGAGGGAGAGTGATGTAACGTGATGTGGCAAGTAACCGAGGACTTTGAGGCGGCTATGAGAGACGCGGCAGAAAACATAAGGACGTTACTAGTGATACGGTTTTTTTGTGATAACGAATAAATGTTACCTTGTTCAACTGGCCTCCAAAGCTTTTATATAAGATTGTAATATAACCAGAAGTTATAGTTTGCAATAATTATGTCATTTTGTGACAGTAGTTCTTTCAGGTATTTAATTATATTTTAAATAGATCACTTGCCTCCATACTGGGATTGTCAATGTCGGTGTTGTCCGTCTTCTCGGCGCCAGTCAGTTTAGAGCAGCAATTTATTTCGTTGTCGTTTATAATAATTGCACCTTTCAAATGTTTAGCACATCCCGGGTGGATCAGTGATGCACACGAAACACACACGTACCCATTTTTAGGCATTTGTTTACAGTGTCGACACACTTTAAGCGAGCTCGAATTCAAAACACTTGACTCGGCGGCCATCTTAATAAGAGTTATTAAACAATATTCCATAGAAAACTTTCAGTTACTTATAAATTAAAAATAAAAACTCCTGATTGATAATGTGAAATCAAACATTTACATAACAGAGCTGTTTCAAAATGTAACTTACTTTTGAATCACCTTATACTTTTCAAGAGTCTAAAGATATAATTATTATGAATTGATGTACTAAGAATCCTGTTACAAATATCAACAATTTATACTAGCTAGTAGACTGAAAATTACTTCGTCTATTCTGATGATGAATCGGAATTAATATTTTAAAACATAATGATTTCGACGCAACCGTTTTATTAAACTTCACACATCTTAAAGCTTACGGATCTAATCATAGAAGGAACTCTAATTAAGAACACGTTACAGCTAAATTATTAACAATACACGATACCTCCAACAATAAAATCGGTATGCAGGCATCGTTATGCCTCCCATATACGTCATTAGCATCAATTTAGGTTGCTGATTTGAGGAATTCGAGTTCGTCCCCAAATACGCACAAGACAATACGAACACAGAATTTCTTTTGTATAAGCTGAGGCTGAAGAGGGCCTTAATTGGGTTTTGGTCGTAGGATAAAAGAAAATAAAGGATTGTGCCTCGTATGGGACGTGGTGTGAGATTGGTATGTAATTATTTGCCTTTATCAAGAAGATTGCGGGCAAAAAGGTACATGTTTTACATGTGGTTTAAGCGATGCTGGTGTATTAGGTTCTGTTTAAAATTGTTCGGTTGAGATGGGAATCGATTTGCTGTGTGTGTGGGAAACGGGGTGTATATAATCTTAATTATTATAATAAGATAGCTCACTATAAACTGCAACATATTGTTCCACCATGATATAGAAGAGAATATAATACAAGAAAACAAATTATTTAAAAATTGATTATTTTTGTAAATATTTTTAATTTATACAATGTGAATGAAGGAATTTTTCATCGTATTTGATTTGTATTATGCCCTCCTTAAGACAAAATCTTGGCTGCGTCACTAACAATCCCCATACGCAGGGTTTCAAGCCGTTATTTAATAAAATATACTATACATCGGTTCGGATCCGATTATCGTTCCGGAAAAAATTACGTTTTTTTTGCGGTTTTCGGTTCAGCTCCAATTGATTGTTTTAATTTTTGAAATATTTTTATGCCATATTAAATACACTGATGATGATTTACATATTAAGAATATGAAAAATTGTCTGAAACTAAATTTGTTGTACTTTTATTATTATTTTCACATTTACTAAATATTCATACAATAAATATTTCTTGCATTTTTTCGATATATCATAGTAAATATCTGTCACATCGCAGCAGTATATATTTTCAACTTTACTTTAAATCAGTGGTTATACGCGTGGCGCATGAAGTAAAATTTCGAGTTTAGAAAAGCCCCGTGAAAATTTGTCTCGGGTCGCTGCGCGACCCTCGACAAATTTTCTACGCGGGGCTTTTCTAAACTCGAAATTTTACTTCATGCTTAGTCTGGAAGTGGAATACACTCGTTAGTTTAAAATATTTCACAACTATTCAAATTGCAAGTGTCATAAAGAAAAGCAATAACATGACTATCTAATAATATATTTCAGATAATAATTGTCTTAAATTGACAATAGTGCTAAAGTGGGCTGACGCCGATTTGTGTCAAGTTTGATACATTGGACTAAATGTCGTTTCTAGTTGACAGGATAGACTAATGTCGACTGACGGCGGTTCATGTCAAGTTGACACAATGGACTAAACGCGTCTCAAGTCGTCTCAAGTCAAGTTGACACGATAGACTAATGTTAGTCAATATAGTGACTTACAGTCATAAAGTTACAATAGTAAAAATACAGTCGATATATTGATTTAATGACAAAATCTTATCATAATCAAAAGACAGTAAACCAAATGACTTAAAATCATAATATCGCAATAGTGAAAATACAGTGAATTAATGACAAAATCCGAATAAGTTGAGAGACAGTCAACCTAGTGACTTACAGTCATATTATCACAATAGTCGAAATACAGTCGATAGAGACATAAATTGACAAAATCTTAGCATAGTCAAAACACAATCAACCAAGCGACTTACAGTTATACTGTCACAGGGGTCAAAATACGACATTTTATGATAAAATCCTAGCATAAACAAGAAAGACCCAAATCCTAATAAGTTAAAAGACAGCCAACTAAGTGACTTACGGTTATAATATCACAATAGAAACAAAAAACGGTCAATAGAAAGATTTAATGATAGAATTCAATCATAGTTTAAAAGTTGCTGCCGTATGTCCTGTACCTAAAACATCGCTTCATCTAAAAATATCAATAATTATCGCCCCATAGCGTTACTTCCACTTATTGCAAAAATATTTGAGCGCATATTATTTGACCAAATATATACAAATGTCAGGTCTTACATGTCTGATAAACAGCATGGTTTTGTCCCCAACCGCTCAACAGTTACTAATCTTACTTTAATTACTCATGATATTGCTGAAACTGTTGACGCCCGGGGGCAGATGGATCTTGTTTATACGGACAAGTCCAAAGCGTTTGACAAAGTTCAGCATAATGTTCTTTTATCAAAATTGGATTATTTTGGTTTTTGTAACTCATCCATATCATTAATTAAATCAAATCTCAGCGAACGTAAAACATATGTAGTTGCCAATGGTTTCAAATCTTGCGAATATTATCCAACATCAGGTGTACCACAGGGTTCCATTCTTGGTCCTTTACTTTTTAACATATTTATTAAACCTTGATTGTCAACATCTGTTATATGCAGATGATTTAAAAATGTACAATACTTTAAATAATATCAATGACTGCCATAACTTGCAGATTAGCCTAAACAAAATTGTTACTTGGTGTTTAGAGAATGGACTCGATTTAAATATTGATAATTGTAAATATATGTCTTATACTAAAAAAACTAATTTTGTTCACTTTAATTACGCAATTAATGGTAAACTACTTGAACGTGTTAAACATTAAGCTTTAACTACCATATTGACGTTACGGTAAAAAATGCATTTAAGTCATTAGGTTTTATATGCCGTAACGCGTCCCAATTTCACAATGTTGTCACACTTAAAACTCTATTTTATTCTTATGTACGATCAAAGTTGGAATATGCAGCGTTAGTTTGGTTTCCTCAAAATCAGTGTCAAATCAGAATGATCGAAAATGTGCAACGCAAATTCCTAATTTGAGGGAAGGTATCCAGAGAGAGGCATCGAGCATAACATATTATTAGAAACATTTGACGTTAAGTCGCTTTAAACTCGACGTAAAACTACATGTATTTCTTTCCTCTATAAACTTTTGCACAACACAATTGATTCGCCTGATTTCTTAGCTAAACTCGGACTGCATATTCCTTCTTTTTCCAGCAGGCTGAAACCAACATTTCATGTATTTACGCATCGGACTAACGTGGGATTAAAATCTCCTGTTTGTAGTATTTGTAATTGTTTTAATAGAATTTCGCATTGTAGTGACATATTTTAAGATTCTTTAAAAGTGTTACTCTGTAACTTGGAGCCAACTGTGAATTAATTATTCCTACTAAAAATTGTTTTTATATTCACAGGACATGCCTTCAACATTTAACATTTAATAAGCAATTTTATTATTACAGAATTTATTTTAATTTAATTAATATTATATTTTTATATGTACCAGGCTTATGTTTTGTTTTTGTCTTGTATTGGGAAATAATTCCTGTTAGACAATAAATGGATTATTATTATTATTAAAAGACAGTCAATCATGGGACATAGTCATAATGTCATAATAGTCAAAATACAGTCGATAAAGATATAATATAACAAAATCCTTTGATAAAGTCAGGCAACCGATTGACTTACAATCAAAATGTCACAAATGTCAATATACAGTCAATAGAGCGATTTAATGACGAATTTATACTTAGAGGCTTTTTTTCTTTTATCTTTTAACTCGTAGCTATTGAATTTTAATTTTACTTTTAATAAAGTCCTTGGCATAATTATTTATCTGTTTTTCTCTTTCTCTATGTTATTTTGTTGCACGTATATTACTTCACTGTTCTGACTCTGATTTTAATTTTTAACTGCAACCTTCCCGATAGTGGGCATGTAATTGCTTGTTGTTCTTGTGTTTTGTCTGTTTATTTATTTAATTCTTATTTATTAATCTTATCTTGGACATTTTCCACCACTAATCGAATTTAAAATTAAATTTTATAACTATGTAATTCCAGAAATTAAGCGAACAAATTATTTTTTTAATAAAATTTATTACATACGTACATTAATTCAAAATTACCTGATACACTTTTTTTTCTTTATAAACTGCAATTAAAATTACAATTAGCTTACTTATTAAGAATTATTGTACTTGATAAGTGTAAAGCTTTTATTTGCTCTCAACACACAACTAAGATTATAGTCAATACTGCAATAGTCAATATACAGTGGATAAAGAACTGTAATTACTAAATCGTATGTTCAATAAAAAAAAATCTCTTGAGTGCCATGATTTAATCTTTGTGTTAATTTAAGTTAGCTGTAATTAATTTATTATACAAAATCAAATTTTTAATGGCACTCTAGAGTTTTTCTTTTATTGAAAATACGATACAACAGTGAAAAAAACATTTATACAAAATCAAATTTGCCAACCTATATTATCTTTAATGGCACTCAGTTTATTTTTTATTGAAAATACGATACAACAGTGAAAAAAACAGTCAATACAGTGACTTATAATCATAATACAATTAATCGACAGCCGACCAAGCAATTTTATGTTAAAATTTTATAGCGGCAGAAAAACAAATGACCAGTGATTATAATCAAAATTTCGTAATAGTCAAATAATTAAGTTTCATTTAATTTTATAGATTATATGTTGTATTGTACTGGGTTATCTAAACACTGCATTGACAATCATCCTATCTTTAATAACCAAACGCTAAAGATATTATACACAGGCAATAATGGACGTCATCTCAACTATCGCGAAGGGTTGGAAATCCAGAAAGCAATAAAACAGGGAAAACCAATAGTTAATGACATCGAAGATGTGTGGAGCTTACCCATCATGACAGCCCTTATTGCCTAACCATAAACTTCAAATTAACCTCTCTTCTTGTATATAATGTTTGTAAAAATGTAATTTCCTGTATTCCTTGAGAATGACACAAAGTCGAAACTAGTAGGAGGAAAAAAAACCAAAATATTAGTGAAATTTGATCAAGTGTTTTTTTTCAAATCATGAGTACATGTTGATTATATTGACAGTCTTTACTATATTGATTGCCATTTGACGACAATATTTGTAAACATCAACTCAATTCGATTGAGTTTAATTGAAAGATGCTTTATCTGAATATATTCGGGTTGGATGTTGTAAAGGGACATTTTCTGAACTCGAATCAAAGAATTTAAATGAGCTGTTTTTTTTAAACAATTTTTACTTTTTTTAGTTCATAATTTTTATTTACCTTTTATCAAATAACTATTTTACATTTTTGATGAGAAAAATAAATACATAATTAAATGAATGCATAAATAAAACTCAAATAATACATAAAATATAAATAAACAATCAATTTGTAACATAATAAATTTTTTCTTTAGATAATATCCAAATTTTCAGCTTTGTTTATAAATGAATCGTTTATGATTACGTATGTTGTAGCTTTCCAAAACTTTAAGAAAGCTTGTTTTACATTAAACTTAGACCCAAACTTTGTAAAATATATATGTGCGTTAAAAAGTAGTTATTTAAATTTAAACATCTTAAACATATCAGTCATTTTAAAAGTATACCGGGTGTAACGCAAAACAGGATCACCCCATTTAGTTTTTTTATTAATAGACATATCAATTTGAAATTTTCTTCGTTTATACTAAAAATAATTTGAAGTTTAGTGGTTATAAGAAAACTTTAATAGCACTTCCGATGTCACCGGAAGTGACATCAATTTTGTAATTTTAAATAAAACACCCTATATATTTTCTTGTTTTAGGATAAAGGGTCTCATTTTACATACAAATCAATTGTTTTTTTTTCAAAATATTACTAGTGTCATATTTTTTTTTCAAAAAATAAATTTGCATCTAGGCTGTGATCGCCCTATTATCTTTTGTTTCGTATTATAGACATATACAAAATAAATATTACAAACTTGTGTTTCTGAATTTGTCCAACACAAGCCTTTAAATTGTAATTTGATCGTTTTATTTAATAACTCAATTTTTTCAAATGGCAACATTGCGGATTATTTATTTTTTAAAAGGTTAGCATACTACCTATCCAATTATGTTTCTAAATTATAGCTTGCTTGATTAAAACACGTATAAATCAATTTCCTGATTTTACCTATATTTTTCTTTATTTACCAGTTTCATAAGTCTCAAATAAATACATTTGAGTAGGTAGTATATTAACATTTAAAAAAATTATAATGTTCCACCATGCTGCTATTTGAAAAAATTGAGTTACTTAAAAAAAACGATCGAATTATAATTAAGAGACATCTGTTGGCCAAATTAAGAAACAAAAGTTGGAAATATTTGTTTTGTACACGTCTATGATACGATACAAAAGATATTAGGGCAACCACAGCAACCTAGATACACTATTATTTTTGTTTTAAATATGCCGCTAGTAATTTAAAAAAGAAACAATTGATCTGTATGTAAAATGAGATTCTGTTCCCGAAAACAAAAAAATATATAGGTTGTTTTATTTAACATTTCAAAATTGATGTCACTTCTAGTAAAACCAGAAGTGCTATGAAAGTTTCATAATCACCACTGAACTCGAAATTCTTTTTAATATTAATGTAGAACATTTCAAATTGATATCTTAATTAATAAAAATAACAAAGGGGGTGATCCTGTTTTGTGTTACACCCGGTATATGGGTCATTTGCATATAAATGGAAACTTTGATATAATAAAATAATGATTTACGAAATTCATAATGCTTTACTTCATTTTTTTTCTTTCACCTGAAAATTCAAATACTTAAAAACAACAATTCTTTAATAAGGCATAAGTCAATTAGTAGTATTAAGACTAAAGAAAGATTATTAATAACAATTTTTAAGCACCACAAATTTATCCATTAATTTGTGATTCAATTTTTTTTTTTTTCAATTTTTATAGTTTTTGTTTTCTTAATATGGTGACAAATCTTCAATTAATTTAATGTTTTTTAAATGTTTATGTTTAAGTTAACGCCCTCTTTCCTCCTGTTTTTGTTATTCATTTTTAAATAGGTCTTATTCCTCTACGTTTGAGAATCTCTGCTTTGGTAAACCTTTTACCCATAGTATGATCTTTTACTCTAAAAAATGTTACTTTTTATAATCATTGCAAAATGTATAGATAAAATAAGGTTAAGTGATATTTAAAAGCCACGATAATGTAAATTAATTTTTAGCCTTGGTAATGTCATTATTACTGTTTTGGCCATTTTTGAGGTACTGCAATTATTGGAATCCAAATGAAAGACTGCTATCTTGAAGGAAACGTGTAAGGCTTTATTATTCCAGCTATAAAGCATTCAAAATGGTTTTTTATTGATAATAAATTACGGCTATGGCAATGTCATGAATAAAAGGTGGTCATTTGCACACCATAATTCAAATATTGTCACGAAAGCCTATCAGATGCTGGGTTTTGTAAAGCGTAACAGTAAGAACTTTACAAATAGTAGAACGCTGGTAACACTATATAATTCGTTAGTGCGACCCCACTTGGAATATTGTTCAACGGTATGGTCTCCATACACTGAATGCGACATTAATAAAATTGAGCAAGTTCAAAAGAAATTTGTAAGGTACCTTGCCTATAAATTTAGTACCGATCAGCCCTACTTGGATCTTTTGACGACTGTTGGCCTTCGCAGCCTTAAGCAAAGGCGTGTAGAAGCTGACATTAAGTTAGTATTCAAACTACCTAATGGATATTTGGATTGCCCTGATCTGTTGGAATTGGTTGGTATACGGGTTCCACCGCGCTCTCTTCGGTCTGACATTACATTTCATATCGGCTACAGGCGCACGGATTATGCGAAATATTCCGCTTCTGTTCGGGTTTTGCGTCACGCAAATATTTTAAATGTTGACTTTTTTAATGGGTCATTTTCATTATTAAAGCGCCTTTTAAAAGATTTGTAACTTTTCTTGTTTAGTTTTAAGTTTAGTGTTTGTACATATTTGTTTTTTTTTTTGTATATTGTATTTTTCATGTAAATGGCAAGCCGTTGAAATAAATAAATAAATAAATAAAAACTCGTACATTAAATTTGTAAATTCTGTATTGAGGATTCTTCTACTTCGTAATACATGTTAATATTACAATAAAACACTTTTTAGTTTGTATAACTCATTTTATTGAATCTGACTGCAGTTTCCACAAATTTAGCTTGTCATTATCAAACATGAAGTAACTTAAATTAGAGGTTTTACAGGTATTTATACCATATTACAAAACAGCGGTAAAAATGGGGGTGTACATTAGGTCTACCTGGTCTTTAATTAAAGGAATTCCCAGATTAACGCGGAATTTGTATTTCCAGTCCATCTAGGAAAATCATTTTACGACCTTTTCCGGCATGATGGATTATAGTAAGTAGATATCTTTTTCAAACGTGGGATTTTCATCTAAAAGATGTTTTGTGAAAGATAACTTATTTAAGTATTTATTTACTTATAATTCCATTGTTATTACAAAAAAATTGAAATATAATACAACCAAAATGAATTGAACTAAACTAACGACAAAAAATGGAATAAAACACAATTTCTACTAAATTAAATATTTATAAGGTTTACATTGATTATCAAAAAATTATTTCACCAAAATCTATACGTTTTAATTCGGACATAATTATCACGTTGTTTTAGCCGAAACAACAGGAACATTTGTGCCCTTTTCGGCTAAAACAAAGTGAGAAGACATTTTTTCTAAGAGTTCTATAAAAAATTTAAAATTTCCATATAAAAAAAATCTGAAATGGTCTTAATCGAGTGAGGGGACTTCGAAACGAATATTTCCGCAAACAGCTTTGATTTAAAAACTGCAAAAAAGTAGAAACTGTTGTAGAATCAA
This sequence comes from Philonthus cognatus, assembly GCA_932526585.2. Taxonomy (NCBI): domain Eukaryota; kingdom Metazoa; phylum Arthropoda; class Insecta; order Coleoptera; family Staphylinidae; genus Philonthus; species Philonthus cognatus. The sequence goes on along the minus strand of OW052244.1, from coordinate 17,817,330 downwards.
ACAAGTGTTTACGTGCATGTTTGAACCGAAATAAACCAATATTTATTCTTGGTTCAGTTCCAACAATAATAACGGTTTTTTCCGGTTATCGGTTTACGGTTCAGTTCCGGTTCGAAGCCCTGCCCATAAGTCACTGTTGTTGGATTTATTCTATGTCCAAATATTTAAATACCTTTCCATTTTATCATTGCAGCGCATATAAATTAAAATCTTTTGTTTTTTTCTATTCGTCTTCATCCTTTCTGAATAATATTCAAATAAAAACCCATATTTTACATTTATTATTCACAAAAGATAGTGTAATCACAATAAATATTGTACTGAATTTTTATTATAAATTACAATGTGAAACTACAAATCCCTGTAATACGTGATCAGACACATGACAGACTGGACATTTTTGATAAACTAGGAAACCGAAAAATAAAAATAAAAACGTGTGCCAAGCCAATTAGTATGAGTATACAGTATCCACTTCCTTTAAAATAATAGTACATTAAGACCTCACACATCATTTAATTTTCTAAAGTATTTATTAATTCCATTCTGTTTCACCGTGTTATGTTGTGTTATTCCTCGAGGTTTATTAACAATTTAACGACGTCGGTGTCTCGTGTGCGCATTGTCCAGGTGTTTGACTCCGCGAGAATTCCTCCTCGGTCCGTGATTTACGCCCACAATTTAAGCCTCTCTTAATTTATTTCGTCATTTTAGAATTATCTTAGATACGCGTGCATATGTGACCATTAAAAGGCTCAAGATTAATAACAAACGTTTGCTATTTTTTTCGAGAGAAAAGCTTGTGAATGTCCTGCGGAATAATTTAGAAATGCTTACCTAGCTAAAGGTACTTAATTTATTGCCAAGGTTTATCTGATTTATAATTAATACAAAAGATACGCTTTTAATTAGGAATATATATACGTGGTACTTCATTTTCTATTCTCAAGAAAAATGTTAGCATACCAAAAATATTTAAAACGAATCTTTATAATCATTTAATACAATTGGAACTATATAGCCTAAAAGAATTCTTAGGATACAAAAATAGGTGAAAACACCTTCGTTCCATCTGTATTTATGTATTTATGTATAATAGTCAAATACATATGTGTGTATACAGAGGGTTTTAAGTAATACCGAACATTTTCATAAACAGAATTTTTCTTTTAAGTATACATATGCATACGTCGTACATTTTCCGACGCTCGATTTATTAAAAACATTTAATTTGAAGCTTTAAACGAGTGTTTTCCACTCCCAGGCTAAGCATTAAGTAAAATTTCGAGTTTAGAGAAGCCTGAAAATTTGGTTTGGTCGCGTAGCGCGAAGCGCGGAGCGGCCAAACCAAATTTTCAGGCGCCACCGGTACAAAACACTGACATATTACGATGTTTAAAACACCCCGCTAAACTTTACATTGTATCAGTGTTGTGTACCGGTGACGCATGAAGTAAAATTTCGAGTTTAGAAAAGCCTGAAAATTTGGTTTGGCCGCTCCGCGCTTCGCGCTACGCGACCAAACCAAATTTTCAGGCTTTTCTAAACTCGAAATTTTACTTCATGCTTAGCCTGGGAGTGGAAAACACTCGTTTAAAACTTCAAAATAAATTCTTTTAATAAACTGAGCATCGGAAAAAGTACGACGTATGCATATGTATACTTAAAAGAAAAATTTTCTTTATGAAAATGTTCGGTGTTACAAAAAACTCTCTATATATATAAATACAGGCATTATATTTTACATTATGTAATGACACTCTAAAATTAAGATTATTACCATAATTATTATTATTATTAATTACTTTCGGGCAATTAACTAGCATAGTGTAAAATGGGCGCGCTCTCGGCCAATCAGAGTTGTAGGTTTTGGCGCGTGAAATTTAAAACGCTCCTCCTAGTTATTGAACAGATTATAAATACATTTTATTGAATTACGCTTATAAGTTACTAGATTCTGCCAAATTAATGTGAGGTTATTTTTTGCCTCCACGACTATTTTGAGCCTGACATTTTATTTCATGTGCTAGACATATAAAATGCTGAAATAGTGTTTGCTATATCTCTGTCCAACAATAGTGAAATACTTTGTATAAATAAAATTATGAATTTATGTAAAATTTTTAGAAATGTGTGTTTATTTTCACAGCAATGGTTTCGCAAATTTCTTGCTACTTCAGGTGAATGAAAGTTTACTATAAAATTAGAAATCTTACAATTATATATACAGACTGTCTCAGGATAGGTGGAACGCTATATAGACTGTATGATTTTATTTTATTTTATTAATTATTGTTTAGACATTTGTTGTTTTTTTAAAGAGTTTAGTTTGAAGCTTTAACAAATTAAACTTTTATAAAAAATAAGGAATGTCGAAAAATTTACAACGTATGCATATGTATACTTAAAACAAATATTCCGTGTATACATTTTCTCATATAAAACTATGTAGATATTGCGTGTTATCTTTCATACTGTTAATTTAATGCAAAAAAGACGAATATTAATTATTGATACAATGTTGTTATAAAAAGCAATGACCTTGCAAAGATCAATCGGTTGCAGGTTGCGAGCATTGGCTAATTATGACCGGATTCGGTGTTAAAAACATTTACAGTTTTTGGCTTATCTCCTGTCCAACCTGATTTATTCTCACTTGGATGCTCGAAATTACGGTACCGTAATTCAGGGGCCGCCTTTTGCCCATGACCAATTTATTACCTACCATTCAACTTGTTTTCTTTTAATATATATGTATTTTAAATCAAATAAATACTTAAATAATGAAGATTCAACACTTGTTTAATCATTAATCATAATATTAATTCTCTTCATGTGATTCAATTTTTGATTTTTAGTTCAATGAAAATTGTATTTGTTTTATGCCCGGTATTATAAACGATTAATAAATCATTAGAAAACTATTTGTGAAGTAAATTTATTTACCTAGTAGACTAATAGGCAAATAAAATTGAGTATTATAAAGCAAACTTACCAAATAAATAGCAATTCTAGAAATAAATAATTTAATTAGATTGCAGACCGAAATTATACATTTTTATTGTGGCCATAGCTGGACCAACCAATTTGTTAAATTGAATTGTCAATATTTCAAATTAAATTGTCAATCAAATTGGAAATTTAGTATAATTCATTATAATTATGGAGAATAACCGTGGAATAGGACCGAATTACGCAGAACCAGAAAAGGAAAGCTTATTAAAAATTATAAAAGACTTATAAAAGACGTAGCGCGAAGCGCGGAGCGGCCAAACCAAATTTTCAGGCTTTTCTAAACTCGAAATTTTACTTCATGCGCCACGCGTACAAGACACTAATTTTAAGTGAAGTTCACTTGTTCACAATATTTCAGTGTTTTCAGTGTTAAATACGCGTGGCGCATGAAGTAAAATTTCGAGTTTAGAAAAGCCTGAAAATTTGGTTCGGTCGCTCCGCGTTTCGCGCTACGCGACCAAACCAAATGTTCAGGCTTTTCTAAACTCGAAATTTTACTTCATGCTTAGTCTGGGAGTAGAAAGCACTCGTTTAAAACTTTAAATGGAACTAATTTTAAAAAGCGTATGCATAAGTATAAAAATCCCTGGTTATGTCTGATTTGAAAATCTTTAGGTCATCGACTCCTTAGAATGTCTTGTGGTTTGAATTATTCACTGTCAGGGAAGATACTATAAGCGAACTTAAATCTGACACGGATGATATGATAGATATGATAACCGTAATGAAATTAATAAACACAAGTAGTAGAATCTAAAGTAATTATAATAATATAATACACTTTTGACTTTTAACTGTCAAATAATTGAGAGAATAAAATTTACTTGGCAGAAAAACAAACAAATAATTTACTGGGGAGATTTATTAACCAAATAAAGTTATTTTGTGTTTAGAAAACCGAAATCTTTGAAATAAATTAATTTATTCCTTAAGTAAATTTTATTTAGGGAATAAAATGTTTTATAATACCGGGCATTACACATTTGTATATTTGTGTACAGTTTTTCTTACTAGTTTAGGGCAAAATTAATATGTCCTAAACTAATAAGAATACAGTCAAAAGAACTCGAATTCTTATTTTTAGTGTATATCAATGTAAATTTGAATTTTAAAGGAAGTTTAATCCTTTAAAATGTACTTTAGCATTTAAAATATGTACGCGTTAAATGATGAATTATATAGAAGTGCAACGCCATGTATTTTTCGCATTTCGTCATTTGCGAATTCGAAAGTAAACTGCGATCTACTGAAATTTCCTCCACCGACAAAACCGGCAGAAGAGGGGACACTTTAAAAAAAAATCTGCTGTGATCAACACAGGTACCGAGCGGAAATTAAAATAATACGGGATTAATATATTGATTATTCATATCATTAATTTCGAGAGCTTACAGAGATAAAGCAACAAAATTGAAAAATAAAATCAAAAACTCTTTTAGAACTTGTTTATTCCAGAAAAAAATACAGCGATATAATGCTATATGACACTGATAAACACAACATAATAAGAACAAAGACAGCTTGAACTATTATTCAATTCCATTTTATTCTTTATTTATTTTTATTTTTCATTCAATGCTTAAAATTAAATGTTCCAGCACTTACCATAGAACATCACGGTGAGTTACCACGTAATATAATTCGAGTTAAAGTGGTATCCGTGCGGTGTATGATTGCTAACTTTAGACTAATTACGGCCCTCCATTAAAATTGGCGCATCCTTTGAATTGATGCGTTTCAGTGCGGTCTTGTGCATCTATTTATTACCTGCGCATGAACAAACCATCTATCCATCACAACATCACAACACACCATCCCCTGTATCGAATCAAAAGTGGTCTGTGCTCGTGTTCATCTCCGGTAATTGCTATTAATTGCCTGCCTTCTCAACTCCCAAGTGCACTTTACTTTTTATATAATAAAGTGTACGATGAAATTTTGATATAATTTACAGGTGCACTTTAATTTTAATATTAAGGTGTACCTACTGTTATTGGTTAATTTCTTGGTACGTTTTTGTGAAAGTATCTTCGTATAGCCAAAAAAAAAATCAAATTTCTTAAGGTTTTTATAAAGTTGAAATATTTGTAAATACTCGCCTGCTATAGTCTGTTTAAAAACTAGAAGGAGTAAGTGCCAAAGCCCAATTTACACTATAAAATGTTACCAGAAACATCACTAGATAAGTTTGGCGGCAATTTTAAATTATTTCATAATTACTCTTTAAATAAAATTAAATATTCATTTTGTACTTCTTCATTGTGGTTAAGTATTATCTTTTCCATCGTAAGATATCGTCAGTTCAATTAAAATGCTTATACGGCATCTCGTCATATATCTGAGAAATAAAACATATTTACATTATGTTCATAATATAATATGCAATTTATATAATAATGTCTCTATAAGAGCTCAGACGAATCCTCGTAAAAAGGATTCGAATGACGAATCCGAATCACCTAATATGATTCGAATCACGAATACTCGAATAAAGGATTAGTAAGAGATAAATATGATTTGAATCGAAGATTCGAATCCTGTTTCACGAATACAAATCCTTTAAGAATAAATTTGTTTTTATTATTTTTTTGCAACCATTATTATATAAATATCGTTACCAGTTGTTTTAGCAAAAATATTCAAAACCTAATTATTTATTATTACCACAGAACATCGTTGATAACAGACTAAATATCTGACTCCCTGTTACTCTGGTTAAAGATGTATTTGTGTGTTTCTGAACTCCACTTCAAATCAGTGTTTTGTACGCGTGGCGCATGAAGTAAAATTTCAAGTTTAGAAAAGCCCGAAAATTTTCACGGGCCTCGTGAAAATTTGCGCTGCGCAACCCGAGACAAATTTGCTGGGCTTTTCTAAACTTTTACGTCATGCGCCACGCGCACAAAACAGTGATTTAACGTAAAATTTAAAAACACACAAAAAACATTTCTCATGTTATTCCTCACAATTAATTCCAATTATTTTTGACGAGTCAAATCCTTTTGTAAGTATTCGAATCCTTTTATAAATATTCGAATCCTTTTATAAATATTCGAATCCTTTTATAAATCTTCGAATCCTTTTACAATGATTCGAATACTTTTAAAAGGATTCGAATAACCCACAATTAGACTCGAATACGAATCCTCTTAATAAAATGTAACGAATCTGGATCACAAATCCAGTTGAACTAAAGTATTCGAATGCCTCTTTTGAATCTTCTAAAAGAATTCGAATCCAGGATTCAAATCCTGAATGATTCGGATCCTGCCCAGCTCTGGTCTCTATCTTACTTTAACATGATTTGTTTCATAAAACTATACAAGGCAGAACGACTCATCTTCGGCATGCCTGCATGATCGTTTACTTCTTTTAAATCTTTATTCAGAGTTGGCAGTTCATTATTATAGAAGAAACTATGCACGGATCTCTTCACTACGTCATCAAAACTTTTAATTACGGCCTCCAAGCTGTTTAGGGCTACAAATCTCTCCGGATTTCTTATATTCGCTAATGGTACGATAAACAGTGGAATTTACAACTCCTAAAAATTAAACATTTTATTATTTGATGCATATTCTTATGCTATTTGATATCTCACCTACTGCACCAACAATGTCTGATACAACAGCAGTCATTTTCATATGTGGATCATCTGTTATCATCTGCTATAACATATTTATTATGCACTGTTTTTTAGACAGATATAAATGACCCAAATCCCACGGCTTACGCTTTTTTGGATGTGAAGGTGATATTATTACCGAGCTTGTACTGGATCCATCATCCATCACAATATAAACAAATCTAACTTTTAACTATGCTAAAGAAATACCGCACAAAAGCTTATTACGAAACAGACAAAGTTGCAACTCGGTAACACTTCGAATTAAGGTTATGTCAGCTGTTGCATCTAATAATGACGTAATTAGCATAGTGTAAAATTGGCGCGCTCTCAGTCAATCAGAGTTGTAGGTTTTAGCGCGTGAAATTTCAAACGCTCCTCCTAGTTATTAAACAGATTATAGTGTAGTCAACACCAGGGCGCATAGAAGTGCACATATTTCGGGCCCAACCGCGACCTTCGTGTCCCTTGCTGAAGTCTAGTACATTCGGTTTGCGGAGATCGCGTATGGCGGTAAGTAGTAAGTGTAAGTAAGATAATTTGTTGAGAGAACTGTGAAGACTTTGTTTTTTATTTTAAACCGTTCTAAATTTTACATTTTTCTCATGAAGCCGTCAACCGCAGATATGTGTTATATTTTTGTTAATTTTAATTTTGTTAGAAACCAATAACACTTAAATATAAGCGTTTAGAAGTCATCATTGTAAAATGTTCTGCAAAATAGTGTGTTCGTTTAAATAGATAAACTTTTAGTTGTGTGTTGGGCCATATCGAGCACTTTTGTTTGCATGGTTAAAATGTGTAGGCATGGTATAATTAGGGCGATATAATTTTGCGATTTTTTGCGATTTTTGTTTTAATTAACAATATGGCGCACAGTAGCGCCAATTCCAGAAAAGCCGGTCAGTGTGTTTTTTTTTTTGTTTGAAATGTAGTATACACGGATTATGGGGTCGCTGATTACGAATCTGAAGTTAACATTGTAAAAAAAAAATACTTTATTTTAATTAAATAAGAGTATTATTTATTGTTCTCAAGTTCAATAAATTGATGAGTCGTTTTGCGCTGCGATGTTTTAATTATTCGTGGAAGTATTTCTACAGGAATACGTTTAGTTTACACTTTGTTAGAACGAACGAGATTATCTTAACTGCTTAACTACTTTTCCATTGATTTCTATATACATCCAAAGTTGCAAGGATTTTTAGAGTTTCACAGCCTTAAAACCACCCTATTTTACTCTATATATTTTTTTCACTATTTTTTCGATAAATCTTAGATTGAATTCTATACGAATTCGAAGTTTCAGAATTTTACTCGCTCATTTCGGTTACCATCCCTTAACAACCACCCCAATTTCTTAATGGCATTTTTCATATTATTTTTCCTGTAATCATAAGCTTAATTTGGATCGATTTCATGAGTTTTAGAATTTCTGTCAAAAATATGTTCTCTCTGCCCCACTGTGCGGTAGCTGAAACCCACGCTACGCCACTAGGGACTAAGCATGCATTGTTTTTAATTTTCAAATATATACTTATCAAATTTAAATGTTTCTTTTCTTAAAATAGGGAAATTTTACAATCAAATTTGTGGTTTTCTTTAAAGATTGATCTTGCGAATATTCACAAATTTACCTACCTAATCCTATAAGGAAAAAGTAAATAAGAGAAGTAAAGAATTGGGTTTCTAATGAGTAATATTGAATAATAAAAAGTAGTTCAAAAATGATCTCCTTTTGGTCAGATCGCCTACAGTACCACCTGTCCTAAAAATAATGTTCGAGTGTTTAGTTTTCTGATTATAACAACAAGAAAAACCGTGACATCAGACCGGTTTTTGGATTCAATACGAGTATAGTCTGAAACGCACGTTAAATATTTGCAAATTTTAATGATGCACAAGGCCGGTCAAACATTACTTACAAGTAATTAATTTGTGTATGCATAAATTGTAAATATTATATATTTGCATATTTCAATTAATACGTGTTCATTACAAAAATCACTTACAATTTTTTAAATACCTAATTTTGAAATGCATGTATTGGTGTTTACGGGTGATAATAAAGGGTCTGGAAAGTGGAAAAGTAGTACAAGTGACATGAGATTGATTTGATGTAAATTAGAGATAAAGTATAACTTTTATAGACAAACCGTCTCATAGATATCATACAGAGAGTTTTATGTAACACCGAACATTTTCATTCAAAACAATTTAACACCTTTAATTTTTATGGTATGTGTAAATTGGTTTGCCAATCAATCGCAATTTATACCTCAACTTGTATACACAGCGAGTTTTTATTTCAAGTATACATGTCTCAATTACAGCGTATATGCCAAAAATCTTTAGATAATCGTTGTTTTTTTTAAGAGTTTAATTTGAAACTTATAATAAATGTGTTCCACTCCCAGACTAAGCATGGAGTAAAATTTCGAGTTTAGAAAAGCCTGAAAATTTGGTTTGGTCGCGTAGCGCGAAGCAAACCAAATTTTCAGGCTTTTCTAAACTCAAAATTTTACTCCATGCATAGTCTGGGAGTGGAACACATTTATTTTAAGTTTCAAATTAAACTCTTAAAAAAACAACGATTATCTAGCGGCCAAACCAAATTTTCAGGCTTATCTAAACTCGAAATTTTACTCCATGCGTCACCGGTACAAAGCACTGACTTATTACGAAGTTTAAAACACACCACTAAACTTTACATTGCATCAGTGTTTTGTACCGGTGGCGCATGAAGTAAAATTTCGAGTTTAGAAAAGCCTGAAAATTTGGTTTGGCCGCTCCGCGCTTCGCGCTACGCGACCAAACCAAATTTTCAGGCTTTTCTAAACTCGAAATTTTACTTCATGCTTAGTCTGGGAGTGGAACACACTCATTTCAAGTTTCAAATTGATTATTTTTAACAACGAATATCTAAAGATTTCCAACATATACAGTGTAATTGGGGCATGTATACTTGAAAGAAAAACTCCCTGTGTGTACACGTTGAGGGATAAATTGCGATTGATTGGATTTATTGGATTTAATGGTCATATAGGCAACCCAATTTACACATAAATTAAAAAATAAAGGTGTCAAATTGTTTTGGATGAACATGTTTGGTGTAACATAAAATTCTCTGTATACAGTTTAGTACAATTATTGAAAATGTTCACTTAGTAGACGAAATGCACATCGAATGATTAAAATAAACCAGTGAAGAAAAAATATTACTTGTTTCATTTAATATTATACAGGGTGTTTCAAATTCGAGCCTCACCATGAGGATCTTGCTTATTATAAGAGATAGAGCGTTTAGTTCGACAATTTTGCAAAATTCGATGCTCATTAATAATTCAAAAAACATTTACTTACATTCTTTTGTTTTCGAGTAAAGTATATAAAACTGAAAAAACTGTTTTTCTTTTTTTATTTATATTTTCGTTATTTGAGGCAATATTTAAAAACAGTAAAGTCCTTCTTATAGCACATTTTTATTTTCTAACAGTTAGGGTAATTGATTTCTTTGTAACATGTTTCGTTTCTTTTAAACCATCATAAACTTTCTTATTTCTTATAGACGCCATTTTATTTTTCATCACATCTAATTGTTTTTTTTTTGTGATAAAAACGATATATTACAACATGCATCTAATTTTATAAATCAACATACTATCGATAAAAATGCTTTTGCTGATTTTGTCTATTATTTCGCTAACTAAAAATCATCTTTGCCATGGAATTAAGAACAATAAAAAATATGAAGTATTCATTCTTTATCAAACATTATTATTCTTTATCAATAAAAATGCAGTTCAGTTATTCAGCATGATTTGTTGCGTATTTTTTATTCATTAAACAAAAATACAGAATTAGCTAGTCAAAACTATTTACAAGTGTATGCAGGAGGAAGGCAACCGCATCGAACAATTTATTCTACAGATTGACAGAAATTTGGGGAGTATGGATCATGCAATCAACGCCGCAAAGCATACGAAAATAAAATTTCTCAAGTAGGCTGTAATAATATTTTGGAAATGGTAATATTAAATTTATCTTGATTATTTTATTTAAGGTGTACTACTTACAAACAATATTTTAGATACATCAAAACCCATCACTCTCATGCCGTGTAGTAGCAGCTGATTTAAATTTGCCATCAGCGCAAGTACGGCGAATTTTAAATAAATTCAATTACAAATCATACAAATTCATTTAAGCCAAACTCTTATTGCCTGGTGACAACATAAGACGTATTGCAATTGGTTGCTGTAAAAGTGCAATGAAGATGATATTTTTATTAATAACATTATTTGGACATTCACAAATAGTGGCATATTTAATAGAAATAATGAGCATTTTTGAGCAACGACAAATCCAAGACAATGTTTGGGCAGGAATTTATCAAGACAATTTAATAGGGCCAATTATGTACGAAGAGTCTCTAAACAGTGAACGATTTTTACACCTTATTCGTACAAACATTGCTAACACCAAAACTTCTGGTGGCAGTAACACGGTGCACCAGCACCAGTGCAATGCCAGAAATGTTCCCAACTATTTAAATGCAATGTACCCAAATCAGTGGATCGGGAACGACGGAATCGTAGCTTGGCCAGCTATATCGCCAGATCTAAACGTTATGGATTATTTTTTATGGGGTTTTGTTAAAAAATGAAGTTGTTCGTCATACCCATGACAACATTGCAGAACTCAGAGATGGGATTATTAATGCATTTAATACGATACCTAGAAGAAGTGTTTATAGGGCGGTAAATAATGTATTAATGAAAACGGTTTTTTGTTTATACACAAATTATAATTATTTAATGTTAACATTTTCACTATTTCTGTTATTTTACTTCTAACATTCTCTAAAATTATTGTTTATTTGCACAAATATTGTTCCACGCTATTGCTTTCTTTCTGGATACATTTGTAAATATTTTCTACTAGCAAATTCTGTATTTCTGTTTAATGAATAAAAAAACGTGATATATCTCGTTATTCTGAATCACCGAACTTCATTTTTATTTATAAACAATAGAATGTTTGATAAACAATGAGATATTCATACTTTTTATTGTTTTAAATTCCATGACAAAGATGATTTTTAGTTAGCACAGTAACAAAATAGCAAAATAGTATATTTCATTAGGACTCTAGAAAAAAGAATATTTCCGTGCGCGCGTGTTATTTTCCGTGTGAGGCGTAGCAGAACACGGAAAGTCATGCAAGCACGGAAAAATCCATATCTGGACGTGTAATGAACGCCATTTTTTATTATACTTATCTGAAAACATTAAACTGATCTTAAAACTTAAATTATTTATTTATTTTCAAACTAGTAATTTTAATGGTAGTGAAAAATACAACTAATTCGAAAAAAAAAAAATGAAATTAAATACCAGTTTTTCAAAATTTGATCGGGTTAGCACTTCTTTTAAAGCTAAACATCTTTTTATCGTGGCGAATCATCACCATAAGGTGTACGATTGTGCGGATTTGACTTTTTCAGAAAAATAAAATAGAGTTATACCTCGTTACTCACAAGATTTGTGTTTTTCATAGTTCCCATTGTGCCTGTGTTCGTGTCTATATCTGGATTTTACTAGTAGTCATTCTACGCTTACTTGTGCCGCTTGGGTTAATATATCATAGGAAATATCATCTACAAAATCAATTTCTTCTATGTCTGCGTACGTTTCAACCAAACTTACGTATTTCACTGACGGAAAATAAAACTTCAGTGACAAATACATTGTTGCTATGGAAACATTTCCGAGCGCACGGAAAGGGGCACAAATAAACGTATTCCGTGCGGTGGCGACGTTTTCATTATTCTAAAGGCATTTGTAAACGAAGTGTTTTCAGATAAGTATAATAATAACATTTTTAACGATAGTATGTTGGTTTATGAAATTAGATGTATGTTGTACATTGAAACACTCTGTATACAGGATGATTTACGAAGTTTTTCCGTCACTTTAGAGGTTTATTCTAGAGGTCATTTTAAGCAAAAAAGTTCGCATGAACACAGGTCCGATTCTCAAAAGTAAGCGAGTTGTGAGATTTTTTTAATTTTGCACCTCGCACGGCTCTATTTAATAATGGTAGCAGCGTTCAATCAAGGTGGCGCCTGTCATTACTTCACGTTTGACGTATCGACCGCTTAAGTCTGTTTGTATGTAGGATAGAGTGCCTTGTTTGATTCTTCTTTAATGCCTTTTACATTTACTACGGAGGAGTGCACCGATATGGTGTTTACTTTTGGTTTTGCAAATGGAAAATTAAAAAAAAGTTATACCTAAAGTTTCCCCTAACTCGCTTATTTTTCATAATCGGGGCCGTGTTAGTATGCATTTTTTGCTTAAAATGACCTCTAGAATACACCACTTAAGTGGCGTGAAAACGTCGTGAATCACCCTATATACTATATTGAGACGTATAATCTTTAATTTTTTTAATATGATCAATCAAATTTGACATTTCAAGAATTTAGTGCTGTGGTGCAGGTTGTGTGTTTTAGGTTAGGACAAGATTAATCACATGTTATGTTGTAAATCAACTTTTAATTTGTAGGTTATGTGAAGGGAAATCTGACATTAATATGACAATTCAATTAACTCACAAAGATTAGGATTACAAATGTATTTACCTATCACCGCCTCTAATTATTTGTATCTACTACCAATTTAATAAAGTGTCTCTGAGGATCAGGTAGGATAAAAGGAATATCTGTCTTCTTAATTATTTGCCCATTTATACCGGGTGTTCAATAAACAACGCCCAACGCTATAACTCTTGTATTTATTGACCGATATTATTGAACAAAAACCAAAGTCAGTGGCCGTTTATATATTAAAAAATGACATAAATATCGATTTTTTTCAATAATAACTTCATTCCCAAATAATAGCCAATTTAAGATTTTTAAATGGCTGTCTATAATTTTTTAATTTTATTACGTTAGAGAATGTAACATTTTTTTCTGAATCCAATAACGCCCAATTTCTTGTTTTTGTTCAATGTTCATTATAATTAGTGTGCCTAGTAAAAACAGTGACTAATGTCATTTATTGTAAGGTTATGCCATTAATAATGACGAAACAACAAATAAGTACGAACTTAATGTAGAATAAAAGTACATCAAAAATGTGAATATTTTGTTAATTCAATATTTCGATTATTACTCATTTTTTAGGTGTATTTATAACTTCACAACATTTCAGTGTTTTGTACGCGTGGCGCATAAAGTAAAATTTTTAGTTTATAAAAGCCTGAAAATTGGTCGCCACCAAACCAAATTTTAAGGCTTTTCTAAACTCGAAATTTTACTTCATGCTTAGTCTGGGAGTGGAAATACTCGTTCGAACTTTAAATTTAACTCTTTCATAAAATCCAAGCATGTAATATAATAAATCATTCATTGAAATCATTAAAAAAAAATGAAAAATTTTACCTAAAATCAACTTTTAGAGTTAACTTTATAATTTGCGTATAATTTTATAATTTTGGCTCTTAATGGGTTAATATTGTATTCCTAAGAAAAACAGTATTTATTAAATATTAAAGTTGCATTTAATATAATAACAAACTGAATAAATCGACAAAAATCTAGAAATATCGAAAATCTCGACATGTTGAAAATCTTGACGGTCTACTCCCAGACTAAGCATGAAGTAAAATTTGTAGTTTAGAAATGCTAAGCCACGGGGCTTTTCTAAACTAGAAATTTTACTTCATGCACCACGCGTATAATACACTGAAATACTGTAAAGTTTAAAAAATACTAGCCATTATTTTGTTGGGTTGGTTGACAAATTGTGTTGAATCTTCTAACACATACTAATTCTATTTATAAATTTTGATCATTATTAAAAGTCCAATTTTGTTTTAAGGCAAACTACATGTATTGCCAAAATAATTACATGAACAAGATTAATTATAATTTTTTTCTAGCATAAAAATAATTTAATATTACCATATCGAGCATAATTGGAAAAACAATGTCCAACATAATAAAATAAGAAAAGTATATGCAGCCATTTAAAAATGTAATGTTGGCTATTATTTGGCTATAAGTTCATTTTGAAAAATTATAACAGTATTGTCAATTTATGGTATTGAAACTGCGATTGACTCTGTTTTTTGGTTCATTCAAGTCGATCAATAAATAAACGAGTTATGGCGTTTGGGCATTTTTTATCGAACACCCGATATGTTTTTTAAAAATTTCTAAATAAAAGGCTTTTTTTATTAGGTATACATGTTACGATTTTTCAATGTAAATTTTCAGACATTCGTGATCTTATTAAAAACTTTCAATTTGAAAACTCTAACGAGTGTTTTCCACTCCCAGACTAAGCATGAAATAAAATTTCGAGTTTAAAAAAGCTTCAAAATTTGGCTTGGTCGCGTAGCGCAGCGTAGCGACCAAGCCAAATCAGGCTTTTCTAAACTCGAAATTTTACTTCATGCGCCACGCGTATAAAACACTGATTTAAAGTGAAGTTAAAAATATACTGCTTCGTTCTGATCATGTGCTCATTACTTTTACAAAAGTTTATATGGAATATGTGAAAGTATACTCAAAAGAAAAAATCCCTGTATGTGTTGTTAAGTTGCAAGTTGTAGCGATCATCTTTTTTGAAAATCTTTGCATCGTGACCATTTATTTGACAAATTATCATTTTTTGTCACATTAATAATCATTTAGCAACATCTGAAAATGAGATGTCTAAAATACCCTACTGTTAAAGCAGGACTGCAACTGTTCGCAGTAAATACATCCTAAGTTTGGTCATATTAAGAAAAAACAGTTTACACATATTCATTATACCATTTTTTTATCACTAATATGAATCTCATTTGTAGATATCCGTACTTATAATAATTTTTAAGAAAATCGCACTTATACCACATTTCCACTGAGTCACTCAATTTAAGAAAAAGTCATACATTTTTATATCTGGTAGTTAAAAATGCGTAAGTGGTTTTTGTAATATTATTGTACTATGTGATTTTTAAATTAAACAAATTAAGTAAAGTGAGTGGCTAATAAATTAAGCAAAGTAAGTGCCTAATAATAACTTTTGCGATATCCAGCTCTTACGTTCAAATCATATTAAAGCCAACCAAACAAAATAGGAATATTTTAAATAATATGAATTTTCCTGCCCCGAATTCCACTTTGCACACTCTTCAGATATAGACACAGACTTAACACGCACAAAGCTCAAAACGCATGACAGTTGCAATTGAAACCTTGCGGTGATTACAATGTCGCTTAAAGGATTTTTGCAATTAACAGCGTTTTACTAATCAGCGTAACCCCTCGAGGAACTGCTCGAATATAAATACAGTTATTAAACAGAAATATAGGTTTCTGAACTAGGTGTCACTATTTGAAATTCTAATGCACCTAAAGAAATAACGTTACCGCGCACTTACAACATTATTCACTTTTTTATGCCTGTATTTAAAAATTACTTAAAAGAATCGCACAGCATTCCAAAGAAAAAACAAATGTTGCAAAAAAAACTTATAATCACACTTCTAATCACACAGAATTCCAAAAACAAAAACGTTGTATTAATCACGAAATATGCTTTATGTATATTGTTTTTTATTCAATATTTTTATTTACGCGAGGTTACGTCAAACATGAATAATAGCGACCAAACAGTGTTTAATACGCGTGGCGCATGAAGTAAAATTTCGAGTTTAGAAAGCCCTAAAATTTGGTTTGGTCGCGTAGCGCTACGCGCTACGCAACCAAACCAAATTTTAAGGCTTTTCTAAACTCGAAATTTTACTTCATGCTTAATCTGGGAGTCTAAACACTCGTTCGAAATTTAAATTGAACTTTTTTATAAAATCGACGAGTGCCTAAACATTTTCAGCGTATATAATATGTATATTTAAAGAAAAAATCCTAGTGTGTAATTTAATAAGTGATTCATTGAAATCAAAAGAATAATTTTTACCTAAAATCAAATTTTAGAGTTAATAACTTTATAATTTGTTCGGCTTCTAATAGGTTTGAAATAATAACAAACTGTGAATGTATAATAAATTAGTTGACAGAACACACGGATTAAATAAAAACCAGTAAACAATTTATCATGTAAACAAGATTTATTATATATTGTTTTCTGGCATAAATATTAAATTAAAATCAACATATTGGGCAGAGTTGGGCAGGAATCAAATTATTCAGGAATCGCATCCTGGATTCGAATCCTTTTAGAGGATTCAAAAGAGGCTTCCGAATACTTTAGTTTAACTGGATTCGTGATCCGTATTCGTTACATATTTTAAGACGATTCGTATTCGAATCCAAATGTGGGTGATTCGAATACATATAAAAGGATTCAAATCCTTATGAAAGGATTCGAATATTTATAAAAGGATTAGAATATTTATAAAAGAATTCAAATATTTATAAAAGGATTCGAATACTTACAAAAGGATTTGAATCGTCAAAAATAATTCGAATTAATTGTGAGGATTAACATGAAAAATGTCTTAAGTGTGATTTTAAATTCCTCGTTAAATCACTGTTTTATACGCGTGGCGCATGAAGTAAAATTTCGAGTTTGGAAAAGCCCAGAAAATTTGTCTCGGGTCGCTGCGCGACCCTCGACAAATTTTCACGGGGCTTTTCTGCACTCGAAATTTTACTTCATGCTTAATCTGGGAGTGGAAAACACTCGTTTAAATGAAGACAACCTTATACAAGATTGTCTCAGTTTAAACTAAGTCGACCTTATACAGTAATGACTTTGATTTTGACGTTATGTGAGATTTCCGCGCGTGATAAGGTCGGCTCGGTTTAAAGCGAGACAACCTTGCGCAGTAATGATCTTGGTTTTGACGTCACGTACCAATTTCCACGCGTGACGACATCAACCAAGGTGTGTAAGTAAGTTTGTCTTGATTTAATCCTAGCCGACCTTGTATTTTTTAATTACCTTGATTGTTGACGTCACGTGAGGACTTTCACGCGTGACGTCTGCAATCAAGGTGGTTAGTATATAAGGTTGTCTTAATTTAAAACCGAGTCGACCTTGTTAGTTTAATTACATTGACTTTTCACGTCACGCGAGGAATTTCATGCGACGTCAGAAACACTCCCTGTATTTCTCGGGACATAGATATTTCTAATAAAATCAAACTGAATTTGCTATGAAATTCAAACATAATAAGTAAAAACCAATATATTTTCAATTTCACAATATTTCAGTGTTTTATCCGTTTCGCTACGCAACTAAACCAATTTTTCAGAATTTTCTAAACTCTATATTTTACTTCGTGCGTAAACAAGGACAGTAAATCTATGTTAAAAAACAAAAATTAGCATTTCTTAAGATATAAACTTTTTGTCTCGTGTAATATAAGGTAAAAGTAATGTCATATTATGAATTGTTTTGACTAAAAGTTAATTTAAAGGTATAAAATTGATAATATAAAGTTCAAAAATGATATCGGTCAAATGACCATCTCCTGAGTTGATGTTGATTGTGCTCGTTTTACAACATTTTGAATTGTTGTTCGTAAAACATCTGGCCCCAAATTGGTGCTTTCTCCTTCAATGTTGGCTTTCAGGACTTGCAAGGTTTGTGGTTAGTTGTAGTAAATGCGAAATTTCAAAAAGACACACAGCGAGTGGAAACGCTTGTTCGAAACTTCAATTTGAATGCTTTGATAAGAACATTAAATTACTTAGCCACAATCTGAAATGTTAAATTATCCACATTTCCCTGATTCAGGATATTTTCCCTGGCCTTTTAATATAACTTTCTTCTGTGGGAAACCTCCAATTTGTTAAATTGTTTTTATTGTTTTTGTCAATATTTAAGTTAATTTTCTAAATATTTATGTGTTTTGTAATTTGCCTGCTGATTTCGACAAATTTAATTATGTCATATGGCTTTTTCTGTTAGTGCTTTGGTCAATTTGAATATAATTTCATGACTTTTCTCTGACTTTCCCGGTTTTGATGATATTCAGTGAACTTTCTATCAACGCAATTTTTAGGCATTCGTCGATTTTATAATAGAGTTCAATTTGAAGCTTTAAACGAGTGTTTTCCACTCCCAGACTAAGCATGAAGTAAAATTTCGAGTTTAGAAAAGCCTCGTAAAAATTTGTCGAGGGTCGCGCAGCGACCCGAGACAAATTTTCGGGCTTTTCTAAACTCGAAATTTTACTTCATGCGTCACGCGTACAAAACACTGATTGAAAGTGAAGTTGAGAAACACACAAATACATCTTTAATGATAGTAACAGGGAATCAGATGTTTATTCTGTTATCAACGATGTTCAGTGTTAATAATAAATAATTAGGTTATAAATATATTTGTTAAAACAACTGGTAACGATATTTATATATAAATGGTTCAAAAAAAATTATAAAGTCAAATTTATTCTTAAAGGATTTGTATTCGTGATTCGAAGAAAGATGATTCGAATCATATTTATCTCTTACGAATCCTTTATTCGAGTAACCGTGATTCGAATCATATTAGGTGATTCGGATTCGTGATTCGAATCCTTTTTACGAGGATTCGTCCTAGCTCTGATATTGGGCATAATTAAATTCAAAAAAACAATGTCTAATATAATAAAATAAGAAAAGTATATGCAGCCATTAAAAAATGTAAAGTTGACTATTATTTCGCAAAGAATTTAATTTAAAAAAAATATAAAACTACTGTCAATTTTCAGTATTAAACCGGCCATTGACTTTTTTTTTTAGTTCATTCAAATTGGTCAATAACTAACAGAGTTATGGCGTTGGGCGTTTTTTATTGAACACCCGTTCTTAATAACTTTTTGGGTTACTTGTTATAATTAATGCGTTTGTTAATACAACATTATGCCTTAGTCGTGCTGTTTTAAAGTTATTCGACATTTTTAGAAAAAAATGAGTTTGAACTGATTTTGTAAACCTAAATTATCTCCGAAACTAAATCAAATAACTGCAAGATAATATTTACTTTAAACTTTTTATACATTTTTCGCCACTGTTCAAATCTAGCATTCGCCGTATTTGCCTCTCTGATATTGATAGATAAGTTATATGTTACAATTTTTTTTCTATTTATTTATGTAACTTATTTCTCGGTATATATTTATGTATTGTACATATTTACAATTTACCCTGTCTAATTATTGAGTTATTGTTAATTGAATTCTAGTTAGTGTATGTTATTTACATTAAGTACCTATATATATTTACACAATTTGTTATTGTTAGAGTTTGATGTAAAAGGATTTCCGTTAACAAAATGAAATGAAATAGAAATAGAGAGTTGCAGTTTTCGTCATAATCTTGAAGAGCTATACCTAGCACGTTATATTGCCAAAAAGTGTATAACCCAGTTTCCTAGTATTTGGTTTAGATATGTCGATGACATATTTGCGGTGGTCGAAACAAATTTTAATATTAACAATTTCATTTCATCCATTAACAATATTTATAACAGTATTAAGTTCACATACGAATTATAAAACGAAAACTTCGTACCCTTGCCCTTCCTAGATATTGTTATAAAAAGAAAAAACAACAAATTAGAATTTGATATATACAGGAAACAGACACACACTTTTAATTATATCGATTTCGATGCATTTGCACCGATGAAATATAAATTATCTGCCTTTAATAGCGTGATTAATAGAGCCTTCAGCATACCATTATCACCCGAAATTAGAGCAAAAGAACTAAAACTCATTCACGCAATAGCAGCACACCTTAAATACAATAGAAATACAATACAGAGACTAATTAACCGTCATTGACATAAACATAGACTTCGAAATATAACTTTACTTTCAGATACAGAAACAAAAAGAGAAACAAAATATGTCAGATTGTTATTCTCCCACAATCGAAAATAATGTCAAAAAATTGTATAAAAAGTTCAATCTCACCCCAGCGCACTATGTAAATACAAAATTAAACAATTTATTAGGTAACACGTTTAATGAAACAGATAACTTAGAGAAATCAGGAATCTATTCCATTAAATGTTCTAATTGTGACAAAGTCTACATAGGACAAAAATCTGCGGTCGCTAACCACACAATTGAAACAGGCCACAAATTCATATTAGAAAATGTTAAATTATTATAAAATTCTTCACATTATCAATTAAATATGTTAGAGGAAATTCAGATGAAAAAACATGAAAATAAATTGTTAAATTACGACTTGAGTCCGCTCGCAAATGGTTTATTGGATTTAGTGTATCCACCTTAAGCATGGGGTTTTCCTAAATATCTCGGAATCCCGCCAAACGCCTACCTACTTATCCACAGCTAACCTTTTTCGAGTAAATTAGTTTATTTCCACTAAAAACCACACCTCCCCCCAACCGACACCATCAAATCCCCCAGTATTGTGTGTATATATATATATATATTCGTGTTAAATGTACAATTTTTCGTATATGTATCAAACCATTAATTATGGACACTTCGTGTCCAAAATCTACATTTGGTGACAAAATAAAGTATTGAAGAAAGGTTCTAAGTATTTTATTCAAAGTTATAATTATCTTCAAGTAACTCAATCAACCCAAATAACACTATACTATTATAAATAAAAATAGTTGACTTTATAAGTTTTCAATCATATGTAACTTGATTTTTGTAAATGCAAGATTGTAATTTTTTGACACAATTCAACTTAAAATTCAATTCTCTTTCGATTAAGTTATTATGTTTTATAAGTTCTTTTAAAAAAACTTTAAAGTTTTATAAATTCAAAATGTTTCATTTCATTTACACCTATTTCTAGTGCAGCAATTTTATTTATAAGTCGAAAGCAAACAAAAATATAAATAGTTAAGGAAATATTGTTTTGTTGAAAAAGTTTGTAATCGAGTATACATTTAACCATTCTCAACTAAAAACTATTTTTGACAAGAAAACGTTTCAACAACTTTTAAAAAAATTTTAGGATTGTTACAAAGTTATACATAAAAACTTCAAATAAATGAAGTTAGAGGAAAATTATCGCAGTTTAAATTTAAATAACTAAGATTTTGTATTGGAGGGGAATATTAGCTATAAAATAATTATTTTTGGAACTTAGATTTGAAATCGATCAACTGGAAGTTGAGGATTGAAGAAAATTATTGTTTAATATTAGTTACAGAAACTAATGAATCATCAAGTCAAATATTGCAAATTGCAAAATTACATAGATATTTGTTTTACTTTTAAAATCTTTTATAAAAGAATTTTAAATTATCCTATAGAGTATTTTTCACTCATTAATTAAGCATTTCGAGTTTAGAAAAGCCTGAATATTTGAATATGCTGAGGCGCGCGAGCGAAGCGAGTAGCGCCAGCAAATCCAAATTTTCAGGCTTTTCTAAACTCGAAATGTTACTTCATGCGCCACGCGTATAAAACTTATTTTGAAGTTTAAAACCATACACGTCCTTAGAATTATGAGATGACGTGTACCATTTTAATTTGACATATGACGCATGATTTCCAACCCAAATTTCTTGCTCTAAAACTAAGAAACTGGCTGCAGAGCTGGGACGAATCCTCGTAAAAAGGATTCTAATCACGAATCCGAATCACCTAATATGATTCGAATCACGGTTACTCGAATAAAGGATTCGTAAGAGATAAATATGATTCGAATCAAAGTTTCGAATCCTGTTTTTTCGAATCACGAATACAAAGAGTTTAAGAATAAATTTGATTTTATTGTTTTTTTTCAATCATTTATATATATATATATATATATATATATATATATAAATATCGTTACCAGTTGTTTTAACAAAAATATTTTAAACCTAATTATTTATTATTAACACTGAACATCCTTAATAACAGACTAAACATCTGATTCCCTGTTACTCTGATTAAAGATGTATTTATGTAATTCTGAACTTCACTTCAAATCAGAATTGTGTACGCGTGGCGCATGAAGTAAAATTTCGAGTTTAGAAAAGCCCGAAAATTTGTCGAACATCCTTAATAACAGACTAAACATCTGATTCCCTGTTACTCTGATTAAAGATGTATTTATGTAATTCTGAACTTCACTTCAAATCAGAATTGTGTACGCGTGGCGCATGAAGTAAAATTTCGAGTTTAGAAAAGCCCGAAAATTTGTCGAGGGTCGCTGCGCGACCCTCGACAAATGTTCACGGGGCTTTTCTAAACTAGAAATGTTACTTCATGCTTAGTCTGGGAGTGGAAAACACTCGTTTAAAGCATCAAATTGAACTCTATTATAAAATTGACGAATGCCTGAAAATTACGTAAATAAAAAAATCACTGAATATCATTAAAACCCGGAAAGTCAGAGAAAAGTCATGAAATTATATTCAAATTGACCAAAATACTAACAAAAAAGCCATATGAATTATTAAATTTGTCAAAATCAGCAGGCCAATTACAAAACACGTACAAATTTATAAAATTAACTTAAATATTGACAAAAACAATGAAAACAGTTTAACAAAATTCCACAGAAAAAAGTTATATTAAAAGGATAGGGAAAATATCTTCAATCAGGGAAATGTCGGAAAAATTTAACATTTCAGATTGTGGCTACCATGTCAGTTTTACTTCAAATAATATTAAACATAATATGTAAAGTACACCATAGTGTACATAGTGTAATATGTTTCACCAAGTGCCAGATGAGAAATTAATTCAAGAAATTATTAAACATAATTTTGAAAACTACATTATTATCTTTAAAAACATTTTTAGTCATTTAATGTTCTTATTAAAGAATTTAGTTTGAAGTTTCGAACGAGCGTTTCCACTCCCTGTGTGTCTTTTTACCACAACAAACCACAAACCTTGCAAGTCTTGAAAGCCAACATTGAAGAAGAAATCACCAATTTGGGGCCTGACGTTGTACTAACAACATTTCAAAATGTTGTAAAACGAGCACAATCAACATCAACTCAGGAGATGGTAATTTGACCGATACCATTTTTTAGCTTTATATTATTAATTTTACACCTATAAATTAACTTTCAGTCAAAACATTGCCCATTTTTTTCATTTCTAATAAAATGGCAGCCAATTCATAACATGATATTACTATTGCCTTATATTACACGAGACAAAAAGTTTATATCTTAAGAAATGTTAATTTTTGTTTTTTAACATAGATTTACTGTCCATGTTTATAGAGTTTAGAAAATTCTGAAAATTTGGTTTAGTTGCGTACCGAAACGGATAAAATTCTGAAATATTGTGAAATTGAAAATATACTGGTTTTTACTTATGATTGAATTTCATAGCAAATTCAGTTTGATTTTATTAGAAATATCTATGTCCCGAGAAATACAGGAAGTTTTTCTGACGTCACACATGAAATTCCTCACGTGACGTGAAAAGTCAATGTAATTAAACTAACAAGGTCAACTCGATTTTAAATTAAGACAACCTTATACACTAACCACCTTGTCCTCGCGTAACGTCCTCGCGTAACGTCAACAATCAAGGTAATTAAAAAATACAAGGTCGGCTCGGTTTAAATCAAGACAAACTTACTTTCACACCTTGGTTGATGTCGTCACGCGTGGAAATTCGTACGTGACGTCAAAACCAAGATCATTACTGTGCAAGGTTCTCTCAATTTAAACCGAGCCGACGTTATCACGCGCGGAAATCTTCACATGACGTCAAAATCAAAGTTATTACTGTATAAGGTCGACGCAGTTTAAACTGAGACAGTCTTGTATAAGGTTGTCTATATGTAAACGAGTGTTTTCCACTCCCAGACTAAGCATGAAGTAAAATTTCGAGTTTAGAAAAGCCCCGTGAAAATTTGTCGAGGGTCGCGCAGCGACCCGAGACAAATTTTCTGGGCTTTTCTAAACTCGAAATTTTACTTCATGCACCACGCGTATAAAACAGTGATTTAACGAGAAATTTAAAAACACACTAATGACATTTTTTATGTTAATTCTCACAATTAATTCGAATTATTTTTGACGATTCAAATCGTTTCGTAAGTATTCGAACCCTTTTATAAATATTCGAATCCTTTTATTAACATTCGAATCCTTTCATAAGTATTCGAATCCTTTTATATGGATTAGAATCACCTACAGTTGAATTCAAATACGAATCCTCTTAAAAAAATGTAACGAATCCGGATCACGAATCCAGTTGAACTAAAGTATTCGAATGCCTTTTTTGAATTTTCTAAAAGGATTCGTATTCAGGATTCGAATTCTGCCCAGCTCTGTATGGCTGTCATAAGAAACATGTAAATTTGATATCGTATCGTGAGAATAGGACACCTTGTATAAAATCTGTCAATTTTATTATGTCCCTTGAATATTATTTCGGGTACATTTTAAATAAAATAAACTCCATTCCGTGAGTGTTGTTATTCACGTCATCATCTCCAAAATTCTAAATTCCGAAATTCCGAATTCCGATGGGCACTGTTGTCGGTACTTGTTTCAGGACACAAGACATAAGTTTCTTTTATTTGCTACGATGATGCGCATATAATAGTATTAATTGGTATTGATGCATACATAAATTGATGACGTGAATGCCATGATTCTCGAAATAGACTCTACGTATATTTTAAAAATATGTAGAGAGATCTTTGTGAAAGTTTGTGTGGATATTAACCAAAATATTGCCCTTTTAAAATATATAAACGTATAACAAGTGTATAGATTCGAACCAGTGGCGTAGATAGGGGGGATTTAGGGGATCAATTTGTCCCTGGAGTCTTGAATAATAGGAGAATGAAATTAAAAGCAATTTAAGTGTTTTTATTTTTATTTTAATAAAAGCATACACGTTTTTTTTATAAAACAGGATCTTTTGCATTAAAACAGCAAACAATTACTAAATTCTCATTATTAAACTTAAGAAAAATCAATACATTTTGTAAATAATGATTGAATTTATAAAAATTGAATATTCTATTTATCAATATGTTACATGGTTTGTCAATTTTGATTAAATTTTTAAACAAGATCTATTAGCCTTAAAGTGATAAATTGCCCGATCTTTTCAACTTTCGTTCAATCTTACAGATAAAATCAGCTCAGATATTTTAAATATAATATTTACTAACTATTTCAGTGATCTTAAATAATTAATGTTTAAATAATTTCAAAATAAACCCATTATACGCAATTGATGCAATAATATTAATTTAAAATATTATAATAACTAATGCACAGATATTATATTATTTTGGTTATTTCTAAAAATTTCGATGTTGACAATTTTAAGAACATTTTAATAATCAGCAAAGATTTTTCAAATACCTAGGTTGATATTTCTGTAATTTTGAGCCAAACTTTTATTTATTGAACACAATTGGGTAAAATCAGTAGAACAAAATTTATTAAATCTAGAACCGCTAGTTTATAATATCTGTCAATATTCAATTAACAAAAAACACTTCATCAACGATTTTTTAAAATCAAGTATAGTTTTAAGTCTTATTTTTACATTGTTTTTGTGTAAATAATCAAATAAACCAATTAAGCATGAATAATATTAATAATACGCCTATCCTATTTAGCTGATAAATTTGCCTCAAACCCCACCCTTTATAATCTCCTACACCCTTTATGCATTCCTCGAAACCATAATATCACTCCCAAACGTAAACGTTTTACCTCTACAATTAATGATTTCATATCATCATTTCATAACCCTAGTGATCACGACAATTAAATTCATTTGAATAGACAATGGACAACAATAGCAATCAAGATATTTCCTACACAATAACTGACAAGCACAGAACTCTATAATTCCAGGCGGAAAGACCAACGGTCGATAGCCAATTGGCAAATTGTTTAATTTTTATGTTATTTACTGTTACCAAAATTTGCCAATAAGGATTTATATATATATATATATATATATATATATATATATATATATATATATGTATATATATATCAGTTTAACAATAGTTTGTTCAAATAATCACAAATGTAAGCTCAAAATTTATACGCAAATTTTTTACGAATTCGTCATTAACTAATAGTTTAATTCAGATCAGTAATTGTTTGTTTTGCTCATTGTTTTTAGTGCTAACCCTGAGGAAGAGACAAAATGAGTCCCGAAAGCTTGGTATTACAATAAAGTAGATTGCACACATCTCTCCTGCCTTATTATTGGTCAAATGCCCTGTTAGGAAATTTTCCGGACTCTGCCTCTAACGTAGTACGACCGTTACTTCTTGTGCTGGTATATATATATAAATATTTATATATATATACGTATGTATATATATTAATAATATGAAATTGATTTTATTTACAGAGAAGTTAATAAGCCGTTTTCAAAGCACATTAAACAGATATTCTAATACGCGTCTTCTCAATTATTACAGCAAAGTTTATTGTGTATTGATTGTGTAATTATAACAATAAATTTTAGAGAATATTTCGTTTAAACTAAAATTTGTGTTAAAAAGAGTGTTTGATCAACTAGAAATCCACTAATCTTACCAAGAATTGAATAAATTATCATTTGTTTCAAAGAAATGTAAAATAATCTTAACACATTTTCATAAATTTTTAAGCCAAAGAGAATATTTTCTTAGAAAACTTGTAATTAGAAAAACTCAATTTATGTTTTAAATAAGTTGAGCGAAAGTTGACATTTTAAAGAGAATACGGTATGATAATTCAAGGTTCAAGTTCTATTTGAAATTTTCAAAAAATGAACAGATTTTCTAGTTAACGTGCAATTTCATAAATAGAAATGCGGATGTGCTTCAGCTTGCTTTAAAGAAAATTAAAATATCTTATCTAGGTACCAAAATAATTTATGTTATAGTTTAAATTTTGTACTTGAGATTTATTTTTTCGAAGAATATTATGTTTGAAAAATAATGCAAAGACATAATTCCATGAACTCTGAATTATATAGTTACATTAACCTATTAGGCGCTATTGGTGCATATACGCAACATTATTAATTTTATGTTAGTTAAATTACTAAATAAGTTAATTTGATTCATTATAATATTTGAATAGACTTGAAAATGTATGAAGAAAAACATAAATATTTTGTTATTCAAATATCTCGATTATTACTCATTTAAAACAAATATTTTCAGTGTATTTCTAACTGCACAATATTTCAGTGTTTTATGCGCGTGGCGCATGAAATAAAATTTCGAGTTTAGAAAAGCCCCGTGAAAATTTGTCTCGGGTCGCTGGCGCGACCCTCGACAAATTTTCTACGCGGGGCTTTTCTAAACTCGAAATTTCACTTCATGCTTAGACTGAGAGTGGAAATACTCGTTCTAAACTTCATATTGCACGTATTTATACAAAATCGAATAATGCCTTACATTTACAGCGTATACATTATGTATATTTTAAAAAAAGTCACAGTATGTAATACAATATAGTCATTTGTAGAAATCATAAAAAGAAGTGTAGAATTTTACCTAAAATCAACTTTTAGGGTTAACTCTATAATTGCTCGGGCGCTAATGGGTTAATCATACATGTATATTATTATTATTATTATTACAAATTCCAGTTACAGGACTACAACAAACAAATTATTTTAAATTGAATTACAATGTAAGTAAAAACTACTCGTCATTTTTGCTTTTCTTAATTTCGATAAATGTTTACAAAATATTATTTATTCGTTTAAATTGCCTCAATTTTCTTAATTTATGTGATATTATCCCAATTATAGGTTGGATTTAAAAATATTTATCAAATTTTAATTACTTTCAAGATTTCCTTAATGTCTCTAATAACAAAAAAACATAAATCGTAAATATTGAATATTGTTAAATCTATTAGAACATTTAGAATGAAATTAATAATCAAATTTTACTTTACTTTTATCAAGATTTTCTTAACCCATTGAGCGCCATTGATGCGTACACGCATCATTCTTAATTTTTTGTTAATTAAATTACTCAATAAGTTAATTTGATAAATTATATTATTTGACCTGACTTGAAAATGTATAAGGAAAAATATAATACTGATGCAAATTCTTCAATTGCTAATGATAGATTATCCAAACCTAAAACTAACGCTGTAGAGAATAATAAGAAAAGGCGTAATAAAAATGCGATTATAATTGGTTCAAGTGTTATAGCTAACGAATCAGCGAATGTTCCAGACTATAGTTTTCAATCAAGTATTGTAAAGAAAAAATGGTTACACGTCTACAGAGTCGAACCTAACGTTGAACCTAAAACGATTGTTAATCATGCTAAACCAATATTAAATGTAAATGCGGATATTAAATGTTTTCGTCTTATGAATTCTGATCAATCTTCATCTTTTAAACTTGGAGTTGATGAACCTCACTTTGATTCTCTTATGGACTCTTCGAAGTGGCCTCCAGGTGTGGCTCTAAAAGAGTTTATACCTCGCCAAAACCGCCATTTTCAAACTGCCGGGATACAACAAACAGAAATATAAGAAAATTATCGATCTTCTATCAAAATGTGCGTGGTCTTAGAACAAAACTCTTCGAATTTTATAATAATACTCTAGCCAATGATTATGACATTATATGTGTAACTGAATCATGGTTACATCACAATATTTCAGATAATGAAATTATTGATGATCGTTATATATTACATCGTTGTGATCGTGATTATGCTGCGAATGATACTAGCAGAGGTGGAGGGGTCTTTATCGTTGTGAAGAGGAATTTACATTTGTCAATAATATCAATCAATACTCGAAATCGGGAGGAGATTTGGATTTTAATTAATAATTCTTATATTATTGGCTGTGTTTATCTGCCTCCACGATCTCATGAGGACACTTATACTGAACACGTAAATACATTATCAGATATCATCAATAAATATGAAGATCTTACGTTATTTGAGGTTGGAGATTTCAACTTGTCTAGTGTTGGCTGGATTCCAGAAGAAGACTGCGTGGGATTCTTACCAACTAGTGTTGAAAGTGCTTGTGCCCGGGTTCTGTGTGATAGTGTTATGAGCAATGGGCTATATCAATTTAATAACAACATAAATAGTTCTTGTAATGTTTTAGATCTAATATTTTCTAATAATCCTCATATAAGTTGCGCCATAGGTGACCCTTTATGTAAGCCTGATGGTTATCACCCGCCTTTGCATATAGACTTTGATGCTGCAATTGCTAATGATGATTCAAATGAGGAATTTTATTTGGACTTTACGAATTGTAATATTAATGCTATTTGTAATGAAATAAGCAGTGTAAATTGGATGTACTATTTAGAATCTCATGGTATTGACAATGCTGTTGATATTTTTTATGAAATATTATACAATATTTTGCATAAACATGTTCCAGATAGGAGAAAATTAAAGTCCCATTTTCCTAAATGGTTTTCGCCGTCGTTAATTGACTTAATTAAAGATAAACGTCTTGCGCATATAAAATTCAAGAATACTGGGTGTATTCAAGACTATAACACCTTCTCTAAATTAAGAGCAGATTGCAAAAGACTAATTCAAAATGACCACCTTATCTACATTCGTGATATTGAAAATTACATACCAAATAATGTTAATGCCTTTTGGAAATACTGCAAATCCAAAAGGGATAGTGTTGGTACTTTTCCTTCATGCATGCACAAAGGAACAGCGATAGCTACTTCTAATAAAGATATAGCCAATTTATTCGCCCATTTTTTTCAAGAGTCCCACTCAGATATTTCTTGTGTGGGTCCTATTTTTACCGTAGAATCAAATATAATTTTTAATTATCTTCAGCTTACTGAATCTGATATCGTAGAATTAAGTTCTGATATCAAGATAAACAGTTCTCTTGGTCCGGATGGAATTCCTCCATCAATAATTAAATCATGTGCTAATGTGTTATGCCTTCCTCTAACCTGGCTGTTTAACAAATCTCTTCAAGATGGTAAGTTCCCTGATGTCTGGAAACGTTGCTATGTCGTTCCTGTTTTTAAGTCGGGTGTCAAAAAAGATGTACACAATTATCGTCCTATAG
Organism: Philonthus cognatus; assembly: GCA_932526585.2. NCBI lineage: Eukaryota > Metazoa > Arthropoda > Insecta > Coleoptera > Staphylinidae > Philonthus > Philonthus cognatus. The sequence goes on along the minus strand of OW052244.1, from coordinate 17,786,712 downwards.
CCATTCAATCTTGTATTCCGAAACTGTTTGACAAGATTGTATATAAACATATGATGCTGCACTTTTCATCCACAATAATTGATCAACAACATGGATTCTTTCCATCAAGATCTACAGAATCGAATTTCTTTATTTATTCAAACTTTATATCGGATACTTTGGAAGAAGGCTCAGTTGTAGATTCTGTCTACACCGACTTCTCCAAAGCCTTCGACAGGGTTAATCATACGAGGCTTCTGTATAAACTTTGCTCATATGGTGTTTCGGGACGCATGCTTGAATGGCTACGGTCCTTTATCTGTAAAAGGAAAATGTTGGTCAAAGTAAATAACATCACATCTGATATCATAATTGATGCAACCTCAGGGGTGCCACAAGGCTCTCACTTAGGGCCGTTACTTTTTATTATATTTGTGAATGATATTGGCAAACATCTTACTTCTAATATTCTTCTATATGCAGACGATATGAAAGTATTTCCCAATATAAAGTCCATATATGACTGTAATACTCTTCAAAATGATTTAAATCAGATTATGGTTTGGTGTAATGATAATAATCTCTATTTAAATATAAAAAAATGCAAGTCCATGCGGTTTTCACGTAAAAAAGATTCAATATTAGCTTTTGATTATTCATTAAATAATATTTTCCTTGAGAGAGTTGATTCAATTAATGATTTGGGGGTTTTGTTTGATGCTAAACTACAGTTTAATGATCACATCAACAAAATCTCTGCTAAAGCATTGCAGATGTTTGGATTTATACGAAGATTTAGCTCAAATTTTAATTCTATTAGAACATTTATATCTCTCTATATATCTATTGTAAGGCCTATTATAGATTATTGCGCAATTATATGGTCACCTCATTATAAATGTCATGTGGATCGTCTAGAAAATGTGCAACGAAAAATGATAAAATTGATTTGTTTTCGATGTCATCTATTTTATCATGATTATAATATGATACTTAAATATCTTGGACTTCTTCCATTAATTAAACGAAGAGTGTACTTTTCCTTGTGTTTTGCGTACCGCATATTAAATAGCAGAATAAATTGTTCTGTAATACTTGCATCAATTTCACTATATGTACCTACACGCTTAACTAGGCATCAACAACTACTTGCTAGCAAGTATCACGCAACAAATTATGCATCCAACAGCCCTAGGAATGTATTAATTGATAATATTAATACATATTGTAGATTGATAGATGTTTTTGGTGTAAGCTTACAATGTTTCAAGCGTAATTGTAAAAATGTGCTTGAATGTAGTACGTAGTGTTATAGTATGTATGATTCCATGTATGCATACTTGTATTTGTATATAAATTTAGTTTTAGTCGTTATTCACATTGTTTGTGTGATTTTGTGCGATTATTTCGATTTGTTAAAAGACTATTGTTATTCTATTATGTAATGGCCCACCGTTAAAATAAATAAATAAATAAATAAATATTTTGTTATTTATATATTTGATTATTACTCATTTAAAAAAAATAATGTCGGTGTATTTCTAACTTTACAATATTTCAGTGTTTTACACGCGTGGCGCATGAAGTAAAATTTCGAGTTTAGAAAAGCCTGAAAATTTGGTTTGGTCGCTCCGCGAAGCGGAGCGGCCAAACCAAATTTTAAGGCTTTTCTAAACTCGAAATTTTACTTCATGCTTAGTCTGGGAGTGGAAACACTCGTTCTAAATATCATATTGCACGTTTTTACATAAAATCGACAAATGTCTGAAAATTTACAGAATATACATTATGGGTATTTAAAAAGAGAAATGCACAGTATGTAATACAATAAGTCATTCATAGAATAAAAAATAACACTGATTTATTCTCAAGTTCAAAAGCACCTCATTTATCTTTTATTGTCGCCAAAAGTGGAGTTAAAGAAGTCAAATAAATATGCAGAATGTTAAAATATGATAACACGAGCTTTACATCAGATTATGTTTCATTTAAATACATTTCATTGTTAAAAAAAAACATTTTAAACAAAATAATACATTTACCAAATTCCGTTCAAAACACATTTGTTTTTTAAAAAGTTAAAAACACTGTTTTAAATCAAAGTATTGATACAAAGTCAAATGCCCCCCCCCCCCCCCTATCGCAAATATAATCTACGCCACTGATTTAAACATAAACAGTTATCAAAACAAATGACATACTCTTTAGACAAATTGTTTAGTTCACTAATTAATCGTCAATTAGTTGTGACTTTATTTTGCCTAGACTACAACAGATTTAGTTTTGCTTGGGCGGCGCTAGATTTTGTTTAGCCTGTAAGCATCAGGTTTTGTTTTTATTACAATCTTTTTGAAATTTTTAATATTTCCATATATACAATTTATAATAAAATAGTAATTAAGAGAGGAAGTGTCCAAAATCCAAGTTGTCGATAATCCACGCAAACTCACATCCTGAACACTTCAGGAAATTATTAATTAAGAAGACGCTTTACACGATCAAATAAATAAAATCAATTACACCGGTTATCCGGTTGATGAACCTCCGAAACATTTCGTAAGAAAACGCACCGATGGGTTATTCACAGGTGATTGATTAAGATCATAATAATGGCCACGGCATCAGATCATATAATTAACGTCGCATTATTAATTCCCGGTAATGATAAATCCGTAATGCATATTGTAATTAAATTAATTTATTATTTGCTCGATTCGGATCCTATTAAATGGACGAATTATTAAATTCATTAAATCCGTTGCTCAAGAGCTATAAATCAGAGTTCGAAGCACCGAAAGCTGGATGATAAAGGTAGCTCTATAATGATGATAATGTCGATCCCATGTTATTGTTGTTGGAATAGTGATTAGATATCATTTGTATGGACGCATGCAGCTAACTATTAACTATTATTATCGGGAGTGTATTGAATTTTTGGTGTACGCAAAGGTTTCACAACGTGATAATTAATGCCTGCTCTTAAAATTGTTTCTGCCATGGATTTTAATCGTTTTTGAACTTGATTTATGTTCTTTGGCACTTCTATGCAGAGATTACTTTCTTGATTGTTAATCAAAAGAACAATGGAATCATGTAATTATTTCTTTTCGTTAGCGTTTAATGTATGTAACATTTTCTTACAGAATTATTGAAATAATTTAAATTTTATTTGAGTTTTCTATGAAGCTTCGCTTCAAGCATCAAAATCTAAGCTGTCATGCTTTACTAGACTCGAAATTTTTCTTTGTGTGGCGTTAGCGTTTAATTTATGTAACATTTCCTTATATAATTATTTAAATAATTGAAATTTAATTGGAATTTTCCCTAACGCTTCGCTTCGCGCAGGAAAATCTAAACTTTCAAGCTCTACTAAACGCGAAATTTTACTTCAAGTGGCGTTAGCGTTTAATTTATGTAACATTTCCTTATAGAATTATTAAAATAATTTAAATTTTATTTGAATCTTGAACAAGTTTCTCATCTTTCACGTGGTGAAACATATTTAACTATGATTTAATAAAGAAATCACTTGGTTAAATTTCACTAATATTAGTGAAATTTATCCAAGTGTTTTCTTTATTAAATCATTTTATTTGAATTTTTCATAACGCTTCGCTTCGCGCAGGAAAATCTAAACTTTCAATCTTTACTAAACGTGAAATTGAACTTCAAGTGGCTTTAGCGTTTAATTTATGCAACATTTCCCTATAGAGTTATATAAATAATTTAAATTTTATTTAAATTTTCTATGACGCTTTGCGCAGAAAAATCTGAACTTTCAGGCTTTACCAAACTCGAAATTGTACTTCAAGCGGCGAAAAACTTAATCCAATATAAAATGAAAACAATTTAAGAGTAACTCAAGTAAAATTAATAGATTTCTTAAAATAGTATTCGAAAAGACCACACATGTAAAACACCATTTTAAATTATTTTCCACCCCTCTAGTCATAAAACTAAATGTACCATACTACGAGCTGTTAATTAGAACGAGTTCAAACCCCAACTGCATAAAAAATGATATTAACAGGCCATTCATTACCAACCGCATCTTTTTTTTCATTTATGTATTCCTGAAACTGAAAACTTTGGAATTAATTAGTCGCTATTGCCTTTGATAAAAAAGCACGTGTGCATGGCAAAGTGACTTTTGAAGTTTCGGCGGCCGGAGAGAAATAATCGAGCATTGTCTTCTCATTTCATTAAGCCTACGGATGCCATTAACGGGTATTATAATTACATCAATTAATTTGCTGTGGGGGGCATTGTGGAAAATCGTAATTGCTGCCAATTATTGCTAGATGGACGAAACGAAACAAGTGATTCGATTTCAGAGTCGATTTCCCGCTTGTCTGTTTATAGTTTATAATGGACAAAGAATAAGTGAAAAATATCTTGAATCAACCATTTATTGACTAAATTTTAAGTTAGTTTAATTAACAAGGGTAAGCATTTCAAGCAAGCTACAAAAATTGTTTTTGTAACTTGATTTAAATGCATTTAAAATAAATTCTAATTTGAAGAAACTAACTAAATATCGTCATGTAATGTAAATAATTAGTTTTTAAGTAGAGTATCTCAGGAATTTAACTAAAGATTTTTAATAATAAAATATATATTACTTGTAAATGAAACATAATCTAATCTGAAGCAGATGAAAATATTATGTTATTTTAACATCCTGCATATTTATTTGACTTCTTCAAGTGAAGTTTTAGCAACAATAAAAGATGAATGAGCTGCTTATGAACTCTAGATTAAATTTCGAGTTAAGAAAAGCCTGAAAATATAGTTTGATTTAAGTGTATTATTAGTTTATAATGTATTTTTTAATAATGAAATTATTATTACTTGTAAATGAAACACAATATAACATTTGGTTTGGTCGCTCCGCTTCGCTAAGCGACCAAACCAAATTTTCAGGCTTTTCAAAACTCGACATGCATAATCTTTGAACGCTCATTCAAAGCTTCAAATTCAATATATTTAAAAAGCCAATCCATATGCATACTTAAAAGAAAAATTCCCTGTATTTAATTTTAACACGTTATCTTAGCCTGTCAACGCTTTTAATGTATTGTGTTCAATTGGTGATTTCATAATAAATAAACAAATACAAATACAAAACTTATGTAAAAGAAAATCTATTATATGTTTTCATTTATGCAAATCTACTTTAGGGTCTCATAACTTTAAAACGTGAAAGAATTATATATTTTTTTGTCTCAAATATTAAAATATGCTTATTGCTTAGTGGATCTTAAGAATTTTAAATAAATTCGACTATCGATACGTTCTTGGTATACCTTTGAAGTAAAATGTATTTTGAAAAAAAAATCAACTAAACTTCAGATATACTTGTATAAAATTTATAAAAATTACTATTACCATTCTTTTAACGATATTAAATTTAGAAATTAGTCAAACTGGAAAGAAAATCCTATACGCCAAAAGTTGACAAACACATCAACTCTATTAATTTTAGTCATAAATTTTGCAATAAGAAGACCTGCAAAATAAGTTTATAATTTGTTGTCTAACGAGTGTTACCAATCCCAGATTAAGCATGAAGTAAAATTTCGAGTTTAGAGAAGCCTGAGAATTTGGAGCGACCGAGCCAAACTAGGCTTTTCTAAACTCGAAATTTTACTTCATGCGTCACACGTATAAAACGCTGATTCAATGTGAAACGGTCTATAAGCAATTAACAAGTGAAATACTTTAAGTATGTCAATCATCAATTGTTTAAATGAGATGGACAGATCATCATTTTTTGTACTTGTTTTTGTATAACATTAGAAAAATAAATGTATGAAACAAAATACTGAATCAAATTTCCCCCTATCACAAAAAGCTATCTACGCCACTGTCCTACATAAACATTTTTCACAAATGTATTATATTTACTTATTTTTATATATAATATCAACGAAATTGGCATTATTTAGAAATATAATGTTTTCAAAGAAAAATTTAAATGCGATTTAATATTCCAATTACTACCAATTTTTTCAAATTTTGTAATTCATAGATAACACTTTTTTACACAAAAAATATACATTAATGCCCGGTATTATAAAACGTTATATTCCCTAAATAAAATTTACTTTAGGGATAAATTAATTAATTCTAAAGATTTCGGTATTATAAACACAAAATAACTTTATTTGACTAATAAATCTCCACAGTAAATTATTTTTGTTTTTCTACCAAGTAAATTTTATTCTCTAAATAATTTGACAATTAAATGTTAAATTACTTTAGATTCTACTACTTGTATTTATTAATTTTATTACGGTTATCATGTCTACCATATCATCCGTGTCAGATTTAAGTTCGCTCATAGAATCTTCCCTTACAGTGATTAATTCGAACCACAAGACATTCTATGGAGTCGAAGACCAAGAGTTTTTCAATCAGACATAACCAGAGATTTTTATACTTATGCAATTTTAAAATTAGTTCCATTTAAAGTTTTAAACGAGTGTTTTCCACTCCCAGACTAAGCATGAAGTAAAATTTCGAGTTTAGAAAAGCCTGAAAATTTGGTTTATTCGCGTAGCGCGAAGCGCGGAGCGACCAAACCAAATTTTCAGGCTTTTCTAAACTCGAAATTTTACTTCATGCGCCACGCGTATTTAACACTGAAAGCACTGAAATATTGTGAACAAGTGAACTTTACTTGAAATCAGTGTCTTGTACCCGTGGCGCATGAAGTAAAATTTCGAGTTTAGAAAAGCCTGAAATTTGGTTTGGCCGCTCCGCGCTTCGCGCTACGCGAATAAACCAAATTTTCAGGCTTTTCTAAACTCGAAATTTTACTTCATGCTTAGTCTGGGAGTGGAAAACACTCGTTTACGTCTTTTATAATTTCTAATAAGCTTTCTCTTTCTTATTCTGTGTAATTCTGTGATATTCTACGGTTATTCTCCATAATTATACTGAATTATACTAAATTTTCAATTTGATTGACAATTCAATTTAACAAATTGGTGGTTCCAGCTATGGCCACAATGAAAATGTATAATTTCGGTCTGTAATCTACTAATAAATTATTTATTTCTAGAATTGCTATTTATTTGGTAGATTTGCTATATATATATATATATATATATATATATATATATATATATATATATATACATATATATATATATATATATATATATATATACCGGGTGTGGCACTTAAGACGCCTCGGACCATAGCTCCTTTACGATAAAAGCTATCGAAAAAAATCTAAGAGCAAAGTGGTACATAATTACCGTCGCTATGTTTCAAAAATATTTCTAATCAGTGGCGTGCCGTACTCCAGTGGCGTACCAAACTTATGTTTTTTCAAATAGAATGCCCTATTTTTTATTGAAGATTTGGAAAGTGCTCGAAGAGTACTTATTTTTTTATCTAACATGTTATACCCTTTACTTTGTCGGTTTCGTTGTTATAACCCCTTCTTTCAAAATTGCGCCCCATTTTTGAGATTGTTTTGTAGAGAAACTAATTGACGCTAGCGCCTAAATTTTGAATTGAGGTACAGGTTAAGATCTCGTATACCTTCACATAATTTTTTTTTCGGGTAATTTATGGAAAAAAAATAATTTTTGATTGAACTTCGCATGTTGTCATTTTTTTCGAAAATTTCAAATGGCACCCCCCTAAAAAAATTACCGCGTTGTACAGCCAAAACTCTAAATTTTTCATTGGTACAAAAAAAATTACACATTGCATAACAAAATTTCGGAGAAAAAAGGAATTTCATCGCAAATGTCGGGAAACGTTTTCCGTTCCCAAGAGTGCCATGAGAAAACAAAAGATTGGTAATTGTCAAAGTAAATTATTAGAGGCCAGTAGCAGCCATAAGTCATTTTTGATAAACGTTCTAAAAATGTTCCGAACTCAAGAGGAAATGGTTGACATGATATTTATTCTTGGAGAATGTAACAAGAATTGTTTCTTGGCGTCACGAGTGTACGCTGCGAGATATCCGCACAGGGCACATCCAAATGAACGTGCGTTTCAAAAAGTATTGGAGAGATTTACTACTACGGGAAGTGTGAAACGGCCAAGGAGAGTTAGAAAATAATGAACTGCAGGTTCTGGAGGCAGTTATTGAAGATCCTCATACCAGTATCTGTGATATTAGTAGGAATCACGATATTTCAACGCGATCCGTACATCGTGTTCTTCAAAAGTACAAATTCCGTCCATTTAAGATTCAACTGAACCAAGAATTGCAACCTCAAGATTTTCATGCGAGGCAAGATTTCTGCTTGTGGGCTATCAACAAAATTGAGCAGGAGGAATCATTTCATATGCGCGTATTATTTTCTGATGAAGCGACGTTCCATAGAAATGGGCATGTCAATCGCCACAACTACCATTATTACGCCGATGAAAACCCACACGCCATGCGAATGATAAACCACCAGCAAAGATGGTCGCTGAATGTTTGGGGAGGCATACTTGGAGAACACCTTTTGGGTCCTTATTTCATCGAGGGGCACCTGAACGGCAACAGTTATTTAAGGTTCCTTCGCGACGACTTGGATGATCTTTTGGAAAATGTCCCTCTAGCCGCTCTACGACAGATAGTTTTCCAGCACGATGGAGCTCCTGCACATAATAGCCGTGTCGTTCGGGAATTTCTCGATGAAACGTTTCCGGACTCCTGGATTGGTCGTGGGGGTCCTGTGAGGTGGCCGCCAAGATTACCAGACCTCACTCCCCTTGACTTCTTCCTTTGAGGCCATATCAAAGACGAGGTTTACAGGACGGTACCAACTACTGTCGAGGATATGTGGGAGAGAATCCGCGCGGCTTTCCGCGGTATATCACCAGAAGTCCTTAGGGCAGTGTCTAGAGCCTGCGAGTCGAAGTTGCGGTTATGCCTCCAGCAGGAAGGTCGTCATTTCGAACATTTAGTTTAAGTTGTTAAATTTTCTTTATCTGCATTTTTCATATCATGTTGAATAAATCGGTACATACTATTATGTTGACCGTATTTGTAAATAGGGCGCAATTTTGAAAGAAGGGGTTATAACAGCGAAACCGCTAAAGTAAAGGGTATAACATGTTAGATAAAAAAATAAGTACTCTTCGAGCACTTTCCAAATCTTCAATAAAAAATAGGGCATTCCATTTAAAAAAACATAAGTTTGGTACGCCACTGGAGTACGGCACGCCACTGATGATTAGAAATATTTTTAAAACATATCGACGGTAATTATGCACCACTTTGCTCTTAGGTTTTTTTCTATAGCTTTTATCGTAAAGGAGCTATGGTCCGAGGCGTCTTAAGTGCCACACCCTGTATATATATATATATATATATATATGTATATGTTTATATATATATATGTATATATATATATATATATATATATATATATATATATATACATATATATATATATATATATATATATATATATATATATATATATATAGCAAATCTACCAAATAAATAGCAATTCTAGAAATAAATAATTTATTAGTAGATTACAGACCGAAATTATACGTTTTCATTGTGGCCATAGCTGGAACCACCAATTTGTTAAATTGAATTGTCAATATTTCAAATTGAATTGTCAATCAAATTGAAAATTTAGTATAATTCAGTATAATTATGGAGAATAACCGTAGAATATTACAGAATTACACAGAATAAGAAAGAGAAAGCTTATTAGAAATTATAAAAGACGTAAACGAGTGTTTTCCACTCCCAGGCTAAGCATGAAGTAAAATTTCGAGTTTAGAAAAGCCTGAAAATTTGGTTTGGTCGCGTAGCGCGAAGCGCGGAGCGGCCAAACCAAATTTCAGGCTTTTCTAAACTCGAAATTTTACTTCATGCGCCACGGGTACAAGACACTGATTTCAAGTAAAGTTCACTTGTTCACAATATTTCAGTGCTTTCAGTGTTAAATATGCGTGGCGCATGAAGTAAAATTTCGAGTTTAGAAAAGCCTGAAAATTTGGTTTGGTCGCTCCGCGCTTCGCGCTACGCGACCAAACCAAATTTTCAGGCTTTTCTAAACTCGAAATTTTACTTCATGCTTAGTCTGGGAGTGGAAAACACTCGTTTAAAACTTTAAATGGAACTAATTTTAAAATTGCATAAGTATAACAATCTCTGGTTATGTCTGATTGAAAAACTCTTGGTCTTCGACTCCATAGAATGTCTTGTGGTTCGAATTAATCACTGTCAGGGAAGATTCTATGAGCGAACTTAAATCTGACACGGATGATATGGTAGACATGATAACCGTAATAAAATTAATAAATACAAGTAGTAGAATCTAAAGTAATTTAACAGTTAATTGTCAAATTATTTAGAGAATTAAATTTACTTGGTAGAAAAACATAAATAATTTACTGTGGAGATTTATTAGTCAAATGAAGTTATTTTGTGTTTATAATACCGAAATCTTTAGAATTAATTAATTTATCTCTAAAGTAAATTTTATTTAGGGAATAAAACGTTTTATAATACCGGGCATTAATGTATATTTTTTGTGTAAAAAAGTGTTATCTATGAATTACAAAATTTGAAAAAATTGGTAGTAATTGGAATATTAAATCGCATTTAAATTTTTCTTTGAAAACATTATATTTCTAAATAATGCCAATTTCGTTGATATTATATATAAAAATAAGTAAATATAATACATTTGTGAAAAATGTTTATGTAGGTCAGTGGCGTAGATAGCTTTTTGTGATAGGGGGAAATTTGATTTAGTATTTTGTTTCATACATTTATTTTTCTAATGTTATACAAAAACAAGTACAAAAAATGATGATCTGTCCATCTCATTTAAACAATTGATGATTGACATACTTAAAGTATTTCACTTGTTAATTGCTTATAGACCGTTTCACATTAAATCAGCGTTTTATACGTGTGGCGCATGAAGTAAAATTTCGAGTTTAGAAAATCCTAGTTTGGCTCGGTCGCTCCAAATTCTCAGGCTTCTCTAAACTCGAAATTTTACTTCATGCTTAATCTGGGATTGGATACACTCGTTAGACAACCAATTATAAACTTATTTTGCAGGTCTTCTTATTGTAAAATTTATGACTAAAATTAATAGAGTTGATGTTTTTCTCAACTTTTGGCGTATAGGATTTTCTTTCCAGTTTGACTAATTTCTAAATTTAATAATGTTTAATGAATGGTAATAGTAATTTTTATAAATTTTATACAAGTAAATCTGACGTTTAGTTGATTTTTATTTCAAAATACATTTTACTTCAAAGGCGTACCAAAAACGTATCGATAGTCGAATTTATTTAAAATTCTACAGATCCACTAAGAAATAAGCATATTTTAATATTCGAGACAAAAAAATATATAATTCTTTCACGTTTTAAAGTTATGAGACCCTAAAGTAGATTTGCATAAATGAAATCATATAATAGATTTTCTTTTACATAAGTTTTGTATTTGTATTTGTTTATTTATTATGAAATCACCAATTGAATACAATACATTAAAAGCGTTGACAGGCTAAGATAACGTGTTAAAATTAAATACAGGAAATTTTTCTTTTAAGTATGCATATGGATTGGCTATTTAAATAAATTGAATTTGAAGCTTTAAATGAGCGTTCAAAGATTATGCATGTCGAGTTTAGAAAAATTGACAATTCAATTTAACAAATTGGTGGTTCCAGCTATGGCCACAATGAAAATGTATAATTTCGGTCTGTAATCTACTAATAAATTATTTATTTCTAGAATTGCTATTTATTTTGTAGATTTGCTATATATATATATATATATATATATATATATATATATATATATATATATATATATATATATATATATATATATATACATATATATATATATATACATATACATATACATATACATATATATATATATATATATATATATACAGAGAGTTTTATGTAACACCGAACATGCTAGAATGTACTCAATGTAAATTTTCCTATGTTCGATGTATATTGGGATGTGTACTGAGACGCAAAGCATTGAGGAGGATGTGATTGGCTACGATTTCTAATGGTAATATAATTAACCCAATGTACACTCTTGCGGTCAAAAATAAATTTAATTTGTCAATTATTATATCAACCACAATATGTTGTATTTTAAATATTTTAGTTCAACGGAATGCTTCTCAACTTTTTTATGTTTTTAATCAGTAAAATACCAATTAAAGAAGGAAAGAAGATATAAACGCTTTATCAGTAAACACAATCGTTCACAACATTTCATTGTTTAATTTAACATATTAAATATAATTTTACAAACATTTTATCGCTTAATTTTATCGTACGGCAACTAATAATGTTGGAATTTGTAGGACCTAAACTTAAATTCTTGTAGAACTCTTATGTGCAGACAATTTTTAAATATTAAATGATTTTGCAATAGTAAGGATATTATTCGATACTCTTATAGCGTTCCAGTACACATCGAACATAGGAAAATTAACATTGAGTACATTTTATCATGTTCGGTGTAACATAAAACTCTATCTATATATATGTATATACATTTTCTACATACAACATCTGCTATAAACCATGAACAATGAAATAATAGTAAAAATACTAACTAATCTTAAGTTTAAAGTAAAGAGATTATAAATTTAGAGTATTGCGTTTATCGTACGGCAATTAATAATGTTGGAATTTGTAGGACCTAAACTTAAATTCTTGTAGAACTCTTATGTGCAGACAATTTTTAAATATTAAATGATTTTGCAATAATAAGGATATTATTCGATACTCTTATAGCGTTCCAGTACACATCGAACATAGGAAAATTAACATTGAGTACATTTTATCATGTTCGGTGTAACATAAAACTCTATATATATATATATGTATATACATTTTCTACATACAACATCTGCTATAAACCATGAACAATGAAATAATAGTAAAAATACTAACTAATCTTAAGTTTAAAGTAAAGAGATTATACATTTAGAGTACCTACTTATGTTAACTGGAATTTTGTTAGCTATTCACCATAATCACCCTACTTTTAAATTCTCTTTTTTTCTTCAAACAAACCATCAATTCCATTAAGCTTTAAGGCAATCGCTGAAGAAAATTACAGCGCTCGTTCCTTTTTCCACTTTTTGTCTTATTTTTTCGAGAAACACATTATTTAAATTAGTGCAATTAGCGTAATTCTCAAAATCCCGCGTTTGTCGATTCTTCTTTCCGGTGGGTTTTGTTGTTCAAAAAAGCCGTTTTCTGTGTTTCACTTTCAAATATGTCGGAGCAGAGGAGCAATTTACAGCGGATGCAATAAATATTAAGTGGTAAACGGATTCGTTTGTGATTTAGCGTGGTCCAACTGAGAACATTGACATCGATGAACAATACCGTTTTATAATGGGATTTCCGTGTTTTTTTTTTTTTGCTAGCCAGTATTTCTTTCTTCTCGTTTGTGTATTGGTGGATCTCATTATCATATGCGATGATTGTTCGTGAAAATAATTGTAATAAGATATGCAAATTTTAATGTGTTAATTTTGAGTCATCGGTTTATTTTATTTTTTTAATTTCCCATGCCTTTTGTTCCTTTAAATGTAAATAGTATATACAAAAATTATACTAAGTATGGTATTACACTTAGAATAATTTATCTTTTCACTATTTGAAATAAAATACCACATAGTAAAGTCTCAACAATCTTAATGTTTAAATGTAAAGCATATTTTGTTTAATCTGCCTGATTTTTAAAAAGGGTATAAATATGGTTTTAATAATAGTAAAAAATAAATCGAACAACTGTGGACAAATGCACGGCGTAGTTGATTAAAATATTGCAAAGTGCACGAACGGGCATTTTTTCACTTGATTTTCATAAAAAATCACACTGATTGTTAGAAAATTCACAACATTTTTAACACTAGCAAAACCAAATCAAGCAACTCTGAACAAAAACGATTAAAATTTAAAATTGGTCGAAATAATTTAAAGTGTGCCTCTTTTTGCATTGTAGTTGGGTAACAAAAAATTTCGAATCATTGACTTGTAGCGCTCGCTGTCGACCGTAATATTGGGTCTGTCTTCATTTTTGAAAAAGTAGAGGCCTATGATGCTGGGGGTGCAATCCGTATTGCATAGGAACTCAATTTTGCTTATTCACGAGTCGGTATTTGGCGGTTTAATCAGTAAATAGGTGGAGTACTGTATAAGTTTGACGCACAGAGCGCACATTTTGAAAATAAATTTTCACAGTTTGTGATTGTTGTTCTCCTGTGAGATTTGGCATGATAATTTGCCAAAGCTTACTGAACAAAATTGCCACCAACAGCTTCCCATTCTGACATTGGTTTAACAGGTATTCATGATTAAAGTTCTATACCTTTAAAAAAACACCCTTTATTTATGATTTTGTGACAGTTGTAACGTTGTATGTGATGAATTGTAATACCTTCAGTTAACTGATAAATACTGGACTGCAGAGATAATCAACTAATTAACTGTAGAATTGTTAAATTGCAGATTTCTAGAATGAATCCAAAAGCTACCTTACTTTCAAGATGTATTTATGATTTTGTGATAGTTTTAACGTTTTATGTGATGAACTGTAGTACCTTAACTGATAAATATTGAACTGTAGAGATAATCAACTAATTAACTGTAGAATTGTTGAACTGCAAATATCTAGAATTATTCGAAAATCTACCTTACTTTTTATATTTATAATTCTGTGGCAGTTTTAACGTTTTATGTGATAAACCCTTATTTAGTTATTAAATGCAGAGACAATGAACTAATTAGATGTAGTAGTATTATTAAATTGCAGATTTCTAGATTTAATCCAAAAGCTACCTTACTTTCATGATATATTTATGATTTCTTGACAGTATTATCGTTTCATGTGATGAATTGTAGTACCATCAGTTAACTAATAAATAATGAACTGCAGAGATAATTAACTAATTACCTGCAGAATTGTTAAGCTGCAGATATTTAGAATTAATCGAAAAACTAATTGTCTTTTATAGTAACGAACTACAGAACTGATAACCAGTAGAACTGACGGCCAGTAAAGAATCGGTGTTGTTTTGAAGTAATGAACAATAAAACTACAGAACTATAGGAGTTATGAATAACTAAATTACATAACAAACTCTTAAACTTCAGAATCGATGAACTGTAGAATTATCGACCAGTAAAACTGCAGAACAGAATAATTCTAAAACATAACATCTGTAATTCTGTTACCAAATTGATGATCAGTATAACTGACGATCTATTGAAGTGGTGAACTGCAGAATTAATGATCTCTGTAGAACAAATCCACTATATAATTGCTGAGTCTACAGTCCTAGTTCTGATGGTGAGTAAAACTGATTACGTTTGAAGTAATAAATAAACAATAGAATTGATTACTACAATATTTATTATCTGATACAGTTCTACAGTTGAGGCAACTGTAGAATATATTAACTAAAGATAATGGTATAATTGAGAAACTATGGAACTGATGATCGCCTAAAGCAATGAATCATAGAACTGATAAACTGTAAAATTGCGAACCTACAAAACTTCAAATTTAAAAATTAAGAACTTACAAAACTGTACATTTCTTGATCTGGTGACCAATAAAACTAAGCATCGTTTGAAGTAAGCGCACTAGAACTAGTGAATTGCAGTATTTATGGAATGTAGAAGAAATAAACTGATAACTGAGAAACTACAGAATGATCTCTGTAGAACAAATCAAGTATAGAATTGCTGAACTGTTGATTTTCAGATCTCTGTAGAGCAAAAATTCTTCAATCTGCAGTTCTAGATCTAATGGCGAGTTAAACTAATTATCTTTTGAAGTAACAAACAATGAAAATGAGTTAATTAACAAATGTATATACATTTCGGACATAAAGTAACCATTATCAATGGATTAACAGTGTTAATGGATTATCAATGGGTTAACAGTGTTAATCCATTGATAATGGCCACTTTGTGTCCGAAATGTATGTACATTTGGTAATTCAAATAAACATGCGAAGAAAGGTTATTAGTGGTTTATTCGTCAAATTAATTTGATCTTCACGTAACTCAATCAATCAATAATTGGGGACTATAGAATTTATTAACTGTATTAGTTATATAGTCGTGGCAACTGTAGAATTTATTAACTGAAGATAATAGTATCATTGAGAAACTATAGAAATGATGATTTTCTCAAGAAATGAGTCATAGAACTGATAAACTGTAAAATTGTGAACCTACAGAAGTGTGAATTTCTAGATGTGGTGATCATAAAAACTAAATATCGTTTAAAGTAAGTGTACTAGAACTAGTTAACTGCAGAATTTATGAAATGGAGAACGTCAGTGAGTAGGCTTTCTTATTTCAAGTACATGAAATAAAAATGCCTGTGTGTTTCGGCGAAATACGACCGTTACTTCCACCTGAGTTTAAAATCACACATATGCGAATCGATAAAATTCATGAATTTGTACAAATCGTAATAATGTTAGTTGATTGTTTATAGCATTATCGACTAATCATTTGCATTGCTAGTTATTTGTAAATGGCATAAACGACTAATCATTTGTGATGTTAGTTAATTATTATTGGCCTTATGAGATTAGAATTTTTACTCAATATTAATCAACAAATCACGTAACCTGCATTTTTGTTTACTCTATATATTAGATTTAAATTTATATGTATACTTCTGTGCACTAATATTGAGTCAACAAAATATTTATAGTTTAAAACGGACATGTTGAGTTTCCTAGTTACGAAAACATGTAAATATGCCATTGTCTTAATGTCAAAATGCTGCGTCATTTTGACAACAATTAAAAAAATTGGATTCTAACTAAAATAAAAGATGGTTTTTCTATTTTGGCTTTGTTGTATTTATTATCAGCGTTTTTTTAAAGGTCTTAGTTTTGTTTTTTTAATAAAGGTATAATTTTTAAGTTATGGTGTTTTATCATTTTGAAACTGCTGCTAGGCAATTAACACAGACCCAAATTATACAACTAGAATATTGTGAAAAATAGTAATGAGACTTGTGCTTAATTTTATTGTACAGAAGTGTACATACTTCAATTGCTTATTATATTATAAAAGAAATTAACCTCTATTGGCGAAATTAAAATAATACATACTGTTATACAAATTCAAACATAATTCTTACTAGTATTGTTATACAGGGAGTTTTTCTTTAAAGTATACGTTTTTCAAATTCAGCTTATTTTCTTTAAGTTATTAGATTTTCGTTTAGTTTTTAAGAGTTCAATTTGAAGCTTTAAAAGAGTGTTTTCCACTGCCAGACTAAGCATGAAGTAAAATCTCGAGTTTAGAAAAGCCCAAAAAGTTGTTTCGGGTCGCTGCGCGACCCTCGACAAATTTTCACGGGGGTTTTTTAAACCCCTAATTTAATTTCATGCTTAGTCTGGGAGTGGAAAACAGTCGCTTAAAGCTTTAAATTGACCTCTTTTAAAAAAACAACGAATATCTAAAGATTTAAAAAAATTAAGCTGAATTTGAAAAACGTATACTTTAAAGATAAGCTAACTGTATTATATTATATTGTCTTGTAATTAGGAAATTTCCAGTTGTGCAATAAATAATAATTATTATTAGATATTTAATTTGAGCTTTTGGTTTTCTTGTTGTTGTTGGATCAAATAAATGAAACAATAAAGATCTTGATTATAAAAATATCGTGGGATAATGATTATGTTTTTGTTTATAAAATTTATTCCAAATTGACTTATTAAGAACAAAAAAAATATTTTTCAACCATTATAAAGCAGACGAAATCTCATTAATCCTTACAGATAAAATAATTTGCGGTAATTCCAGCAGCCGTTGACTTCCAGTAACCAGAAAAATATTTGGTATTTCGCCGAAAATCGCAACAACAAGTAACCCTTCTATAAAAAAAAAAATTATTCCGACCAGAAAAAAGGACATTACCGCGAAATTGTAATCGTTTGCGACACTTCGATTTCGAGAATCTCGCGTAATTGCTGCTCGAACTCACGTTTGAACTCGCTCTCGTGGAATTTCTTTCTTTCTGGTACGACCTTGTACCAAGGACGCCGGATTCGCAGCTGATCGCATCATTCTCATACAGCAATTATACCATGGCTAAAATGACGCATCGCGATAGACCTCAAGAATTGCAATCTGCGGGCCGCCAGTTGGCGTTAACCGAATCTTCCATCTTTTCCCAGAATCGATTTGTTATTGATGGTTATTAATTTTTCATCGACGAGAATGATCGTATATAATTATAATGTTATATTTTATTTAAAGCGAATATTAACAATAACTGTTGAGATTAATACAATCTCTAATCAGACAGACAGGTGTGTTCGTTTTTTAAAAAATAATATATAGGCATATATTTTAGGTTAGTTATCAGCGACGAAATGTTCAGGCTTTTCTAAACTCGAAATTTTACTTTATGCTTTTCATTTTACAACATTTTTGAAAACAATTGCCATTCCGTTAGCTTATTAGAGATATTTATTTATTCAAAGAATGAGCTAATTATTTTACTAAGAAACAAATCGCGGAGCGACCAAATTAAATTTCCCGGCTTTTATAAACTCGAAATTTTACTTCATGCCTAATCTGGGATTTGGAAACACTTCTTAGAAATGATTGCCTTATACTGTCAATTCTTCGAAGTAGATTTTTAGACTTTCGTTGTTTTATTAAAAAGTTTCAATTTGATGCCTAATTGAATCTTTTTAATAAAATAACGAAAGTAAAAATTTACATCAAAAAATTGACAGCGTAAGGCAATAATTTCGGTCAACTTTTGGCTTCTGTAATATTATAATTTTACCAATTTCTGTAAAAATTGACTTAATTTTTGTACAGTGAGTTTTGTTTTTAAGGCTGCGCTCAGCCCGTGCTGCCGTTTGTTCAATTTGCAATCGTTCAATAATGCACATGAAGTTGTGGTTTAAAAATATATATTTTGGTACATAATTGTGCACTCTTGCTGGAAAAAAATGTAAATATCCAATGGTCTGTATTGATTTTATGAACGATTCTTTTTTCAAAGGAAAAAGTGGATTTTTTAATAACTTTATATTTTATGAGAAAATGATATGATATATAACCATAAATTATTGTGGAGGGCATGATCAAGTCACATTTTAAAGTATTTTAATTTTTTAATTTTATTTTCAACTATACTAAATTAAAAAATAAAATCAAATCATCATGCTCTTTGCAATTCAATTTTAGACAGATGTGTAAAGAAAAAATTTAAAAGTTCAAAATAATAACAAAAACAAATCATGTTCTTAGATTCCATCAGGTAGAGCGCACTTATATCTGTGAAGTACCGTTATTACCATTTTACCAGTAATATTATCCAAGTTTTAATTAATTATAGAAAATTTTACATCACTACCAATATTCAAGAGTTTACTTAATAATAATTCACTTTATTATTAATAAACTATTTATTGAATATTGGTGTGAATTTCATATAACGGGTGTGCGATAAAAAATGCCCAACGCCATAACTCTGCTATTTATTGACAGATTTTATTGAACTAAAAACCAAAGTCAATGGCCGTTTAAATACTAAAAAATTACACCAATATTGATATTTTTCAATAATAACTTCTATGCGAAATAATAGCCAACTAAAGATTTTTAAATGGCTGCCTATAATTTTTTAATTTTATTACATTAGAGATTATTCTTCTGAATTCATTAATGCCCAATATTTTGTTATTGGTCAATATTTTTGCCAAAAAAAATTAAAATGAATCATATTTTTCAAACATTATAATGTCAATGTATGTCAAACATGAATAATAACGACCCAACAAATAAATACCTACAGTACAACTTAATGTAAAATAGAGTTAATATTAATTTAACCCATTTATGGTCATTGATGCAATAACGCAATATCATTATATTATTCTTTAATCACTAACTAAATAAGTTAATTTGATGCATTATATTAATTGACCTGGCTTGATAATGTGTGCAGAAAAAGGTAAATATTTTGTTATTCCAATATTTCGATTATTAATCACTTTTAAAGTGTATTTCTAACTTCACTATATTTCAGTGTTTTGGGGCGCATGGCGCATGAAGTAAAATTTCGAGTTTAGAAAAGCCTAAAAATTTGGTTTAACCGCGACCAATCCAAATTTTAAGGCTTTTCTAAACTCGAAATTTTACTTCATGCTTAATCTGGGAGTGGAAACACTCGTTCGAACTTTAAATTGAACTCTTTTATAAAATCGAAGTATGTAATATAATAAACCTCCCGGTTATACCTAAAATTAACTTTTAGAGTTAACTCTATAATTTGCTCAGCTGTTAATAATAATAATATTCTATTCCTAAAAGAAAGTATTTATTAAATATTAAAGTGGCATTTAAAATAATAACATACTGTGAATGTAAACTAAAATAGTTTATTAAAATTTAAACAGTATTAAAAAGCCGATTATGTTTCAAGGCACACTACAGTTATTACCAAAAAACCATGTGAACAAGATTTATTATACATTATTTCTAACATAAATATTAAATTAAAAACAACATATCGCTCATAATTGGGTTTAGAAAAACAATGTCCAGTATAATAAAATATGAACAGTATATACAACCATTTAATAATTTAAAGTTGACTATTATTTGGCAAAGAAGTTAGGTTATTAAAATCGGTTAATAAATAACAAAATCATGGCGTTGGGCTATATTATTATTAATTTATTCATTGAATATTGGTGTGAAATTCACATATATTTTTAATTATCAGATTACCATTTTACCGAAAATATTACCCAATATTTAATTAATAATCGATCATTTTACATTATTACTAATATTCAAGAATTATTTTAATAATAATTAGCTAGATTATTATTAAATTAATAATTGAATATTGGTGTGAATTTCACATTTATTTTTACTTATAAATGACCATGTTAAATAATTTTATTTATAATATTACATCACTACCTATATTCAAGAATTAATTTAATATATAAACACCCTTTATTTGGCATCAAAAATGAACTTACAATGCAGTGAATAAAATAAACAAAAATATATACACAGAGTTTTATGTAACACCGAACATTTTCATAACTATAATTTTTCTTTGAAGTATCCATATGCATACTTGCATATTGTCCGATGCACGGTTTATTAAAAAAATCCAATTTAATGCTTTAAGCGAGTGTTTTACACTCCCAGGCTAAGCATGAATTAAAATTTCGAGTTTAGAAAAGCCTGAAAATTCGCGTAGCGCGAAGCACGGAGCGGCCAAACCAAATTTTCAGGCTTTTCTAAACTCGAAATTTTACTTCATGCGCCACCGGTACAACACACTGGCATATTACGAAGTTTAAAACATACCGCTAAACTTTACATTGAATCAGTGTTTTGTACCGGTGGCGCATGAAGTAAAATTTCGAGTTTAGAAAAGCCTGAAAATTTGGTTTGGCCGCTCCGCGCTTCGCGCTACGCGACCAAACCAAATTTTCAGGCTTTTCTAAACTCGAAATTTTACTTCATGCTTAGCCTGGCAGTGAAAAACACTCGCTTAAAACTTCAAATTAAATTGTTTTAATAAACCAAGCATCGAAAAATGTGCAACGAATGCATATGGATATTTCAAAGAAAAATTTTCGTTATGAAGATGTTCGGTGTTACATAAAACTCTCTGTATAATAACAACCAACAACAACAAAGTTGCAAAAAGAAAAAAAACAAAAGCTTTTCCTTCGAAAATTACAACTAAATTTGTTTACTTCTAAATTTCCTACGTCTCCCCCTTTACTTATTTATTTATTATCATTTTCTGATAGTTACGCTGGCCTGCTTCCAATAATATTCTCACATATTTATATATTTAACAATAACTATCTATATTAATATTAAATTATTTATTAAATATTGCTGTACATTTCAGATTTATTTGTATGTGAAGCCGCAATATACCCGGCAACTCCACCATTCTTGATAATTATTTTAATTATTGTATTTAACTCTTTCGGCACTGACGGTGGCATTCGCCGCCGCAAAAGTTTAGTAGAGATACTGTGAATTATTCTTTAAAATTTACATACATTTACAAAATCTTCAGGCTTAATCTGGGGGTGGAAAACATTCGTTTGGAAGATTAATTTGAAATATTTGTAAAAACAACAAATATCTGAAGATTTACAGCGTATACAGTATATTGAGATACGTATACTTAAAAGAAAAACTCTTTTTATAGCTGAGATAGTAATAAATAATATGCAGTGTACAAAACATTTTTTTGACACCAGAAAAATTCTAGCGCTAAAAGAGGGCCTCTCCAAAATATCTAAACCAGCAAATTTTGAAGAGAGACACCCTCTACAAGCGCGAAAGTATAATAGAAGAAAAGAAATCACAATTTATGGGGTGTTGATGTTACAATTTATGACCTTATCTGAATAGCAGGTAGTTTTCATTTTTTCCCTTTTTAGAGCGTTTTAAACGGTCGTTCATGTTTATTTGATGACTCCAACAATTTAACACATTAATCAATATGTTATGCAATGGGATTACTTCGTTACGTTTTAATCGAATCAATTAAATAAAACACGCTAATTTAGCAATACAAAAAATGCATAATAAGGTTATCTAACGAGTGTTTCCAATCCCAGATTAAGCATCAGGTAAAATTTTGAGTTTTACTTCATGCGAGACGCGTATAAAACGCTGGTTTAATGTGAAATGGTCTATAACCAACCAATTAACAAGTGAAATACGTTTAGTATGCCAACCATCAATTGTTTAAACTTGTCGAGGGTCGCGCAGCGACCCGAGACAAATTTTCACGGGGCTTTTCTAAACTCCAAATTTTACTTTATGCGCCACGCGTATAAAACACTGATTTAAAGTGAAGTTAAAAACGCACTGAAAACCAACCCAACTTCGATATTTTTCAAAATTGGATGTGTTCCTTTCTATCCATGCTGTAAACCTCCAGATATTCGTTATTTTCTTGTAAAAAAACTTCGATTCCATGTAGTCCTTCGGTCTCCGAAGACCATGATTGGTCCTTTGAGCTGTAGCCTTTGTAAAATAGTAATAAATTTAGTAATCTAGAGTGATCCTTCAATTTGAAACTTCTAAGAACGAGTGTTGTCCACTCCCAGACTAAGCATGAAGTAAAATTTCGAGTTTAGAAAAGCCCCGCGTAGAAAATTTGTCGAGGGTCGCGCAGCGACCCGAGACAAATTTTCACGGGGCTTTTCTAAACTCGAAATTTTACTTCATGTGCCACGCGTATAAACCACTGATTTACAGTAAAGTTAAAAATATATAACGCTTAGATGAGATGATGATGATCAATATTTACCAAGATGTAAACGTCAGATACGTTATAAAAAATTCTATTGACCTAAAATTGTACACGTAGACACAATTCTCGACTTTATTTTACAAATGTATTAAATATAATTATATTTTAAATAATTTCATAAATATCAAATAAATCTTTCTATCAAAACCACCCCAAACCGAACAAAAGATAACGCGACGCGCCAGCGAAAACAGATGGACTTTTTACTACCTGCTAATATCGGGTTGACATTGACACCCAAAAAGTGCAGTTGGTGTTCAATTACCCCTTGAGTGCTCGGTCTCTTTCCCCTTACTCTTCAACATTTTAGGAAAGAGATAGAAATCGAAAGATTTTAGACTTTTTGGTCTGGTCGCACTAATAGGGTTAATGAAAAATTCCACATTATCTTTTCTTTTCACAATGAGACACCAGTAAAATTAACTTGTACTTATATTCATGTAATGGGTGGTACATTACTGTATGTAGGAGGTAAACTACACCATTTTTTTTAAATACGGTTTTTCCATTGAAAGAATATCAATTTGGATTTAGACAGAAGCACTCAATAATCGATCAGGTACATCGTATTACTGATATTATTGACCGGGCCCTGGAAGGAAAACAAGTATTCTCTGCAGGATTTCTAGACGTTGCTCAAGCTTTCGATAAAGTATGGCATTAAGGCCTAATACAAAAACTTGATCAATTATTACCGAAACAATATGTAGAAATATTAACATCCGACCTGAAAGACATAAATGCGGGTGTCCCACAAGGGGTCACTTCCTTGTCGCATTCCTTATTTATTGTACACTAGCGACATAACAATTCTAGAAGATGTAAAAATAGCTACATTTGCCGATGACACTGCTCTCCTGGCAGTTGACAATGATTTGGAGAGTTCTAATTGAAAACTACAGATAGCATGCGATAAAATAGTAAATTGGACAAAACAATGGAAAATCAAGTTTAACGAAGTAAAGTCAATGCACATTAACTTTACCAATAAAAAAATAACAGAATGGGTACCATTAAGTATTAATGGCACAACAGTTCCCCATGGAAATACAGCTAAATATCTTGGCACCCTCCACGCCAAACTGCGGTTGAAAGAACATGTGGAGAAGAAAAGAGATGAACTTGATCTCAAACACAAACAACACTATTGGCTACTGAAAAAAAAAACAAGTTATCAATCTACAATCAATTATTTATTTACAACCAAGTATTAAAGCCCGTGTGGCTATATGGCATTCAACTCTGAGGACGTGCCAGTGACAGTAATATAAAATCAATCCAAACCTTTTAAAATAAAGTCTTACGGAATATAGTAAATACTCCGTGGTATGCCTGCCCTTCATAGAGATCTTGAAGCATGGAACCCATGTAAACGCAGAAATTCATTCATTTAAAAATACATAATATAGTACAACTAAAGATATAAAATTACACATTAAAACGTAATTAAAACTATGAGTACCGAAAAAAAAATTATAAAATGACTACAGTTTAAAATAAATAGTAAAAATAAAACAACACAGTTGGGAGGGTTTCACTTTTATTGTTGAACACTGCAACATGTTTCACCACACAGTGGCTTCATTAGGCAGATGAAATAATTATTTCATTATTTCATCTGCCTGATGAAGCCACTGTGTGGTGAAACATGTTGCAGTGTTCAACAATAAAAGTGAAACCCTCCCAACCGTGTTGTTTTATTTCAAATAGTATTATGGAGTTTCATCATGTATCCGCCTCATCAATTAAATAGTAAAAACATAAGATGCAAATGTAAAAACAAAACAAAATAATCATAAGCACTTAGAGCACTTCTCAACACACCCAGAGAATCTGTTGCAATCAGGATTTCTTACTCTATCGAGAGGAAAATAGCACAAGTACACCAAGGTGTAGTTTACCTCCCTCCTACATACAGATTGATAAAATTTATTACCATGAGAATAAATCCATTGTCCATTTAGTTGATAACAAAGTAATAAAGTCAGCAAAGCTATAATTATCAATAATTATTAATTAACACAAAAGCTATTTGTGATCTAAACGCTGATTTATTAGACACTTTAGACATCTTAATCAACTGCACCGTTCACTTAATTACTACTCTACATATTAACGACTGATTCATTTAGGAATCGAATTTCGCAAAAAAGTGTTATGAGTGTTTTTTTTTTGGTTGTTGAATAAAGTATGCAAAAGAGCCGTTAGCTCTTATGAGTATTTACTTTCGGCCATTAATTGTAATTGATTGAATCGTATCGATTTCCAAATCAAAGTTCTTCGGAATTCTGCGCGATGTTTTTAATCGCGGCAACATTAATTAAACTAATTGGCAAGTATGTATTGGATTATAAATTTGTATAATGACACGGTCAAGGTGAAGAACCTTTAGGAATTAATTTAAATCGTTTGCTATAAAATCAAAACTTTTGAGTTTTTTTTAACTATAAAATAGAAATTAAATTTATGATCATGGATTCTTAAAAGATTAATAGAGCTCGTTCTATTTAACCAGGTGGGTAATGATTTTCTCCCAGTATAAAAAAATCATCAATAGAGAAAGATGTTTGGAAAATAGATGAAACATTTGTTTTAAAGTATAATTATTCCGATAATTACAGCGTTTTGTATTTTTTCAGAAATTAGTTGTATTTATAAATGCCGTTAATTAACGCTACTAACGAGTTTCCAATCCCAGATTATGCATGAAGTAAAATTTTGAGTTTAGAAAAGCCTGAAATCATGGTTTGGTAGCTCACCCAAACCAAGTTTTTAGGCTTTTCTAAACTTGAAATTTTACTTCATGCGCCACGCGTATAAAACACTGATTTAATCAGAAGTTAAAAATATACTATGTTTAGGTTTGATCACATGTTTTTAATTCTACAAATGTTTATATAGAATATGAAAAAGTATACTTAAAAGAAAAAATCTCTGTATTTCCAACAATTTTTTATAATAAAATAGTGTTTTATCTTGACATTCTTAAAAAAAATTGTAAAGTGGCAGTTCCTCTAAAAATCAATAGAAATATTAGAGAATTGGATACACTTTATTTGAATGTGAGAAACAACAAAATCGAGATATTGGAAATAAAACTAAAGAAACTTGAAGTTGAATGAAGTTATCTCGAATAATTTTATACAATAAGATTGTGTTTTATACGGACACAAAATATAAAAAAATTGTCAAATCTTCATAAAATCAACAGAAAAAATAGAGAAATGAATATACTGCGTATTATTGTAAGAAACAACAAAATTGAGGCATTAGAAATAAATTATAAATATATTAATTTGTGAAAATTAATCACTTGGTTTTTTTCAAGTGATTTCCATTTCTATTAATTTTTACAAATTAATTTACATATATTTTAATCATGTTTTATCAAGTGATCAATAAAAACCAAAATATTGATAATAGAAATAAAACAAGAGAAACTTAAAGTTGACTAGAGTGATCTACAATAATTTTATACAATAAAATTGTGTTTTGTCTTGACACTCTTAAAATAATGAAAACAATCGCAGATCGTCATAAAATCAATAAAAATAGTAAAAAAATAAATCCTCTTTATTTGAATATAAGAAACAACAAAATTGAGAAATTGGAAATAAAACTAGAGAAACTTAAAAACCAAAAGTTATTTTTTTATTTTGATAATATTAGTACAAACAAATCAAACAATCGTCAAATTTTAATAAAAGTTACAAATATTAATAAGTTATAATAAGTACACTTTGTTTTCGTGAGAGGGAGAAAAAATTCAACTATGTAACACTTCCCCGTGCGGCCCAAGAGCGCGCGACCCTTCGCAGGTAGCCAAGGCGCCCGCCGAACCGCGTCGTACCCCTACCAGGGAAGGACAGCACCCCTCTCCACTCCCACTCACTCATACACCAGCATCGCACCCTACTTAAGGGGAAGCCGCCCTTACAATCGTCAGTCTGTTAGCGCTCGTCTTCTCGGCCTAACAGCTCTCTTTAGTAACGCTCGTCTACTCGGCTTACTAAATACACTACGCAACCACGACTACGCTACGCTATCACGATCACGCTGCTCACCGCCTGAAACCCCAGTCCGTGACTACGCTACACCCGGTACCGCGTCAAGACATCGCCCAGCCCTACGCCTGGACGCCGACGCCTGGAACAAGCCCTAGCCGCCCACGCCCGCTCTCCGCACCGACCACTACACCTCAAATACTTACGATTACGATAATCTGTACATTCTGTAAATAAACGACTACAACCATAACCAGTGTGTTATACCTATTGAAATTAAAATTACAAACGCTTAAAATTGAATAAAGTTTCCTAGGTATGGGGACACTTTTTCCACTCCACTTTCTCCAATCCGAATATTCCACTCCTCTTTTTCCGCCAATCATATTATCCACTAATGTATTATTCCACCAATCATTTTATCCATTAATATATTATTCCACTAGAAATATATTATTTCACTTCTTTTTAGACATTTTATTTTACAAGGATTTACACGGATTAAAATTGAATGTTGTGCCCTACTGCGCGGAGGTACTCTGCTATCTCATCAGCTTCCTTTCGTACTTCGTAGTCCCTAACTATATTACATATCCTCTCTTCTGTCTTTACTCGCGCCAAATTTTCCGACCTTTTAATTTTACGCCCCAAATCCAGTTCGCGAAACATTGTTTCGGTGTCGCCCTGTTCTTTCTGTATCTCCAGGAGAAACGCATAGAGACTGGGATGGTCTTTGCCGACTACAACTGCAAATCTGTGATGCCATCCTTCTGACATGTTATTTGTTCGTGATGAGTTAGTCATCACAGCCTCATACACGTTCCAGAGCGCTGGAGGATACCTCGGCTGCGTGGCACGATGTCTCCCCCTGGCCGGTTTGCCTCTTACATAATTATTTTCGAAGTAATCGATGATTTTAGAAAATTCGGTCAAGGTGCATGTGCAGGACAGTACAATTTTTGAACTTCTTTTTTTTAAACATATGTATTTTTATCAGAAAATAACGAATCTGAAGTCCATTTTTTTAGAAAACTTACCGTTTTAGCGAAATTAATTTTTAAAGTTGTCGATTTTGAGAAATTATTTATCGCTCATATGTGTGATTTTATACACATTTCCTGAATAAAATAGACCCACATTACAACTTAGACACAAGCTCTTGAGTATTATTCGAAATTTATTACTTTGTCTTAAATTTTAAGCGAATACACTGATTAAATTTTACACTATAAAAGTGACGTTTGTTGACAACTAT
Source organism: Philonthus cognatus (assembly GCA_932526585.2). NCBI lineage: Eukaryota > Metazoa > Arthropoda > Insecta > Coleoptera > Staphylinidae > Philonthus > Philonthus cognatus. The sequence continues at coordinate 17,758,122 of OW052244.1, read as the reverse complement.
TTATATGAAATATGTGTAATACCGACTAATGCCTCAGATTGATATAATTTCATGAAAAAAAAGAACAGGTGGCGCTAGTGTATTATTTATTTGGTTTATTTCATCAATGTATGTTCTTTATGTACATGCGCTATAATTTTATAGTTGATTAGTTAAAATAAATGTATTATGTTTAACCCATTAAAGGCGAGGCCGCGCGATTATGTACTAGCGCCACCTAGTTTTTACACACCTAATCATGGCGATATCAGCGGTGACAATTGAATTTTTGATAAACAAATCTCAAATGTCACCGTTTATATGTTAACGATGTTAACATTAAATTTGTGTAGTGTATTCACGTTAAAATACAAGTAAAAGATCAAAATTGGTGCAGATATGTAGCAATTTATAAGGAAGTTATGCTGTGTTTTCACTTTACAGTGGAAATGTGGCATAAAATTGCAAGAAAAGGCAAAATGGACATCTAATAAAAACATTAACCTAAAACACAAATTGTGACTAAACGGTAAGTTTTAGACAAAAACATATATTAGATTCTTCATTGTCACACACAAACGCAGACAGTTCCATTAAAAAAAGTTCTCAAAAAGGTCAAAAACGTCGAAAAAAAAAACCAGTGTCCAACACATGCACTCAAGCCGAAAATTCTTCTGGTGCCGATTCTGAAAATATGTCGAACGCCTCCCCAACATCCTCAACTGGAACGAAACTAGTCGCACACATCATCTGCGCTGCCTCTTTGATCGATCGGTCATCCGGATTGTTGTAAGCCTGTTGCAGTCCTTCAGCTTGTATGCGACGAAATATTGACTGTTTCAGGTGAATAAAGCAAGCTTTCACAGTTGCATTGGCGTGCATTGTCTGGGCTTCGTTGATGATAGCCATCTCAAAATCCGTCATTACAACAGTGGCAGATATGACGTACCCATGCCTGTCACATTCGTCTCGAATAACTTCAAAAACCTAGTTAAATATTTGTTATTACTCACAAATACAACCTTAAAGTTAACTTTAAGTTTAACTATAAGACCTTCTCATATGCCATCTGTGCCTTATTTTCCATGATCGCGTACGCGACAGGCAGAGCCACCCTCTTCTCAACTCCGTTAACAATTTGGACAAAATTTCCGAGAACAGCAAAGAGCTAGAAAAATATAGCTGGGACGACTTTGAACGTCCCGTCGACGTACCACGTTGTGCTTCTGGCCAGTCGTCGCAAATTTTCCTTGGTGGCCCAGATCATCACTCTTCCAACAGATTCATCCACGTCGGCATCATCCCGCGAGTCGTAGATAAGGAATGTCTCTCCACCGAGTGTTGATTTATATGTGGCTGGCACGTCGCCCAGTTCCTCTAGAGTGGTGGGGTTCGTTGGCATGTCTTTCAGCCTTCTCCGCTGGATAGCTTTCGTGAGATTTTGTCTCTCGGGAAGCTGTGCAAGAACGCCTGAACGCACATATTGAAGTTCGGTCCGCAACAGCTGAGCCGGGGGAGCTTCTGGATGAGCTTCGGCACGTCGCTTCATAGTACCCCTTATTCGCATAGCTTCCACAGCCTCTACGTTAGGGGCATGTGGAGATTCGTTTGGGCCTCTCACAACTTCAACAACCTGTATTCAACCCGCCACATTAGAATCTTGTTCTAAATTGAGAACAAAATTGTTCTTACCTGCCCGTGAGTCAACTGCGACCGCGTAACAGCTCGAGCTTTGCATTCCGGACTTACATTTCCAAAAGACCCTTCCATTTTTTTCATCCGTTTTTGTGTACAGGTAACCGTCAATATGTAGCGCAGGATTTTTAGTCACACCCACAATTAATTCCACAATCATTTTGAATCCCACGTCCAATCAGAATCACAACCCGAAATTTTCACAACCCGACCGCAACTGTCAGCCGAAATGTCAAAACGCTATGACAAGGCGATACGAAGTTGGCTTTGACATCGAAATATTTTAAATCAAACGTTGGAAAAAAATTTATGGAAAAATGAATGAATGGAAAAACCATTCAGTAGAAAAAAAGAGCAAGTGGATAAAAAACTCAGTGGAAAAAATGGATTGGAAAAAGTGGGGTGGAATCAGTTTCCTAAATTCTATAATTAAATTAGCGTTTCTTTGTTCAGAAAAATAAATTCTCTGATGCCCGGTATTATAAAACGTTTTATTCCATACATAAAATTTACTTTAGGAATAAATTAATTTATTCCAAAGATTTCCGTATCATAAACACAAAATAACTTTATTTGGCTAAAAATCCCCTGTAAATTGTTTGTTTGTTTTTCTACTAAGTAAATTTTATTCTCTAAATATTTGTACAGTTAAAAGTCAAAAGTGTATTATATTATTATGATTACTTTAGATTCTACTACTTGTATTTATTAATTTCATTACAGTTATCATGTCTACCATATCATCCGTGTCAGATTTAAGTTCGCTCATAGTATTTTCCCTGACAGTGATTAATTCGAACCACAAGACATTCTAAGGAGTCGAAGACCTAGAGTTTTTCAAATCAGACATAACCACGGATATTTATACTTATGCATACGCTTCTTTAAAATTAGTTCCATTTAAAGTTTTAAACGAGTGTTTTCCACTCCCAGACTAAGCATGAAGTAAAATTTCGAGTTTAGAAAAGCCTGAAAATTTGGTTTGGTCGCGTAGCGCGAAGCGCGGAGCGACCAAACCAAATTTTCAGGCTTTTCTAAACTCGAAATTTTACTTCATGCGCCACGCGTATTTAACACTGAAAGCACTAAAATATTGTGAACAAATGAACTTCACTTGAAATCAGTGTCTTGTACGCGTGGCGCGTGAAGTAAAATTTCGAGTTTAGAAAAGCCTGAAAATTTGGTTTGGCCGCTCCGCGCTTCGCGCTACGCGACCAAACCAAATTTTCAGGCTTTTCTAAACTCGAAATTTTACTTCATGCTTAGCCTGGGAGTGGAAAACACTCGTTTAAGTCTTTTATAATTTCTAATAAGCTTTCTTTTTCTTATTCTGTTTAATTCTGCCCTATTCCACGGTTATTCTCTATAATTATAAAGAATTATACTAAATTTTCAATTTGATTGACAATTTAATTTGAAATATTGACAATTCAATTTAACAAATTGGTGGTTCAAGCTATGGCCACAATGAAAATGTATAATTTCGGTCTGTAATCTACTACATAAATTATTTATTTCTAGAATTGCTATTTATTTGGTAGGTTTGATTTATAATACGCAACTTTATTTGCCCATTAGTTTACTAGATATATAAATTTACTCCACAAATAGTTTTCAAATGATTCATTAATCGTTTAGAATACCGGGCATGAATCTGATAAAATACTCAAATTTAAAAAAAAGTACAATTAAATTAGTGCTTCTTTGTTAAAATAAAAAAAACAATTAAATTCTAGATTTTAATAAAATTTTCAATTATTAAAACAAGTACAGTTAAATTAAAGTTTCTTAGTTGAGATAAAAACATCAAAAAAATTCCAGAATCTGATAAAATCGACAAAAATTGCCAAGAAATGAATCAACTTTCTATTTATGTAAGAAACGACAAAGAAATGAGACATTGGAAATGCTACTAGAGAAGCTTAAAGTTAAATTATTTAAAACAAAAATATATAAAAATCATATTTTATTGTGATATTGGTACAAAAAATCAAACAAACGTCAAATTTTGATAAAATAAACAAATATTATCAAGAAATAAATATAGTTTGTTTTGGTAAGTAAAAACACAAAATTCAACCATTGGAAATAAAATTACAGACGCTTAAAATTGACTCAATTCTTGAATAAATACCTATTTTATTTTGATATTAGTACAAATTCAACCATTACAAATAAAATGACAGTGGCTTTAAACTGACTAAAGTTTCCTCAATTCTTAAAAAAGTACAATTAAATTAGCACTTTTTAGTTGAAATGAAAAAAATCAAAGGAACTTTAAATTCTAATAAAATCAACACAAATTGTCAAGAAATGAATCAACTTTGTTTTAACCCATTATGTGCCATTGATGCATATACGCAACATTATTAATTTTATGTTAATTAAATTATTAAATAACTTTATTTGATATATTATATTATTTGACTTGACTTGAAAATGTATGAAGAAAATCGTAAATATCTTGTTATTTAAATATCTCGATTATTAATAATTTAAATATAATGTTTTCAGTGTATTTCTAATTTCACAATATTTCAGTGTCATACGCGTGGCGCATGAAGTAAAATTTCGAGTTTAGAAAAGCCCCGTGAAAATTTGTCGAGGGTCGCGCAGCGACCCTCGACAAATTTTCTACGCGGGGCTTTTCTAAACTCGAAATTTTACTTCATGCTTAGTCTGGGAGTAGAAATACTCGTTCTATACTTCATATTGCACGTTTTTATACAAAATCGACGAATGCCTTGCATTTACAGCAATATTTATATTTAAAAGAAAAATTCACAGAATGTAATACAATAAGTCATTCGTAGAAATCATATAAAGAAGTGTAGAATTTTACCTAAAATCCACTTTAAGAGTTAACTCTATAATTCCTCGGCCGTTAATGGGTTAATGTGAGAATAAATCAGACATTGTAAATAAAACTAGAGAAGCTAAAAGTTGACTAAACATGAAAAAGTAGGATGTTAGTACAAAAAAATTAAACTATCGTCGATTTTTGATTGTATCAACAGATAGTATTAAGAAATGAATAATTTTTGTTTTGGTCACAGGAAAAAATAGTACAATTAAATAACCATTTCATTATTGAGATGAAAGCAATCAAAGACATTCTAAATTCTGATAAAATCAACAGAAATTGTCAAGATATGAATCAACTTTGTTATAATGTGAGAAACAACAAGTACAATACTTGTACTTGCAATATACATGGTTTACTTAGTCTTGTTCATAAAATCAATAAATTACATAATAGCTCAACAAAGAAAACCACGTATTTTCAATTAAAACGTCTTATACCGTATTAATGCCCACTAAAAGCAATCCGATATACCTAATATTTATTACAAAAAAAACGACCACATGACAAATTATAAAACCTCACCGCATATGGGTAATAGGACTCGTCTGCGAATATTCAATTCCGAAATAGAATTCTAAGCGGGTATACCGTTATACGTTATTATTCCGAAATGAAAACTTTACTTTATATATCACCGTGACAAACGATGCACGGATACGTTTAATATATGTAAGTCAGCAAGTTTTCGCCAATTTGGTAATTATGCAAATGTATTTAAATAGATTATAACGAATGGTTTTATTTCCTGTCGAGCGTTTATGGAATCAAATATAACCGAAACGAATATAACCGAGTAACATAACGCTATTTTCGCAGAGTAAAAAAAATAAGCAGGTTTGCATTAATAATTAAATTATGATAAATATCATTACACTCCTACGCAGAGGATTATGTATGTACAATGCCGAGCTAATCGTCCTTACATAATTATATTTAATAAATTTATTTCGCAGCAAAGTATGTTTTAATGACATATCTTCCGGCAGTGTGAAATTTATTCAGCGGAATTTTTAACAAAACAGAACAAACAAAAAAACGAGTAAATAATTTATTGTGCGAAACGCTTCCTACTTTTTTTGCAGCGTTTTCGTATTTAAGGTAATTACGTGGAGACGTCGTCACTTTTTTGTTGTTATTACATGCAATCATTTATTAGCAACATTAGAAGGCGTTTATTTGTCTAACAAATATAACAGAATGCCAATTATTTGATTAAACTAGCAGATATTGTTAAGAAGCAGAGCTGGGCAGGATTTGAATCATTTAGGATTCGAATCCTTTTGGAGGATTCAAAAGAGGCATTCCAATACTTTAGTTCAACTGGATTCGTGATCCGGATTCGTTACATCTCTTTAAGAGGATTCGTATTCGAATCCAACTGCGAGTGCTTCGAATCCTTTTAAAAGGATTCGAATATTTATAAAAAGATTCGAATATTTATAAAAGGATTCAAATACTTACAAAAGGATTTGAATCGTTAAAAATAATTCGAATTAATAGTGAGGATTAACAAGAAAAATGTCTTTTGTGTGTTTTTAAATGTCTCGTTAAATCAGTGTTTTATACGCGTGGCGCATGAAGTATAATTTCGAGTTTAGAAAAGCCCAGAAAATTTGTCTCGGGTCGCTGCGCGACCCGAGACAAATTTTCACGGGGCTTTTCTAAACTTGAAATTTTACTTCATGCTTAGTCTGGGAGTGGAGACGGTCGTTCGAAACTTCAAACTGAATGCTTTGATAAGAACATTAAATGATTATTAGAGATAATAATCTAGTTTTCAAAATTTTGTTTAATATTATTTGAAGTAAAACTGACATGGTAGCCACAATCTGAAATGTTCAATTTTTCCGACATTTCCCTGATTCAAGATTTTTTTCCCTGGCCTTTTAATATAACTTTCTTCTGTGGGAAACCCCCATTTTGTTAAATTGTTTTCATTGTTTTTGTCAATATTCAAGTTAATTTTATAAATTTTGACGTGTTTTGTAATTTGCCTGCTGATTTTGACAAATTTAATAATATCATATGGCTTTTTTGCTAGTGTTTTGGTCAATTTGAATATAATTCCATGAATTTTCTCTGACTTTTCCGGTTTTAATGATATTCAGTCAATTTTATAATAGAGTTTAATTTGAAGTTTTGAACGGGTGTTTCCACTCCCAGGCTAAGCATAAAGTAAAATTTCGAGTTTAGAAAAGCCCTGTGAAAATTTGGCAAGGGTCGCGCAGCGACCCGAGACAAATTTTCGGGCTTTTCTAAACTCGAAATTTTACATCATGCGCCACGCGTACAAATCACTGATTTGATGTGAAGTTCAGAAACACACAAATACATTTTTAATCAGAGTAACAGGGAATCATATATTTAGTTATCAACGATGTTCAGTGTTAATAATAAATAATTAGTTTTTGAATATTTTTTTAAAACAACTGGTAACGATATTAATATATTAATAGTTGCAAAAAAATAATCAAATTTATACTTAAAGGATTTGTATTCGTGATTCGAAAAAACAGGATTCGAATCTTTGAGTCGAATCATATTTATCTCTTACGAATCCATTATTCGAGTATTCGTGATTCGAATCATATTAGATTCGGATTCGTGATTCGAATCCTTTTTACCAGGATTCGTCCCAGCTCTGTTAAGAAGGAACAAAAACTAAGGCTGATCGAAAGGGCCTAGTTGCCAAAGCCATTAACTTAGAAGAAGAAAAAACAATAAACAATTATTTGAATTGTAATATTGAACAAAAACAAAATTCAGTGACTTGAAATAAAATTGACGAAGCTCAAAACTGAAAATAATATAAAATTATCAGAATAAAACACTTTTCACTTTGTTTGTATAACACATTTTTATTTAATCTGACTGCAGTTTTGACACATTTAGCTTGTCATTTTCAAACACGTCAATGTTTGATAATAACCAGCTAAATTTTTCTTCATGTTTAATAATGACAATCTAAATTTGTCGAAACTGCAGTCACATTAAATAAAAAAAGTGTTATACAAACAAAGTAAAAAGTGTTTTATTGTCAAATTACCATGTATAACGAAATAGAAGCCTTTACAATAGAGAATTTAATCTATTAACAAATTTAATATAATCATGAAAATTGACGAGAATCATTAAACCTTACACTATTTTTAACATTAAATTAAAGTCAAATAAATACTTATCAAAAAAATACTTAAGTAAATTTCAACGATGCTTCTCAATTTCTATAATTGATTTTAGTGACAGGAAATAACATTTCACAAACTCAGAATGGAAATAAATAGTACATCATCAATACTATTTATTTCAATTCTGAGTTTGTGAAATGTTATTTCCTGTCACTAAATTTTCCTTTTATTCTAGTATTAAAATCAAAATATTTGTTTGTTTCTCAACAATTCGTGTTAATTAAATGGAATTATTAATTCAAATGTATCTTCTGTGAATAAAATATACAGGGAATTTCATTTTTAAGTATACATATGCATTTCTTTTATTTATAATCTTCAAATTGAAACGCATGTTTCCCACTCCCAGGTTAAGCATAAAGTAAAATTTTAAGTTTAGAAAAGCCTGAAATTTTGGTTTGCTCGCTTAACTTAAATTTGATGTTAAGAAACAGGATTTAACAATAATAACCACAAAATTGCATATAAACAAACAGGATTTAACTATCTTAACCTACAAATTTGATGTAAGCAAACAAGATTTAACTAACCTAACCTCCAAACTTGATGTAAACAAACAAGATTTACCCAAAATAACCTACAAATTTAATGTAAACAAAGATTTAACAATCCTGAACTCCGAATTTGATGTAAGCAAACAGGATTCATCAAAGATAACCTTAAAGATCGATGTAATCAAATTGGATTTTACAAACGTAACCTCTACATTTGATTTAAATACTGGAGATTTTAACGATTCACGCTCTAGAAATTATGTTTAATAATGAAATGAATGTTTCCACTCCCAGACTAAGCATGAAGTAAAATTTCGAGTTTAGAAAATCCCCGCGTAGAAAATTTGTCTCGAGTTGCTGCGCGACCCGAGACAAATTTTCACGGGGCTTTTCTAAACTCGAACTTTTACTTCATGCGCCATGGGTACGTGAAGTCCGAATTTTTATAATTGATGTATTTTTCCAAGGCATGCAAATTTAATTTTTAAAAAATATAATTTTAAATAGAAGATTTATTTTAATTTATTTTCGACGACAATATTAAAAAAAAACAACATATTGGACTGAATTCAGAAAAATAAGGTCTAATGTAATAATAATAAAATATGATAGGCATTTTACAAATCTTAAGTTAGCTATTGTTTGGCAATGAAGTTATTGTTGAAAAAAATAATATTAATGTCATTTCTTAGTATTCAAACGGCCATTGACTTTGGTTTCTAGTTCAATAAAATCGGTCAATAAATAACGGAGTTATTGCGTTGGGCGTTTATTATCGAACACGCGGTATATTGCAATACATAACATAACATGTTAATAAAGATTGTTATTATAAATTTTTTTATAATTTAATATAATTTTACTTTCGGTATTTACTGATTTCTGAAATAAAAACTGAATTTCTCAATGAAAATCTGTTGATTTTATTAAAATCTGACATTTCTATGATTTTTATATGATTGCCCAAATTGTTCAAAACTTCTGTACAATTAGTACTTGATTTCTTGTGTATGTGTAGACAATTCCAGCTAACCTTAAGCAAATATAAATGTGTTTAATTCTTGAAGTAAAATAGAATGGTTAATAATTTAAGTAAAATAAAAGTAGCATAAAAAGTTAAGTGTATTCTTTACATCATAATTATATTTTCATTATAAGTCAAAATTGTGTAGATTTTTAAAGATAAAAAAGTTTTCTCTACTTCTAAACAATAATAGTTAATTTTATAAAAATCTGATATTTAATCATCTTATTATGATAAATTAAAGAAATACATTCAGTTTTTTTTATCATTTTAAATAAAACCGATAAAAAATAAATATAATTTAAGATAAAAACGAAATAAACACCAAATTTAGATAAAATTACCGTAAATGGTTAATAAGTAAACAAACTTTATTGTAATGTAGAAAAATAGAAAATCCAACCGCAGAAAATAAAATTACAGACTATCAAATTTGTATTAAAATATATCCTTTTATTTGTATACAAATATGATCGTCTGTAATTTTATTTTAAGCGATTGGATCTCCTTTTTTCCCACATTACAATAAAATTTATTCACTTTTTAACCATTTACGTTAGTTTTATCTAATTCTGGTGTTTATTTTTTTTGCTTTCTTGTTTATACAAAGAAACGCTAGTTTATTCGTACCTTTTGAAGAATCGACAAAATTTATATAAATTTTCAGCGTCTGTAATTTTATTCCCAATAATTCAACTTTGTTTTGTTTTTTCCACTGACCAAAACAAAGTTTATTAATTTCTTGATAGTATTCGTTCATTTAATCATAATTCGACGTTAGTTTGATTTTTTTGTAGTAACGTCCTATTTTGTCATAATGTAAGGCAACTTTAGTTTTATTTCCAGTCTCATTTCGGGATTGTTTCTTATGCCAAAACAAAGTTGATTTATTTCTACACAATTTCTGTTTATTTTATCAGAATCTAGGAATTATTTTATCTCAGCAAAGTAATGCTAATATAATTGCACTTTTTTAAGAAAGTAAATTTTCGCTACGCGACCAATCCAAGTTTTCAAGCTTTTCTAAACTCAAAATTTTACTTTATGATTAATCAAGGAGTAAAAACACTCGCTAGAAGCATCAAATTCAACATTTTTTAATAAAAACGAATTCCTGAAAAGATATAACATATCAGGATATGTGTACCCAAAAGATCACTTCCTTGTTTATAATTTTAAATAATCAGAACACAAAGCTCTTTCAATGTATGATCACTGTAACATAATTTTTCGAGTTTGTAAAAAGTGATGGATAAATGTATCAATTTATTACATTATTTTCGTAAAAAATGTCAATCTTTGTGTAAAATGCCTATGAATTATATTGTGAATATAAATATTAAATATAAATATTTTTGTTTAAATCGTAGACAATTTTCTTTCCGTCAATTTAAACTAAGCAAGTACATAAATCCAATATCAAAAACCCGCCTAGATATAGTGTTTTTTTTAAATTTTATGTGAACCCAACATTCGTAAACGAATTATACGCTTTGTGTCAATTATGGTATAAAGTGTTTATTATGATGAACAGTGTCAAAGGTATGATGTGACATGTAATTTACTTTGTAAAATGACATTTAATATTGTGAGGACTGGGGCACCTAATATTTTCGGGGCCCATCAAAATACTATTTAAAAACATATATTTTTTCAAAAAAGAATTAGGTCTTTCTCTGTCCTCAAGTTTTATTTTAATATTGAAAGGAAGAAAGTGGAGTCTCTTTCCTAATATTTGGTATTTAAGAATAAAACAGGTGTTTTTTAATCTTCAGAATTCAGTGTTTTATACGTCTGGCGCATGAAGTAAAATTTCGAGTTTAGAAAAGCCTAGAAATTTGGATTTTCCAGGCTAGTTTTTGTGACCTATGATATGTTAAAACATAAGCCTTATAGGTTAAAAATTCCCTAATCGTAAGTCAAAATACAGCCTTGCCACAGGCAAGCATAGAGCTTTGTCTCAGGTTAAAATCTTGACCTGTTGCAGGTCAAAATATTGTCGTTGCAGGTCACAATATAGCCTTATCGCAGATCACAGTTTCGCCCAGTCGTAGGCCAAATATAAGCCTTGTTACAGGTCGAAATATAAAGCTATATTTTGACCTACAACAGGGCAATATAGAACCTTGCCTCAGGTCCAAATATAGTCTTTTCGCAGGTCGAAATATAGCCTGATCACAGGTCAAAATATAACCTATCGCAGAATAAAATGTAGCTCTGTTACAGGTCAGAATTAGCCTTATCACAGGTGAACTTGAAGCCTTGTCCCAGGTTAAAATATTGCAGAATCGTAGGTCAAACTATACCCTTATCGTAGATAAAAGATTTGTCTGATCATAGGTAAGCCTTGTTACAGGTCGAAATATAAGGCTATATTTTGACCTACAACAGGCCAATACAGAACCTTGCCTCAGGTGCAAATATAGAGCCTTGCCTCAGGTTAAAATATTGACCTGTCGCAGATCAAAATATTGTCCTGTCGCAGGTCACAATATAGCCTTATCGCAGATCACAGTTTCGCCCAGTCGTAGGTCAAATATAAACTTTGTTTTAGGTCGAAATATAAAGCTATATTTTGACCTACAACAGGCCAATATAGAACCTTGCCTCAGGTCCAAATATAGTCTATTTGCAGGTCGAAATATAGCCTGATCGCAGGTCAAAATATAACCTATTGCAGGATAAAATGTGGCGCTGTTACAGATCAGAATATAACCTTGCCACAGGCCAACATAAAGCCTTGTCCCAGGTTAAAATATTGCAGAATCGTAGGTCAAACTATGGCCTTATCTTATCGTAGATCAATGTTTTGCCTGATCATAGGTAAAAATATTGCCTTATTGCAGTTCAAAATATGACTTTTATACGTGAAAGAAAGCTATATTTTCACCTACACAAGGCAACATAGAGGACTCAGGTCCAATTATAGTCTCATCACAGGTCAAAATATAACCTTATTGCAGGTCAAAGTACAGCCTAGTCGTAGGCCAAATTATAGCCTTATTAAGGGTCAAAATATAAATGTATCTTATTGTAAGTTTTGGTAAAACATAGTCTAATTACAAGTTTAAATATTGGTTAAAAATTAACTTTGTTGTAGGTCATAAAATAGCATTACTCAGGGCCGGCTGCAGGACGGTGCGAACGGTGCGACCGCACAGGGCCCCGCGCCGCTGTTTTTGAAAAAGCGTTTCATTTTCGTTTTCATTTCTTTTTTTAATCCTAATACTTTAACTTTTATAACAGACCTGCAGCATAAAAACGAAATCCAAAATCCAAAGATCAATTGAAGATAAACTAGCTTCATTTATTATTTTTGGTATGACATACTGAATTTAAAAATATTGTTGAGCAAGATAGTTCAACATTCAAATATAAATATCAGTATTGCAAACTCATATTTTTACAAAATTTCTCTCTCTCTCTCTCTCTCTCTCTCTCTCTCTTCAAAATATCGTGAATCGGGAATCAAATCTTCTTTAATAATCGCAATCGAAATCATTAAAGAATTGAAAGTTACACCTTAATTAAAGAATTGAAGAACTGGTGTAAAAACGTAACAATTTTGTTATGAAGGAATCAATAAACCGATTTTATCTTGTGAATAAATTTACCATTCAAAGACAATTTTAAAATTTAGCAGAAATTTCACTTTAGAATGTTACATTTTTGTTGATTTGGTAAATATTTTTACATTCTTCTCCATTTATCCCAATGTTTACAGTTCTGAAGTTTTTGTAAAATTTTATGTTGTGTGTTGGTTTTAAGGATTTTATTTAAAATAGTAATAATTATTTAAAATTTGTAATTTTTGTTAAATATTGACTGTATACTTTCACATATTCCATATAAACATTTGTAAAATTAATGAACATGTGATCAAACCTAAGTCGAAGTATATTTTGAACTTCACTTTAAATCATTGTTTTATACGCGTGGCACATGAAGTAAAATTTCGAGCTTAGAAAAGCCTGAAAATTTGGTTTGGTCGCTCCGCGCTCCGCGACCAAACCAAATTTTCAGGCTTTTCTAAACTCGAAATTTTACTTAATGCTTAATCTGGGATTGGAAACACTCGTTAGAGGCTTTAAATTAAGTTTTAAAAAAAGTGTTTATCAATGAACAAAATGAAAAGATCAGATTTTTTTTTTCTAGGTACACATATCACGATTTTTGAATGTAAATTTTCAGACATTCGTTGTTTTTATAATAACTTTTAATGTATAGCTTCTAACGAGTGTTTCAAATCCCAGATTAAGCATGAAGTAAAATTTCGAGTTTAGAAAAGCCTGAAAATTTGGTTTAGTCGCGAAGCGCGGAGCGACTAAACCAATTTTTTAGGCTTTTCTAAACTCGAAATTTTACTTCATGCGCCACGAGTATAAAACACTGATTTACAGTAAATTTAAAAATACACCCACCCATTATGTTTGATCCTTACGTCAATACATTCCACAAATGTTTACTATTTACTAATATGCACGTTTTATTGTAACTCTTGGATTTTGAGATATTATTTTTTTCATATTTAATCGTCATTTTAATAACGAGGAAATAGCATTGTGCATATATAACCATTTTTTTAATTTTTTTGTAGTCTGGCTATTTAGGGAGTGATGAAATCCCTTTCAATGGATCTTGACAAAGGCTTAAATTTGCACCGGGCCCCGCTATTATTTGAGCCGGCCCTGGCCTTACTACAGATCAAAATACACTCTTGTTTTAAGTAAAAATATAACCTTATCTGAATTTTAAATCTAACCGGATCAAAAATCCATCTTTCTACATTTCGCGTCATTTTTAGATTTGTTTAAGGGCGTTAAGATAAAACACAATTTTATTGTATACAATTAATGGAGATCACTTTAGTCAACTTTAAGTGTCTCTAGTTTCATTTTCAATGTCTCTATGTTTGTTGTTTATCACATTATAATAACATATAAATAAATATATAGACCTACTTAAAGTTATTTAAAACTAGTACAACAAAAATAAATAAAACTGTGTAACATGATTTCACATTCATTAAAATAGATTGCGTGCGATATTTAATTGATCCCATTTCGCTTTCAGCCGACGACGGACTCCTTTTGAGATTTTCGAGTGCTGGTATAATTATGATTTTTAATTGTGGAACGGTACCGTTTTTTTTGCCCTCGGAAGCTCGGGCCATATGTCTCGCCGCGGCAACAACTGGTGTCGTCGTTGTCGACAAACTAATTACTTTAATTTTCTTTAATCCATTAATAACGGATGGCTCTAATTTGGATACACGGCTAACATACATTTTCATTTTGTGTCGTTGTGATACCGTTTAATGGCGATGATATTTACGATGTCAATGAGTGCAACTGAACAATAGCGGCTACACTTGAAATCGCTTGCTTAAAGCTGTAATTGTGTACAAACATGTGGCTTTAATTCGTTTCGATATCTACTGGTTTATCGTTAGATGCAAAAGAAAGAATTGTGGACAAAACAGTTCTTCACCAACGTTTTTTAGTCCTCGAGGCGATAAAATAGAATTCTTATTTTATCAATCGATTTCAAATGCCTAGTCTAGATCGACAGAAATGCTCATTTTATCGTGTCAAGGATTGAAAAACGTAAGATATGGGAATCACAATTAATAGGAGTGGGATCCGATAGTTCTAGGTTGTTTACAGCTTGCGACAAATCAAGCGTATATTCAGAGGTCTCAAATGACTCGGAGCCCCTCATTTGAGGCCTCTGAATACACGGTGGTTTTGTCGCGAGCCGTGAGCTATCTAAAATTATGAGATAAGTCCTCCTAGCGATAAAATTAACATTATTGTGAGTCGATATGGAAGGCCTAGTCTAAACCGACTGACAAAAATGGACATTTTATTGCGTCGAGGACTGAAAAACGCAAGATTTGGGAATCACATTTAAAAAGAGTAGGATCCGATAATTTTGGATTATTCACAGCACGCGACAAATACAGCGTGAATTCAGAGGCCTCAAATGACTCGAAGCCCCTCATTTGAGGCCTTTAAATACACTTTCTACACTTACACATTCTTGTGAGTCGATTTGGAAGGCCTAGTCTAAATCGACTGACAAAAAATGCTCATTTTATCGCGTCGAGGACTGAAAATCGTAATATATGGGAATCAGCATTAAAAAGAGTAGGATCCGATAATTTTAGATTTTTTACAGCTCACGACAAATTCAGCGTGTATTCAGAGACCTCCAATGAGTCAGAGTTCTTATTTAAGGCCTTTAAATACACGGTGGTTTTGTAGCGAGCCGCGAGCTATCCAAAATGATCAGATAAGTCCTCGAAGCGATAAAATGAGCATTTTTGTGAGTCGATTTGGAAGGTCTAGTCTAAATCGACTAATAAAAATGCTCATTTTATCATCTCGAGGACTGAAAAACGTAATATATGGGAATCAGCATTAAAAAGAGTAGGATCCGATAATTTTAGATTGTTCACAGCTCACGACAAATCCAGCGTGTATTCAGAGACCTCAAATGAGTCAGAGTTCTTATTTAAGGCCTTTAAATACACGGAGGTTTCGTTGCGAGCCGCGAGCTATCTAAAATTATCAGATCAGTCCTCGGAGCGATAAAATGAGCATTATTGTGAGTCGATTTGGAAGACCTAGTCTAAATCGACTGACAAAAATGCTCATTTTATCGCGTCGAGGACTGAAAAACGTATGTAATTGAAATCAGCAATCAAAAGAGTAGGATCCGATAATTTTGAATTATTCACAGTACGCGACAAATCCAGCGTGAATTGAGAGGCCTCAGATGACTCGGAGCCCCTCATTTGAGGCCTTTGAATACACGGTGCTTTTTTCGCGAGCCATAAGCCTTTTCTATGAATTTATAAATGCAGAAATAGTATTAATCACTTTGGTCCTAAGCTATTTAATGCTTTACCAGAAAATATTAAACTCCTTCCACGTACACCCTTTAGAAGGGTAATAAAACACTATCTCTGTAAAAAAGCATTTTACAGTTTATCTGAATGCTTAGAGGATGATTTTAAAGACCTTAGCATATGAATGTTCACGCTCTGGTTGCTTGTGGTATTCACTATTGGAATTTAAATAGAATTTTAATGTGTTTGTAATGATATTGTATTACTTCCATACATTTCACTGTTTAATATTTATATTATACAATGCAATGTTTTCCTTTTAATCCATATATATCAATTATTATTATTGTTTATTTATTTATTTATTTTTTACGCAAATTTTATTTATTCATTATACATTTATGTATCTTACCCATGACGAGTGTACACTTTTGTAATAACACGAAATAAAGGAAAGTTGAAAGTTGAAAGTTGAAAGTTGAAAGTATGCAATCCAAAATTATCGGATCAGTCTTCGGAGCGATAAAATGAGCATTCTTGTGAGTCGATTTGGAAAGCCTAGTCTAAATCAACTGACAAAAATGATCATTTTATCGCGCCGAGGACTCAAAAACCTAAGATATGAAAATCAGCAATAAAAAGAGTAGGATTCGATAATTTTGGATTATTCACAGCACACGACAAATCCAGCGTAAATTCAGAGGCCTCAAATGACTCGAAGCGTCTCATTTGAGGCCTTTGAATACACGGTGGTTTTGTCGCGAGCTGTGAGCTATCCAAAATTATCAGATCAGTCCTCGGAGCGATAAAATGAGCATTCATATGAGTCGATTTGGAAGGCCTAGTCTAAATCGACTGACAAAATTGCTCATTTTATCGCGTCAAGGACTGTAATATATGGGAATCAGCATTAAAAAGAGTAGGATCCGATAATTTTAGATTATTCACAGCTCACGGCAAATACGCTGGATTCAGAGACCTCAAATGAGTCAGAGTTCTTATTTAAGGCCTTTAAATACACGGAGGTTTCGTTGCGAGCCTCGAGCTACCCAAAATTATCAGATAAGTCCTCGGAGCGATAAAGTGAACATTATTGTGAGTCGGTTTGGAAGGCCTAGTCTAAATCGACTGACAAAATGCTTATTTTATCGAGCCGAGGCCTGAAAAACGTAAGTAATTGAAATTAGCAATCAAAAGAGTAGGATCCGATAATTTTGGATTATTTACAGTACCCGACAAATCCAGCGTAAATTGAGAGGCCTCAAATGACTCGGAGAACCCCCCCCCCCCCCCCGCTTATTTGAGGCCTTTGAATACACGGTGGTTTTTTCACGAGCAGTAAGCAATCCAAAATTATCGGATCAGTCTTCGGAGCGATAAAATGAGCATTCTTGTGAGTCAATTTGGAAGGCCTAGTCTAAATCGACTGACAAAAATGATCATTTTATCGCGCCGAGGACTGGAAAACGTAAGATATGGGAATCAGCATTAAAAAGAGTAGGATCCGATAATTTTGGATTGTTCACAGCTCGCGACAAAACCAGCGTGTATTCAGAGACTTCAAATACACGTTGGGTTTGTCGCGAGCCGTGAACAATCCAAAATTATCGGATCCCACTCTTTTTAATGCTGATTTACATATCATCCTCGATTAAAAAATAAAAGTATTGATCGTATATAAAATATTGTACATTCCTTATTCGGTTTGTAAATTAGGTGCTCAGTTTAGTGTTGAACTTATTTATGTATGCAACTGGGATTAAATCATCCTAATATCTAATATTAATTAATTAAATCATCCTAGTATCTAATATTGAATAATAGCAATTATAAATCAGCAATATTGAGTAAAGCAAAGAAAGTGTGAAGATCGGAAGATCAGAACGTCGACCGGTTGTTGCACTGTCACTCTTTTGTTTCATATCGCATATCGCGAGACCTCTGTGCAAACAGCAAACCGAGCAAACATTTGCACCCGTGTAATAATTACCTTGGGAATGGAAACAAGCTCTGCAAACTCAGGTGGATCCCGATTTTATTAACTTCTTGCCTCTTTTTTGCTTTCGTTTCTTTTTCTGCTTTTTACGACCGGCCGAGGCTCGTCCTCTCGCCAAAATAAATACATACAATGTACGAGCAACTGCTGTTCCTTGACGCTCCCTCTGTACTGTTACTAGCCTCGTGTGTACTAACTGATTTGCTACTACGTATTAGTTTTCTGAATTTGCAACTATTCACACATTTTGAATGAAAGAGAAGTGTCCTAAGAGTGTATTGTATTAAATTATATTTATATCTAACATATCTTAAAACAATATGTCTTTTATATTTCACATTTAAATATACAGGATGTCCGTATTTCGACAGACTGTATGGGGATCTCCGTTATTTGAAGAGATAAAGAGTCGGTTAAAAAAATATTTTTTATTCGAAAACTACTGAATCTGGACCTTTAGAACTTTGAAATTATTATTTTTAATGAGGAATCTAGTAGCATATTTATTTTAAAGATAACTATAACATTTACCCGGGGACCATAAGCGACTTGTGTTTTTCATATGGGCGGCATTTAGGATTTTCATATTTTCTGAAAGAATATTTTTTTCTGAATTCAGTGATGTATCACACTCATAATTTATTTTACATTTGATATTCAAAATTATAATATTTTCTTTTTTGTAAAGAGTGCATTGGAAACAACGTCATATCTATTAATCAATAAAATATTGACAGCAGTCAATCATTGTTAGCAGTCAAAATAATTAATAACTGTCAATCTTTTGTAATAATAATAATAAGTATCGGTTATCAAACGTAACATAAAGTAAAAAAATGGTGATGTGTCCATGTGTCCATCCGCATTTCTCCGTTTAATAAGATATGATGACTTAAATATGAACAGTATGAAAAAGTTGCACAAACTGAATTTATTCTTCTTTTATTTATTAATATTCCAAAACTATTTAGAGAAATAGACATTCTTGCATTTTTCGCTACATCTCAATAAATATTATTGCCATCACATCTAAGCGATATATATTTTTAACTTTACCGTAAATCAGTGGTTTATACGCGTGGCGCATGAAGTAAAATTTCGAGTTTAGAAAAGCGCCGTGAAAATTTGTCTCGGGTCGCTGCGCGACCCTCGACAAATTTTCTACGCGGGGCTTTTCTAAACTCGAAATTTTACTTCATGCTTAGTCTGGGAGTGGATGACACTCGTTAGTTTAAAATACATCACAGCTGCCTTGGAAACAATGACGTCATATCTATTAATCAATAAAATATTGACAGCAGTCAATCATTGTTAGCAGTCAAAATAATTAATAACTGTCAATCTTTTGTAATAATAATAATAAGTATCGGTTATCACACGAAACATAAAGTAAAAAAATGGTGATGTGTCCATGTGTCCATCCGCATTTCTCCGTTTAATAAGATATGATGACTTAAATATGAACAGTATGGAAAAGTTGCACAAACTGAATTTATTCTACTTTTATTTATTATTATTCCAAAACTATTTACAGAAATAGACATTCTTGCATTTTTCGCTACATCTCAATAAATATTATTGCCATCACATCTAAGCGATATATATTTTTAACTTTACCGTAAATCAGTGGTTTATACGCGTGGCGCATGAAGTAAAATTTCGAGTTTAGAAAAGCCCCGTGAAAATTTGTCTCGGGTCGCTGCGCGACCCTCGACAAATTTTCTACGCGGGGCTTTTCTAAACTCGAAATTTTACTTGATGCTTAGTCTGGGAGTGGATGACACTCGTTAGTTTAAAATACATCACAGCTGTTAAATTATGTATCGTATTAGTATTTTGTCATAAAATCACTATATTGACTGTATTTGATATAGCGATTTAAGCGACTTACAATCATAACATCACAATAGCCGGAATACAGTCCATATAGAGATATAATCAGACAAAATCCTAGCATAGTCTAAAGACAACCAATCTAGCCACTTACAGTCACAATAGTCAAACCACGGTCAATAAAGATATAATATGACAAAATCCTATGATAGTCCAAAGACAGTCAAGCAATTTATTATGATTCAAAATGTCACACTAGTATTTCGATTATAAACAAATACATTTTTTATCAGTCCTAGGAGTTGTCAAATGAGTGATTTACTCAACTGTTTCTAAGGCACTCTCTACAAAAAACAAAAGATTAAAATTTTACATATAAAATGTACAATAAACTATAAGTGTGATACATCATTGAATACAGACAAAAACATTTTTCAAAAATATATGAAAATCCAAAATGGCGGCGCCCGTAAGAAAAACAAAAGTTGGCTATAATCTCTGGGTAAATGTTATAGTTATCTTAAAATAAAATATGTTACTAGATTTCTCGTTTAAAAGTGCCTATATAATGTCAAAGTTGTAAATGCCTGCATTCTATAGTTTTTGAATGAAAAAATTAAAACGAAATTTAAAAAAATCCGTT
The DNA here is from genome assembly GCA_932526585.2 of Philonthus cognatus. Lineage (NCBI taxonomy): Eukaryota > Metazoa > Arthropoda > Insecta > Coleoptera > Staphylinidae > Philonthus > Philonthus cognatus. Next base: position 17,737,551 of record OW052244.1, on the reverse strand, counting down.
TTTTGACAATATCTCAAAAATAAAAGAAAATAGTATAACTTTGTTTTCAGGTTATTATTAGGCCCTAAAATACACAACTTTGCCCCTGACTCTCTATCTCTTCAAATAACCGAGATCCCCATATATTCTGTTGAAATACGTGCACCCTGTATTAGGCACAGATGACAATAAAAATAACTTTATAAAGTTTAGCTTCATATAAAAGTAAAGATACACATTCTTAACAGTATATTTTGAACTTTGCATTACGTGTTTTATACGCGTGGCGCATGGAGTAAAATTTCGAGTTTAGTAAACGCTGAAAACTCCGCGAAGCGGAGCGACCTAAATAAATTTTAATGGTTTTCTTAACTCTAAATTTTACTTCATGCTTAATCTGGGAGTGGAAAACACTCGTTAAAACATATAACATACAATTTTGTATAAATCCAGTGTAAAAATAATGTAGTTTTTAATATTGTATCAGCAATGAAAATATAATGATAGATATTCAATTTCTGTACAATATTGTGTCAATAGTGAATATAATCGATGACTCAACAATAAATATTTTAAATATATTCTCAATATTAATGATTGATTGCAGTAAAATCTCATATTAAAAGTAATGTTGTCAATAGTTTTTCTAATATTGAAGAAATATATGTAAAAGTTGGAGAAGATTTGATTATCTCGTCGGTTTATATTCCTCCGGGTCTATCTGCACCATCGTATATCGATTATTGCTCTTCAATTGATTTTATTTGTAATAAATACTCAAATTATAAGTTTATCTTTTGCGTCTTGGAATTTTATAAATACCGGTGTTTTGTTAACGGAAAATATATGACCTAGTGCTCAAATCTTAGCTGAGACTAGAATTTTTTAATTTGCGCCAATCTAATACAATACCTAATAATCGCGGTATTCTTCTAGACTTGTTATTTTCAAATATAGAAAATGTTAACGTATCGCAATCTGATGATCCTTTATTTACTCAAAGTACTCATCATATATATATATATATATATATATATATATATATATATATATATATATATATATATATAAATATATATATTTCTTTCTTATGTATATTTTTAAAGGAATAAAAATTGTTTATTATTATTATTATTATTAATATACCTTATAACATATTGATTAATATTAACAATATCAAAGATCCACTCAAGTATGTTGATTATATATATAATTTCAAAGCCGCAGATTATAATGAAATAAATTTATGTTTGTCTTCAATTTCATGGAAAGAGATTTTTGAGCACTCTGACATAAATGTAATCCTTGACAAATTTTATGATATTTGTTTGTATGCAATTGATAAATACGTTCCTATTAAAATTATCATCATCTTCTTACCCAAGGTGGTTCAATGGCACTCTCATAAATATGATTAAAAAGAAAAAAGAAGCTCATACAAAGTATAAAAGAAGTGGTACATTTTATGATTATGAACAATTCAAAATCTACCGTTGTAATTGTAAGTTACTCAGCCGAACAATTACATGAAAATTATGTCAAAAAAATTGAATTAAATATTTCCCATGAACCTAGATCATTTTGGAACTATGTGAATGAATCCAGGAAAATTGATGGATTCCCTAAGGTAATGTTTTTCAATGAAAAATCAAGTGATTCTGGAGATGATTGTGTTGAGTTGTTTGCAGATTATTTTTCTGGTGTATATACCAATGATAGCGCGCCAATACCCGATGGGGCGTGTAACAATTTTGTGAATGATCAGTTTGTTAACTTATCCGAGTTTATTGTCAATATTAGTGATGTCTTTAGTGCAATCAATTCATTAGAAAACTCATGTAAACCTGGCCCCGATGGCATATCATCGTTTTTTATAAAACAATGTATTTATTCATTATGTACACCCCTGCACACAATATTCAATTTATCAATAAATCAGGTAAGTTTCCCGTCCGTCTGGAAACGAAGCTTTATAAGACCTATCTTTAAAAGTGGAAATAGGGAAAATATTGCTAACTACAGAGGAATGTCCATTTAATCTGTTATACCAAAAATGTTTGACAAATTGATAGCTGATCAACTATCGTTTCATTGCAAACATGTTATTTGTGAAGAGCAACATGGATTTTTCTCCGGGAGATCCACAATATCAAATTTGCTTGTATACCAATCGTACATCTTAAATGCCTTTGTATGTAATTGCCAAGTTGATGCGGTGTACACCGATTTCTCCAAAGCCTTTGACAGGATATTTTAATGCATAAATTGCAGAGAATGGGCTTTGGAGTAAAAATCACTAAATGGATACAGAGCTTTTTGTCAGACAGGTTACAGTATGTGAAAATAAATAATTTTATTTCAAAAGAAATTAATGTCACATCAGGTGTACCGCAGGGGTCGCATTGTGGACCAATACTGTTTTTACTCTTCATTAATGATCTGAAGTTTTATGTACAGCATTATAAATTTCTTCTTTTTGCAGACGATCTTAAAATTTTTCGTAAAATCAAAAACACTAACGACATCACAGTCTTGCAACAAGATTTGAATAACATTTATCAATGGTGCTTGAATAACCGTCTCTATTTTAATAATGGATACCAGCTATCTACAGTTCCTCATGTCAATGACCTAGGAGTAATATTTGACTGTACCTAGTTATTTACGAAGCACATTGACAGCATGTGCTGCAAAGCATTGCAAGTGCTTGGCTTTATAAACAGATTTGGTAAGAATTTCTCAATGAACACGTACAAGCATTTATTTATTTCTCTTGTAAGAACTCAACTAGAGTATGCTTCCTCTGTTTGGTCGCCATTTTATAACAATAAAATTGATCAAATAGAGAGAGTACAAAACAAATTTTTGTTGTCAATATCCTTTAGATTGAGAATTTCTAGAATTAATTACAGTCGCAGTTTTACGCTAACTTTTTTAAACTTGACATCTTTGAAAGAGAGACGTGTTCTATCTGATTTGGGAAGTCATTTCAAAATAGTAAACGGCCTAATGTACTGCAATGAATTACTGACTGGTTTAAAGTTTCTAATCCCATCTAATACACGTTCACAATTAATTTTTAGAGAAACAGTTCATCGTAACAACTACACAAGCAATAATGCACTTTGTCGTACGACAAAATTATGCAATTTGGTTTGTATATCACCACATTTTGAGCTGTACGGTATATCTTTTAAATCATTTATGAAACGATTAAAGCTGATTGATCCATCTTTATACAACCATGTTTAATTGTTTTTGTCTACAGGTCTTGGGAGTATATTGTATTAATTATATCGAATATGTATATTTATATATTAATTGTTTTTTATATATTATAAGTGTGTAAAATTATAATTGAAATAATGTAAAATGCTTTATTCCGTAAATAAAGTATTATTATTATTATTATATTTTGATTTCATATTATAAAAATATGATCACGTGTAAACATTTAATTATTAAAAGTATAAATAAAATTGGCCCAAAGTGGGTCCCTGCATACTTCTTTCACGTTTCAAGTTTTAGAAAATGAGACACAAAGACTTAACATTGCTGAGAGTTTATTTCAAGGTACATAAAAATACTAATTGTAAATATCTCAACTCATGAGCGTAGTTAAGTGGGGGACACAAAGACATAACATTTCTTAAAGCAGGGCTGGCCCACCCGCGGCCCTCTGAGCGCTTCTGTGCGGCCCGCGGCCTCAAACACCGTTAATGATTGCAAATATTATTCATACTGTCAATTTTATTAAATTTAGTTAATACTTTTAGGGTTGGTTTTGAATTATTGTAAAAATTAGGTATTTTTTGCACTTCAAATCCGGTTTACACGCCTAATGCATCAGGAAAATATTTCGAGTTTAGCCTGAAATATTTACTGCAAGCTGAAACAAGGAGCGTAAACACTTGTTGAAAAGAAGGAAATCAAACTAAATACGTAATTTTATTTTAAATGTTATTGAATAAAAATTTGAAAATTTAGTAATTACGGCGAATATTTAAAATATTCTGAGGAAAAATATAATTCAGTGAGTTTACTCAAAACAGATTGAACTTTATCTTACTTTATACAGAGTTCATGTGATAAACATATTTATTTTGACTAAGTTTTTCTTCAAAAATTCAATTTTAATTATATATTTTTTCATAAAGAGAAAATCCATTAAATTTGGCAAACATTTATTAAAATTTAAAAAATCGCCATGAAAATCACTGCATTTACATAAAAATAATAATATTTTAACTTTGTTTGATAGATAATTCAAAAATCTCGACAAGGTATTTAAGAAAAGTTAAAATAAACAGAAAATTAGGATGACATATGTGCAAAATTAACAAATGATTTAAGATAAAACTCACTGAAATGATCCATAATTTATTAAATTTCAATGTTCTCCATTAACCCTTTAAGTGCCATTAATGCACATATGCAACATTATTAATTTTATTGAAAATACATTACTAAATAAGTCAATTTGATTTATTATATTATTTGACTTGCCGATGTATGAAGAATAACGAACATATTTTGTTATTTAAATATCTTGATTATTACTTATTTAAAAAAAATGTTTTCACTGCTCTGGTGAAAATGATCGACTTGTTAATAAACCATCATCTCTTAATCAAGATACTCGCCCAGCCCAAAATGACGATAGACTCGATTTATTAATTACAGCATTCAATTTCTTTCAATGTAAAGTTTTGGATAAACTGTCAGCCTTGTCACAGCAAATAGCTGAATTAAAATATAATTCTGGTAATGATTATAATAGGCAAAATACTGAAATTTTGGATGCTAGGAGTTCTAAAAGTTCTAAAAGTGAATCGAGTGTGGATGTGGTGCTACCAACTACACATGAAATAACGCGTGATAATTTTTCAATTTCAACTGTTACGTCAACCCCGAAATTCGATAAAAGTACCTCAGGTTAGGCTATTTCAGTTTCAGTTTCAGTTAATAAATGTCCTACCACGAGTGACAATAAACCCCGTGATAGTCAGAACATCGCTAGCATAGTTTCTGATAAGAAAAAGAAGCAAACCAAACCACCGGTCATAATTGCAGCCGGAGCATCTGACTTCGGGTTTCAGTCATGTTCAATTAAGAAAAAGTGGCTACATATTTATAGGGTTCAACCAAATGTAGATCCAAAAGCTATTGCTAGCCACGCAAAGAAGATATTAGGCATAAATGCTGATGTCAAATGCTTCAGACTGGTGAACTCTGATCAGTCATCATCGTTCAAAATTGGTGTTGATGAACCTCATTTTAATACATTACTTGATGCGTCGAAATGGCCGCAGGGTATCGCAATTAAGGAATTTGTCTCTCTTCGTCATCATCATCAACAGCATTTTCGAATAGAGAAGCCGTGTATAAGCCCAAGTTAGTTACTACTAATAGATTTGGTCTATCTGTATTCTACCAAAATGTTAGAGGGTTAAGGACAAAATTATTTGAATTTTATAATGCTGTTTTGGCGAATGACTTTGATGTCATATGTATTTCTGAATCATGGTTACATTCCGATATACGAGATAACGAAGTTATCGATAACCGATATATTATATATCGCGGTGATCGTGACAATATCACATCAACTAGTTCAAGAGGCGGCGGCGTCTTTATTGGAGTGAATAGGAAGTTAAGTTCTTCTCTAGTTACTGTGGATTCCGAAAATCGTGAAGAGATTTGGGTGTCTATCAACGGCCAGACCATTATTGGCTGTGTCTACATTCCTCCACAATCAGCTGCTGAGATATATGCCGGACATATTAGTGCATTATCCGAAATCATTGATCGATACTCGGATTCCAGCATGCTCTTGCTTGGGGATTACAATCTACCGGAAGTGAAGTGGATCATCGAGGATGAATGTATTGGATATTTACCAACAAATACGGTTAGTGAAAGTGCCCGTCTTTTATGCGATGGTGTTATGAGTGGAGGTTTTTATCAGTTTAACTCCTTTATTAATAATAGTGGTAATATTTTGGATCTTGCTTTTTCTAATGTTCCCACTGTAAATTGTTCTATCTCTGATCCATTAGTGAAATGTGACATTTATCATCCTTCGTTACTCGTAGATTTTAGTATTCCTAGCAGTTTATCATGCTTAGATGAATCATTTCACTATGATTTCTGTAATGCTGATATTGTAGGTATATGTAATTATATTGGCAGCTATGACTGGGTAAATATGTTTAAGAGTACTTCGATAGAATATGACATTGATATATTTTACGAAATCTTGTACGATGCTTGTAATCGTTATGTCCCTAAACGAATGAGATCAACATCGCATTTTCCTAGTTGGTTCTCGAAATCTCTAATAAGTTTAATTAAAGAAAAGCGAACAGCTCACAGAAATTTTAAACGGTCAGGCTCTATGAATGACTACTCAAATTTTTCTAATTTACGTGCTGTCTGCAAAGATGCTATTGTTAAGGATCACATAAGTTATATCGAGGATGTTTAGATACCTTATGATATCAATATATTTTGGAAATATTGTAAATATAAAAATGGTAGTGGTAGAGGTCTTCCATCCAGTATGGCATATGGAACGCTGGTCGCAAACTCGGATATTTGCATCGCGGATCTATTTGCAGACTATTTTCAGAATTCATATTCATGTCCAACTACCATTAGTCCTGAAGTTAGTGAGTTCAGTGACCTAATATTTAATAACTTACAGTTTAGTGAAACAGATATTATGGAATGCCTATCTGAAATTAAAAATGGTGCTGCACCAGGTCCTGACGGAATTCCGTCTGCCTTGATAGAAGCCTGCGCATCGACTCTGTCTTTACCTCTAACTAAATTATTTAATCGTTCTCTAGGAGATGGATTCTTCCCATCTCTTTGGAAGCGATGCTACACTGTCCCGGTCTTTAAATCAGGCATAAAGACATGTGTTGACAATTATAGAGCGATAGTTATTCAATCATGTTTTCCTAAATTATTAGATAAGTTGGTTGCGAAGTATATGTTAAACATTTTTAAGCCACTTTTATCTGAGCAACAACATGGATTCTTTCCATCAAGATCTACTGCTTCCAACTTGTATACTCCAATTTCATTACCGACGCGATGGAGGAAGGGGCAGTGGTAGACTCGATCTATACCGACTTTAGTAAGGCGTTTGACAGAGTTAGCCACTGTAGGCTTTTATACAAACTCCAAATGTATGGTGTTGCTGGGTCCATGATTGAGTGGCTCCGGTCGTTCATAAGTTGTAGACAACATGTGGTGAAAATAAATGATGCAGTTTCTGGTTCAAACATATACATTTTTCAAGAAAACAACTGATCTATTTACCGGCTATCTATTTTTTGGATAGTAATCCTTTAGAGAGAGTTTATACAAATGATTTAGGCGTTCTACTTGACAGTAAACTTCAATTTCATGAGCACTTAGATTTAGTTATTGCAAAAGCTTTCCAAAGAATTGGTTTTATACGACGTATTACTATACATTTCAAATCTATCCGTACTTTAATGACATTATACTCCACCTTAATCAGACCAATTCTAGACTATTGCTGCATAATTTGGTCACCGCACTACCAATGTCACATAGATAGTTTAGAACGTGTACAACGTAAAATGATAAAACTCATTTGCTACCGGTCAAACCTTTCGTACGATAGTAATAATTATGACCTACTTCGTACATATCTCGGTTTGTTGTCTCTTGAAAAACGAAGGATTTATTTTATGCTATGCTTCGCATATCGTGTACTGAATGGACTGATACTTTGCCCATCTATATTGTCGTCTATTGGCATTAACGTTCCAGTTCGCTCAACCAGACAACAAAAACTTCTTGCTGACGTACACCACTTTACTCTGTATGGCTATAACAGCCCACAAAACAATTTAATAAGATATGTTAATTCCTATGGCGAGTTAATAGATTTTTTTTGGTGTCTTGTTGAGCCGTTTTAAACGACTTTGTCTAAAATCCATTAACTCCTCTTAGGGTCCTTTATATAATTATTTATTTGATCCTATATTATTAGATGTAACTTCGGTTTCTGAGTGTGTTGATTTGTGAATTTTTTGTTTGTTTTTGTATTGTTTTGTGATTATTATGTATATTTTGTTGTATTTTTTAATGGTCTCCCGTAATAAAGAATTAAGAAAAATGTATAATATTGTTTGAAGTAAAACTGACAATCTGAAATGTTAATTTTTTCCGACATTTCCCTGACTAAAGATTTTTTCCCTGGCCTTTTAATATAACTTTTTTCTGATAGAACGTGTTTTGTAATTTGCCTGCTGATTTTGACAAATTTAATAATATCATACGGCTTTTTTGTTAGTATTTTGGTCAATTTGAATATAATTCCATGACTTTTCTCTGACGTTCCCGGTTTTAATGATATTCAGTGAATTTTTTATTTATGTAAATTTCAGGCATTAGTCGATTATATAATATATCAAATAAATAATTATATAATACTCCCAGGCTAAGCATGAAGTAAAATTTCGAGTTTAGAAAAGCCCCGTGAAAATTTGTAAAAGGATTCGAATACTTACAAAAGGATTTGAATCGTCAAAAATAATTTAAATTAATTGTGAGGAATAACATGAAAAATGTTTTTTTTGTGTGTTTTTAAATTTCTTGTTAAATCATTGTTTTATGCGCGTGGCCCATGACGTAAAATTTAGAGTTTATTTCAAGGTAAATAAAAAACTAGTTGTAAATACCTGAACTTATGGGTGTAACTAAGGGGGACATAGAGAAACGGTATATTTTTGACGTTACAGTAAAAAAAAATTGACATCATAAGTATTTAACAAAAAATGTTGACTCTTGTATTTTTAGGATTTTGTTCATTAAAAAATTGAATAAACAAATTTCAATTCGGTTTTTTAATTTAAGTCATGGTTTTGTATCATTTTTCGTGACTTTCCGTGAATTTTAAAAATGTTCATGGTTTCCATGAATTTAGAAGTTCATTTTCAAAGTTTCAAGAATTTTTAATGAATTTTCGAAATGTTAGGTAATCTTTTACGCTTTTCGTAACGTTCCCAGGGATTCTATTAATTTTTAAAATGCCTGAGTTTTCTTTAGATTGCTTTAATTTTCAAAATGCCTGCATTTTTAGATTTTCGTTATTTTTAAAAGTGTTAATACTTTTCGTCAATTTTCCAGTTTTCATGCAAGTGAAAATTTTCAAGATATTCGTTTATTATCAAAATTTATCATTAATATTCAATAATTTTTAAAATTTATTATGATTTTTTCAGCATCGCCATTAATTGGCATTAGGAAAAGATTGATATTATCCGTTCGTAAATTAGTATTTTCTATTTCAGCTTCTTCTGGCTATATATAATGATAAACCGGATAGATTTTTATAAATTTTAAAGATTTTTAACAATTATTGATAATTTCTTCAACTCTGTCAATGTTTCAAGACAGCCAATTTGTTTTGTTTTCTCATTATGTTTTTAATACAACTTATTATTTTTATTATTTAATTCTAAATACACTGTGTACAAAATTCATAAATAAGAATATTTAGTTAGTTAAGTGTAATTTAGACAGAAACATTCAATTTTTTTTGAAAAATTGGTCATGTTTGATTGGCATTGCAAGACGCAATCCTGGCTGCGCCACTAGTATTAGGGATTATAAATTTACCGACTTTTTTAATTACCGGTAATGTAATGTAATGTTTTAATTATCAGTAATGTTCTGGATTTAGTCTAATTTATATTTTGTCTCAATTGCGGTTTCACAAATAGTAATAGTTATAGTTACTCATAAATGCCTCCGAAAAAAACAATACATTCACAATTGATCGATAAGGCTGATAATTGTTAAAAGTTAATTTTCAGTTTTATATAAATAAAACAATTTAATACACATTTAAACATAATTTTGTACGCTGACATAGAAAATGTTTATTTCAGTCGAATGGAATTTTCGCAAATCAATATCGTATGTTCAATAAAATAAAAAAACCTCTAAAGTGCTATAAATTTTTACTTTTTTAAATTTTAGTTGGCTACGCGCTTCAGAAATTGACCTATAAAACGTCAGACTTAATAATTATAATACATAATTTCCAAGTTGCCAACTTACAATATTTTCCATGGCCCTCTTTAAGATGTTTTTTTATTGAACATGCGATATTTATTTGTCTAATGTTTAATATTTATTTGCGGAATTTCCATTCGATTGAAATAAACATTTTTTATATCAGCATACAAAATTATGTTTAAAAGTGTTCTAAATTGTTTTATTTATATAAAAGTGAAGATGAAATTTCAACAATTATCAGCCTCATCGATCAACTGTGAATGTATTGTTTTTTTGGGGGCATTTATGTGTAACTATTACTAAATTTTACACAAAAAATAACTATTGTTCGATTTAACTGACGTTAGTGTAACCCATCATAAATTAAATTTAGCTGACTGGTATTCCAATTTCAAAATTGTAAGAGCTGCTAAAGCAGAGTTTTGGCAGTTGGAGCGAAAATGTAATCGAGTATTAATAATGTTAGATTTAGCCTTTTCTTAGTAGAAATGAATCTTGGATTTACATTGTAGCAATATTTATATCTTGAAATTGTTAATCAATGTGCACACAACATTGTCACAATACACAGGGATTTTTTGTTTAAAATATACGTACTCCAAATTCAGCTTATTATCTTTAAATCTTTAGATATTCGTTGTGTTTTTAAAAGAGTTCAATTTGAAGCGTCAAACGAGTATTTTCCACTCCCAGACTAAGCATAAAGTAAAATTTCGAGTTTAGAAAAGCCCCGTCTGGGCTTTTCTAAACTCGAAATTTTACTTCATTCATGAATATTTGAACCACACTTTAAATGTTTTATATGCGTGGCGCATGAAGTAAAATTTCGAGTTTAGAAAAGCCCAGAAAATTTACTTCATGCTTAGTCTGGGAGTGGAAAACACTAGTTTGACGCTTCAAATTGAACTCTTTAAAAAACAACGAATATCTAAAGATTTAAAGAAAATAAGCTGAATTTGGAGTACGTATACTTTCAAAAAGAATCCCTGTGTATTGTGACAATGTTGTGTGCACATTGATTAGCAATTTCAAGATATTAATATAAATTTTACTTCATGCTTAGTCTAGAAGTGGAATACACTTGTTAAAACATATAACATACACTTTTGTATAAATCCAGTGTAAAAATATTGTAGTTTTTAATATTGTATCAACAATGAAAATATAATAATAGATATTCAATTTTTGTACAATATTGTGTCAATAGTAAATATAATCGATGACTCAACAATAGATATATTAAATATATTCTCAATATTGATATTTATATTTTAATTCCATATTATTAAAATATGGTAACTTCTTAACACTTAATTATTGTTACAAAATTATAAAATTGATTTTCAATATCTATACAAGATTGAAATTAGACTAAGGTTCATTGTCCAAAATCTCTTGATATAAAGTGTCTTATTGTTCAAACAAGTATACACCATTTGAGATAATGTGAGAATAATAGCAAATCATATCCAAAAAGCAGTACCGTATTATTTATACACTGGTACCTAACGAGGTGAAATGATTTAATGTAATAAATATCCATTATATAAACAAACAATGCTACTAAAGTTAATGTCAGCCTTTCGGGAAAAAGAACTGCCCCGGCTAATGATAGACACGTCAAAACGTTGACGAGCAGCACCAAGAAACGAACCCGAAGGATAAATAGCGAAATGAAGCAATTCATTATGAAAACCTGATTACAGTACTATTTATTTGTGGGAATAATAGTAATTTGTCAATGAATTTTTACAGTTACCCCGGCAATGGCAATTACCACTAGCGGCGCATTCTCACGAAGATATCACCAAACAAATAAACTAGATATTTGTTTACCATAATTTTCTAGGCGAAAGAATTAAATTCGCTCCACGTTCGTTCATATACTGTTATAATTATCTCTTTATTTCCTCGTTTCGCGAAATTCCGAAAGAATTGTGGAAATGTGCCAGATGCTAGATTAACCAGCAACACACGACATTATGTACTAAATGTTATTGTAAATTGGAATCTTGATTTCAGCTTCGCCGAGTCTTTCTTTCTCTCTCGCTCTTCACTCGGTCTGTGATATAGTTACAGCGTGTTTATTTTATTGTTATGTGCTTCATATATCTACCGTTGGTATTTCTTGCCAATTATCTACCAGATGAAATCGGATGTATGAAATTTCGTTGTAAATTTAATAAATTGGTAAATAAATTTTGATAAAACGAATGGGGGCGATAAAGTTTGCACGTTTTGGGTTTTATAGATATGCAATTCAAACATTTAAATATACAGAAAGCACTTTTATCCCCCATATAAATCTGAATAATACGCGAGTCAAACGCATTGAACCAATTGTGTCAACTATGGTTATAGGCAACCCAATAACGTTGCCATCACATCAGGTCACTGTCAAATTAGTCATTTAATTTAACTAAGAGAATATTGTTTAAACAAATGAGTAATGTTTATTTCAGATTTCAAGAGAATATTGTTTAAACAAATGAGTAATGTTTATTTCAGATTTCAAGAGAATAGTTCTTGAAGGGTTATTAAAAAGTCCTTCAGTTTAGAATTTATTAAACGTAACGCTACAGTAAGTAATTCTTCTCTTTGAATCGGGAAATCAGCGTTACTAATTTGGAAGAGACGTAACGTGAGTGTTTTTTGGCAACCCAATACACATTAACGGTATTATGTTGCTTATAATCAATATTTAAAGCAGGGTGCAGAATTTTCAATAGAATTTTAAAGTAAAGTTTCCAAAACCTTGATTAAACATGAAATAAAATTTCGAGTTTAGAAAAGCCTGAAAATTTGGAATTGTGGCGCGCGAGCGAAGCGAGGCGCGCCGGCAAATAGAAATGTTAAAGCTTTTCTAAACTCGAAATTTTACTTCATGCGCCAGGCGCATTCAAAATATTCTTGTGTGTCAGTATATATTTATCCTGCTTTAGTAATTTATTTTTAATACTAAATTAGCAGTATATTTTTGTTTCTTTAATATTTCAGTGTTTTATATGCGTGGCGCATGAAGTAACATTTCGAGTTGAGAAAAGGATGAATTTGGATTTAAACGCGAAGCGTTCAGGCTTTTCTAAACTCGAATTGTTACTTCATGCTTAATCAAGGAATGTAAACATTCGAAACTTTAAATTGAATACTTTAAAAAAGGAATTAAATAATATACAATTTTCTAGCTTCACAATAAATGTACTACAATAGGTCTAAAATAATTAATTATATTTCAACTTATACTGTTTAATAATATTTAAAATAAACGGAAAAAATCGATTTTTAAATATCGTTCATATCTACAGGGTGTCACAGAATAACTATTTCTAATTTTCAGAAATGCTAGATAAAAGTGAAATAAACATTTTTTATTAATAAACTAGTGTCCGGACATTTCTCGGCGTCACACAGTGGGCCAAAAACCTGGTCAAAATATGAAGGTGTGTAAGAAGTTGCTTTAAATTGGCTCCCAATTGGTTTTTGAGGTGTCGCTAATTACGAATTTGATGTCAAAAACTCAAAATTCCAAATGGCGGATCCAATATAGCGGATCAAATTTTCAAAAACCTGTACATAGGTATTAAATGTCCATATTTTACTTCCAAAACGTGTACATTAAAGTTTTTGAGGTCTCTGATTAAGGATTAAATGTCTAAAATTCAAAAATAAAGCTGGCGGATCTAATATGGCGAATCAAATATTTAAAAATCAATAAAATCATACAAAATTTACAACTTACAGGTTTTCAAAGTTGCTGATTGTTAATTTGATGTCGAAATTTCAAAATTCAAAATGGCGGATCCACTATGGCAGATGAAATATTCAAAAATCTATACAGAATTAGTAAATGTCTATTCTGATTTTCCAAGACGTGTACATTAAGGTTTTCGAGATCACTAATTATGAATTAAATGTCAAAAATTCACAATTCAAAATGACGGATTAAAATTTAATAATCTATGAAATCGTATAAAATTGACAACACATAGGTTTTCGAGGTCTGTGGTTACGAATTTTATGAAAAAATGATACACTAGAAACAGTGAATTTAATATAGAGGACAATTCAAAAATAGGACCCTTTCTTCCGCGTCATCAGCGCTCTCATTATTTCGCTCGATATTTTCGGCTGAAGGCGGTGTAATTAACCATTCCGCAACTTCAGGTGGTAATGGTTTTCCATCATCTGCTTTTCAAGGTTGCAGGGAAGAAATTAGTGGATCAGAGGATATTAGGAGACGGTTGAATACATTTGTCATTGTTTTCACGCGGGAACATTTTCTCGATATGTTTTCGCGAAAATGACGAATGTCTTCATTCCGTGCTTCTTGCACTTCCTCAGATAACTGACCAATTGGAAGCGGTGAAGCTTCGATGATGCCGTAACTATAAATTAACACAATGTGTACAGAAGTCAGCATACGATGCCACGAGTACAATTTAGCATAACGCTCCGCAATACCAAGACTACAGATTTTGAATTTGTTAATATTGATGGCACGGCCGCTCGATATCGCTTATAACAAAACCTTGCTCACCGCTATAATACCCAATATTTCCGCAGTTAATGGCACGTTTTCGAAAAAAGAAAACGTCTGGCCGTGTTACCGTCATTCGTTGTTCCGAATCCAGGTTTTGGCACATCAATAAGCAAACCAAGATGTTGAAAAAATTTGTTCTGGATGTCTGCTTTACGGTTTGCAACGTGTTCTTTCTGTTTTGCAGAGCGGGCTTGAGATTGTGTATCTTTCTCATCACCGCCGGATTTATACGCTACATGCAGGAACCACTCCATAAATCTGATTCAAGCATGTAATGATGAAATTCCAAAACAAAGGTACTTTTCATTGATTTGTCTCTTCGCAAGTGAATCTATGCTATTGAAATCTTTGGATGTTGCATTGCAAATGTAACATCGGTGAGCCGATGCAGTCCCTGTAACAGCATTTTTAACTTTACCATCTATCATACAGAAAATCAATTCGTGTTTAACTGTTACATTTCGGTCATCCAAAACAGTGTGAAAATGCACGAGTGATTTAATTTGATTTTTGTTGTAAAGATGCTAAGAACGACTATTTTTAGAAGTTTCCTTCAAAAACCGTAATCAGATAGGCCTACAAAATCACGTAGACGATTTTGGATTTATCCAAATGTCAACTTCATTATCATTACAGTCTATAGCACTAAGTTTTACTGGAACTAACGAAGTGATAATGAGATGCGCATCAGTTTTGTTTTTCTCGGCGAATTTTTGTTTGTACTCTTTACCCGAAGTTCCGTCGAAACCCTATTTAGTAATTAATTTACAATTTTGGGCTCCAGTATCATTGCTTTCATTTTTTACTACCTGAATCGAGTAGTGCTTGCAGCTGGACTTCCGCGGTTTTTTGCGTTACAGTGATTGCCGACAATGGTGGATAGCAACGATTTTTAGCCGCCAATATTTTCGCGTATGACGGATAAATGAACTCACCGCGGTTTTCGTTAGTTAGCTTTCGCATTTGAAGATATACATTTTTCGACAGTTTACCCGTAACTATCAAGTTTAAAGCAAGGTCGCCAGATATCGCACTAGGTTTTGGTTTTTATGCATTTTCACAGCCTTTTGATACTTTAACGAACGGTCCGGTGGATTGAATGTTACCGCTTTTACCACAGCTGAGACTTGTGGAGCACCCGATGACCAACGAGTTGTGCGATGAGCCTCCATCCTCCGTTCTGCGCCGCTTGGTTCGATCGCTGGTATTGTCGAATTCCGCGCTGTGTCGACAAGTAGTTTTTTCAGGAGTCTCCTTGTCTTACTGCTCCTTTTTTTTTTAGAAAATATACAGAGAGTTTTTAGTAACACCGAACATGCTAGGAAATATTCATTGTAAGTGTTCCTGTGTTCGATTTGTTCTGGGACGCATCAAAGCATTGAGTGCGATGTGATTGACTACGATATCCAATGGTAATATAGTCAACCCAATTTACATTCTTCTGGGTGCGATTTCATTCGTTACAATTTTTAGTAGTTGTAATGTAAATCAGGACTAATGTAAATAGGGTACATGCCTATTTTCTGTAAATCTGTAGATATTCCTTGTTTTTTCTTTAAGTTCAATTTGAAGCTTTAAACGAGTGTTTTCCACTCCCAGACTAAGCATGAAATAAAATTTCGAGTTTAGAAAAGCCCAGAAAATTTGTCATGGGTCGCTGCGCGACCCTCGACAAATTTTCACGGGGCATTTCTAAACTCGAAATATTACTTTATGCGCTACGCGTATAAAACACTAAAATATGGTGAAATTTATGTATATTCGAACTTTACTTGAAATCTGTGTTTTATACGCGTGGCGCATGAAGTAAAATTTCGAGTTTAGAAAAGCCCAGAAAATTTGTCTAGGGTCGCTGCGCGAC
This sequence comes from Philonthus cognatus, assembly GCA_932526585.2. NCBI lineage: Eukaryota > Metazoa > Arthropoda > Insecta > Coleoptera > Staphylinidae > Philonthus > Philonthus cognatus. The sequence goes on along the minus strand of OW052244.1, from coordinate 17,721,106 downwards.
CCTCGACAAATTTTCACGGGGCTTTTCTAAACTCGAAATTTTACTTCATGCTTAGTCTGGGAGTGAAAAACACTCGTTTAAAGCTTCAAATTGAACTCTTTTATAAAACAGCAATGTATAAACTTATCTTGAAATATTAGCAAACGGAAGTAACAGGAATCTGTATTTCTTCAAATAGAACTCTTTTAAAAAGCAGCAATATATAAACTTATCTTGAAATATTAGCAAACGGCAGTAATAGACATCTGTTCTTCTATTATTTTTGCATTCAAGCTAAATCTGTTCTCCTCTTTCATATTTTTCTTTTCTTATTAATATTAACATTCCATTAGTGATGTAGGCGATTAATGAATGACACATTTTATTTTGACGGTAAATGTAAGTTGCGTTAGAACTACTAAAATCAGAGCCAATGAAATCGCACTCAATGCTTTGATGCATCCCAGAATACATCGAACATAGGAACATTTACATTGAATATTTTCTGGCATGTTCGGTGTTACATAAAACTCTCTGTATGAGAATTGACATTAATTAACTAAATTACTAATTGTTTGAAAAACATTTACGATTTCCGATAATGTTAATAATGCTAACCACAAATGTTAAGGTCCCCTTATCCAATTTTCAAAAAATTGTCCACGAATTCGCCTTGCTGCTTTCTACCTCATTTTTGTTTTTGTAAGCAACAATTTTAACTCCTTTTCCTTTTGCGCAGTCATTTTAAAAAGACCGTTCAGCGCTGCAGAAAATTGAAAATTTGACCATCACAGCCGCAACTTGGTTATTTACATGTTGCCTCCAAGTTTCTTTCACGTATTCAAATATGTCATAACAAGTACAATATATTGATTGAGATGCTAAAAAATTAAATTTTCACAATTGCGTGAACAAATTGAACACTACAAAATAGAGAAAATTTAGTCCTTTTGAAATACTCGACATTTCAATTTGGCGCCAATATTCTACCAGCCTAAGAGCTGTCATAAAACTTTGGGACACCCTATACACTAATCCGCTTTGTGTATTTACGCCCGCCAGGTATAAGGTATTGTCTACTAACAGATAACCCGATTCCCGCCAACGATACCCGTGGTATAGCATGGCCAGTAGCTTACGAGCTGCAGCACGCTGCTCAGTTAAATCATCATTGTAAGAAAAAAAAAAACAGGTAAAAGCAGCTAGTTCTTAGTTTTTCCTTTTCACTTTGAAAACACGAAGCAGGGAACCTATTTTTTCAAGCGGAGAAACGCAGAGAAATTTTGGTACGCCATAATTTGTAAATATTTTACACTACGGAAATGAAGTTAAAAGGGACGCGAGATTTGTGAAGATATATTCAATTAATTCGTGTGTACATCTGTTAAACTTACCTTTCGGAGTGCAATCCATTATTGGAAGACGCGAATCCAAGCCAGGTTTAAAAATTATTCGCGCAGCACACTCGCAATTGCAACTTTCAAAACGGCCATTTTTCACTATTTTAGTTTCACTTGCTTGGGCGGATCATTCAAAAAAGATTGGCGACTGGAATGTCATTCCAGCACTGAATCAGTGTACACTTATGCGATCTACATGTAATTTTACTCGTTCGGTAAACTTTTTTTTTCATTTTGGCCAGGTTTTTCATGCGTTGGCCTACTGTGTGTCAAGATAAACTAAAGATCTTAAAACGCTGATTCAATCTTAAAACTAATGTATGAATGTATGATGATAATGGTGACGCTCAGGATGCTGCTCCGCATAAATTCGTTGACATTGCCTTGAGTTGCTTCGTAGGCAAGATGAATGACTGCAAATTGAACATTTGTAAATTGATGCATTTTCAATCAAACACAAATTTTTCTAATAAAGATTAATTTGTGACACGTAGAATGGCAACTACGAAAATTATTGTTGTATTTCGAAGGTTGCTACGATTCGACTTTTACTTTCCCGGTAACTACTCTTTCCTGTTGTAACTGAGATTGTTTTTAAAATTACTAGTTTACCATGACAAAGAGAAATTTCCGGACACTAGTTTATTAGTAAAAAATGTTTATTTCAGTGCCCTCTGGCATTTTTGACAACTAGGAATAGTTATTCTGCGACAACCTGTAAAGGTTTTTAATTGAATTCACTTAGTTTGTTTTACTAAAAAAACTAATAATATATTAAATTGTCCATATCATTGAAATCTGTATAGAAAATGCTATTCATTGATCTCCAAATGCGGTTATAAAAAAAACGTTTTATGTGGAATTATTAATTAATAAAATTCACAATTATTGGATTTAAAAAAAAATGGTGAACATCTTTGATTCTCTTATAAATTTTATAAAATGATTGTACAAGGCTTTAAGAGACCTTAGCTACATTAAGTTTTATGTTACAATAAAATGAATTTTATTAGACAATGCTTTTTATAATGTACAAACATTTAGAATATTTATTACTGAACAAATGTAATATGTGTATAAAAATGTATATAGTTTCTTTTTTTAGAATACCTTTTTTATGGTAAATCTTAGTATATAAGTTGACATTATATAATTATCTATGTTATGTTTGCAACTGTAAAGCAAATACATCAATAAAAAAGAAAATGATATATAATCAAAAAACTAATTATACTGAAAAAATATTGTCATCTTAAAAATCTACAAGTTTTATCACCATGTTATTCTAATTTATTAAAATTCCAAATTATTGTACTTTGAAAAAATGGTGAACATCTTTAAGCCTTTGTCATTCACTTCATTTTGATTTTTCCAACATTAAACATAGATTATACATTTCTTGCTTAAATCTGTGAACTTTATTAAATATTTGACATTCTGTTATTATAATTTTTTTAATAAATCAAGAAACTATTAATATATTTAATTTTCTTCAATCCATGAGCACTTAATCAATTATGTTTTAAATTGCTCAATATTATGCCTTCTTACATTAAAACCAAGTTCATTCATTCTTCAACAATTTCCGTGATATTCGTCAGAATTTTGAGTTTCTTTGAACATTTTTCAGAGCACGAAAGTAAAACATTCATTTCTAAAATATTTTGCATTATTTTATTCAAGTTTGAGCTTCTCTAACTCAACACCTTTCAGCATAAAGTAAAGTGTATACATTTTTCAATAATATTTGACATTCTGTTATTTTCTTTGTGTAAAGAAAGACAATCAAATTATTTTACTTTTTTAATCCTTCAATTTCAAACCGCAAACAAAAACAAAGTTTATTCATTCCTCAACAGTCTCTGCAATTTTAATCAAAACATTGGATTTCTATACATTATTCTCAATGGCTCATATGAAACACAAACTGTAATTTAAATTCCAACCACTGAATTTTGCTTTTTCCAATATTAAACCAAATGCATACATTTCTTAAGGTTTAAAGTTTATTATGGGTAAAATACAACGTTTTTGGTAGTCACTAGTTTGAGCACAATTCATGTTCTGATTATGGGACAATATAACATGATACATCAAACTAATTCTGAAACTTAAAAAAAATCCTGAAAATAGCTATTTTTGAGTCATTTATTTACTCCTTTTTAGACAACAAAAACTTACACTACGTAAAATTCAAGGGTGTCCGTACAATCTGCATTCAATTAGCTCAACATTAATAAAAATATGTCTATAATATATTACGTTTACCTTTTTATGCTGGAAATAGAAATATAGGTCTATATCACTCTAGCAAATAGCTGGGCAGAGTCTGTCTCACTCTAGTAAACAGCAACCTTAATAATATTTGGTAATTGTGTGAAATATTTGATATTCAGTTGTTTATGATTAGATTAAAAAAATCTCTTATATTGTTGTACTTTTCGTTTTTGAGGGTCTATGATGAAAATGTATAAATACAGCGAATTTTTCTTTTAGGTAAACATATGGATAAGCTGTAAATTTTCCGACATCCGCTGTTTTTTAAAAGAGTTTAATTTTAAAGTTTAAACAAGTGTTCTCCACTCCCAGACTAAGCATGAAGTAAAATTTCGAGTTTATAAAAGTCCCGTGAAAATTTGTCTCGGGTTGCGCAGCGACCCGAGACAAATTTTCTGGGCTTTTCTAAACTCGAAATTTTATTTCATGCGCCACTGGCATAAAACACTGATTCCAAGTGAGGTTCAAATATACATACATACATTTCACGATATTTTAATGTTTTATACGCGTGGCGCATGAAGTAAAATTTCGAGTTTAGAAAAGCCCAGAAAATTTGTCTCGGGTCGCTACGCGACCCTCGACAAATGTTCACGGAGCTTTTCTAAACTTGAAATTTACTTCATACTTAGTCTGGGAGTTTTCTAAACTTGAAATTTTACTTCATGCTCAGTCTGGGAGTGGAAAACACAAACGCTGAATTTGGAATACGTATACTTTAAAGAAAAACTCCCTGTATAATATGAACGCGGGAATTTTTGTTTTCACACATTTCATTTCATTTTCAAAATTTATTAAGTGATTGATCAATTATAATTTTAATAAGTCCCTTTGTTTTACACATAGTAGAAAAGTAAAAGTGGGGCAAGTACCCTCCCCTGCACCCCCTGGCTACACTTATGATTAAATCTATCCTGGAAAACAATTGATACATTTTCATTGGGCATACGAAATAAGCTGTATAAAGGAGGTCTGGAAGTATATATTTGTTTCTGTAAATCATTCATGTGAATGGTACTTTACTCAAAGAAACCATAGAAAATACTGCACACTATACATTGTAATATTTTAAATAATTTATTAAATACTGTTTACAGAATTATAAAATAGACATGTTGCAACACAAAGAAATATTAATACACGACAATATTACAAAAAGCACAATTTGTACTGTCTTATTAGTAATGGATGCGTTTTGATATTAATATCCGTGTAATGGAATTAATTAAGAAGTTTAACATGGCTGACAAGAAGAATATTGTAATCGTAATTGGTAGATGATGTAAAACAAACAGTGGACAGTTGAATAGATTAAACATCGGATAATAATTACGGTAGCCGACCTGCGCTTGTCTTATTGGACGTGGATATTTATAGGAATCATTTTTATGCATTAGTCATATGAGAAAACCTGCCATTTATAAATAGATGTGTTTCACATATATATAGAGAGAGAGAGAAGTCGAACCGTTTCAGGTAGATAGATTAGTTATGCATGCGTGTTTAATAATTTCTGACTCTATACCTGCGAGATTCTGATAATCTAATGTTGGTGCTATTTACATATCCAACCATCCTCCTACATAACTTTAAATTATAGCTCTTATTTGCTTCGATGTATTCGTGGTTTTTCCTTCGACGGTAAATTAGTACAGCATTCATTTTCATACAAGAAAACAGGTCATAGTTTTCTTTTATAAAAATGGATGTGGTACTAACTTAACGAAACTATCAACCAACTATAGTCTGTGAGATTAGAAGGAAAAGCTAAAACATGTGTACTTTTTCCTGACTCTCCCCTGATACCAGATTGTTTCCCTGACCTCTTGAAATAATTCCATATAACCAAACCAAATATAGGGGAGAAAAAAGTTATTCATTAGTTTAGAAAAAGAACAGGAGGTAATTTTAAAGTGCCTCCCTTTTAAATATCTAAATTCTAAATTTTAGATATGTGAACAACCAACACTTGCAGGATAGGATAATTTAAGAAGTAAAAAGAAAACATATTATTAAGCACGAATTTAGAAATGCAAGATTTGATAATCATTTTCTAAAATGTATTAACGCAAAATCAAACATAAGCAGTATATTTTAAAGTTTACACAATTGTCAATGTTTTATACGCGTGGCGCATGAAATAACATTTCAAGTTTAAAAAAGCCTGAAGCCTGAAGAAAGCCTGAAACGTACAAGCTTTTCTACTGAATAAATGTATTTCATTGAATCAAGTTTTGTTATTATTTTAATATATATTTTAGAGTTGTCCATGTTTTATTAAAACAATAGATAACTCTGATAAATATTGGGTGTTATTGTGTTTATTTGTGCTGTTTAATTTGTAATTTGTAAAAATAAATTGTTATAATACCTAATTTGACAATAATTTTAAAATCAAATAAATTGATTTAATTTTTTTTTCAAATTTTTTATGTAACAATAAACATTTTTATTGGAACCACTGATAAGCATTTTGAAAGACCATTCTAATGATATATCACAAGTAGGGTCTTGCCATTTAAAAAAAAAAAAAAAATGGGCAAGGGTGGCTACAGCCTAAGGGGTTAGTTGCAGAAGATTGTTATTTAGGTCAAAATGGTTCCCCCTCCAGATCCTAGAAACAGTTTTGAAACATTTTCTCTAACTGTTACGGTTCCAAAGATATTCTGGCTGGCTTGTTATCAAATTGACACCCAGTATTTTAAGTGATCATCTTTGTCTTTGTTTTCCAAATTATTGTTTTATTCAATATTTGGCATGTCAAAGTATTCCCTATATGACTACATTTTTAAAAATTTGTAAAGTAAAACATCTATATCTATAATATTAAACTACTTAAATCTTTAAAAATATTGAATAATATATTCATTCAAACATTGAGTGATCGCATTACAAGAGCAATAGATAGAGCTCGGATTTCTAAGCACAAAAAGTTGAAAAAAGCGCTTTATAAAGCATCAATTTTAGCAACAAAAAGAATTATTTTATGCAAAAGAGCATTATTTTAAGCAAAAAAGGATTATTTTAGATATCCAAGAAGCCTTGAAAATATATACAATTGTATAACAATGTATACGACGATGAAAATCACTTTAAGTTTTACTAACAAAAACAACAAACAGACTTTGTTTTGGTCATTTGTTAGAATCCTCTTTTGTTTTTAGGGCTTCTTAATTGTAGTGAACAAAACAGAAATAATAATAAATAACTTTTTTATCTATTACTTTTTTGTAATAATGTATTTTAACTTTTTAATTAAGAATAATCTTCGTTATCGATCGGTAATAAAATGGACAGGGTATTCAATTATTAAAAAAGTTTATTTTCTTGATATCTTAAAAATACGACGTTCAATTATTTCTCTGATTTGACCATTGTGATTGTCACTAAATTTCCTACTACTTTTCGCATTTACCCGACTCTGTAACTCAAAGTTAGCAATAGTGCGCACTTAATTCTAAACATCCTGTATACAGTGTGTCCAAGAGCACCCGTATATGGTTTTTTCTGAGAAAACGGCCTACAGAGTTGGGACAAAACAATTTATTACAAAATCCGTATAAGAACAGTTTACTCTTGTACTTTTCCTCTAAGACCATGCAAGCATAAAATTCTGACATTTTTAAGCAAACTATCCGGGATGTCAACCTTTTTTGGAAAAAATCAATATCACCAAAGTTCTAGAAAGGTTGGCACTTCTGAGAATTTTATTAAAAATGTTAGAATTTCTTGCTTCCATGGTCGTAAAGAAAAAGTACAAGAGTAAACAAAAATTAATAATAATATAAAAAATTAGGCGACACAAAGTATAATAAATCTACAATAAAGCGGCGACTAGATTTTATTTTGAGGCTTCGTAAAATATTGAATGCTTAAATAGAGTTCCATCACCAAAAAAGTTTGAAAACAACGAAACTAGATAAATAAATTAATAGTTCGTGTTTTATTCGCACAGATAATAACTGTCCACGATCTAAAATTTTACGAAATAAGCATATAAATGCATAATAAGCATAAAACCGAAAAGAACCTAAAGTAAAGCAAAAAAAGCAACACAAAAATAGTGTCAAATAATTTAACTTTCTATAATTCGTACACATTTCATTAATTCATGTTGATACTTTTAAACAGCATAAGCTGTTTACTTAAAAAGCCGAGCTCAAGTAATAAAATATATAAAAATTGTAAGATTTGTTTATTACAAAAGTTTTGATATGAAGAAAATGATTAACTTTTTTATAGCACTTTTATCAAATACGGTAGTATCAAAAAGTTAGTGTTTTCATTATATTTTAAATAATCTTTCTCTTGATTTCCCAACAACATTACGACTTTTTTAAATTTTAAAAAAGGTATCATTTATTGCGAATGAAAAATTTTTGTGATACAATTCTAAAATGTCACTATACTACAAAAACAAAAACTCAAGCGCGAAGAAACTGCTAGAATTTCAAATCATATAAATTATTCAACAATAATTATTGCTTTTCGTAAATATCTAAATATAACATAAATATCATTATCAAATGTTAAAAAATTAATGTAAGTGTAAAAAAATATAAACGTATAGTAGAATTCATGAGAGGTGTCCTGTGATTACAGATTTAAAATCTGTGGTACAACATTTCTTTGTTGTATTTTCGTATTAACATAATTTCTTCTACTTTTGTGTGCTTAATTTGAGCGTATGCTAAACTCTTTTAATTAGGGGATTCATATTATTATAGTTATTTTAATTTGTCTTAAATGTCACAGGACACCTTTCGTGAACTAGACTATAGGCATGTTATATAGAAAAAAACAATTTAAAAAAATTACAATTGTCAAAATATGTTAAATTGTGAATTTGTTTTTTTTTTTCAACGTAAATTAGTTGCTAGCTTTCGACCTATAACACTTCTTACTGTTCTCGGTAAAATTTTCTCTGTTAAAAGGCAAAATGTTCAATATATTAAAAAACAAAATTCCAAAATATCAATGTCGCTTTCATCCTAAACTATCAACTCAACTTCCTCTATTAATCCTTATACCGAATCTATAAACAACATACCTTGAAGGCAAACACTCAGTTGTAGTATTTCTTGATGTTAAACAACCATTTGACTCAGTATGGCATAAAGGTGTGTTGTACAAATGCAACCAGCTGAATCTTCCTATTCATATGATATTTGTACTAGATGAATTTCTTTCAAAACGATCTCTGAAAGTCAAAATTATTACCTCCTTTTTCCTTTTCATTTGAACCTTTGTTACCGGGGATTATTTTAATCTCCGGCAACAAGAATTGTAAATAACATTTACAATTCTTCTTTTATTTAAAATGAGTTCGTACCCAGCAATTAACTAATTGACCGTTCTAAAGGATTATCTCCCGCGGTTCAAACCGTGCCCGGGCCACCATCTACCTGGGCAGGTGTGGCGGATTGTCCCTCGGGATTTTCGAAATCGGCAATTAAGGGAGAGGACTAATGACCACTGTTGCAATTTGAAAGTAGAAAGATTATAAATTTCTATACTTCTTTCAAATTGCAGCATAACGGTTGTTTGGATTTAAGAGTTCGCTGAAAGTAATTATCTTGTATGTGATAATTGCTTTCTAGCGAATTCTTTGCCAACGGTCACGTAGTCCTCAAACCCTCCCTTTTCCACGCCAATTTTCGGGGTATAAATACCGGGGGCCGGCATCCAGGAAGGCAGTCCACTCTTGTGCTGTACAAGGGGCAGCATGTGGATTCAAGAGGAACTTCCGTTCCTCGACTCTTCTGTCTGAGCCAGGAAGCTCTGACCGACGCCGACGCCAGACGTCCTAGCCGTCGTTCCTGACGCCAGAAGGAGAATCCAACAATAGGAAACAACCGACGCCGACGTTAGCCGTCCCAGCCGTCGTTCCTGTTCTTGGACCAGGACGCCGAGAACCCGATTGTCAGCGCAGTCGCCTCGACGCCACAACGACGCTCCAGTGTAGCGTTCGTTGCTTCCGCCGGATCCAGGCCAGGTCAGCAACCCACCGACGCCAGGAAACTTTTCCCGATGCCAACGCTAGCCGTTCCGCCGTCGTTCCTGACGTCCCGCACTACCAGCGTAGTGTTTGTTGCTGCATCCGGATCCAGCCAGATGCACCACCCCACCGACGCCGTCTTACACCGAGACGCCGTCTTGCTACTTGGATGCCGCCTCCATCCGGAAGCCACCACTAGCCAGACGCCACCGCTGGGCTAATAGAAATTCCCGATCGCGACGCCGACACCACACCAAGTCTGCCCTGTAACTCGTGCACTGTTTCTCTTATTCTTATTCTATTTGTTGTTTTAATGTTTTATTTGTTTTATTTTGTTTAAAATAAATAATTTAAAACAGCATATGTGTTTCAAAAGTTAGTTGCTCATCTCTCTTTAACTCAACTAACCTGAGCTAGTTGGTAATCAGCGTGGGGTACCTTCCCTCCCGTTGACACCTTCTCAAAGTGTTCCAGAAGAATCTCCTCTTTTTCCTTTAGTATATAATATTTTCTGTTACAATATCTATCATCATGATCTTTCCTACTTGAATCCTTCTCAATATGTTTTACAATTTGCAGACGATACTGCAATGGTTACGCATGCAAATTGTCTTGCTGCAACAATTGTGTCATTAAAACATTTTTCTTCTAAAATTCTAACTTAATGTTCTAAATGGAGAATTTCTATCAACCCGAACAAATCACAACTATTAATCCCATTTCATCGTCTATCTCCTTCTTTGCCTACTATTTCGATTAATAATTCTATAATCAGTCCATCTCCTTAATGTAAATATTTAGATATTAGCATTGACTCTAAGCTATCTTCTTTGGAACATACTCAAAATTTAAAAAAATCTGTGGTAGCCAGACCTAAACACTTCAAATCTCTTACATTTAGAAGTCAAGGTGTTTCCAGAGAACTCCGGATCAAAATTTACAAATGTATATGTCGGCCATTACTAGCTTATGGTTTTCTTCTACTTTCTCACTCTTATTCTAAATCCGTCAACAATATACGTGTTGCGGAACACACATGCCTCCGCACCCTGAAAAAAATTAAACATCCCGATAATCAAATTTATAATCCTAGCAACACCCTCCCATATGAATTTATAGAACTAACTCCTATAGAAGACTGCTATCCATTCAAAATTCAAAAAAATTTGCAAGTCGCGATCAAATTTCCAAATTCTGTCATTATTTTGTAGAGTTCGAAAATTAAATATCCAACCAAAATTCAAAAAACCCTCATCAACCATTTTCGAGTCCTATTTAACAACACACCAATCTATACACAATTAAACACTTAATTATTATTTTACAAAACATTACTTAAAACCAGAATCATTAAACTATTTAAATATGGGCAGAAAGACCACTGGTCGTTAGCCTGTTGTTAATTCAAATTATATTACAATTAATGTCATACTGTTAGTTTATTATATTAAATTGCCAATAAATATGTTATTGTTGTTATTGTTAGTAATATTTAGTTTTTTTTTTTTTTTCGAGAATCTTAATTTTATTGAAGCAAGTTCAAATATAAGTAGATGCATTTCAATTTTCTACAGAGAAGCTTAATGTTTATTTATTTCTGAATATATTTTAAGGATTTTACGTTTATTGAACAACACTTTTTCTTTATTTTAATTAAAAAAATATATTTAATCAAATTACAAGGGTAATTTTTAATTTAAAATAATATACAAACAAAACACCCCTCAACTATGTTTTAACTAAATTATAAGTGTAATTTTAATTGTGTTTGAAAAAGATTATAAACCAATCATTTGTACCTGAATTAACTGTATTCTTCCAAAATTAAAAGTTTTCTGCAATAATTGGATATTTTAAATCTTCATATTTATTTTGATTTTTCTAGGAAAAAAAAAATAATTTAGTTTATACGTCGGAACCATATCAAAACATCCACACTATATTTTTTACCGGTATAGTGGTCCAGTGAAAAATACATTGTTATAACATAATTTTGATAATCACTTTTAAATTAACTTTTAGAAGTTTATCTGTAATATTTTGCAGATTCTGCTTGGTGTTATGTGAAATGGAAATATTTCATTTAAAACCAATTGTGTTGATTTTGTTTCCAAAGCCCACTATACTCAAATAAGAAATCTATTTTTCTCGAGAAGTATTTTTTTTTTGAAAACTGCATTTATGGATGTTTTGATCGGGTCCTAAAACCTCTCAGTATTTTTTCTAATTTCATTTAAATAAAAATATCTTGAAAATACAAGATTATTAGTATAGGGAATGCCAGTATAGGGCAATGCAGAGTTGAATTCTGTGTCGAATTGTGTAAAAAGTTGACTAAATGTGGTATTAAATCTTTACATATTCGTTTAAATTTAGGAAACTGTGAAATTGTCTCTGCAGAACGTGCATTAGGTCTTAAAGAAATTTCTGCTTTTGTTGAATTAATTTCTCACTTAAACCGTGGTGAAACATATTTAATTAATACGCTTTGATTAAAATACTTGGTTTGTTTCACTGATCAGTGAAACAAACCAAGTGTTTTAATCAAAGCGTATTCTGCTTTTGATTTAAAAAATCAGACATTTCTTTGAAAGTTTGTTCAAAATGTTTTCTCACCAAAGCCGTTTCATTCAAATTTTTGGAAATATAAATTTAAATCTTTTGTTTGTCTTTACGGGATGTAAATTCCAAATCATTTTTTTGAATTTAAAGTTATTCCAACAACTCGTCATATTGTTAAAAAATGTTCAAACAAATATCCACATTTTAAATTAAACATTTTCAGCATAATTTCCAGTTTCGTTTGAATTTACATAAAAACGAATTAGAATCTTTCCACATTCGTTTAAACTTAGGAAACTTTAAATTTTTTTGGCAGAAAGTGCATTTCGTTTTAGAGAAATTGCTGCTTTTGTTTAAAAAAAGCAGCCATTTCTTTGAAAGCTTGTTGAAAATGTTACAAGATGTCTTCAATTTGGTTCTCATTAATCACTTGATGAAACATGTTTACAATATTGATAATTAAATATAAGTCACTTGGTTTGTTTCACTACTATTTTTTATTCTCTCCGACTAGTTTCGACTTATCGTCATTACTCCTTGAGAATGACGATAAGTTGAAACTAGTCGGAGAGAATGAAAAATAGTAGTGAAACAAACCAAGTGACTGTTATTTAATTATCAATATTGTTACAAGATGATTAGTATAGAGAATGCTAGATCAATGCAGCGTCGAATTATGTAAAAAGTTGACTAAATGTGGTATGAAATATTATTACATATTTGTTTAAATTCAGGAAAATGTAAAATTTTCAAAGAAATTGCTGCTTTTGTTTAGAAAAATCAGACATTTTTTGAAAGTTTATGTAAAATGTTTTCTCACCAAAGCTGCTTCATTCAAATTTTTAGAAAAATAAATTAAAACCTTATGTGTGTCTTTACGGGATGTAAGAGTACATTCAATTCCAAATAATGTCTCTAAATTTAAAGTTATTCCAACAACTCGTCATATTTTTGAACCAATATCCACAGTTTAAATTAACCATTTTCAGCATAATTTCCAGTTTCGTTTGAATTTACATGAAAACGAATTAAAATCTTTCCACATTCGTTTACATTTAGGAAACTGTAACATTATCTCTGCAGAAAGTGCATTTAGTTTTAAAGAAATTGCTGCTATTGTTTAAAAAGATCAACCATTTCTTTGAAAGCTTATTGAAAATGTTACAAGATGATTAGTATAGAGAATGCTAGAATAGATCAATGCAGAGTTGAATTCTGCGTCGAATTATATTAAAAGTTGACTAAATGTGGTATGAAATATTATTACATATCAGAGCTGGAACGAATCCTCGTAAAAAGGATTCCAATCACGAATTCGAATCACCTAATATGATTCGAATCACGAATACTCAAATAAAGGATTCGTAAGAGATAAATATGATTCGAATCAAAGATTCAAATCCTGTTTTCTCGAATCACGAATACAAATCCTTTAAGAATAAATTTGATTTTATTATTTTTTTACAACCATTAACATAGAAATATCGTTTTCAGTTGTTTTACCAAAAATATTCAAAACCTAATTATTTATTATTAACACTGAACATCGTTGATAACAGACTAAATATCTGTGTTACTCTGATTAAAAATGTATTTGTGTGTTTTTGAACCTTATTTCAAATCAGTGTCTTGTACGCGTGGCACATGAAGTAAAATTTCGAGTTTAGAAAAGCCCCGTGAAAATTTGTCTCGGGTCGCTGCGCGACCCTCGACAAATTTTCTACTCGGGGCTTTTCTAAACTCGAAATTTTACTTCATGCTCAGTCTGGGAGTGGAAACACTCATTCAAAGCTGCAAATTGAACTCTATTATAAAGTCGACGAATGCCTGAAAATTACGTAAATAGAAAACTCACTGACTATCATTAAAACCGGGACAGTCAGAGAAAAAAAATCATGGTATTTTATTCAAATTGACCAAAACACTAACAAAAAAGCCATATGATAATATTAAATTAGTCAAAATCAACAGGCATCATAAAAATTACAAAACACGTAACAATTTATAAAACCAACTTAAATATTGACAAAAACAATGAAAACAATTTAACAAACTGGGGGTTTCCCACAGAATAAAGTTATATTAATAGGTCAGGGAAAAAAATCTTGAATCAGGGAAAGTCGGAAAACTTAAACATTTCAATTTATGGATACCATGTCAGTTTTACTTTAAATAATGTTTAACAAAATTTTGAAAAGTAGATTATTATCTTTAAAAACATTTTCAGTCATTTAATGTTCTTTTCAAAGTAGCGTTTCCACTCCCAGACTAAGCATGAAGTAAAATTTCGAGTTTAGAAAAGCCCCGCGTAAAAAATTTGTCGAGGGTCGCGCAGCGACCCGAGACAAAATTTACGGAGCTTTTCTAAACTCGAAATATTACTTCCTGCGCTACGCGTATAAAACACTGATTTAAAATGAAGTTACAAATGCACTGAAAACCAACCCAACTTCGATATTTTTTTTAAATTGGATGTTTTCTTTCCCATCCATGCTGTAAACCTTCAGATATTCGTTGTTTTCTTGTAAAAAACTTCGATTCCCTGTAGTCCTTCGGTTTCCAAAGACCATAATTGGTCCTTCGAGCTGTAGCCTTTGTAAAATGATAAGAAACTTAGTAATCTAGAGTGATCCTTCAATTTAAAACTTCTAAGAACGAGTGTTGTCCACTCCCAGACTAAGCATGAAGTAAAATTTCGAGTTTAGAAAAGCCCCGCGTAAAAATTTTGTCGAGGGTCGCGCAGCGACCCGAGACAAATTTTTACGGGGCTTTTCTAAACTCGAAATTTTACTTCATGCGCCACGCGTATAAGACACTGATTTAAAATGAAGTCAAAATTGCACTGAAAAACAACCCTACTTCGATATTTTTCTTAAAATTGGATGTTTTCTTTCCTATCCATGCTGAAAACCTTCAGATATTCGTTGTTTTCTGGTAAAAAACTTCTATTCCCTGTAGTCCTTCGGTCTCCGAAGACCATGATTGGTCCTTCGAACTGTAGCCTTTGTAAAATGGTAATATACTTAATAATCTAGAGTGATCTTTCAATTTGAAACTTCTAAGAACGAGTGTTGTCGACTCCCAGACTAAGCATGAAGTAAAATTTCGATTTCAGAAAAGCTCCGCGTAGAAAATTTATCGAGGGTCGCGCAGCGACCCGAGTCAAATTTTCACGGGGTTTTTCTAAACTTGAAATTTTACTTCATGCGCCACGCGTATTAAACAGAGATTTAACGAGAAATTAAAAAAAACACAAAATAATTTTTGTTAATCCTCACAATTAATTTGAATTATTTTTGACGATTCAAATCTTTTTGTAAGTATTTGAATCCTTTTGTAAGTATTCGAATCCTTTTATAAATATTCGAATCCTTCTATGAGGATTCGAATCACCCGCATTTGGATTCGAATACGAATCCTCTTAAAAAATATGTAACGAATCCGGATCACGAATCCAGTTTAACTAAAGTATTCGAATGCCTCTTTTGAATCCTCTAAAAAGATTCGATTCCAGTAGTCGAATCCTGAATGATTCGAATCCGGCCCAGCTCTGTTACATATACGTTTAAATTTAGGAAACTGTAAAATTTTCCAGGAGAAAGTGCATTTAGTTTCAAAGAAATTGCTACTGTTCTTTAAAAAAATCAGACATTTCTTTGAAAGTTTGTTCAAAATGTTTTCTCATCAAAGTTCTATCATTAAATTTTAAAAATTTTCTAACAAATATCCACAATCTAAATTACCATTTTCAGCATAATTTCCAGTTTCGTTTGAATTTACATGAAAACGAATTAGTATCCTTCCACATTCGTTTAAATTTAGAAAACTGTAAAATTTCTCTGCAGATAGTGCATTTAGATTTAAAGAAATTGCTGCTTTTACAGTCGCGGCCGGTGGCCAATCTTATGTGAAACAAAAGTGCCAAGGAATTAAATGCATCTCGGAATTAAACGCTACTAATCGCATGTATTAATGACGCAATTCCGTGACGTAAAGAGCAATAATAAACAAAATGGATACGTAGTGCTTTGAAACTCATTTTTTGTATCTTGAATTTGAGCCTCACATGAAGTTAGGTCGCGAGCCACCAGTGTGCTTTTGTTGAAAAAAATCAGCCATTTCTTTGAAAGTTTGTTCAAAATGTTTTCACGCGAAAGCTAACTCATTCATTTTTCAGAACTATAAATAAAAAATGTATATTTGTCTTTACGAGATGAAAAAGTACATTCAATTCTAAATAATTTCTCTTAATTTATAGTTATTCCAACAACTCATTATATTTTTCAAAAATTCAGAACTCTAAAATTTCATTACATATTGAATCATATATTTTAGCGATTATTTAGAGACAGAAAAATAATGTTTGTTTTTTTGAACTCGTTAAAAAAACAAACATTTTGTTTTGAATTGTTGAAGATACTAACGACAAAGTTTAGAACACATACATAACAAACACGAATTTGTTTCTGTTCTAAATTTGAACTAAAAAAATAGCATTGCCTATTTTATCTCATACATTTGCCAATAGAAAACCTGCAAAATAAGTTTCTGATGGGCGTCTAACGAGGGTTTCCACTCCCAGACTAAGCATGAAGTAAAATTTCGGGTTTAGAAAAGCCTGAAAATTTGGATTTACTGGGGCGCGCAAGCGAAGCGAGTCGCGCCCCAGCAAATCCAAATTTTCAGGCTTTCCTAAACCCGAAATTTTACTTCATGCGCCACGCGTATAAATCACTAACTACAAGTGATATCTTTAACTAATTTGTTAGAGTAAAATAAATTTAATATGTCAATTACCAATTGTTCAAATTACGAGGAAAGTGCTATTCATGGACGCATCACCATTTTTTTTTGTTTGTTTAATATTTTAAGTGTCAAATTCGTGCTCCGAACAGAACTAAGAATTTATTAATTATTTAATCGCAGTATTTGCATTATCATCATTATTTGACAAATTAAAATATACATGTAATTTAAGAAAATATATTTACTTTAATAAATGACATGTATATTTTATTTTGTCAAATAATTTTATTAATATAAGTTTATTTTTTGTTTGTCAAAGAGATTATCAACTTAAGGATTTTCCACCTATTTTTTTCTCTGAAGTTTTTTAAGTTAGTACATTATTTGGATATTTATTAATGTTAATAATTTAGAAATTACCTGACTTCTCGCAAATTTCCCTGACTTTTCGCTAACTTCCCTGACTTTTCCCTGATTTTCCCGCTTTTTTTCCGGTTGGTCACCACCCTGTATATAAATAAATAGTAGGCGTTTTAGAGTTATAAGAAATATTTATGTTTTAATTGACACACCATTGGTCTCTTCGCCAGCAAAAGCACTTGACTCGATTTTATCATACTACTTATATATCTGAACTCGCCTAATATTTACATAACATAAATATTTCAGCTCTCTCTTCCAATCCCAGATTCCATAAGAACATTTCCAAAAAGAGGAAAGAATTAGTCATTTTGTTAAAAGTACGTCAAATTATGCAGATTTTCTTATATATTATTTCTTCTGTTTATTGTGTTTCGAGTAGTATAATTGGAATAATATCATAGTTGGTTTTAAAAATTAGTTTTATTTTGAAACCTGGAATGTGTAGTATAAATAGAATAGAGCGTAAAGTGATAAAATATTCACCAACACCAGTTAATTTGACCAATAGTTATTCATGGATTAAAATCTAGTAATAGTTATATGCATATCAAAAAATCAATGAATTCACATGACAATGATATTTATGACATGGAAAATGACTATTCCAATCGACAAATAAATTTAAATTTACGAATAAGATTAAATTGAAGTTGGTGAAACCGGACATAAGTGCTTTATTAATAAAACAAACCAAGTGAATTTAAATTAAAAAGCTATATACAGGGTGTCTACGCTTAACCGTTCGTTAAAAGTTTATGGCGTTGCCGTTGCATCAAAAATTTGAAAAAAATCCTTGACATTCGGTTGAATCAGTTCTCCTCATGTGAAATATTTTCAGCTTTATATCACTTCCGGTTCTACCGGAAGAAGCGCCAAATTTGTTATTTTAAATGGAGCACCCTATATATTAGTAAATTTTTAGATTCGTTGTTTAAATTGCAATATATTTTATTCGAACATATGCACACTTAACCCTTATAGTTTTCAAGAAAAAAAAATATTTCTAAAATTTTGGTCTCTAAAAGGCATCTTGAAATCTGTCTGTAATTTCTTTTAAGAATAAGATAAAAATATGATTTATATCTCTACTCGTACCTAGGATGCCTCTATGAGTAAAGTAATAAGAAACTGTCAATTTTGACAATAAGTGTTCTTAAAATGTCAATATCGAAATACCCTTTTCTATATCTCGTAATTATTATTTTATTTTTAATGGAATGACCTATTTTTTCCACATGGTACGATTGGGAGGAAAATTTCCTACAAAAAAGTATTATACAACTATACTCCTAAAGCAAGTAGTTTTCGAATTATTTCGAAGATTCGTTTTTCGTCGCATTTATGCAGGGAATAATGCGCGTAAGTCGCAATTAAATGTTAGCAGGCAAGTAGTATGCTTTTGTTTTGTCGCGATTGTAATGTGAAATGTCAAATAATAAAAACAATTAGTGAAAAGTTATACAGAAATCAACAAAATTAATAATTACACAAATAAACAAATTATTAATTTATTCTTTCTATCGTATGTTCAATAAAATAAAACCTCTAGAGTGCCATGGAAAATGTTGTAGGCTGGCAACTATGAAATTATACATTATAATTATTATGTCTGACGATTTATATGTCAATTCGTAAAGCGTGTAGCCAACTTAAATTAAACAAAAGATAAAATCATGGCACTCTAGAGTATTTTTTTCTTATTGAACATACGACATATGGTAACGGCGATAGCAATGTTACTCGAACATCTAGAGTATTTAATGAAACTTACCCACATTTGCGCCGATGAATAAAAGAAGATTTAGAAGATTGGAATCAAATTTTGTTCAATTGGCAGTTGCCATGTATAAAGAATAAATTGATAATTTGTTGATTTGTGTAATTACTCATTTTGTTGATTTCTGTAAAACTTTGTACTAATTCTTTTTATTATTTGACATTTCGCAATACAATGGCGACAAAACAAAAGCATACTACTTGCCTACTAAAATTCAATTGCGACTTATGCGTGCATTATACCCTGCATAAATGCGACCAAAAAACGAATAATTGTTGTTGAATTTTCGATTCGGTCGATAATAACGCTACAGTTGGCGAGTGAGATTACTAAAGGAATAAATCTGGGCTAGACTTTCTCGTTTATTGATCAAAAACAAAATAGCTAAGGTGAAAATTGTTTATACAAAATTTGTGGGTTTTTTCATTGGCTACAACTTTTATTTGAGATATTTTTTGATTAAGTTGTGTTTCTATACTATTAACTTCACTTGAAATCAGTGTTTAATACGCGTGGCGCATGAAGTAAAATTTCGAGTTTAGAAAAGCCCCGTGAAAATTTGTCTCGGGTCGCTGCGCGACCCTCGACAAATTTTCTTCGCGGGGCTTTTCTAAACTCGAAATTTTACTTCATGCTTAGTCTGGGAGTGGAAGACATTCGTTCGGAAATTTTCGAATTATCATAAAGTTGTGTATTTTTTCGTAGTCGGCAATTTTTGTTTGATTGAATCGATAAAATAGCTACAGTTAATGAGTGATTAGCAAAATATACCAAAAAAATCTTTTTTGGATTATTGACCAAAAACAAAGGAGCTGAGGTGAAAAGTGTTAAGGTAAAAGTGGTTTATTTTCTCGTTGGCTACAACTTTTGTTTGAAACATTTTTCGATTGAGACGTCAAAAGCCATAGTCGGTGAGTTCTTGACCTAAACTAGTTTTTTTAGTTTCTAGTTCATAAACAGAAGAACTGAGGTGAAAAGTGAATATATAAAATTTTCTGTTGGGGTTTTTTTATTATCTTTTGTGTGAAACTTTATTTGATTAGGTAACTAATAAAGCAGCAATTTGTGAGTGATTATTAAATAAATATCTCCCCTAGGCTTTCTCGTATACTGATCTTAAACAATAGAGTTAAGGTGAAAAGTGTTTAGGTAAAAGTTGTGTTTTTTCATTACCTACAACTTTTGTTTAAAACATTTTTTGAAAAACTATAAAGTAATGTGATACATCGAGGAATAAGTAAGCATTAAATTTATAAAATTTCAAAGATATTGCTTGAAAAAGTTTATACAAATTTTTTAAATCAGCAAATCTATGTCAAAAAAGAAAAATTGTATAAAAATATTTTTGAAAATTCTTCAGTCTCAGAAAGTTCTTAATTATTTCAGAGTTTTTCGTTGTTACATATTTAAAAGTCGTTTAATAAAAAACCGAATAGTGCAATAATTCATGGTAATTTTTAACAGAAGACTTTGCAGACATTTGATGGTTTAGAGTTAGCAACACTGTTTACTGTTTTAATAATAATGGTCATTGCCCAACAGGAAACATTCCCAATTACACGACAATTTAGTATTAGCAAAAACGTTTAAAACAAAAGTTGTAGCCAACGAAAAAATAAACCACTTTTACCCAAACACTTTTTACCTCAGATCTTTTCTTTTTGTTCACTCATCAATTGTAGCTTTATTATCGATTTAATCAAACAAAGCTTCAAACAAAAGTTGCAGACAACGAAAAAACACACAACTTTATGATAATTCGCAAATTTACGAACGAGTGTCTTCCACTCCCAGACTTAGCATGAAGTAAAATTTCGAGTTTAGAAAAGCCCCGCGTAGAAAATTTGTCGAGGGTCGCGCAGCGACCCGAGACAAATTTTCACGGGGCTTTTCTAAACTCGAAATTTTACTTCATGCGCCACGCATATATACCACTGATTTCAAGTGAAGTTAAAAATATAGAAACATATTAACTTAATTAAAAAATGTCTCAAATAAAAGTTGTAGCCAACGAAAAAACACACAAATTATGTAAAAACAATTACCTTAGCTATTTTGTTTTTGATCAAGAAACGATAAAGTCTAGCCCAGATTTATTCCTTTAGGAATCCCACTCACCAACTGTAGCGTTATTATCGACCAAATCGAAAAATTCAACAACAACTCACCGACTATGGCTTTCGAAATAATTCAAAAACAACTTGCTTTACGAGTATAGTTGTGTAATACTTTTTTGTAGGAAATTTTCCCCCCAATCGTACCATGTAATGAAAAATAGGCCATTCCATTAAAAAAATTGAATTACTAGATATTGAAGAGGGCACTTAGATAATGACATTTTAAGAACACTTATTGTCAATATTGACAGTTTCCAGTTAATTTACTCATAGAGGCATCCTCAAGGTATAAGTATAGATATAAATCATATGTTTATCTTATTCTTAAGAGAAGTTACAAATAGATTTCAAGATGCCTTTTTGAGGTCAACATTTTAGAAATATTTTTTTTTTCCTTGAAAACTATAAGTGTGCATATGTTCGAATAAAATGTGTTGCAATTTAAACGAGGAATCCAAAAAATTACTAATATATAGGGCGTTCCATTTAAAATAACAAATTTGGTGCTTCTTCCGGTGGAGCCGGAAGTGATATAAATATGAAATATTTTCAAATTCCACTTGAGGAGAACTGATTGAACCGTATGACAAGGTTTTTTTTCAAGTTTTTAGTACAACGGTAACCCCATAAACTTTTAACGAACGGTTTAGCGTAGACACCCTGTATTAGTACAAATATTTTACCAAGTGATCAATGAGGAACAACCTAACGATAATCTAAGTGTATTTGTTTAAAAATAACGACAAAACAGATAATTTCACAATAGTCAAAGTATTATATGTTAGTTTTAAACATAATACAGAAAGTTAGATGCTCGTTTAAAATTCAGAGAGTTAAGTTTGCTCTCTCGGTTTATTGATGCATTAAATTTTATTCGCCATAAAAGCGATGCTGAAGACTTGGGAGAAAAAACGTGCAAATCTCTGGCGCCGCATGAATATGAAACAAAGGGCGTGTGTGCGACTTGCAAGCTTGCGACCGCCACTTGTGCAACATTAGCAGCCCATGAAGACCGCCATAAAAACAAAATGGAAGCTAATGAATTCTAAAAGGATCCTCACAAAAAAGCGACTCTCGTTAAATGCGTTTTAAAACTTTACAATAATTAGAAGGCGACTAATATTCCGATGGAAGCTATTTCACTCGTTTTTTACAGCAATATTTGGACTAAGCAGAGAAAATATTTAAATATTTCGTTTTATGAAAGGTTATAAATCAAGTAAACTTATATTACTTTTCCAAGAAAACACACAAATTCCCTTTCCTGTTGCTGTACATCCCACAGGATCAATAAAAACAATTCCCTGCACAGTTCCCATTCTTCCAGAACAAACAGTCTTTCTTAGTTCATGCATGTAAGCAATATCCCAGCCCTAGCAGCCCTTAAGGAGCTTAAAGGATCGTAAACCTGGCAGTGCAGGTGAATTACAAATGGATCGAGAGCGTATGGATGTATGTCAGAAAGGCAAAGGTTCATAAAAGTGGGCGACGATATAAATAAAGGTATTTACGTCTAATCAATAATAAGCGATTCCGACACAAGTCGGTGATTTGAGGTAAACTGTTTTGTGTTTATGTTCATGTCTGGGGCCTTCCACTTGCGTGTGATTGCCGTGACCCCAAACACCTAGCACTAATACCGACTGAGACTATTGCTCGGAGCCTTGAACTATTGACTCGCGCATTGTTAATAACATCTTTATTTAATTATTTTCCGCGTTTTTATAATATCATTATACAATAAATTTATATTAAAACAACTTTACCGATTTACTCTCAAATTTACTGAATGTGTATATAAAAATATCGGATTTAGAGAGCAATTTTGGCTAAGGGGGGACAATTATCTTTTACTGACTGTTTTAAAATTTACGTTAAGTTCCACTAATCAATTACTCGTTTGGAGTTTTACAGTTTTATCAATTTGTTCTCATTTTCACAGTTCTAAAGTTTTTATAAAATAGTATGTTATGTGCTGGTTTTGGCGATTTTATTTAAAATAGTAATAATTACTAAAAATTTGTGATTTTGTTAAATATTGACATACAGGAATATTTTATTTTAGATATACTTTTACATATTCCGTACAAACATTTGTAAAGTTAATGAACATGTGATCACACCTAAGCAGTATACTGGGTGTTCGATATAAAACGCCCAGCGCTATAATTCTGTTATTTATTGACCGATTTAAATGAACTAACATACAAAGCTAACTCATTAAGCGCCATTGATGCATACACGCAACATTACAAATTTTTTGTTAATTAAATTACTAAATAATTTAATTTGATATATTATATTATTTGACCTGACTTGAAAAAGTATGAAGAAACATTTAAATATTTTGTTATTTTAATATTTTGATTATTACTCATTTAAAAATTAAATAATGTAAGTGTATTTCTAACTTCACAATATTTCAGTGTTTTATGCGCGTAGCGCATGAAGTAAAATTTCGAGTTTAGAAAAGCCTGAAAATTTGGTTTGGCCGCTCCGCTTCGCGGAGCGGCCAAACCAAATTTTCAGGCTTTTCTAAACTCGAAATTTTACTTCATGCTTAGTCTGGGAGTGGAATCACTAGTTCATTTCATACTGCACGTTTTTATATAAAATCGACGTATGCCTGAAATTTTACAGCATATAGCACAGTATGTAATAAAATAAGTCATTCATCAATATCATAAAATAAAGTGCAGAATTTTACCTAAAATAAACTTTTATGGCCGTTTTAATACCACAATTTGACAGTAAGTATATATTTCTTTAAAATTAACTTTATTGTCTTTATATTTTGAAATGGTTGTATCTATTTTTCTTACTTAATTACATTGGACATTGTTTTTTTAATTTAATTATGCCTAATATGTTGATTTAAATTTATTCTTTATGCCAGAAAAAAAAAAAAATCTTGTTCATGTGATTTATTGGCAATAAATGTAGTGTGCCTTGAACCAAAATTGGCCGATTAATACTGTTTACATTGTTTAGTGGTTTATACTTAATCCATGAGTTCCATCAACTTATTTAATATACATTTACAGTTTGTTATAATTTTAAATGCAACTTTAATATTTAATAAATAGTTTTTGCTTAGGAATAGAATATTACCTATTAACGGCCGAACAAATTATAGAGTTAACTCAAAAAGTTGATTTTAGGTAAAATTCTGCACATCTTTTTATGATTTCAATGAATGATTTATTATATAACATACGTTGATGTTATAAAAGAGTTCAATTTAAAGTTAGAACGAATGGTTCCACTCCCAGATTAAGCATGAAGTAAAAGTTCGAGTTTAGAAAAGCCTTAAAATTTGGTTTAGACCAAACCAAATTTTCAAGCTTTTCTAAACTCGAAATTTTACTTCATGCGCCACACGTATAAAACATTGAAATATTGTCAAGTTAGAAATACACTTTAAAAATCAAGAATAATCTAAATGTTGAAATAAAAAAATATTTACAATTGTCCTTACACATTCTCAAGTCAGGTGAAATAATACCATGGGCGTAGCCAAGGGGGGCAGATGGGGTGCGCGGGTCCCCTCTAGATACCAAAAAATTATACATTTTAAGATTGTTGCAGGCAAATTTCCACCAAAAAAAAAATGAACACTGAGTTCTTATTGATAATGAATGCTTAGTACTCGAAATATATATCGAATGATTAGAAAATAAAATGTTTTTAACTGATGAAATTATCTACTTGAAAATTGACTAAAAGTGGTCGAAATTGATCAAAATGTATAAATAGAATAATCAGCTAAGGAGATTCAACACAATCTGTCAATCAACCGAACAAAGTAAAGGCTAGTATTTTTTAAACTTCACAATATTTCAGTGGTTTATACGCGTGGCGCATGAAGTAAAATTTCGAGTTTAGAAAAGCCCCGTGAAAATGTGTCTCGGGTCGCTGGCGCGACCCGAGACACATTTTCTACGCGGGGCTTTTCTAAACTCGAAATTTTACTTCATGCTTCGTCTGAGATTGGACTATCAAGATTTTCAACATGAGGAGATTTCCAATATTTCTAGATTTTTTTCGATTTATAAAATGTTCATGACATTTTCAATATTTCAATTTTTTTGTTGATTTATAAAATTAAAGTTTGTAATAACTGATAAATTAATCAATTTTCAATTTTTTATTGAACTCACATTGACGTCACGCAAATGTCATAATATTTCAAATGACACAAACGTCGAATGTCACATAAAATGTTTGAAAATGTCATAATTATAGAAATTTACTAAACGTTACACAAAATGTCTAAATATGTCAAAATCGAGGAAAATTTGCCAAATGTCACACAAAATGTGAAAATATGTCATAATCGACTTAATATGGCAAATGTCTCAATATAAAAATTATCGAAATCTTTAAAATTATTAAAAGAACCGACAGATTTTGATATTAATTGTAATCATCTTTATTAAAAATTTAATAGCTGACGCTGTAACTTGGTGAAATTCCATATTAACACTTTTAGTAAATAACACACTTGGTTAAGATTTTACTGTTTATTAGTTGACACTGCAACAATTGTTTCGCCACACAGTGGCTTCCTCAGGCAGATGAATGATTTTTTTTGGATGGGATTTAGTTTAAAAATTAATTAAAAAAAAAAACTAGGTTCTACTATCTTTTTTATTTTGCTTTTAAGTCTGGATAAAAAATTAAGAATCTTAAACATTTTAAACGTTTCCTTAGAATTTTGAAGCATTGACAAAAATTTGAAATCAATCGATTTGACAATATTTAATCACAAAAATAGTCGAAATTGACACGTATTTTGACAATAAGATAAAACATAGGGCCCGTTCATCAGAGACAACAGTTGGGAGTTTACTGCCAACTATTAAGGAATTCTCCGATGGCCGGATTGTTAATCGTGAACGTGTTTGGGATTTTTGCAGTCGTACGAAATAGACCGACCGGAGTACCGTTCATTAGATACCAACATACATCACAAACAAATCCTAACATGTTGAATGTTGAACATTTTGATAAACGCCCATTGATTTTAAATAATGCTAAAGGCAACAAATCATAAACATTTACAATAATATATAATTTGAGTCGCACCAGTTATACACTTATTTCCTCATTTTGGGGTTTTGGTATCCCTGGATTGTACTCGTTTTAGGCTACAATTTTAAAAATTAATTAACCCTTAAAACCCATCCTAAACATTTTAAAATTAAGTTTGAATAATCCTATCGAATGCAAAACCTGGTATTTTGCTCGGTTGCAAAAGTTGACATATTGTTTCAGTTGCAAAATCTGTCAACTTTTTACTTACTTTTCGGCCATTCCATAAATAAGTGCACACTTTTTGGGAGTACATCAGGGATTTCACATATATTATAAAGGCTATCAAGATATGGTGTTTGGTTGTTACTAGAGGTTAAACAAATGATTGTTTCAAAAATTATAACAATATAAAGTTTTAGTACACTTTTATTTTGAACTCAAAAATATCGTAAACCGTTACTGATACAAATAAAGTTATACTTAACTTTTTTATGCTTAAATGTTCAAAGTTTAAAATAATGTTTTTTCCAAAACGAAAAAACTTTATTTAGATAGATATTTTTTAATAAATAAAACAAATCTCACAAAATTATTAAATACTCATGTTTTAATTTTCTTGAAAGAAATATACAGAGCGTTATATGTAACACCAAACATTTTCATAACGAGAATTTTTCTTTTAAGTATGAATACGTTGTACATTTCCCGACGCTCGGTTTATTAAAAGAATTCAACTTGAAGCTATAAGCGAGTTTTTTCCACTCCCAGGCTAAGCATGAAGTATAATTTCGAGTTTAGAAAAGCCTGAAAATTTGGTTCGGTCGCGTAGCGCGAAGCGCGGAGCGGCCAAACCAAATTTTCAGGCTTTTCTAAACTCGAAATTTTATTTCATGCGCCACCGGTACTAAACACTGATTCAACGTAAAGTTTAGCGGTGTGTTTTAAACTTTGTAATATGTCAGTGTTTAATACGCGTGGCGCATGAAGTAAAATTTCGAGTTTAGAAAAGCCTGAAAATTTGGTTTGGCCGCTCCGCGCTTCGCGCTACGCGACCAAACCAAATTTTCAGGCTTTTCTAAACTCGAAATTTTACTTCATGCTTAGTCTGTGAGTGGAACACACTGATTTTTAGTTTCGAATTGAGCTCTTTTAGAAAAACAACGACTATCTAAAGATTTACGCTGTAATTGGGACATGTATACTTGAAAGAAAAACTCCCTGTAATTACAAGTTGAGGCATTAATTGCGATTGATTGGCTACAATTTGTAATGGTCATATAGGCAACACAATTTACACATACCCGAGCGCTGCATTAACGCGAGGCGCTCACCGCGATCCGGGCCATTGCAACATTGGCGGGAGCGCCTCATGTCAATGTAGCGCTCGGGTAAAAAAATCATATCTCAAAAAGTTTTAAAGTGCCCATACTTTTGAAAACGGAAAAATTCTTAGGAAGGATCAGGGTATAACATATATTTTTTTAAGAAAATTAAAACATGAATATTTGATTATTGTTTGAGATATGTTTTATTTATTAAAATAATCTATATAAAACCTTTATTTATTTTGTTTTGCAAAAAAATGTATTTTAAACTTTAAACATTTGAGCACAAAAAAGTACAGAATAACTTTTTTTGTATAGGTAACTGTTTACGATATTTTTTGGTTCAAAATAAAAGTGTACTAAAAGTTTATATTGTTATAACTTTTGACACAATAATTTGTTTAACCTCTAGTAAAAACGAAACACCATGTCTTGATAGCCTTTATAATATATGTGAAATTTGCTAAAATCCCTGATGTACCCCCAAAAAGTGTGCACTTATTTATGGTATGGCCGTTTTACATTCATTCACTCACACTATTTTAGTTTATTTAATAAATGCTGCAAAATCGGTTTTTGTCATTTTGACACAAGTTTGTCAAAACACTTATGGCTGGTTTTGCATCTGATTTTTATAAATTGACAAAACCCGAAAAATTGATAAATTAATCGTCAAACTTAATAATATAACTAAATATTGTAAACATTGAAAACAATTATAAATTTTAAATACAATCGAAATAATATTTGGCTAAGTGTTTTGAATCGTTTCGTGTGTTTATTTTAATATCGTTCTGACTATTTTACCAATATTTGTGGCATAATGTTTTATTAGTTATAGCTTAGTGTTTTATTAGTTGTAAATCTATCTTTACTATCTTTAATTCGTGTTAACCTTTTATTTAATTACAATTGAAGTTGATGGTTAATATGTATACCACAAATCATAACATCAACAAATATAAAACAAGACACATCAATGAAATTCGTCCAACATATAATAGGTTCTTACTGTATTTTTTATTGTATGTGCTTAGAAAATAAGTTTTATATACAGAGAGTATTATGTAACACCGAACATGCCAGAAAATATTCAATATAAATTTTCCTATGTTCGATGTGTTCTGGGATGCATCAACGCATTGAGTGCGATTTTATTGGCTGATTTTAGTAGTTCTAACGCAATTTTAGTTTTTAGTAGTTCTAACGCAACTTACATTGAACGTCAAAATGAAATGTGTCATTCAATAATCGCCTACATCACTAATGGAATGTTAATATTAAACAGAAAAGAAAAATGAGAAAGAGGAGAACAGATTTAGCTTAATCGCAAAAATAATAGAAAAACAGAATCCTGTTACATGCGTTTGCTAATATTTCAAGATAAGTTTATACATTGCTTCAATTTCACTAGAGATTATTAAGAAGTTGGATTCAGCGTATTGTGTAAACCATATGATCAGGACCACCCCAAGTACGTTGCTTTGGTTGTACCAGCAAAAATGCCGTCCAAAAACTGCCTGGTCCTTTGGGGAGTGCGCATTTCTGCACTGCACTTAGGCCTTGTTAGGCCCATTGTGCTAACAAAACGGCCTTTCGGCAGCTTTAAATATAAACAGTTCAAATTTGAAGAGCGTGGGGTTAGGTGTGCTGCTTTATTTGGCAAACATTGCAATTTTCATTTATTTGCTAACATAATACTCAATGAAGATAATTTAGGTGTATTTATTACTTTATTGACTGCGTAACTTACAATGAATTAAAGATACAGTGACTTTTTTTAGATTCGTTGTTTTTTGAAAGAGTTCAATTTGAATCTTTACACGAGTGTTTTCCACTCCCAGACTAAGCATGAAGTAAAATTTCGAGTTTAGAAAAGCCCCGTGAAAATTTGTCGAGGGTCGCGCAGCGACCCGAGACAAATTTTCTGGGCTTTTCTAAACTCGAAATTTTACTTCATGCGCCACGCGTATAAAACACAGATTTCAAGTAGAATTCGAATATACATAAATTTCACAATATTTTAGTGTTTTATACGCGTGGCGTATGAAGTAAAATTTCGAGTTTAGAAAAGCCCAGAAAATTTGTCTCGGGTCGCTGCGCGACCCTCGACAAATTTTCACGGGGCTTTTCTAAACTCGAAATTTTACTTCATGCTTAGTCTGGGAGTGGAAAACACTCGTCTAAAGCTTTAATCGGGCTTAAAAACACAAGGAATATCTAAGGATTTACAGAAAATAGGCTGAATTTTAAATACTTATACCTAAAAGAAAAACTCCCCGTATATTTCAAGACAGTATTAATCTTGATTGTCTTGAAATGCTGATGTCTTGCTTTGGACAAAAAAGTATGTTCCATATTCCCACACCACTACCATAAACGCACAAGATTTAACAACTGACATATTTTATCTTGACGTTACATGTACACTATTTACATTAGTCCTAATTTGCATTAGAACTACAAAAATCGTAACCAATGAAATCGCACCCAGAAGAATGTAAATTGGGTTGACTATATTACCATTGGAAATCGTAGCCAACCACATCGCACTCAATGCGTTGATGCGTCCCAGAACAAATCGAACATAGGAAAATTTATAGTGAACATTTTCTGGCATGTTCGGTGCTACTTAAAACTCTCTGTATACAGGGTATCCCAGACCAACCGTATCAGGCATTTTTTGAAAAAACGGCTAGTCTTAGAGAGTTAGGATAAAAAAAATATTTCTAAAGCCATATTGAAGAATCGAATAATGATATTGTTTTTCCCAAAAAAGTTGGTATCCCTGAGATTTTGCTTAAAAATGTAAAAAACTCAAGATATTCAAATCGCATGATAGGTCATAAGTGGTATCATTCAAAAAGTCTTTAAAAATAAGCAACTTTTGTAGAAAAAATATTTTTGTAACTCACCTCTGACAAGTGTTTCCAATCCCAGATTAAGCATGATGTAAAATTTCGAGTTTAGAATAGCCTGAAGATTTAGTTTAGTCGACCGACTTTTTCAGGCTTTTCTAAACTCAAAATTTTATTTCATGCGCCACCCGTATTAAACACTGATTTAAAGTGAAGGTCAAAATATACTTCTTAGGTTTGATCACATGTTCATAAATTTTACAAATGTTTATATAGAATATGTGAAAGTATATTTAAAAGAAAAAGTCCCTCTATGTCAATATTTAACAAAAATCCTAAATTTTAAATAATTATTACTATTTTAAATAAAACCGCCAAAACGAACACACATCATAAATTAAATCAGTGATAATCCACTGATAATGGTCACTTTGTGTCCGAAATATACATTTGGTAATTCAAATAAAAGTGTGAACTAATGTTATTAGTGCTTTATTCGTCAACACATCATAACATTTTATAAAAACTTCAGAAGTGCGAAAATTTAGAGAAATTGACAAAAATGTGAAAATTTACCAAATCAACAAAAAATGTAAAATTCCAAATGAGTCAAGATTAGCCTAAATTTTAAAACCGTCTTTAAAAGATAATTGTCCTCCTTCCAAAAAATGCCTGTCTGGATCCACTCCTGACTGTATGAGTATATAAACAATACCCCCCTCATAGACATTTCGAATTCTATAAATATCCAACATTAAAAAAGGGACTCCAGTGATGCATCTCATGATCCACGAGTTTGGAAACTTGATATTCGAGGGGAGCACAATAGCTGAAAACCGCGAACTATCAGATACGGTCACCGTTGCCGCACAAATAATTTCGTGTTTGTGCTAGGGGTCTCGCAAAAATGTCAATAGAATGCGTTTATCCTCGACGACATATCTTCCCTCCCTTTGGAATAAAGTAATGTCCCGAAAGTGCAATAAGGGGGAAAGGTATAAAGTTTCTTGCCTCCGGAGCACTAGATGACATTTTGCACTTAAGCGATGGCGTCTTTTAACCAAAACAAAGAGCGCCCCCGCGTACCTTCAATATTTCATCGCTTTCATAGCATTGTTATACCACGGCGGGTGGAGGTATATGAAAATTACACGAGATCCATTTAGGGTTAATTCACGCGAATTCAATTAGTGTGGGTATAATTTATGTGCTGGATGCAGGATTAGACATGCCTTTTCAGTAAGGGCAATTATTACATCAATTGAAATATATTTGAGGGATAATGTTCATTTGATAATACATGAAATATTATCCATTAAGGCATTGTTATTGGAATGTTTAATGAATTAACCAGGAATTATACCCTATGCCATACTTCAAACAAACAAAAGAATTTCTTTATTTAATTTATTTGTTTGCGTAAACCATTTTTTTGTAAATAGTTGCTTAGTCTACTTAGATTAAAAATGAAACTTAATTAATAAAGTTTGGATGACTCAGAAGTTATTTAGAAATAATTATCTTTCAATATCCAATAAAAGAAAATGAAATATCAAATAATTTACAAAGTATTCTATAATACGATACATGAATATTGAAGTAATCTCTTTCTTCACTGATTAGTTTAATTTACTAAATTTGTCAATTGTATAACTATTGAGAATGAACACATAGTGTTCGAAATGTATATTTAGTAAATAAAACAAATCAGTGAAGAAAGAGATTACTACAATAATTATTAGAAAACACTTCACGTAACTAAAAGAAGAATATTGACGATACATGAAAATCACAAATTAGTATTCGCCTCTGGACACCCTATTTAATGCCCCCAATAAATCCGACTTTAGTCGAAGCTTTAAATTACAGCCTAAAAAACCTCTACATTATTTCATGGCAATAAACAACGCACCTCATTCGACGCATCGACCATCTACCATATACGACGTTTACAACTAATGAATAACATCAATATTTATTAAATTCATTATCATGGCAATTGTCAATTACAAGTGCATTACAATATTCAAATGTAATGCCCATTAATTCCACAAATTAAGCTATAGAAAGCCATAACTTTCTTATATCATTTTTTAATTGATCCATCAAATTTACATAGACCGAGTGGACTCCAGAGGTGTTCGGAAAAAATGCAGAAAAACGAAACGATGTTGATTTGTGGTTGACTCGTAAAGTCGACGGTTGGATTGAATTTAAATGTGCGTTTATGGATGGGGAAGGCGAGGCATAAATTCGCCTGTAATAACTCGATTAAAATGTTCTTTTAATAAGTGCGTGGCAGAATTATAAATTGATATTGGATGCTTAAGTTGAGATGAATTATTTTACGCTTATATTTATGGAGGCGCGCGGTAAGCGTGATTAATTGGCGTTGCCTCCTTTTTTCTGGTTCGGTCTTTAGTCGAAACGTTTTCTTTTCTTTTCATAATCATATACTGGGTAGACATGATCTACCTTTTAGATGGGTATTATTATGTTCTTTGATAGTGTCACATTCCTTTCAGACAAGTATTCATTATATTTCTGATCTCAACGTCATCTACATTTGAATTACATATAATATTGCACATTTAATTCAATTTTAATTAAATTTTGTGATGTTAGTGTTAATTTACGACAGTACTTACCACTAGTAATTTACTGTAAATTGTGATTTATTACAAAGCTACAACAATATGTCACAAACCAGAGCTGGGACGAATCCTCGTAAAAAGGATTCCAATCACGAATCCGAATCACCTAATAAGATTCGAATCACGAATACTCGAATAAAAGATTCGTAAGAGATAAATACGATTCGAATCCATAATTTGAATCCTGTTATTTCGAATCACGAATACAAATCCTTTAAGAATTAATTTAATTTTATTATTTTTTTTGCAACCTTTAACACATAAATATTAGTATCAGTTGTTTCAAGAAAAATATTCAAAATCTAATTATTTATTATTAACACTGAACATCGTTGATAACAGATTAAATATCTGTTACTCTGATTAATGATGTATTTGTGCATTTTTTAATTTCCCTTTAAATCAGTGTCTTGTACACGTGGCGCATGAAGTAAAATTTCGAGTTTAGAAAATCCCCGTGAAAATTTTCTACGCGGGGCTTTTCTAAACTCGAAATTTTTTACAAATTTTCACGGGGCTTTTCTAAACTCGAAATTTTACTTCATGCGCCACGTGCTTTAATCAGTGATTTAACGAGAAATTTAAAAACACACAATACTATTTTTTTCTGTTAATCCTTACAATTAATTCGAATTATTTTTGACGATTCAAATCCTCTTGTGAGTATTCGAATCCTTTTATAAATATTTGAATCCTTTTATGAGTATTCGGATCACTGGCATTTGGATTCGAATACGAATCCTTTCAAAAAAAAATAACGAATCCGGATCACGAATCCAGTTTAACTAAAGTATTCAAATACCTCTTTTGAATCCTCTAAAAGGATTCGAATCCAGGATTTGAATCCTGAATGATTCGAATCCAGGATTTGAATCCTGAATGATTCGAATCCTGCCCAGCTCTGTAACAAATATATCTTTATTTTGAAGTATCGATATTTCCATGCAAAATAATCAATATTTATATCGATATTTTATTTTCTGGTATCGATAACATACAATGATTTTTTTCTTTATAGTATATAGTGCTTCCCGAAAGTGACGGACAAATTCGGCATTATTCAAAATACGCATTTCTAAGAAAAATCCTCGAACAGGTCGATTTTAGATTTGTTTTCTACATCTTTTGAAGTATTACACATATGCGCATCACGTTGCCGCTATGACGTCATCAACATTTTTTTTTAAACGGAAATCGATTTAATTTATATATAGACTTTTGTAGATCTTCGAATTTTCTGGCAATTCTTGCATTGTTTTCGCTTAATCTCAGTAAATATTGATCACCATCACATCTAAGCGTTTATTTTTAACTTTACTGTAAATCAGTGTTTTATACGCGTGGCGCATGAAGTAAAATTTCGAGTTTAGAAAAGCCCCGCGTAGAAAATTTGTCGAAGGTCGCTGCGCGACCCTCGACAAATTTTCTACGCGGGGCTTTTCTAAACTCGAAATTTTACTTCATGCTTAGTCTGGGAGTGGAAGACACTGGTTACTTTAAAATATGTCACAACTGTTAAAATGTGTATCGTAACAGTCATAAAGCAAAACAATAACATGGAGTTAGAGTTCAAATTGGGCTAAGATAAACACTTGTATTGTTCCAT
Organism: Philonthus cognatus; assembly: GCA_932526585.2. Lineage (NCBI taxonomy): Eukaryota > Metazoa > Arthropoda > Insecta > Coleoptera > Staphylinidae > Philonthus > Philonthus cognatus. The sequence goes on along the minus strand of OW052244.1, from coordinate 17,686,347 downwards.
GTTTTTATTTTCAGTTGCCTGACAAGTGTTTCGACACGTCACGATCATTTTTAAAGTTAAAACTGTTTTAACTTTGAAAATGATCGTAAGGGATCGAAACATGTGTCAGGCAACTGAAAATAAAAACATGGAACAATACAAGTGTTTACCCATATCCAATTTAAAAATTTAGTTCCATCAAAAGAGTAGCAGAACAAGTATCGAATTTATTATAGTTCGTTCAATTCAAACTCGTATCAAGTTGGCACGATTGGTTAAATGTCAACTTACGCCGAATTATGTCAACTGTCATCATAGTTTATATGTCGGCTACAGCCGACTTATGTAAGTAAGTAAGTAAGTTTTCATTAATTTCTTTAACGTCATACAAGTATTACAAAGAATGAAGTAAGTGTACAAAAATATAAAAAGTCAAAAGAAAAAAAAACTACTAAAAATATGAAAAAATTCCTGTAGTGTGTACGGTTCCATTTCAATTACAAGTATTTTAAGTTCTGCTTTAAATTTTCGAGTATTCCTAATTTTGCGATAATCGGGGGGAAGTCTATTATATAATTTGATCATCATGTAATGTGGCGCCCTTTCAAACAATGTTAAGTATTTTGTGTAGGGTAGTAAAAGTTTATTTTTTAATGTCTTGTATTATAGAAATTTGTGTTAATATAATCATGAAACATCTCTGGGTGTTGTAATATAAAGGAAATACTGTCATAAATGTACATAGCTACAACTGTGAAGAGATTATGTGATCGAAATATACCTCTGCAAGATTCTCTATACTCCATGCTAAGAAGTGTTCTTATTGCTGTTTTTTGTGTAGTAAGTATTTTACTTAACTCGTTTAATGATCCCCAACCTATTATTCCATACCGCATTAACGAACAAAAATATGAGTAGTATATGGCCTTAACAGAGTTCACATGTGCGAATGGTTTAATAGATCGCATACAGAAAATGGATGCGTTTAATTTATTATTTAGTTCAATGACGTTCAATGTACATGATGTTGATAGATTTATGTTATTAACATTTACAGACAATATTTCCTGATTGTTGAAATTGCTTCTTTTTGTGCAAAAAATTATACCCTTCGTTTTTTTTTTGTATTAAGGAACAGCTTGTTTTTGTTTAGCCACTGTTTGGTGTCTCCAAATAAAGTTTCGACAGCTGTAAGAAGATCTTCGTAATTTTTTTCTTGAATCAAAATGTTGTTATTATCTACAAAGCTTACTATTGTCTCTTGTTAATCTGCACATGCATCAGTGAATTTAAATATATCATTAATAAAAATAATAGGTCCGAGAATAATGCTCTGTGGATTGCCTTTTGAGACATCTAAGGTAGTAGATTCAGTAAACGTATTTTCTTCTGTTAGTCTTATTTTCTGCTTTCGACTGCATAGATAGGACTTTATTAAATCAAGGTTTATACCTCTCATACCATATTTATATAATTTAATAAATAGTATGTGGTGATCTATGCAGTCGAAAGCTTTTGATAGATCTAAGAAAATGCTCAAAGGTATTGTTTTATTTTCTAGGCTTTTGCTACAAAATTAATCAATTTTACGATGGCAGAAGAAGTCGATCTATTCTCTAAGTAATCATGTTGTGCGGCGTGAAATAAATTATTCTTTGTAAAAAAATGATACAATACGATCTTTATGATGTTTTCTACTATTTTTGAGAAATGAGTCAATATACTTATGGGTCTGTAATTTGTGTGACTATCTGGGTTTCCATCTTTTAAAATCGGTCTTATTATTGAAAGTTTCAGTTTTTCTGGAAATATTACAGTTGCTATAATGTTATTTATTATGTGTGTTAGTGGTTTCTTAATTTGGTCTATGCAGCATTTTATTACCTCAATTGAGACTTGATCGGCGCCCATCGCTCTGGTATTTTTTAACGTCTTAACAAATCTGACAATTTCCTGTTCAGTGGTTGGGTGAAAAAATGAAGATAACTTATTCATTTCTATCGAATCAGAATATTCAACAAAAGGATTTTTTATTTAAAACTGTCATAGTCCAAAATGTCATAGTCCAAATGTCGGCTGGCATCGACTTACGTCAACTGTCATTATAGTCCAAATGTCGGCTGGCGTTGACTTACGTCAACTGTTATTATAGTCCAAACGTCGGTTGACGCCCACTTATGTCAAGTTGACACGATGAACTAAATGTCGGCTGGCGCCAACTTATGTCAACTGTCATTATAGTTCAAATGTCGGCTACCGCTGACTTATGTCAACTGTTATTATAGTAAAAATGTCGACTTGTATGTCAACTATCGTTATAATCCGCTGACTTATGTCAACTGTTATTATAGTAAAAATGTCGACTTGTATGTCAACTATCGTTATAGTCCAAATGTCGGCTAACGCCGGCTTATGTGAAGTTGACACAATGGACCTATGTCAGGCTGAAACGATTTGACTGTAAATCGTTTCAGCTTGACATAGCTCCAAATTCATATTTAGGCTATTATGACATTATGGATGTAAGTCACTGGGTTGACTGTGTCCTTGACAATAGAAAGATTTTGTCTGAATATGTTAAATGATTATGTTAAAATAAACAGTTCACTTAATGACTTATAAAAATAATAATAATAACTGTCATTTAATTTTATAGATTACATGTTGATTATACTGACTGACTGTCTTTATTGTTTTAACTACCATTTGACGACAACATCGACTATCAAGAGCGCACAGTAGTCTAAAACCGAGAAAAATACGACAAAACCCCACAGTTTTTTTTTTTTTTTAGTGTGTGAAATATCAATTTGAAATTCGGTATTCTTGTACCAAAAACAAATTAGAGTTTACTGGTGATCCAGAAACATTAGTTGCACATCCGGTTTTACCGGAAAGGACATCCGTTTTGAAAATGTAAATAAATATCTTTTTTTTGTGGATTCAGGCGGACATTTTACATACATATTAATTGTTTGTTTAAGATTTAGCTTAGTTGATTGAACAAAAAAATCACTTTTGTAAATGTATTTCCTTTTTTCGTTTTACAAGTCTCAAACCTCCTAGCAGTAAATTTAAGAAGCCTAGAGTATTACTGCTGAATTCTTTAGGTAGGTGTTTATAATGATTTTTATTTCTAGAAGTCAAAAGAAACTCTGAGCTAGAAATAAATGTCTGACACGGGTGGTCTGAATTACCCTGTATATTCCAAGGTCGCAGGTTGTCTCAGCTGAAAGTCATCAATTGGTTTTCTTTAGAGCTTATATTAAGTATTTCATCATGTTAGAGATCTGCGGTAGCCTGCGCTTAAAAATTACGCTTTATAAAATTGCCATTGTTTTAGCACATATTTTAAAAATTATATGAAATTTGTTGACGAATAAACCACTAATAACCTTTCTTCGCTCTTTTATTTGAATTACCAAATGTACATTTGGACACAAAGTGAACATTATCAATGGATTTACATAAAATAATAAGAATAAAACCAAAAAGACGGAAAAAACGCAAAAAATAGTGTCAAATGATTTAACTTTCTATAATTCGTACACAATATAATAATTCGTGTTGATGCTTTTAATTTTCAGCATAAGCTGTCTGCTTAAAAATGCGAGCTCTACTGATAGCTATCTAAGGTATTGTAACTTTCTTAACAGTTTATCAAACTTAACACGTTAAACGCCACCTTTATAACAATAAAAATATTACCTCAGGGCGCTGTTTGTGTTTTTGTTCCAATTATACAGATCAATAAAGCAAACATTTGAAGGGGCATACACGTTTTTAAACGTTTAGGCCACCTAGTTTATATGTCTATATAGTTATACTAGTTCCGCGGCACGGGCAGCACGATGCTTTAAAAGTTGTTTGTGGATTCGGCACAACGTACATGCCGCGGGGCCTAAACGCAAATTTCACTGAGGCACAAGTGAATGCCACGCGGCGATCAAGGTGTTAAGAGAGATGTTTAGGTTATTTTAGGTAGCATTTACTTAGGATAGATTTGATAGCATGTAATCACCAAGTTTAGTTTTGGACACAGAGACAAAAGTTTAATTAACTTACGACTGAGCTTTTGTAGCAATTCTAATTAAATGGATATACGTAGTTGGTATTTGAGCTAGGGTTAGGTTAGAAGATAGATTGTGAAGTTAGTTTAGGTTAGGTTAGGTAGTTTATAAAAGTTAGGTTAACTTACCGCTGAGAATTTGCAGCAGATCTAATTGAATGAATATAAGTAATTGGCATCTGAGCTGGGTATAAGTTAGATAATACATCGTGAAATTTGTTTTGGTTATGTGTAACTATTTTCAGGTTAGCTTAGATTATCAATTTCTTAGGTTAAGTTGAACGCCAGTTATTTAAGTGACAATCAGCTTTATCCATCATCAACTAATTTGATCTAAACTAACACTACCTTGATTGGTAAGTTAGGTTATGTCATGTGTATCTGTTTTTAGGTTATGTTGTTTCTTAATTTGTCAGGTTAAGTAAGTGAGGAGTTACTTATGTTAGATTATAAAAGCGTTTAATTTAAGCTTCTAACGAGTGTTTCCACTACCAGATTAAGCATGAAGTAAAATTTCGAGTTTAGAAAAGTATGAAAATTTGGATTGGTCGCGTAGCGAAGCGGAGCGACCAATCCAAATTTTCAGGTTTTTCTAAACTCGAAACTTTACTTCATGCGCCACGCGTTAAAACACTGTTTTATTTTAAAGTTCGTAATCATACACACATAATTCAACTTGAATTACAATAACACAAGACCAGATTTCTAAGAATTAAAGATTTACGTGTTAATAAATAAATCGTTGTTTTACTCGAGAGTGGATTTTTCTACATTTTGAGGTAAAAAGCACACAAACTTTACATAAATTGACTTTTGTTGGCATAAGTTGACATTATTGACGTAATTAGCGTTAATTATAATAATATTATTAGTGCATAATTCTTCAATTAACTTGATCTTCAAATAACTTTTAAATAAAATCAATTTATAATAATAAATATATTTATTAGTTCTATTAATAATAGTTTAATTTTTTTTTTTTACAAAATGTATATAACTTTAAAGAGTCGTTAAAAATATGAATAAATTGACAAATGTTAATTGTTATACCTGATAAAATGGAATACAGTGTATTATATTTTTCAAGATATGATAATCACCATGTTTATTTGATATATGACACACGATTTACAACTCAAATTATTTGCCTTACAATAGTATCAAAATCAAATACGGTTGCCATAATAAAAAATGAACTAAACATTTGACATCCCGTATAAAATCTGTTCATTTTGTTGCGTTTCTCGGATGTTATTTAGAGTGCATTTAAAATTCCAGCCTGTTATCGTTCTAATTTTAATTAAAATTAAGATTAGGCGTATTCATTTATTAAGTTATTAATTATTAATTACTTAGGAGGTTACAAATTATACAGATTTCACACAAAATAAGTATCTAATAAACTGTACTAACATCTTCCTGTGAAGTAATTCAAGAGAAATATGTTGGTGATTTTAATTACACTCTATAACTAATTAAAAGTAACTAATGAATATCAGGATGCATTTTTTCTCAGGAAAAGCAAAGCAGTGCATCGATGAATAAAAAAAAGAGGAAGAAAATAGAAGAGAGAAAAAGTGTTGTATTGCCGGTGGAAAAGAAGAACAGAGCCATGCTCGTATATATGCACACATACAGGGAACAACGACCCAAGTTTATGAACTTGGAGCGCTTTGTTATTATAGCCACAATTATAGACGAACATGACATAATGAGCATATTTTCTGCGTATAACAATTTCTTCTTCCTGTGTTTACAGACGACTCATTCTTACGGAACAATCTTTAAAACGTAATTTACAATAAGTACATAGTGATTTACATAACTTTAATGTATGCTACGTATGTATAAAGTAATAGAATTCCGTGCCGGCGACCATTGTTTCCCTTCTACCATTCTACCATTCCACTAAATGAAGCACAAATCTTTCAAATACGTTTCGAACCGCTTTACTGCCTTTACACACATACGCAAATCTGCGTCTTGCACATTTTCCCTATTTATACACAACGCTTACATTGTATTCACTCTATTCAATTTGTATATGTATAAGTGTACAATTTGTTGCAAATACAGTTAGGAAAATAATTATTCAATTTTAGTTCAACACAACACAAATTACTAAACTGCAATTATGTCTGGATCTATCATTTAATTTCACAATTAAACACTTTTTACTTTGTTTGTATAACACTATTTTTTATTAAATATGTTATACAAATAATCTAAAAAGTGTTTTATCATGAAATTAACATGTGCAACGAAGTAGAAGCCTCTACAATACTGAATCTATCATTTAATTAATATTAAGCTCCATTGACGTAGCTAAATAGGGGCAGGGGGGTGCCACGCTCCCCCCTAGACACCAAGAAATTAAACATTTAAAAATTGCTGTTATTGCAGGTTTACAAATCAAAAACGACCCAATCATCAGAATAAAGTGTAACTTTTTCTTCAAAAATTAGCGAAATTCTTTAAAGGTTGACAAAATTGGCGTAATTCTCTAGGAGTTGACAAAATCTTTGTAAATCTTATTATATTAACTCCTTGACTTACGATTTAAAATTAATTTCCTTTAAGTTACATATTCTATATAAATACTTGTAGAATTAATTAACATGAGATCAAACCTAAGAAGTATATTTTTAAGTTCAAGTTAAATCAGTGTTTTATATTTGTGGCGCATATAGTAAAATTTCGAGTTTAGAATAGCCTGAAAGTTTGGTTTGTTCATTGCACTAAATACCATATTTTACAAAACATGTATTCATTTTGTTAACAGAAATTACTGATGAGAATTTCATTAAAAAAAATAGATACATTTAACATATTTATTAAGTTCGCTAATAGAATTCACCTAGCTAATGTGTTTCAATAGAGCAAAAAATACAATGAAATTTACTATTTTATAGTTTATTTATGAATTTCAATAGTAAAAAAATATTATTATACATATAATGTTATTATATAATGAAATATTTAATTAGATATCCAATTAAAATAAAAACCAACGATTGATGGCCATTTTACTTGTTAATTAATTATTTAAAACATTGATTATAGGCAGCCCGTTAGACAGTAGCAACCCAATACACATTTATGGTATTAAATTGTGTATAATTATTGTGAATGATCAATCGGTTTAATGTAAATATAATTACGTGTCATTCCAATTAAAGACTATGTAAAGACTGTGTAGGTATGTGCTTGTGAACTTAACTTTAAATCAGTGTTTTATACGCGTGGCGCATGAAGTAAAATTTCTAGTTTAGAAAAGCTTAAAAATTTTAAGGCTTTTCTAAACTCGAAATTTTACTTCATGCTTAATCTGGGAGTGGAAACACTCGTTGGAAACTCCAAACTGAATGGATTTATAAAATCGAGAATGCCTGAAAATGTACAGCGTGTACATTATGTATTTAAAACGAAAATTCCATGTATGTAATACTCGTACAACAAGTCATTCATAAACATCATCAAACGAAGTGCAGACATTTTCCTAAAATCAATTTTTAGAGTTAACTATATTATTGCTGAGCTGTTAATGGGTTAATATAACAATATTTTAAATTAAAAACTAACGTTAATATGTAAATATCAAGATAAATATTATGACAATCGATCAACACACTAACCTAAATCATAATCTCTAAAAAAAAGCACATCGAACCAAATTTTCCGCCCACATAAAATACCGCATTTCGAGGTCAGAATAAATTATCCATCAAAAATATTTTTATTAACAATAAAATCACAGCACTTTATTTAAACACAACTAATAAACATGTATTAAAATAATAAGTCGTGGCGTAACGGTATGTTGATATTTATTTTATGTGCAAATTTTTCTCATTAATATTTTAATACTAAAATTAACATTCATATTAAGTTATCAAATGGATTTCTAAATTCGTTAATTATGCGGTGTAATTCGATCAATGAGTCATATTTCTTATAAATTGCGGATTGTAACGTTCATTTAATTATGCTGATGATTAAAATATTCACTGGATTTGAATGTAAATTGTTTTATCTCGTTGATTGACTTGAGAAACAGGAATTCAGGAAATATTATAAATTACTAGTTTATTCGATATCCTGATGAAATCAAATTAGAGATTATAAATGTATATACAGCATACGCATGCGCTATAAAATATTAGGATACGTTGTTTTTTTGTGATTAAACCAAATTTTTAGGCTTTAATAAACTCGAAATGTTACTTCATGCTCATTCAAGGAGTGAAACATGATAGCGATGCGCTAGAAGTCTCTAGCTATAGACAAATTACCCCGCTTTCAGTTCTGGGAAAAATATTTGAATCCATCCTCAAAAATAAACTCCTAGCTCATATCTCCCAAGACATTCCTCCCTATCAATTCGGATTCCTCAAAAATAGATCAACCACTCTCCCACTCACTATACTAAGCTGCAACTGCCAAACAGCACACCTCGAAAACAAAAAAGCAGCTATATTATTCCCAGATATAAAAAAGGCCTTTGATTCAGCCAAGCATCGAGGTTTGCTGGTTAAGTGCAACTCCCTCAATATCCCATTGCACTTAATTTATCGTATTGATAATTTCCTAAACAATCGACTCCTTAATTTCCTCGTCCAAAATACACGACCAGACCAAAAAGTCTAAAATCTTCCGATTTCTATCTCTTTCCTAAAATATTGGAGAGTATGGGAAAAGAGACCGAGCACTCAAGGGGTAATCTATTATGAATACCAACCGCATTTTTTGGGTGTCAATGTCAACCCGATATTAGCAGGTAGTAAGAAGTCTATTTGTTTTTAGCCGGCGCGTGGCGTTATCTTTTGCCCGGTTCGGGGTGGTTTTGATAGGAAGATTTATTTGATATTTATGAAATTATTTAAAATGTTATTATAATAAATACGACATTTGTAAAATAAAGTCGAAAATTATGTCTACGTGTACAATTTTAGCTCAAAAGAATTTTTTAAAACGTATCTGACGTTTACATCTTGATAAATATTGATCATCATCACATCTAAGCTTTATATATTTTTAACTTTACTGTAAATCAGTGGTTTATACGCGTGGCGCATGAAGTAAAATTTCGAGTTTAGAAAAGCCACGTGAAAATTTGTCTCGGGTCGCTGCGCGAACCTCGCCAAATTTTCTACGCGGGGCTTTTCTAAACTCGAAATTTTACTTCATGCTTAGTTTGGGAGTGGACAACACTCGTTCTTAGAAGTTTCAAATTGAAGGATCCCTCTAGATTACTAAGTTTATTACCATTTTACAAAGGCTACAGCTCGAAGGACCAATCACGGTCTTCGGAGACCAAAGGACTACATGGAATCGAAGTTTTTTTACAAGAAAATAAAGAATATCTGAAGGTTTACAGCATGGATAGAAAAGAATACATCCAATTTTGAAAAATATCGAAGTTGGGTTGGTTTTCAGTGCGTTTTTAACTTCACTTTAATTCAGTGTTTTAACGCGTGGCGCATGAAGTAAAATTTCGAGTTTAGAAAAGCCCCGTGAAAATTTGTCTCGGGTCGCTGCGCGACCCTCGACAAATTTTCTACGCGGGGCTTTTCTAAACTCGAAATTTTACTTCATGCTTAGTCTGGGAGTGGAAGACACTCGTTAGTTCAAAATACATCACAATTGGTAAAATATATATCGTTGGATGCCCATCTTCAGGGGTGATATATAAGCAAATTATGGGTCTTAGAAGTTGTCAAATAAGTGAGTTACTCAACTGTTTCTAAGGCACTCTTTACAAAAAACAGAAGATTAATATTTTACATATAAAATGTACAGGGTGAGCGAAACTTGATGTCTCAGCTCTATTATAAGAAAAGGAAAAACGATTGAAAAAATCTGAAAAGAGGTTCATAAATGGGATTGAGTAAGGTCCATTTTAATCCATTGCATATTTTTCTAAATTATTGAAACTGAAGTAATGACGTCATCGAAAATTTTTTCCCTAGAAACATACCTATATTTTTGGATATTTCAAAAGAGGTAATGTTTTTGAATAAACTTTGTAAAGAAAAAAAAAATGCTATCTTCTTTCGTTAAAAAATTAAAAGCAAACTTAAAAAAAAGTATTATCAAAAATTCACAATTGTCACGACTTAAACAAGTAGCCTTTGGAAGCAAATAACAAAGCCTCATCTGTCAATAATTAAAGTAATGGTTGAAAAATATTGATTTGTTGTCATTTGATTTTAGATTTCAGATTTTTTCTATCGTTTTTCCTTTTCATATAATAGAGCTGAGACATCGAGTTTCGCTCACCCTGTACAATAAACTATATGTGTTGAATTCAAAAAAATTTGCATTGTCGATGGTACTCACAGAATGACTATTATAAATGTCAATTGATTGTGCATTTTGAAATCCAGAAGAGAACTGAACTTCTATAACCATTTTAGTAGTCATATGTAATTTTCATATAAATTGACGATATGAACGCCATCTGCTGAAAATTTTTGAGTAGTATCGTTACAGCTATTGACAGAAGATGGTGTTCACGTCGTTAATTTATATGTAAATTACATATGAAACTATTAAAATGGATTAAAGTGGTTATTTTCTTTAACTTGAAATTTACTTTAAATTGAACTAAAAACTATAAGTGTGATACATCATTGAATTCAGAAAAAAATATTCTTCCAAAAAATATTAAAATCCAAAATGGCGCCCATTAGAAAAACAAAAATTATAATATATTCCATTTGTTTCTGGATCTCGCCTAGCCATGCTTTCGTGTTGTTATGTTGCAGTATCAACATTTACATTTTTTATTAATTGCCACTCCTGATTCCTTATTTTAACAGTGTTGCAATAATTTCTGATATCATAAGTAATCCTCTTTTTAATTTTCAAGAGGTTTATTGTTAATCTTGCAACAATTATTTCGCCACGCGGTCGCTTCTTCGAGCATTTTATTATTAAATCAAATTAATCTAGTGTTGCAATGCTGTGTCAATGTCAAAGTGAAAAATAATTTCAGGCACATATTAAATATTAACATGCCAAAGATTATCTCTAAATCAAAAATGTTACAAATTCTGAAATCCTACAAACATTTTAGGCAAAGTAATCCAAATCTACAGCATCACAATATTATTACGATTTTAATAGATATTTTTGGGGTATGTCTAGTATTTTAATTATCATATATATTTAATTAAAGATAATTACGTTTCAGGTAGGGAGATCTTCATTACAATTAATTTTACGACAAAGACCTGACGAATTGAAATCTACTACTTCTGGCAAACGATCTAAAAACAGCCATTTTTGGAATCACCTAGCTAGAAAAGATCTGCAACAACTAATTTGGCAACATAACTCTAGAAATCAGTATTTTACTTTGAGAGATCTTTTGAATGATATGAAAGAAAATTATGAGTTCCATGGGAGTAGAACAACACTTTATAGGGTTGTTAAAAGTATGGGGTATAAATTCAAATTAATTAATGGGCGCAAAATTCTCTGTGAACAAAAACATGTTGTTGCAGCTAAAATTATTTTCCTTAGAAAATTTTTACAGTATCAAAATTCCAGTGAAGATATCCAATTCGTATACCTGGATGAAACATGGATATATCAGAATGGATCCGTGGTTCGACGCTGGGTACATGAAACGGATATAAAAAGTAATCCAACTAAATTCAAAAATGAAGGCAAACGCTTCACCATTCTACATGCTGGGTATAGGGGTGGGTTTTTGGATGGGTGCGATTTTTTATTACATTCGAAAAACAATGACCGAGATTACCATGCCACAATGGATGGTAATACTTTTCAAAATTGGGTGGTTAATCAACTTATTCCTGCTTTGGCTAAGCTTTCAGGGAAATGTGTAGTTATTATGGATAATGCTGCATACCATTCTGTGCAATTAGACAAAACTCCTTCATTTTCTTGTAAGAAATGCGAAATGCAGGAGTGGTTGGTTAAACACAATGTAAAATTCAATCCAAAATTAACCAAAAAGGAACTATGGGCTTTATTCATACCTTTTCGATCAAATGACAAAATGTACGTAGTTGATGACATTTTGAGAAAGAACGGGCACGAAGTTCTTAGATTACCGCCATACCATTGTCAATACAATCCAATTGAAATGGCATGGGGATTTTGTAAGACTTACTACAATAAGCACATAAATTCTAAGCAACCATCTAAGGATCGTGTTCAGAATTTATGACTTGAGTCTCTCTCAAAATGTACATCCGATATGTGGCAAAATTTCTGTGATCATTGTGAAAAACTTATTTCGGATGACTGGACAAAACACATGGGGAACCTTTCTTTTGAAACCATTCCTCCTTTTATTATTTCGCTTGGGGAATCTGGCTCAGAACAAACATCAGAAGATTCAGATGCAGGTTCTCTTGACTAAATAATAAAAGTGGAATGAGGGCTTAAAAATTGTTTGACATGAAAATTATCAGTATCACAAGAGGGTGGGAATAAATTTGCAATTCTACAAAAAAATACTGAGGGCCAACAGAAGAGAGAATGACCAAAATTAAGGTGGATGGATGGAGTTGATCAAAATGTGTTAACGGGAAGACCCAAGCGAGAAATACAAATGGATGACGTAATAAGTTTGCAGAGCCGATTTCATTATATTTGTTATATACAATATTATTGCTGTGTTTGTATGTACAAAAACCAAGTAGTAAATTTTGTTAATCTTAAAACTGCATATTTATATCCTTTTATATCTGAAAATTTGTAAAACAGGCAACAGTGTAAGATCACAATAGTCAGAAATTATAACCTTAAAATCGAACATCTGACAGTGACATTTAAAAACCCTGATTTAAAACACAACCAGCCCCATTTACAATACTTAAACTGTCACTTATCCATAGCTAAGCGAGATCCAGAAACAAATGGAATTGTGTATAGCTATGGTGTAATGTCAAAGTTGTAAATGTCTGAATTCAATAGTTATGAATAAAAATAAAAACGTAATGTCAAAAAAATCGTTTTTTGACAATACCTCAAAAGCGACAGAAGATATTTCAATTTTTTTTAGATTATTATTGGGTCCTAAATTATGGAACTTTGCCCCAATTTAATCAACTCTCTATCTCTTCAAATAACCGAGATCCTCATACATTCTATTCAAATATATAGAAAACGTAAATGGCAAGTTTTTTTTTTATAAATAAAAGTTGTTTTGTTTGATTTTTCGATTAGAATGCGAAGAGTTCAGTGAGTAATGCTCAATAATTATTTTGGAATAAACCTATATTTTTTGAGAAATTTGAGTTTATAAATGAGGATTTTCTAATCAAAAAAAATAATATCTCGAAAATGTTTGCAGATCTATTTTTTAAAGACTATCAAGAACCTTTGCTCCTCCTTGTGTGATTTTAAATTATATTAAAACTCTCTTAGAACTAAGGTACGCTTCTATTATTTAAAACCCGTTATAAGAATATAATAAAACGAAAAATTAACCACAGTAAATAACCACTGGTAAATAATATTGCTATTATTTGTTTTTAATAAATACGATCATACATACCTTGTTTTAGTGGCGTCGATAGCTTTTTGTGATTAGGGAGGGGCGGATTTGAGTTAGTATGTTGTTTCATTAATTTTTTTTTCAAAGTTATACAAAAACTAGTACAAAAAATGAACTTATGTTCATTGTAGCACTTTTTCCCTCATTTAAAGAATTGATGATTGGCATACTAAACGTATTTCACTTGGTAATTGGTTGGTTAAAGACCATTTCACATTAAATCAGCGTTTTATACGCGTCTTGCATGAAGTAAAACTCAAAATTTTACTTCATACTTAATCTGGGATTGGAAACACTCGTTAGATGATCAATCATAACCTTATTTTGCATTTTTTTTATTGCTAGATTAGCGTGCTTTATTTAATTGATTCGATTAAAACGTAACCAAATAATACCATTGCATAACATATTCATTAATGTGTTAAATTGTTGGAGTCATCAAATAAACATGAACGACTGTTTAAAACGCTCTAAAAAGGGAAAAAGGGGAAACTACCTGCTATTCAGATAAGGTTATAAATTGTAACATCAACACCCCATAAATTGGGGTTTCTTTTCTTCCATTATACTTTCGGGCTTGTAGAGGGTGTCTCTCTTCAAAATATGCTGGTTTAGATATTTTGGAGAGGCCCTCAAAATACCATCTCCCGGCATTTTATCCCCCAACAAGGTCTTTCTTAAGGCTCTTCATTATCTCCTCTCATGTACAGCATCTATGTTCATGACGTATACAATCCTAACCCACAGTACCTAAATCCCTCTGCATATTTTCTTCTCTTTGCCGACTACACTGCCCTTATAACACAAGAACCTACCCTTCCTAAAGCTCTCTCAACTCTCCAAGGGCTAATATATTCCCTATCTCTTTGGTTTGCTAAATTGAGAATATCCATTAATCCCAATAAATCCCATCTATTCATACCCTTCCACAGACCGCTCAATTCCCCATTCAGCATAAACATATCAAACACCGTAATCAGCCCATCCCCTGGGGTCGAAAGTGATGCCAAGTGATGCCAAGTGATGTCAAGGACGAGGTTTTTATCGACCCCAAACTATCCTTCAAACTCCATTCCCAAAACATGAAAACAAAAATTGAAAATATGGCGCGGCATTTCAGATTGTTAACCTTCCAGAATAAAGGAATTACGACAAAAACAGCAGCGCACATCTACAAAATGATCTGCCGCCCCTTATTAGAATAAGCGTCAATCTTCTTTCTCAGCCCGCGTCCCTCAACATTAAATAATATCGAAATAGCAGAACGATCAGCCCTCAGAATCCTCATAAAACTCCGATATCGCAATAACCCACTTCACAACCCCTCCAATACTTTACTGTATGAAAAAACAGAAATAAACCCTATTCAACAACGACCCTCCCAACTGTCCCAAAAATTCGCATCTAACCCACACATCCATGACAGCCTTAATAACCTCTGTCTAGTACGAAACCTTAATATTTATCCCAAATTCAACAACACAGGAACCACCATTCATCAATTAATTTCATCTCACATGAATCATAACTAACCGACAAGACAATGACAACTACTACTCAGGCTGAAAGACTGACGGTCGATAGCCTAGGATCTTAAAATAAAATATAAGTGTAAAAATAAACAAACTGTTATCTTTTTAGTGCACAATAAAGATGGTTATACATATATATCAAAATAGTTACAAAGTGCACATCAGAATATGCAGACTAAAAAAATCCCGGTATGTCGCCTACATTTAAAAATACATGCCTTATGCTCCAAACTTGAAAGATATACGTTCTGTCTTAGATAACATTTGTTTAATCCCAATTTGAAAGTGTTTATTTTCAATTTAATGTTGTTAATTCCTAATTTGATTGTGTTTAAACTGATAGCTATATTTAAAGTCCTAATTTGAAATTGTTTATTCTCAATTTGGTATTGATTAGCCCCAATTTGAAGTTGAAAAGTAATAGAAAATAAAATAAAATCAATATCTAGAAGTGTTGAGTTTTTAAATTTAATGTAAATTATGCTTATTTAATATGGAAATTAAATGAATCTACTGTATTTTAAACTGGACTTTAAAAATGTTCAATAAAAATCACTGATTTCACTGTTATAAAAACATACCGGCTGTATCTCAGAAACTATGTAGCGTAGCATGTTGGAATAAAAAATAGCAGAGCGAAAATGGAATAAAATCACTGAAAATTAGGTTTAAGTCTCTACCTCCTCCATTAGAGGGCGTAACATCTATCGCCAAGTACAAAAATAGATTTTTATCTAAAAACTGCAAAATTGAGTTAGGTTAAAAATAGACAAATCGTAATCTACGCTGAATTTAAATCAATTTTAACTACTTACTTGTTTCTTTATCTGGCACATATAAAGCAGCGTCGAGCGGGAAAGTTTGATCATTAAACTGCGTATAACTTTTGTTAGGATTAACCGTAACTAATCAAGTTATCAAGTCATTTGATTTGATTTGTTACAACGATCTATTAAAGTATATGTAACGTTTAGGTCAAATTCTCTTCAAACCAACTAACAATACAAATTTAAAATGAAAGGAGAGATAGCAACAAATTAGAAGTGAAAGAACTTGGATTAAAATTAATGTCTTAGGCCATCTATAGACACGTTTCGAGATTTATCTCTCTTCAGTATAGCTTTGCTTATGACGTTTAAAAAAAATTAGGAATGAAATTAAAACAAACTTACTTGGAATAAATATTTCATTGTATAATTCAATATCCGGAGGTGTATTTGCACGGGATGTAGTTGTTTCAATGGATATTTATCGTCTTAAGTTGTCTTATTAATTAAGACATTGTTTGCATTTTCACGAATAGTTTTTTCGTAATTTTATATATTATGTTTAAAGTGTGCAAACTATTAGAAGCGTAAGCTTTTTTTTCTCGAATTAAAATAGTTTTGAATTTGAATGTATCTTGTCATTTGATAGGTAATTAAAAGCACTTTAAATCACTGTTTACTCTCGTTTACTTTAGTTCTTATAAAAAGCGCCAAAGGGTGGTTTTGAATAACCACCATATTTTCTAGATTCTTAAAAAAATTCAAATTGTAAGCTATGGTTCTCCTACGCTAGTTTACAGAAAGGAATACTGAGAAAAGTGAACCTCATCCTGCTATCTTTATCCTAACCAAAGATATAGTAAAAAGTCTTGCCTATTTTCAACCGCGCACCATATAAAAAATAATTTAAGATGTAGTAAGCCTTTAAGCGTTTTCGTTTTATGTTCAAGAAGTCAAAAACAATAATTTAATGACGGATAATTTAATTTAATAACGAAGATCGCGTTTCCCCATTAATATGTTTCGGTAGCGAATATGTAAGTAAATTCATGATTATTTAAAATCTCAAAATATAGCAGGCTATGAGATTAGTAGACTGTTTAAAGCAACTGTAATTTACTACAATTAAAAACACTTATTACAATAGTTTTTTAGAATAATAACAAACAAAATATAAGAAAATAAAACAAATATAATAATTGAATATAGCTTCGCTGATAGAGGGCGCAATCTCAAACGCAGAGGATAAAAACAAGATTTTATTCAAAATGCCAAATTAAGCTGCATTTATTAAAAATATGTAAATCTTAATCTACTCTAAATTTTGCTTGATTTCAACTACCTTCTCGTTTCTTTCGCTTTTACATAAAATGCAGGTGAAAATAGAAAAGTCTAATCATTAAAATGGTTGTAACTTTAGTTAGGTTTAACCGAATTTATTAAACTTTGACTAAATTGGTAAATAATTGAATGCACTTTTAAGCACTATGTATTTTGTTTTAATTTAGTGTCTATAGTAAGGATTAGAGGACGCTATCATTACAAAATACCCCATTCTGCACAATATTCAATATATCTCCGGTTAGAATGAAAATATCGGGGTGCGGGTTTCGCTAGTTTTCACACTATTTCTCATTTTAATCAATTATAGTAACTTACGTATACTTTCCAGTTTGAAAATGTTAAGAAAATGGAGAATATACGATGATTGTCTCAGTCGCTCCCTCTGGCGCTTAATATCGAAACAAAAATAAATCAGAGTGAATTTAGTTTTAAAGTGAATTTAATTATCTATCAAATGAGCCCAAGTTTATTAAATTCAGTGGAACCTAACAAAAGTTACAGGCATTTAAATTAGACAGTTTTGTTCTCCCGTGCATCTTATGTGAGAGATAAAAACGAAACGATAGTTAAAATTAGATTAAATTTACCGTAGATCAAGATTTTCATATTTTTTATATAGCTTAATTTGGCATTTATTTAATAAAAATTGTTTTAATCTTTTACTTCAGAGATAGCGCCCTCTTGCGGCGAAGCTACGAACGTAAAAATAATTTCGAGCGATTTCTCTTGGCCACTTTTATAATGAAATTTTATACCGCAACACGCTACGATGTATAGTTTCTGAGATACAGCCGATGGCCAAGCTTAATCAAACACCCGGTACAAATAAGAAGAGCAAACTGTTTTGTTTTTTCCTTTCACAGTGGGGTATCAAAATTTAAATTGTTAGTAGATTAATTACCTCACGGTTAATATCAAATCTGTCATCTACTTGTTTTTACCTATGAAATATTTTCTTAATATAAAAAAAATCTGACCCTAATTTCTAGACGACAAAGGAAGCATAAATTAATGCATATCGAGCATTAAAAAGCAACCGAAAAAAAGTAAGATGCTAATACTTTTATGCCCGGCATTATAAAACTTTTAAATCCCTAAATAAAATTTACTTTAGGAATAAATTAATTTATTCCAAAGATTTCAGTATTATAAACACAAAATAATTTTATTTGGCTAAGAAATGTCCCTAGTAAATTATTTGTTTGTTTTTGCCAAGTAAACTTTATTCTCGAAATAATTTGACAGTTAAAAGTCAAAAGTGTACTATATTATTATATTTACTGTAGATTCTACTACTTGTATTTATTAATTTCATTACGGTTATCATGTCTACCATATCATCCGTGTTAGATTTAAGTTCGCTCATAGTATCTTCCCTGACAGTGATTAATTCGAGCCACAAGACATTTTAAGGAGTCGAAGACCTAGAGTTTTTCAAATTAGACACAACCAGGGATTTATATCCTTATGCATACGCTTTTTAAAATTAGTACCATTTAAAGTTTTAAACGAGTGTTTTCCACTCCCAGACTAAGCATGAAGTAAAATTTCGAGTTTAGAAAAGCCTGAAAATTTGGTTTGGTCGCGTAGCGCGAAGCGCGGAGCGACCAAACCAAATTTTCAGGCTTTTCTAAACTCGAAATTTTACTTCATGCGCCACGCGTATAAAACACTGAAAACACTGAAATATTATGAACAAGTGAACTTCACTTGAAATCAGTTTCTTGTACGCGTGGCGCATGAAGTAAAATTTCGAGTTTAGAAAAGCCTGAAAATTTGGTTTCATGCTCAGCCTGGGAGTTGAAAACACTCGTTTATGTCTTTTATAATTTCTAATAAGCTTTCTTTTTCTTGTTCTGCTTAATTCTGTCCTATTCCACGATTATTCTTCATAATTATAAAAAATTAAACTAAATTTCCAATTTGATTGATAATTTAGTTTGAAATATTGCCAATTCAATTTAACAAATTGGTGGTTCTAGCTATGGCCACAATGAAAATGTATAATTTCGGTCTGTAATCTACTAATTAAATTATTTATTTCTAGAATTGCTAATTATTTGGTAGGTTTGCTTTATAATACGCAATTTTATTTGCCTAATAGTTCACTAGGTAAATAAATTTACCCCACAAATAGTTATCTAATGATTTATTAATCGTTTATAATATCGGGCATTCAACAAATAATAAAATCAGGTAAAGTAATTAATGAATTCTGAAAAAATGCAAACTAGAATAATAAACTTAATAGTAAAGTAAAGTAAAAATAAAAATAGTGTAATAATTGTTTTAAAAAAGTGCAAACAAGAAAAAACTAAATATAAAGCATGCTAAAACCAACGAACTAACGTTATATTATAAGAGTAAGAATTATAATAATAAAAATGAGAACATCACATCTTGATCTATTAACAGAAATTATTAAGAAGTTCGAAGGTGTTTTTCTGATGGTCGAAATAACAGTCTATCGATTGAAAATAATATAATTACAGAAACCTAACATCAACTCAAAACAAAAAATACATATTGTATTTTTTTTTACTTGTCAAAGAATTTGACGAAAATGTTTTATATAAATTACAAAAATTACTTAACCTAAAAAAAGAATAGATTCTTAATAACTTGGACTAATATTTTAATTTTATTTACAATTATTATTAATAAAAAAAATGCACTTAGGTGGAACTTTTTACATTCAATCTTACGGGGATTTTCGTTAATAAAGTTAAAGTATACCTAAAAAACAAAATCTGTGTTTAAAAGAACAATTCAATGTTTAATTTTGATTACAAAAAAACAAAACGGAATACTTTCTACACAAATTTTGGTTACCCATGTTAAGATGACTACAGATTGTCTAGCCCGGCGCATCCACCATTGCAAGAAAAACACAACAAAATCCCACTATGCAAATTTCAAATTCAAATTCCTTTATTAACGGCAATAAACCTTTTTACATCAGAATATAAATATTATAAATAACAAATAAACAAATTATACTGCTATTAAAGCAACATAGACTAATTCTAAATATTGGTGTAAGATAAAATGTAGTAAAAGTAATCAGAAATGTACATGCTTTAGATTTGACATAAATTGAGAATGGGATTGTGAGAACAAATCAAAATTGGGATCAAGAGACAGTGAGTTTGAAATACGCATGCATCAGGAGAGTGGATTGTTGTAGGCGTAGTTTGACCTATGCATGGGAATGCGAAATAGTGGTCTATGACGAGTAGTACGATCTGATATACTAACGTAAAAATCAACGTGCGCCAATAAATACGGACATTGCATTTGGCTACTCAACAGTTTATAAAACATTGACAAGTCTAAAAGAATCCTGCGTCGCTTAAGCGTATCAATGTTAAATATCGACATAACTTGGTCATCGTATAAATTTGACCTAAAAGCAAGAATCTTCAGAAATTTGTTCTGAATTCTCTCAAGAGCATTACTGTGAGTAATGGCATTGGGAGACCAAACACATGAAACGTATTCCATATTAGAGCGTACATAAGCAAAATATACAAGTTTGAATGATTGAGCCGATAAATCTTTGGCCATCCTTTTCATGTAACCCAACATTTTTGATGCTTTGTTTCAAATTGAGTTAATGTGGCTATCAAACGTTAATTTTGTATCTAGTAACACTCCCAGATCTTTAATTTCACACATTTGCCCAAGATGTACATTATTGATACTGTAATTGAATTTAATAACATTTGATTTTCTTGAAAAAGAAATTGCTTTACACTTTTAAATATTGTCACAATCGTTAACATTTGATATTCTTCTATATATTTTGAGATCGTCGGCAAAGAGTAAAAATAAAGAATATGTCATGACTTGTGTGATGTCATTACTAAATAACAAGAATAACAAGGGACCACAGTGTGATCCTTGAGGTACACAAGATGGGACAGCAATTACTTTAGACAGGAAATTCTTCACTTTTACACATTGCGTTCGATTAGTTAAGAATCTATTGAACCACTTCACGATATTCGCATAAAATCCAAACCCAAAGCAAATAACGTTTAATAAAAATTATAACAACATTAAACGTTGTCAATTATTTCAATGTGAAATATTAAAAATCTCATGAACATCTCATTAAAATTACATAAATATAATATATTTACGAAAACAAAAAAAATTTAAATATGAAATAGCAGTACATTTTGAACTTTACACTAAACCAGTGTTTTATACGCGTGGCGCATGAAGTAAAATTTCGAGTTGAGAAAAGCATGAATTTGGATTTGGACGCTGCGCGTCCAAATTCAAATTCTTTTCTCAAATCGAAATTTTACTTCATGCTTAGTCTGGGAGTGGAAAACACTCGTTATATAAGTGTTTAACTGATTTATAAAAACAGTATTGGTTTCAAGATTCACGTCAATTTTTAAAATGTTGGCAGTCTTCGTGAATTTCCATCATTATCATTAAATAAACAAAAAAATACTCTTTAATGAATATTAAATATTTTCGTTTTCGTGAATTTTCAAGAATGAGTTGTCGTTAGTTTCCTAAATTTTCGTTAACTTAAAAGATATTGACGCCTTTCGTGAAGTTCGTAAGATTTTAGTACATTTTCAAAATGTTTTCCTCTTTTGGTATTCGTAAAATTTTAATATTTCCGATGATTTTCGAAATGTTAATGGTCATTTTTATGAATTTCCGTCAATTTTTAAAATCTTCGCAGTTTTTACGAATTACCTAAATTTTCGTTAATTTAAAAAAAAATATGATAAAAATGAAATAATAAAAAGAATCAAAATAAATGTTGGTTCCTTATTTTACATTTTGACCCTTTTCATGAATTTCCGTCAATTTTTCGAATCTTGGCAGTTTCTATGGATTTCCTAAGATTTCTTTAATCTAAAAAAAAATGAGAAAAATGAGAAAAACAAAAAGAAAAAGGAATAAATATTTAAATCATCGATGTTTCGACATTTTAAAAATTAATAAAAACAATAAACGTAAATGTTGAATATTAACGAAAATCTAGGAAGTTTATGAAAACCGTTCAAGAATTTGAAAGTTAACGAAGATTTAGAATAACAGTTACCGTTATGAAAATTAACGAAAATCTTGGAATAATATGATATGTCAACATTATTAATATTAATTTAGGAAGTTTATGAAAGCTGCCAAAATTAAAAAAATGGATAAAAATTTATAAAAGGCGAAATTCAGAAAAATCGTCAGCATTTTGAAAATAATCGGAAAACCTTAAAATATTGAAAATCTCGAGAAAATTTTATAATTTTATGAAAAACTCCAAGTATTGAAAATCTTAAAAAAAAATCGGAATATTGAAATCTTATGAATATTGTATGTATAAATCAAGAAAAATATTAAAATATATAAAATCTCATGAGCAATTTATAAATTGACGTAAATTCGAAATATCAAAAATCTTACGAAAATCTCATGAACATTTTAAAAATCGAAAAAAATCTTGCAATATTGAAAACCTCATGAGCATTTTATAAATTGACGAATATCTCAAGATATAATTTGATAAAAATCTCGAAATTCTAAAAATCTGATGAACATTTTATAAATCGGATGAGCATTTTAAAATTCGACAACAATATTAAAAATTTGACGAAAAGTTATAAATTGATGAAAATTTCAAAATAAAAATGTTGAGAAATACGTGAATTCTGAAAAATTATATAGATATCTCAACAATTGTAAAAATGCATTACAAACTCTTAAAGATAACTATTGCCCTGGCCCCGATGGTCTGCCTGCTTCCCTATTAAAAAAAAATGTGCATTCGCGCTTAGTACTCCAATATGGTTTTAAATTGTCACTATCTAGTGGTTGTTTTCCACCTTGCTGGAAATTAACAAACATAATTTCAATATATAAGAATGGCGATAACAAACTTATTCAAAATTACGCCCTATATCCACAATTGCAACAATCCCAAACATTTGTGAAAAATTGATGACGGATTTCTTAGCTAATTCATTGCAATCTTCAATCTCTTACAAACAACATGGATTTCGAGTGGGGGCATCTACGGAATCTAATTCATTGTTATATGATTCTTACATTGTCAACACCTTGGAACGCAATTTTCAAGTTGATTCCATCTATATCGACTTTTCCAAGGCGTTTAACTCATAACATCAAGACCCCTAAAGGTTACTTCTGGTGTTCCTTAGGGATCACACCTGGGTCCCTTGTTCTTTAATATATTTATAAACGACGCTACAAGCTGTTTTCAGAATGCCAATTGTTTACTTTTCGCTGATGATATAAAAATTTATATGCGTATTGAATCGACTCTTGATGCAACAAACCTGCAAAATAAACTTGATCACGCTAAACATCAAATAGTGTAATAGCATTACTTTTTCAAGAAGTACAAGGTGATCATTACAAATTATGTTTTCAACGATGTAGCAATAAATCGTGTTGATGGGATAAGGGATTTAGGTGTCACTGTGAATTCGAAGTGGTCATTTGCACACCATATTTCAAACATTGTCACGAAAGCCTATCAGATGCTGGGTTTTGTAAAGCGTAACAGTATGAACTTTACAAATAGTAGAACGCTGTATAATTAGTTAGTGCGAACCCACTTGGAATATTGTTCAACGGTATGGTCTCCATACACTGAATGCGACATTAATAAAATTGAGCAAGTTCAAAAGAAATTTGTAAGGTACCTTGCCTATAAATTTAGTACTGATCAGCCCTACTTTGATCTTTTGACGACTTTTGGCCTTCGCAGCCTTAAGCAAAGGCGTGTAGAAGCTGACATTAAGTTAGTATTCAAACTACTCAATGGATATTTGGATTGCCCTGATCTGTTGGACTTGGTTAATATTCGGGTTCCACCGCGCTCTCTTCGGTCTGACATTACATTCGGCTACAGGCGCGCGGCGCACGGATTATGCGAAATATTCCACTACTGTTCGGGTTTTGCGTCACGCGAATATTTTAAAATTTGACTTTTTTAATGGGTCTTTTTCATTATTAAAGCGTCTTTTAAAAGATTAATAACTTTTTTGTTTAGTTTTAAATCCAGTGATTGTACATATTTGTTTTTTGTATATCGTATTTTTCATGTAAATGGCATGCCGTTGAAATAAATAAATAAATTATCAGTATATTTTGAACTTTATTTTGAATCAGTGTATTATATGTGTGGCGCATGAAGAATACTTTTGAGTTGAGAAAAGCCCGAATTCCTCTTTAACTAATATCAAAACTGACATTTTGTTTCAACGTCATTGACATTTCGGTTTGATATATTTTGACATTTTTTAAATAATTTGACGTTTTTCTCGTGTAACGTGTACCAAACGTCAATTCGACATAAATTAACATTTATCTCTTGTAACGTGGTCGAAAACGCCAATTCGATATAAACTAACATTTACCTCTTGTAAATGCGTCAAAATTTGACAAACATTTACATTTGCCTCTTGTAATGTGTCAAAAACGTCAAATCAACATAAACTAACATTTACCTCTTGTAATGTGTCAAAAACGTTAATTTGACATAAATTATGGTGTTTCTCGTGTAATACATTTTTGACGTAAAAGATGACTTTTCTAACGTAAGGTAGACACTCGACATTTTGTAGTAACTCGGACTCTTAGTAATTTTTGACATTTCTGTAAAATGAAACTGTCATGAAAACAAAGCTTTCAAATCGCGGTAACTCGCTTATGTCGACAGACAGAGAAACACTTTTCAAACAAAATTGACGCAGAATTTGATATAGTTTCCATCCGTCAGTAAATTAACAATTAATCTATTATGTCAATTGTTTTAATTATGAATCGAGTGTTTTCCACTCCCGGATTGAGCATGAAGTAAAATTTCGAGTTTAGAAAAGCCTGAAAATTCAGGATTTTCTAAACTTGAAATTTTACTTCATGCGCCACGCGGACAGAACACTGTTTAATGTGAGATAGATTTTTAACCTAAAGCGATATTTACAGACTAATGTCACGATTGACAACTGTCCAACTGACGAGTGAAATAAGATTAGTATGTCAATTGTATGATGGACACATCACAATTTTTTAGGTGTTAGAGACATCACAAATATCGCTTGAGGTTTGTATAGTCTAGAAATTAAGTTTTTGGAATAAAATCTCTAGTTTTTCATAATAAAAATCATATTTTTTATATTTTTTTTTCTTTTTATGATGCCAGAAATGTCTTTTGTAACTATAGATATCACGATTTTTCCATGATAATGTTTAAACATTCGTTGCTTTTATAAAAGCTTTTAATTAGAAGCATCTAACGAGTGTTTCCAATCCCAGATTAAGCATGAAGTAACATTTCGAGTTTAGAAAAGCCTTAGCGGATAGATAGATAGATAGATATTCGTAGGGGTGGCCTCATTGGCCTGTACCACCGCGACCTTTTCAGATCTACTGTGGATCCCTATTAACCTAGACGACGTGCTCGAGCTTCGCCTCTTTGATTAGCCCTATTAACCCTGACAGTGAGCCTTGGGTGTAGCTCCCTGCGCTTGGTTTAGTGTTGCCCAGCTTTAGGTATCTAACCCGCGCTGGGGCTCACATTGGCACAGGATGTGGAGAGGATCCTCCTCTTCTTCCTGGCAGAATCTACATATTGTACCCCCTGCAGGCCTATTTTGCTCATGTGATTGTGGAGCCTACAATGTCCTGTTAGTAGACGTACTATAGCTTTAACCGTGTTTCTCTCTTGGTTGAGAAGATCGGTCGTGAAAGCCGGCGATTATTTTTTGAGGAACTGTTTCGCCTGCCTCTGCCCTAGTGTGTTCGTCCACGGATTGTCTGACTGTGGTTTTTGATATACCGCAGGAGGGTTCCGGGCCAAGAGCCAGCCTTAGCGGAGCAACCAAACCAAATTTTCACGCTTTTCTAAACTCTAAATGTTACTTCATGCGCCACGCATATGAAACACTGATATAAATTGGATTTCCTTATGTTTGATTCTCACGTCAATACATTCTACAAATGTTTACTATTTACTAATATACTTTTACACCTTTTGTTGTAAATTTTGGATTATGAAATATTATCTTCTTCATATTTATTCCTGATTCCCATAAGAGGGGAATATTTTTATTTATAATAAATAATATTTTTTTTAGTTTCATTTTTTGTCGTCTGACTTTGGGGGGGATTCCCCCCGTGGACCTGCGCCTGATTGTACATAGAAAACAAAAACATGTACAAATCCTCCGAATAGAATTTTCTTCATTTCTCTAGTGAACAACATATGAGGGCATTTATTGAACCGTGCGAAGAGCGCGCAGACACGAACGCACGGTGGCTGGCGAAGAACTTTATCGCCGACGTTCACGGAAACGTTCATTTCGCATGTGCGATGAATTTGATACGTAAATAGAGTTCACACAGCGTTCCCCCTTTTTCCTGCTACCTTCTTTTCTCGAGAAAAACACAATAAAGAATGCAATTTACGCCGGCGGCGAACAATGGATATTGTTCCGCGATTCAAGGCCCGCGATCTTGACCTACGAAATTTCTTATTGTCGAGTTACGACACCCGTGAAAGTTCATTACCGCACTGAATTTCCTTTTCACCGCTAACATAATAACAGTCCATCTACAGAATTAATTGAAATATTACAACAACCAATTTATTACTGTCTGGATTAACTTTGTTTGAGATTAATAATAATATAATATAATAAAGAGGGCAGAAAGACCAATGGTCGATAGCCCAGACAGGGACGCACTAACACATTAATGGAATTGTAAATATTTGTATAAATAAATAATGTAACTGTAAATAGTATGCCAAATAAAGATGATGTATATATATAAATATATATATATATATATATATATGTATATATATACCGGGTGTTGACTTGGCGGACGCAACATGGGAAATCGCATGTTAATTTTAAAGTGTTCAAATATTGGCTTCCCTATGAATGTATTTCACTTTTTAGTAGAGGGAAAAATTCTATATTGATAAATGTTTACACTAAACACTTTACGTTTCTCTAAGTTAAAATAATTAAGAAAAAGTAATGTGATTTTATAAAAATAATGACATACCATGAAATTAATACAACAATTGCGGATATTCCCTGTTTTTTTAAAGTTCAATTAAAAGCTTTAAACAAGTGTTTTCCACTCCCAGACTAAGCATGAAGTAAAATTTCGAGTTTAGAAAAGCCCCGTGAAAATTTACTTCATGCGTCACGCATATAAAATACTATAATATTGTCAAATTTATGTACTTCACTTAAAATCTGTGTTTTATACGCGTGGCGCATGAAGTAAAATTTCGAGTTTAGAAAAGCCCAGAAAATTTGTCTCGGGTTGCTGCGCGACCCTCGACAATTTTTCACGGGGCTTTTCTAAACTCGAAATATTACTTCATGCTTAGTCTGGGAGTGGCAAACACTCGCTTAAAGCTTCAAAATGAACTCTTTTAAAAATCAACGAATGTCAGAAAATGTACAGCTAAAATAATTAAGAAAAAGTAATGTGATTTTATAAAAATAATGATATACCATGGAATTGATAAAACAATTGCGGGTATTCCCTGTTTTTTCTTACGTTCAATTTAAAGCTATAAACAAGTGTTTTTCACTCCCAGACTAAGCATGAAGTAAAATTTCGAGTTTAGAAAAGCCCCGTGAAAATGTGTCGAGGGTCGCGCAGCGACCCGAAACAATTTTTCTGGGCTTTTCTAAACTCGAAATTTTACTTCATGCGCCACGCATATAAAACACTATAATATTGTCAAATTTATGTATATTCGTATTTCACTTAAAATCTATGTTTTATACGCGTGGCGCATGAAGTAAAATTTCGAGTTTAAAAAAGCCCAGAAAATTTGTTTTGGGTCGCTGCGCGACCCTCGACAAATTTTCACGGGGCTTTTCTAAACTCGAAATTTTACTTCATGCTTAGTCTGGGAGTGGAAAACACTCGCTCAAAGCTTTAAATTGAACTCTTTTAAAAATCAACGAATGTCAGCTAAAATTATTAAGAAAAAGTAATGTGATTTTATAAAAATAATGATATACCATGGAATTGACACAATTATTGAGGATATCAAAATAGCACAAGATATTGCTGTTACTTCATTAACGACAAAAAACATATCGCAAACATCGTGATAATTGTGGTCTGCATAATACCACTTTATTAGTAGGATTTTTTCTTGAATAGTTTAAATCATTTCGAAAACATTTACTTTAATCAAGTGACTGCTATATCTTTTGCCATTTTGCCCCATACACAGCAACGCACATCCATCCGAAATTTTATACCAGTGCAAACAAACGTATGTACCCGAACCCCCTTAGACGAGTCACATAACAGACTTGTCAACCTCTTAGAGGAAAATATAACAAAAGGGAAAGGTAGTGATCCAAACAGAAGAGAAAAAATACCCAAACCACCACTTAATAAAAGTACAATTGAAACAATCACAAAAATTAATGAAATCTTGCACAAGTATGTTGACAACACACAAAACCTTGAAGAGCTACAAACACATATATACTGTGCAGCAAAAACAATAACTGCCATAAGTCTTCCAAAGTCACTAAGACACACAAACACAACTCCACGAACTAATAACACACCCAGGTGGAAAATAAGAATTCAAAAAAATATCGACGAGCTACGAAAAGAAATGGGTAGACTAACCCAATATATAAAAGGCAATAGAACAAACAAATTGCTAAAAAAATTACATAACACCATAAAAAAGAACCCAAAACCAAAGGAATATATCGACACACTACGGCAAAAACTAGCTGTATACTCAGGAAGACTTAAAAGATACAACGAATCAGAACGGAGAAAAATACAAAACAGATTGTTCCAACAGAATGAAAAACTCTTCTACAAAAAACTCAATAATGAACAAGCAATAACCACCAATCAAAAACTGCCTACAAAACAAGAAATAACAAAATACTGGGAAAGTATGTGGTCAGAAAATGTACAACATCACAAAACAGCAAACTGGGTAATCGCAGAGGAAAAGAAATACACAAATATACAACCGCCACCTGACATCATGTTAAGAACATGCGATGTTAAACAAATTATATAAAAGACACATAGCTGTAAAGCCCCAGGACCGGACCAAATACAAAACTACTGGTACACGATAAACTAACACTCCACATCAATAACATACTCCAAAGACCACAAGAAACACCACATTTCCTCACAACGGGCATAACATACATGAAACCGAAATCTAAAGATACCGAAAACCCAACAAACTACAGACCAATAACGTGCTTATCCACATTATATAAAATCATCACCTCGGCAATCACCTACCATGTCACTCAACACATCGACATAAATAATATATTAACGGAAGAACAAAAAGGATGCAGAAAAGGAAGTCGCAGCCTTGACTGATAATAGATTCAACCATCTTAAAACAAGCAGAAAAAACACAAAGAAATATCGATATCTGTTACATAGACTATCAAAAGGCATATGATTCAGTACCGCACTCTTGGCTCATACATGTTCTCGAAATATATAAAATAAATAACCAGCTTATCCAATTCCTACAGCATATAATGAAAATGTGGAAAACTACCATATCAATAAGCACACACCAAACACCAAATATACAAATAGAAGAAATTAGTATAAAAAGAGGAATATTCCAGGATGACTCACTCAGTGCACTATGGTTCTGTTTAGCATTAAACCCACTATCCAATACATTAAACGAAAGTATATATGGTTTTAACATCAAGCACGATGGAAACAAACTCCTTACACTAAACCATCTATTCTACATAGACGACATTAAACTGTATGCCAACTCGCAACAACAACTAGAAAAGCTTATAAATATTACAAAAACTGTGAGTAATGATATTCATATGACATTTGGTACAAAGCAATGCAAAACAATCCACATAGAAAAAGGAAAGTGGAAAAAAACCGAAAATATTATTCTAGACAACAACGAAATTATAGAACATATGACAATACAGGAAACATACAAATACCTAGGTATAAAACAAAACACAAAAATAAACCACAAAGACATAAAACAGCAACTAAAAACACAATTTAGAGAAAGATTGAATAAAATACCTAAATCACAGCTTACCTCCAAGAATATGTTCAAAACTATTAACACCTACGCAATACCAGTACACACCTACTCATTTGTACACCAACAGATCTAGAAGCACTAAATAGAATCACCAGGACACAATTGACACACAACAGAAAGCTGCACCCAGACTCGTGCATCGAACGTATCACAATTAGTAGGAAAAAGGGTGGAAGAGGAATGATTGACATACAATCTCCACACAACAGCATAACACAACAGCTAAGATCATACTTTCAGAACAAACAAACCAATCAACTACATAAAACTATATGCGCAGTTATTAACAGTACACCCCTCTAAAACTAGCCATAGCACAAATCGATATAACAACTGAAACAGAAACAGATAAAACAAAATGCTCTAGAAAAGAATTGCATGGAAGACATCACAACATAGTTCACCAAGAGCACATTGACAAAGAATCCACATACAAATGGCTGCAATAGGGAAACTTACAACCTGAAACAGAAGGATTCATATTAGCAATTCATGACTAGGTAATAAGCACTCTAAACTACAGAAAGTATATATTAAAAGATAACACCATAACAACAGACAAATGCAGAGTCACATACATGCAGAAACAATAGACCACATCACGTCAGGGTGTAAAATACTTGCAGGCACGGAATACACTGATCGACATAACAACGTAGCAAAAATCATCCACTTTGAAATAATAAATAGCCAACAACATAATTCAATCAAAGAGCCCTACTACAAATATACACCAGAATCTGTTATCGACACCCCGGAATATAGAATATACTACGATAAACCAATAGTCACAGACAAAACAATAGTAGCAAACAGACCAGACATTGTATGGGTTAATAAAAAAGCGAAAACCACATATCTTATAGATATAGCCGTACCTAACGACAATAACACACAAATAAAACACACACAAAAACGTGAAAAATACTTCCCGCTAGCAGAAGAAAATAAAAAGATTGTGGAAACAACGTCCAGTTAAAATATTACCAATTGTAGTATCAGTCACAGGAATCATACCCAAATACACAATTGAAAACATAAAGACCCTACAACTATCAGAACGTATAACCACACAAATACAGAAATCAATAATTATTAACACATGTAGTATAGTTAGGAAATTCTTAAACCTACATAACAATATCATATAATAAAAATATCCCCAGACTTGGTAAAATCCCGTCTGAAGGGTACTTATACCAAACCGACATGTTTGAGAAAAAAAATAAAGATAATAATAATAATAAAGATGAGTCGAAAAGAATTGCACATAACTCTTCTAAAGTCCATTTTCTGGATGATCTGCTGAAATTACTTTTTAGTCTGGTTCGCTCCAACTGCTCTACTATAGCAACGCCCCTGGTCAATGGCCATTTATAACTCTATGAATTCAATAATGTGTACGAGTATATATTTAAGAAACATTATAAAATAAATTATATCACCGCCAAATACGTAATACCTTTACTAAATTTAAGTGTTTAAACATAATCACCTAACTGTATCGAAAATTACGCCACTAACCTATGGTTCCAATTCCACTCGAATACCATATACATGTGTTTAACACTAATATACAGGAAAGTGCGCCGCAGCTGCTGAAACATCGAAAGTTATTGGACTTGATTTTTATTACTTCCCACGTTTAACACGGGACTATTATTATAATTTCCTCAAACTTCCAACGTACAATTTTATGCAAATTAATAATCAATCATTTATCCGGGCATGCGGTTAATTGAAGTGGAAACGACATAAACTGCAAATTTCAGTCCATAAGGATATCGAACATTAAGCCTCGTAATTCGTGTAATCAGTTTTCGTTTATTACCTTTTCGACTTGCTTGAAATTTTGTTTACCTATTATACTATAAATACTTGTAGTAAAAAGTACCTGAAAGGGTGATTCAAAGTCTGATTCGCTAAACTAAAATACATAGAAATTTCCGAACGAAGTACGAGAAAACAATTATCCCCAGTGAGTGCATTTTTTGAAGAACGAGCGACGAAGAAGGAAGGAAAAGGATTGATTGTACAACAATTTTTGAAACCTACAAAACTATATTTTTTAATCTCCATCGAATAAAAAAAAATAACAAGGTTTTGTACATAGAATGATCATTATAAATTATGATTTTAGATTTTTTCTACTAGCCAGTAATAAATGCGAACATTGTTAGCGTGCTTTTTGGTCCAGCAGACCGGGAAAATGGTAAATCGGTCTAGTAGACCGGGAAATGCGGATTTCCGGCTGTCAATAGAGTGCGTTAAACGCCACTTTCGAGCCGGTGAATTATAAAAATACTTTTCTTCTTCTTCAGCTTCCACTGTTTGCTCTTTATAGAGCACCTGAAAACGTATTAAAAGAATTAAACTGAATAATAACACTCTTAAAATCTTTATTTACCAAAGTTTTAAAAAAATACTCATTTAAAGATTGTTATAAACTTGAATTAATTGCCAATTACGGAATCCCTTTGTGCGATTAGTTCTGATTGGGAAAATCACGTTGTGTTCAATAGATCCCTTTATTCTGGACAGCAGCTGTCATTCTCAAACACAACGATCCTTAGGGATATATTGTTGTACGTGCTTTGAATGGAATTCCTCGCAGATTTGAACGTCACAAACAATAGCATTAATGTGTTTATTGATTCCGGGGGTTGTTTGGTCAAATATTACAACCATCTTAAAGTCAGTTAACCGTAAATGGAAAGCGGATTTGCAAATCATTGTAAAATCTTTAGGCAATGAAAACTTTTAATTTTCTAACTGGATTTAGAATTTGTTATGTATACATTGTATATCTCATTAGAGAAGGGAAAGTGCAATGAAATCGACAAATAAATGGAACATTATAATATTAATATACTAGGCCTGAGTGAGATAAGATGGAAAGGAGTAGGAGAGATAGAAATAGAAATTGAGATACAAATCATCTATTCGGGCAATCCAGAGATGAAGAGCAAACATTAATATAAAGTGGTATTTATGATAAATAAGAAAATACTTATAGAATGGAGCGCAATATCGGAGAGAATAATAGTTGCAAGTTTAAAACAAAATACTGCAAGGTATGCTTCTTTAATGTATATACGCCGATAAATCAAAAAACTGAAGAAGAAAAAGAACTATTTTACGACAAACTGCAAGAAACCCAAGAAACATAAGAGGAATATCCACATAATAAGGGGGCATTTAAATGCAAAAATAGGCACAAATAACATGGGTAAATAAGAAACAATGGGCAAAGAAGGACTCGGAGAAGGAAATAAAACCGGCAAACATTTTATTGACAATTGTGCAAATAATAACTTAATCATAGGAGGTAGTTTATTTAAGCATACATTAATATATAAGGCAGCGTGGACTTCGCCTAGCAAACAAAACATAGCGGTGGACACAAAATGGAGAAGTCTATTGAGGGATGTCCGATTAATGAATGGATCAGATGGGAATACGAGCCATACATTAGTTACAGCCAAAACCAGAATTAAATTATCAACACATATGAAAATACCAGAAAACATAGATTTATACAATGTGTGGTACAATGGTTAGTAAACGAAAAAAATAGAAAAACATTTGGAGAAACGCTTAAATCAAAGTTATCAAATTGCCATCGAGATAAAGCTAAAGAGGACATAGATCAATTATGGACGAAATATAAAAAAATAATTATAGAATCAACTCTAGAGGTTGTAGGAAAAAAAAATCAGAAAATAAGAAAATTGAATGACCCATGACACATGAGAAAAAATAGAAGGGAGCAAGAATATCAATCAAAAAATACTGTGTTGCAAAAATAAAGACGAAAGAGCCAATCTAGAACATGAATACAAAAAGAAAGACAGAGAAGTAAAGCAAAGCACAAGATCTGATAGACAAAGACAAACCTGTCCAAGCAGAAGAGACAGCAAACAAAAATAATACCAAGACATTTTACGAAGCAACTGAAGCCTTCGCTGGAAAGGAAAAAAGGAGTACCATAAACCATATTAGAGATAAAAACGAAAAGAAAATTGTAATGAAAGAAGAAGAAATAAAAAGATGGACAAAGTTTTGTAAGGAGATGCAGAGAGTTTTGTGTAACCTCGAACATTTTCATAACGAGAATTTTTCTTTGAAGTATCCATATACGTTGCATATTTTCCGTTGCATATTTTCCGATGCTCGGTTTATTAAAATAATATAATTTAAAGCTTTACGCGAGTGTTTTCCACTTCCAGGCTAAGCATGAAGTAAAATTTCGAGTTTAGAAAAGCCTGAAAATTTGGTTTGGTCGCGTAGCGCGAAGCGCGGAGCGGCCAAACCAAATTTTCAGGCTTTTCTAAACTCGAAATTTTACTTCATGCGCCACCGGTACAAAACACTGATTCAATATAAAGTTTAGCGGTGTGTTTTAAACTTCGTAATATGTCGGTGTCTTGTACCGGCGGCGCATGAAGTAAAATTTCGAGTTTAGAAAAGCCTGAAAATTTGGTTTGGCCGCTCCGCGCTTCGCGCTACGCGACCAAACCAAATTTTCAGGCTTTTCTAAACTCGAAATTTTACTTCATGCTTAGCCTGGGAGTGGAAAACACTCGCTTAAAGCTTCAAATTGGATTCTTTTAATAAACCGAGCATCGGAAAATGTACAACATATGCATATTAATACTTAAAAAAAAAAATCTCGTTATGAGAAAAGCCTGAAATATTACTTCATGCTTAGCCTGGGAGTGGAAATCACTCGCTTAAAGCTTCAAATTGGATTCTTTTAATAAATCAAGCATCGGAAAATGTACAACATATGCATATGGATACTTCAAAAAAAAATTCTCGTTATGAAAATGTTCGGTGTTACATAAAACTCTCTGTATATAAAAATCAAAATGGAAACACAAAACCCAAAGATGATAAGAAAATAGCACAAAAAAAAAATCAAAATAAACGAAGCAGAAATATCAAAGACATAAATAGCAGATACAATAAACAAATTAAAAGACGAGAAAGTAGTAGGTAGAGACAGTATCCTGGCAGAAGCGATAAGAGCAGGCGGAGAAACAGTTATCAATATGATTTTTGACATACTAAATAAAATATGGAGAGAAGAAAAACTGGCCAAAGAGCGGAACAAAGAAATCATCATTATATTACAAAAAATAAACGAGACAGAAGCTTATGCAAAAATTGGAGAGGAATAACCCTTCTGTGGGTAGCAAGTAAATTACTCACGATTATAATGTTAGAGAGAATCAGGGACGTCATATTAGAAACACTAAACACAAAAACAAGCAGGCTTCAGACCAAGAAACTCTTGTATAGACAGTACATGCATACTTCGTATAATTATTGAAAATACGTTAAAATAGCAAAAAACTGTGAACATCAATTTTATAGAATTTTAAAAGGCCTTTGATAAAATAAAAAAGAACAACGATATGGGACCTTTTAAAAGAATACGGCTTTTCCTAATAGTCATTGACTACATAATAAACAGAGTAGCAAGAAACAAAACAGAAATAAATTGGACGTTTGGAGAACAGCTCGAAGACTTGCAATTCGCAGATGACGTATGTCTGATAGAAGAAAACCCAAAAACCTAGAGAAAAAACCACAAAACTGAAAGAGATAGCAGCTATAGTAGAATTGCAAATAAACATAAATACGTGCAAAATCCTTTCAATAAATGAAACACAAAACATAAACATAACAATAAATAAATAAAACATAGAAAAACCAAGTCAGCTTAACTATCGAGGTAGTACGCTAAACGAAAAAGGAGGGAGTGAGACAGACATAAGAAAATAAAATAAGTAAAGCGCAAGTAGCATTTAATATGCTCTGAAAAATATTGAAATCAAGCGAGATATCGGAAAAAATATAAACAAGAGTTTTCAATAGCAATGTAAGAAGCATATTACTCTATGCATCAGAAACCTAGACTGCCAACACCAAAACACTGAAACGAATACCTAAGTAGAATAGTGAAGATCCATTACCTGGAAACTATATCGAACGAAGAACTATGGAAATGGTGCAATATGAAACCAGTACAAAACACAATCAAGAGGAGGAAATGGAGATGGATTGGGCACACTATAAGAAAAGAGAAAACAGACAAAACCGGAACAGCGTTGGAATATAGTATAAGAGGAAAAAGAAAGAAAGGAAGATCGGTCAAAAGTTGGCAAGACCAAACACACCAAAAACACAACCAAATACAGAAATCTAGGAATGATATAAAAACAGAAGCAAGAGACAAAAGCAAATAGTAAAAAATAGTAAACGAAATAAGTCACAGAAAAACATAAGGCTGACTGACAACTTTAATTAAAAAATTGCCAAGAAACACCAAATGATGCCCTACGCTCCAAGAGGAGATAAAAGGACTATACAGGGTGTCCGGATTAAGCAGTCGATATATGGTTATCTTCTAAACGGTCAGAGATAGAGAATCGGTTTTACGGGAGAAAATATGCAGGACAATAAGTAACCATCTATGACCATCTTATTATTGATGATAGAAGGATGATTTTTTGACATTATTAAGACATTTTTATATTCATTTTTATAATATGTGGTTAGTTTTGACAGGAAGCAAATATTTTCCAAGATATGCATACTAACTTCATTGTGTAAATAATGTAGTGTAGATAATGTGCCAAGTTTGTCCGTAACTAATAATAATGACAATGTTACTTCAAATGTTCTAGGTTTACTTTCAATAATTGTCACGACATTCATTTTCATAAATAAAAATTGTTAATAATAGAGATAATGTTAATATTTATAATGTTGTAATGTAACTTTATTTAACTGTCAACATTTATTTTGATAAAAATATTGTACAATAAATGTAGTGTTATATATTGTAGTTGTTGTGAACAAAGTATAGTGTATAACTCGCATATAATGACTATTAATCACTCGAACGCCTTGCTCCACTCGCCTACGGCTCGTTCCGCAAACATCATTTTCGTGATTAATAGCTATCATTATATGCTCGTTGTACAATATACTATTCTATAGTTCGTTCCTTCGTTAAGTACAAAGAATATTTGCCAGAAGTGTGTTACTTAAGGAACCCCGGAGTTTACGGAAACCGGTTTAAAAATAAATGTATTTTTTCACTATTAGAGCAATAATTGGCATTATTTTTCAAACATTCAACAAAAATGTTGTATTTACGAGTGTATTGATTCACAATAAAAAAACTTTGTATTATTTCACTTTTATTTTTGTTCGTTAAATGTTCATTTCGAGTGCTATGCACTCATTATCAATAACTAATTATTGATAATGAGTGCTTAGCACTCTATATGTACATGTAACAAATAAAAATAAAAGTGAAGTAAGGAGTACAAAGTTTTTCATTGGGAAGTCTATTTAAAATATACCGCAAAGTTAACGACTATAACACAAAATAGTTAAATAAGATTTAGTTTAATGAAAACTAATATCACTAACATCTAAATATTATTAAGTACAAATTCCGAATATTTATAGGTCGAAGATTCCAATTCTTCAGCCATATGAATTTATTTTAAACCTCTGGGAAATTCGTATCATTTCATGGTAATTTTAGCATTTCCTTATTTTTTATTTATACAGCGAATTTTTATTTTAAGTATACATATGGATACGCTGTAAATTTTCTGACATAAGTTATTTTTTCTTTAAGTGTAATTTGACACTATAATCGAGTGTTTTCAGCTCCCAGATTAAGCATGAAGTAAAATTTCGAGTTTAGAAAAGCCTGGAAATTTGGATGGTCGCGTAGCGAAGCGAAGCGATCAATCGAAATTTTACTTCATGCGCCACGAGTATAAAACACTGATCTTAAGTGAAGTTCACAATATACGACTATAGAATACTGCATTAGTAGCACATTACGAACTTCGCAATATTAAAGTGTTTTATACGCGTGGCGCATGAAGTAAAATTTCGAGTTGAGAAAAGCCTGAAAATTTGGTTTGGTAACTAAATTTTTAGGCTTTTCTGAACTCGAAATTTTACTTCATGCTTAGCCTGGAAGTGAAAACACTCGTTTAACGTTTCTAATTAAAACAAAAAACGAATATGTGAAGATGTACAGAATAATTGGGATGTGTACACTTAAGAGAAAAACTCCCTGTACTTTCAATTATATTATTTCCAAATATAAACCATTCTAATTCGGTACAGTTTTCAAGAACAATTATTCTTAACAGTAACAATCTTAATTACAATTTGAGATAAGGAAGCATTGTAGGAGTAACATATATGGATTCAAAGATAATTAATCGTACACTGGCTTATTCTGAGGTCGAAATTCTTCTCATTGTTTCACGTGTACACGCTTAGGTACATTAATTATGATAATCCAACATTCGGCAAAATAAACGTAATTTATTCCCGCAATTAATTAATTAATATGCAATTTCCTCAACAAAGAGGAAGCATAATTGTATTAATATGAGAAACCAACGGTACTCTTCGCCAGTGGCGGCTCGTCAGATTTGTTTGGAGAGGGGAGCTGTAGATATAAACATATAGGGAATTTTATACATTTTCTGGTGCATTTTGAGGAATTCGTTGTTTATTTAATAAGTTGAATTTGAAGTTATGAAGTAGCATTTCGATGTTAGAAAGGCCTGAAAATTTGATGTGGTCGCGTAGCGTAGCGGAGCGATCAATCCAAATTTTCAGGCTTTTATAACACTAAAAATGACTGTTATTCTTACTTCACTTTTTATTTGTACGGTTAGATGTACACTTCTGTGCAATAACATTAAGCACAAGTCTTACGCCAATTTTTCACAATATTCTAGTTGTACAATTCGAGTCTGTGTTTTAATTGCCTAGCAGCAGTTTCAATAAATAATAAAACACCATAACACTTTTTTCCTACTCCCAACGTTTCTTGATTCTGAAAACAGTGTCTTTACTGATGTTCACCAATCGACCAATTTGTCTAATAGAAAAACCAACTTCTATTTTAGTTAGAATTCGAATTTTTGAATTGTTGTCTAAATGACTCGGCATTTTGACATTAAGAAAATTCACATATTGACGTAACTACGAAATTCATCAAGTCCGCTTTAAACTATAACATATTTCGTGTACTTAATTTTATTCCACAGAAGTGTACATTTCGAGAGACAGGGTGCTCATTATCAATAACAAACTGAATTCTTACACCTATTTGCGCGGTATATATACCCACTGAGCAAAAAAGCAAAAAAATAACGTTGTATCAACATTGTAGCAATATTAAACATTGTTTTAATGTTGATGAAACATTATTTTAATGTGTTTGCTCAGTGGGTATCTAAAGGAATTTAGGAAAAAGCAATAAGTAATTAAGCTAGGTATTACGGGGGCTAAGGAAAATGTACAAAAATAAAAATGGTTTGTTAAATTTTGATCTTAGTCCCTTAGATAATCGATTATTAGGTTTATTACCCAAAAAGAATGTAATCCCACCGACAACTATGCCGAACCCTTAGTCCCCGTAGCAACTAGCTTAATTACTTGTTGGTTTTTCCTAGATCCTTTTAGATATATATACCGCGCAAATAGTTATAAGAATTCAGTTTGTTATTGATAATGAGCACCGTATGTCTCGAAATGTACATCTAACGATACAAATGAAAAGTGAAGTAAGGAATAACAGTCTTCTTTAGTGTAATAATCACTCCACGTAAACTCACAAACATACAGGCTTTTATAGGGTCGGAATTTTACTTCATGCGCCACGCGTACTTAAAGTGAAGTTCAAAACATACTGCTAAAATTTAATCTCGTGTTGTTTCACTTAATAATAAGTATTTCAAACCTTAGTAGCATGTTTCTTACATTTAGACGATTCGGAATACTAGCAAAGACCCAATTTTAGAACCTCTGGTACAAGGAGGGCTAGAATCGCTTAAAAAGAAAACAGTAACAATTTCAACTTAAAATAACTCAAGAAATGAATTTGGTTTCTTCTTAAAAAAAAACATCTCGAAGATCTTGTAGAAAAAAAGTGTATTATTGTTTAAGTCGGTTAAGAAGCGCAAAAAAAACCTATATGAAAATTTTATGGTTGTGCGCAATTTCAAGCACATTAAAACTAAGAAGATAAAATTTGAGCCAAGACGATACAGGCCCTCTTGGCCGCTGATTATTATCCCACCTATTAAGAAGACATTAATATATTTCTAAGGTAATTTAATGGGCAAAATGCAATCTTACTCGTGGATGTAACAGACGATTACTGCACACGTGTAATTATATTCCTTTAATTTTTTTTTTTCAAGTTTACCTTTTTTCCTGCTCACTTGTTGTTGTGCGCGCGGTGAGAGTGAGAAGGAGAGATTTAATTAGAACGCAAAGAGTTGAGAGTTGGGAGCACTTATCTCTCGCCAATTACCGTTGCGGGGCAGTTGGTGGCACTGGTTCGCTTTCTTTTAGGTTGGCAAGGACGCGGCTTAAGTCAAGGACGGCGTTTCTCGCTTTTTACTCAGCTTCTTCAGCGGGGTGGATTATGTGTGATTATGCGCGGTGTTAATAAATGTCGACCGGGATAAATTATTTCTTGACGCAGCGTGTGGTTTTTCGTGTTTTTTATTGCTAGTGCGCACCAAAACACTGCCATAAATCATTTTTGGTCGAAAAGGTGAAAGAAAATGAAGAGGATGTGTGTATAAAATAAAAACCTCAATTACTTCATTATGTAAAGGACAATATGTATAGAATGCATTTTTGTTTAAAGTATAGATATCCCGATGTATACCCTGTCAATTTCTAGGTGTTATTTGATTTTCTATAAGCGATCGATTTGATACTTCTAACGAGTGTTTTTAGTTATAATGTCCCAAGGGCAATGATGCATTAATTTTGTTAAACCCGAAAGTCTGTTGCATGGTAATTACCCGACACCAGGAGGACAATTACTTGAAGCAACAGACTTAAGGGATCAACAAAATTACGTAATTATCATTGCCCGAGGAACAATCGGTCAGATAAGTTTTTGAATGGACACGTATAATCTTAGGTATATGCATAAAATGTTTCAACAAAAATAATGTAGACAAACTTCAAAAGAATGGCAGATAGAATGTCATTGATTACATCGACTTATAATTTGGTTATACATTATTATAACTTATAACACAAATTATTTATTGAATGTACAATTAATTCATAATTTCATACCCCGCAAATATCCTCAGAAATGTTCCAAATACCTGCTGCTGTGTTTGTGAGTGTTGTTTTTTCAATTCATTTATCTTTTTCTGTAATATTTTCGTTCCAAGACAGGATGACATTTTTTATGTTTGTTAAGTTGGCAGAACAAAGAACAAATAATGAAGTGGCTGGGGCAGAAATGGAGGGCAGGACCAACGTCTATAACATTTTCAATACTTGAATGGAACCCAAGAGGCCAAAAGAGAAGAGATAGACCAAGAGCGACATGGATACAAGAAGTAATAGAAGATCTGAAAAAACAAAGGACAGAAAGAAATGGATAGAGATTAGCAAGAAAGTATAATAGAATGAAAGGGGAATGATCAACTCCGTGAATAAGAATCTAGAAAGCTCCTGATGAAACGGCGTAATCCCTACTAGGGGTAATAGCCACTATATATATACAGAGAGTTTTTACAAGACCGAACATTTTCATAAAATACGATTTGACACCTTAAATTTTTAGGTTATGTTTAAATTGGGTTGCCTATATGACCGTTACAAATTGAAGCTAATCAATTGCAATTAATGCCTCAACTTATATCCAGGGAGTTTTTCTTTCAAGTATACATGTACCAATGTCGGCGTATATGCCGTAAATCTTTAAATAATCTTTTTTTTTTTAAAAAGGAGTTTAATTTGAAACTTAAAATGAGTGTGCTCCACTCCCAGACTAAGCATGAAGTAAAATTTCGAGTTTAGAAAAGCCTGAAAATTTGGTTTGGACGCGTAGCGCGAAGCGCGGAGCGGCCAAACCAAATTTTCAGGCTTTTCTAAACTCGAAATTTTACTTCATGCGCCACCGGTACAAAACACTGACATATTACGAAGTTTAAAACACATCGCTGAACTTTACATTGAATCAGTGCTTTGTGCCGGGGGCGCATGAAGTAAAATTTCGAGTTTAGAAAAGCCTGAAAATTTGGTTTGGTGGCGTAGCGCGAAGCTAAGAGTCTAATTAGCTAGGAGTCTAATTAAGAAAGTATAATAGAATGAGAGGGGAATAATCAACTCTGTGAATAAGAATCTAGAAAGCTCCTGATGAAACGGCGTAATCCCTACTAGGGGTAATAGCCACTATATATATATATATATATATATATATATATATATATATATATATATATATATATATATACAGAGAGTTTTATACAAGACCGAACATTTTCAAAAATACGATTTGACACCTTTAATTTTTAGTTTATGTTTAAATTGGGTTGCCTATATGACCATTACAAATTGAAGCTAATCAATTGCAATTAATGCCTCAACTTATATCCAGGGAGTTTTTCTTTCGAGTATACATGTACCAATGTCGGCGTATATGCCGTAAATCTTTAAATAATCTTTTTTTTTTAAAGGAGTTTAATTTGAAACTTAAAATGAGTGTGCTCCACTCCCAGACTAAGCATGAAGTAAAATTTCGAGTTTAGAAAAGCCCGAAAATTTGGTTTGGACGCGTAGCGTGGAGCGGCCAAACCAAATTTTCAGGCTTTTCTAAACTCGAAATTTTACTTCATGCTTAGCCTGGGAGTGGAAAACACTCGTTTAAAGCATTAAATTGTATTTTTTAATAAACCGAGCGTGGTAAAATGTACAACGTCTGCATATGTATACTCCAAAGAAAAATTCTCGTTATGAAAATGTTCGGTGTTACATAAACGTCTGTGTATATATATAAATATATAAGTTAGCAGACATTAAAAATTAATGTGAGCCAACTGAAAGCATTGAAAAGCTACGGTCTTCTCAATTTGAGCCAATTGAAAGCAAGAGGATTATCAGCGGTGATAATTGCCCTCGGGAAATTGAAATTCTAAGTTTTTGTAGAATGCTCAGTGAGACGAAAATGGAGCAATTTCATTGATTGTTTATTTTTTAAAGAACTTATCACTAAAATACTGACATATTTTGTTGAAAAATACACCCAATATGTTTGATCTCGCGTTAATAAATTTTATAAATAATTATTTCTTAAAATCAAATTTTGCGCTATGTAATAATAATAATAATAATATTTATTTGCCCAACGGAAGACCAATACAGGGACAAAAATATAAATAAAAACTAAATAGTAATACAAAAATAGCACAAAAAGATACAACTTAGGAATATAAGTACAAGACAATTTTTAATTTATGGTATGAAGTGTTATACATGGTCACCAACAAAAATATCGCTAAATAAATTATTTGAATTAACAGACATATGAAGGATGGGTGATTTACGTAAAATATTTGTTCTTGAGTGTGGAATATGAAATGTGCTGCTGTGTCTTGACAATATACGTGGAACATGAAAATTAATCTTAGAGAGTAATTGCGGACAGTCAACTTTGTTTTCAATTAATTTACGCAAAAACGTTGCACTGAATTCTTCTCTCCGTGAT
Source organism: Philonthus cognatus (assembly GCA_932526585.2). Lineage (NCBI taxonomy): Eukaryota > Metazoa > Arthropoda > Insecta > Coleoptera > Staphylinidae > Philonthus > Philonthus cognatus. The sequence goes on along the minus strand of OW052244.1, from coordinate 17,642,416 downwards.
GTCAAAGAGACGAACTGAAATTCATTTAATAAGCTCACATAATCACAAGATACATCCGGGTACGTGCCGTGAGTTTTAAATGACAAGAATTTCAGAAACCTTCTCTGAACACGCTCAGTTGACAAAGATGCGTTGCTATAATATGGATACCATACAATAGATGCGTATTCAAGCTTACTCCTAACAAGAGCATAGTATAAAGTTTTTAACAACGCGAAGTCCTTAAAATGACGGGATGTACGCATTAAGAAACCTAGCGTTTTTAATGCAGAGGTTGATGTGCATTTTATGTGTTCCGAAAAGGATAATCTGCTGTCAAATAAAACCCCCAAATCTTTACATTGAGTGTTACGTTCAAGAATATCGTCCTGAACACGGTAGATAAATTGTATAGGTGTATTCTTACGGTGGTAAGATACTACAAGACACTTACTAATGTACAATACAATTTTATTTACTTAACACCAGTGTGTAATATGATCAAGGTTATTCTGAAGTAGTAGAGCATCATCAACACATTTAATTGTGCAATATATTTGTATATCATCTGCGTATGCTAATACCGGACATGAAATAGAGGTTATCAGATCATTGATGTAAACAATAAATAGATGGGGACCCAAATTCGATCCTTGAGGGACCCCTGACGTACTAACAAACTTGTTAGATCTAAAGCCATTAAAGTGTACATAGTTCACTCTGTTACTAAGGTATGAAGACATACATTCAAGAGATAAACTAGTAAATCCAAAACTATTTAGTTTATGCAGCAATAAGTTGTGATTAATTGAGTCAAATGCTCGACTGAAATCGGTATAAATAACGTCGGTTTGTAATCGTTTATCGATAGATTCACTTATATTTTGAGTAACTACAGCTAAATTTGTTGAGATCGATCTGCCCGATAAAAAAACCATGCTGAAATGGAGACAGATACTTATGAATGTGATAATAAATAGAGTTATAAATTATATGCTCAAACACTTTAGCAAAGTTTGATAAAAGGGCAATTGGCCGAAAATTAGAAGTAAGACATGGATTGCCTTTCTTAAATACAGGCGTAACAACAGCAGTTTTCCATACCTCAGGAAATGTCGAGGTCCGTATAGCTAGATTGTATATAATAGTCAGTGGTTTTGCAAGGATGTATTTGCAATCTCTAACTAAAAAGCTTGAAATTTGATCATCGCCACACACTGAAGAATTCTTTAATTTACTTATACTATTTACAACAACATTTTCGTTAGTATGACTAATGGAAAAAGATTCAAGATTAGAAACTATATCGTCAAGTTTAGCTGTTGTTTTTGGCAGATATGATTTTCAGAAAGTATTTGCAAAGCCATTTACAATTGACAACGGTGACGTTAGTTCAATACCATCATGAACCAGTTGACTAGGAATTCTGGATATTCCTTTTTTTGCCTGACGAATTTCCAAATGTCTTTAGGATTTTTTTTAAGATCAATTTCAATTTTTCTAAGATATTCTTTATACGCCGAGGAGATTTGAGATTTTGTAAGGTTGCGTAACTTTTGGAATTCTGAATAATAGAAAGGATACCCAGTTGATTTCCATTTCCGATGATAATGCAATTTTAGTTTCACATTTCTTTTAATATCTGTTGTAATAAACTGTTTACAATTAATATTTTCGTATCGTATTCCACGTTGGCTAACTTAATAACAAACGATAATGTTATCCATCGCACGTCGAAACGTTGCCCGTAAAAGCGGCGAAATAAACATCGAAAATAAGAGTGTTATGTTGCGGTTTTCTCGAAATAATGTTGTTTACTTATGGATGCCATAAAGGTACCCCAAAAATACCACCAAAAACAAATAACATGAATCACGCACTTGATTACACTCCATCGCGTATTTACTTACGCCCATCAGTTCTTATTAAGTCTTTATGCAAATTAATGTTTCGTATGTAATTATTAAAACCTCGCATCAATTTTTATGTCGATGACTTTTGGCGAAAACAGGTAGAGATTGCATTTTTTGTTTTCTTAAAAATATGTATTCTCTGGAATTTTTTTAGAACTAAAACAGTAATAATTGTAACACTAAAGGTGAAATCTAGCACTTTTAGTGTTAACATTTCTAACTCATTTAATCAATTGATGCTACATAATGTATGTTCTGTCGGATTAAAGCTTTAAGTCACTAAGTTTAATTGATTGATTCAGTAGAGTTACTAAAAACTACCAAGACTCTAATATATACCTTTTCAACTTCAAATTAGAATTAATCAATATCTAATTATTAAGAATAAATAATTTCAAATTGGGACTTTAAAATAAAACATTGAAGATATTCAAATCAAATTTATAAAAACCTCCACGTTTCTTGACTCTACAATTGTCATATAGTTATAAGCTAAGATCAATTTTAAAAATCAGTGTTTAATACGCGTGGCGCATGAAGTAAAATTTCGAGTTTAGAAAAACCTAATTTGGCTCAGTCGTTCTGCTTCAGTACGCGATCAAACCAAATTTTCAGGCTTTTCTAAACTCAAAATTTTACTTCATGCTTAATCATGGAGTGGAAACACTTGTTAGATGATTAAAATTCAACGATTTTCAAAAACAACGAATACCTAAACATTTCCAGCGCATATATCTTTATATGTATACTTAAAATAAAAACTCCATTGTAGTCTAATCTAATATCCACCGCCTGGGCATTAGCCTGGGAAGTAGTTGCTTTAACTCATTAAGCGCCATTGATGGATACACGCAATATTATTATTTTTTAAAATTAAATTACTAAATAAGTCACTTTGATATATTAAATTATTTGAGCTGACTTGAAAATGTATGAAGAACAATGTAAATATTTTGTTATTTAAATATTTCTATCATTACTCATTAAAAAAAAAATGGTAGTGTGTTTCTAATTTCAGAATATTTCAGTGTTTTATACGCGTGGCGCATGAAGTAAAATTTCGAGTTTAGAAAAGCCCCGTGAAAATTTGTCTCGGGTCGCTACGCGACCCGAGACAAATTTTGTACGCTGGGCTTTTCTAAACTAGAAATTTTACTTCATGCTTAGTCTGGGAGTGGAAACACTGGTTCTAAACTTCATATTGCATGTTTTTATAAAAAATCGACGATTGCCTAAAAATGTAAAGCGTATACATCAAGTTTATTTAAAACAAAAAAATCACAGTAGGTAATACAATAACTCATTCATAGAAATCAAAAAAAGAAGTGCAGAATTTTACCTAAAATCAACTTTAAGAGTTGACTCTATAATTGCTCGGCCGTTAATGGGTTAATTAATATTTAGATTAGTCTTTCTATGACAAATTAGTTATTTTTTTGAGCAAGATACCTCTCAATTTAACATTAATAAATTTTAAAGCTGTTTTATATTTTCGTAATGCTTTTGACAATGTCTTTATGTTATTTTTATTCAAAATAAAGGGGATATTATCTGCTTATTATTATTATATTACTACTTTTTTTTTATAATGATTGATGTTAGAGATTTAATTTTTATTCTTAATACATAAATTACTTTCAAACATGTACAAAATATTCTACCTGTTGTCAACTAGTCTATAATTAATACACCTAATAATAAAAAGAAAACAACAATTTTATAGCATAGTGATGTTGCAACTAAAACACAATCACGTACGCCTTTTGTGTGTCCACATATTTTTATTCGTGCTCATCTTAATCACACTTTAATTTCCCCCCGCGATTCAATTTTATCACTCTTTTATTATACGGGGTTTAATTAATTGTTGCGTCACGTCCGTTCCGGCCCTCGCGGGCTATCACAATTCGGAAAAACAATAAAAAAAGAGCCCGATCGTAATTTCGTCATCGGGATATTTCGAATACGAAAATTGGTGCATTAAAAGATAATTTAGTGCGTGTACGAAACGCTGTTTGCGTCGGGGATTTTTTTTTTAATAGCTTCTAAAGTATAGCTGTTGCCGGCTTATTAATAGTAAGTGCTAATAAAAATACGGCGAATAATAATTTAAATAAACTCTGTGATTGAGTTTTTAACGATAATAGTTGAGTGTTTAAATATTGTTTTATGGAATGGAACTGCTTTTTTTTACGAAAATTAAACTTTTGTTTGATTGTTTTGAAAATCCAATTACATTTACTTTGACGATGGTAAAAATATAATAATTTCTGTGTACAATTATTGAATTTTACCTTTGGTTAATTTTTTATAGAGTTTTTAACAAAATATTTCTTAAACTAATTTTTGCTTTGATTTCAATAGAAAACGGAGTCAAAATTGCCTTTACAGATTATAAATTTCTCCTAAAGTTTTCGATACTCCTTTGTTTGGAAGTTTAGATTTTTGTTGATTTGGTAAATTTTCCCTTTTTTTTCAATTTGTCCTAATTTTCAAGTTTTTGTATAATTTTATAATGTGTGTTGGTTTTGACGATTTTATTTAAAATAGTAATAATTATTTAACATTTCTGATTTTTGTTAAATGTTATAACCCTTTACTGCACAATTTTAATTTTAATTTTAACAAAACAAATGTTTTTTGGTATTAAAACTATCAGGAAATACGGGAAAAATAATTTAAAAAATCTATATTATTGTATTTATGTATTAATAATAAAAATCTAGAAATAGGCTACATATATTTTAAACCTATTTTGATTTAATATATAAGATAATTTTAACACAGCAGATAGATAAAATCAACGTTCATACCTTTTTAAACAGTAAAGTATAAAAACGTGTGATTTATATTGAATATAAATACTTTTTTGAAAGCAATACTGCTGTATACGTCGGAACCACATCTGAACACGGGACTCGTATCTGCTTAAATAAACGGCCATTAAACGAATGCCAAATAATTTAGTACTTTTTTTTCTTTTTTTTTGTTTGGCTTTTGCCTGGCCTTAGTTGCTCTGACTATTGGCCAACATCAATTATTTATTTTTAACTTAGATTCTTTAATTCATAACTTATTTCGTAAGTTGAATTAACATATATTGGACGTCACAACACATTCACACCACACCCAGGGACACGACGAGTTATTATTTTTAAATAACAACTCCCGTGCACTGGAATCGAACCCGGTCTGCGGCTCACCGAGCGATCGAACCAAACTTTCAGGCTTTTCTAAACTCGAAATTTTACTTCATGCTTAGTCTGGGAGTGGAATCACTCGTTCTAAACTTCATACTGCACGTTATTATATAAAATCGACGAATGCCTGAAATTTTACAGCATATACATTATGTATATTTAAAAAAAAACACAGTATGTAATACAATAAGCCATTTATAGATATCGTAAAAAGAAGTGCAGAATTTTACCTAAAATCAATTTTTAGTGTTATCTCTATAATTGCTCGGCCGTTAATGGGTTAAATATACTATCACGTATTCCATATCAACATTTGTAAAATTGATGAACATGTGATCAAACCTAAACGGTATATTTTGAACTTCACTTTAAATCAGTGTTTTATACACGTGGCGCATGAAGTAACATTTCGAGTTTAGAAAAGCCTGAAAATATGGTTTGGTTGCGTAGCGAAGCGGAGAGACCAAACAAAATTTTCAGGATCTTCTAAACTCAAAATGTTACTTCATGCTTGTAATGATTCGACCCTAGGTATTGTACAAATTTATAATTTGTAGTATTGTTTACGTTGTGTGTATGTAGTAACCCTTTTATTTATTTACCAGGTTCGTTGTTTGTGTCAATATGCATTATCGTAAATATTGTGTCTTTCTTCCCTTTTAATTTGACTAGGAGGATGTGTGGACAATAAATAAAACAGGATATGAGCTTAACGTATGCAAAGTTTATTGACCTTTCATGACATTTCTAATGAATTGGTATGTCTTATATTATTTGTTTTCACAAAATATATTATCCAACGTTTATGCTTAGAAGTCATGTGCATTTAGTTAAACTCAAAAAAATGTATGACTCTACTTGTGGGAGCAAAATTAACTAGCCCCTGCATTTGCATTACGAGATGGAAAACCCACAAAAACCATCCCGGAGTTAGCATCATACACTCGACACACTTGCGATGAGTTAGTGGGACAATCTCTCACATCAGCCCTACACATCAATCGCCATACATTCTCGATTAATGAGTGGAACGACCTTTTACCTCGTTCCAATCATAATCGATTTCATTTTTTTTTTCTTGTGATTAGTAAGTAGGACATTTAGCGCAATACTAACTCGGATTGGCCTTACACATCAATCGACTCGGTCGATTAGTTAGTAGGACATACCTCGATTTCTCGCTCAATTCGGCCTTACACATCAACCACCATACATCCCTCATTCGTGTGGTTAGTTAGTAGGACACTTAGCGCAATACTAACTCGGATTGGCCTTACACATCAATCGACTGGGTCGATTAGTTAGTATGACATACCTCGTTTTTCTCACTCAATTCGGCCTTACACATGAACCACCATATATCCCTCATTCGTGTGGTTAGTTAGTAGGACACTTAGCGCAATACTAACTCGGATTGGCCTTACACATCAATCGACTGGGTCGATTAGTTAGTAGGACATACCTCGTTTTTCTCACTCAATTCGGCCTTACACATGAACCACCATATATCCCTCATTCGTGTGGTTAGTTAGTAGGACACTTAGCGCAATACTAACTCGGATTGGCCTTACACATCAATCGACTGGGTCGATTAGTTAGTAGGACATACCTCGTTTTCTCACTCAATTCGGCCTTACACATCAACCACCATACATCCCTCATTCGTGTGGTTAGTTAGTAGGACACTTAGCGCAATACTAACTCGGATTGGCATTATACATCAATCGACTGGGTCGATTAGTTAGTAGGACATACCTCGTTATCTCGCTCAATTCGGCCTTACACATCAACCACCATATATCCCTCATTCGTGTGGTTAGTTAGTAGGACACTTAGCGCAATACTAATTCGGATTGGCCTTACACATCAATCGACTGGGTCGATTAGTTAGTAGGACATACCTCGTTTTCTCGCTCAATTCAGCCTTACACATCAACCACTATACATCCCTCTTTCTCTCCCCCCCCCTTTTCCTAGATGTTTATATTATTTCGCCGGTTTTGTTTGTTTGATTTCAACTTAGTTGGTTTGATGTAGAATTAATTTTACTCTTACGTGATAGTCTTTCTAACGTTGTTATCCCTAATTCCATTCTCTAACTCCATTCTCAATACTTAACTCTTTTTATCAACATTACTTCACTAACTTACATCCCACTAAAACTTCCCATTCTCAACTGTACCCATTTACATTCAAATACTGACTGTCCTCGTCCCTGTCCCAAAACTAACTGATTTTTAGAATCGCTTCTTTGCTGCGAATGTGTAAATAATTTGTTAAGTTTTTCTATACTAACTTACAGGGCTCGGTGATATAAATATTGATATTTCGAGCGGCACTATGGGGATCTCGCTTATTTGAAGAGATAGAGAATCGGTTAAATGAGGGCAAAGTTGTGAATTTTAATGCTCAATAATAAGCTGCTTTCACATTTGAAACATCTTCTATTGCTTCAATTTTTGAATGTTGTCCATATCTCCGCTATCATTAATTTTTTCAAATTGTGTGAAAACTTTCTTATAGCAACTTTTTATGACTTATCGAATGGTTACTGTTCAAAATATTCAAAGCGATTCGCTTTTATTTTAAACACTCAACTTTTGTATTTTATATGAAAACATAAGACAAATTTATGCACATTATTGGAATAGAATAAAATAGAATAGAATACTTTATTTCGAACCATAAAATAAATGTAACAGAGATATGAAATACATAAAAGAAAACGTCGTGCATATTGAAAATTAAGAATAAAACTAAAAGTATACATTAATTTGTTACATCTTTGAGAAAAAATCATCTATTGCATATAAACACTTGTCCAATAGATGGACTTTAAGAGACTGCTTGAAGGACAATAATGATAGGCAGTCTTTGACTGGTTGCGGTAGAACATTGTAACAGATACAACACAACTATATATATATATATATATATATATATATATATATATATATATATATATATATATATATATACCAGGACAAGAAGTAACGGTCGTACTACGTTAAGAACAGAGACGTTCGGAAGACGGATCCTAACAGGGCATTCGACCAAAAAAGGAGGCAGAAGTTGCTATTGTAATCTACTTTATTGTTTACCCTTCCTCAGGGTTACACTATAACAAAACAATGAGTTTGGATTTGATACATTATCTGACTGTATGTGTGGTGTTAATTGCTTACATTTGAGAATTGTGAACTAAACTGGTGTCATCGCACCGACGGTATTTACTATGCATTATAATTACAACGATTGTTTATTTTCGTGGCACGTGTGCTGAGGGCTGATGTGAGGTTAAGTTAGCGTTGAAGTTGAAAAAACACATATTGCTATTGCACTAACACATTAAAAACACGTAACTAATTAAAACTGATTAAAATGGAGCATTGGTTGTTTTACTGAATGTTGTTTAAAATTATAGAAGCCGCCGCATCATGAAGTGGTGCAGTGTTTGTGTGAACACGAGTGCGGAAATAAATACAATAGCGGATGCTGGAGCAACAGGTCCCGCCTGTCTCCCTCTCACTCTGTCACCGAGAGAGGAAAGGCACGCGAGGCCAGGGCTGCCAACTTCGTTACTTACGGGGCGCCCGAGCCGCGGGCTTTTCAAATTCGAAGAATTCGAAAAAACGCGCCGCCCGCGCGCGTATATATACAGGGTGTCTCAGACCACCCGTACCAGCCTTTTATTTCGACAACGCTTGGTCGAATGTGACTGAGACGAAAAATGTTATTACCAAAGTGAACCCAAGGAATCCACTAATGAATTAATTTTTTACCGGAATAATCCGGAAGTACCCGGAACCGGAAGTAACTTTAAAATTTCAAATGGCAATGGTCGAGGTTTGCAAAAACCATGTTGACACATTCAATACTTTGATAATAATAATTTATTTTACTTTAAATATTCACGAACATCAATTATTTTTATATAACAAAAAAGCAAAGCACACTTGAGGAAATTGAGTGTTGAATGGATAACTAATTTTCAATTTAGTTTTTTTAGTTTATTTTTGTAAATATGCAAAATATTAAGAAAACATTTAAATAAAAGTTGTTTCTTTTAAAAAGACCTATCAATTAATACCATACTCGACCTATGTTGCCATTTGAAATTTTAAAATTACTTCCGATTCCGGGTACTTCTGGATTATTCCGGTAAAAAATAAATTCATCAGTGGATTCCTTGGGTTCACTTTGGTAATAAAATTTTTTGTCCGAGTCACATTCGACCAAGCGTTGTGGAAATAAAAGGCTAGTACGGGCGGTCTGAGACACCCTGTATATATATATATATATATATATATATATATATATATATATATATATCAGATCTGGCACGAATCCTCGTGAAAAGGATTTCAATCACGAATCCGAATCACCTTATATGATTCGAATTACGAATATTCGAATAAAGTACTCGTAAGAGATAAATATGATTCGAATCAAAGATTCGAATCCTATTTTTTCGAATCATGAATACAAATCCTTTAAGAATAAATTTGATTTAATTATTTTTTTACAACCATTAACATATATCAGTTATCAGTTGTTCTAACAAAAATATTCAGAACCTAATTATTTATTATTAACACTGAACATCGTTGATAACAGACTAAATATCTGTGTTACTCTGATTAAAGATGTATTTGTGTGTTTTTGAACTTCACTTCAAATCAGTGTCTTGTACGCGTGGCGCATGAAGTAAATTTTCGAGTTTAGAAAAGCCCCGTGAAAATTTACTTCATGCTTAGTCTGGGAGTGGACAACACTCGTTCTTAGAAGTTTCAAATTGAAGGATCACTCTAGATTACTAAGTTTATTACCATTTTACAAAGGCTACAGCTCGAAGGACCAATCATGGTCTTCGGAGACCGAAAGACTACAGGAAATCAAGGTTTTTTTACAAGAAAACAAGGAATATCTGAAGGTTTACAGCATGGATAGGAAAGAAAACAGTTTCAGTGCATTTTTAACTTTATTTTAAATCAGTGTTTTATACGCGTGGCGCATGAAGTAAAATTTCGAGTTTAGAAAAGCCCCGTGAAAATTTGTCTCGGGTCGCTGCGCGACCCTCGACAAATTTTCTACGCGGGGCTTTTCTAAACTCGAAATTTTACTTCATACTTAGTCTGGGAGTGGAAACACTCATTCAAAACTTTAAATTGAACTTTATTATAAAATCGACGAACACCTGAAAATTACGTAAATAGAAAATTCACTGACTATTATTAAAACCGGGAAAGTCAGAAAAGTCATGGTATTTTATTCATACTGACCAAAACGCTAACAAAAAAGCCATATAATTTTATTAAATTAGTCAAAATCAACAGGCATTTTAAAAATTACAAAACACGTAAAAATTTATAAAATCAACTTAAATACTGACGAAAACAATGAAAACAATTTAACAAACTGGGGTCTCTCACAGAAGAAAGTTATATTAGAAGGTCAGGGAAAACAATCTTGAATCAGGGAAATGTCAGAAAACTTTAACATTTCAGATTGTGGATGCCATGTCAGTTTTACTTAAAATAATGTTCAACAAAATTTTGAAAACTAGATTATTATCTTTAAAAACATTTTCAGTCATTTAATGTTTTTATCAAAGCAATCAGTAAGTAAGCATGAGTAAGCATGAAGTAAAATTTCGACTTTAGAAAAGCCCCGCGTAGAAAATTTGTCGAGGGTCGCGCAGCGACCCGAGACAAATTTTCACGGGGCTATTCTAAACTCGAAATTTTACTTCATGCGCCACGCGTATAAAACACTGATTTAAAATGAAGTTAAAAATGCGCTGAAAACCAACCCAACTTGGATATTTTTTTAAAATTGGATGTTTTCTTTCCTATCCATGTTGTAAACCTTCAGATATTCGTTGTTTTCTTGTAAAAAAAACTTCGATTTCCTGTAGTCCTTCGGTGTCCGAAGACCATGATTGGTCCTTCGAGCTGTAGCCGTTGTAAAATGGTTATAAACTTAGTAATCTAGAGTGATCCTTCAATTGGAAATTTCTAAGAACGACTGTTGTCCACTCCCAGACTAAGTCTGCGCGACCCTCGACAAATTTTCTACGCGGGGCTTTTCTAAACTCGAAATTGTTTCTTCATGCGCCACGCGTATAAAACACTGATTTAAAATGAAGTTAAAAATGGACTGAAAACCAACCCTACTTCGATATTATAATTTCGAATTAATTTTGACGATTCAAATCCTTTTGACAGTATTCGAATCCTTCTATAAGTATTCGAATCCTTTTATAAATATTCGAATCCTTCTATGAGGGTTTGAATCACCCGCATTTGGATTCGAATTCGAATCCTCTTAAATAAATGCAACAAGTCCGGATCACGAATCCAGTTTAACTAAAGTATTCGAATGCCTCTTTTGAATCCTCTAAAAAGATTCGATCCCAGGATTCGAATCCTGAATGATTCTAATCCGGTCCAGCTCTGATATATATATATATATATATATATATATATATATATATATATATATATATATATACATATATATATATATATATATATATATATATATATATATATACATATATATATATACATATATATATATACATATATATATATATATATATATATATATATATATATATATATATTAAACTGGATTCGTATATATATATATATATATATATATATATATATATATATATATATATATTAAACTGGATTCGTATATATATATATATATATATATATGTATATATATATATATATATATATATATATATACATATATATATATATATATATATATATATATATATATATATACATATACATATATATATATATATATATATATATATATATACATTCGAATGCCTCTTTTGAATCCTCTAAAAAGATTCGATCCCAGGATTCGAATCCTGAATGATTCTAATCCGGTCCAGCTCTGATATATATATATATATATATATATATATATATATATATATATATATATATATATTTATATATATATATATATATATATACAGGGTGAGTCGGGAGGAGCGCACCAAACTCTAGGAGTGTATTATACACGTGAAAATAATGCAAAAAAACTCATTTCTTCTTCTCCGATTTTTATTTGTTTTCAAGTTATAGCATATTAACAAATAAACAAGTTATTATACAAACAAATTTTCTTAATCATAGCGTTCTTTCAACAAATGTTCAAAAATACCGCCATCGACTTTTAAACATTTTCTGCTTCGTCTACGAAGAGCGTTTGTTGCTCTCCCAATTGATTCATTTCTTTCTTCTTTTATATGGGCTGCAGTATTCTCAATTCGTCTAATTAGTGATTCCCGTGTGTCCACTTTTATTTTGTAGACTTCATTTTTCATCCAGCCCCATAAACAAAAATCTAGTGGTGTGAGGTCTGGAGATCTTGCAGGCCAATTAATAGGACCTCCACGACCAATCCAACGCCCTGGAAAACGTTCGTCCAAATGTTGCTTGACTTGACGAGCGACATGTGCAGGAGCTCCATCGTGCTGATAGTACATCTGCATTCTAATATTTATAGGAACATCTTCTAACAGGCCTTGTAATTCATTTTGTAAAAAATTTAGGTAGTTGCCTCCTGTGAGACGATTCTCCAAAATGAAAGGGCCGATTAAATAACTGTCAATATAAATTTTCATCAGACCATACATGAGAGTTACGAGTGTTGTTAATGCAATCACGGGTAAATGTAGCTTCATCCGTAAAGAGTATACTCGATACATTACGATGATTATTATTTATCCACCGACAAAATTCCGTACGGTTAGCGTAATCCCCTGGTTGTAGGTGCTGTACTCTCTGAACGTGATAAGGATATAAGCCTTGCTCGTGTAGCATGTTCATCACTCTTTTTTGTGGAATTGCCAATTGAGTGGCAATTCTCCGTGAGCTAGTAGTTGCATCTTCTTCTACTAGATGCAGAATATTTTCTACTTCTACAAAACCTTGTCGAGCAGCGCGCTCATATGTTATGTTAGCACTGGGAAGCTTACCAGTCTCGCACAATTTGTTGAAAACTCTAATAAATATGTTTTTATCAGGATGTCTTTGGTGTGGAAAACGTTCACGATATTCTTCAACAGCAGCTGTAGCATTTCCATTACAGAAACCATATACAAACACCATATTTGCATATTCTAAATTTGAATAAGTATGTGGCATTTTGCAACACTAACAATCACATTAATTCGAACTTAAACGTTCAGTTACTGTTCACCGTACACTGACAGTTCATCAAAACGTCAGAATTATCAAATGTTTATAAGCCTCGAACATGGCATACTTTGATAATGTTAAAATTCAGATAGAAGTGGAAAGCTAGATGAACATTTTTAATTACGCCATAACTTGAAAACAAATGAAAATCGGATAAGAACAAATGAGTTTTTTTACATTATTTTCACGTGTATAATACACTCCTAGAGTTTGGTGCGCTCCTCCCGACTCACCCTGTATATATATATATATATATATATATATATATATATATATATATATATATATATATTGAAGGTAATGTTGAAACTCCGAAATCTGTAAAAACTTTACGACAGGAGTCTTTAGGTTTAATTCCACATATATACCTTGTGACACGTTTTTGTATTACAAATAGGCGTTGGAAGAGAGAATTTTTACAGCATCCATAATGTATAATACCATATCGTATATTAAAATGAAAGTAAGCGTAGTATGCTGTCATTATCATATTCTTAGAGTATTTCTTATTTATAGTCGTGAGTATGAAACATATTCTACTTAGTATTGGAGCAATTGATTGAATATACTCTTCCCAACTGAGATTATAGTCTATTGTGAGTCCGCGCACTTTCACGGCACTGGATATTTCAACACTATTACCGTCAAATAAAAAATGAGTTGCTACGTCCATAGTAGACCTGAGACTTCTAAATAGAACGCAACATGTTTTACTAGAATTTAAAGTAATTCTATTTTGAACACACCATGTTTGCAAGTCTAAATAAATATTTTGCGAATCAACAATAACCTGTTTAACGTTTGGCCCGAAAATAATAGCAGTAGTATCATCAGCATAAACTACAATATCATTTAGCTGAGTATTATTTTTGCAGTTAACAATGTAATTTATAAATATATTGAATAACGTTGGGCCTAGAATGGATCCTTGCGGGACCCCCAACGTAGCAGACATATGTGTTGAAATACCAGCTCCATATAAGACCAAATGCTTTCGACCATATGAATTCCCCTAACACTGTATCTTTCTAACTTTAAAAGAAGTAGTTGATGATTTACCGTGTCAAGTACTTTTGACAAATCAATAGCTAAGCCCATAGAACAATCACCACCATCTATGTTCTTTTTGATTACATTTAGAACTGCAGTTAAGGCTGTATCAGTATTTTTGTGTTTTTGAAAACCGTGTTGCGTGTCAAAAATTATTTTATGTTTTTTCAAAAAGTCTGTTAGTTATATATTGATAACTTGCTCCACTATCTTCGAGAGTACCGGCAGGATGCAAACCGGTCTATAATTTTCAATTTTATTAGACTCCCTGTTTTTAAATAGGGGCCGGACTTTTGCCACTTTTAAACAGGATGGAAAAACACCCGTTTCAAACACCCTATTTATTAGATATGTTAATAGTGTAGCTAATACTTCACTTGATTTCTTTATAATACAAAGTGTTAATCCATCTATGTCTTCACTAGAACTATTGTTTAATTTATTTGTTAAATGTATTATTTAATTCTCTGTGATGAAGAGAGAGTTATGATTAGAGTCTACATTTTTATAAAGAAATTGTAATCAGTTGGGACACTGCTTAAGGCTTCGCTTAATTTTGCAGGAATATTTACAAAGTGCGAATTAAAAGCCTGCGCAGCTTCATTTTCTGATAGTTCAATATTGTTTTTGACTTTAACTTCAATTTTTTGGTTTTCAATTTTGATTAGATTTTATTATATTCCACATGGCTTTGCGTTTATCTGATTATCATATAATTTCTTACTTGATACTTCTATTTTATTTTGAAACTCTGCTTAAAAATGTTTACTATACTCCCTGAATATTGGATATGACCTGGCCATCTCTGCAAACGCTTGATATCTATTCCTCTAAAACATCTGCCGTCATCCAAATTTCGCATTTATGTCTATTTTGGTTAAAAATGTTCTTCAATGAAAAACAATTAAAACACTGGGACTTTACAATATTTAAATGCATATTTAATTCTGATGTTAATAATATGCCAGACCTATATTTTTATTTATTATTTATTTATTGTTGTTGATCAAGTTGCCATGGTAACCAGACAATATTAAGGGAGGAAACTCATTTAGAAGCCGAAAAATTCAAGTAACTTTGGGACTGGATTGCGGCTAGGAAAATGAATGAAACTATATCATTGTTTTTGCAGCTTATTGGGCATGTATTTAAGTGTAAAACCGTGTAGAAATTTTTTGGAAAATGTTTTATTTTACATGTTTTATTTACATGCGCAAATTTCGAGTTTCGTGTGTAGCGGTTTGCGCCGGCCTCCGTGGAGATTCAAGATCGTGACTAAAACAGAAAAAAAGAATAGGGCTTACAGTTGACATGACAGCGCATTTTAAAGACCTCATTGTATGTTGAAAAAAAAATTTTTTCGGAAAAAATTTTCGAGTTGAAACAAAAATCACTTTTTTTGCGTTTTTTTTTTTCAACTTATTTAAAAAAAAAAATACTACTTCTGGTTACATTAAACGAAAATAATTAGGTTACCGAAGTAGAGAATTGAATTCTCTATTCAGCCCACGAAATCGCAATGAATTCCGACCAAATCTCTGGTCTCCAAATGTTCCGGCGATTTCCAAAACACAACTTTTCAGGAGAAGCATTTGAATTGAAAGGTGAATTTCGGTCAGCGCGCCACAGACGTATTTCAGCCGTCTGACATGGACTCACTAAAATGGATATATATTTGCAAAAAAGTTCCGGATGGCCATACGCTTTTAAGGGTTCATTCTTAAATATATAAGAAGTAGTTTAAAGCAATAAAAATTTTTTGCTAAAATATTTTTTTCTAAATGAGTTTCCCCCCTTAAGTTGTTATGCAATAGCTGAAATGCATATTATTAGCAATACGCCAATAAATAGTTTTTGTGGACATTGAGCGGTTGATTCTATGACAACATACCACAAAAACAATGCATTATTTAAAACCTAACATGAAATAAGCGTAAAATATACTGTTCAGTGATGTGCATATCTTCATATGCGCCCCAAAAAAAAATTAACGTTGTGTCTGGAGAAACAAAAACTAATAAGTTTTCTAACTTATTCCATTAGTCGAGTTATAAAATGTTGCTCCAAGAATGCATTTATAAATTTAGAATAAGATCAAAAATAACGGAGATAAAGACAAATTTTAAATATTGAACATTTCAACTTACATCGAAACAATTGAAGATATTTAAAATGAGAAAGCAGATTATTAGTAAGCACTAAAGTGCACAACCTTGCTCTCAATTGACCGATTCTCTATCTCTTCAAATAAGCGAGATCCCCATAGTACAGCTTGAAAGACGGGCACCCTGTATATCCATATTTATAAACGTCGATGGATGTGGATAGATATCGGAATTCTTGAATTACGATAAAGTCAGGGAATTTAACATTTCAGATTGGTCGCTCCCACCACGGCTAAGATTAATAAGTATTTTTACAATTTGAAAGTATCTAAAATGTTATGATTTTAGTGTGTTTTTTGTTGCAATAAATGAAAGTAATATATTATGTCACGAGAGTGATATGCAGCAAATTACATATGAGCGGACATGTTACGTACGAGCCGCGGAGCGGCGAGTGCAGTATTCCGCGATTATGTAATTGCCATACCACTCGAGAAACGTACGATACTTTACCTATGCCCTAACAAAACAAACAATGAGCATGAAAGAATAACGTATTTAATAAATAATTTTTGATAGTAACATGACATTGATGAAAACTAAATTACTACTCGATATACATAAAAAAAATTCATTTGGTTGCGGTTGGTTGGTCATCAATCAGCTGTCCAGCTGTCAGCACGTAATATACTTGTCAAAGCTATTACGTGCATGTGTAGGTAATGTCAATCATACGCGTCAAGATAACAGTGTGGTATGATGCGGTTACTAGATAAGGAAATATTTCTTTTTTTACGCTGTAAATCTTTAGATATTCATTATTTTTGAAAAGAGGTAAAATTCAAGCTATAAATGAGTGTTTTCCGCTCCCAGATTAAGCAGGAAGAAAAATTTCGAGTTTAGAAAAGCCTGAAAATTTGGTTTGGTCGCGTAGCGAAGCGGGGCGACCATACCAAATTTTCAGGCTTTTCTAAACCCCAAATTTTACTTCATGCGTCACGCGTGTAAACACTGATTTATTGTAAAGTTCACAGTATAAATCTTTAGCATACTGCTGTAGTAGTATATTTTAAACTTCACTTGAAATCTAAGTTTTATACGCGTGGCGCATGAAGTAAAATTTCCAATTTAGAAAAGCCTGAAAATTTGGTTTGGCCGCTCCGCGCTTCGCGCTACGCGACCAAACCAAATTTTCAGGATTTTCTAAACTCGAAATTTTACTTCATGATTTAGCTGGGAGTGGAAAACACTCGTTTAAAGGTTAAATTTGAACTCATTTCAAAAACGACGAATATCTAAAAATTTACAGCGGTATTGCAGTACTTATGCTTAAAAGAAACTGCTTAGAAACCACGGAGGGAAGTAACGATCGAATTTGTCGGAAAACACAAAACTTTCTAACTTAAAAGAAAAACTATCTGTATAACTAATAATTAATATACATTTTTATATTTATGAACAATAACTTTCAAGAAGTTTATACAATATGGGATAAATATCGATATTTATCAGAAATTTTGATATTTATATAAATATCTTGATATTTCCGAACCCATCTAACGAATCACTAATTCACTTAATCAATGGGGCTGCCAACAAGCATGCAAGTTCTTCACTTAATTTATTAGTAATAACTAGAGCTCGGATTTTTAAGCAAACAGCTTATGCTGGAAATTAAAAGCATCAACATGAATTAATAAAATGTATACGAATTATAGAAAGTTGAATCATTGGACATTGTTTTTTTTTTTTGTTCTTTTTTCGGTTTTATGCTTATTTTGCATTTATATGCTTATTTGGTGCTTATTTCGTCAAATATTAGATCATGGACAATTATTATCTGTGCGATCAAAACACGAGCTGTACATTCATTTATCTAGTTTCATGGTTTACAACCTTTTTTGGCGATGGAAAGGGTTCAAGCATTAAATATTTTACGGAGCCCCAAAATAAAATCGGGTCGCCGATTTATTGTAGATTTATTATACTTTGTGTCGCCTTAATTTTTATATATTTAACATCTTTATTGACAGAATTTTCGTATAAAAAACATTTAAATATTTTAACTACAATAAATTTGGTACATAAATAATTTTCTGCCAATCGGCTATCGACCATTGGTCTTTCCGCCTGAATTTGTTTAGTTTTGTCTCTGTCATTTTATGTTATAGTTGTCTATTGTCTTTGTCTGACTCTAACTGTCATACTGGCGTCGTGATCATTAATGTCTTGTACTTGTCTAACGGCTGTCTCAAACGTCGTGATCATTAATGTCATGAAGTGAAGAGATGAATTCATAAATTGTGGTGCAGGGGAATTTTCGTTTAGGGGCAATATTTTTATTACGAGGGATACAAAGGGTTTTAAGAAGATTGTAATAAAAACGATTAGAGGCAAATTTTTGGGAAAGTTGGTTGAGGCGGTTTTCTATCGGAAGTATTTTTGTTAGTTCGTATAGGAGGGTGTTTGAAGGATTATGTAGAGGATTTTGTGGGTGTCCTTAATTTTTATTTACTCTTATAATAATAATAATGTTTATTGCCCAACATGAACCAAATTCCCAATTACAAGACAATTTAGTATTAACAAAAACAGTTTTAAAACTAAAACTAACTACTCTAGTACTTATATTTCTAAGATCATGGAAGCAGGGAATGTTGACATTTTTAAGCAAATTCTCAGAGATGTTAACCTTTTTGGGAAAAAACAATATCACCATTCGATTTATTAATACGGCTTTTATAATATTTTTTTTGTCCCAACTCTCTAGGACTAGCAGTTTTCTCAAAGATAAAACCGTACCCGGGTGCTTTGAAACACCCTGTATACATAATGTTTAGAATTAAGTGCGCACCATTGCTAACTTTGATAATATTTCAGTTACAGAGTCGGTTAACTGAGCAAAGTAGTTGGAAATTTAATGACAATCACAATGGTCAAATCAAAGATAGAATTGAACATCGTATTTTTAAGATATCAAGAAAAATTTTTTTTTTAAATGGAACACCCTATACATTTTATTACCGACCAATAAAGAACATTATTCTTAACCAAAAAGTTACAATACATCGTTACAAAAAATTAATAAATAAGACCACATCATCACATATTTCTGTTTTGTTCAATCCAACCAAGAAGCCCTAAAAACAAAAGAGGATTCTAACAAATGATTGAAACAAAATCTGTTTATTGTATTTGTCAGTAAAAGTGATTTTCATCGTTCTGTGCATTACTATACAATTTTAATTATTTTCAAGGTTTCTTTTATATCTAAAATAACCCCTTTTTGCTTTAAATAATGCTTTTTGAATAAAATAATGCTTTTTAGCAGAGCTGGGCAGGATTCGAATCATTCAGGATTCGAATCCTTTTAGAGGATTCAAAAGAGGCATTCGAATACTTTAGTTCAACTGGATTCGTGATCCGGATTCGTTACATTTTTTTTAAGAGGATTCGTATTCGAATCCAAATGTGGGTGATTCCAATCCTTATAAAAGGATTCGAATATTTATAAAAGGATTCGAATACTTACAAAAGGTTTTGAATCGTCAAAAATAATTCCATTTAATTGTGAGGATTAACATGAAAAATTTCTTTTGTGTGTTTTTTAATTTCTCGTTAAATCACTGTTTTATACGCGTGGCGCATGAATTAAAATTTCGAGTTTAGAAAAGCCCCGTGAAAATGTGTCTCGGGACGCTGCGCGACCATCGACAAATTTTCTACGCGGGGCTTTTCTAAACTCGAAATTTTACTTCATGCTTAGTCTGGGAGTGGAAACGGATTCATTGCATATCGATTTACCATGATTTTTGAGATTCTGGAAATGGAATCAGGGTAAAGGTGTATGGGAGGCACGAATCTAAATCTCGTTGATTAAGGCGACTTACCGCTTGTCCGCAAATCGAATTTTAAGTTCCACTTTTGAGGTTATATATGGTCGTATTTTCGGCTAAATAAGCACATTACAGATACAAATTACACACATGATGAAATTATCTCCAAAATAAGGACGTAATTCATCCAATTTGTAGTGTTATCTTCATTAATTCAGCCAATATCATGATATTAGTTTTACGCTAGAATTGACGTCTTCTGACGTTTATTTAAAATAATGGATATATAAATCGAGATTGATTATTAAATCATAGGTAATTTAATTTACGATATAAAAAATAGATGGCACCTTCGTACGATAGCTAGGATATTTATTGCAATAATAAAATATTAACAAATAATATAACAATATATAACAACACCTACAAATATTACTTTTATATTTAATTTACTGCTTTTACTCAAATTACATTTGTACGGCATATTCAGTTTGGTTAGTAGACACCCAGAAAAAATTAAAAACAATTAAAATAATTTTATAGAACCACATTACCAAGCTAAATTATCTGATTCAAGGCTTAGTATAGCCACACATTTTTCTATAAAATAATAAGATGCAGATAAACATTTTATTATGCTTAGGCGATTTTAAATGTTTTTAAGTTAGGCTAGTAGAAAGGTTTGCAATAGAATAAATTGCGGAAGTGTTTTTACGCAAGTTAAATATTTCATATACTTCTAAGTTAGGTTAGGTTAGGTTAGGAGAAAGGTTTGCAATAGAATAAATTGCGTATGTCTCTTTGTAGACGATGATTATTCCACATACTTCTAGATTAGGTTAGGAGAAAGGTGTTCAATAGAATAAACTGCGTGAGTCTCTTTGCGCACGGTGACTATTCCACATACTTGTAGGTTAGGTTATGTTAGGAGAAAGGTTTGCAATAGAATAAATTGCTTAAATCTCTT
This sequence comes from Philonthus cognatus, assembly GCA_932526585.2. Lineage (NCBI taxonomy): Eukaryota > Metazoa > Arthropoda > Insecta > Coleoptera > Staphylinidae > Philonthus > Philonthus cognatus. The sequence goes on along the minus strand of OW052244.1, from coordinate 17,621,129 downwards.
TGCACACATTAAATATTCTACATAGTGCTAGGTTAGGTTAGGTTATGAGAAAAGTTTGCAATAGAATAAATTGCGTAAGTCTCTTTGCGTGTATGGAATAGCCCTGAATATATAAATATTAACATTAATATTTTACATCATTAGAATACCTTTGATTCACTAATCAATCTTGATTTATATATCCATTATTTTAAATAAACGTCAAATACAAATTGGATAATTTACGTCATCATTTTGGAGATAATTTTATCATGTGTGTAATAGGAATCCCTAATGTGCTTATTTAGCCGAAAATACGACCATATATAACCTCAAAAGTGGAACTTAAAATTTAATTTGTGGCTAAACGGTAAGTCGCCTTAACCAACGAACTTTAGATTCGTGCGTCTCATACATGTTTACCTCGATTCCGTTTTCAGAATCTCAAAAATCAAGGTAAATCGATATACAACAACCCCGCTCGTTCGAAACTTCAAACTGAATGATTTGATAAGAACATTATATGACTGAAAATGTTTTTAAAGATAATAATCTAGTTTTCAAAATTTTGTTTAATATTATTTGAAGTAAAACTGACATGGTAGCCTCAATCTTGACCGTTAAATTTTTCCGGCATTTCCCTGATTCAAGATTTTTTTCCCTGGCCTTTAAATATAACTTTCTTCTGTGGGAAACCCCCATTTTGTTAAATATTGACAAAAACAATGAAAACACATTGTTTTTGTCAATATTTAAGTTAATTTTATAAATTTTTACGTGTTTTGTAATTTTCCTGCTGAATTTGACAAATTTAATAATATCACATGGCTTTTTTGTTAGTGTTTTGGTCAATTTGAATAAAATTCTATGACTTTTCTCGGACTTTTCCGGTTTTAATGATATTCAGTGAATATTTTTTTACGTGATTTTCAAGCCTTCGTCGATTTTATAATAGAGTTCAATTTAAAGTTTTGAACGGATGTTTCCACCCCCAGGCTAAGCATGAAGTAAAATTTCGAGTTTAGAAAAGCCCCGTGAAAATTTGTCGAGGGTCGCGCAGCGACCCGAGACAAATTTTCGGGCTTTTCTAAACTCGAAATTTTACTTCATGCGCCACGCGTACAAAACACTGATTTGAAGTGAAGTTCCAAAACACACAAATACATCTTTAATCAGAATAACAGGGAATCAGATATTTAGTCTGTTATCAACGATGTTCAGTGTTAATAATAAATAATTAGCTATTAAATATTTTTGTTAAAACAACTGGTTGCGAAAAAATAATAAAATCAAATTCATTCTTAAAGGATTTGTATTCGTGATTCGAAAAAACAGATTCGAATCTTTGATTCGAATCATATTTATCTCTTACGAATCTTTTATTCGAGTATTCGTGATTTGAATCATATTGGGTGATTCTCATTCGTGATTCGAATCCGTTTTACGAGGATTCGTCCCAGCTCTGCTTTTTAGCATAAAATAATGCTTTTTGCTAAAATTTGTGCTTTATTAAGCGCTTATTTTAATTTTTTGTGCTTAGATATCCGAGCTCTAGTAATAACGATAAACAAAAATATGTACATCATGTCTAATATACGAGATGCATCCGCATAATGCACAAATTTATGTTTATCACCTCGTAGTTATAATTCGGTGTGTGGGTTTGCATTTAGAATGCGCGTAGTATACGCTGTTTTCCCGCTGCATTTACCTTATTTAGTAACTCTGGTGGAAATTTATGGTCGCATTTTGAAGCTACAATTTGCAGGAAGAGATTGCGAATTATGGCTCGGCTCTGCCTTTATTAAAACCGGGAAAAATATCTATTGTGTTAACGATTTTCACTGAGCATAAATGTACAGTTTTGTCGAATGCATTAATTGGAAATTGCTTCTATGTATTGTTGCATATATGAATGTGCGTATTATTTACGACATGATAAATTATTGATTGTTTGGAAATTATACATGCTATAATTGGTAATATTTAATTGTGTTTATTAATTGTTCACCATTTATGTTTACAAGAGGTTTTCATAATTTGCAATGACTGAAAGCATTTCGTATATTAATGAAATTAATTTGTTATAATATATATAAAATTACGAAAAAACTATTCGTGAAAATGCAAACAATGTCTTAATTAATAAGACAACTCAAGACAATAAATATCCATTGAAACAACTACTTCCCGTGCAAATACACCTCCGGATATTGAATTATACAATGAAATATTTAAAATATTATTTAATTTGTTATAATATATATAAACTTACGAAAAAACTATTCGTGAAAATGCAAACAATGTCTTAATTAACAAGACAACTCAAGACAATAAATATCCATTAAAACAACTACTTCCCGTGCAAATACACCTCCGGATATTGAATTATACAATGAAATATTTAAAATCTTATTTAATTTGATTTGTTACAACGCTCTATTAAAGTATATGTAACGTTTAGGTCAGATTCTCTTCAAACCAACTAACAATACAAATTTAAAATGAAAGGAGAGATAGCAACAAATTAAAAGTAAAAGGACTTGGATTAAAACTAATGTCTTAGGCCATCTATAGACGCGTTTCGAGGTTTATCTCTCTTCAGTATAGCTTTGCTTATGATGAAAAAATACCAAATCAGCAAATTATTTTGCAGAGCATTTTATGGAATTTTTCAAAGTACTTAACAAATTAGAGTTCTCAATTGGCGTCGATTTTTTTTTTTCGTATAAGCTCTAAGAGTCTAAAGGAAAAAAATCGCTGCCAATTGAAGGACACTTAGTTGGCGTCGAGTTTCGTTCCTTCAGACTCTTAGAGCTTATACGAAAGAAAAAAATCGACGCCAATTAAGAGCCCTTATTTGTTAAGTACTTTGATAAATCAAATATCAAATATTGTGCGAAATTCAAATGAAATCCGCAACCAATTAATATTTACACAATCACAACAAACCTATGTCAAACTATTTATTAATAAAAAGATATGCAGGAGCATGAGCAGACGACCGTGATTGATGCATAATTAAACGAGGCAGTCGTAATAAATTACTCTGCGATTGTGAGTTCGCGATGCACGCAAAGTGCATTATTGGCATTAAATAAGCGTGTATTGACTGCTTCTATAAATTATAATATTACGTCAAATGATGGTGTATCGGCCGGATTGTTAGTCGGAGATGGCTGTCAAGAAGAGATGCACATTTCGATGCAACGATGATACATCTCTGAATGCGATTGCGATGACTCACAACTTGTCATAAATAATCAATAGTTTCCCAGCCGCACAATGCTGTACCGTTTTCCGGTTGGTGCATTTCAGTCTCAGTCTTTTCTTATAATATACTTATAATTGGTAATTATAATTTTTCACCTAATGGCTCGGTGTTATGAATGAACGTTGTAATTATTGATAGATTAACATCGTGATTACTGCACTCACTGATTTGTAATGAACACTATTACACACAAAGCATTGAGAGTCAAATCAAAATGTTCAAGTTTTAGCAATACTGAATTGTTAGGGGATACAACCTTTTTTTCATCGGGGTATTTAGTTATAATTAAAAATATCTGTATTTAGTTCATTGGAAAATAAAAATTACACATTCAGTAACAAACCAAATTTTCAGGCTTTTCTAAACTCGAAATTTTACTTCATGCTTAATTAGGTATTGGAAACACTTGGTAGTAGCTTCAAAATGAACTCAATAGAAAAAACACTAACGCCTTAACAGGCATACGCTGAATCGGAATGTGTATACACATAGTAAATTCAATTTTTATTTATTTATTTTATTTTGAAAATCCCAAAATTTGGTTAAATGTAATAAATATTTGTAGAAACTATTAACGTGAGATCAAGCATAAACAGTAATGTTTGAAATTCTATTTAAATAAGTTATACGCATGACGTAACATTTCGAGTTAAGAAAAGAGTAAACATTTGGTTGGGTTGCGTAACTTAATTATAGGTGAAAACATTCGATATTAGCATTAAATTGAACGCTTTAATTAGTTCTTACTCCATTTAGCTAGGCGAGATATTGGAACACGTCTTTGCACATAAAATCAAAGGTCCTAACAAAATAACTTATAAAAAGTAAATTTTGGTATAGAAATGGCAATATTTTTTGGTAAATGACAATAAGTTACACAATTAGATATTTTAAATATTAATAAACTTTTAGAAGTTTAGTGAATATCAAAGGAACACGATCGTTTAAATGTGTAAAGGTTAAAAAATGCTTTATTGTCACATATCTGACAAAACGGTAATTAATTTAAAATGTATTTATTCAGTCAACGGAGTTCATTGAGTGACTGAAATGAACATTTCAAATGCTAAGAATTAAATAAAATTAATTTTAATGAAAGAACCTTGTCGAGACTGAATAGTTTTATATCTAGGTAAAAAAAATGCAAGAAAATATAAATGTATACAAAATTTTAGCTTTATATTTTAATTAAACTTTGATGTTCCTTTCATGAAAATAATTACATTTTACTTGCATTGTTTGTTTATTAAACAATACATTTAAATATTAAAATACAATTGAGAAACAAATACAATTTAAAATTTAAACACATTAACCCATTAGTTGCCATTGATGCATATACGCAACATTATTAATTTTATGTTAATTTAATTACTAAATAAGTTAATTTGATATATTATATTATTTGACTTGACTTGAAAATCTATGAAGAAAAACGTAAATATTTTGTTATTCAACTATCTGAATTATTACTCATTTAAAAAAAAAAACATGTTTTCAGTGTATTTCTAACTGCACAGTATTTCAGTGTTTTATTCGCGTGGCGCATGAAGTAAAATTTCGAGTTTAGAAAAGCCCCGTGAAAATTTGTCGAGGGTCGCGCAGCGACCCTCGACAAATTTTCTACGCGGGGCTTTTCTAAACTCGAAATTTTACTTCATGCTTAGCCTGGGAGTGGAAATACTTGTTCTAAACTTCATATTGCACGTTTTTATACAAAATCGATGAATGCCTTACATTTACAGCGTAGATATGATGTATACTTAAAAAAAATTATAGTATGTAATACAATAAGTCATTCGTAGATATTATAATAAAAAGTGTATAATTTTACTTAAAATCAACTTTTAGAGTTAACTCTGTAATTACTCGGCCATTAATGGGTTAATAACACTACAGAAATATTTTCTAATATATTAGTTTCGATCGAAAATTGTAAAAATATCATGACAACATAAGTTACAATAAATAAATATATCAAGTGGCAATAAATAAAATAAGTTACAAAAAATAAATAATTTAACTTCACATGAAAAAAAAATCTCGTTTACGAGTTTTTTTGGAAAAACCTATCAAAAATGAATTAAAAACAGTTGGGAAATAACCTTAAAATGATTTGTTTAATTTGGTAAATACAAAAAACTAAAATTATTTACCCAACATTGATATCATCAATATGTAAAACGAAAGTTTTCATATATTAATTTGATCTTTGCTTAGACTTTTTATAAGAAAATTACCTGAAATTTGTTTATGGTTGAAATTACCTTAGAATAATCATTTTCGATTATCCAATACAGAATAACAAAATAATCTATGCAGAATAGAAATTCTGAGCATTTAAAATGAAACATTTGATAAATTAATTGTGTCTGTATTCAATATTATATTATTTCAAATGAAAATGATAAAAAAATGCATCTGAAAATAATTGAAAAATAAGAGTAGGTATAAAAATTGTTCCAGAAATATTATTTTATCAAGACGCATTTATTTTTCTCTGCATAAATGTTCATCCAAATCTAAAAAAAAAGAATTGTGGAAATAATAAAATTCTTAACAATGAACATGAAACGACACCCTTGATTAATAAATGTTCACTACCTAAATTAAAAAAAAACTGTTGTAAATTTGTATACATTCGGTGATAAAACCATATTTTCAGGCTTTTCTAAACTCCAAATGTTACTTCATGCGCCTATACGCGTGGCGCATGAAGTAAAATGAAATATTGTTAAGTTCACAATATAATATAAGCTTGATTTTATGTTTGATAACACGCAATACATTTTACAAATGTCTACTAAATTTTGCTCCAAAAGATCATCCTTGTAGGTACACATTGTATTTGAAACTACCGGTTTTTGCTCGTGAATATTCGTGAAATTTGTTATGCGCAGTTTTTGGCATTTTCAGATTATTTCTCATGACTCATGACTTTTTGATTACATTGAATTACTTGATTTGTTGGAATTTAGCCATGTCAGAATCTCAAACTATTTGCCTAAATCAGAAAGCGAAAAAACACTATAAAGGTCGTTTGCCTGTTGCAAACAAGCCAAAAGCCAATATCCCAGCATTTCAATAACTAACTTGTAAAATTTCTAACGAAATTAATCGGAATCTCTTCTGATTTCAATAACTTTTTAAAATCTCTTTAATTCCGTCATTAACCCATTAACGGCCTAGCAGTGCTAGAGTTAACTGTAAAAGTTGAATATAAGTCCAATTCTGCACTTTTTTTATGGTTTCTGTGAATGACTTGTATAACATACTGTGAATTTTTCTTTTAAATATACATAATGTCTACGCTGTAAACTTTCAGGCATTTGTCAATTTTATATAAAAACGTGCAATATGAAGTTTAGAACGAGTGTTTCCACTCCCAGACTAAGCATGAAGTAAAATTTCGAGTTTAGAAAAGCCCCGCGTAGAAAATTTGTCGAGGGTCGCGCAGCGACCCGAGACAAATTTTCACGGGGCTTTTCTAAACTCGAAATTTTACTTCATGCGCCACGCGTATAAAACACTGAAATATTGTGAAGTTAGAAATACACTGAAATTTGTTTTGTTTAATGAGTAATAAGCGGAATATTTAAATAACAAAATATTTATCTTTTTCTCCATACATTTTCAAGTTAAGTCAAATAATATAACGTATCAAATTAACTTATTTAGTAATTTATTTAACAAAAAAATGATAATGTTGCGTGTATGCATCAATGGCGCTTAATGGGTTAACTTCTGGATATTTAAATAAGTTTAAAATTCGAATAAATAGTAACTTATATAACTGTCCTGTATGTATCCAAAAATATAGTCTTTGCTTCACCATTTACGGTTGTCCAAGATAAATCCATCCCACAGACACAAACACACACTCAACGACGCTTTGTCGTTCAAATTTCTCTAATTACACTTTTACTTTATAGAAACAAATCAATAAAGCGTGTTAACAGGTTTAAATCGTAACATTATCGATTTTTTTAGACGAATTTAACGATAACAAAAAACTCTCACACAGAAATACATTGCAGAAACCCAAACACAGAAACGAATAAAAATACATTATCTCTGGTATGTGTTCACATCGTCTCGAAAATCATTCTCAAGTTTGCATTAAAATATACAATTTATTTGTATTCAGGTACAAATAAAATAAATTTAAAATTGTAAATTGTATTTTATTTATACCTAAAGAGAAATAAAAATAAACAGTTTATTTCTATTCAGGTACGAATAAAATAAATGTACAATTGTAAATTGTATTTTAGTTGTACTTGAATAGAAATAAAAATAAACAATTTATTCTATTCAGGTACAAATAAAATAAATTTATAGTTGTAAATTGTATTTTATTTGTACCTGAATAAAAATGAAAATAAACAATTTATTTCTATTCAGGTACAAACAAAACAAATTTACAGTTTGTAAATTGTATTGTATTTGTACCTGAATAGAAATAAAAATTTACAATTAATTTCTATTCAGGTACAAATTAAACACATTTATTTTATTTGTACCTGAATAGAAATAAATTGTGAATTTTAATGAAAAAATTGAATCGAAGCATAATATATTTTATTAAAGTGAAACATCTTAAATTAACACATGTTTTATTAACCCAAATGGTTCCATTGTCCTTTTAAAAGGTCGCCAATATATGTTACAGAAACCTATGTTTCTTGTGTATTATTTTAAGTAATGATAGTAAGATGGCACCACATTCTTTAAGAATAAGGTACATGTGATACATTTTAGCAAAATTGAACACATTTTAACTGCGTATAACATCCAGATAAATATTTGTTGTGCATCGAGTTTTTTCTTTTGTGTCATGGACAGATTGAGGTAAGAGTTATTTAATCATAATAAATTATATATGTTCTTCGTTGCATAAAATGTAATTAATATAGTTATATTTAATTAACCACAGGTTTGTGAGGTTAGATTTTCATTTTGTATTTGGAATATACGCACGAAATCATAAATGTCTTTTATAAAGGCCAGTGGCTCAATATACTGTGTTTTCAGTTATTGGAACAGACACAGACACTTGACTCTAAGTGAATTGTTGGAGGAAGCAGAGAACATTGATGATGATACCAGATAGTATAGCTGTTTTTCCACCTATTAATGCAAATGAAGTTGTTACCGATGAAGACTCCGGCGATGAGGAAAATGTTGTCATGGACAACCTTTCTGGTAGTATTTTAAATTCGATGGCTGAACCTTCTTTCAAAACTAATATTATCGATAGTGACAGTGATAGTAGCGACAGTGATAGCAGTGACGATGAAATTCCCTTATCAAATTTCATGAAATATAAGAAGAGACCAAAAAATTATGAATGGAGTCACAGCGACATTAAAAATCGTTTGCCGATCTGGAACCAACCATGTGAGCCTAATAATAAATTTACAAACTTAGAATTTTTCTACCTATTCTTCGGTAAGGATGTTTGGCAAATGTTAACTGATTATAGCAATCTTTACGCAGTACAAAATAACAGATGTGGAGACATAAGTGTAGAAGAAATGAAAGCTTTTTTTGAGTCCTTATTTATAGTGGTTATACTACTGTCCCAAGAAGATCACTGTATTGGGAAAACAGTTCTGATGCTAATCACAAAATAGTATATGACGCAATTTCAAGAAACCGTTTTAATTTTATAATGCGAAATCTGCATTGTAGCGATAATACAAATTTAAATGTTTCACATAAATTTGCTAAAGTCGGCCCATTATTAGACGTTTTGAACAACAAGTTTATTTCACTTGCCCCTCTGAACGAATATCATAGTATTGATGAGTCAATGGTGCCCTACTTTGGCGGACATGGTTCCAAGCAGTTCATCAGAGGAAAACCTATTAGATGGGGTTATAAGTTTTGGATGGCTACTTCTAGAACAGGTTACATAGAATGGTTTCAACCTTATCAAGGTTCCAGCACAAAGCTGTCAGAACGATACAAGAACTTAGGATTGGGTGCGAGTGTGGTACTAACATTTGTCGATAGTATTCTTGAAGAAAAAGGTAGTTACCCGTATCATTTATACTTCGATAATTTTTTTACTTCTTGGTATTTGCTTTTGGTACTCAGAGATAGAAAAATAAAGGCTACTGGAACACTGAGAGAAAATAGAATACATGTATCTGCAATAAAAACTGCCAAAGAACTACAGAAAGAGCCAAGGGGAACCTTTGTGTATGCTTTGGAGAAACAGGAAAACATAATAGTATGTAAGTGGAATGATATATAGTTACAATAGCTTCCAATTCAGATAGCGTGCTGCCGACATGTAATGTGGCTCGATTTTCCCTGAAAGAAAAGAAAAAAATTTCTGTACCTCAGCCGGATTTGATAAAAAAATACAAAAAAAATATAGGAGGTGTCGACAGGGCAGACCAAAATATTAGTCTTTATAGAGTCGGAGTTAGAGGCAAAAAATGGTACTTTCCCATAATAAGTCATTGCCTTGATATGGCAATTCATAATGCATGGCAGCTTCAACGAGAATATGGTGGAAAACAGGATCAATATACCTTCCGTAGATCCCTTGCAATGAGCATTTTGGAAAACAACAAGAAAACAACGAAACGAGGACGACCCAGTGCACAACCAAATGAATATTCCCGATTCGACGGAAAGGATCATCTAATTGCATACAAAGAAACACAAATTAGATGCCGATTATGCCACAAAAAAGTGCAATTTCAGTGCAATAAGTGCAATGTAGGTTTGCATCCAAAAAACTGTTTTTTTGAATATCATACGCTCTAATTTTATTTGTCTGTAAATATATAAATTATATTTATTTTTTGTTGAATATAGATTATTTCTTTAAAATATATTTGGAATATTGCTGAGTTTATATATAGATAAATTTTTACTTTCAAGATATTAACCTTCCCGTTGTTCTTTATAAAGGACGGTCTATATCTGGTAAACTATTAACTTTACAACATAAAGTGCTTATTAAAAAATATTCAAGAAATACCAATTAATCATAAAATTGCAACAAACTTTTAATTTTCTTAAAAAAATTAATTCGGGAGTATTTGGGTTAAATTAAAAGTAGTTGAACAGTTTTAAAAATGTCTAGACATTTAAAAGTCTTAATGAATATTAATATAATATACTGCTTTAGTAGCATATTTCAGTGTTTTAGACGCGTAATACTTAAAAGAAAAATTCCCTGTATAATACTATTACTTTATTCATTTTATTTTCATTTATTACAAAAAAACACAGTTGGTTGCAAAATAGTAAAAAATATAACATTTAGGCTGTTTTTAAATTGTAAAAATACTAAGCAATCTTAGCATACTAAAACTATAGCTGCGCCACTTTTTCTAAACTCGAATATAATTTCATACGCTAGGCGTGTAAAACCCTGACTTGAAGTAAAGTTCAAAATCACACACTACAACAGGCAACCCAATCAACATTAAGGGTATTGGGTTGCGAATAATTATTTGGTTAAATAATTAATTCAATGAATTCGACTCGCGATTTTTTATAAAGTATATACAGAGTGTTACACTTGTGCGTTCTCAAAGGATATCTCAGCTCACGTTAAATATAGAACAATTATTTATACACGAAAGTTACTTGGTTTTAAGAGTTGCATAACCTAAAAATAATTGTTATTTATACAGGGTGCGCCCTAAAGACAGTAGCGGACCCAACTTGCTTATTTTAAATACAACACCCTGTATATTATTTAATTTTTAAATTCCTCATAAAAATTGCGACTCATTTTATTAAAAACATTTAGTCTAGGTCGTACCGTTTCGGAGTTTTTTGACATTTATTGACAAAAATTATGTTTGCAGTGGTTTTGTAAATATAAAATATCTTTCAAACTAAAAGAGATAGAAAGTTGCAGATTTTGCCATTCTCTTGAGAATAGAGGGCGCTATCGACTGCACTATAAAGTTTATTGATAAAAATCGGGTTTGTGATAGAAGTAAACCTTAAATATCTTCAGAAATAAAATAGATAAAGAGTTGCGGTTTTTGCCACTCTTTTGTGAATAGGCAGTATTATTGGATGCATTATAAAGTTATTGGGATTAAGTTATTTGGCTTTGAAATAAAAATAGTTGAATTTATACATATTCAATCATAGGTTACTTGATTTTTTCAATCATAGGTAACTTGATTTTTTTACATCGATCGACTTAACCCATTATGTGCCATTGATGCATATACGCAACATTATTAATTTTATGATAATTAAATGAGTACATAACTTAATTTGATATATTATATTATTTGACTTGACTTGAAAATGTATGAAGAAAAACGTAAATATTTTGTTATTTAAATATCTTGATTATTACTCATTTAAATAAAATGTTTTCAGTATATTTCTAACTTCACAATATTTCAGTGTTTTGTACGCGTGGCGCATGAAGTAAAATTTCGAGTTTAGAAAAGCCCCGTGAAAATTTGTCTCGGGTCGCTGCGCGACCCTTGACAAATTTTCTACGCGGGGCTTTTCTAAACTCGAAATTTTACTTCATGCTTAGCCTGGGAGTGGAAATACATGTTTTAAACTTTTTATACAACGTTTTTATACAAAATCGACGAATGCCTTACATTTACAGCGTATACATTATTTTTATTTAAAAGAAAAATGCATAGAATGTAATACAATAAGTCATTCGTAGAACTCATATAAAGAAGTGTAGAATTTTACCTAAAATCCACTTTTAGAGTTAACTCTATAATTTCTCGGCCGTTAATGGGTTAAAGTAAAGGTCTTTTTCGAGTTTGTTAATAATTTTTAATATGTAGATGTAAAATAATTATGTTACAAACTTTAAAGTTAGGGATAAAAATAATAGACTTAGTCGAAAGAGAATTGAATTTTAAGCCGATTGATGATTGATATATAGAAAAATTATATGGTTCCATTCAAAAAAATCAAGTTAACCTTGATTGAAAATTTATAAATTCGACTAATTCTATTTCGTAGCCAAATAACTTAATCGCAATAACTTTATAATGCATCCGATAGCACCCTCTAATCCCAAAAAAGTGGCAAAAACCGCAACTCTTTATTTAGTTTACTTCCGGAGATATTGAGGGTTTACTTCCACCGCTCTATTCCCAAAAGAGTGGCAAAAACCGCAACTCTTTATCTAGTTTACTTCCGGAGATATTGAGGGTTTACTTCCACCGCAAACCCGATTTTTATCATTAAACGTCAAATAACTCCGAAACGGTACGATTTAGACCAAATGTTTTTTCTTTTTATTAAAATGATAATAATTTTCTTAAAATTAAAATGACACGCAATTCTTATGAGGGATTGAAAAACCAAATAATATACTAGGTAATTCATTTAAAATAAGCAAGTTGCATCCGCTACTGTCTTTATCGCTCACCCTGTATACATCCAAATATTTTTAGGTTATGCTGCTCTTAAAACCAAGCAACTTTAATAAAGAAACTTTTTTTCTATCAACAACATGAGCCGAGATATCTTCCGAAAACGCCCCCTGTATATGTAAACTTATTTACAAAAATGCCGGTAAAAAACAGCAATTTTGGAAAGTATTTTTTACGATGGTTTACCGATTTAACAATCGCTAGTGTGAACACACCCTAATACTTACCGCAAAGCAGGACACTAATATAATCCTTAGAATAACGACCTTTATTTAATAAAGGCATAATAATAATTATGATGCAGATCCATCATCATCGTGAACCGTAAATAATTAATTACGAGAAATTTATTTTCCCATTTCACAGTCAATGACATCTCCTCGACGACGTCCAACGCCTTTATGGTAAAGTAACTGTTAGCACATATATAATAGGTGAGAAGTTATTAGGTACACAGCATAAAGGCAAGCAAACGAAAATGTGTTAAAAATTAATATGACCTAAAGTGTAAACGAGCATTCCGTTCATTCAAAACCGACGACTATTAAAATTTTTATTGATGTCCGGACTTAGAATCTGTTACAAAGCAAACGGGCGGAAATTCTATTTCTGATAAACAGTTGCCCGGAATGATGAATTATCGGTGGTATGATTTATTGGTTATTGTTTTCAATAATGAGTGAATGATTTACCTAAAACTGTTCATTGATTTATTTCAACAAGTTAACGATGCATTCTCTTATATTTAAAGCTTTCTTTATATCTATTTCATTAGCATTGCTTTAAAAGTTGAAATATAATAAGCAATTAATTTGTTAGTTAAGAAATTATTTAAGATATAGAAAAAGTTCACATAAAATGAGGGGTCTCAATGCAAAACTCTTAACTTGTTAGTAAAAATGATGTGTTGATAAATAAATACAATTTTTTTAGAAATTTTACTTCGTGTATCAACAAGGAAGGGAGGGCAAACCCATGATAACATAACACTAATAATTGGCATTTAAACTAAATTTGGCTTAATTTTTTGCTTCGTTACTAACACTTTACCTTTTCAACTTCAAATTAAGAGTAATCAATATCAAATTGGGATTAAACAATTTTAAATTAACACTTCAAAAACTGCTGTCAGCTTAGGCACAATCAAAATGGAAACAAACAATATTAGATTGAAAATAAACAATTTTAAATTGGGACTAAACAAATTTTATTTAAGAAATGTATTTATTTATTTACGAACAAAGCCTATTTAACAAAATTACATATAATAATATAAAATATAAAAATTAAACTAAAAATAAGTATAACACGGGGGGTGTATGGGGTGTATGGGGGATACTAGATTATAACAATTAAACTAAAATGAATAGTACAAAAAGTATACAACTAAATAATACACCTTAGTAAGGCAATAACCTTCAGACCACGCTTAAATAAATAAAAAGATGTACAAAAAACACAAAAATTGGAATTAGAGTTTAAAATATTACAGTATTTCATAATCCTAATATGGGATTGTGATTTCCATAGTTAGTGAAGTGAAAGGGTATTCGAAATAACACTATAGCCCTAGTGGGTTTTTTTTTTTTTTATTTTGGGTTTTACGTCATCTATTTCCGCTGCTAAGGCCAATCATGACGCCGGAGATTAGGTCTACAGCTATCCGGGAATTTTGCCGAACCCGGTGGGAGTTCCAACCCACCGGTAGGGATCTTTAACGTGCACGCAACATCCAGGCAGTACACGGGTCCTACATGCATTTAACGTCATATCCGAGAAGACGGAGTGTTTGGCATTTTTATCCTAACCTATATAAATGCAGACAAGTTGTTAGGCCGGTATTTGAACCCCGGCCCGTGGCGTGGCAGTACAACACTCTAACCACTACACCACCAAGCTGCCCCCTAGTGGGTTTAATAATGCAAACATTTAAGTTATGAATTGAAAATTAAAAACTACAGTTAATTAAGCCATTAATTAATTTTTTCGCCGACATTCAAGCGAGCTTAGGTTTAAAAACAACAAGTTATATCTTCTAAAGGGTACATCCGGTTAAGTATGGTAAAATGCCCTTATCATTTGATTTTTAAATTTACCTTTTAAGGTACAGGACACCCTCCTAAGGTATAAAAATTAAATCCCAATGGTTCATGGTCCATAATCTCCCCCACCCCCCTCTCTCAAGGTCAGAAAAATGTTTTTTTCGGAATTATTTTTTCTTGATTTCTATTAATAATTTAGATATGGAAAAATTCATGAGTATAGGTGACCTAAATTCCCGTCTGTGTCATTTTTTTCAAGGTCATTGAAGGTCATTTAGGTAATGAAAAAATATCCTAAAAGTTTAAAATCCATGTTTCATTGACTATTTTTCTTAGCAAAAATCTACAAAAATATGCCTTAAGATATATTAATGTATTCCCGCGCCATCTTTAAAAATCAATTTTTCAAGATTTTTTAGGGTTTTTGCCCGTTTTCATGGAATTGCCCATATATATCTAAAAAAAAACATATTTTTTATCTCTAGCGTAAATATTTTCCAGATATCACATGTTTAAGTTTTATGAACGTTTCGTTTTAACATCAAAGCGACGATAAACGTTCTGTTTTACATAAAAATTTAATTTTTGCTGTTCTATAAGGTATTTTATTAAAAATAAGGAAGGTAAATAATTAAAATTAGAAAAATATTCAAAGATAAAGGAATGTAGAATGCACTTTAACGTTTATATTTCAATATATGTATACTATAATCTTATAACACCATAATAAAGGGTCCTTATAATACGACATTGAGATAAAACAATCTCGATATGCACCAGAATGCGTCGGGACGTTGTAAGCATGGAATGACAAGTGCGCAAAGTATCTTAGTATTTATTGTAATCATTATCAACAGTTTATATTTTTCAAAGGTAAGTTTAATTTTTTTATATTATATATAATCAATCAAAATTATAAATAAGTGTAACATATATATATATATATATATATATATATATATATATATATATATATATATATATATATATATATATATGTATGTATGTGTACATATACACGCTTATATAAAAAATATTTGTATATTATAGTAGTATATGTACTAAAATAAACTACTAAACATTTTAAATGTTCATTTTCGTATATTCTATTTATCAAATCAAAGCATCTAATACGATTTGACACCATTAAATTTTAGGTTTAGATGTAAATTGAGTTGCCTATATGACCATTACAGATTGTAGCCAATCAATCGCAATTAATACCTCAACTTGTAGATACAGGGAGTTTTTCTTTCAAGTATACATGTCTCAATTACGCCGTACATGCAGTAAATCTTTAGATAATCGTTGTGTTTTTCTTAAAAGAGTTCAATTTAAAACACAAAACGAGTGTGTTCCACTCCCAGACTAAGCATGAAGTAAAATTTCGAGTTTAGAAAAGCCTGAAAATTTGGTTTGGTCGCGTAGCGCGGAGCGGCCAAACCAAATTTTCAGGCTTTTCTAAACTCGAAATTTTACTTCATGCGCCACCGGTACAAAACACTAACATGTTACGAAGTTTAAAACACACCGCTAAACTTTATATTGAATCAGTGTTTTGTACCGGTGGCGCATGAAGTAAAATTTCGAGTTCAGAAAAGCCTGAAAATTTGGTATGGCCGCTCCGCGCTTCGCGCTACGCGACCAAACCAAATTTTCAGGCTTTTCTGAACTCGAAATTTTACTTTATGCTTAGCCTGGGAGTGGAAAACACTCGCTTAAAGCTTCAAATTGAATTAATTTAATAAACCGAGCACCGGAAAATGTGCAACGTATGCAAATGGAGACTTAAAATAAAAATTCTCGTTATGAAAATGTTCGGTGTTACATAAAACTCACTATATGTACCCATATATGTGACGAAGACTAATACATATATTTTTTTAATTATAGATACTCGTATATATCATTTACAATTTTAGACATTTAACAAATATGAAAAAAAATATTTTGATGAAGTTAAATATTTTTGTACAAATTATTATTACATAGAATAGTTTTAAGAGATCTTATTTGTGTAGTAGATCGTACAAAATAAATATGTTTAAATGTAATAATTATTTTTATTTAGTGTGATATACCGGGTGTGGCACTTAAGACGCCTCGGACCATAGCTCCTTTAGGATAAAAGCTATCGAAAAAAATCTAAGAGCAAAGTGTAAATTGAGTTGCCTATATGACCATTACAAATTGTAGCCAATCAATCGCTATTAATACCTCAACTTGTAGATACAGGGAGTTTTTCTTTCAAGTATACATGTCTCAATTACGCCGTACATGCCGTAAATCTTTAGATAATCGTTGTGTTTTTCTTAAAAGAGTTCAATTTGAAACATAAAACGAGTGTGTTCCACTCCCAGACTAAGCATGAAGTAAAATTTCGAGTTTAGAAAAGCCTGAAAATTTGGTTAGGTCGCGTAGCGCGAAGCGCGGAGCGGCCAAACCAAATTTTCAGGCTTTTCTAAACTCGAAATTTTACTTCATGCGCCACCGGTACAAAACACTAACATGTTACGAAGTTTAAAAGAAGAGTACTTATTTTTTTATCTAACATGTTATACCCTTCACTTTAGCGGTTTCGCTGTTATAACCCCTTCTTTCAAAATTGCGCCCCATTTTTGAGATTGTTTTGTAGAGAACTTATTGACGCCGGCGCCTAAATTTTGAATTGAGGTACAGGTTAAGACCTCGTATACCTTCACATAATTTTGTTTCGGGTAATTTATGGAAAAAAAATAATTTTTGATTGAACTTCGCATGTTGTCATTTTTTTCGAAAATTTCAAATGGCACCCCTCTAAAAAAATTACGGCGTTGTACAGCCAAAACTCTAAATTTTTCATTGGTACAAAAGAAATTACACATTGCATAACAAAATTTCGGAGAAAAAAGGAATTTCATCGCAAATATCGGGAAACGTTTTCCGTTCCCAAGAGTGTTATGAGAAAACAAAAACACAAATACGGTCAACATAATAGTATGTATCTATTTATTCAACATGATATGAAAAATGCAGATAAAAAAAATGTAACAACTTAAACTAAATGTTCGAAATGACGACCTTCCTGCTAAAGGCATAACCGCAACTTCGACTCACAGGCTCTAGACACTGCCCTAAGGACTTCTGGTGATATACCGCGGAAAGCCGCGCGGATTCTCTTCCTCATATCCTCGACAGTAGTTGCTACCGTCCTGTAAACCTTGTCTTTAATATGGCCCTAAAGGAAGAAGTCAAGGGGAGTGAGGTCTGGTGATCTTGGCGGCCACCTCACAGGACCCCCACGACCAATCCAGGAGTCCGGAAATGTTTCATCGAGAAATTCCCGAACGACACGGCTGTTATGTGCAGGAGCTCCATCGTGCTGGAAAATTATCTGTCGTAGAGCGGCTAGAGGGACATTTTCCAAGAGATCATCCAAGTCGTCGCAAAGGAACCTCAAATAACTGTTGCCATTCAGGTGCCCCTCGATGAAATAAGGACCCAAAAGGTGTTCTCCAAGTATGCCTTCCCAAACATTCAGCGACCATCTTTGCTGGTGGTTTATCATTCGCATGGCGTGTGGGTTTTCATCGGCGTAATAATGGTAGTTGTGGCGATTGACATGCCCATTTCTATGGAACGTCGCTTCATCAGAAAATAATACGCGCATAAGAAATGATTCCTCCTGCTCAATTTTGTTGATAGCCCACAAGCAGAAATCTTGCTTCGCATGAAAATCTTGAGGTTGCAATTCTTGGTGCAGTTGAATCTTAAATGGACGGAATTTGTACTTTTGAAGAACACGATGTACGGATCGCGTTGAAATATCGTGATTCCTACTAATATCACGGATACTGGTTGAGGATCTTCAATAACTGCCTCAAGAACCTGCAGTTCATTATTTTCGGTAAAAACTGTCTTCTTTCTAACTCTCCTTGGCCGTTTCACACTTCCCGTAGTAGTAAATATCTCCAAATTTTTTGAAATGCACGTTCATTTGGATGTGCCCTGTGCGGATATCTCGCAGCGTACACTTGTGACGCCAAGAAACAATTCTTGTTACATTCTCCAAGAATAAATATCATGTCAACCATTTCCTCTTGAGTTCGGAACATTTTTAGAACGTTTATCAAAAATCACTTATGGCTGCTACTGGCGTCTAATAATTTACTTTGACAATTACCATATTTTTTGTTGCACTCTTGGGAACGGAAAACGTTTCCCGACATTTGCGATGAAATTCCTTTTTTCTCCGAAATTTTGTTATGCAATGTGTAATTTTTTTGTACCAATGAAAAATTTAGAGTTTTGGCTGTACAACGCCGTAATTTTTTTAGGGGGGTGCCATTTGAAATTATCGAAAAAAATGACAACATGCGAAGTTCAATCAAAAATTATTTTTTTTTCCATAAATTACCCGAAAAAAAATTATATGAAGGTATACGAGGTCTTAACCTGTACTTCAATTCAAAATTTAGGCGCCGGCGTCAATTAGTTTCTCTACAAAACAATCTCAAAAATGGGGCGCAATTTTGAAAGAAGGGGTTATAACAGCGAAACCGCTAAAGTGAAGGGTATAACAAGTTAGATAAAAAAATAAGTACTCTTCGAGCACTTTCCAAATCTTCAATAAAAATAGGGCATTCCATTTAAAAAAACATAAGTTTGGTACGCCACTGGAGTACGGCACGCCACTGATGATTAGAAATATTTTTGAAACATAGCGACGGTAATTATGCACCACTTTGCTCTTAGATTTTTTTCGATAGCATTTATCGTAAAGGAGCTATGGTCCGAGGCGTCTTAAGTGCCACACCCGGTATATAAATAAATAATTAAATAATCAAATAAAATTGATAATTGTAAAATGTTCAAAAAATTTACTATTTGCTAAAAATTATGCTTAACCAATACAAATATTTGACAAAAAGCATCTAAATATTTTTCCGTTTATTTATTTTTGATGAAACCTTCTCAAAACAGAGTAAAAATTAAATGTTTATATAAAAAATAACGTTTATCGTCGCATTGATGACTAAAACGAAACGTTCGAAAAGCTTAAAAATACGATATCTCGGCGAATATTTAAGCTACAGAGATAAAAAAAACAAATTTTTGTTTTTAAAAATGCTTTCTTAAAATGCTAAAAATTTTGAGATATATATGGGCAATTCCATGAAAAATTGCAAAAACCTTAAAAAAATCTTGAAAAATTGATTTTTAAAGATGGCGCGGGAAAATATTAATCAAGGCATATTTTTGTAGATTTTTGCTAAGAAAATATAATGCTGAGACAAACAACCGGGTTACATGGGGAAAAAGGCAATGAAAAATCGATTTTAAACTTTTAGGATTTTTGTTACTACCTAAATGACCTTTAATGACCTTTAAAAAATGACACTGAAGGGTATTTAGGTCACCTACATTCATGAATTTTTCGATATATTAATTATTAATAGAAATCAAGAAAAAAAATAATTAAAAAAAAACACATTCTTGGCCTTGAGGGGGGTGGGAGGAGATCATGGACCAAGAACCATTGGAATCTTATTTTTACACCATAAGACACCCTCTTAAAAGGTAAATTTAAAAATTAAACGATAGGGGTATTTTAACCGGAGGTACCCTTTAGAGGATTGGGCATGTATTTTTGAATAAGAGCGACATATTTTGCTAAATTAGAACTTGCTTGGTCAACTTTTAAAGCTGCTATCAAGGAAGACGTGTCTATCCAGATACCACAAATTTTAGCTTATGAAGGCAGATCCAATACTTCGCAAATTTCGTCTAGTGATTGTTTTTTCAAAGAGTTAAATTTATAGCTTTAAACGACTGTTTTCTACTCCCAGATTAAGTATAAAGTAAAATTTCGAGTTTAGAAAAGCCTTAAAATTTGGTTTGGTCAAACCAAATCAAATTTTCAGGCTTTTCTAAACTCGAAATGTTACTTCATGCGCCACGCGTATAAAACATTGAAATATCCTGAAGTTCAAAATATACTACTTAAGCAGTATATTTTGAACTTGAATTCGGTGTTTTGTCCGCTTGAAATAAAATTCAATAATATTCTAAAAATGACCTATTCCCATTCAAAATTTTGAAACTGAAGACGGCCAGCATCTTGTGGTTGACTATGGACGAATGACTAGAGTGCCCAAAAGTGATTTGGTGACTCAAAAGTTAATATAAAATGTGTGTTCTGAAAACGTTAATCATTTAGAAATTATAAAACAAAGACGTATTATTTTCGAAGCGGAGCAACCATGCCAAATTTTTAGGCTTTGATATTTTACTTCATGCGTAATCCAGGAGTAGAAACATTTGGCAGAAGCTTTAAATTTAAAAAAATGCTTGTTACACGTGTTTAGATAAAAATCATAAATCTATTTTTCATTTAAGCCAACTTCAAACTTCACCTATGGTAATCACTCAATTTTCATATTATAAATAGGTTATTATTACCTATTATTACCCAACAGGCCAAAAGCCCAATTACAGAGTAACAAGTATAAACCTAAAATAACAATTCAGTAAGTAAAAATAAATAAATTAAACCTAAAAAAACAAAAAAAACAAGAATACAATTGTCAAATAATCCACGATAAATATATAATAAATAATAATGATGAAAATATGTTTTCAACTTTTTGCGAGTGCTAAAATAATACAGTACGTTTGTTCTCTTTTAACCTATTTCTTTTCTTACTCTAAATTTATAACAAATTGAATTACAGCCCTAGATACGCCACTAACTTAGTCATTTCTTAACAAATTCTATTGATTTGATAAAAATCTGTTATCAACTTTTTGCGAGTGCCAAAATAAAACAGTACGTTTGTTCTCTTTTAATCTATTTCTTTTTTCACTTCAAATTTATAACAAATTGAATTACAGCCCTAAATTCGCCACTGAGTTAGATTATAGACAATTTTCAATCAAAGTTAATAATTTCAACCATCCTATATAAAATATGATTCGTAACATTCATATCTAAATGTTTTACTTAATGCATATCCCCAGACTCTTTGTAATCTTATTAAACTCATTAACTTAGTATTTTAATGAGATGCAATTAAATTCTACAAACGTAAATTATCGGGTGACTTTCATTACGAAGCTATGCTATTCACATAAACAAAACGAAACTGTTTTACGATTATTATACTATAAATTGACTTAAACAATTTTTATTAGTTTTTAAACAATACAAATAATACTATCTAGGAAAAAAAATTACTTTCAATAACTGAAATGATATTGAGTAGGTTTTAAACAATATAAATATAAACAATATTAAAATGTGTTGTTGCCTATACCAGAAGTGTATAGGAAACAAATTCATAGTTAAATAATTTAAAATAATAAAAGAATTATATAAGATAAATGGCCTGTTTTAATATTCAATGACTACAAATTTGTCTCCAAGCATTTATACAAGGTGGGCCGTGGGAAGCAGACGTTTTTCAAATGAACAGTACTCCATTATTTTAGGGTTTAAAAATTTGAAATTTACAGAAATAAGTGTTCCACAACATGCAGTTTCACAACATTATGTGTGGAAAATAATGTCATTCAAATATAATCCTAATAATGGACTTTATTTGAATGACATTATTTTCTGTTGACAAATTCGTCCCTGAAGTTCGCCTCTACTTTCTACAACAAATCTTGATCGATTTAAACGATGTTTTGCTTTATTGCTGCTCGCAAATCGACTAGTGAACAAGGTTTGGTTTCGTACACACGAGATTTTAGAAAACCCCTACAGGAAAAAGTCACACATTAAAAGGTTCGGTGAGCGGAATCTGGAGATATCGTGATTAGGAAATAGCCGTCTAACAACGGCTATCGACCCTCGGGGTGCATGGGCAGTAGCTCCGTCCTGTTGGAACTAAACACGCTAGCAGTTGATTAGTCGTCTTCTCAGCTCATTTTGAAAGAAGTTGTTAATCATAGTGAGATAGCGATCAGATATCACAGTCACAGTCATCCCGTTTTCCTCAAAAAACTAAGGGCCTATAACAACTTCACGATGCCACACCATACTGTAAGTTCACGTATATAAACCTATGTACTATATATATACAGGGTGTCAATTTGAAAACAAGCCAGCCAGAATATCTTTGGAACCGTAACAGTTTGAGAACATTTTTCAAAGCCGTTTCTAGGATATGGAGGGGGAACCATTTTCAATATATTTGATTTTAAAATTGTTGTCAAATTAGGTATTGTAACAATTTATTTTTACAAATTACAAATGAAAAAACACAGATAAACACAATAATACCCAATATTTATCAGAGTTATTTATTGTTTTATTAAAATATAGTTAACTCTAAAAAATAACACACAATATTGTGTTTATTTGAATTAAGTTAATGAAAGATTTATTTTTATTTCATTGGTGTTTTTTGTCCAGGTTTTTTTTTATATTGCGGACATGTGCAGTTTATTCAGTTAATAAATGTATTCCATTGAACCAAGTTTTGTTATTATTTTAATATTTTTTTAGAGTTGTCCATATTTTAATAAAACAATAGATAACTCTGATAAATATTGGGTATTATTGTGTTTATCTGTGCTTTTTCATTTGTAATTTGTAAAAATAAATTGTTATAATACCTAATTTGCCGACAATTTTAAAATCAAATAAATTGATTTTTTTTTTGCATATTTTATGTAACAATAAAAATGTTTGTTGGTACCACTGATTAGCATTTTGAAAGACCTTTCTAATGATATATCACAAGTAGGGTCGTGCCATTTAAAAAAAATGGGCAAGGGTGGCTACAGCCCAAGGGGCTGGTTGCAGAAGATTGTTATGTGGGTCAAAATGGTTCCCCTCCATATCCTAGAAACGGTTTTGAAAAATTTTCTTTAACTGTTACGGTTCGAAAGATATTGTGGCTGGCTTGTTTTCAAATTGACACCCTGTATGTTACAGAAAAACACGAAATTAGACAAAACGCGTTTTGTCTAGACTAAACGCGAAACGTTTACTTCTCGCAGACATAGTCCAAATTAAAACATAATTTCGGATTTTGTCCGCATGAGTTTAGACAAGTCCTAACATGCTAATATGCGTTTGCACCGGTTCTCGTTAAGGTCCTCATTAATTTATGTTTTAGTTAAATGACAACGTACTTATCAACGTCACATATGTTACAGTTAACAGTGTCACATAAATTAATCCACCGCATAGGTTAGGTTTAAGGAATACATGAACATACAGAGAGTTTTATGTAACATCGAAAATGTTCATAACGAGAATTTTTCTTTTAAGTATACATAAACATACGTTGTACATTTGCCGACGCTCGGTTTGTTAAAAGAATTTAATTTAAAGCTTTAAACGAGTGTTTTCCACTCCCAGGCTAAGCATGAAGTAAAATTTCGAGTTTAGAAAAGCCTGAAAATTTGGTTTGGTCGCGTAGCGCGAAGCGCGGAGCGGCCAAACCAAATTTTCAGGCTTTTCTAAACTCGAAATGTTACTTCATGCGCCACCGGTACAAGACACTGATTTAATGTAAAGTTTAGCGGTGTGTTTTAAACTTCGTAATATGTCAGGGTTTTGTACCGGTGGCGCATGAAGTAAAATTTCGAGTTTAGAAAAGCCTGAAAATTTGGTTTGGCCGCTCCGCGCTTCGCGCTACGCGACCAAACCAAATTTTCAGGCTATTCTAAACTCGAAATTTTACTTCATGCTTAGCCTGGGAGTGGAAAACACTCTTTAAAGCTTCAAATTAAATTATTTTAATAAACCGAGCGTCAGCAAATGTACAACGTATGTTTATGTTTACTTAAAGGAAAAATTAAACTCATTTAAAAAAAAAACAAAGGTTATCTAAAGATTTACGGCATATAATCTGTAATTGGGACATGTATACTTGAAAGGAAAACTCCCAGTATGTACAAGTTGAGGCATTAATTGCGATTGATTGTCCACAATTTGTAATAGTCATATAGGCAATCCAATTTACACATAACTTGAAAATTAAAGGTGTCTAATTGTATTGGATGAAAATGTTCGGTGTTACATAAAACCTATGTATTTGTCAATTGTGTAACCATGGTAACGTATTTCATTAACTCATGTACAAGACTTTAAATTTATGTTATAATTAACATTATGTTGTAGTTAGATAACTAAACTTTAACGGAAACTGGTGCAAACGGGTATAAGTGTGATAAAAATGTCAAATTTGAAAAGTTATAATAGCAGAAGCTAAACGTTAATCGAAGTTATAAAAACATAAGAACACTGTGCTATAATTTGACGCACGCAAAATAAGAAAGAAATAATTTGTAAGGAAATATTAATTCCTTTGTTCTTTATGTAAAAATAAAACTACAAAATTGAGCCGATAAAGTTAGAGGAGCTAAATGTTGGGACTAAATTATGAAAAATACGAGACATTTTCCCGCTTTTTTCGAAATAATCACTTTGTTTTATAAACAAAGTGAAAAATTATTTATAAGGAGTATATTTTAAACTTCACTTTAAATCAGTATTTTATACGCGTGGAGCATGAAGTCAAATTTCGAGTTTAGAAAAGCCTGATAATTTAGATTTGCTGGGGCGCGACTCGCTTCGCTCGCGCGTCCCATCAAATCCAAATTTTCAGGCTTTTCTAAACTCGAAATTTGACTTCATGCTTGGTCTGGGAGTGGAAATACTCATTAGAAGTTTCAAATTGAACGCTTTTCCAATAATAATTGAAAGTGATTCATTATTAAATCATCCACGTTGGTTTAATATTATTTGAAAGCTATAATTATTTACTTTTTAAATCAAGTAGTTTTATTTTAATTTAAAATTTAAAAAGTATCTAAATTCAAATACAAATAATTAATTTGGTTAAAAAATTTTATTCAAATCAAGTCGTTTTGTTTCAATTCAATATATAAAAAAAAAATTAAGATAATGTTTTATCAAGTGATCAATGATAAACAATATTGATAGCTATAATTTTGTAATCATTGAAAATTGTAATATTTTTCGAAAGTCGTGAATATATTTTGTTTGTCACTCTATCACTTATAATATGACATAGTTTTTCACTAGTTTGTATATTTTTTTACAATTACTGGAAAATAAATTACTGATTGATAAAATATCTCGGTCCAACATTAATGGACAGATCTTGTCCATTAATGTTCGACCAACATATTTTAACAATTAATTTTTACATCGATTACTTTACCTACTACTTTTGTCGAATAATATAAAAATCGAGTTTTATATTGATTACTTTAACTACTACTTTTAATAATATCAACTATTATGTCGATGTAATAATCGATATAATAACCGCTTTTTCCACATCAAATATAAATGATCGAATTCTCGATTAAAAAAATGGTGATGTGTCCATCATAGTACTTTCCCCCGTAAATTGCGTATTAAATCACTTTTAAAATATTTGTAGCATTATTATTTTCAAAATGTCTTCAACTTTTTGATAACTACAACTTTTATTTGAAACATTTTTCAATTGGATCAACACATACTGACACAAACCAATGACTAGATAAAAAACACTATTTATTGAATATCTCAAAAACTAAGAGTGCTATGACAAGAAGTGAATCTACATCTTTAGTTTTTCATTTCCTACAACTTTTATTTGAAACATTTTTCAATTGTATCGACACATACACTGTCACACACCAATAACTTGATAAAACACACAACTTTTGAAATATCTCAAAAACTAAGAGTGCTATGACAAAAAGTATTAGATTTATTAAAAAAATCTGAAAAAACTGAAAAACGCTAGGAGTAAAGTACCACTTCCGGTTTTCCGATTTTCACCAAAAGCTCTTCAATTCTTCCGATTGTAACAAAAAGCTTAAGTTTCAAGTTTCATCTCGATATCTTTAGCGGTTTTTGCGGTACAGCGCACACAGACATACACACAGACACACAGACAGACAGGCAGACAGACAGATATTTTTCAAAAATGGTCTTATTCGACTCAGGGGACCTCAAAACGGATATTTCCGCTAAAATTTTTGATTCGAAAATTTTCACGAAAACAATACTTTCCCTTTGTATTACATACGGGGGAAAGTAAAAATATTTCGATTATTCCCATCACTATTCATACACACATCGATTTTTCTTAAGGCATGTTTTTTCCTCTACATTTCATGGTACATTTTAATTTTGTAATTATAGAATAAATGTAGATAGATACGACTTATTCATTTTGTTCACACCTCAGTCAACAAATTGGCCTCAGCTCTAGAATCTTGTCCATACTGTTTGATGTTTATAGAAATTCAATTTTATAAAGTGACTTCTTTCCTAATAAATAAACGTTAGCAGAAATGAAATCCCTTTATTTGTTTCGCATATTTTTTAAAGTCTACTATAAATATTTCTCAGTACTAGCAACTATCTTAACAACTTAACGTATATCTATTGATAACACAATTTGAAGTAATTTAAATAAACATGTACTTAATGCAACTGGGAAAAATATCTTTATCAAAATACAAGTTTTTCTTTTGAGTATGCATACCCCAATATACTGTATACGCTGTAAATATTCAGATTCGTTGTCTTTACAAAGAGTTCAAATTGTTTAAAGCGAGTGTTTTCCACTCCTAGAGTAAGCATGAAGTAAAATTTCGAGTTTAGAAAAGCCTGAAAATTTGGTTTGGTCGCGTAGCGCGTAGCGCTACGCGACCAAATCAAATTTTCAGGCTTTTCTAAACTCGAAATTTTACTTCATGCGCCACGCGTATAAAACACTAATTTCAAATGAAGTTTGAAATATACTGCTTAAGCAGCTGTACTAAAGTATATTTTTAACTTCAAAATTAAATCAGCGTTTTATACGCGTGGCGCATGAAGTAAAATTTCGAGTTTAAAAAAGCGTGAAAATTTGGTTCGGCCGCATAGCGCTACGCGACCAAACCAACTTTTCACGCTGTTTTAAACTCGAAATTTTACTTCATGCTTAATCTGGGCGTGGAAAACACTCGTTTTAAACAATTTAAACTCTTATCTAAATAGTTACAGCATATACATATGTATGTTCAAACAAAAAAATAATGTATATTATTTATTAAATGAATAAAACACGAATGTTAAGTTCTAGAAATTATTAGAATTAATTATTAACTACCAAACTAATATTCCACTCTAAAATGGTTCACGTCATATCTTTCAGATAGAGTTCAGTTGGTCACAATTGAGAGGAATGGCAAGCTTTTTATACTGACTCTTCTTTGACAAGCCGATATATGCCATAAAGTAAAATAACATCGGGTGTTAAAAAGCGGCGAATGTGTAAAAAATTAGGTTAGCTTAAGCGCCACATACATTTTAAGTATAATCAACACATTACTCTTTTACCATGACGTCACAAAAAACAAACCACAGCATCACAAACGCATGTCTATAATTTTGTTACTTTATTAAGTGACAAATCTGTCAACAAGGAATCAAATTCATTTGAAATAAAGGATTTAATAAAAAAAAATACATTAAACAAATAAAAACAAAACATAATACAGCACAACTAGTCACTTAAATCACAAGAACTCCTAGAAAAGTAAAATCAGTTGAATTGAATATTAACAATGCACTCAGCATTTTTCAAGAAAATATGTTTTCAATCATCTTTAAATCTTGTTCATCATTCAATTTCTTTTTTTTTTATCGAAATCGTTTTTTTCAAAAGGTCACATTTGGTTTTTTAATAAAGGTGTTATTTTTAAATTATGGTGTTTTATCATTTGTTGAAACCGCTGCTAGGCAATTAACACAGACGCGAATTATACAACTAGAATATTGTGAAAAATAGTTATAAGACTTGTACTTAATTTTATTGCACAGAAGTGTATCTTAGGATGTGTTAGATTATGAACTTACATATTTCCTGGTTTTGTGAAAAATTGAGCTCATCGTTTGAACATTTCAAATTATATATAAGTAAGTACTTACTTTTACTGCGGAACTTTCGTTCAATATTTAAAATTCTATATTTTTCTTCTTTAAATAGTTTCACCACATTTGGAGCAATAGAATTTTTAAATTTTTTGTCATATGACGCTTTTTGAAGTATTTTGACATGTATCATGATAATAAAACATTCGACGTGCCAAACAATTAAATGTGTTTTGTCTCGACCAGAATCCTTGATTAAAAACAGATAGAAGTTATTGACGTCACGGAAGAAGGATAATGTTTTGACTATAGACGATGTAACATTTAGCCTAACCTAACTTTTGACACATTCGACATGGTCAATGTGTCAAGTTTGGTTGTATCTCACATGGTCAAGGTTTTTGACGTTAGATTTCACTCTGATAAGTTAGGTATAATGTCATTCTGTCGAATAAATATCGGCTAACGCTGATTTACATGAACTGCAATTATAGTTCAGATATCGACTTACGTCAACTTTCTTTATGGATTAACGTAAAACAAACATGGTAATTAAGATACAAATTCAAAATAAACATAATAAATGCCATAACAATGTCATAAGTGACAAATAAAACACGTTCACGACTGTCTAAAAATATTACAACTTTCAAAATTTGAAAAATGTATAACCATTAATAATTATATAGTTTATAGGTGACTTGGTAAAAAACGATTATAAATTTTTTAATATTAAATTTAAATATAAAATGGCTTAATTTGTATAACATTCTTTTAAGCCAAACGAACTGATATTATTCAACTTTAGACACTTGTTTAAGTCAAAATAAAACAACTTAATTTAAAAAGTAATATAGGCATACGTTTTTGATAATAATAGTAATCTTTGTTTACGACAATCTTTTAATTTTGTGGGCAGCATAAATGGAGTGCATTAACATTAAAGGTTTAATATTAATACTTATGATTAAAATCTAACCTAATTGGTGCGTTACATTTAAGCACCCAACTTTCATTCGTAAAATGGTTATTTTTCATTGAAAAAAAAAGTACTGGAAAACATAATTTTGTTTCATAAACAAACTGACAAATTATTGATAGGGAATATATTGTTATATATATATATATATATATATATATATATATATATATATATATATATATATATATATATATATATATATATATATATTGTTGTATTTTTTTTCAACCTTTAGTAAATTAAGTTAGCTAAATATTACTCATTGATCCATTTGTGATCAGATTGTAATTATAGTAAAATACAACTAGGTGTTTTGCAAATAATTAAAAAAAAAATAGTATTAATATTCTTTAATATGGAAATATATAATTGTAAAATAGATAAATTAAATTAAATTCGCATTTTGTCTCGAAAAAATCTCGTTTTGTCCGTATTTCGTGTTTTGTCCGCAACATATACATCGACATACTACAATTTAGTTAGTCTTGTGGAGGGGGGGCTCAAGCCCACGAGCTACCCCTCTGGATGCGCGCCTGATCACAGCTGGATAAGAATTCGAATCTTTCTAGAGGATTCAAAAGAGGTATTCGAATAGTATTTTTGAAAAAGGATTAATATTCTAATTCAAATGTTGGCGATTTAAATCGTTCTAAAAGTATTTGACTCAAAAAGGATTCGAATCCTCACAAAGGATTCGAATTATCGCTATTACTCAGATCCATGAAAATGGATGTTCTGAAAACGTTTACTTATTCACAAAGATGCATTTTTATTAACATATATTATGATGACGAGGAAACAATATAAACGGCTTTCCGCGTCCCAGGTTATTGACCAATCCTCAACCATTGTTCACAATTAAGAAGTTACTTAGCAAAGCTGAAGCAAATCAATAATTTCGAGCATCGATTAATATATGTGCGTATAAATATTATGCCGTGAAATTGCGTTTTCTTTGAAACCATGCTTTGCGGTCAAACTAAAAATAACAATAAAATATAAATATAATGAATTTACTGTATTTGTAATTAAACATTCTGTGGACCACCCTGTACATAATTCGAACGAGTGCGATATCAAAAATTGTCTTGTTTAATTAAGGCAACGCGAACTAACATAATTAATACAACTGAGCGTAGAGCACTGTGGCTAAATTTTATGTATAAATGTACATCACAGACGAACGAATAAATTTACATAAATATGTCTATGTGCAATTATACATACATACATAGGCAGAAGTGGCCAATGACCTGACCATAGGGACGTTTCTTCGTTTGCGATCAAAATGTATGAAATTCAAACAAGTTGATAAATTATCCTTTAACTTGTGAACATGATTAATAATAATAAAAAATCAATAATTTATATTTACTATCTACTATAACTAAAGTATAGATACTCGGATATATAATACATTGTACATTTTTAGGCATTTATTTTTTTTAAGTGGATAACTTAAAGCTTTTATAGAGCGTTTCCACTTTCAGATTAGGCATGAAGCAAAGCAAAATGTTGAGTCTAGAAAGGCCTGAAATTTTGGTTTGGTCGCGTAGTGAAGCAAATCCCGAAATGGGCCAGTAAATTGGCAGTCTAGATTGTGCGATTTGACGCCACTCGATTATTTCTTGGAAGCTATATAAGGTCTTTCGCGTTTGCTGATAAACCTCAACTATTCAGGCCATGGAAGTCAATATTCAGCACGTTATTGGTAAGATTGAGGCCCAAATGATCGAGTGGCCCAAAATTGGATAGAAAGGATTCGCTTCGTCAACAACAGTCGAGGAGGCCAAACTCCTGAAATCGTGTATAAAACATAATGTCACGAACCATCCCTCATAATGAATAAACAATTTTCAAATATATTTGTGAATATTCTGCAAAGTATTGGCAAATTCAATGTTTCTTTATATAAACAATTTTGCTTCAACTCCCATCGATATTTAAAAAACAAATTCTATCGCTCTTAGAAAGCATCCTATACAAGGCTTTATTTCTATCAATTACTTAGGTTGTATCCCATCAATTTCTTTTCCAATTAGCAAAAAAAATCGGCAGCATTGTGCGTTTTCCTGGGTCAGCGCTAAATAATTCATAAGGCGAATAATACAAGGAAAACGTACAATGAAAACAAACGTCCGACTTGGGAAAACGGTCGGGCCGCACTTTCCACCAAAATAATCTTATTTATTCCTCGTGCACTTTTGTCGCGTTCAGTCTAATTTACGGCGTAATCTTCCAAAGTAACGGACGTTCATTTCCATTCTCACACTTGTGATTCCTTTGTATTCGGCCATTGCCTGTTACACACTTACATGCCTTGAGCCCTCATCGAACAGCCAGTCGAAGGTACAAAGCTCTCCTCCGGACCACCAGGAGATGACACAATAACCCATTGTCGGATGCATCCGGATGAAGACGCAAATATTAATTATCCTAGGATGAATCACGACTGTATTTTCGTACGTGATTGTGTAATTTTGTTTATCGGCGATGCAACAGGAAGTAGTGAGTTTCTATCGGATGAACAACCTTCGGATCGATCTTCCTTATTGGATGATTCGTGGTTTTTTGTGAGAAATATCAAGCTATTAGGCTTTATCTACTGAATTTATCGTGTAATTGCTCTTTAATAACAAAATTGTTTCTTATTAAGTAATATGTATTGTATTTAAACCGTGTGATTTAATATGAGTTGGCAATTATAAAATCTCTTTATACTGGGTGTTTCATATAGTACGTAATATTTAAATTACTATCGATTGTCATTTTCGTTATCTACTGCAACTCCCATTAGATCATTTATCTTTTTTCTATTTTCTAAATTTGAAATTTTACTTCATAACCTGGAAGTAAATAATACTCACAAGCTGTAAACTCAAATTGAACTCTTTTTAAAAAACAACGAATGTCGGAAAAATTACATACGCTGTAAATTTTCCGATATTCGTTGTTTTTTTTTTTAATTCCCTATACAGGGTGACCCCAATTCTATGTTTTAATAAGTTATCTCGGTAACCCGAGTAGTTATACAAAATCTAATATACACGTCATGACTTTTTACTTTCCCCCGTATGTAATACAAAGGGAAAGTATTGTTTTCGTGAAAATTTTCGAATCAAAAATTTTAGCGGAAATATCCGTTTTGAGGTCCCCTGAGTCGAATAAGACCATTTTTGAAAAATGTCTGTCTGTCTGTCTGTGTGTCTGTGTGTCTGTGTGCACTGTACCGCAAAAACCGCTAAAGATATCGAGATGAAACTTGAAACTTAAGCTTTTTGTTACAATCGGAAGAACTGAAAAGCTTTTGGTGAAAATCGGAAAACCGGAAGTGGTACTTTACTCTTAGCGTTTTTCAGTTTTTTCAGATTTTTCAATAAATGTTCATCAAACAAAAAATTCTTTCAAATAAAAGTTGTAGATAATAACAAAGTGAAGATGTATTGTTCACTTACTTTTTGTCATAGCACTCTTAGTTTTTGAGATATTTAATAAATAGTGTTTTTTATCTAGTCATTGATTTGTGTCAGTGTGTGTGTTGATACAATTGGAAAATGTTTCAAATAAAAGTTGTAGGTAATAATATATTAAAGATTTTTTGTATCTTTACTTTTTGTCATAGCACTCTTAGTTTTTGAGATATTCAATAAATAGTGTTTTTTATCTAGTCATTGGTTTGTGTCAGTATGTGTTGATCCAATTGAAAAATGTTTCAAATAAAAGTTGTAGTTATCAAAAAGTTGAAGACATTTTGAAAATAATAATGCTACAAATATTTTAAAAGTGATTTAATACGCAATTTACGGGGGAAAGTACTATGATGGACACATCACCATTTTTTTTTTCTGAGAAAATAACAATAGCATTGACAGATCATGGCTAGTTCGATTAGTTTGGGAGCTATCGGGCTATTGTCGGCTGTTTTAAAGTACGTCGTTTTCTCAATAGCTATAAGATATACAAATATACAGTTAAATCGTAAATTATGTATGAACTTTTTTATCTAATTTTATTTTGAATCGCGATTGTCAGCAAATAGGTGGTATATATATATATATATATATATATATTTTTTTTTTTCTAAGGAAAATAAACAATAATTGTTTATAATATCGATGGGAAAGTCTGTAAATTTGTTTCAAATTTTCAAAAATCATAAAAAAGTCGCATTTTTTTTTGAAGATTTTCATGGATTTTTTTTATATCGCGATTTGAAGAATTTTTTATTTAAGCTGAGTGCCTTAGAAATTTTTTTCTGGGGAAACCGTCTGTCATTTTATTAAAAATTAAAAAAAGAATTTTAAAATCGTCGATTTTGTTAGAAGAACATTGCATGTGCAGTTTTTTTTTAATTCTTACGAGTGTTTTTCACTTTCAGGCTAAGCATGAAGTAAAATTTTGAGTTTAGAAAAGCCTGAAAATTTGATTGTAGCGCGTAGCGCTACGCGACCAAACCAAATTTTCAGGCTTTTCTAAACTCGAAATTTTGCTTCATGCCCCAAGCGTATAAAACACTGATATAGAGTGATGTTCAAAATATACATCACCTACTGTATTTTGATTCTATGAATTAATTAAATAAAATTGTATTTTTGTTTACATACTAAATTATGTGTGTAAAGAGAATCGCCGAATCCAGATCCAGAGACTTCTTAAAAAATGCTATTTTTTACACACTTACTTTTACACTCATGTGTAAAATTCAATCAATTGACATTCCGAGACTTCTTCTTAAAAGAACACAATTTATAAAAATCAATTGAGACTCTGAGACTTCTAAGAAAATTAGATTTTTTACTTTCCCCTATGTAAAACAAAGATAAGAAAGTATTTACAAGATAAATTCAAATTCAAAACTATTTGAATTCGAGAAAATAAGCTTACGCTTCTTATAGTTTGCACACTTTAAACATAATATATAAAATTACGAAAAAACTATTCGTGAAAATGCAAACATTTGCATTTTCACGAATAGTTTTTTCGTAATTTTATATATTATGTTTAAAGTGTGCAAACTATAAGAAGCGTAAGCTTATTTTCTCGAATTCAAATAGTTTTGAATTTGAATTTATCTTGTTTGAACTGTACCGTAAGGTAAATAATAAGGTCTCACATTCTTCATACCTGCTAATGACATAATCCCTTTTTTTTCCTATAAATACCGACCATCATTTTCACTCATTCCATTTCTGTGTACCTGTTCATTCCACACACAACACTTTTTCCAAGTAAGTTTGTTTTAATTTAATTCCTATTTTTTTTAAACGTCATAAGCAAAGCTATACTGAAGAGAGATAAATCTGGTAACGCGTCTATAGATGGCCTAAGACATTAGTTTTAATCCAAGTCCATTCACTTCTAATTTGTTGCTATCTCTCCTTTTATTTAAAATTGTATTGTTAGTTGGTTTGAAGAGAATTTGACCTAAACGTTACATATACTTTAATAGAGCGTTGTAACAAATCAAATTAAATAAGATTTTAAATATTTCATTGTATAATTCAATATCCGGAGGTGTATTTGCACGGGAAGTAGTTGTTTCAATGGATATTTATCGTCTTAAATTGTCTTATTAATTAAGACACTGTTTGCATTTTCACGAATAGTTTTTTCGTAATTTTATATATTAAGAAAATATTTGTTTGCGAGGCCACTGCATTTTGCGGTAAAAACTACACAAATAACTATTAAACTGTTTTTTTGTATCTCTTATAGTTATTAAGATAAAGACATATTTAAAAATAGCCAACAATTGAAAAACGCTTGATATCTTCCAAACTAATCAAGCTCACCATGATCTGTCAACGCCATTATTAATATCTTAGAAAAAGAGGGCATGGACGTTTACATCAATATTTTCTAACTCTTCAGGTTACCGAGATACCCTATAAAAACATTGAATTTGGGCCACCCTGTACTGTTATTAATATTCTTAAACAAATATTTATTAAATCATTTCGAAATCCTCAAATTGATTTAAAAAATGTCTCCATATTAATAAACAAAAACGCATCCGATAATTAGAAGACAACATTGTAAATCCTTTTAAAACTTGTTAAAATTAAATATAGAACATTTTCAAAAATTCAACACATTTGTTAATTACCTTAAAACAGAGATTTATTAATAATTTCTGTTTGAAGTAAGAAGTTTCAGCCCGTTTTTCATGAATATTAGATATTAAAAAATACATGGGTTAATTCATCGAGGGAGGGGTTCCTTCGATGAATTTTCATTAAGTTTTCGAGAATTTTGAGAAGGCATTGTCTTTCAGAATATGTCAAAATATTAAAACATTGATAGTTGTTACGTTATTTTTTTTATAAATGTATTCATGTTTCGTTTGGTGTGCCTTAAGGCTTACACTGTGGACCATTTTCATTTATTTTTTTATAAATTACATTACTCTATATTTAAAATCTCTAATTTTTTCAAGTCAAGTTTTAATAACTGCCTAAAGAATATTTAGGATCATAAATTAGGTGTTAATTCCCAAGAGTATATTTTTTTATAATCATCAACTTTGTTCATTAATTTTGAGTATGCAATAAGAAAAATCCCTAAATAAGATTTTAATATTTATAAACGAGTGTTGTCCACTCTTTGGTTAAGCATGAAGCAAACACACTGACTCAATGTGATGTAAACAAACACACACTTTAAACTTAATTAAAATAACACAAGATTATTAAGTATGAAAAATATATTGTTCTTTTTTACCTGTTGATTATTTTCTTTGTACACTAAAAGCTTACATCTTTTAGGAATGCAATAGACTTGGATTCAAAGTCTTGTCGACTTTTTATCATAATTTTAGACACATTTAAAAAAATCTGTAAAAATCGGAATATCCTTTCATTCGATGAAAATTTATATTTTTAGATAATGAGATATCATGTACAAGGTGCGGCAAAATAACTTGCTTAAACTTTACTGCATCCTGGAATGAAAGTATTGTGTCGTAGAGAAATAGTGTATGTTTTACTGAATTCTTGGCAGTTTTATGTACTAATGTATGTTTCATGTTGTCTTGTGTTTTGTTTTGTATTGTGTTTATAAGCAAACAAACGTGGTGCAATTTTGAAGCTTTTTTGTGAAGGAAAACGCCAGTTTGAGATTGGTTGTCTGCTCAATCTGCTTCAACGGACTGTTTCCAACTTCAACTGGTTCAACGAGTTTGATCACAAAGGTGACCGTCTCGCAATAGGAAAAAAGTGCACCGGTAAAACGTTCAGGAACCGCAAGATGATCAAAAAGCGTGTAGACCAAAATTCGAGGGTTTCGATCAGAAAAATCGCCTGTGTGACCGGTATTATCGACTGATTAGTGCGACGGATGGCTAAAAAGTTGCTCAATCTCAACCCCTACAAGCCCCAAAAAGTTCAGCTCCTTGCGAATAAAAACAAGCGTGTGCGTCGGGCCGCAGGTCAGCAATGGGAGCGCATCCTCTTCATAGATGAGAAGTTGTTTACTGTGGAACAAGCCCACAATAGAGAATATGACAGGATCTGGTCCACAAAGTCTACCAGCACGTCGGCCGTCATCAAACATCGAACAAATTGTTTGAGGCCAAATTTGTGAAAGTGGTAAGGGGTGTCTTACCACTTTTACAAATTTCGTTGACCAAGGGGTCAAAATCAACCTAGAAGCGTATCGACATGAGATCCTCGAGGCGGTAGTACTTCCATGGGCACAGCAGCACATCGGAGATGTGGATTGGACGTTTTAAAAAGACTCTGCTCCGGCTCAAAAAGCTGAAATATCACGGGAATGGTTTGATACCCATTTTCCGAGCTTCATCACATCTGCAGAATGGCAGCCCTATGGTTAATTTTGAAGTCCAGAGCCTGTGCTACAAGTCACCAAGGTTTGAAGTCGCTATGCCGTTGAAAAAGTGAAGACACGTTTGGGGCTCTGCATCACCACCAAGAGAATTGACTGAAACCGCTTCAATACGTTATAACCAGAAGTCCATATTACTATTATTGATTGTTGTTTTTTTAAATCTCTTTTGATTAATAAAGATAAATTTAAAAAGTTTCAGCCAGTTATTGTGCCGCACCCTGTATTACCGATATACCGGTAAAAAATCGGCAAAATACCGCAAAATTTTGGAGAGCATGTTTGGCGATTAACCGGTATACCGGTATTCCGATTTACCGGTAATCCGGTTTACCAGTATTCCAATTTATCGGTATTCCGGTTTACCAGTATTCCGATTTACCAGTATTCCGGTTTACCAGTATTCCGATTCACCAGTATCCCGGTTAACCAGTAATCCGATTTACTGGTATCCCGGTTAACCAGTATTCCGATTTGCCGGTATTTCGCTTTACCAGTATTCCGATTTACCGGAATATCGGTCGACTAGTATTCCGATTTACCGGTATTCCGATTTACCAGTATTCCGATTTAACGGTATTCCGATTTACCAGTATTTTGATTTATCGGTATTCCGGTTCACCATTACTCCAATCCCTAGTGGTGACCACGTTAACTTTAACAATCCTGAAACAATCAAAGAAAATGAGTGGGCGAGTATTAAATCACCTAATATATTTTTTTTTTAATTCTTTATTAGTGTATTGGAAAAATCCTTACACAAGTCAAGTAAATAGTATACAAGATAAATATTAAGTATGTAATAGTGATAATAACATAATAAAATAAGATGAAACCTGAGAATGTGTGTATAATTATAATTAAACAAATACTAATACCAATCTACTATAAATTAGTCAATAAATAAGTTTAAATTTAATATATAAATTCGATAAAATTGAATATACCTATAAGTAAGATAAAATGAATTATATAAATAAGATAAAATTGAATATATAAATTAGATAAAATTTAATATATAAATAAATAAATAAATTTTAAAACGGTCTATTTCATTAAACAGTACCTCCAAAAGTAATAAATTCCCCGATGTTGTAAGGCGATAATTCCAGCAGAAATTCTTTAATGACATTTTTAAATTTAATAAAATATAAATTACGTGTATTTTCTGATAATCTATTAAACATAAGCGGGCCGAAATAATTAGTTCCCGTTTGTGATTTTTTAAGTCTAATTTGGGGTAGCTTTATTTCCTTTCGGTGTCTGGTAGGATACTCATGGTGTTCATGAGTTGTGTACGCGTGTAAGTTTCGTTTGACGTAACATAAACACTCCAAGATAAATATGGCTGGTAAAGTAAGAATACGGAGTTGTTTGAATTTTTCCTTACAGTCGTCTTGGTATCCAAGTCCGGTAAGGGTGCGAATAGCTTTGCGCTGTAAGCCGAAAAGCCTGTGTCGAGATGCCGAATGACCCCACACCAAAATACCGTATTGGAGATGGCAATGACAACACTCGTAGTACACAGTTTTGAGTATCCATCCAGACACCTGATTTGACAGACTTTTTAACCGATAAATGCCCCAAGACATTCTTTTTGCTATTTCAGCACCATGCTGTTCCCATTTTAGTGCATTATCCAATTGTATGCCTAGGAGTTTTGTGTTCGCGGGCTGGACAGCATCTGTTTTCTTTAGTGTAAAAATCATATTTATGGTTTTAGATGGATTAACCGTAAGCTTATTCATGTTAAACCATTGTTCAGCATTAAGAAGGGAAGTTTTGTTTTTGTCTTGAACATCTACTAGGGAGGATGCTACATTGACAATTGTTGTATCGTCCGCAAAAAGAAAAATATCACAATTTTCTAGGTGCAAGGGAAAGTCATTAATATATATCAAAAATAATAACGGCCCTAGCACCGATCCTTGTGGTACACCATGACTAATACGTCGGAAACTCGATGACTTCCCCCGAATGCATACTTTCTGTCTTCGATTGGATAGGTAAGATTGAATTAGATTACAGCTTACATTATCAAACTTGTATTTGCGCAGTTTTTAAACTAATACAGAATGTTGAACGCAGTCAAATGCCTTTTAAGTCCAGAAATGAGGCTAATGCATATTGACCACGCTCAAAACATTCCAGAGTATTTTGAACAAAGGCTTCAATAGCCAAGGTAGTGGATCGATTTTCTCGAAATCCAAATTGTTCTTTATTTAGTAATCCTTTATGTTCAAGGAAAAATGTTATTTGTTTCTTGATTACTTTCTCAATAATTTTAGAAATGATCGAGACTGAAGATATTGGTCTGTAATTATCAATAAGATTGGCATCACCCTTTTTGAAAATTGGTATTACCTTTGTAAGTTTTAGTTCATCGGGGAATTCACCCGTAATAAGTATTTGGTTTACTAATTTAGTGAGAGGTAATACAATTATATCCTTAACTGGATATCCAAGCTTTTGTTATTTTTCAGATCATCGATCGCGTCTCTAATATCTATCTCTGACACCTTTTTAAAAGTGAATTGGTTTGCCACGTATGGTGTGAAGTTGGTTGGGTCAAATTTATCAGTCGGAAACTTACTCAGTAATTGATCCGCCACACCCGTAAAAAACAAATTAAAATCTTCACATGAAATATCACAATTAATATCACAGCTTGTATTTTTGGCAATGTTAATGACAGTGCGTAATGCATTTTGTTTGTTACTAGATGGTGAAATATAATTATCATTGGCTAGTTTTTTGGTTAATTTTATTGTTTCTTTGTAACGTCTTTTAAAAACATTTCGTGTTATTTTATTAGCATTTGATTCATACTGTTCGTACACTACATTAAGAAATTGTAGGTGTTCTCTGAGATACCGCAATTCATCATTGAACCACACAATTTTTACAAATTTTTGTTTATTATATTGTTTCAATGGAAACGCAAGTTCATATTTTTCAGCTAGCTGACGAATAAATAAGTTAATTTTGAGATTAATATCGATGTCAAAATGCACAAAGTCCCAGTCAGCGTTTGATAATAACTGGTAAAATATAATTTTCCCTATATTGGTAAATGGGCGACAATTCTCATTAGGCAGAATGTGTACTCCTAAGATAGGCATGCAAATATTAAGTGATAAACCTATATGATCTGACATACTTGTATTATAGGGGTTGATAGAGTACTCGGTTTCAAAATTGATAAAAATATCGTCTATTCTATTAACACCCCTTGTATTAAAATCTACAATTGGAATTAATCCATAGCAAAGAAGCATATCAGACAAAGAAGTTACTTTACTGTCACTGCACAAATTGAAATTTATGTTGAAATCACCCCCTAAGATAATAAAATAATTGTTAGTACTTAAGGTTTCTAGGTAAGACGTTATTATATTCATAAATTTAGACCAGATCCCAGAAGGTGATCTGTAGACAAAAATGATACAGAGATTAAGATTTGGGACATAACTGCAGGATATTTCACAATCTTTTTCTCTAGAAAATAATTTAGTTTTATGGTTAAAATTATTATTTTTGATCTGACTGTCCACGTAAATAATTGTGCCACCGTAATTATTTCCAGGACGTGAGTAGTATGCACTACACGTTAAAGTATTTATCTGCGATATTTCACACTCAATGCTGCTTAGCCAATGTTCTGTGAGGGAAATCATATCGAATTTGGAAGACTGATCGATTAAAAAACAGTCCAATTCATTAAATTTATTTCGAAGGGACTGAATATTTTGAAATAAAATATTCACGTTATTTTGTTTTTCTTCTTGCTGTAATGAAAGAAAATATTGATACACACATTCTCAGGCCAAACCTCGGGTTTCTTAAGTTTATCAATAATGTCCGAGTGAGCACTGAGTTTAAAAGATGAATATTCGTTAGGATGTTTAGACTGTAATTGTTCGCATTCGATAGAAATGAAGTTCTTTTCCTTAAGGTAATCTAGAAGTTGTTCTTTCTTGAGTTCGGGATCCAGTCTGAAGATATGAAGGTGTTTATATCTAGGTGGTATTTTAATGAAGTAGTAGAAGAATTTTAAGCGGTAATTTTCGAGTCAACCCAATATGGATCTGAGGTAAAGATTTACAAATACTTTTTTCTATCTTATCTAAAATTCGTTTGGGTAAATAATTACATATCCTTAGCCTTTTTCTCAAACAGAATCCATCTTTTATGAGAGATACCGAAAGCCTTTAATCAATCCGTTCAGCACCTCGAGAGCAAGACCAAAAAGCGCGGCGTTAATTCCAAATAATAACAAAGCAAACCGAAATGAATGAGAGAAGTGTTGTAATCTTGTTCCTTCACGGGTTCATCAATTCAAGTCATGAAATTTCGGTATCGGAAAAGGGACGGACGCCTAAACGCTTTAACACGTTTTTCGACACCGTGGTAATTGATTGCTGAATAATGATGGTTAATTAATAGGCATTGTTACAAAAATTATGTACACCTATTCTTTTTTTTTTCACCGCGCACAATTTTTATTAAACAATAGGTTATGCACTTCATTATATTACAATGCATCCTCTCTACAGTGTCTATTATGATTTCATTAATATTCATTGTTGGTTTAATTGGACAATGCTATGCATGTAACAGAGTTAGTTCATTTGTTATAGGGATAATCAGAGCTATTCCCTACACGAAATGTTCAATTTAACGTACATGTTATTCTTAACATCACAGTCTAAGCGCGTTTAGTACTTGATATACAAAGAGTTTTATGTAACACCGAACATATTCATAACTAGAATTTTTCTTTTAAGTATACATGTGCAGACCTTGTACATTTTAACACGCTCGGTTTATTAAAAGAATACAATTTAAAGCTTTAAACGAGTGCTTTCCTCTCCCAGGCTAAGCATGAAGTAAAATTTCGAGTTTAGAAAAACCTGAAAATTTATTTTGGTAGTGTAGCGCGAAGCGCGGAGCGGCCAAACCAAATTTTCAGGCTTTTCTAAACTCGAAATTTTACTTCATGCGCCACCGGCACAAAACACTGATTCAATGTAAAGCTCAGCGATGTATTTTAAACATCGTAATATAGTAGTGTTTTGTACCGGTGGCGCATGAAGTAAAATTTCGAGTTTAGAAAAGCCTGAAAATTTGGTTTGGCCGCTCCGCGCTTCGCGCTACGCGTCCAAACCAAATTTTCAGGCTTTTCTAAACTCGAAATTTTACTTCATGCTTAGTCTGCGAGTGGAACACACTCATTTTAAGTTTCAAATCGAACTCCTTTAAAAAAAACAACGATTATGTAAAGATTTACGGAATATACGCTGTAATTGGGACATGTATACTTGAAAGAAAAGCTACCTGTATGTACAAGTTGAGGCATTAATTACAATTGATTAGCTACAATTTGTAATGGTCATATAAGCAACCTAATTTACACAAAACCTAAAAATTAATGGTGCCAAATCGTATATTATGAAAATGTTCGGTGTTGTATAAAACTCTTTGTATAAACTTAGATTTTGAGGGTACTTAATAACGAATACGTTAAATTTAACATTTCGCGTACGAAATC
Organism: Philonthus cognatus; assembly: GCA_932526585.2. Taxonomy (NCBI): domain Eukaryota; kingdom Metazoa; phylum Arthropoda; class Insecta; order Coleoptera; family Staphylinidae; genus Philonthus; species Philonthus cognatus. Next base: position 17,578,179 of record OW052244.1, on the reverse strand, counting down.
GGGGAGAATATGAAATTGTTTCTGAAAGATGTTAAAACAATTACAAACTGACCAACTAAATGATTTATATTTTCTTAAGGTAAAAAAATTCATAGAATTGCTGTTAATGTCATAATAGTTTATTGCTAGTTAATTTCTATTATAATAGTACAAACACGATACTAACATTTAGTATTAATAAAATAAAATCTACATGCTATTAGTTACTTTTGAACTATTAAAGTTAAAGTGGCAGCATCGCATTTTCATATATTCCAACTTCACTCCAGTTAAACTTGAAATCATTTAAAGGTTACGTCGCACTGTTTTTGTTCATGTTTATAAAAATGTGTTTGTTGTGCTGAATAATTTAATTTAAATTTACTTATAACAATTGTTTCCACTCCTTAAGCATAAAGTAAAATTTCGAGTTTAGAGAAGCCTAAAAATTTGGATTTACCAGCGCGAGCGAAGCGAGAACACTGGTAAACGTGTCTTCAAATTTTCAAGGATGGGCCGCAGGTTTTTCGGCGTTAATCGGTTCCACCCCAGGCACAGGGATTGCTTCAGCGACTTCAAACTTTTGTGACTTGTAGCACAATTTCTGGCCTTCAAAATTAACCATACTGTAGTCGATCGGATTGAAATCCAGTGAGTAGGGCAGCCATTCTGCAGATGTGATGCTCAAAAATGGGCATCTAATTATTTTCATATATTCCAACTTCATTTCAGTTCAATTTAAATTAATTTAAAGGTTACGTCGCACTGTTTTTGTTCATGTTTATAAAAATGTGTTTGATCGGGTGAATAATTTAATTTAAATTTACTTTTAACAATTGTTTCCAATCCCAGATTAAGCAATAAGTAAAATTTCGAGTTTAGAAAAGCCTGAAAATTTGGATTTACCAGCGCAAGCGAAGCGAGGCGCACCGATGAGAAGATGGCCATGACTTTCCAGCCACGGATTTTGGCGCCTCCACCATCACCCGAATTTCAATGATCAATAAATTAATATCATTCATCAGCGACCACACGTTATTATTTGCAGCAATTATATTCCAGAATAATAAGAATATCCGAGAAAATTAGTATTTGAAATCAGTTCATGTATCCAAACGTTTTTACAAAATTTAAAAATTTAAAACATTCATAACTTCAATTGGCAAAGAAAAACATATAATTTCTCATCGGATATGAACTAAGCATACTCTAATTGAAAATATTAAGCAATTTGTTTCAAGATGCACGCTTAGGACTTAGTGCGACTTTAAAACTGATATATATTCCCAGCCACAGATCGGACGCACTGTTTTAAAATATTATTAACTTCAATAGGCAAAAAAATATATAATTTCTCATCGGATATGAACTAAGCATACTCTAATTAACACTATTAGGCAATTTTTTTAGAGATGCACGCTTAAATTGAGACTTAGTGCGACTTTACAACTGACATATATTCCCAGCCACGGATCGGACGCACTGTTTTAAAAAATTCATAACTTCAATTGTCAAAAAAAACATAACAATTTCTCATCGGATATGAACTAAGCATACTCTATTTAACAAAATTAGGCAATTTGTTTAGAGATGCACGCTTAAATTGAGACTTGGTGCGACTTTAAAACTGACATATTTTCCCAGCCACGGATCGGACGCACTGTTTTAAAAAATTCATAACTTCAATTGGCAAAGAAAAACATATAATTTCTCATCGGATATAAACTAAGCATACTCTAATTAACAATATTAAGCAATTTGTTTAGAGATGCACGCCTAAATTAAGACTTGGTGCGACATTAAAACTGACATACAGAGAGTTTTATGTAACACCGAACATTTTCATAACGAGAATTTTTTTTTTAAGTATCCATATGCATACCTTGCACATTTTTCGATGCTCGGCTTATTAAAAGAATTTAATTGTAGGCTTTAAGCGAGTGTTTTCCACTCCTAGGCTAAGCATGAAGTACAATTTCGAGTTTAGAAAAGCCTGAAAATTTGGTTTGGTCGCGTAGCGCGAAGCGCGGAGCGGCCAAACCAAATTTTCAGGCTTTTCTAAACTCGAAATTTTACTTCATGCGCCACCGGTACAAAACACTGACATATTACGCAGTTTAAAACACACCGCTAAACTTTACATTGAATCAGCGTTTTGTACCGGTGGCGCATGAAGTAAAATTTCGAGTTTAGAAAAGCCTGAAAATTTGGTTTGGTCGCTCCGCGCTTCGCGCTACGCGACCAAACCAAATTTTCAGGCTTTTCTAAACTCGAAATTTTACTTCATGCTTAGCCTGGGAGTGGAAAACACTCGCTTAAAGCTTCAAATTGAATTCTCTTAATAAATCTGTAATAGGTCAGTAGGGGTCATGTGCAAATATTATTTTTGACGAAATTAAATTAAAATATTAATACAAAAATCACCCAAGAAAATATTAAAGATAAATCAACATTCAGTAAATACGAGAATAACATTAGTCGATCAATTTTTTTTTATTTGAAAGAAATAACAAATGCAGCATCGCCTTAAAATAATAAACAAGTCCGGCGCGTGGAGAAATGCTAAGGCATACAGAAAGATTCAGTTCAAGGTTTAACCAAGCGCAAACACAACGAATTTGCGAAGTCGGGGTAATTGCGTGACGTCAGGGATGGGTGGTATTTTATAACCATATATGGTCTGCGCGAAATCTTCCATCTCCACGATCGGGTGGGAAATAGAGTTATAAAAGCTGTGCGGAGCGGAAAACATGAAGAGAGTGATGAGAGTCAAGAAACAGTTCGGAAGAAGAACATCACGAAAAGCACCACAAGTTCCAAATCACAGAGGGAAATAAGAATAACACAACAAAAATCAAAATTATACAACAAATATAAAAACTATACAACAAAAAAAGAATACAAAACAGTTAACGGGTGTGGTCGAGCTGTGCGTGGAAAACGGAGGAGTGTTCCCGCTAGTTAATTGCCTGAAAACAATTAACGGGTGTGGTCGTCCCGAGTTAGTACTGCAGAGTTATGTTCCCGCTAGTTAACAGCACAAAAAGCAATTGACGGGTGTGGTCGAGCTATGCGTGGAAAACGGAGGAGTGTTCCCGCTAGTTAATTGCTGATCACAATTAACGGGTGTGGTCGTCCCGAGTTAGTACTGCAGAGTTATGTTCCCGCTAGTTATATGCACAAAAAGCAATTGACGGGTGTGGTCGAGCTGTGCGTGGAAAACGGAGGAGTGTTCCCGCTAGTTAATTGCCTGAAAACAATTAACGGGTGTCGTCGTCCCGAGTTAGTACTGCAGAGTTATGTTCCCGCTAGTTAAATGCACAAAAGCAATTGACGGGTGTGGTCGAGCTGTGCGTGGAAAACGGAGGAGTGTTCCCGCTAGTTAATTGCCTGAAAACAATTAACGGGTGTGGTCGTCCCGAGTTAGTACTGCAGAGTTATGTTCCCGCTAGTTAAATGCACAAAAGCAATTGACGGGTGTGGTCGAGCTGTGCGTGGAAAACGGAGGAGTGTTCCCGCTAGTTAATTGCCTGAAAACAATTAACGGGTGTGGTCGTCCCGAGTTAGTACTGCAGAGTTATGTTCCCGCTAGTTAAATGCACAAAAGCAATTGACGGGTGTGGTCGAGCTGTGCGTGGAAAACGGAGGAGTGTTCCCGCTAGTTAATTGCCTGAAAACAATTAACGGGTGTGGTCGTCCCGAGTTAGTACTGCAGAGTTATGTTCCCGCTAGTTAAATGCACAAAAACAATTGACGGGTGTGGTCGAGCTGTGCGTGGAAAACGGAGGAGTGTTCCCGCTAGTTAATTGCCTGAAAACAATTAACGGGTGTGGTCGTCCCGAGTTAGTACTGCAGAGTTATGTTCCCGCTAGTTATATGCACAAAAAGCACTTGACGGGTGTGGTCGAGCTGAGCGTGGAAAACGGAGGAGTGTTCCCGCTAGTTAATTGCCTGAAAACAATTAACGGGTGTGGTCGTCCCGAGTTAGTACTGCAGAGTTATGTTCCCGCTAGTTAAATGCACAAAAACAATTGACGGGTGTGGTCGAGCTGTGCGTGGAAAGCGGAGGAGTGTTCCCGCTAGTTAATTGCCTGAAAACAATTAACGGGTGTGGTCGTCCCGAGTTAGTACTGCAGAGTTATGTTCCCGCTAGTTATATGCACAAAAAGCACTTGACGGGTGTGGTCGAGCTGAGCGTGGAAAACAGAGGAGTGTTCCCGCTAGTTAATTGCCTGAAAACAATTAACGGGTGTGGTCGTCCCGAGTTAGTACTGCAGAGTTATGTTCCCGCTAGTTATATGCACAAAAAGCACTTGACGGGTGTGGTCGAGCTGAGCGTGGAAAACGGAGGAGTGTTCCCGCTAGTTAATTGCCTGAAAACAATTAACGGGTGTGGTCGTCCCGAGTTAGTACTGCAGAGTTATGTTCCCGCTAGTTAAATGCACAAAAACAATTGAATGGTGTGGTCGAGCTGTGCGTGGAAAACGGAGGAGTGTTCCCGCTAGTTAATTGCCTGAAAATAATTAACGGGTGTGGTCGTCCCGAGTTAGTACTGCAGAGTTATGTTCCCGCTAGTTATATGCACAAAAACAATTGACGGGTGTGGTCGAGCTGTGCGTGGAAAACGGAGGAGTGTTCCCGCTAGTTAATTGCCTGAAAACAATTAACGGGTGTGGTCGTCCCGAGTTAGTACTGCAGAGTTATGTTCCCGCTAGTTAAATGCACAAAAACAATTGACGGGTGTGGTCGAGCTGTGCGTGGAAAACGGAGGAGTGTTCCCGCTAGTTAATTGCTGATCACAATTAACGGGTGTGGTCGTCCCGAGTTAGTACTGCAGAGTTATGTTCCCGCTAGTTAATGATACAAAACAATCAACGGATGACGTCGGGATCTGCTTGCTAATCATAGGAGTGTTCCCGCTAGTTGGTTGTCTGGTAAGCTCCGAGATGGTTTTTGTGGGTTTCCCATCTCATAATGCAAATGCAGGGGTTATTTAATTTTGCTCCCACAAGTAGAGTCATATACTTTTTGAGTTTAACTAAAATGCACATGGCTTCTAAGTACAAACGAAAATAAAGTATTTCGAGAATATAAATAATTTAAGAAACACAAATTAATTAGAAATGTCATAATTGAGGTCAATAAACTTTGCATCCGTTAAACTCACATCCTGTTTTATTTATTGTCCACACATACTCCTGGTCATTAAAAGGGAAGAAAGACACAGTATTTCCGATAATGCATATTGACACAAACAACGAATCTGTTAAATAAATTAAAAGGGTTACTACATACACAACACAACGTAAATAAAATACAAATTATAAATTTGTACAATACCTAGGGTCGAATCATTACAAATCGAACATTAGAAAATGTGCAACGTATGCATATGGATACTTCTAAGAAAAATTCTCGTTATGAAAATGTTCGGTGTTACATAAAACTCTCTGTATATTCCTAGCCACGGATCGAACGCACTGTTTTTAAAAATTCATAACTTCAATTGGCAAAAAAGCCAAACCAAATTTTCAGGCTTTTCTAAACCCGAAATTTTACTTCATGCGCCACCGGTACAAAACACTGACATATTACGCAGTTTAAAACACACCGCTAAACTTTACATTGAATCAGTGTTTTGTACCGGTGGCGCATGAAGTAAAATTTCGAGTTTAGAAAAGCCTGAAAATTTGGTTTGGTCGCTCCGCGCTTCGCGCTACGCGACCAAACCAAATTTTCAGGCTTTTCTAAACTCGAAATTTTACTTCATGCTTAGCCTGGGAGTGGAAAACACTCGCTTAAAGCTTCAAATTGAATTCTCTTAATAAATCGAACATTAGAAAATGTGCAACGTATGCATATGGATACTTCTAAGAAAAATTCTCGTTATGAAATTGTTCGGTGTTACATAAAACTCTCTGTATATTCCTAGCCACGGATCGAACGCACTGTTTTTAAAAATTCATAACTTCAATTGGCAAAAAAGCCAAACCAAATTTTCAGGCTTTTCTAAACCCGAAATTTTACTTCATGCGCCACCGGTACAAAACACTGACATATTACGCAGTTTAAAACACACCGCTAAACTTTACATTGAATCAGTGTTTTGTACCGGTGGCGCATGAAGTAAAATTTCGAGTTTAGAAAAGCCTGAAAATTTGGTTTGGTCGCTCCGCGCTTCGCGCTACGCGACCAAACCAAATTTTCAGGCTTTTCTAAACTCGAAATTTTACTTCATGCTTAGCCTGGGAGTGGAAAACACTCGCTTAAAGCTTCAAATTGAATTCTCTTAATAAATCGAACATTAGAAAATGTGCAACGTATGCATATGGATACTTCTAAGAAAAATTCTCGTTATGAAAATGTTCGGTGTTACATAAAACTCTCTGTATATTCCTAGCCACGGATCGAACGCACTGTTTTTAAAAATTCATAACTTCAATTGGCAAAAAAGAACATATATTTTCTCATCGAATATGAACTAAGCATACTCTAATTAACAACAGTAAGCAATTTGTTTAGAGATGCACGCTTAAATTGAGACTTGGTAAGACTTAAAAACTGACATATTTCCAGCCACGGAGTATGCTTAGTTCATATTCGATGAGAAGTTGTATGTTTTTCTTTGCCAATTAAAGTTATGAATGTTTTAAAAACGTTTGGATACATAAACTGACCTCAAATACTAATTTTCTCGGATGTTTTTAACGGAAACTACAAATACTTATTATTCTGGAATATAATTCTTGCAAACAATAACGTGTGGTTGCTGATGAATGATATTAATTTATTAATCATTGAAATTCGGGTGATGGTGGAGGCGCTAAAATCCGTGGCTAGAAAGTCGTGGCCAACTTCTCATCGGCGCTAGGCGCTGGCAAATACAAATTTTCAGGCTTGTCTAAACTCAAAATTTCACTTTATGCGCCACGCGTACAAAAAACTGAAATATGAAGTTTAAAATATACTGTTTAAACAATAGGCGAAAGCAGAATATTTGGAACTTCACGTTAAATCAGTATATTTATGCGCCTGGCGCATAAACTAAAATTTCGAGTTTAGAAAAGCTTAAAAATTTGGTTTGGTCGCTTTTTTGCGCTCTTATAATTCGCACAAATTGTTCCAATTACTTGGCAGTAGCTATGCTTCCAATATATGTCGAGTATTTTATTTTGCATATAAAGTACATCTTCAAAGTGAATTCAAATGAAGCAAGTGTGCGTAGGTTCGTATATTTAACCTATTAACATATAAACAGTTTGAAATGCAATATATTAAATAAATAATTATTAGCGTCCAATAAAGGATCAATTAGCAGTCAATGCAGTAGGGAATGACACTTAATCACTTGAATTGCCATTATAATTCCCATCAGGCTGCTGGGTGTCCCACGCAGAGCGCATTCTTAATATCCATCGCTTTAATTATGTGCTTTACATGTAGTTTACCTTTCCTTTAGTGCCTTTATTCTCAACGCCTCTTCAAAATATTAACTACCTTCTGGCTGTGTGCAACATTTCAGCAAATGTTGTACAAGCGAATTTATTTCCTTTCAGTGTTATTCGTTCCTGCTACGAAATATGAATTTATATTACGAGATTTAAAATTCGCATATATTTTAGATCGCCTTACAAAATCAAAAGGTAATGCGCTCATTTTATAACAGCTTTTAATGTTCTGCTAAAAGCGTTGCTGTTCAATGCTTTATATACCACTTTGTATAAATAAAATTCCGAATAATTTTTTGATTTCCAAAAACGTGTGCTTATTCTCACAACAATTGTTTCGCAAATTCATTGCTTCTTCAGGTGAATAAAAGTTTGTAGTTTTATATATCATATTTTATATACAGGGTGTCCCACTAGTGCGTTCTCTGAGGATATTTCAGTTTTCGTTAAAGATAGAAAAAAGTTACTTCGCTGAAGTTGCTTGACTTCAGGAGCTGCATAACCAAAAACATATTCAAATGTACAGGGTGCACTATTTATTGCTTCTTCGGGTGAATAAAAGTTTACAGTTTTATATATCATATTTTATACAGGGTGTCCCGTTAATGTGGGAAAATGGCTTAACCATAGATTCCTAAAATCAAAATATGATGATTTAACATAACTTATCTACATCCAAAAGTTTACGGTTAAGCCGGAATTAGTTTTAAAAATTTTTAAAAATATTATTATTTTTATTTATAACAATTGAACGCTATATTCGATCCGACTAAAATTTATTATGGTTGATTATCATAATATAAGACACCATTTCAGTTACTATAGTCATCATTAATTGACAAGAAGTATAAAAAACAATAGTACCACAACATAAAAGCTAAAAATATGTTTTTATTAGTTCATTTAAAAGCTTTTCTGTCTCTTGCTAATGTTTGATATCTTGTACGGTTTTGCCACAAAAAAATAATTCGCAAATAAATTATATTTTATTATTTAGTGAAAACGAAATCTTGTTTTTCGGGTGATTAAAAATAAATGTTTTTTTCTTTGTAATTATTATAAACTATAATTAGAAAGGAAAAACATGTATTTTTAATCACCCGAAAAACTAGATTTCGTTTTTACTAAATAATAACAAATAATTTATTTTCAGTTTATTATTCATATTTCTTCGGAGCAAACAGATACAGTGAGTTTTTCTTTTAAGTATACGTATTCCAAATTCAGCCTATTTTTTGTAAGTCTTTAGATATTCCTTGTTTTTTTTTTAAGTTCAATTTGAAGCCTTAAACGAGTGTTTTTTACTCCCAGGCTAAGCATGAAGTAAAATTTCGAGTTTAGAAAAGCCCCGTGAAAATTTGTCGAGGGTCGCGCAGCGACCCGAGATACATTTTCTGGGCTTTTCTAAACTCGAAATTTTACTTCATGCGCCACCCGTATAAAACACTAAAATATTGTGAAATGTATGTATATTCGAACTTTACTTGAAATCTGTGTTTTATACGCGTGGCGCATGAAGTAAAATTTCGAATTTAGAAAAGTCCAGAAAATGTGTCTCGGGACCCTCGACAAATTTTCACGGGGCTTTTCTAAACTTGAAGTTTTACTTCATGCTTAGTCTGGGAGTGGAAAACACTCGTTTAGAGCTTCAAATTGAACTCTTTTAAAAAACAACGAATGTCAGAAAATTTACGTATGCATATGTTTACCTCAAAGAAAAAATCACTGTATGTTGCTTGTATTACGATCTTGCCAAGGAAATTGAGGATACCATATTCATATTTTATATTTTTGTGGCAAACCCGTACAAGATACCAAACATTATTAAAAAACGAAAAAGCTTTCAAATTAACCAATCTTTGAAGTAATATGTTTTTAATTTTTATAAGGTGCGCCAGTAAAAACATATTTTACTTTTTATGTTGTGGTACTACTGTTTTTCATACTTCTTGTCAATCAATGATGATGATAATAACTTAAATGATGTGTTATATTATGATAATCAACCATAATAAATTTCAGTCAAATCGAATATAGCGCTCAATAGTTACACATAAAATAAACAATATTTTTTAAACTTTAGAGACTAATTCCGGCTTAACCGTAAAGTTTTGGATATAAGTTGTGTTAAATCATCATATTTTTATCCCAGGAATCTATGGTTAAACCATTTCCCCACATTAACGGGACACCCTGTATATAGGGTGTCCCACTAGTGCGTTCTCTGAGGATATTTCAGTTCTCGTTAAAGATAGATAAAAGTTACATCGCAAAAGTTGCTTGACTTCAGAAGCTGGATAACCAAAAATGTTTGCAGATGTACAGGGTGCACCTTACAACCGGTAGCAGATACAACAATGAAAAATGCATTGAGTTTCACTTCTATATCATTCGCCATTTAAAACTTAAACCCGAAAACGAAGAAATGTAGTACTTCAAATAAAATGAATCTTAATTTTATAAGAGAACAGTGTAACGTACTCGTGAAATAGTGAATAATTAATAAAACAAGCAAAGTTTTTGAACTTTTTGTTTCATTTAAAACTCAGCCGAATGTGACCGGCAGTTTCGCTAGTGTGAAACGAGTACGAAAGTCCCGCATACGATAACGATTTTCTCGTAGCTGCACGAATATAAAAAAAAATGTATCATTTAGGCACGGCTCGTTGCGTCCAATTTAGATGCTGGCGGGTCTGTCCGCAGCTGAGCAAGTGAACAAGTGAACGTACCTGAAAGGGAAACGTAACGGTCCAGATCTTATTGTTTTAATATTTATTATGAAACGCATGGCGCTATTGCCATTGCGTGAAGCATGTTAACGCGGTACGCCATTCGTACCGAGGGAATACATATTACACGATTTTTCAACTTTGGCCGCGAAATATTTACATTGCGCCGGTGCACCGCAAACCAGCGATTATGCATGTCCATGCGAGACGAATCTAAAATATTAATTATCGGTGTCACAACCTGTTTTACTAGGAAGTAACGCTTTGCTTCATAATATTTTTCCAACTGAAAACGTAAATGTTATGATATTTTTTTTAGATACATACATACCAATATAAAATGTTCGAGGACTTTTTAATCATAGTGGCGACCAGTTTGAAATGTTAAATTTGCCTAACTTGTACCTGATTCCATATTTTTACCATGACCCTTTAAAGTAATTTCATATAACCAAACTAAATAATGTATATATGTTGAATTTTACTTTAAATCAATGTTTTCTGCGCGTGGCGCATGAAGTAAAATTTCTAGTTGAGAAAAGCCCGAATTTCTTAGGGCTTTTCTCAACTCAAAATTTTACTTCATGCTCAATCTGGGATCGGAAAACACTCGTTAAATTTATATAAAGAACGTCAGATGGATAATTTTTGTTTGTTATCATACAAATCATAACAGCTGATTGTTTTTTTTTTCGATTTCAGAATTTTCGTAATTTTAAATGTTTTTTTTACGTTTAACATTTTAACATTTTTAACATTTCATCACTATTTGACAACTGTGACTCTTGGTATGTTAGTTTTTATATATATCGACTGACTCGATAAACGTTATTAATAACATACAGAGACTTTTATGTAACACCGAACGTTTTCATCCAATACAATTTGACACCTTTAATTTTTAAGTTTCAAGCATATACAGGGTGTCCGTATTTCGAGGAAATGCATGGGGATCTCGGTTATTTGAAGAGTTAGAGAGTTGGTTAAATTAGGGCAAATACGTGAAATTTGGAGCCCAACAATAATTTCGTTTTTATTTTCTTATTCAAAAACTATTGGATCTAGGAATTTGCAACTTTTACATTATACAGGCACTTTTTAATCAGGAATTTAGTAGTGTACTTACATTTAAAATAACTTTAATACCTTCTCCAGAACCATAGCCAACTTTCGTTTTTCTTATGGGCGCCATATTGGATATTCATATTTTTGGAAAGAACTTTTTTTTCTGAATTCAACGGTATATCACACTTATAATTTATTTTGCGTTTCATTTGAAACATAGCAACCTTTTGTTTTTTGTAAAGAGTGCCTTGGAAACAATAATATTGATACGTTATTCAGTTATATATATATATATAATTGTATTATAATTGGGACATATATACTTGAAAGAAAAACTCCCTGTATGTACAAGTTGAGGCAGTAATTGCGATTTATTGGCTACAATTTTTAATGGTCAGATAGGCAACTCAATTTACACACAACTTAAAAATGAAAGGTGTACTGCGCCAACTAAGTTCTTCCTTACCAAAAAAGGAAGGCATTCCTTGTAGCCTACTTTTCTCTGTGTGGATCCTACTTATCCTATGGCATTACAGCCTAGGGCTACACAACAATTATGCACAAACTATTTGGTCTCCAAAGACGAGCAGTTAGGATCTTAGATGGCTTGGGATACAGAGATGACTATAAAGAGGCGTTTACCAAGCTTCATATGTACGACACTAGAAACAAACAAAATATACACCAGTATCGGTCTCACCTTACGAAAACACAAGACGGAATACATTTCTATGATCCTAAAATTTATTACATCCTGCCTGACAAGGCCGCAGCCAGAAAAAAAAATCGGGGGGGGGGGGATATAAAAATTTCCGGGAGGGGGGCTTAATGGTAAAAATTTAGTTTTTGACCCAAATAAGCAGCTTTTGTATAGTACAATTTAACATTTTAAAAATTTCGGGGGGGGGTGTGAACACAAATATCCGTTTGATAATGGCAAGTTGAGTTGCCGAAACTGCAGTCACAAAAATAAAAAATATTGTGTTATACAAACAAAGTTAAAGTGTTTTATATTATTTTTTTATTGATGCATCATATGTCTTATTTCAAATACTTCGCAGCGTGTTTAAATTCAATATTAAAACACGCGCGTGTTTTAAAGTTGCTAAGGACAACAACGTCAATTCAAACTTAAAGTCAAACATAAATGTCACTATCTATTAAACTTTAATAACTCGTTCATTTTATTTATAATAAATATTGAATATACAATCTGTATTATTTGAAAAATTAATATTTCCGTGCTTTAACTCGGAATCAACATTCCTCACATGAACATTGGTAACTGATTTACTTCCAGATGTGCATGCATTCGTATTTCCGCTAATAGCATTTGATATAATATTGGAAACACTGTTTTTATTGTTGATGGACTCTTCGACATATCCAGTAGCCACCGATGCCGATTTCCAACCAACTTGCCGCTGTATTTGATCTATAGTCATCCCACCGTTGGCCATAATAGTTGCAGAAGTACGCCGGAACGCATGTCCTGTGTACTTCATTGGTTCGTCTAAGTTAAGGAAAAGTGCAATTTGAAATGGGCATAAACCAAAAGTATTAATACCCACTACTTGTTTAGTACACTTTCCCTTATCAAAGCGTAAGAAAACACGGTCAGTACTCACATTTTGAGGACGCAACAACAAATATTTCTTAATAAACCCAACGTAGGGTATACCATTACTGTCAGCGACAGTAAAACGCCGAGCCTTTTCTGTCTTAGACGGACGTATGAGAATAAGTAAGGTATTACCCTCTTCCTTAATGTCGGATAAACGCATATCGCACAATTCGCATCTGCGACAAGAACCAAAGATTCCAAAAATGGCAACAACTTTCAAAAACAAATACGTTATATCTTAAGCATCTTCAAAAAACTTTCTTAAATCTTCCTCTCTAAAGGCATAGGACTTTTTTGCGTTACAATTCTTACTAATCGCCTTCATAAATGCTTGCACTTTTCCAAATGATTTGATATCCACTCCCTGTTGTAATCGTAACATACATTGTAATTTGGAATGTATGGCCCACATTGTGGACGACTTGTACTTTTCTGACAATTCCTGTAAGTACGCAAGCATAACTTGTTCTGTTACACTGGCAACTTGGCATTCTTCCATCCATTTAATCAAACGGTTGTACTCTTTTTTGTAGGCTACTTCCGACTTTTGCGGAATCAGCCGATTCTCAGCTTTAGCGCTCAAGCTATCAATCTTTGATTGCATTTTCAAAGGGTAATGACAAACTGATGAGAAATTGATAATTTGTTTATTTCACACCTTGACAACCAAAGGTACATTGATTCCGTCATCTTAAACATGCTCGAAATTTCAAAATTTCGGGCCAATTTATGGTCTTTAAATGCATCAATAAAAAAAAATAGCGTAAAGTATGCGTGGATATCTGGTCTTTAAAGCACTTACTCTATTGCAAACACTCCGGCTGGCGCCGTCGTGCTTGCAAAATCGTGCGTGCTTTAAAGACCTAAATATCCACTTATACTTCAATATACTAATATAAATATGTCTTGTATTAGTATTTTATACTTATTTTTATATTTTATACTTTTTGTAGTGTTCTGACCTGTGTAAACTGATATATATTTCACCAATAAATTATTATTATTATATCATGTATATTTCTTAAATGTTTATGTTACTCATAAATTTCCACAATTTCTGTTAATTTTCAAAATTCTAACAGTTTTTCCTAATTTTGTAAATTTTTGTTAATTGATAAAATTTTGATACTTTTCCTGAGTTATCTTCAGTTTTTTTTTTTAATCTTGGTACTTTTCGTTAAATTAACATATCTAATGCTTTTATGACTTTCCAAAATATGTATACTTTTTTACGATTATTCGTGAATGTAAAAGTTTTCAGTCAAATTTTAAAAACCTTTGCGCTTTTCCTAAATTTTCAAAATTTGCTTTAATTTTAAAAATGCTGGCAGTTTTCCTAAATTTTCTAGATTTTTGGCAATTAAATTTTGGAAATTTTCGTGAATTACCTAGATTTTTGTAAACTTTTATAATTTCTATGCTTTGCGTGAAATTCGTAAATTTTGACATAGAGCAGATGTGAACGTCACAAATAACATTTTTAGGCATTTTATTAAAAAACATTAACGCTGGTCGTAGATTTCTAAGATTTAAAACACTGATATATTGTGAAGTCTGAAATACACTGAACATATACAGAGAGTTTTATGTAACACCGAACATTTTCATCCAATACAATTTGACATCTTTCATTTTTAAGTTATGTGTAAATCGGGTTGCGTATATGACCATTATAAATTGTAGCCAATCAATCGCAATTAATACCTTAACTTGTACATACTCTCAAGTATATATGTCCCAATTACAGCGGATATGCCGTAAATCTTTAGATAATCGTTGTTTTTTGTTTTTTTTTTTCAAGAGTTCAATTTGAAATTTGAAAAGAGTGTGTTCCACTCCCAGACTAAGCATGAAGTAAAATTTCGAGTTTAGAAAAGCCTGAAAATTTGGTTTGGTCGCGTAACGCGAAGCGCGGAGCGGCCAAACCAAATTTTCAGGCTTTTCTAAACTCGAAATTTTACTTCATGCGCCACCGGTACAAAACACTGACTTATTACGAAGTTTAAAACACACCGCTAAACTTAACATTGCATCAGTGTTTTGTACCGGTGGCGCATGAAGTAAAATTTCGAGTTTAGAAAAGCCTGAAAATTTGGTTTGGCCGCTCCGCGCTTCGCGCTACGCGGCCAATCTAAATTTTCAGGCTTTTCTAAACTCGAAATTTTACTTCATGCTTAGCCTAGGAGTGGAAAACACCCGTTTAAAGCTTCAAATTAAATTCGTTTAAAAAACCGAGCGTCGGAAAATGTATGTAAGAATAATTTTCGTTATGACAATGTTCGGTGTTACATAAAACTCTCTGTATATTTTTTTAAATAAGCAATAATCGAAATATTAAATAACAAAATATTGACATTTTTATTCACACATTCTCAGGTCAAATCAAATAATATATCAAATTTACTTATTTAGTAATTTAATTAAGAAAATAATAATATTGTTGCGTTTATGCATCAGTAGAGCTTAATGAGTTAAACGATAATTCCGACCCTCCCAACAAGATTTTACGCATTAAAAACGTTGCCATTAACAATGTCATTAAAATAATGATTTTTTTTAATTTGAACATTTTCGTCATTTGTGAGAAAAACTGACGTGTTACGGAAGTCATTTGAAAACAACAGAAAAAAATTGCCACCTAGTAAAATAAATAAAGTACAGTGATTTTATAAATTAACTTTTATAACTCTTCGGTTTAATTTTTACATTTACGCAGAGTTTTAAGCTTATTTTACTGACAAGTGTAAACTTCTGTATTAACACGATGAATAAAAAAAAACATCGTTCAGATTTTATAGTCTTGGGCACTAGATTTGCCAAGTAAATGGTATATAAAAGTCAAATCTTTAAACGCTATTTTCTCAAAATTACATTTTTCTGCATTGCTGGACATCTCATTATAAAAAAACTGTTCAGCGGATTGCGCTGAAATTTTGCAGACAACTTCGTGAAACCAGTGCATTTCGGTAAATTTTTAAATGTTTTGTAAATTCCAGATAGAATCATTTATTTAGTGCAAAAATGGTAATAACGTCATAGTAAAAAAACTTATTACAATAATATTTAAAATTCAAAACTATTTGAATTTATTTAAACTTCTTTTCGTTTGCAAAACTTTAAACCTAATATATTGTTTAAAGTTTATACGAACATTATCGTAGTTGTATATATTATAAAAAAAATATTTTTAAATGGGTCAAATTCTCAAAATATTTAACTAATTTAAGTATACTTAGTTCACCTTCAAAGTATGGGTATAAATAATAAAAATATTGAGTTTAATTGTTCTAGGAACGACGAGACGTGCTTTATTTATATCCAGCAGCTGGGCAACTCACGCGAGGACATGCCCAATATATTGCTATACATGTTCGCCATTTTCAAATATTTTTAAAACAAGAAACTTCGCATATATAGTCCAAAACTGATATAAATAAATTAAAATTTATTTTCAATATATACGCAAACTTTTAAATTTTCAAAATACCTTATAAAAGGTGGCGCGGAGACGACTGACACATTTCAACCTTGAATATTGCGCACGCTGAGTAGCTTGTAAAGGAGTGATTGCCATTTCATATACCAGTAGCAATGGAGATTGGAGCCCATATTCTTATGAGAATGAACATGGAGAAACAGTAAATGTTAATTCACAACGCTATGTCACTATGTTGGAAAACTTTGTTCAGCGCCGCTTATGACGGCTTAGCATTAACCCGAAGGCCCTTTACTTTCAGCAGGATAGTGCAACAGCCCACACCGCGCGAAACAGCATAGCTGTTGTTTGTGGAATGGTTGGAAATGTTATTTTTCGTTTTGGAGACATCGCTTGCTCTGCTCGGTCACCTGATCTTACTGTCGATTTTTTTCTATGGGGATTCTTAAAAGACCGTGTGTTACGTGAACATTCAAGAACTCAAACAAGCCATTGCTGATGAAGGTGCGACTATAACCAGCGACCTACGAAAGCGCGTATACGACAACTTCCGGAAGCGCTTGCAACAGTGCATTTTGAATAGAGGCCATCTGTCTGACATAAATTTTCAGAATCCTTTAATGTTGCAAAATGTTTTTAATTTAGGCGAAGGAGTGAAAGATGCCTGGATAGTGGCGGTGGGCATATTCAACACTTACTTTAACTATTTTTCGTTAAAATAAATTTAATTTGGCTACCTATTTGAATAAATTAATATCTGGCATATCACCGTTTAACCGCAACCAGCATTTTATGACTCGAGATTTACAACGCCAGCTTAGTAGTCGATTTTTGTTGTACGCTCGTTATATCAGTTATATTAAAACAAGCTGTATAACTTACCTTTGTTGGTGACTTCTCTACCACATGATTTTAACAACACTTGCCAATGTATCTTCAAATGTTTACTGTCTTATTATGTACATAGAATATACTACTGTAATTAAAAAGTAAGGTAAATTTTTCATTTAAACTTCGTGGTTACTATGAAATTATTTTTTTTGTGAGTTGGTATGTAGACCTTTATGTTCTACGCTCGTTATATCAGTTATATTAAAACAAGCTGTATAACTTACCTTTGTTGGTGAGTTCTCTGCCACATGATTTCAATAACAATTGCCAATGTATCTTCAAATTTTCATTGTCTCATTATGTACATAGAATATACCACTGTGATTAAGTTCATTTCATTCATTTAAACTTCGTGGGTTCTATGAAATCATGAAATTTTTTTTTTTTTTGTGGGTTGGTATGCACTTTCATGTCAATATATTCAATCAGGGATTAGTAACAGGGGCCAGTGACCAGTGAGTAGGCTTGGTCGACGTTCCTGAGTGTTTCGACACGACACTAATGTGTTTCGTGTTTCGACAAAGTACTACCGTTACTTCCACCTGAGTTAATATACTTAATTGCTGCAGAGCTACAGGTGTTTTTTTGAAACATACAAAAGTGAGTTTTTTTACTTTTACTATGTAAGGCCCTGTTAACAATTTTCTTCGATTATCACCATGCTGTGTATTATCATTTATTTCTGCCAGGCCAAACTGGTAACAATCTACGATTGACCAACTATTCACAACCCGTCAAATTATGGAGAGGGCCTGGGAACACGACACGGTCATATATCAATTATTCAGAGACTTCAGACAGGCATATGACAGCATCAACAAAAATGCACTCACACGCGCAACAATGAACAGAGCAAAAATTAAAATACAAAACTGCAGAACACAGGAATTTGAAATCAAAGGAGGACTAAGACAAAGGGACGGACTAGCCCCTATTCTATTCAACATTGCTCTAGGTCAGGGTTTCTCAACCGGCGAGGCACGCCCCATTAGGGGGGCGCGGCAAGTTATCAGGGGGGTACGACAGATTTCCTAAATAGTAAGTGAAGTGAGTCTCACTTAAAAACTTAAATTAAATCAGGGGGCGTGGAGTTATGAGGGGTGGCGCGACCTGAAAAAGGTTGAGAACCCCTGCTCTAGATAATGCTATGAGAAAAACAAACACAGACCCCGGTGGAGTGATCATAACAAAAGGCAACAAATTATAGCCTACGCGGACGACATTAACATTGTCGCAAGAACATTAGAGGGGGTAAAACAAACGTACCAGGAACTCAAGGAAAGCGTGGCAGAAATGGGACTTTGTATAAACGTACAAAAATCCAGAGCAATGACAATGAGGGAAGGAGGAGCACCCCAACAGACAACCGGAATAGTTGAGGATGACATCGAAATGGTGAAGGAGTTCACCTACCTAAGAAGTAAGGTTACAAACGAAAACGAGATCGTACACGAAATTAGAAGCAGAATAGTAAAGGGAAATAGGGCAATATATACATTACCTACCGTTACGTTACCGTTACCGTCAGATCAAAAGTAATCCAGAGAAAGGCCAAGCTGCTAATATACAAATTGCTAATTAGACCCGTTGTAACCTATGCAAGTAAAACCTGGACGCTAACAAAGAAAACGGAGGAAATGCTAGCAGTCTTGAAAAAAAGGTCCTACGCGGCATATTGGCCCTGTAAACGAAAATAATACCTGGAGAATCAGGTACAATCATGAAATAAATGAACAGTACAAAGAACCTGACACAATTAAGTACATAAAAAAATCAACGACTCAGGTGGGTAGAGAGAATGGAAGAGAATAAGATCCCCAAAAGGGTGATGAACGGAGAGTTGGCAGGAAAGCGAAAAGGGAGTAGCCCACGAACCCGTTGGAAAGACAATGTACAAGAAGATGCCCAGAGCCTGCTTGATAGTAGAAATTGGAGAACAATGGCGAAAGGCCACGTCCAGTGGAGACGGCGGCTAAGGGAGGCCAAGGTCCAATGATGGGCTGTCGAGCCACTAGATGATGATAATGATGAACTCTTAACAAACAATATTATTGAGTGTTAGGCATCGTTTGCCTGAAACTATTTGCTTCAAGAGGCCAAAATTAAGGGCAGACAATTTTTGGTTTTGGCACCACCATAATGCACAGTCATGTACTGCATTGGTTCTTCGACAATATTTTGCCAGAAACTTGACCCATATCGATCCACAATCACTGTATTCGCCTGATTAGCACCGTGCGACATTTGGCTGTTCAACAAACTCAAAAGACCGCTTCAGGGACCGTTTCTACTCGATTGAGATGATAAAAGCCAAATCGAAGAGAAAGTATTGAAGGTCATCTTGGAAAATGACTTCTCTGAGTGTTTCGAGGATTGGATAAACGGTGGCATAAGTGCATTGTGTCTGACGGGGAGTACTTTGAAGGAAATGAAATTGATTTGAAAGATTAAATAAAGATTTTTCATTTTATAAACAAATTCACGTTACTTTTTGATCACAGTAGTACAGGGTTATTCAAAAAGATGGAACAGGTTTCAAACATTTATTTCTTCCAAACTACAAAAGGTAGAACCATAATTCCAACGTTCCTGTACAGACAAAAATTTAAATTTAAACAGTCCAGGCAAAAGCTCCAAAAACTGCCGCTGTTGCTTGTCATGTTGATTGTCTGTAGAAAAATGGTGAATCGACAAGAAATTGCATTTTGTGTGCTGCAATTAGCAAAACTAGAGCCCATTATTAAAGTTTAACATGCTTTTTGTCGGCAGTTTAATAAAAAACCACCTTGTCATAAGCAGATTTACCAGTGGCATCGAAAATTCGTAGACGATGGTTGCATCTACAAACAAAAAAGCACGGAACGTCCACGCAAATTGAATGAAAATGTCGAGCGTATTGGTACAGTTTACGAAAAAAGCCGAAAAATCCACACCACTAGCAAGGAAGTTAAAATTCCTCAACCAACGGTATGGCGAGTTCTGAAACACCGTCTGCACATGAAGCCGTACAAACTGCAGGCATGTATTGTATCCTCGCGACCACAACAAAAGGTACGAATTTTGCATTAGCATGCTAGTTGATATGGAAGAAGACAATTTTTCTGAACGATTAATCTTTTCCGATAAATCCACTTTTCATCTTTCCGGTAAGTTAATCGCCATAACGTTAGAATTTGGGCAACTTAAAGGCCTCTGTCAGTTATTGAACATGTAAGAGATTCACGGAAGATTAACGTCTTCTGTGTAATATCTGTAAACAAAGCTTATAGATCTTTCTTTGTCATCGAGAAAACTGAAACTGACCTATCTAGACATGCTTCAAAACTGATTATTTCCTTAACTTAAAGATGATTCAGATGACTTCATCTTCATGCAAGATGGTGCCCCGCCTCATTTCTCTAACCACGTCCGACGTTACCTGAATGACACCATTCCAGGAAGCAGCAGAAGATCCACTTCACCGCCGGTGGCCTCCCAGGTCTCCAGAGCTCACTCCTTGTAGTTTTTATGTAAAAGACCATGTTTTTAACACCCCCCCTATGCCTGAGACTTTTGAAAATCTGCAACTTCGAATTGTTGAAGCTGTGAACTCGACAAGTAGAGACCAGCTGATTCGCGTGTGGCAAGAAATGAGGAACCGTTTTGGTATTTACCGTGTAGCACATGGTGCTCATATTAAAAGCATAAAAAATTGCACTTTTCTCTTTCCAGGAACGTTGGAATTGGGTTTCCATCTTTTGTAGTTTGCAAGAAATAAATGTTCCTTCCTGTTCCTTCCTATTGAATAACCCTGTATATTATACAATTTAGGATACGCGATCGGGATACGTATACTTATAAAAAAATCCTTGTATGTTTCCGCTTCGCGGAGCGGCCAAACCAAATTTTTAGGCTTTCCTAAACTCGAAATTTTACTTCATGCGCCACGCGTATTAAACACTGGTTTTAAGAGAAGTTAAAAATGTACGCCTTTAGTACATTGCTTTAGCGGCATATTGTCAGCTTCACAATATTTTAGTGTTTTATACTGGTGGCGCCTGAAGTAAAATTTTGAGTTTAGAAAAGCCTGAAATTTTACCCTCGTTTAAAGCTTCAAATTAACTCTTTTAAAATACAACGAATATCTGAAGATTTACAACATATACTGTATACATAAAAGAAAAACTCACTCTAGAAAACTGTTCATACCTGCAATTGAGCGACCAAACCATATTTTAAGGCTTTTCTAAACTCTAAATTTTACTTCATGCTTAATCTGGGAGTGGAAAACACTCGTTTAAAACTTCAAATTGAACTCTTAAAACACAATGAGTTTTCAGGCTTTTTTTTCTAAGCTCGAAATTTTACTTCATGCTTGATCTGGAAGTGGAAAACACGTTTAAACCTTCACATTGAACTCTTTTTTAAAAAAGCATCGAATGTATATGCATACTTAAAACAAAAAATCCTTGTATCATTCCCCTATGTGATTTTTATATTTTAATAATTAGGTATTTTCTCTAGCCAATAAATAAAACTTATGTTCTACTTACCGTTTTGTTATTCATAACAACCTAATAAACACACACAACCTACTGGAAACGCGGTAAATACTAAAAAAAAATCGATCGCGTAAAAATTATTTTAAAATCCCATAAAAAGCAATTATCTTAAAACAACAATCTAGTATTAAGTTCAACAACCCGCAATCCCCCAACAAATAAATTTCAATCAAATTCAATACATCGAATGGTGAAACAGCGCGATCCGACTACCAGTCTATAAATCAACCGGCACGTAATATAATCTCCCCGATGTTTAACAACAATTACGATTTTCATAAGTCATACAGAAACGCGGTCGTGAAATCGTGAACATAATTTTCGATATAAATCTATGCAGATCCTGTCGTAAATTACGCCGCATCCCTAAGGGCCATCCATCCGCGCAAACAGAGCCTCAATATCATGTTAATGTGCAACACTTTATACGCTCGCAGGCGTGGCACCACTCGCGTTCTCACGCGAATCCCGTTGCGATACGCGGAACAAAAAAATTAATAAGTCACGATTATTCTGTTTCGGAGGTGCTTAAATAATTGATTCTGTTTTTTTTTGTTTTTGTTTTGTTGAATTACAATAATATTTATTTTAATACATAATGGAGAACAAAAAAATTCCTGAGCAAGACAATTGCAGAAAATAATAGTTTCAACAAATACCGAATAATAGTATAACTATACAATAACTGTAAAATATAATTAATCAATTGCCAGTGCTTACATGATCCAATGGCACAGGGAAGAAAGGGAAAAAAACTTAATAAGTACATAAAATATGAACAATTATTTTTCTGTGTATATGATAAAAACTAGAACTTAAATAATTTTAAAAAAATCTTATATGAATATAATGTACAATTATAAATTATGCGTAAAAATGTACACAACGTAAATGAATTAAAAAATAAAATATATTGTTAGTTTTGATATATAATATAATGGCACAACGCATATAAGGTGTTAGTATATTTGTTTTTTGTTTTGTTTTGTATTTTTTTTATTTACCTCAGCCAACATTGTCATTGCTGGAATGCACATATTCACAACCCGAGTTGAAACAATAATCAGCTAGTGACACTGAAGGATATGGAAACGGCCAGCCTACGTGCGTCTTCTATACCGGTTGTGATGATATTACTTACTTTTGTATTTGTTTGTGAGTCGATGATGTGATATCTCAATAAAGCTACGGGTTTTTTGTTGTTTTTTTTTTAAGGTATCCACAAACTCTTGTTACATTATACAACGCGCCACGAAAGACCTTAAAAGAAAAACATTATTTGCGATTATTTAAAAAAAAAACATAACCTCGAATGTAATGTTATGTGAAAAGAAAGAAATCGGCATTAAATCCGCCAATTGACCAATCGAATCCGTGTCAAAATTTGATACGATTTTTCGCAACGTTTACTAGTATACATTTTATAAGACAACTAGTAAATGTTACTATAGTTTGTCTCAAAAATAGAAGGACCACAACAAAATCAGCGGGTCCGATTTCGAGCACATATTGGCAGCCGAAAAGGTAAAACCATACTAAAGCAGAGAAGCAAAATTGCGGCTGTCACGTTGAAGTCACGACTGACGTTTCTTTGCTAAGTGGCGGTTCTGTTTATTAACACATTTTCGGCCATATGCATAGTCCGCTAATCGCGACTAAAGTGTGACTAACTAAACTTTAGTAACGTGTTGTATGCATAGTCCAATTTTAGACGCGATTGGCGCTAATCAGTGACTAATTTTTTAATCACTCCCTAGTTTTACATGTGATTATACTTAACCTCAAACTTCATTCGCGTGATTGTGAGCGTCCGAGTTCTGTGTTTCCTAAAATAATAAACCGTGTTTTTGTTCAAATTAGTGTTGTAAAGTTCGCGAACGAGAGCACAAAACATGTGCTATGCCTGCGCTCACGGAAATGCGCAACTGTGGGAGGAACGAATTTCACTAGAGCGGCGATTGGATAAAGGCCACATTCGTTGGTCCGTTTATAATCGTAAGCCTAACAAATACTGCGTAATAATTATAAAGTTCATTACAATTCACAATTGGAAACTCGATATTGTTCATTATACACTTAAAAAATTTATTAACATGTTAATTAAGAGGGCGTAGCAACCCTCGTTTCATAGATAAATACGAGGGCAATCCAGATAGTGACAGACGTTTTGGCCTAACGCGGCAGTTGGCGGCACTGGCGTCACCATCTTGGATACAGAATTTTTCTACACCTAGTACGCAGCCAGCCGTGGTGACTAGAGACTCGTGCATATTGTACCTTTTATACAGTGGCGTTTTAAAATGAGCGGTGCAATTAAAAATCCCGCCAGTTGTGAAGTGCGTGGTGTGATACGGTTTTTGTTGGCAAACAATCACAAACCTATTGAAATTTATCGCCAGATTTGTGATGTGTACGGCAATGGAATAATGACTGAAAGCCGAGTGAGGCAGTGGTGCATTGATTTTAAAAATGGCCGAACCAATGTTCACGATGAGGATCGCAGTGGTAGGCCTAGTCTTGTGAGTGATGAATTGTTGGTAAAAATTAATTAAAAAATCCGTGAAAATCGTCGATTCACGATTACGGAACTCTCGGAACATTTTCCCCAAATTTCACGGAGTTTAGTTCATGAAATCGTAGATGGTAAACTTGGATACCACAAATTTTGTGCCAGGTGGATTCCGAAAATCCTAACGGAAGACCACAAAACTAAAAGACTTGCTGCGGCACTGGCATTTCTGGAAGAGTACGACAAAATTGAAAACCATGTTTTCGATCGTATCGTAACTGGTGATGAGACTTGGGTACAGTACGTTACCTGCGAAACAAAACGGCAGTCGATGTCATGGGGTCACACGCATTCGCCCCAGAAACCGAGGAAGTGTCTGCAGACGCTGTCAGCAAGAGAAATCATGGCTACTGTGTTTTGGGATACTCAGGGAGTGATTTTGGTTGATTTTCTTGAACGTGGTCAAACAATAAATTCAGAGAGGTATTGCGAAACACTCCGAAAATCAAGACGCGCGATACAAAACAAGCGTCGGGGAAAACTTAACGAGAAAATTTTGTTTCTCCATGACAACGCTCGTCCACACAGCCAATCGTACTCAAAAGCTCTTGCATGATTTCGGATGGGAAATTTTTAGTCATCCGCCATACAGCCCGGATTTGGCCCCGAACGATTACCATCTGTTCCCAAAGATGAAGACGTGGCTCGGTACGCAACGCTTTGACACTGACGCTCAACTTCATGCTGGTGTAAACCAGTGGTTGAACTCGCAGGCGGCAGATTTCTACAAAGAGGGCATTGAAAATCTTGTAAAACGCTTTGATAAATGCCTTAATTTCTATGGCGATTACGTCGAAGAATAGCCTAAGAGTTTACCTTCAAAATGTATATAATAAAAATTATTTTTTTCACTTTGTTTATTTTTTATTTCAAAACGTCTGTCACTTTGTGGATTGCTCTCGTATCATAAATCCATATACAGAGAGTTTTATGTAACACCGACCATGCCAGAAAATATTCAATGTAAATTTTCCTATGTTCGATGTGTTCTGGGATACAGCTCTAACGCAATGTTAGTTTTTAGTAGTTCTAACGCAACTTACATTTAACGTCAAAATGAAATGTGTCATTCAATAATCGCCTACATCACTAACTCAATGTTGATATTAAACAGAAAAGAAAAATAGGAAAGAGGAAAACAGATTTAGCTTAATCGCAAAAATAATAGAAAAACAGATTCCTGTTACTTCCGTTTGCTAATATTTCAAGATAAGTTTATACATTGCTTCCATTTCACTGGAGATTATTAAGAACTTCGATTCAGCGTATTGTGTAAACCATTTGATCAGGACCACCCCAAGTACGTTGCTTTGGGTGTACCAGCAAAAATGCCATCCGAAAACTGCCTGGTCCTTTGGGGAGTGCGCATTTCTGCACTGCACTTAGGCCTTCGGCAGCTTTAAATATAAATATTCCAAATTTTAAGAGCGTGGCGAGGCAGGTTTGCAAGTACCGCACCTAGTACTGCTGCCAGCACAACAACACTGGGGTGTTAGGTGTGCTGCTTTATTTGGCAAACATTGCAATTTTCATTTATATGCTAACATAATACTCAATGAAGATAATGTAGGTGTATTTATTACTTTATTGACAGCGTAACT
The DNA here is from genome assembly GCA_932526585.2 of Philonthus cognatus. Taxonomy (NCBI): domain Eukaryota; kingdom Metazoa; phylum Arthropoda; class Insecta; order Coleoptera; family Staphylinidae; genus Philonthus; species Philonthus cognatus. Next base: position 17,552,296 of record OW052244.1, on the reverse strand, counting down.
TACAATGAATTGAAGATACAGTGATTTTTTTTAGGTAAACAAGCATAAGCTGTAAATTTTCCCACATTCGTTGTTTTTTGAAAGAGTTCAGTTTGAATCTTTAAACGAGTGTTTTCCACTCCCAGACTAAGCATGAAGTAAAATTTCGAGTTTAGAAAAGCCCCGTGAAAATTTGTCGAGGGTCGCGCAGCGACCCGAGACAAATTTTCTGGGCTTTTCTAAACTCGAAATTTTACTTCATGCGCCACGCGTATTAAACACTGATTTCAAGTGAGGCTCAAATATACATGAATTTCACAGTATTTTAGTGTTTTATACGCGTGGCGCATGAAGTAAAATTTCGAGTTTAGAAAAGCCCAGAAAATTTGTCTCGGGTCGCTGCGCGACCCTCGACAACTTTTCACGGGGCTTTTCTAAACTCGAAATTTTACTTCATGCTTAGTCTAGGAGTGGACAACACTCGTTTAAAGCTTCAAATTTGTTCAAATGAACAAGTGTTTTCCACTCCCAGACTAAGCTTAAAGTAAAATTTCGAGTTTAGAAAAGCCCCGTGAAAAGTTGTCGAGGGTCGCGCAGCGACCCGAGACAAATTTTCTGGGCTTTTCCAAATTCGAAATTTTACTTCATGTGCCACGCGTATTAAACACTGATTTCAAGTGAGGCTCAAATATACATAAATTTCACAGTATTTTAGTGTTTTATACGCGTGGCGCATGAAGTAAAATTTCGAGTTTAGAAAAGCCCAGAAAATTTGTCTCGGGTCGCTGCGCGACCCTCGACAACTTTTCACGGGGCTTTTCTAAACTCGAAATTTTACTTCATGCTTAGTCTGGGAGTGGACAACACTCGTTTAAAGCTTCGACGATTTAACTGTTTTAAAAATCAACGAATGTCAGAAAATTTACAGCTAAAATAATTAAGAAAAGTAATGTGATTTTATAAAAATAATGACATACCATGGAATTAATACAAATGCGGATATTCCCTGGTTTTTTTAAGTTCAATTTAAAGCTTAAAACAAGTGTTTTCCACTCCCAGACTAAGCATGAAGTAGAATTTCGAGTTTAGAAAAGCCCCGGAAAAGTTGTCGAGGGTCGCGCAGCGACCCGAGACAAATTTTCTGGGCTTTTCTAAACTCGAAATTCTACTTCATGCGCCACGCCTATTAAACACTGATTTCAAGTGAGGCTTAAATATACATAAATTTCACAGAATTTTAGTGTTTTATACGCGTGGCGCATGAAGTAAAATTTCGAGTTTAGAAAAGCCCAGAAAATTTGTCTCGGGTCGCTGCGCGACCCTCGACAAATTTTCACTGGGCTTTTCTAAAAAAATGACTCGAAATTTTACTTCATGCTTAGTCTGGGAGTGGACAACACTCGTTTAAAGCTTCAAATTTAACTCTTTTAAAAAATCAACGAATGTCAGAAAGTGTACAGCTAAAATAATTAAGAAAAAGTAATGTGATTTTATAAAAATAATGACATACCATGTAATTGATGCAAATGAGGATATTCCCTGTTTTTTTTTAAGTTCAATTTAAAGCTTAAAACAAGTGTTTTCCACTCCCAGACTAAACTCGAAATTTTACTTCATGCGCCACGCGTATAAAACACAGATTTCAAGTGAGGTTCGAATATACATAAATTTTACAATATTTTAGTGCTTTATACGCGTGGCGCATAAAGTAAAATTTTGAGTTTAGAAAAGCCCAAATTTTCACGGGGCTTTTCTAAATTCGAAATTTTACTTCATGCTTAGCCTGGGAGTGGAAAACACTCGTTTAAAGCTTAAAATCGAGCTTAAAAAACAAGGAATATCTAAGGATTTACAGAAAATAGGCTGAATTTTAAATACGTATACCTAAAAGAAAAACTTCCTGTATGTTTCAGGACAGTATTAATCTTGATTGTCTTGAAATGCTGACGTATTGCTTTGGACAAAAACGTATGTTCCATATTCCCACACACTGCACTTACCATAAACGCACAAGATTTAATAACTGACATATTTTATTTTGACGTTACATGTACCCTATTTACATTAGTCCTAATTTGCATTAGAACTACTAAAAATCGTAACTAATGAAATCGCCCCAAGAAGAATGTAAATTGGGTTGACTATAGCACCATTATAAATCGTAGCCAATCACATCGCACTCAATGCTTTGATGAGTCCCAGAACAAATCGAACATAGGAAAATTTACAGTGAACATTTTCTGGCATGTTCGGGGTTACTTAAAACTCTCTGTATACTGGTCTATGTTTCTATGTTTTGACATGAAAATGACAGAAAAAGTAATGTTGCCGATACAAGCGACTAAAGTTAGGAGCTACTACCAAGTATGTATTAAAACATGACTATGCATACGGAGTACTTAGTACAACACCTTAATCGCGATTAGTTAATCACACGTTAGTAACAGTTTAATCACAGGACTATGCACAAGGCGGCTTGTGTTTGAACAGTGTTATCAAAGTATTTAAAATGACTATTTCTGTAGCACCTTTCCCCCACTCATCAAAATATTCGCTTATCTGCTGTGTAAACCCAAAAGTTAATTGTGGTCCTCCTACTTTTTTTGAGACAAAGTATAATCATGTCATTAATACGAAAACTAAACTATTTTTAGACACATGTTGCTAAGTTAAGGCTAAGCTAATATTGAAATTGTTTTCAGAAAAATTGCACTTACCCGTATTCTGCGTTCGGAAGTTCTACGGGCCGGGCCGCCTTTTAGCCAATTATTTATATTACTTGTTTTGAAGATTTCCATTCCGTCATCCAAGTCCCGCCCACTTTATAAAGCTGGGCACTTCTCGCACCGGTACATCTCTGGCCAGTGCTTTCACCCTAAGATTTCTGTCCTCTGTCAGTAGGACAACTTCCCTATATAATTTACGTGGTTCTCCTGTTTAAATAAAATACAATCATAATACTCTAAAAATAGGACATGTACACACTTTTATGTGGAGATGACAAAAAGTACCAAAAAAGAAAGATATTATCAGGGATGGGCCTCGACGCGTCGATTTTAATAGTCAGCACGTCGACAATGTTGACAATGTCGAGAACGTCAACAATGCCGACAATGTCAACAATACCGTTTAAAGGTTATGTTATTATAATGTATGTTGCTGTTTTGGGTGATTTTGAGAGTTTAGTCTGTTAACTTCCAAGCTATCTGCCAAAATTTGATTTATTTCACAGTTCACACTCACATTTTATGTCTCAATTAAAACGCGGGAATATTGGTGAAATAATTTCTAAATCGTATTGAAGCTTTATTAAATTGTGCAATCATCTATACTTGTCGTTCATTTTATTCTGTTTTGTACGAGGGTTGCCTTTTATATTTCGGGATTAGAGAACAAAAATAAATATTAATCACTGAATATCGCTATATTGTTTTTCAAAATATTCCCCATTAATATCTATACACTTTTGAATGCGTTTGAACCAATTGTCGAAGCACTTTTGCCACTCTGATTGAGGTATCTCCAAAACATGCATTCTGAACGCATCAACCGCTTCTTCAGGTGTCGATAGTCAGGACTATATGGCGGATGACTCATCAAATCGATGTTTTGCGTGCTCAAAAATGCAGTTGTTTGAGCCGATGTGTAAGAGCTCGCATTGTCGTGGTGAAGAGTGATCCGTTTTCGGCGGTTGGTTTTCCTGATTTCTTGGATGACAACTGGCAAACAAATGGTTGTGTACCAATCAGAATTGACTGTTCTGCGTTGTTCTAGTGGTACGGTTGCGACATGTCCAGTTTTTCCGAAAAAACAGGCGACCATTTGCTTGGAAGTGCTTCGTGCACGAACAACTTTTGTTGGATTTTGCTCATCTTGAAACGCCCATACGGTCGACTGCTGTTTACTTTCGGGCTCATACGCGTAAATCCATGATTCATCATCTGTCACGATGTCATAGACGTGTTTCGAAGCACCGCAATCGTATTTTTTGAGCATTTCTTTGCACCAATCGACACGAGCCTTTTTTTTGAGCGATTGACAAATTGTGTGGGATCCAACGCGAACAAATTTTTTTGACAGTCAAATGTTCATGCAATATTGAATGTATGCTGGTCCCACTAATGCCTAAGGTTGTCTCAGTCTCACGATAGGTCACATGACGATCTTGCAATATTTGTTTGCGCACAGCATCAATGGTTTCCGGAACAACAACTGATTTTGGGCGACCTCCACGAAATTCGTCTTGGAGTGAACTACGACCTCGGTTGATTTCACCATACCATCGATAAACACTGGTCCTTGATGGAGCTTCATCGCCAAAAATGAATTAAGTTCATCCATGCACTGTTCTTGAGTTAATCCACGTCGAAAGTTGTAAAAAATAATCGCACGAAAATGTTCACGATTTAATTCCATTCTTTGGCCGAGATAAATCTTTTAAGTTAGTGTAAACGACACAAATAACGCTCATATGTCAAAACGTTCTGAGTACGTATAACCTCAAAAATGTCAAACTTGACGATAGAGCTCTGTTGCCAGATTGCAACACTAGGGTTGCCCAAGCCTGAAATATAAAAGGCAACCCTCGTATAGGTCCGTTTTTTATTACATATTTTTATTGCATGTGTTTTCTTATGTTATACTTATATCTATTTACGTAGTATTAATTTTATATGATTATAATTTTATTATTGTATTTTTTTTGTAATATCAAAGGAGATATCCGTAAATAAATACTATACTTTACTTTACTTTACTTTACTATAAAAAATCGCATCGCATTAGGCTGAATAGTTCAAATGTTGTACTAATCAAAACAATTATCGACATTGTCGACGACAAGAACGTAGTACAGGGTGTAACATTTTCGATGGTTTCTTCAAGTAAAGTACCATTAATATCAATAATAGACAGAAACTAATATATGCTTCCATAGCTGTTTTTAAAATAAACTCTAATTTCTTGGGGGTTATCAAAATTTGTTTATCTATAATTGTTTTTGAGTAATATGCCAAAACTCAAAATTTAACAATTTTGAAATATTGGAATAACTTCTTTATTTATTAGGATATTTGTATGCGGTAAATAATTTTTTATGTAGAATACCGTGAACGTATCAGATTTTGTTTTAAACTCAATTTGTATAAGACATTTTTAAGTAGAATACACCGACCATATTAGATTTAGTTTAACATTTAACCTTTATGAGATATGACAAAGTTGTATCATTTTAAATGCAAATCATTGTTGACTACGACTTTTTTCGATCGCATTTTATGTAAGCTTTCCAAAATATATCGTTTGCAATATTTTAATTTAACTTCAATATTTATTTCAAGTTTATTTAATTTTTAATTAATTTATCAAATAAGTCATGATGAAGATAAATGAATAGTAAACAACAACAATATAAAACTTCAACTGTCTTTATTACCTTATTACTTTCACTATATTAAAACAAAAGACATTCAAAATAAACAAAATCTTCTTAAACATGTAATATAGCTAAACATAATATAATAAATACAATAAAATATATAAGTTGATTTTGAGAACCTTCTAGATAACTTAACATCACCAAGATGTTATTTATACAAGGTGTCTACGCTAAACCGTTCGTTAAAAGTTTATGGGGTTGCCGTTGCACTAAACATTTGAAAAAAATCCTTGTCATATGTTTGAATCAGTTCTCCTCATGTGAAATATTTTCAACTTTATATCACTTCCGGTTCCACCGGAAGTAGCACCAAGTTTGTTATTTTAAATGGAACACCCTATATATTAGTAATTTTTTGGGTTCCTCGTTTAAATTGCAACATATTTTATTCGAACATACGTACACTTATCTCTTATAGTTTTCAAGAAAAAAACAATATTTCTAAAATTCTGACCTCTAAAACGCATCTTGAAATCTATCTGTAACTTTTCTTAAGAATAAGATAAAAATATGATTTATATCTCTACTTGTACCTAGAGGATGCCTCTATGAGTGAATTAATTAGAAACTGTCAATTTTCACAATAAGTGTTCTTAAAATGTCAATATATAATATATAATATAATTTTTTTTAAATGGAATGACCCAAATTTTATCATATGGTACGATTTGGGGAAAATTTTCCTACAATAAAGTATTATACAACTAACTAAAGCAAGTAGTTTTCGAATTATTTCGAAAATTCGTTTTTCGTCGCAAATATGCAGAGAATAATGTGCGCATAAGTCGCAATTGAATTTTAGTAGACCAGTAGTATGCTTTGTTTTGCCGCGATTGTATTGCGAAATGTCAAATAATAAAAAGAATTAGTACAAAGTTTTATAGAAATCAACAAAATGAGTAATTACACAAATCAACAAATTATCAATTTATTCTTTATACATAGCGACTGCCAATTGAACAAAATTTTATTCCAATCTTCTAAATCTTGTTTTATTTATCAGCGGCAAATGTGGATAAGTTTCATTAAATATTCTACATGTTCGAGTACCAATTCTATCGCAGTTGCCATGTATAAAGAATAAATTGATAATTTGTTGATGGGTGTATTTATTCAGTTTGTTGATTTCTGTATAACTTTGTACTAATTGTTTTTATTATTTGACATTTCGCATTACATAAGCAACAAAACAAAAGCATTACTACTTGCCTACTAAAATTCAGTTGCAACTTATGCGCGCATTATTCCCTGCATAAATGCGACGAAAAAAGAATCTTCGAAATAATTCGAAAACCACTTGCTTTAGGAGTATAGTTGTTAATACTTTTTTGTGGGAAATCTTCCCCCCAATCGTACCACGTGATGAAACATGGGTTATTCTATTTAAAAAAAATTGAATTACGAGATATTAAAGAGGGCACTTCGATAGTGACATTTTAAGAACACTTATTGTCAAAATTGACAGTTTCCAATTAATACTCTCATAGGGGCATCCTCTAGGTACAAGTATATATAAATCATATTTTTATCTTACACTTAAGAGAAGTTACAGATAGATTTCAAGATGTCTGTTAGAGGTCAAAATTTTAGAAATATTTTTTTTGCTTGAAAACTATAAGAGCTAAGTGTACATATGTTCGAATAAAATATGTTGCAATTTAAACGAGGAATCCAAAAAATACTAATATATAGGGTGTTCCATTTAAAATAACAAATTTGGTGCTACTTCCGGTAGAACCGAAAGTGATATAAAGTTGAAAATATATCACATGAGGAGAACTTATTTAACCTTATGACAAGAATTTTTTTCAAATTTTTAGTGCAACGGCAACCCCATAAACTTTTAACGAACGGTTTAGCGTAGACACCCTGTATACCAGCTATAATATCAATAATGTTAAAATAAATAAAATATTTTATTATAAAATTTCCCAATACTTGGTTTAGAACTCACGGACCAAAACTTTATTTTCAGGAATATTATAAAAAAAGCAGATATCGAAAAACTTAAAAATAATACTCACTTAGCTATTGGAAAAGTCATTCCGATTTTTGTTTATAAAATGCAATCAATGTGTATGAGACTAAAAGGGGCACATATGTTTGCCAGAAAAGTCATTCTGATGTTTGTTTATAAAATGCAATTATTGTGTATAAATATAAATGGCGTTCAATTCGAAAAGTATTTATAACTACTATTTATTAATACTAATTAAGTAAATATAATAATATTATAGAGACAGTTGAAGGTTTATATTGTTATTATTTACAATTAATTTATTTTTCATCATGATTTTCTTGATATATTAATTTAAAAGTATAAAAAAAATAAATAAATAAAGTTAAATCAAAATATGACAAATGATATATTTTTAGATAGCCTACAAAAACTGCAAGCAATTAAAGTTATGGCCAACTATAATTTGTATTTGAAATAATACAACTTTATGTCATATTTCATATGGTTAAACGTAAAACAAAATCGGATATGGTCAGTGTATTCTACTTAAAAACGTGTCTTAAGAAAGTCATTACGGCGTCAATATCTTATTAAATACGGAAGTTATTTCAAAATAGCCACATTTTCAGATTTGACGTATAACTCGAAAGCAATTAAAGATAGACAAATTTCAGAAGGAAGGACAGTAGGCATATTTGAGTTATAATATAATGTTGGTGCCTGGCTCCTCCACCAGAAACGAAATCGGTTACATCAGTGCAAACAACAAAATTGTTAATGTAGTTGTATGAGTTACGTGAAGGTGTTAAGTCACTTAATTAAACACAGTTATATTCCTTTCTTCACTTTTATTTTTCTTTTTTGCTAGATGTACATTTCGAGTACTAAGTACCCATTATCAATAGCTAACTCTTAGTTAGCTATTGATAATGGGTACTTAGTACCCGAAATGTACATCTAGCAAAAAAGAAAAATAAAAGTGAAGAAACGAATATAACTGTGTTTAATTAAACAAAATTGTTGTTGTCTTCCAATGTTTAGGACGTATATGAAATCTGCATACTAACCGTATATAACGGGTGTTAACCACCAAACCACATAAACCACCACATAAACGAAGCACAGGAAGACCACCAAAGCGATGGCAAAACAATATAAAAGGAATCGCAGGGAAATGGCATCAGTTAGCGCAAGACAGAGAAATGAAAACAATTAGGGGAGGCCTAAATCCAAGTGTGGATTATGAAAGGCTGCTAAAGAGGAAGAGGAGAAGAACTACCAAACCCAATCATACTGTCATTTCGATTTTATTTTTACTGCTACCAAGTGTTTCCACTTCTTAATTAAGCATGAAGTAAAATTTCTAGTTTAGAGAAGAATTTGGGCGCAGAGCGATGCGTAGCGTCCAAATCCAAATTTTAAGGCTTTTCTAAAGTTTACCTCATGCGCCAGGCGTATAAAACACTGAAATATTGTGAGGTTCAAAATATGTGTATAAATTTAGGAATGTACGTTTATGATTAATAGCCGATTCAGTGCATTTTATTAAATTAACGCATAACTTTATTTTGTTATGGCCAGGCTTAGTGGGTAACACTTGGTATAATTGAGAAACACTTGAAAAAAATTGTCCATACATCCTTATGACCCCCATACACGTTATGGCGACCAGACGAGCATCTAACGGATGTCCGGCCGCAGACGAATGATCGTAGTGTGTATGGGGTTCGGTTTTATTCCGACATAACGGCGGCGATTGAATGAAATTTTATTTGTTCATGTGATCAGCCGTATGACAGAGTAACAGAGGTTACACGATAAGTCTGGTGTCAGTTAATAATTGTGATCAGAATAGCGCTAAACTGATTATGTAAAGCGTTGACTGACGGACCAGACTGACGAATATAAAATATTTTGAAAGCTTTCCTCAGTCTATTGTCAATTCACACCACGGACTGAACTGACGCCACACTAACGTATGGTCCGAAAGTTTTGGAAAAAAATCACCTGGTTTGATTGAGTGAAAAAATGCATGTTATGAAGCAGGTCATGGAAATACAATATTACCAGTATGTCATTTAAATAAACAATGCAAACGGTTTTAGTTTCTGCATCGCAAAATATCTTATAAAATTGATCTACGACGAGGTGTTTATAATCTGGTTCGGCGAATGTCGAAACGAGACTGTCAATATTTATCGAGATCAAAACATAAGCAAATCGACAATTTATCACACAATCAAGGAATGTCAAGAAGGGATACCATGTGTAAACTTGCCTAAATGCAGTCGGCCGCGGGTTTTTAACCAGTTAAGAGAGGGGAGACTGATTCAAGCAGATAAAAGCGAAAACTGACCAGGAGATTTAATGTTAATGTTGGAAAGACTGCGGTGTTTAGGACCTTATCAAGCGAGAATATTGTCTTCCGGAAAAGGAGGAAAGGTCCAAAATACAAAGAGGCCCAGTTAGATAGAATTCCGAGATGTTGCCGCGCGTTGAGGAGAGTGCACTTCGTCAACAAGTTGATCGTGATAGACGATGAAAAATATTTCACTTTGTCCAACTCTGAGATGAAGGGCAATGATGGTTTCTACACGGACGATTACGAGAATGTCCCTGATGATGTGAGATTAAAAAGTAAAAAAAAGTTTGAGGAAAAAATGTTGGTATGGTGTGCAATTTCTGAGGCTGGCTTGATCTCGCAGCCCTACATTGGTGTTGTTCAGGGCGAAGCCTCAAATGCAGAGCGTTATATCCAGAAATATCTCTCTAAACTGCTTCAGTTTTTGAACACACATCATGGGGATGATAAAATAATGTTTTGGCCTGATCTTACTTCATGCCATTATGCGACAATGACAAGAGATTGATATAAGGCCAACAACATCAACTTTGTACCGAAAGTAGACAATCTCCCTAACCTACCTCAGGCTCGCCAATTGAAGAGTTCTAGGCAATATTGAGTCGAGAAGTCTATAATAACGGATGGGAAGAACAATTGCGACGTCGTATATACAGAAAAATTAGAGAAATCAACGCTGTGGTCGTCCAAAGGTTGATGTAACGCGTCAGGGGAAAACTTAGGCAAATCGAAAATAACGGTCCCTTGTCAATTATTTGAATATTGTTTTATTATTTGGATAGAAGAGACATTGTTTAAAAATTTGATAAAAATATAAAACTATTTTTAAAAGAGTTGTCAGCCTCTGAAATTTTTCCCAAAACTTTCAGACCATACGTTAATCGTATCTCTATACGATCAAATCACCCATACACGGGTCTGCTTCCGATTTTCCGTCGAGCGGTCATCCGTTATCGTAACGTTTATGGGCCCACCCGCAATATATCGAAAATAAATTAAGTGAAAATGAATCGTTGATTTCATGCGTTTTCCGTAACAATTTCGAACTCACCTATAATTTGTTCCGAACTGCCTTTACACAGCGTCATGCAGGTGGCTAAAATCCTATCGTCGTTGGTCATGTTCGCGTCGACGAGCGTGTCGTCCTCCTTGGTGAAGGCGGTCGACGTCAATATAGTGCCTATGGTCGTAATGCACTTTACGCTGGGATTCCTGTTTTTGCAAAAGGCCAGCGCCTGTTTCGCGGAATCGGCCACTTTCGCGGCGTGCGCCGCATCGCTCGCATTCCGCGGACTGCCTCCTGGACTCTTGCAACCTTTCGCCAAACCTTCCAACTCGTTTAATACTGAAACACAAATCATCTCAATTACAGCGATTCTCATTTGAAACTTCTAACGTGTGTTTCAAATTTCTTGATTGAGCGGGAATCCAAATTTTGCAGGCTTTTCTAAAATCGAAATTTGACTTCATGCGGCATGCGTATAAAATACTGATTTCAAGTGAAGTTCAAAATATACTGCTTATGTTTATTTTTTATGGAATTCGAGCGCTTTGAGCAATTTGCTTTCTGATATTTAAATATACGAAGTGCGTTCTGGTTATAACACCTCCGATTTTATATCTCAGGACTTAAAACTTATATGTTTCTATCTGTTGGCACTGTGTTTCAAAATACTCGTGCACTTGTTGTAGATGCGTGGTATTAGTATTATCACTGTACGACAGACAGAACTCAAGCGACAGTGCCGAGAGTGGGGACTGTTTTTGATACTTAACATTTCGGGTAAGCGCTATCGCTAAAAAAAAAAATGCATGCTCACCATCGTTCTGGGACAGCAATAAGGTAATTCTTATTCATTGGGTTTCAAAGGGCACTACAGTTACATCCTACTAAGTTGTTTTGAAAAACAATCTCCCAGCATTTCGTGAAAAACGACCAGAATAGGCTGCACGTGTGCTCTTTCATTGCATATGCGATTTTCTAGTGGTCAAATCAGACTCCTAAAGAAGCGTTCTTAGCGACTATGGAATTATGGTGTCCATATTGTGAAATATGTGTATGGCTGCAGGAAGGTTATGTAGAGAAATGAAAAGTTTTACAGATTTCGTTTGAGTAGTTTTTGAGCAAAAAAAATCAGAGGTGTTATAACTTGAACGCACCTCGTAGTTCGCCTGAGTTGCACCAATCTCATTGATTGTTTCATTTCTGAACTCGAGTTTAAAGTAACAAAACAATAGGAACTATCAAGTTAAACTCGAATTTAGAGATGAACCCCCAGTTCAACGTTTTTGGTACAACTGGACCCTAAAAGAAAAAAATCCTTGTATATTCTTGAACAAGTATTTTCCATAATTTTTCTAAATAATTTGTATTTCAATTGCTTATAGTGTAGTAACTATAAGCAATTGAAATACAAATTATTTCGAGTTAACTCAAATACAGGTCTCTTTTTACATAAATTATACCACATGATTAGTATAGACATGTATTATTATTAATTACAATTGAAGACAAATTATAAATATTATTAGTATTAAAGATTGTTCTCGTGCTTTGCAACATTGTTGCTATAATTTAAAACGCTCCGCTGCTTTAAATTCGAACAGTGAATTCAAAATGCATTATAATTTCACGTAATTATTATCATCAATTACATTGAAATAAAAAAATGCTATCTATTAGCAGCGCTAGTGAATTGTAACGAAAACGTGAAGTGAATAAAACGCGGAAGCTCGCGTGTTGCGTTGGTAACCGCGTCCCACAAGATCGCATCGCTACTGGCACTAATATTATACAATTTGCATCTAATATGCCGTTAAAAATATGCGTGCAATGAAATGTTCCGTACTTATCATATCAGCGTGTTTAAACATACACACCGTGGTTTAATACAAGAGCGGCAGAAACTTACCAATTAGGGGAACCATTAGTGTGTAGACGCTGCTCGACGCTATTGTCCTCAGCATAACCAAGTAGTCTATGAAGCAGTTCGTGTCCGGTACCAAATTCTTTGGCTTTACCTCGATGTGGACACTAACTACTGATTGTTGTAGGATTTTCTGTAACAAAATAATTGATGTATTTATGGCACCATTTCAAATCTTGTCATTTTTGGTACAATTCCACCAGAATTCGTACATAAGTTCGTAGTCTTGTAGCAATTGGTTACGAGTAAATGTCACACGTTGAGTTTTTCTTAGAATAGATGATATTTATTTTATTATTTTGCGTTTCTCTTTATATACAGGAAGTTTTTCTTTTAAGTATATAGGTCCCGATTACAGCGTATATGCTGTCAGAGCTGGGCAGGATTTAAATCAGTCAGGATTCGAATCCTGGATTCGAATCCTTTTAGAGGTTTTAAAAAAGACATTCGAATACTTTAGTTCAACGGGATTCGTTACATTATTTTAAGAGGATTCGTATTCGAATCCAAATGTGGGTGATTCGAATCCTTATAAAAGGATTCGAATATTTATAAAAGGATTCGAATATTTATAAAAGGATTCAAATATTTATAAAAGGATTCAAATATTTATAAAATGATTCGAATACTTACAAAAGGATTTGAATCGTCAAAAATAATTCGAATTAATTGTGAGGACTAACATGAAAACTGTCTTTTGTGTGTTTTTAAATTTCTCGTTAAATCACTGTTTTATACGCGTGGCGCATGAAGTAAAATTTCGAGTTTAGAAAAGCCCAGAAAATTTGTCTCGGGTCGCTACGCGACCCTCGACAAATTTTCACGGGGCTTTTCTAAACTCGAAATTTTACTTCATGCTTAGTCTGGGAGTGGACGACACTCGTTCGAAACTTCAACCTGAATGCTTTCATAAGAACATTAAATGACTGAAAATGTTTTAAAGATAATAATCTAGTTTTCAAAATTTTCTTTAATATTATTTAAAGTAAAACTGACATGGTAGCCACAATCTGAAATGTTAAATTTTTCCGACATTTCCCTGATTCATTTTTTTTGCCTGGCATTTTAATATAACTTTCTCCTGTGAGAAACCTTCAGTTTGTTAAATTGTTTTCATTGTTTTTGTTAACATTTAAGTTAATTTTATAAATTTTATAAAATCATATGGCTTTTTTGATAGTGTTTTGGTCAATTTAAATATAATTCCATGACTTTTCTCTGACTTTTCCGGTTATAATGATATTTAGTAAATTTATTATTTACGTAACTTTCGGGCATTCATCGATTTTATAATGGAGTTCAATTTGAAGTTTGAACGAGTGTTTCCACTCCCAGGCTAAGCATGAAGTAAAATTTCGAGTTTAGAAAAGCCCTGTGAAAATTTGTCGAGGGTCGCGCAGCGACCCGAGACAAATTTTCGGGCTTTTCTAAACTCGAAATTTTACTTCTTGCGCCACGCGTACAAACCACTGATTTGAAATGAAGTTTAGAAACACACAAATACATCTATAATAATCAGAGTAACAGGGAATCGGATATTTAGTCTGTTATCAACGATGTTAATAATAAATAATTTGGTTTTGAATATTTTTGTTAAAACAACTTGTAACAATATTTATGTATTAATGGTTGCAAAAAAACAATAAAATCAAATTTATTCTCAAAGGATTTGTACTCGTGATTCGAAGAAACAGGATTCGAATCTTTGATTCGAATCATATTAGGTGATTCGGATTCGTGATGCGAATACTTTTTACGAGGATTCGTCCCAGCTCTGTATGCCGTAAATCATCGAATATTCGTAGTTTTTAAAAATAGTTTTATTTGAAGCTTTAAACAAGTGTTTTCACTCCCAGACTAAGCACGAAGTAAAATTTCGAGTTTAGAAAAGCCTGAAAATTTAGTTTGGTCGCTTAGCGCGTAGCGCTACGAGACCAAACCAAATTTTCAGGCTTTTCTAAACTCGAAATTTTGCTTCATGCGCCACGCGTATAAAACACTGGTTATTATATGAAGTTCAGAATATTAACTTTAGCATACTGCATAAGTAGCATGTTGTAAATTCATAATATGTCCGTGTTTTATACGCGTGGCGCATGAAGTAAAATTTCAAGTTTAGAAATTCATGCTTAGTCTGGAAGTGGAAACACTCGTTTAAAGCTTCGAATTAAACTCTTTAAAAAAAAACAACGAATATCTCAAGATATACAGCATATACTTTGTAATTGAGATACATATACTTAAAAGAAAAACACTCTGTATATATAAACGTGGCTATCGTACGAACGTCTGTTTTTATTTCTCGTTTAAAACACGCAATATTTTTTCCTCTCTGGACTTATAAATACAGATAGGTTCAAACCAAATTTTCAAGCTTTTCTAAACTCAAAATTTTACTTCAAGGGCCACGCGTATAAAATAACTGGTTTTAATGTGAAGAATATTAACATTAGCAAACTGCTTTGGTAATACGTTGTCAACTTTACAATATTTCAGTGTTTTATACGCGTGACGCATGAAGTAAAATTTCGAATTTAGAAAAGCCTGAAAATTTGGTTTGGACCTATCTGTAATTATAAGTCCAGCGAGGTAAAAATATTGAGTGTTTTAAACGCAACAAAGCCAAATTTTCAGGCTTTTCTAAACTCGAAATTTTACTTCATGCTTAGTCCAGGAATGGAAAGACTCGTTTAAAGCTTCAAATTAAACTCTATAAAAAAACCAAATATCTGAAGATTTCCAGCATATACGTTGTAATTGGGATACGTATACTAAAAAGAAAAACACTCTGTATATATAAACGTGGCTATCGTACGATGGTCTACTCGTCTTTTTTTTTCTCTCGTTTAAAACACTCCATTTTTTTTCTCGTCGGACTTTTAAATACAAATAGGTTCAGTTATTACGTTTAGCCATAGGGTCGTTTTAAATGCAATTAATGCGTGCGGTAATGGTTTTTGGATATGCCTTTTTAATGTAAGATTTTGACTAGCGTTCGCTAGACGGCTGACCACCCAAGCACGCTATTAATCACGCTAATTGCGTAAGCATGCCTCCACACTTTTGGTTTTCCACGCACGTCCGGAATCAGATTGTGCAATCTTTAGTGCGTCTCTGTTGGGCTGCGTGGTTAATTAAAAACAAGAAGAGAATGGTTGAGAATGCGTCGATGTCGGGCCCTTGGTCTTCATGCAAATCGTTTACATGGCGCTTAATTTAATTAAAGTAATATAGGCCTTACAGTCAGTTTCATAATCAAGTTAAAGCTGCTTTAAATATTTAAAGTCGACTTTAACGTTAAATTCCGTTACATAATTCATTAAAGAAAAAGTCGACTATAAAGTTAAAGTCGGCTTGTTGAAACTTTAAATGGATAAAGCCGGCGTTAAAACTAACCTAAAATTGTTCTCAAATGTTGAATAGTTAAATAGAATGAATCGCACGGTCGAGCTCCAAAACCAGGGCCATTGATTTAGTAGAAGAAGAAGAAGAATCAAAAGCATTTTGGATAATAATTCATCAAGCGATGAAGAAGATAGATATGTCCTAGTGGTACAAGTTTTCCTTTTCCCATATTGAGAATTGATTTGTTTATTATTATTATTGCACTCAGTTATATTCTTTCCACTTTTAACAGGGTAAATTAAAAGTAATTCCACCTATTTTCTAAAATGAATTCCTCTATTATTTTTACTTATTGTCAGTTGAGACATTTGCAATGACACAATTGAAAGATATATAATCAAAATGACGTTTATGCAACATTAAATAATAAAAATAACTATAAAACGGGGTTACCAACCTATTTTCTTTACTTAAAGCCGACATTTACTAAAGTCAGATCGGGAATTGATTATGGAAAGCATTAATATTTAACGCCGACTTTAACTTAAAGTCGACTTTTTTTAAAGTCACTTTAACCCAAAAATTATGAAACCGGCCGTAAATGGGACCCTATAACTGTCAATGAGATTGGTCAGAAAACAAAACATTGACGCCGGCAAATCCAAATTTCAGGCTTTTCTAAACTCTAAATTTTACGTCATGTTTAATCAAGGAGTAAAGCACTTGCTACAAACTTTGAATTGAACTTTTCCTCAAAGAACAAATGTCTGAAAATTTACAGCATTTGCATTGAGGTATGTATACTTAAAAGAAAAATGCCCTTAGTTGGATTGGAAATGCGTGGTGTATACAGAGTTTCGTTTGTATTTCTCGCCACCGCAGTGCTGCGATCGCAATTTCGCGCATGCGCGGTACTAACCATACCCTATTGAGAAGAAGTTGAAGTTATTATGAGTTAGCTAAATGTTGTGTACGCTTCGTGGTGCTTGTTTGAAAATCCAGACGGTTTAGAGATAAGATTTGCAATTCCTTTCCTCAATGCGAAGAACAGTAAACCAGTCTACAATTATCAACAGATCTGTGAAGTGTATGGAAAAATGGATCAATGGTAAGGAAATTCTCACCCATCTCCATACCATTGAATCACTTATTTTTCAGGAACAAAATTCCCTGACTTTTCCAGGTTTTCCAGGGGACTAAGGATATTTTTCCACAAAAACAATTAACAAATCACATTTTAAATTCAGTCGAGTTATAAAGATTAATACTAGATATAAATACACTTCAAAGTAAAAGTTTATTATTACAAACTTTTTCGATAACAAGTACGTTATTTTACATATTTCAGACAATAAACTAAAAGACTATTAGAACAGATCACATGCAAATTCAATCACATGAAAACAATCTTTGTTCACAAAGATTAAAACAAATGTTTGATTTCCATGTCCACTTCTTCAATTTGTTTTCGAGTGTCGTCGAGAAACTTCCTCTTCTTTTGTTCCAGCTATTTCAGTTCGTCTGCATTTTGACGTTTATTTGATTGTTCTTTGGATTTGCGTCGGCTTCGTCCTGTTTCTTCTTTAAGCTTTTCTTTAGATAACACGAGCATTTCTGACAGCTTGTATCAAATTCTTGGAGATCTCGATTTTCGTTACATCCCCATGATAAAGAATGCTATTTTACACTCGTCGTTGGCAAACTTCTGATTCCTCAGACAAGTTTTCAATTAACATTTCTTTGTTAATTGAAAAGCCAGACTCACAAAATTTGAAAATAAAACATTAATTTAAATATTTAGTTTTATGTTGTTGTTTTCAAATAAGTTTAATAAAAAATAGAGTTCATTACACGTTCAGAGATGGATTTTTCCGTGCTTGACTTTCCGTGTTCGGCTACGCCTCACACGGGAAATGTCACGGGCGCACGGAAAAATCCTCTTTTCTAGACTCCTAATGAAATATACTATTCCTTAACCAGTTATTTTGTTGATATACCACGTAAGTCGGTTATAATTTACTATCCCGTTTTAATATTCATGTGAGATGTTGATCAATTAGCCTTACATGCGATATTGGCGTACACAAATTTTGGGTCAATCATTACCGTTTGTGAGTCAAGGTCAGAGTAATTTGAATTTGTCGAGTGTTTGTCATTCAGTGGTCGCGTAACCGAATTCCGCGGTGCGGTGCGGTACAGTCTCCTCGTAGCCAGAAGGTGGGTAGCGTGGGAACGCGTGGGCGTGCCATTAAAACGTCGCTTCCTGATGGCCTCTTATAACACCACGACACGATAGCAACCCTCTGTCTAGCTTATTTGGCTTTATGCCAATTCACACAAATCGCAATTCGCAATTCACTGCTTGATTGCTCGCGCCCAGCGCCAGAGACACGAACTTCTTTTGCGTATGTGCAAAGCATCTCTGCGAAGCAATGCGGCGTCTTCCGGTACAGTTTTACCAGGAATTACTTCTATGTGATATAATTCACTAATCGGTTTTGTATTATTGTTCGTTATCTGATTGATTTATGGTGATTTCTCTTTAGCCGACAAGTATCGAGCGGATATTTCTTCATTTCATTCTCGGTATATACGGGTTATGTATGCACAGGTACGCACTTGTATTGGTACTAACATTGGCACTGGATATAACTTACGCATCCCGTATTTCTATGTATGTGTTCCAGACGGTTTTTACCGTTAGCACTAAACTACCCGGCTGTCGTTACTTGCCGGAGATTACATTTTCCTCTGATAATGTATATGGCACATAAAGATAAATAAAGGACTGGATTCCGCTAACAACCGTCCAGTTACTCGACTCTAACGCATTTTTATTTAAATATAATTACATATAATTTTATCAAAATACATTTAGAGTTTATCATTCAATAAAATATGTAATCTCAGGAGAGTTTTTTGAATACAGGAGCTATTATAAGAACATGTAGTCGATGGGTGACCAAACCGCGGCCCGCCGGGTGTCGTCAATTTGAGGCCCACAGAGCTGGGCCATTGTACAAAATTTTCACTTGTATTCTATATGAAATTTACTGTAGAGAATAAGAAAATGTACTTTTTTCAAAATGTGTAAAAAATTAAAATTCCTGCTTTCATATTATGTTTACACATATTTTCTTTTAAGTATACATATCCTACATCATAACACTCACCAAGTTAATTTTGTTAAACTCACTTTGTGTAATAAAAAATTAGTCATTCCATTTAAAAAATTGAATTATGAGATATTGAAGAGGGCACTTAAATATTAACATTTTAAGTACGCTTATTGTCAAAATTGACAATAAGTGTAAAATAAGTGTATTACTGAATCCATTTCAGTAATGAAAGAATTCAATATAAAGAGGCATTACTCAACTAAGCATGCTACGCTGCACTCACTGACAGGACAATTAAGAACAGACAAAATCCAGAAGCTTACCACAAATTTGGAAAAACAGCAACAAATGTTTCATAAACAAAGAACACAACTTGATAATGTTGTGAAAGCTAGTTTTATAGTTAGCCCAAAATTGGCAACGGCATTAAAACCATTTGCCGAAGGAGAATTTATCAAGGAGTGTATGTTAGAAGTTTGCGGTATTATGTGTCCTGAAAAGAAAAAAGAATTTGAAAAAATTAGTTTGTCAAGACGAACTGTTGTTCGTCGTATAGAAATGATGGCTAATGATATAAAAACAACATTGACTGACCGTATGGCTGGTTTTGAATCATTTTCCATAGCATTAGACGAGAGCACCGATTTGTCTGGCACAGCTGAACTGGCTATATTTATTCGAGGTGCTTGCTTTACAGCCGCTAAAAGGAACCACTACAGGAGAGGATATTTTTATTGAAGTTCAAAAGGTATTCACAAGTTTTGGCTTGCCATGGTCAAAATTAATTGTAGTATGCACTAATGGTGCACCTTCTATGGTCGGCTTACGTAAAGGTTTCATCGGAATTTTGAATGAAAAAGCAACAGAAATAAATGTGCAAAAAGATGATTTGATAGTCCTTCATTGCATTATCCACCAACAGAACTTGTGTTCTAAGTCCATTCGACTCCAGAATGTTATGAATGTGGTAGTAAAAACCATCAACTTTATTCGATCCCGAGGGCTTAACCATCGTTAGTTCAAGGCGTTTTTGGATGAAATATCAGCTGAATATAACGACGTAACATATTATTGTGAAGTCAGATGGCTGAGCAAAGGAAAAATGTTGAAACGGTTTTACGAGCTTAGAAATGAGATAGCAGACTTTATCAAAATAAAAGATAAACCACTATCTGAATTAAGTGACCCAAAATGGAGTTAGTAAATGATTTGTACAGCCATTTAAAAGCGTTTCAGACCAAACTACGCTTGTGGGAGTCACAGATGCTGTCTAGTAACAGTTACCATTTCAACACGCTCTCTGCGTATGAAAATATTGCTTATGCTCAATATGCTGAAGAACTCAAGTTACTGTCGGAAAAATTTTCGAACAGATTTTGCGACTTCAAAAACATGGAAGACTGTTTCAGTTTATTTGCTACTCCTACAACATATATTGTACAAAATGCTCCAATACACTTACAAATAGAGTTGATCGAGATTCAAGAAAACTCACTCCTAAAATCCAAATTTGAAGACGTAGAGTTGTGCGATTTCTACAAAAAATACCTAGAAGAAGACAATTTTCCGCAGCTTACAAAATTCGCAAGAAGATTGATTTGTGCGTTTGGCAGTACTTATAAATGCGAACAGTTCTTTTCATTGATGAAAGTTAATAAATCAATACATCGTACAAGACTGACTGACAATAATTTGGAAAATTCGTTACGTCATTGTGTCAGTGGAATTAATCCAAATATCGATGGATTAGTTACCCAAATTCAAGCTCAAGTGTCTCATTGATTTCGGTGTATTTAACTTTCGTAGTATGTAACAATTGCAAATTTAACGATTTAATTATAATGTACCATTTTTTTTAATTTCATTTTGTTATTTTAATAAATTGTACTATAATAACATTGTCGTATTATTTCATGTCTAATATCTATCGCAAAAAATATTATCACTGCTTTAAAATGCACTAAGTACTATTAAACGCGGCCCGCGAACGTATTTGCACGCTAAAGTTTGGCCCACATGTCAAAGGTTGCCCATACCAGATGTAGTCCATGGGTGACCAACCCGCGGCCCGCGGGGGTCAATTTGAGGCCCGCAGAGCTGGGCCATCGAAAAAAAAGTACAAAAAATGTACTTTTTCAAAATGTGTCAAAAACTAAAATTCCTGCTTTCATATTATGTTTTCACATATGTTCTTTTAAGTATACATATCCTACATCATAATGTTGGTAAACTCACTTTTTTGTAGAAAATTTTCCCCCTAATAGTACCATGTGATAAAAAATGGGTCATTTCATTTAAAAAATTGAATTATGAGATATTGAAGAGGGCACTTAAATATTAACATTCTAACAACACTTATTGTCAAAATTGACAGTTTCCAATTATTTTACTCATAGAGGCGTCCTCTGGGTACAAGTTGAGATATAATTCATGTTTTTACCTTATTTTTAAGAGAAGTTAGACAGATTTCAAGATGTCTTTTAAAGGTTTATTCTTGAAAACAATAAGAGATAAGTGTGCATATGTTCGAATAAAATATGTTGCAATCTAAACGAGGAACCCAAATTACTAATATATAGGGTGTTCCATTTAAAATAATATATTTGGTGTTACTTCCGGTGGAACCGGCAGTGATAGAAAGTTGAAAATAGTTCACATGAGGAGAATTGATTCAACCGTGTGACGAGGATTTTTTTCAAATTTGTAGTGCAACGGCAACGCCATAAACTTTTAAAGAACGGTTCAGCGTAGACACCCTGTATATGTTACTTTTTATTTGATTTAAATTCTGCTAAAACTTTGTTTTTTACGTTCTATTTTCATTTTTCTTATGGGTGCATACAAATATATCTACAGGGTGCAGCATCTTCGATGGTTTCCTTAAGTAAAGTCAGAGCTGGGACGAATCCTCGTAAAAAGAATTCGAATCACGAATCCGAATCACCTAATATGATTCGAATCACGAATACTCGAATAAAGGATTCGTAAGAGATAAATATGTTTCGAATCAAAGATTCGAATCCTGTTTTTTCGAATCACGAATACAAATCCTTCAAGAATAAATTAGATTTCATTATTTCTTTTGTAACCATTAATATTTTAATAATTTTAATGCTAGCAGTTGTTTTAAGGAAAATATTAAAACCTAATTATTTATTATTAACACTGATCATCGTTGATAACAGACTAAATATCTGATTCCGTGTTACTCTGATTGAAGATGTTATTGTGTGTTTTTGAACTTTACTTCAAATCAGTGTTTTGTACGCGTGGCGCATGAAGTAAAATTTCGAGTTTAGAAAAGCCCCGTGAAAATTTGTCTCGGGTCGCTGCGCGACCCTCGACAAATTTTCTACGCGGGGCTTTTCTAAACTCGAAATTTTACTTCATGCTTAGTCTGGGAGTGGAGAACACTCGTTCTTAGAAGTTTCTAATTCTCTAGATTAATAAGTTTATTACTCAAAGGACCGTTTTACAAAGGCTATAGCTCGAAGGACCAGTTGTAGTTTTCGGAGACCGAAGGACTTCAGGGAATTGAAGTTGTTTTAAAAAAAAACAACGAATATCTGAAGGTTCACAGCGTGGATATGAAAGAAAAATGTTATACAGGGTGAGTCACTAAGCGGAAATCGGTCTATAGTGGGCGTATCGTTGAAAATAGCAAAAAAAGTTTTAAATAAAAGTTGTTCAGAATAAAGTTTTTCATAACCCAAAATTATTGCTAAATATGGCGGCCTTGCGGTTATACCGGAAATAAACACTAACTTCCTTATTTTAAATAGAACACCCTATTTATTTTTACATTTTTGGATTGCTCGTTAAAAATAAACATGAGTATATGCACACAACATTCGGTCTCAGTTGAACCGTTTTCGAGTTATTTCATTTCTTTTTTGATAACTTTGACGATTTTAGAGCTCGACGCCATTAACAATATCTTCAAAACGAAATAAGTCAGAGTTGTGCGGCTTACGGTTTTGGATTCGGGAAGAAATGTAGTATTTGTTTAGGTTTTTGCCATTAGTCAGATTTTCTAAATTGAGCCAAGTCCGTCGACGGTATTCTTCAGTACTTCAAACATGCATAACTTCATTTTTTTTAAATAGAACCATATATCTTGTGACACTTTATCTGATGCGAAATTAAATTTTCTTTTTATTGATACCGCGTTGCTGCCATATCCTTTCAACAGTTTTTGAGAAATTTGCGATTTTGTAAAAATGTTAATCCATTTCGTATTATCGCGTTAGCCCTAGATACTGATGTCGTTTGGTGATTTTGTTTTGACATTTAGTTAGTCATTGAGATATTCCCTGTTTTTTTAAGTTCATTTTAAAGCTTTAAACAAGTGATTTCCACTCCCAGACTAAGCATGAAGTAAAATTTCGAGTTTAGAAAAGCCCCGGGACAAATTTTCTGGGCTTTTCTGAACTCGAAATTTTACTTCATGCGCCACGCGTATAAATCACTCAAATATTGTGAAATTTATGTATATTCGAACTTCGCTTAAAATCTGTATTTTATACGCGTGGCGCATGAAGTAAAATTTCGAGTTTAGAAAAGCCCAGAAAATGTTTCATTTGTGACGTAAACGATCTATACCCTCACTCTAAAATCTTCGACTCTGTCGATCCTTCTTACCGTATACTCGACCGTCCTTGGAATACACATTAGATGGATATTTCACGAACAAAAAAAAACAAATTTTCTACTTTTTAACGTCTGAATACACCATTTGTACTTAGAATGTAAGATGTGGTTTAATGATTGGAGTAGTTTAGTTTTTATTATTTATATTATACTGGGAAACTTCTGGTGGGCTATTCACAGCACCAATGCAATTTGTCATAGATGACAAGTTGCACTGAAATGGCGTCATTTTATTTCATACGATTTGGTAAATTCTTCCCGAAATGACGTCATTTTAGTGCGACTTCTCACCGATGACAATGTATTTCCATCAGCACTGCCCAAGGTGTAGACCATACCAATCAGTTCTTCTTGAGAAAACATGTTTGTTTGTTTCTATTGCAAGATCTCGCCAAAATAATCTAAAATATACTGACATTTGTCGGACATGCGAGTCAAAACAAAATCACCAAACGTCATCAGTATCCAGGGCTAACGCGATAATACGAAATGTATTAAAATTTTTACAAAATCGCATATTTCTCAAAAACTGTTGGAAGGATATGGCAACAACCCGGTATCAATAAAAAGGAAATTTAATTTCGCATCAGATATAGTGTCACAAGATATATGGTTCCATTTAAAAAAATGAAGTTATGCATGTTTGAAGTACTGAAGAATACCGTCGACGGACTCGGCTCAATTTAGAAAATCTGACTAATGGCAAAAACCTAAACAAATACTACATTTCTTCCCGAATCCAAAACCGTAAGCCGCACCACTCTGACTTATTTCGTTTTGAAGATATTGTTAATAGCGTCGAGCTCTAAAATCGTCAAATTTATCAAAAAAAAAATGAAATAACTCGAAAACGGTTCAACTGAGACCCAAAAACTGAGACCCAACGAGCAATCCAAAAATGTAAATATATAGGGTATTTAAAATAAGGAAGTTGGTGTTTACTTCCGGTATAACCGCAAGGCTGCTATATTTAGCAATAATTTTAGGTTATGAAAAACTTGATTCTGAACAACTTTTATTTGAAACTTTTTTTGCTATTTTCAACGATACGCCCACAATAACCGATTTCCACTTAGTAACTCACCCTGTATATATGATTCTTAATAAATGTCAATCGTTTTGATATTTTTCATAATTTGTGTGTATGTTGTTACTTTTCGCGATTTATTCAAACGGTTTTTTTGCAGTGTTTTAGTCAATTTGAATTAAATTCAATGAGTTTTCTATGACTTTCCCGGGTTTATTGATATTTAGTGAATTATTTTTACGTAATTTTGAGGCATTCGTCGATTTTATAAAAGAGTTCAATTTGAAGTTTTGAACAGTGATTCCAATCGCAGATTAAAGATGAACAAAGTTTAACAGGAATGAGAAACATTTGTTTAGAAAGCTCAAGTATTTAACATGTGGGAAAGTACTGTGATAGACATATCGATTTTTTTTTCATTCTGACAGTTACGATACACATTTTAACAC
Organism: Philonthus cognatus; assembly: GCA_932526585.2. Taxonomy (NCBI): domain Eukaryota; kingdom Metazoa; phylum Arthropoda; class Insecta; order Coleoptera; family Staphylinidae; genus Philonthus; species Philonthus cognatus. The sequence continues at coordinate 17,527,041 of OW052244.1, read as the reverse complement.
ATGTGACATATTTTAAGGTAACGAGTGTCTTCCACTCCCAGACTAAGCATGAAGTAAAATTTCGAGTTTAGAAAAGCCCCGCGTAGAAAATTTGTCGAGGGTCGCGCAGCGACCCGAGACAAATTTTCACGGGGCTTTTCTAAACTCGAAATTTTACTTCATGCGCCACGCGTATAAAACACTGATTTAAAGTGAAGTCAAAAATGCACTGAAAACAACAACCTAACTTCGATTTTTATTTAAATTGGATTTTTTCTTCCATATCCACGCTGTGAACCTTCAGATATTGTTTTTTTTTAAACCTCAATTCCCTGTAGTCATTCGGTCTCCAAAGACTACAATTGGTCCTTCGAGCTGTAGCCTTTGTAAAAACGATCCATTGAGTAATAAATTTAGTAATCTAGAGTGATCCATCAATTTGAAGCTTCTAAGAACGAGTGTTGTCCACTCCCAGACTAAGCATGAAGTAAAATTTCGAGTTTAGAAAAGCCCCGCGTAGAAAATTTGTCGAGGGTCGCGCAGCGACCCGAGACAAATTTTCACGGGGCTTTTCTAAACTCGAAATTTTACTTGATGCGCCACGCGTATAAAACATTGGTTTAACCAGAAATTTAAAAACACACGAAACAAATTATTCATGTTAATCCTCACAATTAATTTGAATTATTTTTAACGATTCGAATCCTTTTGTAAGTATTCGAATCTATTTATAAATATTCGAATCCTTTTATAAAGATTTAAATCACCCGCATTTGGATTCGATGTCGAATCCTCTTAAAAAAATGTAACGAATCCGAATCACGAATCCACTTTAACTAAAGTATTCGAATGCCTTTATTGAATCCTCTAAAAGGATTCGAATCTAGGATTCGAATCCGGAATGATTCGAATCTAGGATTCGAATCCTGAATGATTCGAATCTAGGATTCGAATCCTGAATGATTCGAATCCTGCCCAGCTCTGAGTAAAGTACCATTCATATTAATGAAAGACAAAAACTTATACATGCTTCTAAAGCTCTTTTTGGAGCTATTATTGATACCTAATCAAAATTTGTCTATCATCAATTGTTTGCGATTTATACGCCAAAAAAGGTTGCGTTATTGCATCAATCACGCTTAATTAGTTAACTCACACGACCTCAAATAAGTGAGAAACTGTATTTAATTGACAGTTTAATCTAAAAGTTAACTGTATAAATACCTAACTCCAATTAATAATAAGTGAGGGGGAGTCATAAATCTTAAATGAGAAAACCCTCGCAAACTTATCTCCGCATATCAGCACGTAGAAAATCACAAACTCCAATAAATCCCCCCCGCTCCAGGAACTAAATATTTGAAACTCCAACTCACTTGTACAGTTTGCCGGTGCAGTTCCTGATCCCTCTGGCGTTTTTCCAATTCCACTTTTCTGCTCAATAATTCCTGGATTTCGGTACGGGCGCCTTCGAGGACCTGCGTCGACCCCTCTGCCGTACCCTCCTCGTCGTCCTCGCTGAAACTCTCCACCAAGAACTCGCTCTCGTTCTGCAATAAATTATTAGTAGGCGAGATAAAGTGGATGAAGTTGGTTTTTATTGTCACGTACGAATTCTGGGGGTGTGTTCGGCGAACTCCTGTTGGGGCTGGTGCAGACCACGGATATGTACTCGCTGGAGTCGTCCTGGTATTCGAGCTTCAGGACGGGGGGTTCGAGGCCGCAGAGGAAGATCGTGCCGAAGAAGATGATTTTCTTGACGCGAACGGCGAATTGAGCTAAATCGCTATCGATTGATTTTGATACGTAGGACGGTTTCTCGTCGTTGTACATTAACGGGGTGAACCCGCTTAAGGCAGCGTCTTCAGGTAAACGTACTTGAGTCTCATAACCTATAAAAAATTAAATCCCCCTCATTTAATAGCCATACTCAACTACATGGTATGATTTAATTTTTATCTATCTCCGATCTCAGCAAAAAAGCGTCATTTCAATTATATTACTAAAATAAGCAATATCTTACCTTCACCCAATTCCGATGATGTTTCAACAACTACTGATTGATCTAATTTTTCTAACAAATTCATGAGTGTCGCTAGTCGTGCCCAAGCATCTCCGCCAGGTCTGTAACAAATGAAAAACAGCTATAAACAATACTAAACTGCTATGCTGTTAGCATCACAGATGCTTGTAAGGATTGGAAATATGCCGATTTTTTCAAGTACAGGTATTTCGATAAATTTATTAATCAAAACCGGTTTAACAGTAATTTACCGGTACATCACAATATAGTTATTTTATAATTAGAAGTCATTAAGTGCATTGTAAATTAATAGCATTTGATGACTTTTAGTTTCTCGGTGACGATATTAGTCAGTTAAATTCATAGCCAATGTGCATATCTATTTATTCATTTAAATGGAAACATCAAACATACAGAGAGTTTTATGTAACACCGAACATATTCATAACGAGAATTTTTCTTTTAAGTATACTTATGCAGACGTTGTAGATTTTACGACGCTCGGTTTATTAAAAGTATACAATTTTAAGCTTTAAACGAGTGTTTTCCACTCCCAGGCTAAGCATGAAGTAAAGTTTCGAGTTTAGAAAAGCATGAAAATTTGGTTTGGTCGCGTAGCGCGAAGCGCGGAGCGGCCAAACTAAATTTTCAGGCTTTTCTAAACTCGAAATTTTACTTCATGCGCCACCGGCACAAAACAGTGATTCAATGTAAAGTTCAGCGGTGTGTTTTAAACTTCGTAATATGTCAGTGTTTGTACCGGTGGCGCATGAAGTAAAATTTCGAGTTTAGAAAAGCCTGAAAATTTGGTTTGGCCGCTCCGCGCTTCGCGCTCCGCGTCCAAACCAAATTTTCAGGCTTTTCTAAACTCGAAATTTTACTTCATGCTTAGTCTGGGAGTGGAACACACTCATTTTAGGTTTCAAATTAAACTCTTTTAAAAAAAAAAACAACAATTATCTAAAGATTTACGGCATATACGCCGAAATTGAGACATGTATGCTTGAAAGAAAAACTCCCTGTATGTACAAGTTGAGGCATTAATTGCAATTGATTATCTACAATTTGTAATGATCATATAGGCAACCCAATTTACACATAACCTAAAAATTAAAAGTGTCAAATCGTATTTTATGAAAATGTTCAGTGTTATATTAAACTCTCTGTGTGTTTTACAAATAATATAAAAACAATACATTGACACTTAATCAAATATTAAAACGAAACAAAATTTTCAGGATTTTCTAAACTCGAAATTTTACTTCATGCTTAACCTGGGAGTAGAAAACACTCGTTTAAACTTCAAATTGACCTATTTTAAGAAAACAACGAATATTTAAAAACCTACAACACGTAATTGGGATATGTATACTCAAAAGAAAAAATTAACAAGAAATTATGATTTAAAGCTTTTCTAAAAGAAAGAACACTAATATACTCGCGACCTAAACAGTATGACATTGTCATGTGACGTCAAAATTTGACACAACTAGGAAAAATCGTTACAGATACAACTGTCGACATACTCTCTAAAAAATGTAAACCACACATTCCACATCAATGAGTCACAGGACATCTCTCCCGAATTCCACTATAAATTGCTTTCATTAATTTAGCGAAATACCGGATAAAATTGCCAAATGCCAGTATATTCTGGAGAGCATTTTTTGCGATTAACTGCTATACCAGTATTTCGATTTACCGAAATTTCAATCCTTAGGTTCTAGTCAATATTATCGATACCTTCCATCTGTTATAAATTTATTCTACCTCTGTCAATGTTGTATAGTATTATATCGCTTCGCTTCTTTCTTGAACTAGCGAATTGTGTATTTTTTAGTTCACCCACGGACTTACAGATGTCGCTACTCAGTTGCCATGAATAAGTCATAAATGCATTAGATGACTGTTAAAAATTTCAAGTTTTAAATCATATTTATATTTAAATATAAAATCAACATACAGAGAGTTTTATGTAACACCGAACATTGTCATAACGAGAATTTTTCTTTAAAGTATCGATATGCATACGTTGCACATTTTCCGATGCTCAGATTATTAGAATAATTTAATTTAAAGCTTCAAGCGAGTGTTTTCCACTCCCAGGCTAAGCATGAAGTAAAATTTCGAGTTTAGAAAAGCCTGAAATTTGGTTTGGTCGCGTAGCGCGAAGCGCGGAGCGGCCAAACCAAATTTTTAGGCTTTTCTAAACTCGAAATTTTACTTCATGCGCCACCGGTACAAACACTGATTCAATGTAAAGTTTAGCGGTGTGTTTTAAACTTCGTAATATGTCAGTGTTTTGTACCGGTGGCGCATGAAGTAAAATTTCGAGTTTAGAAAAGCCTGAAAATTTGGTTTGGCCGCTCCGCGCTTCGCGCTACGCGACAAAACCAAATTTTCAGGCTTCTCTAAACTCGAAATTTTACTTCATGCTTGGCCTGGGAGTGGAAAACACTCGCTTAAAGCTTCAAATTAAATTCTTTTAATAAACCTAGCATCGAAAAATATGGAACGTATGCATATGGATACTTAAACGAAAAATTCTCGTTATGAAAATGTTTGGTTTGGTCTCTGTATTTCTGACTGTGAATAAATTACTTTGATACGAGAAGAGATTCTCAATATAATTTACCCTATAGAAAAATCTTGCGTGGACGGCGGAGGATTCCAAATATTCGTATGACACAGCATCCAATCACACCAAATCTTAATTGAAGGCAACAGCTCGTGAGCATCCAACGAAATACCCGCAATATCCTCCGGGCTATTTTTCATGTGCTCGTTCAAAAGCGCGATGCACTTTTCCAAAATCAAATTGAACATCTGCAGCGAGAGCACTAAGGCACGTTCCTGCAACTCCGATCTATACCCGGATTGCAGCTGCGGATCTGTAACATAAAAAAAAATCAATCAAACCACACCACTGGCCCGCGGCGGTTAACGAAAAAAAAGACGAATTTAATCAAATTATGCATTTCATCTCGAGATTACGTATTACGAAAATTTTGTGTAACTACCGTTACGAATCGTCGCCTTTTTTCACTCGTGAAGCATAAATTTCATGCATGTTTTAACCAAATTGGATTTGATACGCAATTTAGGATTAGATTAGTTTTTATGCAATGCCCGTGTGCTCTGTGTGTGTGATTGGGAGGAGTTGGATACGATACGGTGGAGAGCAGCATTGTTAATTACAGCGCTGACAAATAACATTTTACGGTGGATATAAAATCGTTTATAGTAAATAATACGGAATTTTATTGGTGTATAAAATAGAGTTTTTAATTTTGGTATTAAAAGTGTTTCTGGAATTATAATAAAATAAATGTGCACTTCTTATTAAGCCGGAGATGGAATTATTTTATGGCTAGGAGATAAATTAATTTTGTGAAATAATGCTGTTGGGAACGGTGATCGTAAAATGTACCTATATTATGCATCTAAAGCTTAGAAGATTATTAAAATTGATAGGTTACAATTTTAAATACACAGCGTGGATTTTCAGTATCAAGCGTAACGATTTGTGCTACAAAATTCCAGAAAATCGTTAGTTTAAACTTGCTCCAAATTATAGAGCAGAAAATAACCCCTTCACTTAACAGAAGAGATGGTCATAACTGCTACTTTTGAACAGGGTTTAGAAATATCATGATATTTATAGAAATATGATATTTATATAAATATCAAATTATCGGATTACCCGATATAAATCAACTTCTTGATAATTACAGTTGTTCATAAATATTAACATTCATATATTTATTACTTATACAGAGAGTTTCTCTTCAAAAGTATGCATACCCTAATATACTGCATTCATCGTTTTTGAAAAAACTTTAAAGTGAGCTTTTAAACGAGTGTTTTCACTCCCAGATTAAGCATGAAGTAAAATTTCCAGTTTAGACAAGCATGAAAATTTGATTTGGGCAAACCAAATGTTGACTTTTTTTTAGACTCGAAATTTTACTTTATGTGCCCTCGTATTAAACACTAATTTCAAGTTAAGTTCAAAATATACTACATGGTGGCGACCAATTTGAAATGTTAAATTTCCCTGGTGCCAGACTTTTTTCCCTGACCCCTTAAAATAATTTTATATAACCAATCCAAATATAGGGGAGAAAAAATTATTCAAGTTATATTAAGAGGTGAAAAGAAGACATATTATAAGGCATAAATTTAGAAATCGCAAGATTTGATAATACTGTTCTACAATTTACTAACGCAAAATCAAACATTAGCATATATATATATATATATATATATATATATATATATATTAAACTTTGTAATGTTTCATATGCATGGCGCATGAAGTAAAATTTCGAATTTAGATAAGCCTGAAAATTTGGATTTGCTGGGGCGCGCGAGCGAAGCGAGTCGCGCCCCGACAGGGGCTTTTCTAAACTCGAAATTTTACTTTATGCTTAGTCTGGGAGTGGACGACACTCGTTACAAATTTCAAATTGAACTCTTTTATAAAATCAACGAATACCTGTAAAATTACATGGTGTATATCGAGATATGTAGAAGTACTTAAAAGAAAAATTTATTGATTGTCATGTCAAGATGTCAAAAATTGAGAAATGTCCAAAATATCGAGAAAGTATAAAAAAGTGAAACATTTTATAAAATCTATTATAATTTTTGTACATTTTAACGTATTTGCCAATGTTTGTACATTTGACGATTTTATTTAAAGTTTATGATTTTCGCTAATTTTTATATCTATATCTATTATATTATTGATTGTAATTTGTTTAACTATTTTAATTATAGCGTCACACTGTGAGCTGGATAACATGAAAATCGGCAAAATTAGACAAATGCTTGGATTCAAAAATTGTAATGCGATTATTAAATTTGCTAACTTGGTGATTTTAAATCTTGAATACCAATTCCAAAAAACAAAACAGCCGACCGGAAGTTACCTTTTCCGTCACAATGATGCAATAAATTATAATGAATGTCAATAAATGTTTGGTATTACTTGTTTAAAATCTAAAAAGAAAAAATGGCAGATCGGAAGTATTTGTTGACACTATCCGCAAACAGTGGCAGCACGTACGAAATTTTATTAGTGTGGCTGCAGTCATAAATAGAAACTACATTTTTCCTGCCCTTATGAACGACCCGCCACTGCTCGCAAATAACTGCTATTAACACACATTATTATTGTTATTGTTGTAAGTTGTATATTCAAAATTTTAAATAAGAATTGAATAAGAAAAGTTAATTATAAAATAATTAAAACGAATTTTATTATGAATACACACAAAGCAGCAATTACATCATAACTTGAACAAGTTATGAGATATCGTGATGAAGCATTGTGTGGATATCAAAAATATGATTCTTTCAAAATATAATATATGAAAATCGGAAACCGCCCTCTCGATAATTTTTCAGTTATTTCCAATTGAACGTGGAAATGTTGATTTTTTGATATTTTTAATTAATAAAAAATGAAAAACTAGCAATAACTAGAACAATTATAGAAAACTCTAGATGAAATTTTGTGTGTGTATCAAGAAACTGTGGTTCTTTCAAAAATAAATATTTTTTCCAATGTCTGTGATTTTATTACTAAAATTGATTCTTGTTTGTTTATTTATTAAGCTTTATTTTACATAATTTCGATATAATTTAAGCTTTTGCAATTTGTTCAGTAAAGTTTACTTACACCCAAATAATGCACACGAATTTCTTTTGTTCCAAATTTGAACTAAACTAACATCAACTCTAATTTATGTCATAAATTTGGCAATAAAGGAAACGGCAAAATAGGTTTCTGATTGATCGTCTAACGAGGGTTTCCACTCCCAGATTAAGATTGAAGTAAAATTTCGAGTTTAGAAAAGCATGAAAATTTGGAGCGCAAATCCAAATTTTCAGGCTTTCCCAAACTAGAAATTGTACTTCATGCTTAACCTGGGAGTGGAAAACACTAGTTTAAAACTTCAATGAAACTCTTTTATAAAAACAACGAATATCTAAAGATTCATAGCACATATGATCACTTTAATAATACATTTTACGAACCAACACACTTGCCCTTGAGAAACTCAATTCTTTTATTTTTCAAAGAACATTGTAACATTGAAAATAAGTGTTTGAGGTTGTTTGTTATATCGTGGCATTTTTAATTATTTGGACAAGTGACACTTGTCAAAAAAATCATGCAAGCTTTAATTTAAATATCGAGGTGCCAAAACATTGCATGTTTTCTATTTTAACGAACCTTCATTAGGTAAATAAAAAAAAAGTTCAATACGTCAGGGTAGAAAGGTAATGTGTTGGCTATATCAAGGTATGTATACTTAAAAGAAAGAATCCCTGTATGTCGTATCTATCTTAGTAGTTTTAATATTCTTATCAAACTTTTTAACTTATTGATCATTTGTTTCTATTAGTTATACACCTTCTAAAAACGGTTCCAACACAGCATATAATTTGAGTAATAGCGATGATTCGAATCCTTTCTGAGGAATCGAATCTTTTTAGAATGGTTCGAATTCGGTATGAATCCTATTAAATAATTGTAACGAGTTCTTTTCCAAAAAAGAAGTATTCAAATAAATTTTTCCAATCATCTGAAAATATTCTAATTCTAGCCAGCTCTTTTACAAAGTAGTAGTATTTGGTAAATGCTGTGATGAAAGCAATCGCAGTAGCAGAATAAGTCGGTGACAATGACCCGGTAAGTGCGATGGCTCGGAACGGAGGGCATTGTTGCGTGCTAGAAGATAAGAGATGGTACAGAAGAAGAAGAAGAGCATAAAAGCATAGGAGTAGAGTGCGAGGTGCGCGGTATAGAATTACCGAGGTGTAATGAGAGCAAAGTGAAGAAACGGCCTCGTAAGAGCGGCTAGATCGGCCAACGTTCGGCCTTGGAACAGCCTTGCATGGGGTCAATCGCGGTTACGAAACCACTACACCACAACACACCATTACCACCACTGAAGGGTGTACCATATGTACCCACTCCGGTTCTACTATTTCCACTCCAATCTTCGAACCGATCCGTGACACTATTTGGTCGATTTATAATTTTTACTATTTATAGAATTCGCATTCCGGTCGCGACGTGTGCTTTTGCCTCAGCGTTCGGCAAATAGAATGAACAGAAAAAATCGTAATGGTCGCTCTCTCGGTTGAAAATAGATCTTCCCTGCTCTTCGTTCTGTTCTTCTCACACTTGCGGAGTTGGTTGGCGTACCTGTTGGCCGGTGTGCGTATGTGTTGCTCATGGCAAATTGACTTGGCTAATGAGGCCCGTAGCGGAGGTCAGTCGGCGCCAGTATAGGAATGCTTAATAATTACTTCTCTCCTTCTAACGGGCCACTGCAGCGCTGACTCTTCTTCGACCTCACCAAGATTCCCTTCTTCTCGCCTTGCCTGCAGACGCCTGCTAGCTACGCGGATCACAATAACAACCAACCGGCAAATTACCGTGTCATCAATTAATTACCAATAATTGACTTATTAATATGCAATCCTATCTCCCGTACAGGCTATATCGAACGGTTGCTGTTGAAATCTATAATTTAACAGCGCACAGTGGTCACAATGAATAAAAATCAGGCCAAAAGCTGAATAGTTGATGAAACTATTCTCAGTTTTGGACCTCTGTAGGTTATAAAGCATAACTTACTAAGATACGATTCACGAGAGGTGCCCCATGGTTTCCTTGATTCGTAGTGCTTTCTGCACCAATAGATGTAACACGAAAATAGTTTAATGTCATCAGATTGCGTGTGTGAAAAGAAACAGAAAACTGTATATGTCTGCTATGGTTTTTAGATGGAACATGCGAAAACGTATGCATGCAGCTTTCGAATTTTAAGGTTAAACGTCACATTTTGACAATGTCTTCGTAAAAATAAATCTGGAAAAACCCAGCCACAAATCATTTTATTGTGCACAATCGTTTTCAAAGTGAGATTAAGTGGTATAATTCCAATTTCCACATCTACTAAATAGTTCAGGTATTTAGAGTAATAAATAATGCATTTACGTTGATTTTGTGTAAGGTCAAACGAAAATATTAGTTAAATCGAATGCGCAATTAGTACATTTGGCAAATAGTCATCGGATTAATCTGTTAATACAGGGATTTTTTTTTTAAGGATACATACAGGGAGTTTTCTATTAGGTATACATATGCATACGCTTTTTTAAAGAGTTCATTTTGAAGCTTAAAACGAGTGTTTTCCACTCCCAGGCTAAGCATGAAGTAAAATTTCGAGTTTAGAAAAGCCTTACTTTGAAAATTTGTATTGGTCGCGTAACGCGAAGCGCTACGCAGCCAAACCAAATTTTCACGCTTTTCTAAACTCGAAATTTTACTTGATGCGCCACGCGTATTAAACGCCGAAAGCACTGAAATATTGTGAACGAGTAAACGCTTGAAATCAGTGTCTTATACTTGTGGCGCATGAAGTAAAATTTCGAGTTTAGAAAAGCCTGAAAATTTGGTTTAGTCGCTCCGCGCTTCGCGACCAAACTAAATGTTCAAGTTTTTCTAAACTTGAAATTTTACTTTATGCGTAACCTGGGATTGGAAAACACTCGTTTAAACATAAGTATAAATGAAATTGTTAATTCTTGGTTGCAGAATACTTCAAACATTAAAAGTGCGATTCATTTCGCAATCTACAACAAGTTAGTCTCACAAAGACTATATCAAACACTCATTGAAACAACTACTTCCCGGGCCAATACCCCTACGGACATTGAATTATACAACAAGTTTTTGCTGTTACATACAGTAACCTACTGCAAATGTAACAATTTGGGTCAATTTATTCAGGCCATCTATAGACGCGTTTCGAGATTTTTCTCTCATCAGTATAGCTTTGCCATTCCCTCTAAGGTGTCAAATTGTTTAGAGGGAATGGCAAAGCTATACTGATGAGAGATAAATCTCAAAACACGTCTATAGATGGCCTGAATAATTTGATCCAAATTGTTACATTTGCAGTAGGTTACTGTAAGTAACAGCAAACACTTGTTGTATAATTCAATGTCCGTCGGGGTATTAGCCCGAGAGGTAGTTGTTTCAATAAGTGTTTGATATAGTCTTTGTAAGACTAACTTGTTGTAGATTGCGAAAAGAATCGCACTTTTAATGTTTGAAGTATTCTGCAACCAAGAATTGGCAATTTCATTTATACTAATGTTTGAACGGTAACGTGACCGCCAGTCTAAGGTGTCAAATTGTTTAGAGGGAATGGCAAAGCTATACTGAGGAGAGATAAATCTCGAAACGCGTCTATAGATGGCCTGAATAATTTGACCCAAATTGTTACATTTGCAGTAGGTTACTGTATGTAACAGCAAACACTTGTTGTATAATTCAATGTCCGTCGGGGTATTAGCCCGGGAAGTAGTTGTTTCAATGAGTGTTTGATATAATCTTTGTAAGACTAACTTGTTGTAGATTGCGAAAAGAATCGCACTTTTAATGTTTACTCGTTTAAACTTCAAATTGACCTCTTTTAAGAAAACAACGAATATTTAAAAAAACTATAACACGTAATTGGGATATTTATATTCCAAAGAAAAAAATCACAAGAAATTATGATTTAAAGAAGCTTTTCTAAAAGAAAAACAGTATGACATTGTCATGTAACGTCAAAATTTGATACAACTAGGAAAATTCGTTGCACATACAACTGTCGACATACTCTCCGAAAAAATTGAACGACACATTCTACATCAATGAGTCATAGGACATCTCTCCCGAATTCCACTATAATTGTGCCTCTATAACTTTAATTCGTTCACTGACAGTGACGTTTTATAATTGTTCAATGACAACAAAAATACAAATTTACAAAATGTAAATTTTGAGGATTCCATTATTTCGCTCCAAATTGTACACTTTTACCCGCAATTTGTTTTTGCGCAACTTTTGTATAGCAAAATCTCTCTTTCATGTTCCGTGTTAGCATATGCTGATGATTTGAATATATATATATATATGGAACTAACAATAATGAAACTGACTGTATTAATTTACAAATACTGTGGTTTTTAAACATCTTCCTTTATACTCATATTAATTTGTACCTCCAATAAATTTCCATTAATCGAAAGACAAATAATCAAGCCTGCAATTGCTATATTTAATCAGAATTAACAAGATACCTCAATACGCTATCAAAAGTCGGCATCTCTTTAAAAACTTTCGACCAACCGGTACGCGCAGCATCGTGTAGAGGTAATTAAGCAAAGATGAAATTAAATATATACTAATTTATAGAAGTGCGCATTACTGCCAGCAGTGATAAAGATAATTCGAAAGCAAATTATTGCGCCGCTACTGGCTCTCTGGTATACACGTATGGCAAGTAGCGGCATTAAAATTGAATCATTTATATATATATATATGTATGTGGTGTGCATTAGCTTGTTCTTCGTTCTGCGGACATGGAAAAAATGCGAAAATATGCGAAGACCGTGCACACAACTGGTGGGACTGCACGAGTGTGTGTGTGGGGCGCTCAGGTTGGCCAACAATATAATCAGAGACGCGGAAGAGCGCGTGCATTTGAGCCCGAGGTATAGGCGGATCGCGTTGTCAAGTTGGTATACAAGGTTTCTGGTTACGTTGCCGATCTGCCATATAAACAGGCGTGTAATTGAATAGTTGTAAATATTTGAAATATTAATGTTTCCATTGAATGTGTATGTAAGTGAATACAAATTTACTTGCATTCCGCAATTCCATGCTTAATACTGGAAGGTAAAAAGTTGGAACTGAGGAAAAGTTTCAAGTGTAACTAAATTAATTTAGCTTTTATAAACTAATAAGTTCTAGAAGTAAGGCTATGCTTGTGTTTATGGACCGAAAAGCATTCTCGAATACTTTTTAGTAAGGCTGGGATTAAAATATGAATAATTCAAGTAGTCTATTATTCAAATATTCAAATATTTTTAATCACTACATTTTTCACATATGTTTAATATTAATTCCTCACTTAACCCGTCGTGAAACATTTTTGAATCTAATTCTGGATATTTAATTAAAACACTTGGTTTGTTTCACTAATTTATATTTTCTCTGATTAGTTTCGACCATTGGTCATCTTCAAGGAAGAATGTACAAAAAATATCTAAACAGCAATATATACAGAGAGTTTTATGTAACACCGAACATTTTCATAACGGGAATTTTTCTTTGAAGTATCCATATGCATACGTTGCACATTTTCTGATGCTCGGTTTAATAAAAGAATTCAATTTGAAGCTTTAAGCAAGTGTTTCCCACTCCCAGGCTAAGCATGAAGTAAAATTTCGAGTTTAGAAAAGCCTGAAAATTTGGTTTGGTCGCGTAGCGCGAAGCGCGGAGCGGCCAAACCTAATTTTCAGGCTTTTCTAAACTCGAAATTTTACTTCATGCGCCACCGGTACAAAACACTGATTCAATGTAAAGTTTAGCGGTGTGTTTTAAACTTCGTAATATGTCAGTGTTTTGTACCGGTGGTGCATGAAGTAAAATTTCGAGTTTAGAAAAGCCTGAAAATTTGGTTTGGCCGCTCCGCGCTTCGCGCTACGCGACCAAACCAAATTTTCAGGCTTTTCTAAACTCGAAATTTTACTTCATGCTTAGCCTGGGAGTAGAAAACACTCGCTTAAAGCTTCAAATTGAATTCTTTTAATAAACCGAGCATCGAAAAATGTGCAACGTATGCATATGGATACTTAAAAAAAAAATCTCGTTATGAAAATGTTAGGTGTTACATAAAACTCTCTGTATATATACAAATACAAACTATTATAAGACATCAGGTAATAAGGGCGGACGTTATGAGAGAGTTCCAAATCTCTTCCATATTATTTACAATCGATTTTTCTCGCTTTAGCTGCTTCCTGATTTCTAATCCCTTATGGAAGTTTACGTATCGACCCTTATTGCCTGAGTATAAAACTTTACAATCTGTTGTGTTGAAAAATATGATTTTATTCGATGGAATGCTATGCAAATCCTGTTGAATTTTTTTTATTAACTATTAATATTTTATGTTCTTCTAGGCGTGTTCTAAAATGTATTCCTGTCTGGCCAATGTATATGCTATCACAATCACCGCACTTAATTTCATAAACGCCGCACTTGTCAAGTTTATCGACCACAGATTTGTTATTAACTAGAAGTCTTTGCAGATTTATTGGATTAGTCATTATAAAAACAAAATAATACCCCTTAAAATTTTGTGTGATTTTGAAACAAAATGAGTTAAAACAATTTGGCACAGATTGGATTTTGTTAGTAATCTTTCAGCAAAAATCACACAAAATTTTAAGGGGTATGATTTTAATGTTATAATGACTAATCCAATAAACCTACAAAGGCTTCTAGTGAATAATAAATCTGTGGTCAATAAACTTGATAAGTGCGGCGTTTATAAAATTAAGCGCGGTGATTGTGATAGCATATACATTGGCCAGACAGGAAGAAATTTTAGAACACGCTTAGAACACAAAATAATCAATAGTTAATAAAAAAAATGTTCAACCGGATTTCCACAGCATTGCATCGAAGAAAATCATATTTTCAACACAACAGATTGTAATATATTATACTCAGGCAATAAGGGTCGATACTTAAACTTCCGTGAGGGATTGCAAATCAGGAAGGCGCTAAAACGGGAAAAACCAATTGTAAATAATATGGAAAAGATTTGGAACTCTCCCATAACGTTCGCCCTTATTACCTGATGTTTTATGATAGTTTGTATTTGTATATATACAGGGTGTCTACGCTAAACTGTTCGTTAAAAGTGTATGGGGTTGCCGTTGCAATAAAATTTTGAAAAAACTCCTTGTCATATGGTTGAATCAGTTCTCCTTATGTGAAAACTTTTCAACTTTTCATCACTTTCGGTTCCACCGGAAGTAGCACCAAATTTGTTATTTTAAATGGAACATCCTATATATTAGTAATTTCTTGGATGCTCGTTTAAATTTCAATATATTTTATTCAAACATATGTGCACTTATCTTATAGTTTTCAAGAATAAAAAAAATATTTCTAAAATGTTGACCTCTAAAAGGCATCTTAAAATCTCTCTGTAACTTCTATTAAGAATAGGATAAAAATATGATTTATATCTCTACTTGTACTTAGAGGATAACTCTATGAGTAAATTAATTGAAAGCTGTCAATTTTGACAATAAGTGTTCTTAAAATGTCAATATCTAAGTTCCCTCTTCAATATTTAGTAATTCAATTTTTTTAATGGAATGACCCAATTTTTATCACATGGTACGATTGGGGGAACAATTTCCTACAAAAAAGTTCTTACAACTATACTCCTAAAGCAAGTAGTTTTTGAATTATTTCGAAAATTCGTATTTCGTCGCATTTATGCAGGGTATAATGCGCGCATAAGTCGCAATTGAATTTTAGTAGGCAATAGATTTAGTATACTCCAATATAACTGCCAATTTCCATATCGAGCGAGAACTACCACCTTTTGTACCTGAAGATAATTATCATCCCACTCTAGATATAAGCTTACAATTATATAATGCTACTAAATCTGCATCATTCCCCGCTAGTAATAGCATGTCTTACGACGTCCGCAATGCCGACTACCTGGAACTATACAATTCACTACTGTCTGTCGATTGGTCTGTCTTAGATACTTTTAAGGATGTTAATGAGTCGCTGGGTGTATTCTACTCTTTAATCTCTAACGTTTTGGATTCTACGGTTCCGTTATATCGCCAATCTGGTTCTACCTATTCCGCATGGTTTACTCGCGAAATTAAAACCGCTATCAGGCTTAAAGCTTATTATCGGCGTAAGTGGCTATCCACAAAAATGAATGTGTATCACTCACACTTTAACAGAACCAGACGAATTTGTAAAAATTGGATTAACGCTGCCTATCCAGTTTACATAGCTGAAGCTGAACGTGATATTGTAAGTAATCCTAAGAAAGTATGGAACTTCGTACAAACTAAAAGTGGAACCTCGAGAATCCCTGCTGAGATGCATTATGATGATGTTACTTACAACAAACCGGATAATATTGTTAATTCATTTGCTACTGCATTCTCTAATGTTTACTCCGCGCCCACTAATGACACGATTTCTGAACCATGCACATACAGTAACTCATTCGATCTCTCTAACGTTGAGGAATGCGAAATACTTGCTGCTTTTAATAAATTAAAAAATAATAAAACCTCTGGTGAAGATCAATTGCCAAGTTTCTTCATAAAAGACTGTAAATTCATATTTTTCAAACCCATGTTGTCAATCATTAACCTGGCCATTCGGACGCAAACGATTCCCCATTTGTGGAAGCGTGCGCGTCTGACTCCAGTATACAAAAAGGGTGACAAGTCCAACATATTAAATTATAGACCAATAGCCATTTTGTCGAATTTTTCCAAAGTCTTTGAACACATGCTGTATAAACCTTTTTATAATCATATTAGGTCATCAATTTCTCCACATCAACATGGCTTTATTCAGGGTCGATCTGTAGTTACTAATCTAGCAATTGTCACCCAATATATTAGTGAATCATTAGAAAATCGTTGTCAGGCAGACGTGATATACACTGATTTCGCCCGGGCGTTTGACTGTGTCGATCACAAAATACTACTAAATAAACTTGCAACCTTTGGATTTGGGCAACGTACCATTAATCTTATGAAATCTTATCTGTCTTGTCGGTGTAATTATGTACATTACAATGGGTATAAGTCTTTTGAATTTACTTCTACTTCCGGGGTACCCCAAGGTTCGAACCTGGGGCCTCTTTTATTCGTTATTTTCATTAATGATCTTCTTAATTCTTTATCCTGTAACGTCCTAGCATACGCGGATGATTTAAAGATATTCTCTACTATTAGTGATTCAAGGGATTCAATTATATTGCAAGATAATCTTGAAATGATATACAAGTGGTGCAAGGATAACAACCTGAATCTTAATGTAAGCAAGTGCTCCATCGTTACGTTTGCTCGCGGACGCTTGGATCGAATGAACTACCATTACAACATTAACGGGCAAGTTTTACAGAAATTAACAGAAATAAAGGATCTGGGTGTGCTTTTTGATAGTGAAGTCACTTTTAAACAGCACATTCTATCTGTATGTGCATCTGGCTCAAAAATGCTGGGCTTCGTTATGCGTACGAACAAACATTTCAACAGTTGTGACGTCATTAAAATGTTATATTTCGCATTTGTTCGTAGTCGTCTGGAATATGCTTCTTTAGTCTGGTACCCTCACTATAATTACTTGTCACTTGCAGTGGAAAAAATACAGAGAAGGTGCTTAAAATTCCTAAGTTTTAAATGTGACGGGTCTTATCCAGAGAGGGGGATAGACTATGAATCTCTCCTACAGCGGCATTATTTTCACTCTCTATTTAAACGTAGGGAAGCTTCTAGTGCTACATTTATGCATTGCTTAATCCACAACAAAATTGATTGTCCTGTGCTGTTATCAAGGGTTAACTTTTTGGTACCGAGGTTTGCGTCACGGCATGTTGTTACTTTTTACACTCCCACTGCCAGAACGATTACATTACAAAAGTCACCGTTACACGTAATCAGTAAAAATGCGAATAAATTATTTGATGACATTTTTGTATAGGCGCCCCTGCAGTGTCCCGGTTTTATGTTATTATGATTGTATTATGGTTGTATATTACATAACTTAATCTTGAAATGTAACTTGTAAGTTATAGGTTGATTCTGTTGCGTCATTGATATTATTATTTTTGTTTTTTTTGTTTGTTCCTAATGTAGTTCAAATTTATCCTTACTAATTAGCTTTAGTTTTATTTTATTATGATTTTTATTGATTTTTGATTATTTTTTGTTGTCCTGTTATTGGTGTATACTGTTGGGCAATAAAGTTGGTATTATTATTATTATTATTATTAAATAGTATGCTTTTGTTATGTCGCGATTGTATTGCGAAATGTCAAATAATAAAAAGAATTAAGAAGATGACCAATAGTCGAAACTAGCTGGAGAAAATATAAATTAGTAAAACAAACCAAGTGTTTTAATTAAATATCCAGAATTTTTCACATATTTGAATATTTGAACATTCATATATTTTAGTGTTGGGCGTTAATAAATTGCAAAGTAATGTAATTACGTAATTAGATTACAATCTAATTAAATACTTTGTAATTTAATTACAAAGTAATGCATTACTGTGTAACTATAGTAAATGTATAGTTACAAAGTAATGCATTATTTTGTAATGTTATATAATTACAATGTAATTACACTAAAAAAATGAACGAGCCTGCCAAGTAACGTGTTTGATTCAAATATACATTGTTAGAATGTTGATATAATCACATAACATGTTTAAATCAAACATTCAAACAACTTAGAATGTTTGACGGAAACACGTTACTTGGAAAGCTCGTATATAAGCATATTACTTGTTTAAGTTATCATTTATTTTTGTCAGTGTGTGTTCTTTTAAAAAATAAAAAATCGGTAAACGCATAACAATGATTAAAAAATAATAAAATGTATTCTTAATAAATGCACTGTTATGATATTCCATTTTATAATTTATTTAATTTAAAGAACAATAGCACGGGACTTTCTTTTAACAAGGAAACAAAGTCATCATTATTTTTGTTTATTACCTTTTTGATAATTTTCTAAACAATGTGATATGAAGATCTGAAGAAACTAATAAATATTTTAAAAGATCTAAATTGAATAGGTATTTTACAATGTTTAATCATTTCTGCTCCATCAACAAAAACTTAATGTAATGTCACTGGCATTATATACCAGTTATACAGGCTGTCCCGGGTAGAATCTGCCAAACTTCAGGGGTGCATTACTTAGGTCATTTAAAGCAAAAAATTAATATCAACATAGGTCCAAATCGGAAAGATAAGTGAAATATGGCTTTTTGAAGAAATGAAAATAATTGTAAGATGACCAAAACTTTATACTAAAAATTATACCGGGTGTCCCTCGAGGACACTTGTCACTAACTGGTAAATGTAATTATTTTAAACATGCCTTGAAAGTTTACCAATGAAGAATATGCAGATATTTATTTTATTCACGGCTTTTGCTATGGTAACGATAGAGCTGCCGTGCTGGAATATCATCGGTGTTTCCCACATTACGCTACCAAATCGACAGATATTTATCGATACACCATTGCAAAAGCCGCGAATAAAATTAATGTCTGCATATTCTTCATTGGTAAACGTTTCAAGGCGTGTTTAAAATATTCACATTTAATAATAATAATAATCATAAACAAACTTTATTTCAAATAAATGGTCAAAAAATTATTACAAAATTCTGGAACATAAATGAAATTGTGTCACATAACAAAATATTAACTAAAAACTTAAAAAAACACGAAATTCTTTTATTTACTTATAATCTCAAAGTATTAATTTAAACTATATAGTTCCGTTTCTAACAGTAAATCATAAATTGCTGCTTTATATTTATATTTACCAGTTAAGTTAACTTACAAGTGACAGCAAATCAAATAATTGCGAAGCAATGCTTTCCAATTCAATTTTGAACAGTTTTCTATAACAAGCCATATTTCACTAACCTGTTGCCTAAAATGACTTAAGTAATACACCCCTAAAGTTTCGCAGACTCCTCCCGGGACACCCTGTATAATTTCAAGTATAAAATTCGGGTCACCTTACAATAATGTTCATATTTCAACGTGTTGGCAACGGGAGGGAAAATAGAGAAGAGCAACTAACTTTTGAAACACATACAGAGAGTTTTATGTAATACCGAACATTTTCATAACGAGAATTTTTTTTTTAAGTATACATAAGCACATTGTACATTGTACCCGTTGTGATACCATAAGAGATCCTTCCCCTATACAACCCAATTTGAGCACCAAATGAATCCGATCAGATCTCCCACCTTTATAGGTGAGAGCTCCGCCAGTTCACTTGCGTGGTGCAGACCGAGGTACTTCATTCGTTTCCCCTCAAGAGCAGGACATTGACCTAGATAGTGGAGTACTGTTTCTTCCTCCTCCTCATCTAGGCATTCTCTGCAGTAGTCATTGTATTTGAGACCCATCTTTTGTGCGTGTCCACCCAGAAAACAGTGACCCGTGATGATGCCTACTGCCTTCCTTATGTCGATTCTGCTAAGTGCAATTAATCTTTTACTGTTTATAGTGTCACACATAGGCCATAGCTGCCTTATTATGTGACACGTGTCTTCTTCCTTCCACCTAAGGTTAACCCATGATGTCATTTGGTCTCTTAATAGTCTCTTGCATTCCCCAAGAGGAATGTCGACGGAAAGTTCAGTAGATAGGTCTCTCATCCTTGCCCCCTTCCTTGCGAGGCCGTCGGCAATTGAGTTTCCCTTGATATCACTGTGACCTGGTACCCAGATGAGCCCCACATCACAGCTGTTAGCGAGCTTGTTAAGCACTTTTCTGCAGTCTCTGACCACCTTGGAGGTGCAGTAGGGACTATTTAATGTCCTAATGGCGGCCTGGCTGTCGGTGACGAACCTGATATGGTTTACCTAAAGGTCGGTTTTACCTATCCAGTCCACTGCCACTCGGATAGCCATGACTTCCGCCTGTAGGACGCTGCAGTGGTTTGGGAGTCGGAAAGATTTTTTGAGGTTGAACTCATGTGAGAAAATTCTACCCCCTACTCTGTTTTCGGACTTGGAGCCATCCGTGAAGAGCCAGACTTCATTTCCCTGAACAATCTTGCCCTCTACCCATTCGGTTTTGTCCGGGATGGAAATGGAGAACTTGTTCCCAAAGGTAAGTTCTGGAAGATAGCTATCAGTCCTCAGTGGGATATCGACAAGCTCATTCAGGATCCTTCCATGGCCCTGTTTGCTACTATTCCATATCCCGACCGAGTTGATCCTGATCGCTGTGGTAGCTGCAGCATACCTGCAGTAAAGGTCAACAGGAGCTAGATTTAGTATTACATCTAGCGCTTTGGAGGGGGTAGATCTAACCGCGCCTGTTATGAGCAGTTCAGCTGATCTCTGTACCTTACCCAGTGCGGTCCGGTGAATTTTCTTATCAAGAGCAGTCCACCAGACTGCAACGCCGTAGAACAGAATGGGTCTCACCACAGTCGTGTACATCCAGTGGACAACGCTTGGTTTCAGTCCCCAGTTCTTGCTCACAGCTCTTTTGCACGAGTACAGCGCTACCTGCGCTTTCCGTACTCTCTCCTGAATATTGGGCTTCAAACTTAACTTCCTATCGACTAAGGTGCCCAAATATTTGGCTTGCTCCTTTACCACCAGTCCCGTGCCGTTTAGGACGGGAGCTATGAAGTTTGGTATCCTATGCATTCTGGTGAAGAGTACAAGCTCAGTTTTGAGGGGATTTACCCCCATTCCACATTCCTCACACCAGCGGGTTACCTTGCGGAGTGCCCTCTCCATGAGTTCAGATAGGATGCCTACCTGTTTACCAGAGACCGCGAGGGTCACGTCATCAGCATAGGCAATTGTTTTACACCCCGTAGACTCTAGTCCTTTCAGTAGTTCGTTCATAACTATATTCCATAGTAGTGGAGAGAGGACACCCCCTTACTCCCAGACTAAGCATGAAGTAAAATTTCGAGTTTAGAAAAGCCTGAAAATTTGGTTTGGTCGCGTAGCGCGAAGCGCGGAGCGGCCAAACCAAATTTTCAGGCTTTTCTAAACTCGAAATTTTACTTCATGCGCCACCGGTACGAAACACCGACGCAATGTACAGTTAAGCGGTGTGTTTCAAACTTCGTAATGTCAGTGTTTCGTACCGGTGGCGCATAAAGTAAAATTTCGAGTTTATAAAAGCCTGAAAATTTGGTTTGGCCGCTCCGCGCTTCGCGCTACGCGACCAAACCAAATTTTCAGGCTTTTCTAAACTCGAAATTTTACTTCATGCTTAGTCTGGGAGTGGAACACTCATTTCAAGTTTCAAATTGAACTCTTTTAAAAACAACAACATGTATACTTGAAAGAAAAACTCCCTGTATGTACAAGTTGATGCATTAATTGCAATTGATTGGCTACAATTTGTAATGGTCATATAGGCAACCCAATTTACACATAACCTAAAAATTAAAGATGTCAAACTGTATTGGATGAAAATGTTCGGTGTTACATAAAACTGTATGCACTTTAGTCATAGGTCTGTATTTGCGTTTTGCCGGGTTTTGATCTTTAGCTGTCAAAAAATTCATTTATCGATTTGTCTGACAGTTAAACTCACCTCGCTTAAAGAAGACATTATCCAAACAGTTATTCTGTCTTGTGTTGAAGTTAACCCTACTACTAAGACCATACGTAGTGCATTAATAGGGTTCATTAATAAATTATTGTGAATGCGTTAACTCATAAAGACACGATAGATGGAAAATGTTATTAATGCACTCACGAGAATCATAAGTTTTGCATGTTCGAATATAATTTGTCGATGGCTGAAAAAGTCCGGTTGTTCCGTATTTCACACTTTATCACACGACGTGCGCCTCGCCAGGTCATACGAATAAACAGTGATTATTAAACGTACCTCCTGTCGAAAATGAATATTGAACTGATATATTAGCATTAGCGAATTCCCGATAGGCAGCACATGCAGACCGAAGCTTAAAAATAGAGAGCGAGAGCGGGATAGAGACACGGGTGTTCATGTATATGCAATGGAAAACGGATGAAGGATATACGATCTCATACACTCGCACTCACATGTAAATGAGCAGCACATTGCGGCCGCAAATAAAGTAGCTAAACGTTCATTTCAGTCTCGATTTTTACACACCTCACAATGCGCATAAAGCCCGCATTTGCATAATGCGCACATCACTTAAGGCTTGTCGAATATTTTTATAGGGGTGTATACGCGCGAGGCGAGGTATCTTGTGACAACTCCAAATACTGCACATAAAGAGCGCACATGGAACACGGCCATAGATCATTGGCTTAGCGCGAGAAATGCCAGTTACGCATGAACACCAACGACAAAACAATGTGCTTTACGCACAGCTACTTAACTCGAGAAGAAGAAAAAACTGCGACTCCTTCCTTAAAGCGCTAATATATTATTAATTTTTTATGGTCTCGCTAAAATGCAAAAATCCGTCCATTCACGCCTTGGCATTAAGGACACAAAACGCCGAGTTATTTATGGGGCATGTTTCGCTTTGCTGTTGTCAGATGGAGATAAAAATCGCCGTCGAGCATATGGTGCTTACCGGGGTTTTGTTTGAGGAGCCAACCGAAATATTTCAAAAAGTACACTGAGTTATAAACGCAAGGTGGTCGTAAATCAGAAATTCGTCGTATGAATAATGATTTAATCTTCGATTGCGTGTAATTCTAGACGTAAAATAACAAATGGTAATGAGATTTTTATGGAATGACACGTTCTTAGTTCAGAATGTTAATATCACGTGGAGAAAACTGCAAGACATCGCTAATGGTTACATAAAATAATTAAAAATTGAGTTGCTGGTAATGTTATATTTATATAGATTTTGAAAATGAATATCGAATAAGATAAAATTATTTACATTAACCCATTAAGCGCCATTGATGCACACACGCATCATTATTTTTTTTTAAATAAATTAATAAAGAAGTTACTTTAATATATTATATTATTTGACCTGACTCGAAAATCTATGAAGAAAAATGTAAATATTTTGGAATTTAAATATTTAGATTATTACTCATCAAACATATTTTTTGTGTATTTCTAACTTCACAATATTTCAGTGTTTTATACGCGTGGCGCATGAAGTAAAATTTCGAGTTTAGAAAAGCCCCGTGAAAATTTGTCTCGGGTCGCTGCGCGACCCTCAACAAATTTTCTACGCGGGGCTTTTCTAAACTCGAAATTTTACTTCATGCTTAGTCTGGGAGTGGAAACATTCGTTCTAAACTTCATATTACAAGTTTTTGTATAAAATCGACGATTGCCGAAATATTTACAGCGTATATATTATGTTTATTTAAAAGAAAAATTCACAGTAGGTAATTATTGTATTACCTACTGTTCATCATCGTAAAAAGAAGTGCAGAATTTTACCTAAAATCAACTTTTAGTGTTAACTCTATAATTTCTCGGCCGTTAAGTGGTAATAATATACTTAATATCCCTAATAAATGGTTAATTTCGAAAATAATTTATTATTCTCTTCTTTTGGGTGTAACGTTTGCGCACAAATTTACAGCACTCGCGTGAATGATTTAAAAATTTAAAATAATATTGGACCTAAAATCGATTTTTGGGAAACACGTGGTACGCGTTCCTAGCATGGAGACCACTGATCTAACTAATACATGGTGGCGAATCATTTCAAATGTTAAATTTCCCTGACTCTTCGCTAATGCCTGATATTTTTTCCCTGGCGCTTTAAAATAATTTCATAAAACCAAACAAAATATAGGGAAGAAAAAAGTGATTCAAGTTACATTAAAAGGTGAAAAGAAAACATATTATAAAGCATAAATTTAGAAATAGCAAGAATTGATAATACTTATTCTAAAATGTATTAACAAGAAATCAAACATAAGCAGTATATTTTTAACTTCACAATATTGCCAATGTTTTATACGCGTTTAGAAAAGCCTGAATATTTGGATTCGCTTGCGCGCCTCCGCAAATTAAAATTTTCAGGCATTTCTAAACTCAAAATTTTACTTCATGCTTAGTCTGGGAGTGGACGACACTCATTACAAATTTCAAATTGATTTTCTTTCAACTTACATAACATCGATAAAGTTTTAAAAAATCGTGAATTTCAGTACTTTCAAATTCCAACAAAACTGTACCTTCTTTAAATTATCGTGAAATTATTTTTTTTTTCAATTTAGATTGTTTTCAAAAAAATTGCAAACTTCAGTAATATGATAATTTTCGAAAAATTACAATATGTCCGTAATTTCTTTAAATGTATAAATTTACACAATTTTCACAATGTAATGTATTTGGAAAATTCGTGAATTTCAGTAATTTAATCATTTTCACAATGTATTCGAAAAATTCGTGAAGTTCAGTAATTTAATGATTTTCATTAAATTTCAATAAATCTGTAATTTCTTGAAATGTCGTCAAATTTTCAGAAAGCTATTAAAAAAATCGTTAATTGCAGTAATTTGATAATTTTAAACTTTTATTAAAATACACAAATGTTCATGAACATTAATTTATTTATTTATTCATTCAATTATCAAACAAATCCAATTTCAGATTAAGTTGTGCAAAATGTCGTTTATATCAGTAATTTAAAATAAGTTATTCAAATATTTAGATGAACAATAAATAAATAAATTATAATAATTGGCCTTTTTGTATGTATTAATATTGTTAGTTGTATGTATTAATGTAATATATTATACCATATTAAGCGCTAAACAGCATCCATTAATTTTGTCCCGCTAGATCAGTCAAATCGTATATACAGAGAGTTTTATACAGGGCTTTCATTAATTCCCGAACCCCGCGTGACTAAATTTAAAATTGCCGCGTAAATTATTGTATTTGTACGTTGGAGGCTTTGAAAAAAGTAACCAAACGTTACTAAAGTCAAATTTGACATAAACGTTTATGCGCGGTGCATCGTTAAACCAACCTTTGAGATCTTACAAGATTCGCCCGGAATTTTCAGGTAACCAAAAATTGTTTAATTATTCTTAAACATTGATTTTTATTTCTATTTATTTTGCAGAGTCAATTTGCTAGGATAAGCAAATACTGCGAAAATGGTATTTACAATGGAGCAAGACGCGTTTATTTTGATGGCTTTGAAGATGAGCCAATTTTTTAATCATTTTAAATATAATATTTTCAGTCGTCATAAAAATACGCCGCCGAATAAATATTTTTAAATCTAGGGAATTTTTGTGTGAGCCATACCACCTTGTACATTTGGTTGCCTATTATTTTTGGTCACGTGGGGTTCGGGAATTAATGAAAGCCCGGTATAACACCGAACATTTCCATAAAATACGATTTGACACCTTTCATTTTTAGGTTATGTGTAAATTAGGTTGCTTATATGACCATTACAAATTGTAGCTAATCAATTGCAATTAATGCCTCAACTTGTACATACAGGGAGTTTTTCTTTCAAGTATACATGTCCCAATTTCGGCGTGTATGCCGTAAATCTTTAGATGATCGTTGTTTTTTTTTTTTAAAGAGTTTAATTTGAAACCTAAAATGAGTGTGTTCCACTCCCAGACTAAGCATGAAGTAAAATTTCGAGTTTAGAAAAGCCTGAAAATTTGGTTTGGTCGCGTAGCGCGAAGCGCAGAGCTGCCAAACCAAATTTTCAGGCTTTTCTAAACTCGAAATTTTACTTCATGCGCCACTGGTACAAACACTGACATATTACGAAGTTTAAAACACACCGCTGAACTTTACATTGAATCAGTGTTTTGTGCCGGTGGCGCATGAAGTAAAATTTCGAGTTTAGAAAAGCCTGAAAATTTGGTTTGGCCGCTCCGCGCTTCGCGCTACGCGACCAAACCAAATTTTCAGGCTTTTCTAAACTCGAAATTTTACTTCATGCTTAGCCTGGGAGTGGAAAACACTCGTTTAAAGCTTTAAATTGTATTCTTTTAATAAACCGAGCGTCGTAAAATGTACAAATTCTGCATATGTATACTTAAAAGAAAAATTCGCGTTAGGAATATGTCCAGTCTTACATAAAACTCTCTGTATACTATACCTGTATATTTTGTATTATGAGTAAACCTGTTTAAAAATTATTGTATTACTGGTTTAAACTTGCGTTTACCCTTGATATTCAATATTTACTTGCATTATTTTTATATTATAATAATCTAAACGGCAAACGAAGATCCAAATCCCGGCGCATTCGCCATAATGAAATTAATGGGCAATTCAGCTTCTGCATCTACTTCTACTTTAATACCAGTAGAATTCATACAGCGAATTTTTCTTTTAAGTATTCATATCTGAAAGTGTACTTTTTTTCATTTTTTAGGATATTCGTTGTTTTTAAAAACTTAATCTAGGAGTGGAAACACTCGTTAGAAGTGTAAAATTGAACTATAAAACACGAATGCTACAACATTTACATGTATCAGGATATGTATACTTGAAAGAAACATTTATAATAGGATTAAACACTGTTCCATGTAAAAGTATGGGTACATATTTCTCGACAAAAGTGTGTTGTAAGTATGGATAAACATTGTTCGATAAAAGTGTAGTTAAACATTGTTCAACAAAAGTATGATTAAAAATGTTGATCAATCACAAGTTAAACGAGTTGAAGATGTGCAAATTTGCATTGCCATAACTAGAGCTCGGATTTCTAGAAACAAAACATTTTAAAAAATCGATTCAAAAAGCACTAATTTAGGTTCAAAAGGTCCAGACTAAACATTAATTTGAATGCGTCAAAAAACATACTGATTTTTCGCACAAAACACAAACAACATGTTTTCTACAACCGCAAAGGTAGAAATTCTACCATACATCATTTTTAACAAATTAA
This sequence comes from Philonthus cognatus, assembly GCA_932526585.2. NCBI lineage: Eukaryota > Metazoa > Arthropoda > Insecta > Coleoptera > Staphylinidae > Philonthus > Philonthus cognatus. Next base: position 17,499,531 of record OW052244.1, on the reverse strand, counting down.
TAACTAATTTAATAGTATATTGTGTATCTAGTGCGTGAAGTAGACTTTTTTACACAAGCGTGAAGATTGCGAAACGAGCGAAGCGAGTGAAGCAATCACACGAGTGTAAAAAAGTCTTCACGCACGTGTTACACACTATACTTTTTCTACGACTACACGATTTAATAAATTCCAAAACACAAACAAACTATTAACGTAAAGTATTTATTTATCTTTATAATAATTATTATTAATTGTTACAGTGCAGTTGGTTAGGTACATTACACCAGAACTTTCGTTGGATGTAGTATTTAGACAACTATTGTTATTATTATTGCTAATATTCAAAATTTTGTTTGAAACACCTTGCTTCTTTGTTATCGAATTTTCAACATAACTTTCTGCAACAGCAGAACTTTTCCAGCCTCCGTGCTTTTTTAAAGTTAACAGATCGGCACCAGCTTCAACTAACAGAGTTGCAAAAGAACGCCTAAAGCAATGGCCGATATATTGCTCAGGATTTGGCAATTTTAAAAATTTTGCAACATCTGCGGGTACCTTTCCAATTTAGTAATGCCGGTAACTTGACGGGTACATTTTCCTTTTTGATAATTAATGAAAAATTTCTTTTCAGCGTAATTTTTAGGGCGTAGAGCTAAGTATTTTCTGTAGTATTCTAAATGTAGTGTTACAGCAAATTTTCTTGAAATTTTAGTTTTAGTGTCTGGTACAACTATGAGAAGAGATGATCCAAAATCTTGAATATCCTCTACATTTAATTTATATAATTCGTCTCTTCTCAGGGCACCAGCAAGTCCAAAAATTAAAACGACCTATAGTAAGAAAATAAATAAGAATTTTGAAAACTATGCTGCATTCCACTTACCTTATTTAATAAATATATATTATCGGGTGCTTCATATATAAATTTAAGGATATGTTCTTTATCCAAAACTCGAGATTTCTTTGGAGTATATCCTTCACTTTTTATCTTTAAAAATGATATTACTTTAGTATAATTACCAATGTTTATGTTATGGTTGACATTTATTGTACTCTTCAACATTGAATAGTGACTCCAAACTGTTGAGGGCTGGAATTTTGTCGCCAGTTCTGCGAGATATGTTAAAATTACGTTTTCCGAAAATGAATTAATTTCATGTTCAGTGCGCCATTCCATGAATTTTTTATAAATATTTTCATAAATATCAAGAGATTTTTTCGGCAACAGCGACGAACTAGCAGCGTTTGCTGCCGCAATAATCCTTGGTGGGATATTAGGCCTATCTGGAGATAGTGATGTCTGCATTTTAGAGTTCACCAATGTTCACCAACACACAAAACAGCACAAACTTAACTAAATGACATGTGTCATTTCAAAAATCACCGCCATCTAAAAATTGTTCACCGATGCTGAAAAGTGTATTGGCTCTTATGGCAGCGGTGCGTGAAATAAATCCCATAAGAATTGCATTGTACTTCACGCATCGGTATGAAAAATCAAATTTCACACATTTTTATCGATGTGTAAAATTGTATTTCACAAATAGGAGTAGAAAAAAGATTTTATTATACTTAGTCGTCTATGTTAATGTAACCATGGACACATGATTCAATAACAAAAACATTATTCAGTGAATGAATTTCTCAGAATTTCTACCGTTTGTGTTCATAGAAATAATGAAGAATTATGACGATTCTTGTGTAGTGATACTTCCACCTAGATCAAGCATACAGTAAAGGAGGGAATTTCTGATTTAATGCAGAAGAAATCAAAAACGCAATACAAAAAACATATTGGCAATTTCGTGATTGGCGTGCGAAGAAAGAGGTAGTAAACCTTTCAGAGGACGTACTTTAGACCTATTTCGAAGAGACATTACATTTGCATTATGAGCATCTATGAACAATTAATTATTAGGTATTGCAATAAATTTAAAAAAAAAATCACGCTAAATATTTATATTTTTTCACGGTGAATGCAAGTTTAACGGTGTGTCCATGTCACTTTTTTTGACGGTTGTAGAAAAATGCATTATTTTAAGAAAAAAAGCATTATTATAAGGGAAAAAATCATTATTTTAAGAGAAAAAAAGCATTATTTTATGCAAAAAGCATTCTTTCAAAGAAAAAGGGATTATTTTTGGTGCATACAGGGTGTTTGTATTTCAATAGAATGTATGGGGATCTCGGTTATTTCGAGAGATAGAGTCTGGTAAATTGGCAAAGTTGCGTATTTTAGGGCCCAAATATAATCTAAAAACAAATTTAAAGTATCTTTTTTCGTTTCCGAAATATTGTCAAAAAACGGATTTATTGAAATTTCGTTTTTATTTTTTTATTCAAAAAATTGAATTTGGGCATTTACAACTTTGACATTATACAGGCACTTTTTGTTGAAGAATCTAGTAGCATATTTAATTTTAAGATAACTATTATATTTACCTGGGGACCATACCCAACTTGTTTTTTTTTTTTATATGCGCCATTTTGGATTTTCATATTTATTAAAATAATTTTTTTTTTCTGAATTCAGTGATGTATCACACTTGTAATGTATTGTACATTAAATGAGTAAAATTGGAATCTTTTGTTTTTTAAAAAAGAGTGCCTTGGAAACAGTTGACTAACTCACCCATTTGACAACTCCTAGGGCCCATAATTTGCTTACATGTCACCCTTGAGGACGGGCATCCAGCTGATTCATTACCGTACTGATAAAAAACGTATTTGTTTATAAACGAAATACTGATAACAACTATATGTTAGTGTTAGTCATAACTATAAAAAGCTAGATTTTTCAATAGAATTATACAAAATTTAAGAAATTCATGTTTATTGACATAAAATATCCAAAAATATCCAAAAATTAGACACAAAATCAAAAATGGTATACAATTATTCACTAAAATTTGTCTGAAATGGCTAGCGCTTTAACCTAATTATGATATAATAATATGATAATAAATCTAGGGTTGCATGGCAAAATAAGTACAGATGCGACCAATTATAAAAATAAATTGACCTTTAAAACCCATCTTAAAATTAAGTTTGGAAAATCCCGTCGAATGCAAAACCTATTACATTTCTCGGTTGCAAAAACTAACATATTTTTCCAGTTGCAAAACCCACCTCCTTTTTACTTATTTTCGCATAATTTCTTTTGTCCCTATTTGATACAACGCTCGTTCAACACTATTTATTTCATTTAAAAGACGCTGCAAAATCAGATTTTGTATTTTGCTCTAAGTTTGTCAAAACACGTATGCCTGGTTTTGCATCTAGGCGACTCTTATGATGAACAAAAATGTTTGTTTGTCGATCAAAGGTAAAAAATGCAAACAAAAACAAGTATACATTCGTTAAAGAATCTTTAGTTTAACGTTCTGGTGATCGACGGCAATCGAACAAACATCATTGACGGACAAAAGAAGTGAACGACTTCCCATTCATCTCCATCACCCAACAACAATGCCCTGGGACTCGCCTTCAAAACGCACGCAATTTAAATCGAAAAATGAGAAGAAGAACGACCAACCAACATAAAAAACGATACATTTTTTTTCCGGTGAAATTTTTACGGTATTTAATTCGAGTGATATGTCTATTCTGTAAGTAACGTCATGCTGTTACTCATTATCGCGCGGCCTTGCCAAAAAAAGAAAAAACAAGATAATAAATTAAAGGCGGGAAAAAAATGACCGCACGTTTCGGATCTTTCCCACTACGGTCTACGTGCACCGTAAAAAATAATAATAATAGAGTTCATTATGCCCGAAGTGTACCAGTTTTGCGGCCATCGTGGCTCAGCGTTTTGCACTAAATTATAAACAATAAGTGTTTCAGTATAAGCTTCGAGGTGTGATTGTATAATGGTCCATGTGGGGATTCAATTAATGTATTCATTTATGAGTCCAGTTATGTATTGGTAACCATTTTTTTATATCTGTATAAGATTGCAGCGATGGGTGTGACTTAGTCGAAAAAAACTGTTAGAAATCGTTAAATTAAATTCAATTTAAAATCGATTATACAGGGTGTCCGTACTTCAACAGAATGTATAGGGATCTCGGCTATTTGAAGGGATAGAAAGTCGGTTAAATTGGGGCAAAGTTGCGTAATTTAGGGCCCAATAATAATCTTAAAAAAAAATTGAAATATCTTCATTTGTTTTGTTTTGAGATAAAACGGATTTTTGGAAATTTCGTTTTTGTTTTTAAATTCAAAAACTATTGAATCCAGACATTTATAACTTTGACATTATAGAGGCACTTTTTAACGAATAATCTAGTAACATATTTTATTTTAAGATACCTATAACATTTACCCAGGGACCATAGCCAACTTTTGTTTTTATTTTTATTCTTTTGAATTCAATGATGTATCACAGTTATAGTTTATTAAACATTTTATATGGAAAATTTTAATGTTTTGTTTTTTCTAAAGAGTGCCTTAGAAACAGTTGAGTAAACTCACTTATATGACAACTCCTAGGACCCATAACTTGTTTACATATCACCTCCGAAAACAGGCATCCGACGATACATATTTTACCAGTTGTGATGTATTTTAAAGTAACGAGTGTCTTTCACTCCCAGACTAAGCATGAAGTAAAATTTCGAGTTTAGAAAAGTCCCGCGTAGAAAATTTGTCAAGGGTCGCGCAGCGACCCGAGACCAATTTTCACGGGGCTTTTCTAAACTCGAAATTTTACTTCATGCGCCACGTGTATAAACCACTGAGTTACAGTAAAGTTAAAAATTATAACGCTTAGATGTGATAATGATCAATATTTACCGAGATGTAGCGAAAAAATGCAAGAATTACTTTTTTTGTGAATACTTTTGGAATAATGATAATAAAAGTAAAATAAATTTAGTTTGTGCAACTTTTATGTGATAATCGATACTTTGAGTGCTAACAATGATTGACTGCTGTCAATATTTTATTGATTAACAGATATGACGTCATTGTTTCCAAGTCACTCTTTGCGAAAAAGAAAATATCATAATTTTAAATATCAAATCTAAAATAAATTATGAGTGATACATCATTGAGTTCAGAAAAAAATATTCTATCAAAAATTGTGAAAATCCAAAATGACGCTCACAAGAAAAACAAAAGTTAACTACGGTTCCCAGGTGAATGTTAGTTATCTTAAAAAAAATATGCTATTAGATCCCTCATCGAAAAGCGCCTGCATGTTGTCAAAGTTTTATATGTCCAGATTCAGTAGTTTTTGAATAAAAAAAATAAAAACGATTTTTCAAAAAATCATTTTTTGTTGCTATCTCGAAAACAAAAAAAAGATATATCAAATGTGTTTTCCGATTATTGTTAGGCTCTAAAATATGCAACTTTGTCCCAATTTAACCGACTCTCTATCTCTTTAAATAACTGAGATCCCCATACATTCTGTCGAAATACGGGCACCCTGTATAACTCATCATAAATTTAGCCAATAGTAATTGAGAATTTTACTTAGTTACCATGTATAGATAAACGGATATACCCTTGACGACGTGGTATAATCACTTTGGTTTTTCGGTGAGTCCAACAAACAAAAATAATGGATAATCATTTAAATCTAGAGCCATGATTTAATAACTGTTATAACAAAAAAGTTTTGTATTTCTCAACAAACGTCAATTAAAATCGCAATGAATCGCTTCGGAAAAGCTTTCAGGTCTAGGAATAAACGAAACAATTGAATCTTTAACGCATAGAAACACGATGAAAATGCACAAATACATTTGCAAGCAGTTTTTAGCATATTGTGAAAAGCAAAAATACGAATTTCTTGAGCAGACTTTGGACTAACACTTGGTAGGTATTCATTATATAATCGTAACGAATACCACTCGAGCAATCGAAAATAATAATTATTTTTCACTCGTATGATTCTTAAAATACCTCTCGAGCTACGCTCTCGTGGTTTTTCGCAGATTATGTCTCGTTACTCGTAAAATAATTGATTATTTTCGATGCTCTTGTGATATTATTACTGATTATTTTAAATTTAATCATAAATAAAACTACTAGAGGTGTAATTTTTTTCTGGCAAAAATAAAAACGTTGTTATTTATTAATTTAACGGGAGCAAAGTCATGTCTTAAATCGCGAGACCGTGGGTCGAGCGATTTAGTGACTTTGCTAGAGTTAAATTTGCTAAAAACAACAAAGTTTGAGTGAAATATTCAAACTTTGCCTGTATTAAAAATAAAACTTGAAAGGTTTTCGTCATGAGGTTTTTGTGAAAAAGCATTCCTGACACATTTGCACTCAATATTCTTAAATGAACCAAACTAATTTTGAAGTTGAATTAAAATATTACCATATTCTTTAATAGTTAAAGTGGCATAAGCTCGTATTAATGGGTATTGCAGAAAACTGTAAACTGCTCCCAATATTGCAAAGTTTGAGTGTTTAGTGGGAGAGTACATCAAAATTTTCTTTAATTCCTTCTTAATTTCTTCGTTCTTGTTATTAAAGCGAGACATCCTCATTAATTTTATGTGTAAAACGAACGCTGTCAGCTTTTGACGTTTGTGTGAGTTAAGTTACTATGATCAACTGTAAAAGGAAGAGAGTTTTTCCAGTTTTAAAAACTTTCACGGTCTACACGTGAAGATCATGAAGTCTTGATAAATGGAAAACTCCTTTAAACACCACGCGAATCATGAAGTTTTCGACTAGGGTTTCCAATCCGCATATTCGAATATCAGATTATCAGACCAATTTTGACTACATAATCCGGATAATTTTTTTCGAATAATCCGGATATTTTTTTCACATAATCCGGATATTTTTTTAACAAACAAAATATTTTTATTCAATATTTTTTTCAATTCACCTAGTATATTTTTTATACATTTTCGCTTTCACAGGAGTTCCTTTAATCACATGACGAAATATGTAAATGAATTAAAGCTTTTATTTCAATTTAATCAATTAAAGCTTTTTTTAACGACTATTTTTAAAATAAAAGCTTACTCTAAAAAAGTAAGATAATTTCAATTTAAAAACTTTCACATGAATGATATAGCTAGTAGACGTTGGAATTTATTGTATTCGCTGTCCTATCGTTTTTCAAACGTAACACAAACAAGCAGTGATGACTTAGCATACATGACACAACTGCAGCATATAAAACGGGGAACTACCGACAACTTTAAGCTGAGTCAGTGTACTCTCGCCAATCAGTCCGTTTAATTAAGCCAGGCCCTGTCAACTCTATACAATTTCGTAAGTTCATAAATTTAGTAAGGTGCATCGCCCGCTTGAAGGCGCCAATGTCGAAATTTTAAATTTCCCGCAATTTCTTAGTTTGCGGGAAGTAGGGAATATATTACAATGAACATCTGATGGCCCAAGTAGGCACAAGAATGCTAATAAGACGAAATTGTCTGGAGACGGGCTTTAACGTAAATAAACAAAATCGTAAGTATGGAAAATATTTTCTAGTTTTAAGTTATATATATATATATATATATATATATATATATATATATATATATATATATATATATATATATATATATATATATATATATATATATATATATATATATATATATATATATATATATATATATATATATATATATATATATATATATATATATATATATATATATATATATATATATATATATATATATATATATATATATATATATATATATATATATATATATATATATATATATATATATATATATATATATATATATATATATATATATATATATATATATATATATATATATATATATATATATATATATATATATATATATATATATATATATATATATATATATATATATATATATATATATATATATATATATATATATATATATATATATATATATATATATATATATATATATATATATATATATATATATATATATATATATATATATATATATATATATATATATATATATATATATATATATATATATATATATATATATATATATATATATATATATATATATATATATATATATATATATATATATATATATATATATATATATATATATATATATATATATATATATATATATATATATATATATATATATATATATATATATATATATATATATATATATATATATATATATATATATATATATATATATATATATATATATATATATATATATAGTGGTTCATATAGCGTCCGCTTATTGGAATGTAATAAATGTAGAGAATTATACACAAAAATTTGGTGGCAAAAAATGTGTCCGCTTAAAAGAGTTGTTCGCAAGGAGAGCTTTCACTGTATATATTATAAACATTACAAAGAGATAAAGATAAATATAAAGATAAAGATAAATATAAACTATTCATTGCTTGTGAATTTACGGGTGTGAAGTTAGCAATAGATTTCAGCAATAGATTTCAAACTAGATTTTAACATTTTTAAGTCAAATTTATATTTTTTTTACTTTAAGATGCCAACAATATGTTTATTTAAGACTACTTCAAATCAACGCCCCTTTTTTGCCTTACTATTTTGCACTCTTAATATATTATTAACAAAACACATATTTTTCTCTATGATTACGTACTCCCATATAAAAGTTAAGAGGTACTCGGTTGTCAATTTTGGCTTAAACATCGCTTGAACTTCATAGTCACTTTTTAATGTCATATAAGATGGCAGAACGTTTAAATTAAGAGGGTTCAAGTCACTTGAACTTCTTATGTCACTTCTTAACGTCATATAAGATGGCGGACCATTTAAATTAATTATATGGAAGCAAAACGACTTCGAATCCAAAGAGATTATCGCTTCGATGTATTGCTTTAAGTCTTTCACACGTCAAGAGTGATCATTTTATAATAAAATGGTGAAAGTAGAATCTTTGTATGAACTTTTATTTCCATATAAATAATAAATTACTTTATGTCGAAATAGACCTCTAAGCAAACAATGGGCTCGTTCATCGTCGATGCCACTATGAAGCATTAGATGGCGTTAGCTATCGAAATCATTAATAGTTTTCACATATTGGCTTGAAATAGTCAGAAATGTTCAGTATTCCTCAGCACTGGGTCGGGACCACACTGAAGAGGACCTTGAAGTCCGAAACGCGTCTGTGGGTACCTGGTGCCGGAATACTGAACACAAATTCAATTTTGATACTTGATCATATTTAATGTGAGGTTAATAAACTTAACAAATATGATTGTTAATGTAACTTGGCACTCCGAAAATAATGATTATTTCTATTCTTCTATTCTATTCCTACAAAATTCGCACACTTTTTGCAACTTACTTTAGAATATGTAAATATATTCAAAAATAAACAATCCCTGTTTGTATTTTTGAGCTACGTTTTAAATCAGTGTGTAATACGCCTGGCGCATGAAGTAAAATTTCGAGTTTAGAAAAGCCTGAAAATTTGATTTGGTCGCGACCAAACCAAATTTTCAGGCTTTATTAAACTCGAAATTTTACTTCATGCTTAGTCTGGGAGTGGAAACACTCGTTGAAGGTAAGCCATTAAATGCTAATAATGTTTCGTGCTTCTAACAACTTTCACGGCTAAAACAACGAAACAGCGGCTTATCGGTAAATTATCACTAATCCGGTTTTGATTCGCAAATTTACCGAATTATCACTAATTAAAAAAAAACTCGGTAAATTTACAATCCCTAATGAGAACTGCATTTTTAACAATAACAGCGTCATAAATGCAGTTCTCATTAGGGATTGTAAATTATATATTATTACAGTACTTTTTGATGTGAATGACTCAATTTACAATAATATAACACTCGTAAATTATTATATGGGCATGTTATTACACCTTGCACTATATTATAGTTATAATAACCGCCTTTGATATTCACCTGTGAAATCTTCCCACTATAAACAAAACAATTCATGTGTTTAGTACAACATCATTATTTTATTTTTTATTTCAATTATTTTAATTTAAGAGAAAAAAAACTGAAAATGTAATTATAGGTGCGTTTAATTAGGATATTTTCTTGATATGAGTAATTTTTTTCTGATATAATTAGTTGGTTTCTTAAATTTGATTAATTGTGATTTATGTTAGAAATAACCGATTCAAATTCAAAAAGTATATATCATGAAAATTTCAGGTGGTAAAACATATTTAACTACCATTTAAAAAAAGACTTGGTGAAATTTCACTGATATTTTCTTGAGAATGAAACTAATTGGAATAAAAAACCAAAATTTAATCAAGTGTTTTCTTTTTTCCCCTTCTAAATATGAATCTAGTGTAAACGAGAAATAAAGCTGTGTATCGTCAGTTCAGAAAAGAACCGTAGTATACCTACGGCACCAAAGATAGCGGAAGTATCCAGGGAAAATATGAGAGGACCTAGATCGGAGCCTTGGGGAACACCTTGAGCGTGGTCAATAAAATTAGATCTGAAGTTATATGGGTTCAACACGTTGCTTACAAAATGAATAGTGTTCTGTGTTCCGGCACTAGATACCCACAGACACGCTTCGGGCTTCGAGGACCTCGTCAGTGTGATCACAATCCAGTGCTGAGAAAACTTGAACATTACAGACTATATCAAATCTGTATCGCCGTTCGGGAACAACATTACCGACCTAACTGCTAAAATTATGTCACCTATTTTTGAATGTAAATATATCCATAAATGCTTATGGAAGAACTGGAAATCGAGTAGAAAAGAAGAGACTTTGGTCAGGATGATAAGAGTAAGACAGACGACTATATACACCAATCACCTGCCTCGCTTCTGGATGCAGCATCGAAACGCGGTTACTAAATTTTATATAGAGACTGGCTAACTGGATACATATGAACTGTGTAGTTAGGTCGTTGTTGATCCAGGGGGGCTGCTACATACAACATTGATACAAAATGATACATCGGTGTTGTGAATAGCCTCCTAGATCGTTTATGGCTAATATCAAAACTAAAAAGGTGTTCAGTACACTGCTTACGACCAGTTATATGATCACCTAACAGAGACTGATTGTATTATTTTGTTCCAAAACGTGTATTTTTGATGAATTCATTTCGTTCTTCTAATTCAATATCCGGAGGTGTATTTGCACGGGAAGTAGTTGTTTCAATGGATATTTATCGTCTTAAATTGTCTTATTAATTAAGACACTGTTTGCATTTTCTCGAATAGTTTTTTCGTAATTTTATATATTATGTTTAAAGTGTGCAAACTACAGTTTGAACTGTACCGTAAGGTAAATAATAAGGTCTCACATTCTTCATACCTGCTAATGACATAATCCCCTTTTTTACCTATAAATACCGACCATCATTTTCACTCATTCCATTTCTGTGTACCTGTTCATTCCACACACAACACTTTTTCCAAGTAAGTTTGTTTTAATTTTATTCCTATTTTTTTTTTTTAAACGTCACAAGCAAAGCTATACTGAAGAGAGATAAATCTCGAAACGCGTCTATAGATGGCCTAAGACATTAGTTTTAATCCAAGTCCTTTCACTTCTAATTTGTTGCTATCTCTCCTTTCATTTTAAATTGTATTGTTAGTTGGTTTGAAGAGAATTTGACCTAAACGTTACATATACTTTAATAGCGTTGTAACAAATCAAATTAAATAAGATTTTAAATATTTCATTGTACAATTCAATATCCGGAGGTGTATTTGCACGGGAAGTAGTTGTTTCAATGGATATTTATCGTCTTAAATTGTCTTATTAATTAAGACACTGTTTGCATTTTCACGAATAGTTTTTTCGTAATTTTATATATCGTTCTTCTTGTTTCTTTCAAAATCCAATTCTTATTTCGTTGGCTTCAATATCAAAGATTTCTGATCATGACAAGAGCGACCAAATTTTTAAGCTTTTCTTAGCCCGAAATTTTACTTCATGCTTAATCTGGGAGTGGAAAAAACACTCGTTAAAAGCATCAGATTTAATTTTTGGATTGATTGAGTTACTTGAAGATAATTATACTTTGATTAAAAAACACTTAGAACCTTTCTTCAAAAGTATTGAAGAAAGGTTCTAAGTGTTTTTTAATCGTCAGATTTAACTCTTCTAAAAAAACAACAAATGCCTTAACATTTACAGCGTATGTATAGAGAATTGTATATTTCAAAGAATAATTCCGTGAATGTTTCTATGCATGTTAGGTATAGTTCCGAGGGAAAAAAACTAGTACAGCAGGGAGCTTTAGGCACTACTAAAATATCGCATTTTTTTCTTCTAAAACAAACTTGTCATGTACAGGTTAACAACAACTTTTTTCTTAGCCAATAAAACAGTGCTTTTATTCACATGCACTTCATTAGCAATACCTCTAATGCTAGTACCGTCTCTAAACGGGTCGTTATTAATGCTTTTTGCGTTTAAGTCAGTTGAGGCATGTCGACGTTAATTAAATTTCGTCTGACATTTCCGCAATTTGTCAATTTGATTGACAATTTGCAAAATCCAAGTGAGTCCAGTTCACATAAATACCCAAATATTTTGCTGTGTTAGTTTTTTTCTCTCGTAATTGTACTTTTTTACTAGTATAACAAAGAAAATGTTTCCCCCTACCCAGTGGCGTAACAAGGGGACTGCCATCGCCGAGGGTGTGATAAAATATGCATTTTTTTTAAATGTCATTTAAAACGAGTTTAATAACTTCGTCTGACAATTAATTAACCAACAAACGCCAATTTTCCGTTTTCATGTGTACACTTTATTATTATTATATACAAGGTGGCCAGAAAAGGTGTGATAATCTTCAGGTAGTGTGATTCGTTGATTAATTTTGGATAAAAAATCTAAATAAAAAAATATTGTATTCTTCCTCGTAACATCTCACGAGGTCGTTAAAATATTAAACGTATCTCTGGAAATTAGTGTTATTTTCTATTATTTTGGAAAAAATCAATAGAACTTACAGTTAATTACACATTTGTAAAATTTAAATAACATAGGTGATAAATAAATTGGAAACTTTAACAAATTAATAACTTCTTCAGAAGCATTTTTTTAATAAAAATAGACCTGGCAACTATGTATTTTCATATGTAACCTTATTAAATTTCACTTGACTTTGACATATACTTGTCATAATTTATTTGTGTATTTAGTTTGTATAAGTTCATCATACTTTTTGAAGATGTACACATTCAACGAGTATGCAGATATGTACATGATATTTGGATTCTGCAATGGTAATGCAACTAGTGCCAAAGATGAGTACCAAAGAAGATATCCAAATCGCCAACAGCCCTGCGTAAATACGTTTAGAAAATTAGACCAAAGGCTACGTACTTTTGGGTCGTTCGTTTATAATAACATAGATGGAGGGAGACCTAGGGAACGTCGCACTGTTCACCTAGAAGAACAGATATTGAATGCAGTTCAAGAAGATCCCAATATTAGTACGAGACAGATAGCTCAACAGTAAAATGTCCCCAGTAAAACAAGAGTCCATGCAGTATTGAAAGAAAATCGAATGCGTCCATTTCATGCAAGAAAAGTTCAACCACTGTATGAAAATGATAACGAGCGTAGACGTATGTTTTGTGACAGGATTTTAGATCAAATTCGGGAAGAACCAAATTTTTTATTTAAAATTCTTTGGAGTGATGAATGTACATTCACTAGAGATGGGGTATTTAATTGTCATAATTATCACTTTTGGGCAGAAGAAAATCCTCGGGCGGTTAGAGAAATGGGACATCAAAGGACAATTTCAGTTAACGTCTGGCTTGGTATTCTAAATTTACGTGTAATTGGGCCTTTTTTTATTCATCAAAGATTAAATGCCTTAAATTATGTAAATATTTTAGAAGAAGTTTTGGAGAATGTTCCACTAAATTTAGTAAACAACATGCTGTACATGCATGATGGTGCACCACCTCATACAGCAAGAATTTCAAGAGAATGGTTGGACAAACATTTTCCAAATAGATGGATTGGGCGCAATGGACCCATACTATGGCAAGCAAGGTCGCCGGATATGAATCCATTTGATTTTTTGGTTTGGGGATTTTTAAAAGAAAAGGTGTATGCAACACCTCCAGTGGACAATGTAGACGTCATGAATAGAATTCGTGTTTCAGTGGAATTAATTACTGAAGAGATGTTGCTCCGAGTAATTAATTCTATCCCACGACGGCTCCAGATCTGCTTAGAAACGGATGGTTATCAATTTGAACATTTACTTTAATCTTTCATTTTTGATATATACTTCAAATATTAATTTTTGTAGATTTGTTAAATTTATGATTATTATTAAATTAAACACTTGTTTGATCCATTGTTGCCAAATTTACATTTCTTTAAATTGGCTCGTGAGGAGTTATAAGCCACAATACAATATTTTTTTACTTAAATTTTCTGCTTGAAATTAATCAATGAACCACTCTACCTGAAGATTATCACACCTTTTCTGGCCACCTTGTATCTACAAATTTAGGCCATTTATTTTTATTTTTTGTAAATGTTTACAAGAGACAAACAAAACATACATGTATGCCAAACTTAGTTAAAAACTTTGGAAATGTGAATTTAGAGGAAACAAATGCGAATGAGCCAACTCTAGACACTGAGCCAACTCTAGATTTTGTGCTTTTAAAACCGGGACAATAAAGACCAAATAAGACAGAAAATTGCATAATATTAGGCAGTTGCTTTGTTGAAAATTATATTTTTCCTTAAATATGGTTACAATTTAAACAGAAAAGTTCACTTGATGTTCACAAAAAATTGAATAATAATCTGTCATATTTTTCTTAGATTAAGTTAAAAAATTGATATTTTAATAACGGTAAAAATAATTCAAAAACTTTAAATGTATACATAAATTTTCATAAAAACTTCGTAATGGGGAATTCGACCACTGATAATCGGCTGTTTTGTTGAAATTAATTTATTAATTTCTAAGCATTTGGAGAATTGTATAGCATTCTTCAAGGATTCACTACACTTAAATTGTTACAATATAAACAATTATATGAAAAATGTGAATTTGTGTTCAGTACTCATTCATTCACCGGATAACTATATACGTGTTTTAGGCTTCAACGCCATCATCAGTATAGTCCGGAACCAATGCTTGAAGAATACTGAACATCTTTGACCATTTATTATGGCCTGTGCAATTTACATACAGAGAGTTTTATGTAACACCGAATATTTTCATAACGAGAATATTTCTTTTAAGTATACATATGCGTACGTTGTACATTTTCCAACGCTCGGTTTATTAAAAGAATACAATTTGAAGCTTTAAACAAGTGTTTTCCACTCCCAGACTAAGCATGAAGTAAAATTTCGAGTTTAGAAAAGCCTGAAAATTTGGTTTGGTCGCGTAGCGCGAAGCGCGGAGCGGCCAAACCAAATTTTCAGGCTTTTCTAAACTCGAAATTTTACTTCATGCGCCACCGGTAGAAAACACTGATTCAATGTAAAGTTTAGCGGTGTGTTTTAAGCTTCGTAATATGTCAGTGTTTTGTACCGGTGGCGCATAAAGTAAAATTTCGAGTTTAGAAAAGCCTGAAAATTTGGTTTGGCCGCTTCGCGCTACGCGACCAAACCAAATTTTCAGGCTTTTCTAAACTCGAAATTTTACTTCATGCTTAGCCTGGGAATGGAAAACACTCGTTTTAAGTTCTAATTGAATTCTCTTAATAAACCGAGCGTCGGAAAATGTACAACGAAATGCATATGTATACTTAAAAGAAATATTCTCGTTATGAAAATGTTCGGTGTTACATAAAACTCTCTGTATGTAAATTATGTGAAAGTTAAGTTATAAAAATATCCAAATAAATAAATTATGGAACTTTGAAAAAGTGAAGTTGTGTTTTCTTACCAAGCGCGAGTGTTACTTCCATTCATGGTTTCTTAGTGAATCGATTTTTATAACATTTTAGGATTTTATCTTCGCAAAATGTCTAATATTTGCTTTATTTATTAATTAAGTACTATGTTATACTAATAATAAACTAATTTTTCATATCTTCGGAAGCGATTAAATAACGAGTTAAACATTTATAAGGCCCACATACACACGCGGCACCAATTTCGGTCTTTTGCGTTTCCTCCTTTAATTATAATAATCCTTAATTTTAATGATGAACTAATTCGACATAATGACGGGCCGATAAAAACCGTCCATTCAAACTGAGCCGTCCAAATCATTGCGGCACGACCGACTTCGCAAAAAAAAAATGTTTTGATGTTTTCTGGGTCCATTAGGTAACGGGATAACGCTTTACGGAATGTTACACAATTTCATATTTTCTTACGGTATTTAAGGTAATGAGACTTTTTTTTCGTTGCTCCTGCTATATTCCAGTTAAAATTGTGAATACGGATTAACCGAAATACCAAGAGAAAATAAGATGCGTGATATTCATTTTTAGCAGGAGCACGAGACAACATTTTAAAAACAAATTTCTTTCACTGTAATAGTAGGAGCCCATTAACGGTCGAGCAGTTATAGAGTTTACTCTAAAAGTTTATTTTAGGTTAAATTCTGTACTTCTTTTTATGATTTCTATAAATAAGTTATTTTATAAATATCATACTGGACATATTTCTTTAAAATATACATAAGGTATACGCTGTAAATTTTTAGATATCGAAGATTTTATAAAAGCGTTCAATTTGAAGTTTCGAACTAGTGTTTCCACTCCTAACATGAAGTAAAACTTCGAGTTTAGAAAAGCCTCAAAATTTGTTACAGACGCAGACGCACAAAATAGGGATGGTCAATATAAATCGATATCTTAGAACATCGATATTTTGGTGCAAAATAATCGATATTTATATCGATATTTCATTTTCCGATATATCGCAAGTATAGATACAATATAATCGGTATTGTTAGATACGATACTAGTTAGTTATTAAACGCCATCTATTCTATTAACCCATTAACGGCCGAGCAATTATAGAGTTAACTCAAAAAGTTGATTTTACGTAAAATTCTACACTTCTTTTAATGATTTCTACGAATGACTTATCGTGCAAACGTGCAATATACTGTGAATTTTTCTTTTAAATATACATAATGTGTACGCTGTAAATGTAAGGCATTCGTCGATTTTGTATAAAAACGTGCAATATGAAGTTTAGAACGAGTATTTCCACTCCCAGACTAAGCATGAAGTAAAATTTCGAGTTTAGAAAAGACCCGCGTAGAAAATTTGTCGAGGGTCGCGCAGCGACCCGAGACAAATTTTCACGGGGCTTTTCTAAACTCGAAATTTTACTTTATGCGCCACGCGTATAAAACACTGAAATATCGTGAAGTTAGAAATACACTGAAGACATTTTTTTTAAATAGGTAATAATCGAGATATTTAAATAACAAAATATTTACGTTTTTCTTTATATATTTTCAAATCAAGTAATATAATATATCAAATTAACTTATTTAGTAATTTAACTAACATAAAATTAATAATGTTGCGTATATGCATCAATGGCGCCTAATGGGTTAAGAAAGAAATGAAAAAATGTTCCAAGTTAAAACTTGTAGAACAGAAAAAATTAAAATTATAGAGGGATTTTGTCTTTTAGGTACACTTGCACGTAAAGTGAATTGATCGAATTAAAAAAATATATATATAAGCAGTATATTTTAAACTTTTTTTAATCAGTATCAAACCGTTGATAATAGTCACTTTGTGTCCGAAATGTAGATCTGGTAAAGAATAAATTTGTGAAGAAAGGTTAAAAGTGTTTTATTTCAAGTTATTATTATCTTCACGTAACTCATCCAAATTCCCTTTATTTCTTATTTGAAACTTACGGAATTCGCTTGGAAAAAATAAACATTCTTGATTTTCCGACACGAAAAAATACACAATTTTGCCGGAATTTTAATTTGGGAAGCGATAAAGTTGATTTTTTTTTATTTTTACTAAAAATAATTGATTATTTTACGATTCGTCAACTTTTCTTTAAAAACCCACCAATAAATTGTTTATTCATGAAATTATGTAAAACTCACAGAAATTACTTAAAAATATTCATTCTTTACTTAATATAATAGCAGACTATTTATGATTTTCAACTTTTTATTTAACTCACTGCAATTGTTTCGCTACACTGTAGCTTCTTCAGGTGAAGAAATATAATACAATTTTTACAAACTAATATACATTATATACAGTTTTCAGAAGTGTGGGTGGAGAGGGTGTTTCTCTTCAGTTTAAGTAGGGGGGAGTTGGAGAGTTCAAGCAAGTTTCCTGAATTGATGTGTTTATTTATTTCTAAATTTTCCAATAAATTTAGTTTCCGTCCTTTATTAGAGATGTGGAGGATTTTGGAATTGTTGTCAAATTGGTGGTATTCTTCAATTAGGTGGTTTGCGTAAGTTGAATTATCTTTTTGATGAATGAACGCTTTTTGGTGTTCATTTATTCTATCACTGAATGCTCTCCCGGTTTGGCCTATATAAATCTTCGGGCAATCAGCACAATTAAACAAATAAACCCCACAGCGTTGACCCTTTTTAGTTTTATCCTTATTGTTTTTTATTATTTTTGATAGTGTGTTGTTAGATTTAAACGCAACATTTATGTTTAATTTTTTTAAATTTTTACTGATTTTTTGGCTTAATAGATCAATAACTTATCCATAAGTTTCAACCATGCATTTTCTTGTGGGGAATATTGATTTACTTATAATTTCTTTTTCTTTGTTAATTATTAATTTATTTATTGTATCTATTTTAAAATTGTTTCTGACTGCAATATATTTAATTATGTTTATTTCTTTTTCAAAAATTTGTTTTGACATTGGTATTGAAAATGCTCAATGAATCATGGATCGATAAGCAGATAATTTATGTTGTAACGGGTGAAATGAATTATTATTTATTGTCGTATCAGTGTGCGTTGGTTTATGGTATATTGAGAAGTCGTGTTTATTATTATTGTTTTTTATAGTTAGATCTAAGAAATTTATAGTATTATATATTTCGGTTTCATTCGGTTTCATTCTTTATTTTCCAATGCGGAAAACAAAGAAAATCTGCTCAACTTTGATATTACGATCCGCCGATTGATTGATTTTTTATAATTAAATTTAAAAAAAAAACATTGATTTTTTTACAATCATCACAACTAAGTTATAATTAATTTAACCCATTAAGCGCCATTGATGCATACACGCAACATTAATGAATATTTGTTAATTAAATTACTAAATAAGTTAATTTGATATATTATATTATTTGTCCTGACTTAAAACTGTATGAAGAAAAATGTAAATATTTTGGTTTTTTAAATATTGTGATTATTACTCATTTAAAATAAAAAAAATAATATCCATGTATTTCTAACTTCACAATATTTCAGTGTTTTATACGCGTGGCGCATGAAGTAAAATTTCGAGTTTAGAAAAGCCTGAAAATTTGGTTTGGCCGCTCCGCTTCGCGGGGCGACCAAACAAAATTGTCAGGCTTTTCTAAACTCGAAATTTTACTTCATGCTTAGTCTGGGAGTGGAAACACTCGTTCTTAACTTCATATTGCACGTTTTTTTTTATAAAATCGACGAATGCCTAAAAATTTACAGCGTATACATTACGTATATTTGAAGGAAACATTTAAAGTATGTAATACAATAAGTCATTTAAAGAAATCATAAAAAAAAGCAGAATTTTACCTAAAATCAACTTGTAGAGTTAACTCTATATTGTTCGGCCGTTAATGGGTTAATTAACTTTGAACGTCTGTAATTTCATTTCCAGTGATAGAATTTTGTTTTTTTTTCAAACGTCGGAACAAAATTTGTTTATTTAAAAAAAAACCTTAATTTTATAAAAGTTCGGTTTTTGGTAGATTTTTGATATTTTAAATTTTATAATTTGTTTAATTTTAACTATCCTTTGCAAATTTTCAGAATATTAAATAGCTTAATTATTTCCGTCAATGTCTTGTCTTATCTTGTCTTGTCTTGATTTATGATGCTAATCAATTTTGTTAGTAACTATACTGATAATCCTACTGCCTAATAATAATAATATTGACTGTCCTTTGACTACGAGTCAGAATGTATACTGACTACATGTTCAATATATTGACCATTTTCGACATTATTGTTAGCAGATGCAGTTAAATTTATACTTAGCAATATTGACAAAAATGTTATCTTACTGGAAATAAAATTGCAAACACTCAAGTTTAAATAAAATATGTATTATATTTAGAAGCAAAGAAAGATATTTTTTAATAACTAAAAAAACATTTTTCTTATCAATAAAACTGCATATTTTATTGATATTCACAGTAAATATTGAAATGTGAAATATTTTTTCTGTCAAATTAATCTTAAAAAAATCAACTAAAAATAACTAACTAAACATCTTTATTTATGAATTATGTACATAATATAATTATAATTAAATATTGAAAACAAATAATAGAATATATTTACAAAACAATTAACAAAATTCACAAAATGGCTATCGACCAGGGGTCTTTCAGCCTGTCTTTGTCAGGTACATGTCGGTTTTTCAAAGGTCATGATCGTTAACGTCGTTGTTTAAGTCCGGATGATTAGATGAGATGAATTGGTGAAGCGTTGATGCTGGGAGCTTGAAGTTGTGTTGAGTGTTGGGGTTACGGGGTATACAGAGGTGTTTAATATTGTTGGGTATGTAAGGATTAGTTGCAAATTTTAAGGATAGGAGTTCGATGCGTTCTGTAATTGGAGGGATGTTACACATTTCATACAAGAGCACATTTGAAGGGTTATGTAAGGGATTATTAGGGTGTCTGATTTTGGTTAGGATTCGAAGAGCAGAGCGTTCTGCAACTTCGATGTTGTTCAGGACAGCGGTACGGGGATTGTGGTACAGGATAGCAGCATATTCGAGCAGGGGACGGCATATCATGGCGTATATATGTACAGCGGTTTTTGTGGAAATGCCCTCATTTTTGTATGTCAATGCCCTGAAATGCCGTGCCCTGCCCTTTATGCTAGCTTTTAGGTTTCGGGTATGTATTTTAAAGGTAAATTTAGGATCGAATATCATACCTAAGTATTTACAATAGGGAGATGGTGAGATAGGGTGGTTATTAATTAAAATATGGTATGGAGAATTTGAGGAGCGGTGGAAGGGGATAAGGAGTTGCGTTTTATTTGGGTTTATGGATATTATCCATTTCGCAAACCAGGTTTGTAAGGTGTCAATGAGCTCTTGCAGAGTGATTAACGCTTTTGAGATGTTGGGAGCGTGAGCTATTAATACGGTGTCATCCGCATATAGGAGGAGATACACGGAGGGATTAAAGTATAATGGGTCGGGGTTGTACAGGTCGTGGACAAATATATTATATAATATGGGAAACAGTGGTGACCCTTGGGGAAGCCCTTGCTGGGGAGTGAATGATTCTGAATGGGAGTTTCGGATTCGGATTGTTAGATATCGGTTTGTTAGGAAACTGTCGAGGATATGAATCAAATTAGGAGGGATGCCTATCGAATTGCACTTAAACAACAGGCCTCGGTGCCATACTGAGTCATATGCTTTTTGAATGTCTAAGAATGAGATGGCTGACTTCTGGTTTTCGAGGTGGGCTGTTTGACAATTCGATGTAAGGATTGTTAATGGAAGTGAGGTAGAGCGGTGTTCAATAAAACCAAAGTACATAGGGATGCGGTCGAGGATAAGGGATGACAGTTTTTTCTGGATAATAGACTCAAATAACTTACCAAGGACCGGAACAAGAGTAATTGGACGATAGCTTGAGACTAAAGATAAATCGTTGCCCGGTTTGTGTATGCACGTGATAATCCCTCTCTTCCACTCCATTGGTATAGTTAGGGAATTAAATATGTTGTTAAATAAAAGGATAATGTACTCATGTATGCTGTCAGGAAGGGATTTCAATATACATCTAGGGATGCCATCATAACCGGGAGTGGTATTTTTACCTTTGTGTAGCAGTTCGTAATAATCTTCTTCCTTTATTTCATTATGGGTGGTAAAAGGAAGGATATTTGTTTTGAAGGTGCTGTACCAGTCATTAATAGATCTAAAAAATTTTGTCATAAATGTCGTTGTCTGTCATAGTGTATGTCTGTTCATAATATTTGGCAAATGTGTCTGCAATTGCTTGGTCGTCTCTTATCGTAGTGTGTGTAGTTGGACTAAAAATATTTTACTACAAAATTCACAAACAAAAATATTCAGAATTTATCAAACCAAAGACTGAATTTCTATAAAAAAAAACCTTCCACTCTATTTATTTTTACTTCTAATTTTAAAATAAAAAAAACTATAAAACTAAGATTTTGATTATTGTCTAAAAACTGCTTCCACTCCCAGACTAAGCATGAAGTAAAATTTCGAGTTTAGAAAAGCCTGAAAATTTGGATTTTACGGGCGTGTGAGCGAAGCGAGTCGCGCCCCGGCAAATTCAAATTTTCAGGCATTTCTAAACTAGAAATTTTACTTCATGCGCCCCGTGTATAAAACATAGACTTATTATATATATTTTTTTCCGAAAAATTGAATTTTAATAATTTTGTAACCGTCATTAAACTATTTCTGGCAACTAAATTTTTCTTAGATTTCTTTTAAAAATGAATGTGCAGTATTAAATAATAATAAATATTAAATCAAAAATATCTGATATCGAAAAGAATCGATTTTTGAATATCGATACTTTTCATTACGATATTTTACCGTATCGATACTTTGATTTACGAATTAATCGATACACAATAATATCGATACTTTTTTGGGATCGGAACATCCCTGGCACAAAAAACTGGTTTCGTGTGAAGTTTTAAATATGGTATTTATCATTAAAGTGTTTCTCATTGATCACTTAGTAAAACATTTCTACTAATATATAGGTTTTTAATTGAAATTCACTTCGTTTGTTTTACTAATAGTATCATATGTTCAATAAAAAATAAACCTCTAGAGTGCCATGATTTTTTTTCGAATTTAAGTTGGCTACACACTTCAGGAATCGACATATAAAACGTCAGACATAATAATTATAATGTAAATTCAAATTCAAAACTATCTGAATTCGAGAAAATAAGCTTACGCTTCTTATAGTTTGCACACTTTATAATGTATATTTTCAGAGTTGCCAACCTAGATTTTTTTAATTGAGCATACGATACTTATTAGTGAAACAAACCAAGTGAATTTTAATTCAATACTAATATGTTATTTACTATTTTAAAATTTTGTGTATGAATGGATTTGCGAGTTTTAAGTGAACACTTACTTAGTAACCAAAAGCGTCAGTCGGTGCATTCCCGAGAGAGAAACAGAGAGAGCCCAAGTCTATTTACAGCCATCGGCCCTAACGTGAACAAGTTTTTGTTCTTCGGAAAGTATAATTTTAGATCTTGCATATATCCGACCGGTTTATGCTAATGTCATGCGAGTATTTCATTTGCAGCGTCACGTCGCTTACGCTTTTGCACTTGCACACTTATTTTCTGCAACACCATTCGCGAGCCCAAATAACGCAAACTTTCCCTTCCACAACGAAAAGTTTGCAAAAAAAAAAAAGGAGGAAACGTAAAGGGACCCATTCAAAACATCCACACAATTTTTAGTTACCCTTTATGCTGGTCTTCGTCCACTTTTTTACATCATTTTGATAAGTATTATTATTAAAAAATGAAAGTTATATGTACTTAGTTTTATAAATTTAATATCTTTTAATATTTCGCAGTTTCTTTATTTAAAAATGCGATATAAATTAATATGTGTGGGCTTCATGTTATGCGAACTGTAAATATGTTTTTAAATCGTGTTGATTTAATTTTAAAAATTCATGGTAAAATGGTAAAATAAAAAATCTATTTGTATATTAATTAATCACGAATACTCGAATAAAGGATTCGTAAGAGATAAATATGATTCGAATCCTGTTATTTCGAATCACGAATCACAAGTCCTTTAAGAATAAATTTGATTTTATTATTTTTTTGCAACCATTAATATATAAATATCGTTACCAGTTGTTTTAACAGAAATATTCAAAACCTAATTATTTATTATGACCACTGAACATCGTTGATAACAGACTAAATATCTGACTCCCTGTTAGTCTGGTTAAAGATGTATTTGTGTGTTTCTGAACTTCACTTCAAATCAGTGTTTTGTACGCGTGGCGCATGAAGTAAAATTTCGAGTTTAGAAAAGCCCGAAAATTTGTCTCGGGTCGCTGCGCGACCCGAGACAAACTTTCACAGGGCTTTTCTAAACTCGAAATTTTACTTCATGCTTAGCCTGGGAGTGGAAACACTCGTTCAAAACTTCAAATTGAACTCTATTATAAAATCGCCTAATGCCTGAAATTTACGTAAATAAAAAATTCACTGAATATCATTAAAACCGGAAAAGTCCGAGAAAAGTCACGGAATTGTATTCAAATTGACCAAAACACTAACAAAAAAGCCATATGATATTATTAAATTTGTTAAAATCAGCAGGCAAATTACAAAACACGTAAAAATTTATAAAATTAACTTAAATATTGGCAAAAACAATGAAAACTATTAAACAGAATGGGGGTTTCCCACAGAAGAAAGTTATATTAAAAGGCCCGGGAAAAAATCTTTATTCAGGGAAATGTCGGAAAAATGTAACATTTCAGATTGTGGCTACCATGCCAGTTTTACTTCAAACAATATTAAACAAAATTTTGAAAACTAGATTATTATCTTTAAAAACATTTTCAATCATTAAATGTTATTATCAAAGCATTCACTTTAAAGTTTCGAACGAGCGTTTCCACTCCCAGACTAAGCATGAAGTAAAATTTCGAGTTTAGAAAAGCCCCGTGAAAATTTGTTGAGGGTCGCGCAGCGACCCGAGACAAATTTTCTGGGCTTTTCTAAACTCGAAATTTTACTTCATGCGCCACGCGTATAAAACACTAAAATATTGTGAAATATATGTATGTAAAGAAATATACTTTCTTTATACAATTTATTTTGTGCACTTTGCGAGATCTGCGCGTGCCGTGCGCTGTCATCAGCAGTCAACAGATTCGAGACGTTTGGACCAGATCAAAAGAAATACTTACAAATACCGTAACAGTGGACATAAATTGTCGTTTCTTGTTTACAGGTATTCTTTAATCCTGTAATTTTGTAAATAATTAATAATAAACTTGTTTACAGAGAAACACTTTGTGGTCTACTTTACCCAAAATAACAATTGTCTTACAAAACGACAATTTTTGGTTTATAATGGTAACAAAGTTGAAATTCGCATTCCAATATGTGGTTTCCCCAAAAGATAAGAAGACAAGTGTCGTAATCATAACCTCGATTACTACAGAGGATAATAGGAAGTATGTGCTGCCATATGATGTTAGTTTTATAAGTGAACATAGAATACTAATGAAGACGGATGTTTATAAAAGGGTAAAAAAAAGTATAACTCAAATTGGTCAGGAAAGAGATGTATGGATCACACTTACAACGGAAATGGAAAAGACATACTTTGATAAAGAGGGTAATATAATGTTTAATGACTTATATTTAGAACAAATAATAAAAACAGATAAAGTACTACCCATTCATAACAATGAAAACCAACTGAATTTAAAAAACATAGCAGATAAATTTATGATTGAAAAGTTGACATTTAAAAACTCAAATGCCAAACAATGGTTAGAGACATTTGAAAATGAATGCAAAAGGTTAGAAATTGATCAGGATATTACAAAGATTGAAATGTTGAGACTATTTCTAGATAAGACATGCTCAGACTGGTACTCAGCGACTCTGACAATATTAACAATAGAAGCAGGATGGAATGAATGGAGAAGGAGATTTCTAGAATCATTTGCTGACAAAGGATGGAATACAGGAACATATGCTATATATTATAGATATAAAGAAGGTTCATTAATTGAATATGCTATGAGAAAAGAAAAGTTGTTACTAGATATAGACAATGAGATTTCTTCAAAGGTCCTAGTGTTACTTATAGCCGCAGGATTGCCAGAGTTCATTAGAAATAAAATTGACAAAGAAAAATGTAACAACTCGACTGAACTATTGCGTGACATTAGAAAATATGAATATTTGATTAATAGAGGCAGTTTTTCAAAGAAGAACGAAGATAAACGTGACAACAAGAAGAGATACGAAAGAAAACAGCCGTGCAAGAATTGTGAAAGCTTAAATAAAGGTATCAGATATCATCCCGAAGAGACATGTTGGTTTAAAAAGAAAGAAGGAATTGAAAGCAACTCAATTATTGAAGTAAATCTAAATGCTGAAGCAAAAAACGAGTAAGTACACCATTGATTAAAGTAAAAATATTATTAGAAGATAAGCTAGAGGTAATGGGAACATATGATCCAGGTTCCCAGGTCTCCCTAATCAATCCAAAATTTTGCAAAATTAGAAAAAAGATAAAAGATGTAAATAAAATATATTTGAAAACAATCAATGGTGTGACAGAAACAAAAGGATTAGTAACCATAAAAGCAAAAATCTTCAATATAGAAGATTACATAGATGTATTCATTATAGGAGAAGATAACTGTGAAGACTATTATAGGATTAGACATTATAAAAAAATTCAAACTAATCCAAGATGAAAACCTACAAATATCACAACAACAAATTAAACACTCAGAAAAAGCAGAAAAGAATATTACTATGAACATTAATCATAATAAAACTAAAAAGTGTTTAGTTAATTTCAATGAACATATAGAAACAAATGAATTCGAAATAAATCTAAAACATCTAGATGACATAAAAAAAAATAAAATTGAAAATCTAATAGAACAATATAAAACTATATTTGCAAAAGATAAATACGATATAGGCGTAGTAAAAGATTATGAGGCGAGAATAGATTTGATAGTAGACAAATATTGCTGTAAAAGGCCATATCGATGTTCAATAGAGGACAAAAGAGAGATAGAAACACAAGTAGCAAAGCTATTAGAAAAGAATATAATTGAAGAATCATACAGCCCATTTGCTGCACCAGTAACACTAGCATACAAAAGAGATGAAGGAAAGAAAAGCCGTCTATGCATTGATTTTAGAGATATAAACAAGAACATTGTACCACAAGCTCAACCATTTCCACTTATAGATGACCTAATAATTAAAGCCAGAAATTGCAAATATTTTACCACATTAGATATAAATTCTGCCTTCTGAGCGATACCACTCCGAATCGAGGACAGAAAAAAAACTGGTTTTGTAACACAAGAAGGACATTATCAGTGGACATGTCTTCCATTTGGTTTAAAAACATCACCAGCAATATTCCAAAGGGTACTGAGTAGTATTTTAAGAAAACACAAACTAACGGAATTTACAGAAAATTATATTGACGATATATTGATTTATTCATCAAATTTTGAAAAACACCTTAAAAATATAGAGCAGGTATTGGAAGCAATTATAAAAGAAGGATTTAGATTGAAATTTAAAAAATGTACATTTGCTTCGAATTCTGTTAAATACTTAGGGCACATAATAGAAAATAACACAGTAAGACCAATAAAAGATAATCTGATTTCAATACAGAATTTTCCAACTCCAAGAACTCAGAAAAATATCAGACAATTTTTAGGAAAAATCAACTTTTACCATGCGTACATACCAAATAGTTCAATAAAATTAGAACCATTACATAGATTATTGAGAAAAGATACAAAATTCATATGGTCGGAGGAATGTGAAAATGCTTTTACAGAAATGAAGAAGTTGTTATGTTCTCAACCAATTTTGGAGATATTCGACAAGGATTTGCCAATAAAAATTTATTCTGATGCATCACTTGAAGGAATTGGAGCGATACTGAAACAAGTACAAAGAAATGGACAAGAAAAACCTGTAGCATATTTTTCAAAAAAATTGAATGAAACCCAAAAGAAAAAGAAAGCAATATATCTGGAGTGTTTGGCGATTAAAGAAGCAGTGAAATATTGGCAACATTGGCTAATTGGAAGAAAGTTTGAAGTATATTCCGACCACAAACCGCTTGAAAACTTGAATGTAAAAGCGAGAACAGATGAGGAATTAGGCGAATTAACTTATTACTTATCACAATATAACTTCCAAATAAAATATATGCCAGGAAAAAATAACGTTGAAGCAGACTGTCTGAGCCGAAATCCAGTATTAGATTCAAATGATAATACTGAAGAAATGCTAAAAATAGTTAACATAACTCAAATTGATGAAATAAGAACAGACCAAGAAAAAAATGAAATAATACGGAAAATAAAATCAAAATTAATAAAGAAGAATGGAATATACTATAAAAAAGTTAAATCTAAAGAGAAAATAATTTTGTCTGAAGAATTGAGTATCAAGCTGATTAAAGAAATTCACACAGAATGGTGCCATACAGGAGTAAGACAGACAATGTACAGAATATGTCCGTACTATACATCAAAAAATTTAACAGAAAATATCAAAAGAATATGTAGAAATTGTGATGTATGTATACAAAATAAAACAAGAGGAAAAAAATTTGGATTATTGTCTCAATTGGGACCACCGACTGAACCATTTGAGATAATGTCTATTGACACCATCGGAGGATTTGGAGGACGAAAATCAACAAAAAAATATCTCCATCTACTAGTCGATCATTTCACTAGATATGCATTCATTTTAACTTCAAAGACACAGAATTCCACAGATTTCATTAAACTTATTCAAAAAGTGTTAGAAACAGACAAAATTGGAACGATATTAACTGACCAATATCCTGGAATAAATTCAAATGAATTTAAAAAATTCTTAGAAAGAAACAATGTTAAATTGATATTCACCGCAGTTAATTCACCATTCTCAAACGGTTTAAATGAAAGACTTAATCAAACTTTAGTCAATAAAATAAGATGTAAGATAAATGAAAAAAAATATAAAAAAGCATGGACAACAATTGCAAGAGAATGTTTAGATAAATACAATAAAATTGAACATTCAACAACGGGATTTGCACCAGAGTACTTATTAAATGGCACAGACACAAGCATCATACCAGAAGAATTGAAAAGAAATAAAAACAAAAATGAGTGGATTAAAGATAGAAAATCTGCTTTAGAAAGATCAATAAAATCACATGATTACAATAAAAAACAGTACGACAAAAATAGAAAACATCATGAGTACAATGTAAAAGACATGGTATATATAGAAAATGGCAATAAATTAAATAGAAGAAAACTTGATCATCTGAGAATTGGACCTTTTGAAATAATAGAAAAAATATCAAACACCATATATAAAATCAGGACCAATAAGAGGAACTTGGAAACCAGTTTATTCCATATATCAAAACTTATACCAACTGAAGAAGCGGACACAGAAGAAGAAGAATAAAAAAGAAAATCGTTTCGCCCTGGGGGAGGGGAGATGTAAAGAAATATACTTTCTTTATACAATTTATTTTGTGCACTTTGCGAGATCTGCGCGTGCCGTGCGCTGTCATCAGCAGTCAACAGATTCGAGACGTTTGGACCAGATCAAAAGAAATACTTACAAATACCGTAACAGTGGACATAAATTGTCGTTTCTTGTTTACAGGTATTCTTTAATCCTGTAATTTTGTAAATAATTAATAATAAACTTGTTTACAGAGAAACACTTTGTGGTCTACTTTACCCAAAATAACAATTGTCTTACATGTATATTTGAACCTCACTTGAAAAAAGTGATTTAACGAGAAATTTAAAAACACACAAAAAAACATTTTTCATGTTATTCCTCAAAATTAATTCGAATTATTTTTGACGATTCAAATCCTATTGTAAGTATTCGAATCCTTTTACAAGGATTCGAATCCTTTTATAAAGATTCGAATCACCCACATTTAGACTCGAATACGAATCCACTTAAAAAAATGTAACGCATCCGGATCACGAATCCAGTTGAACTAAAGTATTCGAATGCCTCTATTGAATCCTCTAAAAGGATTCAAATCCAGGATTCGAATCCTAAATGATTCGAATCCTGCCCAGCTCTGAACCGTACATATCTTTACTTTTTTTGTTGGTGAAACCTTCGATTTTATCTCTCACCGTACTTTGAGAAACGGTCTTAAATGTAAAGTACGATGGAACACAATTAATATTAATACTTGTCACTAATATTAGGTTAATATCACATCTTGGTATATCACGTAAAATATTATTTACTATATTTGTAAAATAAGCATTGAAATGACTAGCAGAAATATCACAGTTGGGTGGGTCAGGGTGTTTCGTATTCTTATAAATAATATCCCGCATTGATTTGGATTTATTTGACAACGATTTAATATAGTTATCATTTGATTTAATTTTAGCTAATGATAAGAGCTATTCTATAATTAGCTATTGTTCTTTTCTTTAATTAAAGTAAATTATTGCCACCATACGTTGAACATAGCTTGTGAATAAGCTGTAGGTTCTGTCACTTTTTTTAAATCATTATTAAAACATTTTATTTTGGATGTTTCATTACATTCTTTAGCAAAGTACCTTTTTGGGAAAGCTGCATTAAAGTTATAAATAAGGCTTTGAAGAAATACAGACCAATTATGATTTATATCACCCTCATTTAATGCATTTTCCTATTGTAGTTATACGTCTAATCTTTTTTGATTCAGTTTTACGTTTGGTTACTGGTATATTTAAACTATACTGTATATCATTATGATCTGAGAATGGAGTTAGGACTGTCACATAATCCATACATAAGTTAATAAAAATTCTTGGGCTTTCTTCAGAGAAACTCTGTGGATGTTTTGATCGGGTCCTAAAGTAAATAGCCGCAAAGAAAACTATCTTTCAATTAAAATACAGGTTTCAAAAAAAAACTTATTTTTTGCTTAATTTTTGTGAAAAGGTTCTTTTTTTTTTAGTGATCGAATTCCCCATTACGAAGTTTTTATGAAAATCTATTGACACATCTAAAGTTTTTGAGTTAGTTTTACTTTTTAAAAAACATCAATTTTTTAACTCAATTTTAAAAAACCCAGATTTGTGTTGAATTTTGTGTGAATATCAAGTAAACTTTTCTGTTTAAACTGTAACCATATTTAAAATATAAAAAAAAATATTTTTCAACAAAGCAATTGTCCAATTTAATGTAATTTTCCACCTTTATTGTCTAGGTTTTACAAGCACAAAATCTGGCCTCTCACTGGACATCAAGAATTCGTACATTTTTAATGTATCCTGTAATTCACATTTCAAAAGTTTTCATTTAAGCATACATGTATGTTTTGTTTGTCTTTTGTAAGATTTCAAGAAAAATAAAAGAAAATGGCGTAAACTTGTACGTATGGTATACAGTGTGTATCAGCCAGATGGAATAAATTCGATAATAAATAAATGGGGACGTGTTCGAAAAAACGGTCGGACCCGTCAATTCGTATTTTTAAGTTGCACATTTGTGTGCAACATTTGTGAGTGTCATGTAACAGTGGCCAACACCAACTTTCTTATTTTAAATGCAACAGCCGGTATATTATTCAATTTTTGAATTGTTCAGAAAATTCTAGACATATTTCATGTATAATGTCCTACCGGGTGTTGACTAGGCGGACGCAACATAGGAAATCGCATGTTAATTTTGAAGTGTTCAAGTATTGGCTTCCCTATTTATTTTAGATACAAAAATGTATTTAACTTTTTTATAAAGGGAAAAATTCTAAATTTATCAATGTTCACACTTAACACTTTACGTTTCTCTAAGTTAAAATAATTAAGAAAAAGTATTGGGACTTTATAAAAATAATGACATCCCATGGAATCGATACAACAATTGCGAATGTCAAAATAGCACAAAATATTGCTGTTACTTAATTAACGACAAAAACATAATGCAAACATCATGGTAACTGAGTTTTTCTTGTATAGTGTTTTAAATATTAATTTCCCCTTTTCGCGCCTTCCTTAAATATGTATTTACATTATACAGAGAGTTTTTCTATAAAGTATACGTATTCCAAATTTAGCCTGTTTTCTGTAAATCTTGAGATATCCCTGTTTTTTAGAGTTCAATTTTAAGCTTTAAACAAGTGTTTTCCACTCCCAGACTAAGCATGAAGTAAAATTTCGAGTTTAGAAAAGCCCCGTGAACATTTTTTGGGCTTTTCTAAACTCGAAATTTTACTTAATGCGCCACGCGTATATAACAGTATAATATTGTCAAATTTATGTATATTCAACTTCACTTAAAATCTGTGTTTTATACGCGTGGCACATGAAGTAAAATTTCGAATTTAGAAAAGCCCCGTGAAAATGTTCTACACGGGGCTTTTCTAAACTCGATATTTTACTTCATGCTTAGTCTGAGAGTGGAAAACACTCGTTTAAAGCTTCAAATTGAACTTTTTAAAAATCAACGGATGTGAGAAAATGTACACCTAAAATAATTAAGAAAGAGTAATGTGATTTTATAAAAATAATGACATACCATGGAATTGATACAACAATTGTGGAAGTCAAAATAGCACAAGATATTGCTGTTACTTAATTAACGACAAAAAACATAACGCAAACATCGTGATAACTCTGGTCTGCATAATACCACTTTATTGGGAGAATTTTTTCTTGTAAATGTAAATCATTTCGAAAACATTTACTTTAATGCAATTGGAAGGCCTACTAGAGTGCGTGCGCCAGGAACAAAAACTATTATTTCTGTGCGGAGACTTTAATATTGAATTTATCGACAATAATGCAGAAAAAAAACATTTTTATCTGTATTAGAATCTTTTGGTTTAAATATAACTATTAATAATTATACTAGGATTGTAAAGGACTGCAAAAGCTGTTTGGATAATAATATTACAAACTATATCGGTGAGTATGTATCAGAAGTAATAAATTTCCATGTATCTGATCATTCAAGCCAGAAATGTACCCTGACATTGCCTACGGTATGCCCACGTCGCGAGCGCCAGTTTCGACGATCTTTCAGTGAACAAAATAAAGAAAATTTCAAAAGAAAATTATTAACGATCAGATGGAAAAGTGTATATAATGTAGAATCAAATGATGTGAACGAATAATGGAATCGATTTATAAATGAGTTCAAAGTAATATTTAATAGCAGTTTTCCAACTGTTTGTGTAAACAAAAGACGGAAAGTCGTCAAGACATTATATACAAGTTCTCCTGAGCTCGAACAGTGTAAAAAAGATTTAGATGTTTTGTTTGTTTTATCTCAGTATATGCAATGAATTGTCGCAATGAATTATATAAAATTAAAAAACAAGAATATGATCGATTACTAAAGTCGATAAGATAAACAAAATACGATAATAAAACAAAGTGCATGTGGGGCATTTATAAACAAATTTACAATAATGTCGATAACAAAAAGACTATTGTCGGAAATCCAATTACTATCGTACAAGACTATAACAACTTTTTATTAAACAATGCACGACAAATGAAAGAAAATGACGATAACAATACGGTGCATAATTTAAGTGACACCATTAAATATAATCAAAAAACAATGATACTACATCCTTCAACTAGAGAGAAAATAATAAGTGTAGCAAAAAAACTAAAAAATAAAGGAAGCAGTGGAGATGACGAAATATCGAACAACCTAATCAAGTCTAACATCGATGCCATTGCAGATGTACTAATGTCAATAATTCATAATTCATTTAAATATGGAATATTTCCAGACAGTCTTAAATTAGCTCTCATCTTACCAATACACAAAAAAGGAGATATTAATGTGATGGATAATTATAGGCCAGTCTCTTATCATCATTTTCTAACATTTTTGAGATGGTAATGTGTGACCGACTTGTGACATTCCTGAATGAATGCAGCGTTTTTAGTGAATCTCAACATGCGTACATCCAGGGAAAATCAATTAATAGTGCTGTTTTTGAGTTCACTAACTATATCAATGACGCAATTGAGAGTAAAGATCTTGCGCTTGGGGTGTTTCTGGATCTCTCAAAAGCTTATGACACAATAGATCATCTTTTACTGTTGCAAAAATTAGAACGGTATGGTATAAGAGGACACGCATTATCGTGGTTTAAATCATATCTATCAAATAGAGAGCAAAGAGTTGCAATAGGGAAGGATGGTAAATTGTATAAATCAGAAATACAATGCTGTGAGAGTGTAGGAATACCCCAGGGCAGCATTATAGGACCAATCGCTTTTATTATCTATATAAACGACATGCATTCTTTAAAAATGATCGATAATTACTGCATAACAAACTATACCGATGACACAAATTTTTTTAATAACAGCAAAAACACAATCTGAATTGCTGGAAAGGTGTAATCAGATATATGGCAATTTAAGGGAGTGGTTTTCTGCAAATATGCTGCGATTAAACAAAGAAAAAACACAAGCGAAATTATTTAGAACAAAACTAAACAAAATCAAATTAAACGAAGAACTAGTTTTAGAAAATAAAACGATCCAGATGAAATCGAATATAAAATGTTTGGGGATTAACATTGATGAGCATCTGGATTGGCACGTCGACTACTTGGTAACAAAGCTGGCGAGAATGTGCTACGTTACGTATAATATCAAGTCCTATTTAAACCCCGAGTCAATAAAAACTATATACTATGCGTGCTTCGAGTCAGTCTTAAGATTTGGTGTCATATTTTGGGGAAATAGTACATCAATTGGAAAATTATTTGTACTTCAAAAACGATGAATACGAACCATATTCGGGCTAAAATATAGAGCGTCATGCCGAGGACTGTTTAAATCAAATAGAATCCAAACAGTTTTTTCTGTATTCATATATGAGTGTTTAATGTTTGTTTTAAAAAATAGAGAGATTTTCATTGCTGATGATGACCGACAATACTGTACTCGTAATTGAGAAATTGTATATCCTCATCATAAGCTCACCTTAACCGAGCGAAATGCGATGTATCGGTGCATTAAAGTTTATAACGCGTTACCAAACAATATAAAAGGAATAGATTCATTTAAAAAATATAAGACAGCCATATACGATTTTCTGCTCCAAGGAGAATTATATAATCTAAATGAATACTTTGCTATTCAAAACAGATGAATCCTAAAGAATTTCTTATTTCTTATGTATAGTGGGTTATTTAATTTAGTTTTGACACAATTTCATTTATGTTCCAGAGTTTTGTAGTAATGTTGTGACCATTTATCTGAAATAAAGTTTGTTTATTATTATTATTATTATTATTTAATCAAGTGACTGCGATATCTTTTGCCATTTTGACATCCGCAATTGTTGTTTCAATTCCATGGCATGTCATTATTTTTATAAAATCACATTACATTTTCTTAATTATTTTAACTTGAGAAACGTAAATTAATAAACGTTAACACGACTGAATTCAGAATTGTTCCCTCTACAAAAAAGGTCAATACATTTTATTTCTAAAATAAATAGGGGAGCAAATATTTGAGCATTTTAAAATTTACATGGGATTTCCTATGTTGCGTCCGCCCGTCAACACCCGGTATGCCTATCTTCAACTGTTTCGGAAATATTAAATGTTTTCAGATTTATTGCAAAAATTAACACACAGAAGTTCTCTACAACACACTCGATAATTATTTCCCATTTAGGTCTTTATAATAAAAAAATAAGCAAAAACCATTTCAGAGTTCATTTTTACCGATATGAAATAAGCATAAGCCATAAATAATAATTTTCTCTGATTGATACAATAATGAATAATATTGCATTGATTAAGATATGTCAGAATATACTCATATTTCCCTAGGGAAATATAAAACCTTTTGACAATCCATCTTTTCTAGGGAAATATGAATTTATGAATATAAATATATTTCCCTAGATGTAATAATAGTTATTGTTTACTTTTGTTAAAACGCCTGGCCTTAGCAAATTGTTTTCTGCTTTCATGACAGTTTGATTGTCAGTGTTATAGTCGTTTGAATTCGGTTAACGGCATATCAGAAAAATGGTTCATTTAACAGAAATACACAAAATAACAATTCTAGAGATGATTGGTTATGCAGATAATACAAGGACACAAATGGATTTTGTTCGCTTATTTCATGAAAATTTTCCAACTGTGTCGCCGATATCCCAAGGGGCAATTAGTGTTAGCTTGTCATCGATTTTTCGAACATTAAAAGAAAAGAAAATGCATCCCTATCAAATGATACCAACTCAGGAGCTGATGGAACACGATTTTGATAGGAGAACGTACTTTTGTTAACAAATTATAGCAATATTAGATAACAATGTGTAAATTAGAACTTCATATTTTTTCTGATGAGTGCAACTTTACACTTCACGGTCATGCTAATTGACAAAATTGCTATTATTGGTCGACCGAAAATCCTCACTGGATGAGAGAAGAACACACCCTGTAAGGGTTAATGTTGGGGCAAAAATTGTTGGAGAACATATCATAGGTCCCCTTTTCATTGATGGCAATTTGAATGGCGATAATTATTTAGCACTACTCCAGAATATTGTCGTGCTAACTTTGACAAACTTATATCCTGATCCAGCACACCCACAAGTTCCAGTGAATATGATATGGTTTCAGCGAAATGGAGCACCGCCCAATATCAAATCAATATCCGGCAGTATCTCAACCGAATATTTTCAAATTGGTGGATAGGGAGGCGAGGATCGATGGAATAGCCAGCACGATCCCCTGATCTGAAGTCATTAGACTTCTTCTTATGGGGATATGTCAAAGGTATTGCAAACAAAATTAAACCCCTCGACTTAGATGACTTAAGAAGACGAATAACGTTTGCGATTAGATCGGTCACGCCTGAGATGTTGAGTTATATTAGAAGAAATTTTTATTTAAGATTAGGATTAGGATTAGACGTTCGCGGCGAGAATTTTGAATATTTCCTATATTGACATTAATGTTTTTTTGTTTTTTTTTTACATTATCAAGAAATAAACATTATATTAATTTTTGAAATAAATCTGAAAACACTTAATATTTCCGAAAAAGTTGAAGATAGGTTTAGAACATTGTACATGAAATAAGTCTAGAATTTTTGAAGAATCCGCAAATTGAATAATTTCCATGGTGTTGCATTTAAAATAAGAAAGGAATTGGCCACTATTACATGACACACCCTATATAAAAAGTTTTAGTTGAAAAAAATGTGAAACTGAAAATACCAATCGACGTGTCCGAGCGTTTTTTCGAACACGGTCCCATTTATTTAATATCAAATGTATTTCCATTTGGCTAATACACACTTTATAATAGTAACGAAGTATACTCATGAAAACGGAAAGTTGGCATGTGTTGGCGTAACTAACGCGTGTTTATAAACCAAGGTTGTTAAAAAAACGTTTTTTTTATTTTAAATAAATCAGTTTTTTTAATGTTTAAAACGTGTTTAAAACATGTTTAAAAGGTGTTTAAAACATGTTTAAAGCGTGTTTAAAACATGTTTAAAACGTGTTTAAAACATGTTTAAAGCGTGTTTAAAACATGTTTAAAACGTGTTTAAAACATGTTTAAAACGTGTTTAAAACATGTTTAAAAGACGTTTTAAACGTGTTTTAAACAGAACATACAAGGCATTTTTCTTTTGAGTATACCGGGTGTTTGATTAAGCGTGGCCACCGGCTGTAGCTCAGAAACTATGTAGCGTAGCATGTTAGGGTAAAAAACTGCATAATGAAAGTGGCTAAAAGAAATCATTAGAAATTAGTTTTAAGTCCCTACCTCCGCCGCTAGAGGGCGTAACATCTATCGCTAAACACAAAAACAGATTTTTATCAAAAAACTGCTGAATTAAGCTAGGTTAAAAATATACAAATCGTAATCTACGCCGAATTTAACTTAATTTTACTACTCACTTGTTTCTTTATCTTGCATATATGAAGCAAGAAAGAGCGGGAAAGTGTGATCATTAAACTCCGTGTAACTTTTGCTAGGATTAACCGAAATTAATCACGTTAGTCTCATTGCATAGGTAATTGAAAGCACTTTAAATCACTGTTTACTTTAGTTCTTATAAAAAGCGCCAGAGGACGTTTTTTAAACAACCGAGATATTTTCTAGATTTTCTTAAACATTCCAAATTATAACCTATAGTTCTAGTAAGCTAGGTTATTACAGAAACCTCATCCTGATATCATTATCCTAACCAAAGATATTTTAAAAAGTCTGATAGATTTACCCAAGTTCTAGTAGGCCTTTAGGTCTTTTTGTTTTATGTTCAAGAGGTCAAAAATAATAATTTAAAGAATAACGGAGATCACTTCTCCCCATTTATATGTTTTGGAAAGCGAATGTGTGAGTAAATCCATGATTATTTAAAATCTCAAAATATAGTAGGCTATGAGATTTTTAGAATATTTAAAACACTGTATATTTACTACAATTAAACACACTTATTACAATACTTCATTGGAACAATAACAAACTAAACAAAAGAAATAAAACGAATACATTAATTTAATCTAGCTTTGCTATAAGAGGGCGCAATCTCTACCGCAAAGGATAAAAACAAGATGTTATTAAGATGCCAAATTAAGCTGCAAATGTTAAAAATATGTCAATGTTAGTCTACTCTAAATTTTACTCGATTTCAATAACTTTCTTGTTTCTTTTGCTTTTACATAAGATGCAGATGAAAATTAATAAGTCTAATCATTAAAATGGTTGTAACTTTAATAAGGTTTAACCGATTTTATTAAATTTTGACTAAATTGATAAATAATTGAATGCACTTTTAAACACTATGTATTCTGTTTAAATTTTGTGTCTATAGTAAGGATCAGAGGACGCTATTAATACAAAATGCCCCATTTTCGCTTCGCTACGCGACCAAACCAAATTTTCAGGCTTTTCTAAACTCGAAATTTTACTTCATGCGCCAGCCGTGTAAAACACTGTAATACTGTAACACAGTATTTTTGGAATCCTACTTGAGCAGTATATATTTAATACAGATTTAGCGGTATATTGTTAATTTTACAATATTTCAGTGTTTAATACGCGTGGCGTATGAAGTACAATTTCGAGTTTAGAAAAGCCTGAAAATTTGGTTTGGTCGCTTCGCTTCGCTACGCGACCAAACCATATTTTCAGGTTTCTCGTTCAAGATTTCAAATGGAACGCTTTTATACAAAGCAATGAATGCCTGAAATTTTACAGCATGATATGTATACTTTAAGGGGATTTATCGATGCTCAAAAATGAATTTTTTAATTGCATCTTCAAAAAAGTAGACCTCAAAAGAAAAATTCCCTGTATGAACGTTTTATTAGTAGTAACATTGTACTTAGTTCATAATTAAATAAAAAACAGATTTGTTAATTTACAGTATGAGTATGTGTGTGTGTGTGTTTTATTTGCCATTGGCATTCTTTGAGGAGCCGGGTGTGTTTGTCAAGTCCACCTTAACACATTATTTCTTTGGAAATCGAAATGACGAAAGTCCAATATTTGTCTCGTCGGGTGCAAGGTGCACGTGTGCCTTTTATCCGTTGATCGCCGATTGGTGTGTGTGATGGGCGATTATCAATGCCGGATTTTCACTTGTCTCTTCTGCGAGTCTCATTCTCTCTCCTTCCATGTTTGAACACGGGCGCGCTGCGCGCGGTGCATTGACTTCTATTTACAGACTGTATTAAAGGAATGCATACATTTTAATTTATCTGTATTTTAACCCGCCGTTAAAGTGTGTTTATGTTGCCGCAGAAATTATATAATGATGCTATAAAATATTTCTCACGTGCGTATTGGAAAGATTGCAGCTTTTATTATTATTTGTCATATGGTTTGACCCGCATTTATTAATAAAATTGAATTATTGATTACTTTAAAATTATATTAAAATTGAGTAGTGTACTAAGTCACAATGGTAGCTTCTTATAGATTAACTCTATTAAAAAAAAAAACATAAATAAATGCGAGGGGTGATCAAAGAGTAATGTTATACAACCTACAATGAAACGTTTACATTTTGTAACTTTACTTTTTGATCGCCCCTCGTATATAGACAATATGCAGAACCTGTTTTCATACAAACTAAATTTGGTGTGGAGTTATATAAATTAGCCTTTTATTTTGTTTACTGTAATAACCTTTATAATTTGAGATTTAAAGTCATAAACAATAATTTGTGGCTAAGTATATTCAAAGTATACCAATAGTATAGTGGAATTGTTCAAATTAGGCACTATCATGAGCAGAACGAGCGCCGTTCGTGTATTCCGCTGCTAAAAAAATGAGAAAGTGGAACCTAACTACGTTGGGCGCACATTTATTTAAACTTGCGCGCACATGCCAGGTGGTGCATCGGACGAGGACCCTTTGGGATTTTAATGGTGTTATCTCTGCGAGAGCCAGCGTTGAATGGTACATTTACGGCTCAAAGTTTTTGGGACTGGCTTGCCTACGTTCGGGAAATGCTGTTATACCGCGCAAGTGCCTAATTTGGGTAATACACTTATAACCCAAAACTGGTAGGCCCCCATTTTTGTTAATTATCTGAGATATCAGTTTGAAATTTGGTAGGTTTATATTAAGCAGAAACTGGAGTATATTGGTGATCTAAACGCTTTAGTTGAACCGGAAATGACATCAGTTTTCAAAATACCAAAAAGAGAGCCTACTGTGCGCCGTCACATTAGATTGTCGAATCCATGTCTATGAGCTGTTTTCAGTATTCTGAAGCAAAGACGTTTGACCACCTAATTCATCAGACTTGAACACGGTGAGTTTTCAGGTTGGTCAATCTTGTAAGAAAAAGCCTCAGAAAGACGATACTCCATCCTGGACGAGTCAAAGCAGCTTTGAATTATGTCTGGGACCGATTGCAGCAATTGTATGTCTTGGTCGATGTGCGACCATAATTCGCAATTTTCTAAAACGAGTGCGTATGTTATGTTATGTTATGTTATGTTATGGTATGGTATGGTATGTTATGGTGTCGGTGGGTCGTGTGGCCTCTGGGCCTTCGGAAATAACCTCGACCTGAAACATTTTTTGTAATTATCCCTGACCTACTTGAGTCCCTTAATGTCTAGACCTCTTACGTAGTCTACAATAACTTGAGGATTAATGTGTACCATTTCATCAGACTTTAAAGTGACCGATGACAGGTAATTCCATCTTTGAATGGACAGGGCAGAGCATTCATAAAGTAGGTGCTCTGCTGTTTCTTGTGTATTACATTTTTAGGTTAATGTAAACAAAATCAATATAAATAAACTCGAGTCTCGAGACCCACGATCCACGAAATCTGTGCGATTTTCGCAAATCTTCACACTTCATGTTTTACTATGATTTACAGAATTAACCCCCCAAGCGTGGGTTGTGCTAGGCTGGGCTGGGTTCAATATGCGGCGGGCCTTAGTGAGGTAGTATTTCAGAGGACAGTGTCCGGTTAGAAGGCCGGTTACGAGTTCTAGGTTTCCCTTGCTTACCCCTGAGAAACTGTTTGGCTCTCACAGCAAAGAAGGCAATAAACCTACTTCAAGCCAGGTGTGTTTTTCAGATGAGCACTTTTGGCAGCATCTTTACACTCCTGGATGATTCCCTTGCGGACTATAGTTTATAGGGTTCTGGTCCAACAAATGGAGTTTCGGAGATTTCTTTAGCAAGACTGTCGGCAATTTCATTACCTTTGATCCTTGCATGACCTGGAACCCAGAGCAGTTCAACTCTGTTGTTCCTGGCCAGCTGGTTTGGGGATAGTTTGCACTCCCAGACAGATTTAGACTTAAACGAGTGCGTAACTGTATTGAAGCTTAAGGAGACAATTTTAAACACTAAGTGTAATCGTTTTGCTTAAATGAGTAGATATTTTTCTAATAATGCTTTTTATTCTTTGGGTGTCTTAATTTATTGAAATACTAGTAGTAGTTATAGCCTGTCAGAAGATATAATATATTGTGGGAACTTTTCACCCGTCCTGTACTGTACTTAAAATCATAGACAGATCAAGCTAAAGAGTTAAAATTAAATACCTGGAATTTTTATTTTAAGTATACTTTTGCATACCCTTGTTTTAAAAGAGTTCAATTTGAAGCTTTAAACGAGCGTTTTCCAGTCACAGATTAAGCATGAAGTAAAATTTTGAGTTTAGAAAAGCCTGAAAATTTGGCTCGGTCGCGTAGCGAAGCGGAGCGACCGAGCCAAATTAGGTATTCTAAACTCGAAATTTTACTTAATGCGCCACGCGTCTTAAACACTGAAAGCACTGAAATATTGTTAACAACTCAACTTCACTTGAAATAGTGTCTTATACGCGTGACGCATGAAGTAAAATTTCGAGTTTAGAAAAGCCTGAAAATTTGGTCTGGTCCAAATTGTTAAGCTTTTCTAAACTAGAAATTTCCTCCATGTTTCAAACTTTATGTTTCATACTTCTTGCTTCATATTTAATTTGGATTCATTTGGATTGGTCGCTCCGCAAGGAGTGGAAACGCTCGTTAATAGCTTCAAATTGATGACCTTTAGAAAAACAGCGAATACCTGATAATTTACAGCGTATACATCGGGATATGAAAAGAATCCCCATATAAAGAGAATTTTAATATTGAAATAATTGAGCTGTAAATCGTTGGTAAATGTATAATTTAAAAGTTGGAAACTAGTCGCACTTCAAGATGATGTGTTAATTCGTTCGGATCGCAAAGGCACCGCAATAACAGAGGTGATAGTTGAGCACCACATTTAAACACTTAATTATTGGTTGCACGTCGAATGGAAGCCACTTATATCTTCAAATATATATTTATTATCATGATTATATTGTTAGGAAGTCGTTATTAAGTTAATGGCAGATGACACGGGATGCTGCGTGTTCGTGACGTGTATCAAATTCAATTCGATCCCCAATCGCCACAGTTGTGAAATCCGACACCTCTTCTGCCAGCACCGCGGAGAATCGGATCCGATGCACTCCGCAGGAGTTGGTGCTCCATTGGTCGATTGACTCGATCGTGTGGGAATCATCAGGTGGCGGAGCTTCGCAGCAGCAGCGGCTTCGGATTTAATTAAAGGTCCCGAAAAGTCGAAACGACGTTTCCCCAATATTAATATTATGCGCGTTTATGTAAGACTTAATCGTACTCTCGGAGAAAAGTGAAGACGGGAAGAAGTGCGTGAAATATTCGAGATTAGAGGTCATCGCACCAAAATTCAATTACCTGCTGGATGGATGGATATTACGATCGCGCACACCACACACAGTACTTAGAGCTTATTATTTTTGATTGTATATACCCGCTGGAGAGGCATCATTCATTGCATTATTTTGAGACGTTTGTGCGTTTGATTTATCGCTCTTTGATTATACTCGAGCACCATGATTTTTTGGTGGACATTACGACACATGGCTTTTCTCACAGTGCTTCTAATATTTTTCCGCTCCGCGCAGCCTATAATTTCCAAGGTGAATTGATAAAAACTGCTCTCCGCCATCTTGTTTCTTGTGATTATATGCACTCGGGAATTATTTACGCATAATTATCAAAAATTATACACTAGAGCACACACACGAATATGTTGCAATATCCCCAGAATTGATTTACTACATCAATTATAAATCTATTACCAACAATTTTTGTTAAACAAAAAACTAATAAGTATGTGCAATTAATGACTGTAATAAAATGCAATTCTATCAGTTCACTTCATAAATAGTTATTTAGGTAACTTGTGTGTGAAGTAGGGCTCTTGGGCACGGTTCACACAAGCCGTCAAGCGATGATTGCTCAAACATAACGTAGCTAAAGTATAATGGTATAGAAGGTTATCTAGCGTGGATATAAAACGACGTACGCATTTGAAGACACCCTATTTACGCCATATCTAGACCATAGGTTCCCAACGTGAGCGACAACACCCCCCTGTGGGCGTTTGAGACTTTCAGAGGGACAGTAGAAAACCCAGAGAAAAATAGGGGGGTATAATATTACACGTTTAAATATAATACCAATAGTTGTTTTAGATTCGCGACAGATGGTAAGTTAACAAAATTGGGGGCTCTAAAAAAAAAATCCCAAAGTAGGCGGTGAGCGAAATAAGGTTGAGAACCTGTTTTAGACAGTTGCAGGGTCCTGTGCAATACATAAGACGACAGATAAGATTCTATACTATTATACTTTAACCCATTAAGCGCCATTGATGCATACACGCAACAATATCATGTTTTTGTTAATTAAATTATTAAATAAGTTAATTTGATATATTATATTA
Source organism: Philonthus cognatus (assembly GCA_932526585.2). Lineage (NCBI taxonomy): Eukaryota > Metazoa > Arthropoda > Insecta > Coleoptera > Staphylinidae > Philonthus > Philonthus cognatus. The sequence continues at coordinate 17,455,388 of OW052244.1, read as the reverse complement.
TTTCACCTGACTTTAAAAGGTATAAAGAAAACTCTAAATATTTTGTTATTTAAATATTTCGATTATTCCTCATACAAAAATGGCAGTGCATTTCTAACTTACAATATTTCAGCGTTTATACGCGTGGCGCATGAAGTAAAATTTCGAGTTTAGAAAAGCCCCGTGAAAATTTGTCTCGGGTCGCTGGCGCGACCCTCGACAAATTTTCTACGCGGGGCTTTTCTAAACTCGAAATTTTACTTCATGCTTAGTCTGGGAGTGGAAAAACTCGTTCTAAACTTCATATTGCACTTTTTTATGTAAAATCGACGAATGCCTAAAATTTAAGTCGTATACATTATGTATATTTAAAAGAAAAATTCAAAGTATGTCATACAATAAGCCATTCATAGAAATCAAAAATATGTGCAACATTTTTACCTAAAATCAACTATTAGAGTTAACTGTAACTGTTAATTGCTCGGCCGTTAATGGGTTAATGACGTTGACCCAAAAATACTTTTTGACGTTTCGAGCACTGTTTTGACAACCCGAAAGTCGCATTTCCGGCATCACTCTTTCGACACGAGTAATAACACAAAATAACATTCACCAGATAGTGCTTAGTGCAGTTATTTTAACAATACTTAAAATAGGCTGAAGGCGGCGCGAGGTTTCCTTACTGCCGTGCTGTTTGCATAAAATGATAGACAATTGAAAATGATGGTATACCGCTTCTTGGGCATTTACAGGAACTCGTGGACGACGACCGTTAGTCGTTCATAAAGTTGGCAGCGCTGATCTGTCAACTGATTTGTCAGTTAATTATGGAATGTAAGAGTAATTACGAGTGAACATGTGTGCTATGCAGGGCTGTGGAGTCAGTACATAAACCGATAATTGTCCCTCCCCAAAATTGCTCTCTGGATCCGCTCCTGCGTCAGGCGATAAGTGCCCAAAAATACTTTTACGTATGAACTAGGCTATGATTCCCTAATCTTTATTTAGGTATAAAGACAGATTTCGAACCAAGTGGTTACACAATCGAATATTGACAAAAGGTTTTGATAATTATTGTATTAATTCCTTTCTTCACTGTTCATTTTCATTACTATTGAAAATGAACACATAGTGTTCGAAATGTACATTAAGTATAATAAACGTAATCAGTGAAGAAAGGAATTACTACAATAATTAATAAAACACTTCACGTAACTAAACGAAGAATATTAAAAGGTTTTGAAAATAGTATTTCGGTTTGCACGCGGACTCGCCGATATTAAAACTTTGAGTGACGAAATATGAAAATAAATCGTATCTTTCAAAATCCTGTACCCTTATGAAACAGAGCACTTTAAATTAGGCGCATTCTAAACGTCATAAAACTCTTCTAACGCTGTTTCTATGCAAACAAGCCGGAATATAATATAAAGAATCCGGGGCACATAAAAAATACACCGCAAGCATAACATTAAAAACAATAATGCACATTATTTACGACTCCAGATTCGTGACCGTTATTTACACGAAATGATTTATTACGCCTTCCGGACCGTCCCGAAAATCGGTCGCTTCTGGTGGTTAATAAATTTGTCCGTCTCCCGACAAAAAAATACAAATACGATTATCAAAAAAACAAAAAAATCACTTACCTTTGAGCTGTGTGGTTTCGATGGCGAACATGTTTAAAGCTAATAGCTGTAGGAACCTAGTCGATGGAAGGGGCAGTGGTGAGTGTTGGAGCAAAGCCCGGAATTCTTTGAGCATCTGCAGGGCTGTTTCTTGAAAAGTTTCCATTCTGAAAACGAAATAATTGCCCGGTCAATTTATACAGGTAGAAAAAAGAGCGTTGTAACAAATTAAATTAAATTAGATTTTAAATATTTCATTGTATAATTCAATATCCGGAGGTGTATTTGCACGGGAAGTAGTTGTTTCAATGGATATTTATCGTCTTAAGTTGTCTTATTAATTAAGACATTGTTTACATATTCACGAATAGTTTTTTCGTAATTTTATATATTATGTTTAAAGTGTGCAAACTATAAGAAGCGTAAGCTTATTTTCTCGAATTCAAATAGTTTTGAATTTGAATGTATCTTGTTTAAAAAGGTTTTTAATTTATAGGGTCGCCTCAGTTAATTATAGTCCACCTCGTGCAATTTAAGAACCTTGGTTATTACGTCAAGCGTGGAATTCTTCACATTACGTTACAAATCAGGGTTAATAAACTTATAAAGTCGACTCAGTTCAATAATAGTAAAGCTTATCCGTTTGAAGGCGGACAGCTACAGTGTAAGCGTGTCATAATAACAACATAAGGGCAGGATTGACAGAAAATTATATCAACGAAAAAACGCAAAGATATAATTTTCTGTCAATCCTGCTCTTATTCTGTTATTATGATACGCTTAGACTGTAGCTGTCCGAAAAAAACGCAAAGAGCTCTTGGGTAACAAATAACTGCACTTCCAGAAGATGTTCCATATACCCCGAGGACTAGCAAGCGTCAACTTTGTCCGAAAAAAGCTCTTGATATCTCTGCTCGCCTACTGATGACGAGAGCAGCATTCCATCACATTCGTCGTGTGAAATTTTGACGGGAGAAACATTCCGTCACTTTCGTCGCGTGAAATTTTGTAATCGCAATTGTATGCATACATTGTAATTGTATTCGAGCAATGTAGCAAACGGATGCTAAGTAATAAAGTGAAACGTGGGACATAAAAGCTTTAAGTGGCAGTAGCGATATTGAAATATTCGCGGGGTTCGATGCGGTCGAAAGGACGTCCTAGGGTTTTATTGTGGATAAAATAAATTATTTTTGTTGCGAATTTCAATTAAGTGGCCATAAACAGTGAACGTCGATGTTCACAAGTGGTGTTTGAATATCATACATGGGTGATAAAGGTATTGTAAATATTCCAGTTGAAGCCATATAAACTGTGTATAAATGTATAAACAATTCTCAAATTTAATTTGTGATATTTAAAATATATTGCCAAAGCAGTACTTGTAAAGAAAAATTAAAGAACGCGTTGTGTAACACTTACCCGATCTTCGTTATGAGTTTCCCGTGGACATGTAGGTAGCTCGTTACGAATCTTTTATTAACCTGTAAATTAATAGAAAAGCATGTCATTGAAGAAGATTACAAACTAACCAAAAAACGCACCTCTACACTAGACAACGCCGCTAAATCTTCTTCCTCCGAGTCCATCAGTTTCGCATCTTGGAGGGCGGACGTTGTCCTATGAACCCTACGCCCTGAAAATATATGTTTTTACATTCATTAGAAATGGGCTAACAGTGCATCCGCCAGTCATGTTTTTATCATTATTATTATTTACCAGAGCTGGGACGAATCCTCGTAAAAAGGATTCGTATCACGAATCCGAATCACCTAATATGATTCAAATCACGAATACTCGAACAAACGATTCGTAAGAGATAAATATGATTCGAATCAAAGATTCGAATCCTGTTTCTTCGAATCACGAATACAAATCCTTTGAGAATAAATTTGAATCTATTATTTTTTTGCAACCATTAATATATAAATATCGTTACTAGTTGTTTTAACAAAAATATTCAAAACCTAATTATTTATTATTACCACTGAACATCGTTGATAACAGACTAAATATCTGATTCCCTGTAACTCTGATTAAAGATGTATTTGTGTGTTTCGAAACTTTACTTCAAATCAGTGGTTTGTACGCGTGGCGCATGAAGTAAAATTTCGAGTTTAGAAAAGCCCGAAAATTTGTCTCGGGTCGCTGCGCGACCCTCGACAAATTTTCACAGGGCTTTTCTAAACTCGAAATTTTACTTCATGCTTAGCCTGGGAGTGGAAACACTTGCTCAAAACTTCAAATTGAACTCTATTATAAAATCGACGAATGCCTGAAAATTACGAAAATAATAAAATCACTGAATATCATTAAAACCAGAAAAGTCAGAGAAAAGTCATGGAATTATATTTAAATTGACCAAAACACTATCAAAAAAGCCATATGATTTTATTAAATTTATAAAATTTAACATTTCAGATTGTGGCTACCATGTCAGTTTTACTTTAAATAATATTAAACAAAATTTTGAAAACTAGATTATTATCTTTAAAAACATTTTCAGTCATTTAATGTTCTTATCAAAGCATTCAGTTTGAAGTTTCAAACGAGTGTTTCCACTCCCAGACTAAGCATGAAAAAAAATTTCGAGTTTAGAAAAGCCCCGTGAAAATTTGTCGAGGGTCGCGCAGCGACCCGAGACAAATTTTCTGGGCTTTTCTAAACTCGAAATTTTACTGCATGCGCCACGCGTATAAAACAGTGATTTAACAAGAAATTTAAAAACACACAAAAGACATTTTTCATGTTAATCCTGAGAATTAATTCGAATAATTTTTGACGATTCAAATCCTTTTGTAAGTATTCGAATCATTTTATAAATATTCGAATCCTTTTATAAGGATTCGAATCACCCACATTTGGATTCGAATACGAATCCTCTTAAAATAATGTAACGAATCCGGATCACGAATCCAGTTGAACTAAAGTATTCGAATGCCTCTTTTGAATCCTCTAAAAGGATTTGAATCCAGGATTCGAATCCTGAATGATTCGAATCCTGCCCAGCTCTGTTATTTACTATACCTTTTTAACTCCAAATTGAGACTAATCAACAGTGCCGGATTAGAAAATAGGCCAAGTAGGCCATGGAATATGGGCCCGTAACTTTTAGGGGCCCAGCGAAAATATTTATCATTTTGTTATTTAATGTTCAACAAATGCAAAATGCAGAGCGTCCCGACTAAGCAATCAATGCATGGGTAATTTCCAAATGGTAAGAGATAGAGAATCGGTTAAATGAAAGAACATATGCAGGACAATGAGTACTCTCTATATCCAGTGCAAAACTAACAACCAAGTTGAACGTTCAGTTCACACTGCGAAAAAAACAGATTTTGTCGGGTGTTTTTATTCTCCTTTATAACTTGGTTATTATTGATGATAGATGTATAATATTTTGACATTATTTTGTATGCTCTTTAATAATATGTAGTTGTAACATGAAGCAAATATTTTCTAAGATATGCAAACGAACTTCATTTTTTATACGGACGTCAAAGCTCACACAACTCCCACAAAATTGGTAAAGAATGAAAATGCACGAGGAAAGTACAACGCATCGAGTAGAAACCCTGATTTATAAAGGGTCTTTCAAATTGACGCTCGAACTTTGTTAGATTATATCTTCCATGTTGTTAAAGCAACATCTGTCAAATTTGTTGTAAATAGTTCAGTAGTATATGGCAACTTATCATGGAAGGTTATAGCATTGAAGAACGTGTGCAAATCATCGAATTTTATTTTTAAAATCAGTGCTCCGTTCGAGAAACGTCCCATGCATTACGTGACTTTTATCCTGCCAAGTCGAGTATTCGGCCTTTGATGGCCAAATTTAAGTCAACCGGTTCGGTAAATAATGTTTGGTGCGGATTTTGGTCAGGCTCAATCACCAGTCCGTACTTCTTTCAAAACGAAACTGGCATTGCCATAAGCGTCAACGGCGAGCTCTACAGATTACTGATAAGCAACTTCTGTGGCCTAAACAGGATAATAAGGATACCAACGACATGTGGTTTCAACGGGACGGCGCTGCGTGCCACAGCGCATTCTACAATGGACATTCTGCACGAGCGATTTAAGGACATGGTTACCTCGTGCGGCGGCGACGCGTACTGGCCACAAAGATCGTGTGATTTAACGCCTTTTGGCTTCTTCCCTTAGGGCTATCTTAAATTACAGGTCTATGCGAAAAAAACCGAAAATTATTGATGCCCTCAAAGTTAACATAACAAACGCCATCAAGCAAATTTAGCCAAATTTATGCGACAACTTGTATTATTTACATTTAAAAATTGAGCGTCCTTAAAACACCCTTTAGAAAACCCATAATCGGTCGAACTGACAGCTCTTTAGAAATAATTTCAAGAAATAATAAGAATATTGTATAAAAGAACTTTAAAAAGTAGTTTTAGTGGGGAAACTTCATCCACATGGTGGCAACCAATTTGAAATGTTGAAATTTCCTGACCTTTCCCTGACTCTTCCCTGATTTCAGATATTTAAATAATATCTGATCATTTTGAACTATTGTAATTTGATTAAATATTTTTAAATTTTTATCATAATTTCGGTACAATTAAGCTTTTTTAATTTATTCGTCAAAGTTTAGTAACACACACGTAAATGCATAGGAATTTGATTTTCTTCTAAATTTAAACTAAAACATAATATCGACTCTATTTATTTTATGTCACAAACTTGACAATAAAGGAAACTGCAAAATAAGTTTCTGAATCGTCTAACGAGGGTTTCCATTCCCAGATTAAGCATGAAGTATAATTTCGAGTTTAGAAAAGCCTAAAAATTTGGATTTAATGGGGCGCGCGAGCGAAGCGAGTCGCGCCCCAGCAAATCCAAATTTTTAGGCTTTCCTAAACTCGAAATTTTACTTCATGCGCCACGCGTATAAATCACTACCTTCAAGTAAAATGTTCAACTATTTGGTTAGAATGAAATAAATTCAGTATGTTAATTATTAATAGTTCAAATTATCGGGAAAGTGCTATGATGGACACATCACCATTTTTTTTTAATGTTGTTTAATATTATTTAATGTTTCAAATTCTTACTCCGAACAGAACTAACAATTTGTCAACTCTTTAATCGTATTATTTGCATAATTTTTGGTATTATTAATTTAAAAATTCCCTGACTTTTCGCTAAAAAGGCCGAATTTCCCTGACTTTTACAAAACTGTTCCCGATGAATAAAATCCCCTGACATTTCCCTGACTATTCCGGTTAGTCACCACTATGTAGACTGCATTTCGGAAATGTTTAACATTCGGACAGCAGTAAACTTATTACTATTTATTGCAGTAAAACAGTATTAAAAAATAATTATGAGTAAGCCTCAAATTTCGATGGCCTATGGGCCTCCAAACGATTTAATTCGGCACTGCTAATCAGTATCAAATATAGAATAAACAATTTCAAATAGAACATACAGAGAGTTTTATGTAACACCAATCATTTTCATCTAACACAATTTGAAACCTTAATTTTTAGGTTATGTGTAAGTTGGGTTGCCTACATGACCATTACAAATTGTAGCCAATCAATCGCAATTAATGCCTCAACTTGTACATACAGGGTGTTTGTCTTTCAAGTATACATGCCCCAATTACATGCCGTAAATCTTTAGATAATCGTTGAATATTTGTTAAAGAGTTCAATCAAAAACTTAAAATGAGTGTATTCCACTCCCAGACTAAGCATGAAGTAAAATTTTGAGTTTAGAAAAGCCTGAAAATTTGGTTTGGACGCGTAGCGCGAAGCGCGGAGCGGCCAAACCAAATTTTCAGGCTTTTCTAAACTCAAAATTTTACTTCATGCGCCACTGGTACAAAACACTGACATATTACGAAGTTTAAAACACACTGCTAAATTTTACATTGAATCAGTGTTTTGTACCAGTGGCGCATGAAGTAAAATTTCGAGTTTAGAAAAGCCTGAAAATTTGGTTTGGCTTTTCTAAACTCGAAATTTTACTTCATGCTTAGTCTGGGAGTGGAAAACACTCGTTTAAAGCTTCAAAATGAATTCTTTTAATAAACCGATCGTCAGAAAATGTACAACGTATGCATATATATACTTAAAAAAAAATTCTCGTTACGAAAATGTTCGGTGTTACATAAAACTCTCTGTATACCTTTTTTATTATTGGTCAACCAGATATAGTAATTTTTTTAATGTTGTATAGTTGGTTGTATACGATGGTTGTATTTCTGACTTTTGCCTTCAACATAAATGTGAGGTCATGTTTTCCACGTGGTTGCCACTTTACCAATGTTCTGTTAAATAATTAATCAATTGCAACATGGCATTCATTTATCAATGTTATTACATGACAAACAGTAGGGACACCCGAATAATCAAAGAACCTAAGAAAAATTAATACCAAATCTGGTTCGCCAATAAAAAACCGAATATAGCTGTTACGGTAAATACAATCTAATTGCGAATAAACACAATCAAATTTGGATGAAACATAATCAAATTGGGATTAAACAACATCAAATTGAGAAAAATCAATTTCAAATTTTGATTAAACAATTATAACTTAAGAAATAACCAGACTCAATAATATAGCAAAAATAATGGAAACAATATTAATTTAACAAGTTACATATCAATGTCTTCTAAATTTAAAGTATTAGGAATGTATTTTTGAATGTGACATTTTTCACAATTTTGAACACTTAATGTACACTTCTGTGCAATAAAATTAAGCACACAAAATATGTTATAGTTTAAAACGGACATGAGTTTCCTAGTTACGAAAATATGTAAATATGTCAATTTCCTTAATGTCAAAATGCTGCGTTATTCAGACAACAATTTAAAAAATGGAATTCTAACTAAAATAGAAGATAGTTTTTCTATTTTGGCTTTGTTGTATTTATTACAAGCGTTATTTGAAAAAGGTCTTAGTTTTCGTTTTTTAATAATGATTATTTTTAAGTTATGATGTTTTATCATTTATTGAAACTGCTGCTAGGCAATTAACACAGACCCACCCAAATTATACAACTAGAATATTGTGAAAAATAGTTATAAGACTTGTGCTTAATTTTATTGCACAAAAGTGTACGTAATTTTTTTCTTTTTTCTAATATGTTCTAAGTCGACTAAGTCTAAACTCGGTTTTTAAAATATTAGAACTGCCTTTATCATCTACAATTTGTGGCATATCTCTTTGATAGGTTTAAAATTGGACCAAGCAAGTACATATTGTACAAAATACTTGAAGTTAGAAAGGTACTGAGTATTTAGGATATCACAACATAATCCACATTCACGGGACGAGTATTTCTCGTTATACAAATTTCACGCCCCGGCAAGGATTTGAACCCCGACTTCCGCGGTGGACGACTTTAACGGCTCAACTGCTCGACCACAAAAGATCATATTTTTCACTATACAATGCTATTAAAAAAAACGTACCACCATCAGGCCGAATCCAAGTTTCCTTCCTCAGTGAGCCGTGCTTATTTTTCGAATTCGCCGACTCCTTCTCCTTCATGTGCATCTTGGCCCTTTCGATCCGCTCCTCCCTCCTCTTCCTTTCACTGTGCTCATACTGGAGAATTTACAACAAAAACAAAAACAAATAGAAAAAAAATCGTGCCAAATACAGGGCATTTTTCTATTCAAGTATACAAATGAAACACATTTAACTTGAAACTGCTAAATATCAGAAGAATAAACGTGATAGCGACCAATTTGAAATGTTAAATTTCCCTGACTCTTCTCTGATTTCAGATTATTTTTCTCTGGCCCCTTAAAACAACTTCATATAAACAAACCCGATATAGGAGAGAAAAAAGTTATTAACTTTTTCAGAAGTCGGCAAGATATTTTAAAGTGCCTGCCGTTTAAATATCTAAATTCTAAATTTTAGATATTTGAACGACAAACACTCGTAGTTTCAATGGTGGATAATTTAAGAGGTGAAAAGAAAACATATTATAAAGCACGAATTTAGAAATTGCAAGATTTGATAATACTTTTCTAAAATTTATTAACGCGAAATGAAACATAAGTAGTATATTTTGAACTTCACAATACTGTCAATGTTTAACACGCGTGGGGCATGATGTAAAATTTCGAAATTAGAAAAGCCTGTCCAAATGCAAACATTCAGGCTTTTCTAAACACGAAATTTTACTTCATGCTTAGTCTGGGACTGGAAACACTCATTACAAATGTCAATTTTTTAACTCTTTAATAAAACCAACGAATGCTTGAAAAATTATATGTATAACAAAGGGATATGTATAAGTACTTAAAAGAAAAATTCCTTGATATATACAGGGTGTCTACGCTAAACCCGTTCGTTGAAAGTTTATGGGGTTGCCGTTGCACTAAAAATTTGAAAAAAATTCTTGTCTTACGGTTGAATCAGTTCTCTTCATGTGAAATATTTTCAACTTTATATCACTTCCGGTTCCACCGGAAGTAGCACCAAATTTATTAATTTAAATGGAACACCCTATATATTAGTAACTTTCAGAATTCCTCGTTTAAATTGCAATATATTTTATTCGAACATATGTACACTTATCTCTTATAGTTTTCAAGAAAAAAAATATTTCTAAAATGTTGACCTCTAAAAGACATCTTGAAATCTGTCTGTAACTTCTCTTAATTAAGAATAAGATAAAAACATGATTTATATCTCTACTTGTACCTAGAGGATACCTCTATGAGTAAATTAATTGAAAGCTGTCAATTTTGACAATAAGTGTTCTTTAAATCTCAATATCTAAGTGCCCTCTTTAATATCTAGTAATTCAATTTTTTTAAATAGAATGACCTATTTTTTATCACATGGTACGATTGCGGGGAACATTTCCTACAAAAAAGTGTTACAACTATACTCCTCAAGCAAGTAGTTTTCGAATTATTTCGAAGATTCGTTTTTCGTCCCATTTATGCAGGGTATAATGCGCGTATTGGTCGCAATTGAATTTTAGTAGGCAAGTAGCATGCTTTTGTTTTGTCGCGATTGTATTGCGAAATGTCAAATAATAAAAAGAATTAGTACAAACTTTTACAGAAATCAACACAATGAACAATTACACAAATCAACAAATTATCAAATTATTCTTTGTACATGGCAACTGCCAATTGAACAAAATTAGATTCCAATCTTTTAAATCTTGTTTTATTTATCAGCGGCAAATGTGGATAAGTTTCATCAAATACTCTACATGTTCGAGTAACAATTCTATAGCAGTTGCCATGTATAAAGACCAAATTGATAATTTGTTGATTTGTGTAATTAATTATTTTGTTGATTTCTGTAAAACTTTGTACTAATTCTTTTTAGGCTGTCTAAAGGCTCTAGTTTAAAACTTACATACATCGACTGCATCACAAACTAGAATCTACAGTCTACAGTCCCTGGCCATATTATTAGACTCAGTCATAATATTTATATTTTTTCTGTTTTTAAGACATATAGCGCCCACTATTACAGACACACTATATTTAAGCTTGTTTGGTAAGGGTTATGTTATGTTATCACGGTCGATAATACAGATTTCTAATCAAATGTCAAATTACTTGACATTGTTTGTAATTCCAAGTACAAGTATAGTTGTTTTAAAAGTTCGTTTTGTTGAGTTTAACAGTTTGTTTTCTAAAGGTAAGTGATGAATGACCAAAATATAGTTTTCGTAAATATTACTTTATATAATTAAAGCATTTTTAACTCAATTACTTGTAAGAGAAGTTAAAAACCAGTGGTTTGACATTTCGGTGCTATTGTTTTAGATGGGGAGGTGTAAAGATCTTTCTGTAGAGCAAACTTCTTCTATGAGAGCACTATTAATTAATACCAGCCTTAGCCAACGGCAGATAGCGGCAAGATGTGGAGTATCGCAGTCCTCAGTACGGCGGTTAAATAAAAAAATTAAATCTAACCAGCCCACCGATGCAGCTAGGAAAGGTCGGTGTGGTAGAAAACGGCTTCTAACTCCCCGGAATAAGCGGCAACTTCGAAATATTGCCGTAGAATTTCGAAGGGGTAGTCATGCCCAAATAAGAACAAAATTTGAAGAAGCAGGGTGCAACGTGTCTGTCCGTACAGTGAGGCGCAACCTGTACCATCTTGATTTCAAATGCCAAGATTGACACCAAGCATGGTACATAAGAGGTTGGCTTGGGCCAATATTCATAAACAGTTAACTGTTGATGACTGGCGGATAGTATGTTGATTGACACCTCTTAATAATATTTTTTCTTAGCTGTTTTTGCTTTATTACAGACTTGCTTCAGTGACGAGTCAACCTTCCAAATTCTGGATGATAAGTCACAGTTTGTCAGACGATGACCTCACGAAAAATATAACTCCGACTGCGTTATAAAGACCATCAAGCATCCTGTGTCTGTCATGGTATGGTCTGTCATCAGTGGAAAGGATCTGGGGCGTTTGTACGTGGTCGAGGGAACCATGCGGCAAGACCAATACAGAAAGGTATTGGAAACGAAACTGCTTCCGCAGATGCAGGAATGGTTTGGTGATGGCAGAAAAGTATTTATGCAGGACGGAGCACCATGCCATACTGCAAAATCTATTAAAAAATTTTTGGAAGAGGAAAATATTCCACTTTTACCATGGCCGGGCAACTCTCCGGATATGAATCCTATTGAGAATGTTTGGGAATGTTTGAAGAGAGAGCTGGCCAAAGAAACCATAACAACGAAGGTTCAACTGATAGAACGCATTGTATACAATTGGAACCACAATGAAAAATTAAAACAAATTGCTTTAAACTGTGTTGACAGCATGCCAAGAAGAGTTGCTGCACTAGCCGCATCGAGGGGTGGCTTAACAAAATATTAATTTACCATTCCTTGTGTGTGTATTTTTTAAATTTATTGATTAATAGTATTCTAGAACATAACATCTATTTATTACTATCACTTACACGATTATTATCTTCGTAATAATAGTTAAATCATCAAAAAAACTTAGATTTGGTTAGTGAGTCTAATAATATGGCCAGGGACTGTAGTCTCTAAATTAAAGTCTACAGGCAAGGGTCTACATAATTGACTCTATAGATTGGAGTCAACAGACTAGAGTTTGGCTATCTAAAGACTTCAGTTTAGAGATAAGTCGACTGCACTATAAACCAGAATTTACAGCCTAGTCTACGGAGTAGAGTCTACAGACTAGAGTAAACAGACTAGAGTCTAGGTTGTCAAATCACTATAGTATAGAGTCTACATCAGTCGACTGCACTACAGACTAGAATCTACAGCCTAGTCTTCAGACTAGACTCTAGTTTCTAGACTAGAGTCCACAGACTAGTCTAGGCTGTCTAAAGACTCCAGTTTAGAATCTATATGAGTCGACTGCTTGATGTCCAAAGTGCAGATTTTAAAGTCTAGGTCGACACGACGGGACGAGTATTTCTCGTTATACAAATTTCACGTTATACACTGTTCAAAGTCTAGAGTATAGGGTATTTAGAATACAGAGCTTACAGATTAGAGTCTAGGTATCAGAGTCTAGAAATAAGTACATATTATACTCTAGTCCATAGACTAGAGTCTACAGACTAAATAGAATCTCCAGACTAGAGTCTACAGACTAGATAGAGTCCACAGACTAGAGTTTAAGGACTAAATGGAGTCTACAGACTAGATAGTGTCTACAGACCAGATAGAGTCTACAGATTAGAGTCTAGGGACTAGATAGAGACCACAAACTAGTCTATAGACTAGACAGAGTCCACAGACTAGATAGAGTTTACAGTCTACAGACTAGATAAAGTCTACAGTCTAGATAGAATCCACACACTAGATTCTACAGACTGGATAGTCTACAGACTAGATAGAATCCACAAACTAAAGTCTACAGACTAGATAGAGTCCACAGACTACAGTTTACAGACTAGAGTCAACAAACAGACTAGATAGAGTTCACAGACTGGTATGCAGACTAGATAGAGTCCACAGACTAGAGTCTAGATAGAGTGCACAGTCTAGCGTTTACAGACTAGACAGAGCCCACAGACTGGAGTCTACTGATTAGATAGAGTCTACAGACTAGATAGTCCACAGACAAGAGTCTACAGATTAGATACAGTCTACAGACTGGATAGAGTCCATAGACTAGAGTCTACAGGCTAGATAGAGTCCACAGATTAGAGTTCACAGATTAGAGTTCACAGATTAAAGTATACAAACTAGTCCACAGACTAGTCTAGATTATCTAGAAACTTTAGTTTAGTCTACATAAGTAGACTGCTCAAAATGCAGGGCAAAGAGACTGGGTCAAATGTCAAAACTCTAGAGTTTAAGATGTCTATAGTACAGCGCTTACAGATATTATTCTAGATATTAGAGTCAAGGAATGAGTGTACAGACTATAGTCTTGTCTACAGACTGATTAGAGTCTAGATAATTAGTCCAGACTATTGTCTAGGCTGCCTGGAGTACAGAACTTAACTATTAGAGTCTAGATAATTAGAATCTAGAGACTATAGTCTAGGCTGCCTAGAGTACAAAACAAAAGCATACTACTTGCCTACTAAAATTCAATTCCGACTTATGCGTATTATTCCCTGCATAAATTCGACGAAAAACGAATCTTTGAAATAATTCGAAAACTACTTGCTTTAGGAGTATAGTTGTAAATACTTTTTTGTAGGAAATTTTCCCCCCAATCATACTATGTGATAAAAAATGCGTCATTCCATTTAAAAAAATTGAATTACAAGATATTAAAGAGGGCACTTCGATATTGACATTTTAAGAACACTTATTGTCAAAATTGACAGTTTCTAATTAATTTACTCATAGAGGCATCATCTACGTACAAGTAGAGATATAAATCATATTTTTATCTTATTCTTAAGAGAAGTTACATATATTATAATATAATATAATATATTTGTTTTCTTGAAAACTATTAGAGATAAGTGTACATATGTTCGAACAAAATATCGTGCAATTTAAACGAGAAATCCAAAAAATTACTAATATATAGGGTGTTCCATTTAAAAGAATAAATTTGGTTCTACTTTCGGTGGAACCGGAAGTGATATAAAGTTAAAAATATTTCACATGAAGAGAACTAATTCAACTGTATAACAAGGATTTTTTTCAAATTTTTAGTGCAATGGCAACCCCATAAACTTTTAAAATGGTTTAACGTGAACACAATGTATTTCTTGTATAAAAAAGTAAACATTTAAAAAAAATCTATTATACTTTTTATGTGCTAAATTGTTAGTGTTACTGAATTTTAATAATTCGTTTGTTTTGCCTATATTTTTTTTAAATTGGTTATTTATGCCAAGAAATTTGTTAATTTTCGTTAGATTTCAATAAACCCGATTCTTTAATATTTTATGATATTGATCATTCTTAACAAAATTGAATCTCTGTTTTAATTTACATTATTTTTATAAAGTTTAATATAAAAAGAATTCGCGAATTTTAGTCACTCGATAATATTAGTTAAATTACAACAAATTTGTTATTTCTCTAAATTTTCTTGAAATTTGAATTTTTCTTTAGATTACATAATTTTTATAGTTTTAAAAAAATCGTGAATTTCAGTAATTTGAACAAAAATGTCAACAAATTTAATACTTCAAATTTTTGTCAACTTTTTAATCGTTCTTTCAAAGAATCTGTAAATTTCAGTAATTTGATCATTTTTAGTAAATTACAATAAATTTGTAATTTCTTAGAATTTTCTTGAAGTTTGAATTTTTCTTCTTTCAATTGCCATAACTTTAATAGTTTTAAAAAAAGTCGTAAATTTTTGTAATTTAGTAATTGTAGTAAAATACAACTAATTTCAAATTTCTAGAAGGAAATTTTGAATCATAAAGAATTCATAAAGTTTTAAAAAATCGTGAATTTCAGTACTTTCAAACTTCATCAAAGTTGTACTTTTTTCAACGTTTTCGTAAAATTTTAAGTTTTTTTTCAATTTAGATTATTTTCAAAAAATTACAGTAATTTAATAATTTTCGGAAAATCACAATATATCCGTAATTTATTTAAATGTTAAATTTTACCAACATTTAAATAAATTACGGATATATTGTCATTTTTCGAAAATTATCAAATTACTGAATTTTTCTTTCAATTTACACAATTTTTATAATGTATTCGTAAAATTCGTCAATTTCAGTAATTTAATAATTTTCGTAAAATTTTAATAAATCTGTAATTTCTTAAAATTTCAACTTTCTTTCAATTTACATAACTTCCATAGAGCTATTAAAAAATCGTTTAATAATTTATACAAATTTGTTAAATTTCTGGAAGACTTTCGTAAATCACAATGTTTATGATAATTCAGCAAGATAATTATGTTCTCCTTTAAATTCCAACTTTAAAATAATTATGAAATTGTACGATTGATCGAAATTAATAATTAATTGGCAAAATTAACTAAATACCAGAGCTGGGACGAATCCTCGTGAAAAGGATTTCAATCACGAATCCGAATTACCTAATATGATTCGAATCACGAATACTCGAATAAAGGATTCGTAAGAGATAAATATGATTAGAATCCTGTTTTTTCGAATCACGAATACAAATCCTTTAAGAATAAATTTGATTTTATTATTTTTTTGCAACCATTAACATATAAATATCGTTATCAGTTGTTTTAGCAAAAATATTCAAAACCTATTTATTTATTATAAACACTGAACATCGTTGATAACAGACTAAATATCTGTGTTACTATAATTAAAGATGTATTTGTGTGTTTTTGAACTTCACTTCAAATCAGTGTCTTGTACGCGTAGCGCATGAAGTAAAATTTCGAGTTTAGAAAAGCCCCGTGAAAATTTGTCTCGGGTCGCTGCGCGACCCTCGACAAATTTTCTACGCGGGGCTTTTCTAAACTCGAAATTTTACTTCATGCTTAGTCTGGGAGTGGAAACACTCGTTCAAAACTTCAAATTGAACTCTACTATAAAATCGACGAGTGCCTGAAAATTACGTAAATAAAAAATTCATTGAATATTTATTCAAATTGACTAAAACACTAACTAACAAAAAAGACATATGATATTATTAAATTTGTCAAAATCAACAGGCATCATAAAAATTACAAAACACGTACAAATTTATAAAACCCGCTTAAATATTGACAAAAACAATTTAACAAACTAGGGGTTTCCCACAGAAGAAAGTTATATTAAAAGGTCAGGGAAAAAATCTTGAATCAGGGATATGTCGGAAAACATTAACATTTCAGATTGTGGCTACCATGTCAGTTTTACTTCAATTAATGTTAAACATAATTTTGAAAACTAGATTATTATATTTAAAAACATTTTCAGTCATTTAATGTTCTTATCAAAGCAATCAGTTTAAAGTTTCGAGCGAGCGTTTCCACTCCCAGACTAAGCATGAAGTAAAATTTCGAGTTTAGAAAAGCCCCGCGTAGAAAATTTGTCGAGGGTCGCGTAGCGACCCGAGACAAATTTTCACAGGGCTTTTCTAAACTCGAAATTTTACTTCATGCGCCACGCGTATAAAACACTGATTTAACGAGTAATTTAAAAACTCTCAAAACAAATTTTTCATGTTAATCCTCACAATTAATTCGAATTATTTTGTAATCGCTTTGTAAGTATTCGAATCCTTTTATAAATATTCGAATCCTTTTCTAAGTATTCGAATCCTTTTATAAATATTGGAATCCTTTTATATATATTCGAATCCTTTTCTAACTATTTGAATCCTTTTATAAATATTCGAATCCTTTTATGAGGATTCGAATCATCCGCATTTAGATTCGAATACGAATCCTCTTAAAAAAATGTAACGAATCCGGATCACGAATCCAGTTTAACTAAAGTATTCGGATGCCTCTTTTGAATCAAGGATTCGAATCCAGGATTCGAATCCTGAATGATTCGAATCCTGCCCAGCTCTGCTAAATACACAAATGTTCACAAACATGTTTTTTTTTATTTCTTTACATATTTATTTATTTAATTAACGAACAAATCTAATTTCAGATTATACAGACAGAAATTACTCATTTTGATCAAAACATTAAATAATAAACTTAAATAATCGTGTGTTGTTTTTCCATATTTAATAAATATTTCTTAATTATGACGATTTTTATTGAATCGAGTGTTTCGTATACAATTTTATTTGTAAATCATGAATAATTTCGATCAATTTATTATATTAATTATCTTTTCACATTATTTCGTATCTGATTGATCGTCTAAAGAGGGTTTCCACTCCCAGATTAAGCATGAAGTAAAATTTCGAGTTTAGAAAAGCCTGAAAATTTGGATTTGCAGGGGCGCGCGAGCAAAGCGAGTCGCGCCCCAGCAAATCCAAATTTTCAGCCTTTGCTAAACTCGAAATTTTACTTCATGCGCCACGCTTATAAATTTCTAACTTCAAGTGAAATCTCCAACTACTTGGTTAACCCATTAACGGCCAAGCAACAATAGAGATAACTCTAAAAGTTGATTTTAGGGAAAATTCTGCACTTCTTTTCATAGCATCTATGAATGACTTATTGTATTACATACTGTGCATTTTTCTTTTAAATATACATAATGTTTATCCTGTAAAATTTCAGGCATCGGTCGATTTTATATAAAAACGTGCAGTGTGAAGTTTAAAACGAGTGATTCTACTCCCAGACTAAGCATGAAGTAAAATTTCGAGTTTAGAAAAGCCTGAAAATTTGGTTTGGTCGCTCCGCGAAGCGGAGCGGCCAAACCAAATTTTCAGGCTTTTCTAAACTCGAAATTTTACTTCATGCACCACGCGCATAAAACACTGAAATATTGTGAAGTTAGAAATGCACTCACATTATTTTTTTTTTAAATGAATAATGGTCGAAATATTTAAATAACAAAATATTTACATTTTTCTTTATACATTTTAAAGTCATGTCAAATAATATAAAATATCAAATTAACTTATTTAGTAATTTAATTACCAAATAGTTAATAATGTTGCGTGGATGCATCAATGGCGCTTAATGGGTTAATGTGAAATAAATTTAGTATGTTTATTAATATTATTTAATGTTCAAATTTGTGTTCTGAACAGAGCTAACAATTTGTCAATTCTTTAATCGTGTTATTTGCATATTTATTACTATTATTAACTTAAAAATTCCCTGACTTTTTGCTAAAAAGGCCGAATTTCCCTGACTTTTTAAAGACTTTTCCCGATGAATAAAATCCCCTGACTTTTCAGTGATTTTCCCGGTTCTCTCGGTTGGTTGCCACCCTGATTATGTTGACCACATGCATACTAATTATTGACTACCATTCATTGACTGCCATTCGAAAACACTGACTGTACTAACTAAATTGACCATTGTCGGCGTTTTATGTTGATCTGCTTTGACGAAATAGACATTCTGCGTCAAAATCGCGATGTTTAAGTCAGAAAAGACAAAAATGGCATTATACTCGAAAAACTGAAATTTACGAAAAAACCACATCTGCTGATTTAAGATAAAACCGATTTGCTTTTCTCCAGCGATTTTCAACAAAACAGTTGATATTATAGAAAATCTAGATTTAGTTAATTCTGTAATTTTTATTCTTAAAAAAAAACCGAGGTGGAACTAAAATTCACTTTTTTTTAAAGCCAAACGAAAGCTAAAATTTTTACGAAAAAAAGTCAGAAATGGTCTTAACCCATTAACGGCCGAGCAATTATAGAGATAGATAACTCTAAAAGTTGATTTTAGGTAAAATTCTGCATTTTTTTTTATGATATCTATGAATGACTTATTGTATTAAATACTGTGATTTTTTTTAAATACACATAGTGTACAGGGTGGTCTAATTTTGATGTTGCTTATGGGCATCTCGGTAAATATAAGAGTTATAAAAAAACCGATGGCGCAGTCGCGATCTCTTTTTTTGAGACTAGGATAATGCCGAAAACAAATATGCACCATCTTGTTTTTTTCAGAAGTTATGGGACAAAATCGGGTTTTCTTGATTTTTAACTTTAATTAATATCTTGCGTAATTTGTAAGATAGACAAAAACTATAAATACCTTCTTAAGACACTTTTTTGAGTAGAATCCAGTGGCGTGGGCATTTTTTTATTTTACGCACACGTTTTTGAGTTATGGCCAAATTATTATTTTTTTAAAATGTAAATCATAGTTGGCTTTGACACAGTTGATAAGAGTGTTTTTCACTGATTTCAAAAATATATACTTTTGTGAATTTATCTTAAATAGAAATTGTTTTTGTTGAGAACTAAATATGTCGTTGTTGGTCTTTTTTATTGTAAAAAACATAGTTACCTAACTTAATTTTTGACAGTCAAAACAAACGTCATTGTTTCATATTATCTATTAGGTAAATATCTCACGATGGCCTACAGAAATTATGAAAAGTGCGATATGTTTGAATGTTTCATCGAATCATTTAAGATTCCGAGTGCGGCCGCACAACTATATTATTAAAGATATCCTGAACGCCGCCAACCCGCGGAAACAATATTTACCAGACTACGAAGTAATTTAATTAATTATGGATCTTTTAAAACGCCTATAACCAAAAAATATAACATACCAGGCCAAGAAGAGGAGGAAATCAATGTTATCGCCTGTGTTAGGGCAAATCCCAATACATCTTCTCGTGAAATTCAGCAGGATGTCGGAGTGTCTCGTTGTAAAACTTTAAAAATATTAAAGAAGCATAAATTTAAACCATATAGAGGCAGATCTGTTCATTATTTACGGCCGGGAGACTATGAAAGGAGGCTCGACTTTTGCAACTAGTATGTAAATCGATTAAATAATGACAGAAATTTCTTTCGCTCGATAATATGGACGGATGAAGCCCGTATTACTAGTGATGGCATTTTTAACCGCCATAATCAGCATTGGTTGGGCTAATACAAATCCCCGTCAAATAATACCTCGACGAAGGCAGGGGAGATTTGGATTTAATGTATGGTGTGCATTATTAGGAGATCGAGTTTTGGGGTATCGTATTTATAGAAATCATTTGAATACAGATCAATATCTAGACATTTTAGAGGAACATATTGAACAATATATAGACAATGTTCCATTGCAACAGCAAAGAGTTCTGTTCTTCCAACAAGATGGAGCACCGGCTCATAATGCGCGTAGGACCAGATTGCTTCTGAATGCAAATTTTTGGGGCAATTGGTTGGGAACATTTGGACCGGTTAGGTGGCATGCTAGATCCCCAGATCTGACACCGTTAGATTTTTTTTTTTATGGGGATACCTGAAGGTCAAAATTTACAAGCAGACTATAATTAATTTAGACATATTGGAGCAAAATGTTCATGATGCCATAGGAAATATTCGCAACATTCAAATTTATAACGCCATTCGAGCTGTAAGAGGTAGATGCCAAAGATGCATTGAAAATAATGGCCAGCAGTTTGAACAATTAAAATAAGTTTTCTTTCTTTCTAAATAAATAAAAATCGTAGTAAAATTAAAAAAATAAAATTATGTTCTGCCTAATAAAGTATTCATTATTCAAAAAAGAATATCTGTTGTTATTATTTAAAAAACCTCTAGTTTATAATGTTTATCATAATTAAAATTGCGCATGCAAATGATCAAAAATGGCTTTTGTCTTCCGATTATATTATTTAGCAGATTAGATTAAAAGCTAGTTTCTACTCTATAGTAACACTGCTTTTAAGATAAATTCACAAAAGTAAACAGGGTGAGTTTAAATAGACAAAGTAATGCAGTTTTACGAGCTAATTAGGAAAACGTTTGCAAAATTTTCAAAAAAGTCAAGGGTAACTATATAATTAAAAAATGTGAATTGTCGATTTTTTTAAATTGATTTTTCTCAGTTATTAAAAGAGATAGAAAAAACAATAAATGGCCAAGTTTTAGATAATTTTACACAAAATAATAAAATTTTATGAGATTTTATCTATCGACATTCGTTTTTGAGATATAACACAAACTTACGTTTTTTTTTAAATGAAAACCATAGTTGGCTATGTCATTATTATAAAGGGATTATTTTTTCCACTTGGCATACTTATTTGCAAAAATAACTAGGCTGTTAAATATATCCTATTTTATTTACAACAAAAAATTGTTAGCCATGAAATAATGATTCAAATAAAAAAACAATTACGATTGTTCGTAACAGTTAATTTTATTGTTGTATTTTTGTCAATTAATTTAGTGTTAGAAACAACTGTCTTTAACGCACATTTGTTCGTACCTATTTTAATTTCTTGCTACACATAAATTTAAAATAAATTTATTTGAAATTTAAAAAACTCCCAGCCGTAATTGTTTTATAATAATAATTTTTTCATGGGCAACAATTTTTTTGTTGTAAATATAATATTGAAAATTGTTATTTACTTAGTCATTTTTATAAATATGTATGTCAAATGACATCAGTTTAGAGAGAAAAAAAATCCCCTTTTAATAATGACATCGCCAACTATGGTTTCCATTTAAAAAAAAAATGGCCATAACTCGAAAATGTGTGCATAAAATAAAAAAAATCCTACGCCACTGGATTCTACTCAGAAAAGTGTCATAAGAAGGTATTTATAATTTATGTCTAACTTATAAATTACGCAAGTTATTAATTAAAGTTAAAAATCAAGAAAACCCGATTTCGCCTCATAACTTCTAAAAAAAAACAAGATAGTGCATTTTTGTTGTTGGCATTACCCTAGTCTCAAAAAAAGAGATCGCAACTGCGCCATCGGTTTTTTTCTAACTCTTATATTTACTGAGATACCCATAAGCAACATCGAAATTAGACCACCCTGTATATGCTGTAAAATTTCAGGCATTCGTCGATTTCATATAAGAACGTGCAGTATGAAGTTTAGAACGAGTGATTTCACTCCCAGACTAAGCATGAAGTAAAATTTCGAGTTTAGAAAAGTCTGAAAATTTGGTTTGGTCGCTCCGCGAAGCGGAGCGGCCAAACCAAATTTTCAGGCTTTTCTAAACTCGAAATTTTACTTCATGCGCCACGCGGATAAAACGCTGAAATATTGTGAAGTTAGGAATACATTCACATTATTTTTTTTTTAAATGAGTAACAATCGAAATATTTAAATAACAAAATATTTACATTTTTCTTTATATATTTTCAAGTCAGGTAAAATAATATAATATATCAAATTAATTTATTTGGTAATTTAATAACCAAAAATGAATAATGTTGCGTGTATGTATCAATGGCGCTTAATGGGTTAATCAAGTGGGGGGACCTCAAACCGAATATTTCCGCAAACAGGTTTGATTTAAGTATTACAAAAAAGTAAAAACTATTGTAAAGTTAAACAAGTGTTCACGTAGGCGTTTGAACCGAAATAAATCGATATAGTTTTTTCAGTTCAGTTCCGGTTTTCGTTACGACAAAAATAAAAGTTTTTTCCGGTTCTCGGTTAATGCTTTAGTTCCGATTCGAAGCCCTTAATTTGCCCTCCAAAAGTATTGGGGGTTTATTTGAAACATTAAAAAATGTTTCAAATAATCCCCCAATACTATTGGAGGGCTTTTGGATATAATGCGTAATTCTCCAGATATTTAGCAGCCTCAAGTTAAATGAAACACTCTCGGTACATATCCTGATGCATGTAAATGTTTAAGGCGTTTGTTTTTTATAGTTCAATTTGTAACTACTAACGAGTGTTTCCACTCCCGGGTTAAGCATGAAGTAAAATTTCGAGTTTAGAAAAGCCAGAAAATTGGGTTTGGTCGCTCCGCAAAGCGGAGCGGTCAAACCAAATTTTTAGGCTTTTCTAAACTCGAAATTTTACTTCATGCGCCACGCGGATAAAACACTGATTTAACGTGACATCCAAATTACACTGAACCTCAATTAGAATCAGTGTTTTATACGCGTGGCGCATGAAGTAAAATTTGGAGTTTAGAAAACCTGAAAATTTGGTTTGGCCGCTCCGCTTCGCGAAACGACCAAACCAAATTTTCGGGCTTTTCTAAACTCCAAATTTTACTTCATGCTTAACCTGGGAGCGGAAATACTTGTTAGAAGCTTCAAATTGAAGGCTTTTTAAAAACAACGATTATCTAAACATTTACAACGTACACATCGGAATATGTATACTTGAAAGAAAAAATCCTTGTATATGCAGGAGCCAGCAAGCGAAGAAATTACATTAAAACCACCGTACATACAAATATAATTTCCTCCTCGGCAAATGGGCAACAGTTATAAGTGTTGTACAATCAAATATCGCAATTCTTTAGTTCTTAACAAATGAGCCGGGGAACTTTTAATACAGCACAATCACATTACACGTGAACTCTTAACTGTACAGTGACCTGGTGTGTGATGTAAAGGATGATAAATCATATATACGTACATATATTTGATGAAGATACTGCCAGCATTAAAGGGAAAACAAAACAGCAATTTTATTGCGCGCACTCGCGACACTAGTTTGTGGTTGTGAGTTATTGGTTATTAAAGAGATTTGTTGTTGGTTTTGTGTTTTGTGTGATGAGTGGTGGAAACAGGTGAAGATGTTTTGTTTTGATGTTGCATTATTTTCTGTAAACAACGTACCTTTTTCCGGTTCTCGTCGAATAACGAAATCAGACTCTCCTTTGCTGATAGGACGGCGTTCGTGGACATTAGGCTGCGCATGTAATAATAGACGGCATCCAATTTTTTGCGCTGCGGATAGAGAAAATCGCGAAGGGTATAAATTGCATTTTAATGCGTTTATCGCTTTATCTTACCGAGTATACTGCTAGTACGGCTAGTTGGTTGTACGGTCGCCCGTTCTTGGGATTGATTTCGTGTGCCTTTAAGTACATTCTAAAAAATTTTAATCACATTTTTACCACCAAAACATATGGCAACATAGCCATAGCAAAATAATGTTGTTTACAATGTAATTAATTATAACGATTTAAATCAGGGGTCGGCAAACTTATTGGTGCAAAGAGCCATTTTGGTTATCAGTCAAAAACCAGTATAGCCAACATAAATTAAGTTGTACTCAATTACAATTAAACTGGACTTTGTGCAATTCATTTTTAATAGTGTCCCTGTATTTAAGAGAGTAGCGCTAACTGGCATCCATGTTGACGCCTTTAGACGCCAAATTCAATTTCAATTAAATTAACAGGACGCGCGTCAATCATTATACAGAGAGTTTTATGTAACACCGAACATTTTCATAACGAGAATTTTTTAAGTATACATAAGCATACGTTGTGCATGCTCCGACGCTCGGTTGTGCATGCTCCGACGCTCGGTTTATTAAACGAGTGTTTTCCACTCCCAGGCTAAGCATGAAGTAAAATTTCGAGTTTAGAAAAGCCTGAAAATTTGGTTTGGCCGCGTAGCGCGCAGCGCGGAGCGGCCAAACCAAATTTTCAGGCTTTTCTAAACTCGAAATTTTACTTCATGCGCCACCGGTACAAAACACTGATGCAATGTAAAGTTTAGCGGTGTGTTTTAAACTTCGTAGTATGTCAGTGTTTTGTACCGGTGGCGCATGAAGTAAAATTTCGAGTTTAGAAAAGCCTGAAAATTTGGTTTGGCCGCTCCGCGCTTCGCGCTACGCGACCAAACCAAATTTTCAGGCTTTTCTAAACTCGAAATTTTACTTCATGCTTAGTCTGGGAGTGGAACACACTCATTTTAAGTTTTAAATTGAACTCTGTTAAAACAACGAGTATCTGAAGATTTACGGCATATACGCTGTAACTGGGACATGTATACTTGAAAGAAAACCTCCCTGTATGTACAAGTTGATTGGCTACAATTTTTAATAGTCATATAGGCAACTCAATTTACACACAACTTTAAAATTAAAGGTGTCAAATTGTATTGGATGCAAATGTTCGGTGTTAAATAAAAGTCTCTGTAGAATATGATTGGTTTAGTTTGAATTTGGCGCCTAAAGGCGTCAAAATGGATGCTAGTTTGCGCTACTCTCTTAAGGTACGATTCACGAGAGGTGTTCCGTGGATTTGTAGTGCTTTCTGCACCAATACATGTAAGACGAAAATACTTTGATGTCATCATATTACGTGTGTGAAAAGAGACAGAAAACTTCATAATATGTCTGCTATGGTTTTTAGATGGAACATGCGAAAACGTGTGTTCCGGTATGCAGCTTTAAAATTTTAAGGTTAGACATCACATTTTAACAAATGTCTTTGTAAAACTAAATCTGCAAAAACTAAGCAACAAATTATTTTAATTAATGTGCACAATTGTTTTAAATGTGAGTTTAAGTGGTATAATTCCAATATCCACATCTAATAAATAATTTAGGTATTTACAGAAATAAATAATGCATTTATGTTGATTTTGTGTAAGCTCAACCGAAAATGTTAGTTGAATCAAATGCGAATTCAGTAGATTTAGCAAATAGTCATCGGATTAATCTGTTAATACAGGGAATTTTTCTTTTAAGTTTAGATACAGGGAATTTTCTATTAGGTATACATATGCATACGCTTTTTTTTAGAGTTCAATTTGAAGCTTAAAACGAGAGTTTTCCACTCCCAGACTAAGCATGAAGTAAAATTTCGAGTTTAGAAAAGCCTGAAAATTTGGTTTGGTCGCGTAGCGGCCAAACCAAATTTTCTGGCTTTTCTAAACTCGAAATTTTACTTCATGCGCCACGCGTATTCAACACTGAAATATTATGAACGCTACGCGACCAAACCAAATTTTCAGGCTTTTCTAAACTCGAAATTTTACTTCATGCTTAACCTGGGAGTGGAAAACACTCGTTTCAACTTCAAATTGACCTTTTTTAAGAAAACCACGAATATTTAAAAATCTACAACACGTAATTGGGATATGTATACTCAAAAGAAAAAATTCATAAAAGAAAGATGACTAAAATACTCGCGACTTAAAGAGTATGACATTGTCATGTAACGTCAAAATTTACCACAACTATGAAAAATCGTTGCAGATACAACTGTCGACATACTCTCTAAAAAATTTGAACGACACATTCTACATCAATGAGTCATAGGACATCTCTCGCGAATTCTACTATAGAATATGATTGATTTAGTTTGAATTTGGCGCCTTAAGGCATCAAGATGGATGTCAGTTTGCGCTATTCTCTTAAATACAGGGACACTAATTTCCAGTCGACCGAGCTGCCAACGTCCAGTTGGTCAACTAGACATTGAGTAGCAATTGTATACAGCTGGGCATTATAAACTTTCTTTATTGAAGAAAACCTCACTTACTGCCTACATTTTCCATAATTCGACGTCTCATTCACCTGCTCCTTGTACCTCCACAAATCCCCCAAACAAATGAAAATCTTCTGCGCGGAAACCAATGCCAGATTAACAAACACCGCGGGCTTCTCGTTACCGCCGTTCCCCAGATAATTACTAATCTTAAAATCGTAAGTACCCTCCAGCCGGTCCAGCAACTTCTCGTAGAACTTCGTCCCTTCCTCGATCAAATCCAACAGAAACGTTTTGCAGGCCTTTTTATGCTCCGGATCGCGCGTGATCGCCTTCCGCATCAACTCGATTATGTTGTAATATAGGATCCTCCAAAAGTGCTGTTCTATGTTCTCGGCTTGTGAGAATTTGATGTCCTTCGAGAGGAGGTACTCTAGGGCTTCCATGAGAAAGTTCCGCAGGGTGATCACGTAGTCCCAGTGCGTCACCAGGTGCCCGGAATTGATGATTTTCTGCAATTCGTTATCGGCTGTTATAATGTTTGCTAATAAATCCGGGTAGCGGCAAGATTGGGCGTTCGGCAAGGGGTCGTTCTGCCAGGGAGGGCGGACATTCCCGTACTGATCCGTCATGTGCATTTGCGGGAGCGGGGCTGCTGTGGTTTCCGAAAAACCCGGACAACCGACTCTAGCATTAGGCTTATTAACCACTATAGGCGTGTTTGGGTTATTCGGATCGAACAGCGTCTTCTGCCCAGGCGATTTCCTCTGCACCTCCGGAATCTTCGGCTTCTCATTCAAATTCAAAACCGGCACTTTCTGCGTCTCTTTGTTAACGCTCTGCGGCAGATGGATCAGCCCCCCCTTCTTAACCTCAATCTCCTTCGGTTGGGGGACCTCCCGTTCCACGGTATTCCTCTTGCGGAGGATCTCCTCTCGCCAGTTTTCATGTTCGCTGCAGCTGCTCTTGCGGTTCCTGTCGAAACTGGATTCTCTGCTGACGTTTTTGGAGCGGTTGATCGTGTCGTAGCTACGTTCCCTGGTGTCCCTGGATCTTCTTCGAGGCCGGGGTTCTGGCACTTTGAAGTTATCCCTCGACTCCATGCTGTTTGTGGAGTTTTTCCTGTTCCTTCTACTCGAACTGTTTTTACTGTGATAATCGTCGTATCGGTTGTGTTGTTCCGAACTCTTATCCCTCTGATGACTCCCACTCCTATTAATCATTACATTGAAATATCAATACTAGCACATTTCCAAAAATGTATTTATTTTATTAACTGAAATGTGATAGCATTCTTGATAAATAGCTTCCAGTTTTTACTTTTCCCATATGTAATACCAATACATTTTTGAAAAACGTGTGTGCCATCACTGCAAACACTAGAGATTTTGAGTTATTATGAAAATTATATCAGGTGTTCATTTAAAAACCCGATCGAAAGGGCGTTGCTTTTTTGATAGAAGGAAATGGAACGAAAAAGTGAAGTCGCAGCTTGATTTACGTTTTGTCATACCTGACATAAATGTCAGATTGTGTTAATCAGTACCTCATTCATTTGCCTTATTCTTATAGATGCTGTGTTGTTTCTCCCTCTTTTGAGTGAGTGGGCATTAAAATACCGAATAAAATAAAAAAACGTTTATAAAACTGGTTTACATTAACATTGACAGGAGCAACTGACAAATTCATGTACAGCCTCTGGTTCTGGTTCTTTGGGGAGTGCGCATTTCTGCACTGCACTTAGGCCTCATTAGGCCCATTGTGCTCCCTCCCGTCGATTACCCAGCCTCAGATCAGCCAGCCTACCTAGTTTACGTAAGCTGAGGTAGGTAAATCCCTTATGTAGGCCATCTTTCACCCAGTAAGGAGTCTCTAGTTGACCCGCAGTGACCAGTCAGAGCGGCAGTTATGCACCTTAGGTTCCCCCTGGTCAGCTGCAGGTACTGTTTCGCTGATCTCTCGTTGGGATACAATAGTGCTTCCTTAGAGAGCTTGCATCCCTCGATGTCATCCCAAGGCTTCCTGAATTTCTCCATTGCGTTGGTTTGTAGCATATTGCACAGGGACAGAGGCGCAAGGCACACTAGCGGCTCCGGTGAGAGAATGTCCATCCCAGCCGCTGCTCTTGCCAGTGCATCAGCTTTCGTGTTACCTGTGTTCAAGTCGTGCCCCTTCACACAGCAGACTTCAATGTTGTTATACATTGCTGCTTGCCTGAGTTTTCTGTGGCACTCTAATGTCTCTGAAGTTGTGTGTGATTTCTTCAGAGACAGTAGCGTTTGCCTGCTGTCCGTTAGGATCAGTATGGCTTCATTTGACACTTTGCGGTTTATGATGTTCTCAGCTGCAAGTGTTATACCCGGGGACCTTTGTTTACATTTTCACTTAGGACCTACTTCACAATGTTTTGAAAATTTCATAACCAACTCGATCAGGTTTTTAACTGAACACCTGATATGTCTACATTCAAGCTAGTGATGGGATCATTCGAATGAGAATAATTGATTCTTTCAAATATTAAAATACCTGAACATCTCGAAATATTCCGGAGAGGACTCGAGAGATCTCTCGATTGATTGCTCGAGAGATCACTTAAAATGTTGCTCGAAAGATCGCTCAAATGATTTGCCTAAGAGATTTTTCGAATTACTCAAATAAATCCAGAGATTGCACGAATGATCAATCAAATGGTTGCTCAAATGTTCACTCCATCACTCATATAATAATTCCAGATTTCTGGCTTTTTTAAAAATTGTATCAGTGGATTATTAAGTTTGTATTAGTCGATTGAACACACGAAGCACTATTCGAGCGAACTCGGATCATCTCTCATGCAATCTCTTGTCGAATTTCATGCGCAATCTCTGCTACGATCTCTCGAGCGATCATTCGAATCTTCTCTCAAGCAATTTTTCAAACGATCTCTCGAGCGATTTTTCAAATGATCAAAATAATATTTGAATCCTAATAATCATTCATATTATTTGATTACACCCATCACTAATTGAAGCTCACCTTTTCCTTCTCGATTTACGTTTTTTAGTCTTAGGGGAAGGATTCACAGGCAATGATTTTGTGCTCGTCTCCATTAAACTAGCCATCGAAGAACTCCTCGTCATTGCATCACTCAAGGCCTCGGCTTCTAAATTTTTCACGTGCAATTCCACCTCCTCACTCCAATCCTATATGTGCGAAAAGAATAAGATCGTTAAAATAACCTCACCGAACGATAATACAACAGAGAACTAATATTGATAAAAATTTAACGTTCAAAACCTCTTACAGAGTTTGGAGCAGGTTGTGATTTACAAAGGATCAGTTGTTAAATCAAGTGACTTAAATCAAGTTTGACCTAAATGTATGTGTTTACTTAAATACAAGCAAGTGTTTGCCAGTTTCCTTAACTTGAGATAACTGGGCTGATTGCATTAAGGGATAAATAATTAATTAATACCGTGTGACCATTTAAAATATAAATTAGTGTAGGCTTTGAATTTTAAATTAGATTGGCACTACTGATTGTAAACACAGTTTTACCATAACTGGGAGGGCAACTAGTCAATGCAAATTGCATTTTTTGGTAATAGTTCAATGAGGCACCGTAAGATGGCGTTTTCAAAGCAACAAATTGCGAGATACTGAACTCCCAACCTATTTCTGCACGTTTGCTCGGTCTGTTTATACTTATAATTATGAATTTCTACAAAGTTTTCAAAAATAAATATGAGTGTTGATTCAATTTTTATTTATGAGGTTATTTAGAAAAACAGTTTCAATGGGCCCGTCCATCAGAGACACAAGTTGGGAGTTTATTGCTATTGTAGAATTCTTTGATGACCGGACTGTTGATAGTGAACATGTTTGAGATTTTTGCAATCGTACAAAATAGATTGATTGGTGTTGGTGATTTATGTTAGCAGGTTAAAGTTTTCAAAATGGCCGGAGTACTGTTTATTAGATACCAACATACATCACAAACAAATCCGAACATGTTGAATGCGGCACATTTTGATGAACGGGCCCATTTATTCACAATGACGAATATATTCATTGACACATACACATATATTAATTTATATCGTTGATTGAAGTATTTATAATACTTTAATCAATTAAATAAAAGATAGTGTCTATATATAGGTGAATATAGCAGATTTCTGTATTTCTTACTACGGTTTGTCTTAAAAATAGAAGGACCACAACAGAATGCGAAATTGCAGATGCCATTTTAGAATCACAACTGACATTTCTATACCAAGTGGCGGATTCCGTCTATTTACACATCTTGTGTTTGATCAGTGTTATCTATATGTTAAAAGTAAGTAATAATCTGTTTTTTGTTTAATATGACCAATTAAATTTGACATTTTAAGAATTTAGTGGCGTGATACAGGTTAGGACAAGATTAATCACATGTTATATTGAAAATCAATTTTTAATTAGTAGGTTATGTGAAAGGAAATCTAACATTAATATGACAATTTAATTAACTCACAAAGATTACAATTACAAATGTATTTACTTATCACCGCCTCAAATTATTTGTATCTAATAACAATTTAATAAAGTGTCAATAAAGTGAGGATCAGGTAGGATAAGAGGATCAGATAATATTCTTTGCTCAGAAATAAGTCTTCTTTATTATCTGCTACTAATGCTATGGATAATATGAACAATATGACAAAACTTATAACTTCATTAATTGCTAAAATGCCATAATGGTTCTTCAACAACAATTAAAAATCTGTCAATGGAATGCAAACGGTCTAGTTGCGCCCTCTCAAGAACTTGATCTCTTCATGAATAAACAAAACATTGACATTATGCTCATTTCTGAAACCCACTTCACTTCAAAAAGCTATGTACGATTTCATAAATACAACACTTACTCAACCAACCACCCAGATGGGGGAGGACATGGAGGACCAGCAATCCTAATCAGGAAAACTATAAAGCATCACGAACTCCCCAACTACAAAAAAAAACTACCTGCAGGCAACAAGCATAGTAGTGGAAGACGGCTGGAACGCTCTAGTTACAATCTCAGCCCTATACTGTCCACCTAAACATAAAATCAATAAAGCCCATTTTGAAGAATATTTTAATACACTTGGAAATACATTCATGGCAGCAGGAGACTACAATGCCAAAAATGTCATATGGGGTTCCAGCAAGACTCTAACCAGAGGTGGAGTACTATATAAAGCTATGACAGCCCTACAACTACACCATGTATCAACAGGACAACCAACCTACTAGCCAGCAGATAGGAAGTAAACTCCAGACCTCATTGATTTTTGTGTCACTAAAAACATTGCTTAAAACTACCTACAAATAGAATCCAGCCTAGACCTTACTTCGGACCACTCGCCCTCCATAATTACACTCAGCACTCATCAAGTCAAGCTGAAACAGAAACCATTAACACTCCACAACAAAAAAACAAACTGGGAGAAATTCAGAATACTTGTGGACGAGACCCTAAACACCAAACTCCCCCTGAAAACAAAGGACGATTTGGGTGAAGCACATTTCAACCAAGCTGTTCAATCAGCAGCATGGGAATCCACACCAACTGCAAACAAAGAAAACAACGCACAGGTCATACTAGCACCAATAAACAAAAGAAACAAAATAACCGAAAAAAGAAATCTGTGCCGGCAATGGCAAATCACAAGGCACTCCAATGACAAAGCCAAGCTAAACAAAGCAGCCAAAGATATAAAGCAGGCACTAAATGACCTGAAAAATAATGCAATACAGCTCCACCTCCAAAAACTATCTCCCACTGCAAACTCGGATTACTTACTATGGAAAGCGACAAAAAATATAAACAACACACAACTGCATATACCACCCATAAGAAGAAAAGTTGGTAGCTGGACAAGAGATGACAAATTAAAGACTACAACATTTGCTAAACGCCTAGCTACGGTATTTGAACCCTCTGAAGAAGGAGCAAAGGAGGAAGACAAAGAAATTGAGGAATTCCTAGAAACGCCTAACCAAATCAGCCTACCAATCAAACAAATAAAAACCAAAGAAATAAAGCACCAAATACAAAAGACCAAAGAAAAAAAAAAGCCCCAGATACGACTATGATCTTCTACACGATCAACAGGCTTGGCCACTTCGCAGCTCAATGGAAAGTAGCGCAGATAAAACTAATACCTAAACCTGGTAAAGATCCCTTAGAAGCAAGCTCCTATAGACCAATCAGCCTATTACCTATCCTTTCCAAACTGTACGAGAAGTTACTCTTAAAACGATTGCTACCGAAAATTGTGAAAAACAAACTTATCCCAGACCACCAATTCAGTTTCCAGCAGAATCACTCCACCATCGAGCAACTTCACCGAATTGCAAAAACAATCAAAAAAGATCTTGAAACAAAAAAATATTGCTCAGCTGCATTTTTGGATGTCAGTCAGGCCTTCCACAAGGTCTGGCGCCCAGGGCTGCTCTACAAACTAAAGAAAAACCTACCACACAGCTTCTTCCAAGTGCTACAATCGTACCTTACAGATCGACTTTTTCAAGTAAAATTCCAAGAGGAACTAACAAAACTCTACCAAATCAAGTCAGGGGTACCACAAGGCAGTGTGCTCGGGCCAATCCTGTACCTGCTCTAGACTGCAGACTTTCCAAAAAGCATAAAACATTTGAGGCAACCTTTGCAGATGACACGGCAATACTCTCATCCCATTCTGACCCAACTGTTGCATCAAAACACCTACAAGAAAGTCTAAATGACATGCAAAACTGGTTAAAAAAATGGAGAATGAAAGCAAACGGAACAAAATCTTCACATGTGACTTTCACATTGAGAAAGGGAAACTGCCCACAAGTAAAACTAGATGATCAAATAAACCCACAAACAAGATCCATAAAATACCTTGGCATCCACCTTGACCGCAGGCTGACCTGGAGTAAGCATAAATGGGCCAACAGGTTACAGCTAGGACGCAAGTTTAGTCAATTGTACTGGATGCTAGGAAGAAAATCCAAACTAAACTTATACAACAAAGTCCTACTATACAAGACGATAATCAAGCCCATATGGACATATGGCATTCAGCTGTAGGGATCAGCCAGCGACTCAAACATTGCAAAACTCCAGAGATTCTAAAACAAGGTCATGAGAGCTATTGTCAATGCCCCCAGATATCTACCGAACTTGGTAATCAAGCAAGACCTCCAAATCTCGACAATTGCAGAAGAAATCTCGAAGTGCAGTGCCAACTACAAAGAACGCCTGAAGGCATATCCTAATGACCTAGCAGTACAGTTACTAAAAAACACCCAAGTGAAAAGGATTAAAAGACATGATCCCCTTGATCTCCCTAACAGATTTAAATAAATAAACAAACACACAACACACAACCACTTCTTGAATGTGGCGAAAATGAAGAGAAGCATCGTTAATGAATGATTCTTCTACATGTCACCAGCATACCCCCGCAACATATACTTAATATCTTAAAGCAGATTATCTGCCCATTTATATGTACAAATTTAAAAAAAAATTCTAAATACAAGGATGTCTTTTTATGTATACATTTTTTACATGTACATTTTCCGACATTGGAGATCTTATTAAAAACTTTTAACTAAAAAACTCTAACGAGTGTTTTCCACTCCCAGACTAAGGATGAAGTAAAATTTCGAGTTTAGAAAAGACTGAAAATGTGGCTCTGTCGCGTGGCGCAGCGGAGCGACAAAGCTAAATCAAGCATTTCTAAACTCGAAATTTTACTTCATACGCCACGTGTATAAAACACTGATTTAAAGTGAAGCTCAACCTATTCTTACTCATCAAAATATTCACTTATATTTCGGCTGTGTAAACCGAAAAGTTTGTTGTGGTCCTCCAACTTTTGAGACAAAGTATAACACATTTAAACTACACGCACACCAACAGAGATATGTGCGTTTGTGTAAGTGATAGTGATCAGACATCCTAATAGATGGCGATAAAAAAGGAAGCAAAGGCTGTTGCTCCCCTGACCATAACCTCAAATTTATTCCATCATTCCATAGATGTTTATATACGGGTGACCAATGTCAACTGTCCTGAATTGGCAATACTAAATTTAATGTGGTATGATTGGTAATTGGCTATCACGATTTATTCCACATCCGATTTTAATCTGCTAAACGAAAGTTATGTTTTGGTTATGTTATAAAGTGGATGATATTTGTATTCGTTATTTTAATGTTTCAAGGTTCTTCGAAATATAAAATGTTAAACAATAGCAAGAAAAAACAATTTTCTTTAAAGACTTATAATCCTTGCAATCGTAGCTGGTTTCATTTAAATAAATCACGAGTCAAAGATTAGGTAATCAAGACAATCGGCCCCGTTCATCAGAGACAGAAGTTCGGGGATTACTACCAACTGTTGGGTAAGTTTTCAAAATGGCCGGAGTACCGTTCATTAGATGCCAATATACATCACAAAATAATGCAAACATGTTGAATGTTGAACATTTCTGCCCAATTAACAGGTAATGTTTTTTGATTAAATGTTTGTACTCAAATCAACGTAATCATATTGAACTTGTGATTATTAATCAGAGATGTGGGAGAAACAATCTTCTTAAGGAAAACTTCATTTGTGAAGTAACAAAAATAAATTAATAAATATCCATACTGACATACTGACACCGGGACAATTCCCGGCCAATGTCCTTTCGAGACTAGTGCACTGTACTGTTTACAGCAAACCCTGCAATTTCAGTAGAATTAGTTTGAAGATTATTTGCCAATATGTGCAATCTTTCTATCTCAAACGTCCGTTTTTAACACTTCTTCATTAGCTTATTTTCATATAAAGTACAGCCGGCAACGTCGACTCCCGCTTATGTCAGTGACAAATTTTGACACTTACTGTTACGAATTAATTTAAACTTGCTAGTTCCAATTTTGTTCTAATTCTGTTTTTCTTGTTATTATCGGTTAGTATTAGTTCCCGCCTTTCAATGTTTTTGTGTTTCTATGTTGTTTTCGTGTTATTCTTCTGTTCATTTTTTGCGACATTGCCAAATGTCCATTTCTTTTTAATTGTATGTAGACTATCGTCACGTGTAGATTATCCGCCAATTTATACACACACGATATATATATATATATCTATGCTTCATTGAATTAGTATTCTGGGCAACTGCACAAAATAAAGCCACCTTCTCTAATTTATAACTTAAATGATCGCACGGTAAAACATATCTTTACACAGCCTACTTGAAACCTAAATGTATCTGAGCATCCTATGTCATTTATTACGAATTTGAATTAGACCAAGGTTACACGATCAATCTGGCATCAATCTGGATTGACGACAGATCGACAGACTGACAAGAGCTATCATAATATTTGATAATCAGTCAGTCCACGATTTACACCTTAGGTTCTCAACGTGGGCGATAACGCCCCCTTGTTGGCGTTTAAGACTTTCAGGGGGTCAGTAGAAAATTCAGAGAAAATTAGGGGCGCATAATATTAAACGTTTAAATATAATCATGGCAATAGTTGTTTCAGATTTTCGACAGATAGTAAGTAAAGAAAATTAGGGGGCTCTAGAAAAAAATAAACTGGGCGGTGGGCAAAATAAGGTTAAGAACCTATGATTTACACGATCAATTCTGATCACAATCATGGACTGACCTTATGCCAGATTGATCGTGTTGCACCTGTCATAGAGTTAATAAAATCAATTTTTTGTGAGTCGAAGGCAAGAAAATTTAAGATTGTTTGGGTTTTAAAAAGGTAATAATGTAAAACTATTTTAATATATTGACTGCCACGTATTTTTCTCATAATTCAAATGAGAGTATATAATGAGAAGCAGGGTTCGGAAATATTATAATATTTATCCGATATATATCAACTTCTTGACGATTATTCTTGTTCATAAATATTGATATTTTTATTATTTATTAATTATACAGGGAGTTTTTCTTTTAAGTATACACATCCCAATTTCAGCGTTTATGTTGTAAATCTTCAGATATTTGTTGTTTCTTTATAAAGAGTTCAATTTGAAGCTTTAAACAAGTGTTTTCTACTCCGACATTAAGCATGAAGTAAGTGTTCAAGCTTGTCTAAACTCAAAATTATGCTTCATGCACCAGGCGTATAAAACACTGAAATATTGTAAAATTCAAAATATTCTTGTTTAGCACTGGACTCGCTTCGCTAAGCCCAGCAAATTCAAATTTTCAGGCTTCTCTAAACTTGAAATTTTATTTTATGGTTAGTCTGCGAGTAGAAAACGACTGTTTTCACAAGCCTCAAATTGAATTCTTTTAACAACACAACGAATGTCAGAAATTTTCTATGTATGCATATGTATAGTTAAAAGAAACAGGGAAATACCCAGCAATGTGCAATTTAATAGTTTTTTGCATTTCATAAATATCCATGATATATATCATGATAATTATCTGATGATATATATCATCAGAACCCTGCTGAGAAATTCACATGGGAGTCAAAGTGTTAACCCTTTGCAGTCCTATACATTTTTACAAAGTGCACCATTAAATTTTCAATTACATGATATCGACATCTAGCGATGATTTCTTAAAACATTAGTTCACAATTATAGAGTGCAAATAGTTTATTTCAGGTTTCTGTAGTTTAGTAAATACGCGGCAAAGTCACATTCCTGTCATGATCGAATATATCCGACTTTGGACTGCAAGTGGTAAAATATTTTGTCAGATACAGCATGCTAGGTAAATATACAGCCAATGTAATAGCAAATATGATACAAAAGCTTAGTAACACTTTTGCAAATGGGAAAAATTATTTAAAAATGTTACTAAGCTTTTATATCACATTTGATAAATACTGTTACCAGCTAAATGTTGGCCGTACATTTACCCTGTATATTCCGACACAGGACCGGAAAGGTTTAATATATTTTTAAAACTTACAAAAACGCCATTGACAGCCATATCAATAATGGATTGAGTAAATTCTTCGTAAATAGGTGGTGAAGTTAACGGTGTGGATTGCGGCTCAACTCGTTCTCGCAACACTTGCTGACCCTGATCGTCTCTTCGACTTTGATCTTCATTACTGGGAGAATACCTGTCTTCATTTCTACTTTCAATTCTAACCTCATCGATCCTCCGAATGTCACTGTTACCGGTGTGACGCTCATCGTTCCTCCTAAATTCATTATTTCGGCCATCGTTTCTGTTACCGAAACGCTCTTCCTGTATCCTACCCGTGTATCGCTCATCACTCCTCCCACCGTAATTTTCCTTGTTTTTGTTACCGCTAAAACGCTCCTCGTTCCTCCTTACATCGAAACCCTCATCACCCCTTCTAATCTCGTTACTGCTGCCGTAATGCTCATCCCTCCTGTTAGCATCGTAACGATGATGCTGATTCCTATCGTTCTTATAATCCATTCGGTTTAAGCTCTCGTTACTCCTCGTCCTGCCTGAACGAGAGGGCGTACCAGGCCGAGAATTCCCCGGGCTGTAGACCCCCACTTTATCCGGGGTGCCCGATCGGTACCCACCTCCGTAATCCTGCACCGACCGCCCTCTACCCCTAGGCCGGCTAGGAAGAGTGCTGTAATAATTATTATTCTGCGTCGGGTGTTGATTCGACGGAAAATTAGGATACTGTTTCGGGCCTTGTGGATACTGCTGCGAAGTACCCTGAAAGGTGAGGCTCGTCGATCCATCCCAGGATTCCTCCGGTGGGTGATTGGGGTAATTCGATATTTTGTTTTCGGCTAGAAACTGCTTTCTGAATCTGGGCGGGATGTTGTCAATGTTGAACTTCGGTTTTTTATCGGGCTCCAAGCCTATGGTGCTGTGTCTCCGTCCGCTGGGCGGTTTGTGGTGATGGTATTTGTCTGAATTGAAATTGCCACGGTTGTTTGCGTTCGAGTTTATTTGTGGGTCGACGCTTCGAGTGTCTCTCGTTCTGTTCCAACTGTTGTTGGCATTTTGTTGGTGCGCCCTCGGCTCTGAACCTAAAAAAAACAATGTTAAATTTTCTTTTAGTTTGTCTAATATGATTTTATACTGCATATATTCGTTTATTTCACAGAAATAAAACAAATTACTTAAAAAACATGAATATTTTCCACAATCATAACATTTCTCATCAACTTTCATAAATTAATTAATTTCTTGAATTATTA
Organism: Philonthus cognatus; assembly: GCA_932526585.2. Classification (NCBI taxonomy): domain Eukaryota; kingdom Metazoa; phylum Arthropoda; class Insecta; order Coleoptera; family Staphylinidae; genus Philonthus; species Philonthus cognatus. Next base: position 17,416,434 of record OW052244.1, on the reverse strand, counting down.
GATTTGTTTTATAAATATGAAATATTCCTATTCATCATACTCCAATTCCACCATTGATGTAACACTTTCCTTTCTTTGATATGCTTGTGATCACAATGAACAACACTATAAAAATTACACTAATAATAATAAATGCCAGATTTATAAAACTTTTACAGCCTTATTAATAAGCATTAGCATACAGCTTTAACACAGATAACATTTTTAGAATAATAAAACGTTTTAGTAGATTCCTATTGTTAGTTTATAACTAATAATTTAATAGAGTGATACCCCTCGTTTATGGCACAAGATCCATCTTATACATAACCTCAATTGTTATAACAAAATAGGATTATTTAGAGTTTATTTAATAATGCTATAAATCTTCATACCTGTTCAGTATACTTTAAACTTCACATTGAATCAGTGTTTTATACCGGTGGCGCATGAAGTAAAATTTCGAGTTTAGAAAAGCCTCATTTGGATTTGGGCGCTACGCTTCACGCCCAAATCCAAATTTTAGGGCTTTTCTAAACTCGAAATTTTACTTCATGCTTAACCTGGGGCTGGAGACACTCGGTAGAAGTAAATTTTACTCAAATAGTTTAGCGGACAACATAAATTTTCACTAAACATAAACAAAAACAGTGTAACATAACCTCCAAATTACATGATTACAATGAAATTAGAACACATGAAAACACAATGTTGCCATGTTCATTTTATCAATAGTTCAAAACTAACTACTAGCATGTAGATTTCGTTCTATTAATACGAAATGTTAGTATTATGTTTGTAGGCATCTAGTAGAAATTAACTAGCATTAAACTATAATGATTATAATGGGAACTCTACTAATAAGGCTGTTAATGTTTAGTGATTATCATTTAACGCTTAAGAAAATTATGCCGTTTATAAGAGAATTGAGGATTAAGCATTTATGTACTTGCATGTTAACGTTGCCCCATCTTTTATCAAAAATATTGTTTTTACAAGTTACGCAAATTACTTGTAAAACAATATTTTCATTTATTTGTAATAAAAGATGTGGCAATTTCAACACACTAGCACATAACCTGAAATTAATACAGAAGACATTTAAAATTTCGTTTATAATAATCAATTCATCTATACTCACGTTAATAATTCGGTCAAATTATTTAAATTACTTTACTATTATGTTGTAACAGCCGATTCAGAAAATCTGGCATCACTGTGCTAGAATAATAGAGTATAAATTCGGAAAGTGTCGACGCAAAAAATGTGAAGAGAACCATTTATGTTTAAGGTCATTTAAGGAAAATAGAATATAATGAACTCTTAAGGATTAAGTGAATATAGCGAACTCTTAAACACTAAACGTTGATTCTTAAAATCCTTAAACATCGTATGAACGCATATGCTGAACTCCGCTTAAACGTTAACCTTAGACAAGCTTAACCCATTTAGCACCATTGATGCATATACGCAACATTATTCATTTTTGGTTATTAAATTACTAAATAATTAATTTTATATATTATATTATTTGACCTGACTTGAAAATGTATGAAGAAAAATGTAAATATTTTGTTATTTAAATATTTCGATTGTTACTCATTAAAAAAAAAAAAATAATGTGAATGTATTTCAAACTTCACAATATTTCAGCAGTTTTATGCGAGTGGCGCATGAAGTAAAATTTCGAGTTTAGAAAAGCCTGAAAATTTGGTTTGGCCGCTCCGCTTCGCGGAGCGACCAAACCAAATTTTCAGGCTTTTCTAAACTCGAAATTTTACTTCATGCTTAGTCTGGGAGTGGAATCACTCGTTGTAAACTCCATACTGCACGTTTTTATATGAAATCGACGAATGCCTGAAATTTTACAGCATATACATTATATGTATTTAAAAGAAAAATTCACAGTATTTAATACAATAAGTCATTCATAGATATTATAAAAAGAAGTGCAGAATTTTACCTAAAATCAACTTTTACAGTTATCTCTATAATTGCTCGGCCGTTAATGGGTTAAACATTAACAGTCTTAATAATAGATGTTAGAACACAGCTTTAACACGATTCTAAGGATGATGATTTTTGGATTAATAAAACGTTTTAGTAGATTACTATTGTTAGTTTTAAGTCTTATACATAACCTAAATTGCCATAACAAAAAAGAGTTATTTAGAATTTATTTAATAATGCCATAAATCATAAATGTACATATCTGTTCAGTATATTTGAACTTCCCTTGAAATCAGTGTTTTTTTCTCAGTCTAGGAGTGGAGACACTCATTAAAAGAAAACTTAAATTAAATAACTTAGCAGAAACAAAACATTTTACAAATACAGCGTGATCAATCTCAAGTGTCCGGGGTTGGCAACAAAAAAATGTTTACATTAGTGCATTTTTATGTTTGAAAGTTTACAAACATGATTCATTAATTTATTATTTCCGCTGAACTGTCAGACGTGCTGTCACTCGTGTTTATTGTTTTCTCTAAATTTACTAAGACAATGCCGTTTACAATAGCGCACGATAAATTTATTGTTATGGTGCACTTCCGAAGTGGAACCCAGAACAAAGAAGGCACCTGGACATAGGCCCAGATACAAGATATGAGACCTTCCCGGGAAAAATATTTTCCTACCGGAAATTAGTAGGCAAGGCCCAGCCCACATTGTGCACTAGTCTCGAGAGAACACCAGCCGGGAATCGTCCTGGTGTTCCGCCGGTTATACCCGGGTCTAAGTGGACCTTTGTTTAGAGTGTGAAGGTGATCATTTTTAACATTTACTCTAGTCAGTATAGATATTTATAAATTTATTTTTGTTTGTTACTTCACAAATGAAGTTTTCGTTAAGAAGATTGTTTATCCGATATCTCTGAATAAGCGATTTTAACTGAATATTCACAAGTGACTGACTGGATAATCAAAAATTCAATATGATCACATTGAAATACGAACATTTAACCAAAAATCATTACCCGTTCATTGTGTTGATTACCAAATCTTTGACTCATAATTTATTTTAATGAAAGCAGCTACGATTGCAAGGAATAATAAGTCATTTTAAAGAAATTTTTTTTTTCTTGCTATTGTTTAACATTTTATATCTCGTAGAAACCTGTGAAACATGAAAATAAGGAATACAAATACCATCTAGTTTATAACATAACCAAAACATACCTTTCGTTTGACAGATTAAAACCGGATATGTAATAAATCATGATTGCCAATTATTCAAACATACCACCTTAAATTTAGTATTGCCAACTCAGGACAGTTGACATTGATGACCCAGTACAAACAAAAACAATGTAACATAACCTCTAAACTACTTGATAACAATGAAGTTAACAGACATGAAAATGCAATGTTGCCACATTCATTTTATCAATAGTTCAAAACTGACTAATAACATGTAGATTTTGTTCTATTAATACTAAATGTTAGTATCGTGTTTGTGGGAGAGATTAACAAGTCTTAACTATAATAATGTTAATGGCAATTCTAATAATAAGGCTCTAAAGGTCTTATAAACCCAGCATTTATCTTCTATAAAAGAGCCAAATGTTTTAACCTCTATTAAAAGTATAACTACTTGTTTATTAATTGACTAAAATAAGAACAGTAATAATAATAAATTACAGTCTATTCTATTACCTTGCCTATAATTCCGATGTGGAGAGTGCCCCCTCCACTCCTCCTGTATATCCTGCTGATCGTTCGGCCTCCGCCTATTCGAATACCGCTTTGACCTGTTATTGCCTCCACGCTCGCCCCCACCCCCTTGATTATTATTCCCGTTTCCGTTCCACTCGTTACTGCCGGCCTCCTGTTTCGCGTAACTGGACCTCTCGCTCTCCCTAGCCTTGGCCACAGGAGTTGGAACGAAGAACGACTGCTCGGGTTTTTTACTCCTCCGTCTTTCCGCCATGCCTCCGTCCGTCCTCTGGGCGACGTCGCTCTCGTCGCTAACGGGAGCGTTGTCCCTCCGGAAACGGTTCAGCCTCTCTGACGCCGGGTTTTTTGTCTGTTCGGGCGTTTTCGCTTCCTCGATATCTCTACCAGTCGACTTCCTCAATGGACCACTTCCCGGTTTATAGTATTGTAGTTGTGCTCGACTACCGCGGGGCATTTTTCTTTCAATAGAATTTTCTAAAAATTAAATAACATTAATAAAGAGTCTTTGAAAATTACCCAATTGTATTAATGAATATCAGGTGTCCAACAATTATTAAAGTCCTGGGTGGCTGCAGAATCAAACGTGAATGTCAATCCTTACTTCAAAATTATTGAATTTAACGTTTGTAAAGACATAACCTATTTTACAGAAGTAAGAATCGACATTCATGTTTGATTCCACAGCGACCCAGGACTTGAATAATTGTTAGACTTCTATATCAGGTGTTTAATTTATTATATCTAAATCACAGCCCACTCCAAACATACTAGTTATTGAACACCCATTATTATTAATAAAAGATGCTCTTATATTTAAATCAACAAACGCATGTCTTTAAGGGGGTATTACCACTAGGACAGCGTATTTTTTTACGGTTTTTCAGAATTTTTATTTTTGGGAAATTTAATAAATGTGATCTTGCGGTTTCTTGCAACTTGTTTATAGATTCATAAACTATAAAAAATGAATTTTAATTCTTTTCAATCGTCCGGCTAAACCTCTAAATCTGGCCTCATATAAGGCCGTGTCCGCCGTGTTTTTCCTTACGGCCGATTCTGTGATTTGAAACGTAAAATGAAGTAGTAGTCATTAATCTATATTAAATTATCTGGAGTTTGAACCACCGACAATAAAAAATCTCGATAAATAACAAAATGGAAGCCATTCGAAAAAAGTGGTCGCTTTTTGCCCCCCTTTTTCTGACTTTAAGGCTCGGTTTTTGCACCACAGTTGAGGTGCTTCGAAGCCAGCTTCCAGACACAAGCATTCAAACTTTCGTTTGAGTTCTGCGTATTTCCACCCAGCCACCTACTCAGCATTGTTTACTTCAACAAGCAAAAATCTAACTAACGAATTCGCTTATTGTAAAACGGCTTTCGGACATGAAACTAGATACTATCGAGTATCAATACATGCAAAAAAAAAAAATCAATTTTTTAAAACTTCGGAATGGTAATACCCCCTTAATCACACTTGAACAATGATTTATTTCAAAATAAACCCTCTATTTTAAAGCTAATCTTTGTTTATATAGGGAGTTTTCCACTCCCAGGTTAAGCATAAATTAAAATTTCAGGCTTTTGTAAACTCGAAATTTTAACTCATGCGCCTACGCGTTTAAAAGAGTGAGTTCAAGTTATGTTCAAAGTGATGTTCTAAAGCAGTCTAAATTAAACTTTACATTTTATCAGTGTTTTATACGGGTGGCGCATGAAGTAAAATTTCGAGATTAGAAACTCCACTCCACGAACAAACCGAATTTTCAGACTTTTCTGAACTTGAAATTTTACTTCATGCTTAACCAAGCAGTGGAAACACTCATTAGAAGCTTTAAATTGTACACAAACATTGAACATAAAAGCAATGAATTTTTAAGAATTTACAGCGAATAAATTGGGATATGTATACTAAAGAGAAAAGTCCCTGTATTTAAAAAATGTCATACGTTTTCTATAAATCATAACCCATTGGGTAATTACCCTACCTAAGATAATTTATATCAGCACTTGATTTCCATTATTTTAAAATCACTACTTAAAACATCTGTGAATTAAACTACAGATGTATAAAATAAAGTATAGATGTATAAAGGATAGATCTACAAATTTCAGCAATTAATTAAATCTAAACAAAAAGGCTCACTATAAAGAAAAATTGAGTTACACATGTAAAATGCCTATACCAAATGATCATACCAATTTTTCACTATATGTATCTATTATTTTGTTAGACATGTATCAGTTTTATCAAGCCGTTGAAATCAAATATTTCATCACAATAGCCTCGGCAATGCAAACACAACTCTCATGAAACGTACTCGAATTCATCCAGCGACGTACACTTTACATATTATTCATCACGAATCTAAATCAACAGTTCAAGTCACTCCGCACTATGATCCCATCTGGTAATCCGAACAAGAAAACACTCACACACAAACCACCAACAAAACTGAAGGTGAAAAAGAAATTAACGCGGCGATCGGAAAGAGTGCCGAAGGTTGTGCCGGCGCCTGAGTGAACGTTCCGCAAGTCGATCCCGACTTAATTACATTATGCTAATGAGATTTTAAAGTTAATCATTGTTTATAAACATAATGTTTGGTGGTATAGGTTAGGATTGCTTTCTTACGTAAAGGGCGAGCCGTCGGTATCTGGCCGGTCCGTGATGGGATTGCGGTGGTAAACGAATCATTAATTGGTCGCTTCGCGTTGGATTAGCGGGATTATCATTTAACAACACAAAATGTGACACCTACCACGATAAACCTCCTTTTTGCGTTGTCTAGAACTCGCCATGACACAGGGCGGCCACACGGAAAAAATCACAAATCCCTGAAATGCGCTGTTGTCGCGCTTCTTTTATTTACTTTTAGTCGAATCGAAAATTATTTTATATCTAGCAAAAATTAATAAAATTAGGATGTTAAACTATAAATTACGTTTAATCTAATTCAAAAATAACAACGTTTAGCCTAAAATAGGATAGATAAACAAATAAACTGAGATTATCACAAAACAATGTCTAAATGTCATTACTTCAATAATAAAATTAGGATCATAAAGTATAAATTACATTCAATATGTTTGAAAAATAACATTTTTAAGTCTAAAATAGGACGGATAAACAATTCAACTGAGATAATCACAAAACAATGTCCCAAATTTTATTACTTCAAAGTTTTTAGAGATGGTACATAAAGAACCCCTGGCCCAGTGCTGCCATATTTTAAGAAATTTCTTCAATATGAAGAATTTTAACTGCAATAATGAGCAATGAAGAAAACAAGAATACTTTTACATTTTGAAGAATTTTGGGTTATTGTTTAGATGACCCGTGAGGGGTTGCTAATCCCCCATCGGGCGCCTCCCCAGGTGGCGGATAGGGGAATGCCTCTCAGATATGAGTGGGGAAATTGAAATACCCGGGGCGGACCAAAATTAGCACACCGAACAACTACCGGTATAAGTAGACAACACTTGAGGGTCAACAGCTACGGGTGGATGAACCAACAAATGGTAGGGCACTTCTCTTGCTCTAGGTTTGAGAAATCAGGCCTAAAGGCGGAAGAACCAAACAAATGTTCAACGGCATAGGAATAGGTAAGGCAAGGAGAAACCAACGTATTAAAGATCCAAACGGGTACTCTCTAGTTCCTTCATCATGACTATGATCAAAACTAAATATTCCGGAATAAGTCCCCCAATCGGATCTCCGGGGGGACAGCTTTGAACAAACATCAGACAAGGAACAACAAAAAAATTCAAGTGGCTACATGGAATGTGAGAACACTATGGGACGACGGGAAGATGCACAATGCATGTCAGGAAATGGACAGACTCCGAATCAACATCTTAGGACTAAGTGAAGTCAGGTGGCCCAGTACAGGGCAACGCTCAACCCCAAATGGTACAATGTACTATTCTGGAAGAAACGATAACCTTCACAGGAGCGGGGTAACAATTATGGTGGACAGAAAGATAAATAATTCAGTAATAAACTTCTACCCCATATCAGACAGAGTAATGGTTTTACAACTGCTAACTATCCAGGGAATTCTCTATGTGATCCAAATATATGCACCAACTTCTGAAAGCAGTGATGAAGATGTCGAAGAATTCTACAAAACAACAGAGCAAGCCCTTAAAATCACAAAATCAAGGGATGTTACGATGGTCATAGGAGACTGGAACGCTAAGATTGGCAAAGGCAAATGTGGCGAATGGGTACGTGAATATGGTCTAGGAATGAGAAATGAAAGAGGAGATCGACTGCTTCAGTTCTGTCAGGAAAACAAACTAGTCATTAAGAATACGTTCTATAAACTTCCAAAACGACGACTATATACATGGAAAGCACCGGGAGACTCAAAAACTAAAGTAATTCGAAACCAAATAGACTTCATAACTATAAACAACCGGTACAAAAATACAATTACATCAGTAAAAACCTACCCAGGAGCAGATATTGGGTCAGATCACAACCCACTAGTGGCCAAATTCCGAATGAGACTTAAAAGAATTCAGAAGGCAAATCAATAGAAACGAATAGACAGTAGCCGCCTAAAAAACCAAAGCATAAAGAATAAAACTTAAAGAGATCAAGGAAATCGAAACGGAACCTGATGTGAACACACACTGGGCAAAAATTAAAGAAGCATTATTGGAACCGGCAAAGAAATACCTGGAAAAGGAAAAATCGAAAGAGGGGAGAGACTGGATGACTAACGAAATTTTGTCACTTATGAACAAAAGAAGAACATTTAAAAACAAGAACGTTGAGCAATACAAAAAACTTAATACAGAGATTAGAAACAAAATACGTTATGCAAAAAAAGTATGGCTCGAGGAAAAATGTAACGAAGTTGAAGATCTTGGAACCAAGTATAATGCATTCAACATGCACAAGAAAGTAAAGGAACTCAGTGACAAGAATAGAAAACAGTCATCCATACTCACCGACAGACACGGCAATATCATCGTAGACATAAAAGACAAACTAAAAGCATGGGAGGAATACGTGGAAGATCTCTTTGAAGATGACAGAAATCAACCCCTTAACAATGAATTGCAAGAAGAAACAGGTCCAAGTATAACAGAAGAAGAAGTGACACATGCTATAAAATCGTCAAAGAACAGAAAGGCACCAGGACCAGACGAAATACCGGCAGAACTACTCAAGCTGATAAAAGAAGACCAGATGCATGTACTAGTGAGATTGTTCAACAAGATCTACATGACCGGCAGAATACCGCAAGAATGGTTATTGTCAACATTTGTCACCATCCCAAAAGAGACACACGCTAAGCAGTGTGGTGACTATCGTACGATCAGCCTAATTTACGAAAAACTAGAAGAAGGCATAGGTGAAACTCAATTTGGATTCCGAAATGGGTATGGTACACGGGAAGCATTGTTTGCGCTTAATATACTATCCCAAAGATGCCTAGATGTAAATCAAGAAGTTTTTGCCTGCTTTGTTGACTACAACAAAGCATTTGATAAGGTCAGACACGAGCAGCTTGTTGAGATATTAAAAGCAAAGCAACTAGACACGCGCGATATAAGAATAATATCGAATCTTTATTACGGGCAGAAAGCAGTAGTTCAAGTGGGGAGCGACAAGACCGATGAAATCCAAATAAAAAGAGGAGTCAGACAAGGATGTGTATTGTCACCGTTACTGTTTAACATTTACTCTGAAGAGATCATGAAAAAAGCGCTAGAGGAAGAGGAGATAGGCATGAAGATCAACGGAAGAGCTATCAACAACATCAGATACGCAGACGACACGGTCCTAATAGCGGAAACCCTGGAAGAACTACAACACATTATAAACAAAGTAGTAGCAGCTAGTGAGGAGAAAGGTCTATCACTGAATGAGAAGAAAACGCAATTCATGATTATTTCAAAGACACATAGAGATCACGGGAACATCTACATCCACGGCCACCCCATAGATCGTGTACACAAATATAACTACTTAGGAACTAATGTTAGTAACAACAACGACTTAACGCAAGAAATAAGAATAAGGATCGAAAAAGCTCGCGCAGCGTTCGTGAGCATGAAACGTGTATTCTGTACCCATGACATAAATTTAAACCTTAAAATGCGATTAGTTAGATGCTACGTTTTCTCCATATTGCTCTATGGTATGGAGTCATGGACACTAAATAAGAAAGACACCAATAAACTAGAAGCCTTCGAGATGTGGGTTTATCGCAGGATACTTGGGGGGTCATGGACCGACAAAGTTACCAATGTCGAGATTCTCAGAAGAATGGATAAACAACGAAAAATTCTAATAACCATCAAAAGACGAAAGCTTGAATACTTGGGCCACGTAATGAGAGGATCGAAATACCAACTGCTGCAGCTGATCATGCAAGGAAAGATCCAAGGAGGGAGAAGTATTGGACGCCGACGTACATCTTGGCTCCGAAATCTGAGAGAATGGTTCCATTGCACATCTACCGAATTATTCAGAACAGCTATTTCAAAGATAAGAATAGCATTGATGATTGCCAAACTTCGCAGCGGAGAGGGCACTTAGAGAAGAAGAAGTTTAGATGAATTAAGTGTTTTTAAAAATGTACACTAAATCAGTATTTGATACGCCTGGCACAAGAAGTAAATATTTCGAGTTTAGAAAAGCCTGGAAATTTGGAGCAGTGTAAATTTGTACACTTTTCTAATCTTGAAATATTTACTTCATGCTAAATCAAGGAGTGGAAAATACCCGTTCCAATATTATTGCGTACTTAAATAAATACGAAGGTATGAAAGTATAAAATCAAAGTAAATACTTACTTAACTTTATTTTAAATTTAATTTAACATTAATGTTTAGTTGATTTAAAAAACATTCATAATCAACATACAGAGAGTTTTATGTAACACAACATGCATACGTTCCATATTATTCGATGCTCGGTTTATTAAAAGAATTTAATTTGAAGCTTTAGGCGAGTGTTTTCCACTCCCAGGCTAAGCATGAAGTAAAATTTCGAGTTTAGAAAAGCCTGAAAATTTGGTTTGGTCGCGTAGCGCGAAGCGCGGAGCGGCCAAACCAAATTTTCAGGCTTTTCTAAACTCGAAATTTTACTTCATGCGCCACCGGTACAAAACACTGACATATAACGAAGTTTAAAATACACCGCTAAGCTTTACATTGAATCAGTGTTTTGTACCGGTAGCGCATGAAGTAAAATTTCGAGTTTAGAAAAGCCTGAAAATTTGGTTTGGCCGCTCCGCGCTTCGCGCTACGCGACCAAACCAAATTTTCAGGCTTTTCTAAACTCGAAATTTTACTTCATGCGCCACCGGTACAAAACACTGACATATAACGAAGTTTAAAATACACCGCTAAGCTTTACATTGAATCAGTGTTTTGTACCGGTAGCGCATGAAGTAAAATTTCGAGTTTAGAAAAGCCTGAAAATTTGGTTTGGCCGCTCCGCGCTTCGCGCTACGCGACCAAACCAAATTTTCAGGCTTTTCTAAACTCGAAATTTTACTTCATGCTTAGCCTGGGAGTGGAAAACACTCGCTAAAGCTTCAAATTTAATTCTTTTAATAAACTGAGCATCGGAAAATGTGCAACGTATGCATATGGATACTTCAAAGAAAAATTCTCGTTATGAAAATGTTCGGTGTTACATAAAACTTTCTGTGTGTCTAATCGCCACAAAATTCAATGAACCCGTTCATCAGAGACAACAGTTAGGAGTTTACTGCTAACTGTTGGGGAATTCTCTGATGACCGGATTGTTAATCGTAAACGTGTTTGGTGTTTTGCAATCGTACAAAATAGACCGACCGGAGTAGCGTTCATTAATCTCAAACAAATCTAGACATTTAGAATGTTAAACATTTTGATGAACGGGCCCAATAAGTTCAAACAAAAGTGACTTTATTTTACTATTTACACAGAATTCAAACATCTTGACAAGTTTTTTTTTCAAAATACTAGTTGTTTAATTTTTATAAAGATAAATTCCATTGCTTTTCGCGAAAGTTTGATAACAAAGTTTGTACAAAAATCTACGGATTATTTAATTTTTAAGTTTTTACTTATTCGACAGTTGAAAAGGTATAAGGATTCGAGAAGAAGAAGAAGTTTTTACTTTCAGCCATATGTAAAACAAAGGGAAAGTATTGTTTCTTATCATAAAGTAAAATTGATTTGTCAATTATTTGCAGAATATTTCTAAAATATAAAAGCGACTTTATCGATTTTTTTTTGTTTTTCTGCGACTTTTTCAAGTATTCAAATAGTTTTAATAAAAATTTTAAAAAGTCTGAATGAGACTAAAAATGTTCGCTGAAAAACGATAACTTTGCTTTTGTAATTTTTATTTTGTTTTTATAGATAAATAAAACTCAACACGTTTTTTCTTAGATAAACTAAAGTTGATATGTTGCAGTGGCGACTAGTTGCCAACTTCATGTGAAACTAAAATGTCAAGGTAATTAAACATGCATAAGCTGTAAATTTTCTGACATTCGTTGTTTTCTAAAAGAGTTAAATTTGAAGCTTTAAACGAGTGCTGTCCACTCCCAGACTAAGCATGAAGTAAAATTTCGAGTTTAGAAAAGCCCCTTGAAAATTTGTCGAGGGTCGCGCAGCGACCCGAGACAAATTTTCTGGGCTTTTCTAAACTCGAAATTTTACTTCATGCGCCACGCGTATAAAACACAGATTTCAAGCGAAGTTCGAATATACATTAATTTCCTAATATTTTAGTGTTAATACGCGTGGCGCATGAAGTAAAATTTCGAGTTTAGAAAAGCCCAGAAAATTTTCACAGGGCTTTTCTAAACTCGAAATTTTACTTCATGCTTAGTCTAGGAGTGGAAAACACTGGTTTAAAGCTTCAAATTGAACTTTAAAAAAAACAGGGAATATCTAAAGATTTACAGAAATTAGGCTGAATTTGGAATACGTATACTTTAAAGAAAAACTCCCTGTATAATGTAAATACATATTTAAGGAAGGTGTGAGAAGGTCAAATTAATAATACTTAAAACATGTTATTAATTTTATTTATTTACAATTTATTAAACTTTCTCTTCTTTGTATTTTAATCAAGAGATGTTGCTCCTAAAATCTTTGTTATTTTTAAAAACTTAATATTAGTAATTTAAATAATTAATTCTTACAAATAATCTTTGTTTCAAATATGTTTTTATTATAACCCAATAAACGTCAACGTATTTTTTTAATTTAATTACACGTAACACAAACTATTATTTAACTTACACTTAACACTAATACAAAGTCTTATTTTAATAACACTTATTTTTAACACAAAATATTAAAAATCTATGAAATTACAGCGATACCGAAAATAGAGGTTATGATAGACTCAACAACGTAACCAAATAAAACGTCATTGCTCTCTCTCTCTTAGGAACTATGGCCTGCGGCACAGGGGTAGGGGAAAACATGGAAAGATCCAATTCTGTCATACCTTGTATGAGAGAGTTTTATGTAACACCGAACATTTTCTTAGCGAGAAGTATAAATAAGCATACGTTGTGCATACTCCGACGCTCGGTTTATTACAAAAATACATCAGAAAATGTGCAACGTATGCATATGGACACTTCAAAGAAAAATTCTCGGTATGAAAATGTTCGGTGTTACATAAAACTCTCTGTATGTGTTCCGCCCATCGACGTACCTTGACCAGATGTATGTATTATTGGGCTCGTTCAACAAAATGTTCAACATTCAACATGTTTGGATTTCTTTGTGCTGAATGTTGGTATCTAATGAACGGTACTCCAGTCGTTCTATTTTGTACGATTGCGAAAATCCAAAACACGTTTACGATTAACAATCCTGTCATAAAAGAATTTCCCAAAAGTTGGCAGTAAACTCCCAACTGTTGTCTCTGGTTAACGAGCCCATTGACACATTCTGTGACGTAACGAGCATGGAAAAACGAAATGCATATACAGTCTGTTTGATTTATTGTGACACAGCACATATGTCCGTTATTAGTACAGATAGAAAAAAAAGTTAAAGACAAAAGTTTTAGTATTTTTTATGATCTATTCAATCGTAATGTGTTATCGAAATAACACGACAATTGCCAATAAATGAAATTTATCAGTTGACATGAATAACTATTTAAAGTGTCTGTTCAAAGTGACGTCCGTTGTTTGCAATACATTCTTCACATCTCTTCATTAAATTTCGTCGTGCTTTTTGCAACATCCGTGGTGTTATTTGGCCACATGCCATACGAATACGAATTTTCAGATCGTCTAGATTTTCTGGAAGAGTAACATAAACTTTTTGCTTTAAAAATCCCCAAATAAAAAAATCTAAAATAGACAGATCTGGCGATCTTGCTGGCCAGTTTATGGGGCCACCATTTGCAATAAATTTCAAACCAAACTTTCTTTCCAAAATATCTTTGACATTTCTTGCGTTATGGGGAGGAGCTCCATCTTGTTGGAACCACATATCTCGACGTATTTCTAGGGGGATATCATCTAAATAATCTTCAAATTCTATCGTAAGAAAGTTGGCATATCGCTCCGCATTCAACGTTCCTTAATAAAAAAATGGTCCTATTATGGTATCACCTAACACACCAAGCCACACATTAACTGCAAATCTTTGTTGGAATCTACATTCTCGAATTTGACGTGGATTCTCAGTATCCCAGTAATGGTCGTTTTTTCGGTTGGAGATTCCGTTGTTGAAATTTGATTCATCACTCCAAAGAATTAAATTTAATAAATGTTGATTGTTGCTAAGCCAATTACAGAATACTATCCTCCTGTCAGAATCACCATCTCTTAAACCTTCTACTAACTTAATTTTATATGGTCTCATTTTATGTTTTCTCAGAATAGAAAATATTTTATGCATACTTATTCCTAAGTCAGCCACTGCTTCGCATATTGAATTACGTGAATTCTTCTCTTTCTTGTCTTCTCCTTCGTAATTTATTATTAAAACACCCATTTCTCCGTAAATTTTGTTCAAGTCTTGCAAAAGTGCGATAATGTGGTTGTCTTCTTTCTGGATACATGTTTCCATAAGTGATACTAGCTTCTCTAGAATTATCGTTGCATCTAACGAAGACCTTTAGCATATCCATTTTTTCATCATTAGAATAGTAATTATCACCCATCTCTAAAGATTTTAATCAACAACACGCAAGACGGGAAGTTACTACACCACTTTGACATTAAAGCGTTAACAAATTGTTTTATGTCAATTGTTATCCATGGCAACTGATAAATTTCATTTATTTGCAATTGTCGCGTTATTTGTATAATGAAGGGGTACTTATGGGTATCATTATAAAGCTAAGGTTATTACCTATTTGAAATAAACAAAATATACAGGGTGTTCCATTAAAGAAAATGAAGCTAATAGCTTTCACGTGTTTATTTGATTTTCAATTGTTTTTCTGACATTATAAAGCTAAGGTTATTACCTATTTGAAATAAACAAAATATACAGGGTGTTCCATTAAAGAAAATGAAGCTAATAGCTTTCACGTGTTTATTTGATTTTCAATTGTTTTTCTGACACTGAATAGATCATGAAAAATACTAAAACTATTGTCCTTAACTTTTTTTCTATCTGTACTAATAACGGACATATGTGCTGTGTCACAATAAATCAAACAGACCACAGGTTTTGTAAATAAATTCATTGTGAGTTACGTGAAGATCAAATTAATTTGACGAATAAAGCACTAATAACCTTTCTTCACACTTATATTTGAATTACCAAATGTACCGGGTGGGCAAATAAGTGAGGTAAGCGGCTGTATCTCAGAAAATAACGATCGTAGAGAGTTACGGTAAAAAATTTTATAGGTATAGTGGACAAGGGAAATAGCTGGAAATTATTTTCAAGTTTCCAAGATGGCTGCCAGTGGGCGTTTCCACCATCTTGAATTACATAAAGTTACGTTTCTCGCAATTTTCCCCAATGAATATAACAAAATAGTATTTGCGTTTTAATGTTAATAATAATAATCTTAATAATAAGGATATTAAGATGCGGTTTGCGCAGGCTTATTGGTTGGTCATTTGTCTATTTTCTAGTCTAAAAAAAGTTATATTATCGCATTTAAATTTTTTGAGAAAATCCAATATTTTGGTTATAATATTGAATAACGTCCTCTATCGGCGGCCGTGTATGTCACAACTGTCATGATTACGCGAAACCTAAAAGTCCAAGAAATGCTCTTTTCAATGATACCAAATTTATCCAAATCCATTTAGCCGTTTCGAAGTTACAGGCATATATTTAAAACAACATTCAAATACCCCCCACCACTTTATTTCGAAAGATAGAGAAAAATTGTTTTAACAAAAAATGTTCCACTTCAGGTTAGCATTAAAACGCAAATATTTTTTTGTTATATTTCAAGATGGTGGAAACGCCCACTGGCAGCAATCTTGGAAACTTGAAAATAATTTCCAGCATTTTCCCTTGCCCACTTTACCTATACAATTTTTAACCGTAACTCTCTACGATCATTAGTTTCTGAGATACAAACGCTTACCTCGCTTATTTGCCCACGCGGTACATTTCGGACACAAAGTGACCATTATCAATAGATTAAGACTGTGTTAATCTATTGATAATGGTCACTTTGTGTCCGAAATGTATTTGGTAATTCAAATAAAAGTGTGAAGAAAGGTTATTAGTGCTTTATTCGTCAAATTCACAGATTTTGTATCTTGGATTTGAGAACCACATGAAGTTAGGCTGCCAGCCGTCGCTGCTATGTTGAAGTAAAATTAAATAAAAACTAGGACAAAATACGAGTTACAAAAATGTGTCAAATTGCCAGATTATTCATTCATAAAATTCACTAAATTTGCACAGAACTCAATTAATGTTAACATTTTTCAAAGAAGGGGTAAATATCTCAGGTGTAATATTATAAATAACTCTAAACATGAGAACTTTTAAAAACTCCTTATCGTACAATTTGAAGTACCTATACAACCTCCATCTAGCGCCGCCACAATCGAATACCGCGAGAGCAACGTTGCCAATCAGTGGCGGTAATACATTTCACAGATGAATCAGTTATGTATTACTCAGGCAGTACCGATAAATCAAATAAATATGGAGTTGCTATCATGGTGGATAAAAATATACATAAATCAGTGACCAGCTTTATCCCCTACTCAGACAGAGTTATGTTGATACAGATCCCCTCGCATCAGTGACGGCTCGTCAGGGACGGCAGGGTCGGCCGAGCCGTACCGTTAAATTTCATTGAACAGAAATGATACATTTTTTTTCAAAGACATTTTTTCTAAAATGTTGATACATTTCATCAGTTTTCCAGTTTTTGTAAATTTCCCCAAGATTTTTATGAATTTTTAAAATTTTAACGCGTGTTATGAAATTCCAAGATTTTCGTTGATTTCTAAAATTCTGACGGTTTTTGACGTTTTTTTCGTAAATATCCTAAACTTTTTTTTTTTCCTGAATTTCATGCTTTTTTCATGAATTTTATGATTTTCGCAAATTTCCGTTAATTTTCAAAATTTCGACAGTTTTCGTGAAATCTAAAGATTTTTAATAAATTTCAAAATTCCAAGATTGATAATCTTCAAAATTTTCATACAAGTATAAATTTATAAGAAGTTATCAATATTTATTATGAATTTATAACATTTATCGTGAATTTCGCAGCATCGATTAATTAACTCAGGCGTTATATTAATCGTTAACGATTAATAAATGTTTTGAAGAAAGGCCTCATATTTTTTTTCAAATAATTTTTTTTGAAATTTGCGAACCCGAAATTTGATCAGGGATTCTAACCGGTATTTATTTCGTTGTGGTTTTCGTTCCGGAAAAAATAACGGTTTTTGCGGTTTTCAGTTCAGCTCCAGGTAAGCGATTGTTTTAGTTTTTCAAATGTTTTTATTTCATAATAAAACAAATGTTTATGTGTCCATCATAGCACTGACCTCGCTATAGATATGATGATTTAAATATTAAGAATATGGAAAAGTGTCTCAAACTAAATTTGTTCTACTTTTATTATTATTATCGCCTTTACAAAATAAATATTTTTTATATTTGTTCGTTATATCTTAGTAAATATCTATCACATCTTAGCAATATATATTTTGAACTTTACTTTAAATCAGTGCTTTATACGCGTGGAGCATGAAGTAAAATTTCGAGTTTAGAAAAGCCCCGCGAAAATTTGTCTCGGGTCGCTGCGCGACCCGAGACAAATTTTCTATGCGGGGCTTTTCTAAACTCAAAATTTTACTTCCTGCTTAGTCTGGGAGTAGACGACACTTGTTTAATTTTCGTTAGATTTTCGACATATCGATATTTTCATTAATTTTCATGAATTTTTCAGCATCGATTAATTAATTTTGACGTTATATTAATCGTTAACTACACTGATCAAAACAATTAGCGGGTCACTAATTTGTGCCTCCATAAAATTCAAACGGGAAATTACATGCAAATAAAATTAAGGACATCTGAAAGACGCTCTAGTTAATTGTTATAACTGACACATAGGGAATTATCAGCATCGCACACTTCCGGAGTATCCGTAATAATGAACAAGAACTACCAAAACTAAAGTGAAATAATATCTCCCAAATTTGATTCAAAGAGTTAGGAAAGCCTTGTTGAGATCAATAAACAAACGAAAATGTTTGCAACTGGCAGTTTGACTTAAGTTATGTGAAAATGAGGCATCTCAACGAAGTGGAAGTTGTTCGTGTTATAACATTAATTGAAAATGGCGAAAGCCTTCGACAAGTTTCAAGAAACTTTAACGTAAGCCTGTCTGTGATTCAGCGATTGTGGAACAGGTACTTAGATACAGGTCAATATACCAGGCGAGGTGGGCAAGGTCGCAAGCGAAATACAACTCAGCATCAAGACCGATTTTTACTGATTTCGAGTCTTCGCAATAGAGTTTCTACGGCGAAAGACCTCTTAATTTCCCTCAGGACGGCGCATGGAGTCACTGTATCAGACCAGACAATTAGGAATCGGTTGAGGGAATCAAATTTGAGGGCAAGACGACCCGTCCAAAAACCCTCTTTGACACGACGCCACATAAAAGCAAGGATTAATTTTGCTCGTGAACATGTCGCATGGCAACTTCGACAATGGAAGTCTGTGCTCTTCACGGATGAATCAAGGTTCCGTATTACTCGTTGCGATGGCCGAGTACGTGTTTACAGACGCCCAGCAGAACGCTACGCAGCTGCTACTGTCCAGGAAGTCGAAAGATTTGGAGGTGGTTCAGTTATGGTTTGGGGTGGGATTAGTATCGACAGTAGAACCGACCTTGTTGTAATTCCAGGAAATCTTAACGCTAATCTTTATGTTGACATTGTGTTAGGAGAACATGTTGTCCATGTGGCATATGGAATAGGTCCTAACTTTTTGTTAATGCAGGATAACGCAAGACCACATACTGCAAGAATCACTTTAGACTTCCTACAAGAACTGGATATTCAAACAATGGTGTGGCCTGCGTTAAATCCTGATTTAAATCCCATAGAGCATGTTTGGGATATGCTTGACAGTCGTGTTCGTGGTCGCCCGCATCCTCCTCAGACCATCCAGCAGCTAACGGCGGCTCTTATTGAAGAATGGGACGCTATACCACAGGAAGACCTTTGAAGACTTTTGCGAAGCATGCCAAGACGGTCTAATGCCGATATTCGTGCTATGGGAGCACATACTCTTTATTAAGTTACCACTTTAAGTACAAAAGTTTACATTGACAATTAATTTAATTTCGTTTTGCACTTTGGTTTTGGTAGTTGTAATGGGTCATAGGGTGGTCATGTGCAAATATTATTTTCGTCTAAAATGTATAAAGAAAATTATCATTATTCTTATTAGGAATCGAGTTCAATGGCATAAGGGGAGAGTCATTCAGTTGATTTTTCTTGTTGAATAGTTAGGGAAGCACGCGACCAAAACACTTGAAGTCATTAAGATAAGAGCGCGAGGGAAAAATGCATCTGTAGGTTTTAGAAGGAGAGATCTAAAAATAAAACACGATCAGCAGTAAGGGTTAATGAACTAGATAGACGAGAGGGGATTCCGGGAAGAATCGCGAGCGGTGGAAGCCGATTTCCAACTCCAAATTTTCGAATTAATCGCCGTATAAAAGATCAGGAGAAAGGGGAAATAAGACAGTGAAGCTGAAGTCGCGAGAAGGACAAAAGACCAATCATTTTAGTACGGCGAAGGGAAGTTAAGTGTAAGTTCAAACTGAGATTGAAATAACTGTAAGTACGAGTGAACATGGTGACAAAGTAAAACAAAATGTGCAGAATCCCACAAACAAATGAATTATTTCCCAATTCTTTTACAAATACGTAAAAGCCGATTGGAAGGAATAAATCAGCACAAACAAATGAATTATTTCCCAATTCTTTTACAAATACGTAAAAGCCGATTGGAAGGAATAAATCAGCACAAACAAATGAATTATTTCCCAATTCTTTTACAAATGCGTAAAAGCCGATTGGAAGGAATACATCAGCATAAACAAATGAATTATTTCCTAATTCTTTTGCAAATACGTAAAAGCCGATTGGAAGGAATAAAGCAGCACAAACAAATGAATTATTTCCCAATTCTTTTACAAATACGTAAGAGCCGATTGGAAGGAATAAATCAGCACAAACAAATGAATTATTTCCCAATTCTTTTACAAATACGTAAAAGCCGATTGGAAGGAATAAATCAGCACAAAGAAATGAATTATTTCCCAATTCTTTTACAAATACGTAAAAGCCGATTGGAGGGAATAAATCAGTACAAACAAATGAATTGTTTCCCAATTCTTTCCCAAGTACGTAAAAGCCGATTGGAAGGAATAAATCAGCACAAAGAAATATAAGGGATATTATTATTATTATTATTATTATTATTATTATTATTATTATTATTATTATTATTATTATTATTATTATTATTATTATTATTATTATTATTATTATTATTATTATATTACATATACTTCGCTAACAACTCCGGATGGTTTTTGTGGGTTTCCTATCTCGTTATGCAAATGCAGGGGATAGTTAATTTTGCTCCCACAAGTAGAGTCATACATTTTTTTGAGTTTAACTAAATGCACATAGCTTCTAAGCACAAACGTTTGATAATGTATTTTGTGAATATAAATAAAAATAAGACATACTAATTCATTAGAAATGACATAAAAGGTCAATAAACTTTGCATACGTTAAGCTGATATCCTGTTTTATTTATTGTCCACACATCCTCCTAGTCAAATTAAAAGGGAAGAAAGACACAGTATTTACGATAATGCATATTTACACAAATAACGAACCTGGTAAATAAATAAAAGGGTTACTACACACACAACACAACGTAAATAATAATACAAATTATAAATTTGTATAATAACTAGGGTCGAACCGTTACATTGGTACTGTGACCAGGATGTTTGTGATGACAATAAATATGTATTACATAATTTAAAAAAAAATGCTGTGTCTACTTGTAGACAAGAATATTTCAGGTAAATGAGTGTAACACAAAAAAAGGAAGCAACGTTTAAAAAGGTACAAACTTAATAAAAATAAATTAAATTAATACTTAAAAAAAAAATTAACAAAAAAAAAGCACGCATAGTGATTTCAAAACAAACATGTTGGTATTTTAAGTTCAATCGTTGACCTACTTTTCAACGATAAACATACACTCCAGAAAATAAAGAATACAGGAAAACGATGATAATGAAAAGATTTTGGAATGCACAAAGTACGCTTTATCAATCCACAAATTTACGTAAACAAACAAGGTAGAAACTCGATGATAATAGAAACATTAAGGTACAATAATAACAGGTAAATAAAATTACATAAAAGATACACGTATAAATGCATGCTAAAATGCAAGCCTAGAAATCGTTATAATTTGTTTTATTGAATGAAGCTAATATTAAAACAAACAAAAACATAAAAGTATCAAAAAAAAATAAGCACTTAAACAGAATAAAAAGGTATTTACGTTAAATAAATTACTCATACATTAAAAAAAAACACAACACAAAGAAGGGAGGTAAACAAATGACACTTTATTCGTACAATTTCATATAAATCATTCAACGTAACAATTACATTATGATTCTTAAGTACTAACTAAACGAACAAATTAAATATAGTAAAAAGAACGGAAAATAATTGAGTTCGAATTTGGTATTTTTAAGTTTGAGTTTTGTATGAGTTTGATTCCAGGAAGCAGTGATTCGAAATTAAAAGGTAACAACGACGACCAGGCCAAATCAATCGTCAAGTAGAAAACGGAAAGGCGATTGAAGCGGGGGCGAAGAGTTTGAAAAAAATGAAAGCAATAAAGTATTGGCAACACCGAAACCAGCGCGAAGAAGAAGCTAAGTCTACAATGGGCGACGAGAAAACAGCCAGAACGGGCAAATTAGTTACAGATCCGAGATTAAAAAGCATCAAAAACGCTGGAAGGGTCACAACAGGACTAGAAAGCCATCAAGGACTTCACTCCTTCGTACGGACTTTTCGACTACAAACATATCAAAACTGGGGGCGATGGATCATCTAAATAAAGTTTTGGATCCAGAAAGGAAGTACTGCCACTTCAGCCGCCAATTCAAAGTCGAACATCAAGAAAGCTGGGAGCGCGAAACTGGACCAGAAAGCCATCAACTGCCTTACTCCTTCGTACGGACTTCTCGACTGCAAGCAAATCAAAACTGGGGGATGATGGGTCATCTGAAGAAGATTTTGATCCAGAAATAAAACACTGCCGCTTCAGATGCTGTCATTGGCCAATTCTTTTACAAATACGTAAAAGCCGATTGAAAGGAATAAATCAGCACAAACAAATGAATTATTTGCCAATTCTTTTACAAATACGTAAAAGCCGATTGGAAGGAATAAATCAGCAAAAACAAATCAATTATTTCCCAATTCTTTTACAAATACGTAAAAGCCGATTGGAAGGAATAAATCAGCACAAACAAATGAATTATTTCCCAATTCTTTTACAAATACGTAGAAGCCGATTGGAGGGAATAAATCAGTACAAACAAATGAATTGTTTCCCAATTCTTTCACAAGTACGTAAAAGCCGATTTGAAGGAATAAATCAGCACAAAGAAATATAAGGGATATTATTATTATTATTATTATATTACATATACTTCGCTAACAACTCCGGGATGGTTTTTGTGGGTTTCCCATCTCGTAATGCAAATGCAGGGGATAGTTAATTTTGCTCCCACAAGTAGAGTCATACATTTTTTTTAGTTTAACTAAATGCACATGGCTTCTAAGCACAAACGTTTGATAATGTATTTTGTGAATATAAATAAAAATAAGACGTACCAATTCATTAGAAATGACATAAAAGGTCAATAAACTTTAAGCTTATATCCCGTTTTATTTATTGTCCACACATCCTCCTAGTCAAATTAAAAGGGAAGAAAGACACAGTATTTACGATAATGCATATTGACACAAATAACGAACCTGGTAAATAAATAAAAGGGTTACTACACACACAACACAACGTAAATAATAATACAAATTATAAATTTGTATAATAACTAGGGTCGAACCGTTACATAGTTGTTGTTAATTATTACAGGTACTTTAAAAGTATGTGATGCTGACACTTCCATATGTGCCAATTAAAACAATTAAATAGAGCGTCTTTCAGATATCCTTAATTTTATTTGCATGTAATTTCCCGTTTGAATTTTATGAAGGCACAAATTAGTGACCCGCTAATTGTTTTGAGCAGTGTATTATAAAACGTTTTGAAATTTGCAAGCCTGAAAATTAATTCTAGAAAATTCATGAATACCGGCATTTTTTTTAAATTAACAAAAATCTAAGAAATACATGAAAGGTGTTCAAGTTTTAAAAAATAACGAAAAGAAATATTGGAAATTCACGAAAATTGACAAGATTTTAAAAATTGGACAAAACTTTAAAAACCCTCAAGATTTTGTAAACTAATGAAAATATTGTAAAAAGCCATTGATTCTTTTTTAACGAATGTTTTCCACTCCCAGACTAAGCATGAAGTAAAATTTCGAGTTGAGAAAAGCCCTAAGAATTTGGATTTGGTCGCTGCGCGTCCAAATCTAAATTCCGGCTTTTCTCAACTCGAAATTTTACTTCATGCGCCACGCGCATAAAAACACTGATTAATTGTTAAGTTTAAAATATTTAAAACATATTTTTTTTATTATCACTTTTCACATACTTCAAATTGTTGTCAAATTTCAATATTTCTTGACATTTCATCACTTTTTGACATTGTTTCAACATTTTCTTAAATTTAATCGACAGTTTTCGATTTTTTCAAAATGATGGCAAATTAAAACATTTTTACCATGACATTTCATCACTGTTCCATGTTTTTTTTTTGTGAACCAATACATAGTCAAAACTACTTTTAGCAATTTTGCAATCTCTGCGCCATCTCGTACCCCAGAAACACACTACCAACAAAAATTGGCCCTCTTAATACAAATCATTAAGGCCAACAATTGACCGGTATTAAAACATATTCGTTTATAATTTTATTTCAGAAATCAGAACATATCTCGAATTTTTAAATATAGTTAAACAACAGATGTAATTTAAAAATGCAAACAATAATTAAATAGTTACCTAATTGTAATTTACAAAATACAACCTAGGCATTTTAGGTAGAATATGTGCAATATATCAGTGTATGATTGTAATTAACCATATTATGTATAATATATTCCATTTGTTTCTGGATCTCGCCTAGCCATGCTTTCGTGTTGTTATGTTGCAGTATCAACATTTACATTTTTTATTAATTGGCACTCCTGATTCCTTATTTTAACAGTGTTGCAATAATTTATGATATCATAAGTAATCCTCTTTTTAATTTTCAAGAGGTTTATTGTTAATCTTGCAACAATTATTTCGCCACGCGGTCGCTTCTTCGAGCATTTTATTATTAAATCAAATTAATCTAGTGTTGCAATGCTGTGTCAATGTCAAAGTGAAAAATAATTTCAGGCACATATTAAATATTAACATGCCAAAGATTATCTCTAAATCAAAAATGTTACAAATTCTGAAATCCTACAAACATTTTAGGCAAAGTAATCCAAATCTACAGCATCACAATATTATTACGATTTTAATAAATATTTTTGGGGTATGTCTAGTATTTTAATTATCATAT
This sequence comes from Philonthus cognatus, assembly GCA_932526585.2. NCBI lineage: Eukaryota > Metazoa > Arthropoda > Insecta > Coleoptera > Staphylinidae > Philonthus > Philonthus cognatus. Next base: position 17,391,541 of record OW052244.1, on the reverse strand, counting down.
ATATTTAATTAAAGATAATTACGTTTCAGGTAGGGAGATCTTCATTACAATTAATTTTACGACAAAGACCTGACGAATTGAAATCTACTACTTCTGGCAAACGATCTAAAAACAGCCATTTTTGGAATCACCTAGCTAGAAAAGATCTGCAACAACTAATTTGGCAATATAACTCTAGAAATCAGTATTTTACTTTGAGAGATTTTTGAATGATATGAAAGAAAATTATGAGTTCCATGGGAGTAGAACAACACTTTATAGGGTTGTTAAAAGTATGGGGTATAAATTCAAATTAATTAATGGGCGCAAAATTCTCTGTGAACAAAAACATGTTGTTGCAGCTAAAATTATTTTCCTTAGAAAATTTTTACAGTATCAAAATTCCAGTGAAGATATCCAATTCGTATACCTGGATGAAACATGGATATATCAGAATGGATCCGTGGTTCGACGCTGGGTACATGAAACGGATATAAAAAATAATCCAACTAAATTCAAAAATGAAGGCAAACGCTTCACCATTCTACATGCTGGGTATAGGGGTGGGTTTTTGGATGGGTGCGATTTTTTATTACATTCGAAAAACAATGACCGAGATTACCATGCCACAATGGATGGTAATACTTTTCAAAATTGGGTGGCTAATCAACTTATTCCTGCTTTGGCTAAGCTTTCAGGGAAATGTGTAGTTATTATGGATAGTGCTGCATACCATTCTGTGCAATTAGACAAAACTCCTTCATTTTCTTGTAAGAAATGCGAAATGCAGGAGTGGTTGGTTAAACACAATGTAAAATTCAATCCAAAATTAACCAAAAAGGAACTATGGGCTTTATTTATACCTTTTCGATCAAATGACAAAATTTACGTAGTTGATGACATTTTGAGAGAGAACGGGCACGAAGTTCTTAGATTACCGCCATACCATTGTCAATACAATCCAATTGAAATGGCATGGGGGATGGATGGAGTTGATCAAAATGTGTTAATGGGAAGACCCAAGCGAGAAATACAAATGGATGACGAAATAAGTTTGCAGAGCCGAATTCATTATATTTGTTATATACAATATTATTGCTGTGTTTGTATGTACAAAAACCAAGTAGTAAATTTTGTTAATCTTAAAACTGCATATTATTATCCTTTTATATCTGAAAATTTGTAAAACAGGCAACAGTGTAAGATCACAATAGTCAGAAATTATAACCTTAAAATCGAACATCTGACAGTGACATTTAAAAACCCTGATTTAAAACACAACCAGCCCCATTTACAATACTTAAACTGTCACTTTTCCATAGCTAGGCGAGATCCAGAAACAAATGGAATCGTGTATATATAACATGTTTAAAAATGTTATTTTAACTTCGAGGGCATTTTTGAAAGTCAGGCAATTTTTTTTAAATATCATTCTAACGAAGGTGTATGGTTCGGTACGGCAGGCCGTTTAGTCTCAGTGCGCGTGCGCTAATATACATTCGGCCGACCCACTTCTTTAGATCACGAGCCGTCACTGCCTCGCACAATAGAAACATGATTATCATACAAATTTACGCACCAACAGCGGATAAATCTGATGACTAAATCGAGCAGTTCTATGAAGAACTACACACGGTGCTTGAAAGCACCAAGGAACAAGATATTACTATTGTCATGGGAGATATTAATTGGAAGGTGGGCGAAGGAGCAGTAGATCCTCTACCTCTATTGTGGGTAGGTATGGACTTGGAAATAGAAACGAAAGAGGCGACAAACTAACAGAATTCTGCCAATCAGAGAATCTAATAGTAAGTAATACCTACTATAAATTGCATAAAAGAAGGCTATATACATGGAAGTCTCCACAAGATAATGAAACAAAGTCAGTAAAAAACCAAATTGATTATATACTCATAAAAAAGAGATTCAGAAATAGTATAACTTCAGTTAAAACTTACCCGGGGGCAGACATTGGTTCAGACCACAACCTAGTAGTCGCCCAAGTGCACATCAAATTAAAACAATTAAAATATAAAATACAGAATAACAAGATAGCAACAGAAAAACTCAAAGATAAAGATACAAAAGAACAAGTCCAAAAGAGATAAATATTAAAATTAATGAAATACGACAAAAAACCACAATCCCAGATATAGATCAGAAATGGGAAAATATAAAAACAGCATTAATAATCGGAAGTAAAGATCGACTGACGCCAGATAAGAAAAAACCTAAACAAAATTGGATAACACAGGAAATCTCCGCCGTATGGAAGAATCAATCCGCATAAAATCAATCCGAAAAAATATAAAGAGCTGCAGAGAAATATAATAAGGAAAATACGAGACGCAAAAGAAAGCTAGAAGAGCTACAATCAAAATATAATAACAGTAATCTACATAAAGAAATTAAAGATTTAACAGGAACAACACGAAAAAGACAAACCACCATTATTAAAAATAAAAATGGGAAGATCATAGTAGAACCAGCACAAAAATTAATAAGATGAAAACAATACATAGAAGAACTCTTTTAAGACACGAGAAGTACCAGAACTAAACAGAGTGCCACAGAGGGACCAAACATAATGAAATAAGAATGCCATAAAGACCCTAAAAAGCGGGAAAGCAGTTGGACCTGACGATTGGCGAACTCCTAAAACTAATAAATAAAGACTAACTAGATATAATGGTAGATATCTTTAATACAGTCTATAGAACCGGAATAATACCAAAACAATGGATAAAATCTACCTTTATAACGATACCAAAAAAACCAAATGCCAGAGAATGTAGCGACCATAGAACTATTAGTCTGATGAGTCACACACTAAAAGCATTTCTCAAAATTATTCACAAGAGGCTTTATAACAAGCTAGAAAATGACATAGGAAACACTCAATTTGGTTTCAGGAATGGCTTTGGTACAAGGGAAGTATTATTCAGTTTTAATGTATTGACACAGAGATGTTTAGATATGAACCTAGATACACACAGTGGCGGATTTCCTATTAGGCTAAGTAGGCTGAAGCCGACGGAGAAATGAGTCTATTTTCCTGAGTACATAAATGGCAACGACAAATTATACTCTCTTGTACGCATAATAAATTCATGTTATTTCTAATATGAGTTGTGGCATCTTGAATCCTTTGCAATAACTAATTGCGATCGTATATTTCTACGGCGTAAACACGTTGCTTGAAGTGACCCCATAAATAAAACATCTTAAGGATTCAGGTCAGGTGATCTAGGTGGCCATGGTATCGGCCCTTCGTTACCAATCCATTGATTTGGGATATAAGTATGCAGTAATTGAGTCACTTGTCTTCCTCGGTGAGGCGGGGCCCCGTCTTGTTGATACCACATATCTTTTATTATGTGGGGTGAAACATCTTCCAAAGGATCAAACAATGTTGTGTTAAAAAAATGATGGTACCAGTCTGCATTTAAATTTCTAACAGACAATTGTGATGAAAGTATTAATATAACCAAACGATTTTTGACAAGTGATAATTTAAAATAATGGTTACTAAATTTTGTTTGGCTAAATCACGACTACTACGTTTTTTCAACTTAAAAATTATAATAGCGCTATAACTTTTGAACCAATAAAGATAGGACTTGCTTTAATATGAACATTTCTTCATGAAATTAAATCTACTTTTAGTTGTTAGTTTGTAAAGAGGCTATTGAATCACCCTGTATGTCAAAAAAGAAAAATAGTCTCATTTTTAAGCAATATCCTTTTAAGATTTTATAAATTTAATGCTTACTTATTCCTTAATGTATCACATTATTTTAAAGTTTTTCAAAACATGTTTTAAACAAAAGTTGTAGATAATGAAAAAAATAAATAAGTGAGGACCTTTCAATTTTTATACCAATTAAGGTATAGGCTCAATAGGTCAGGATGAAAATGATTAATGAATGAAATGAAAAATCAATTGTACGTGCAAGGAGGACAGAAGATGACGACGATCGTTTCGCTCTTATTTTGAGCTTCTCAGGCCACCACATCCATCAACCCAACTGTAAAAGCAAATCGAGATAAATGCCCGCATCAATGCAGGAATATGAAAAATGTTCATTACCGAAAACTTATGGTTGATGAGATTAACATATATACAAGTTCTAAATATCAAGTGTGTGTGCTGGGTTGATGGATGTGGTGGCCTGAGGAGCTCAAAATAAAAGCGAAACGATCGTCGTCATCTTCTGTCCTCCTTGTATACACAAGGTTGGTTTTTCATTTCATTTATTTAATCATTTTCACTCAATTTCATCCTGACCTATTACGCCGTTACCTTATTTGGTATGATAATGAAAAAACACACCACTTTTACCTAAACACTTTTCACCTTAACTCTTTTGTTTATGATTAGTATACGAAAAAGCCTAGGGGGGATATTTATTTAATAATCACTCACAAATTGCTGCCTAATTAGTAACTTAATTAAAAAAAGGTTTCAAATAAAAGATAATAAAAAACACAACACAACATTTTGTATAATCACTTTTCACCTCAGTTGTTTTGTTTATGAACTAGAAACTAAAAAATCTAGTGGAGATCAATAACTCACCGACTATGGCTTTCGACATCTCAATTAATAAATGTTTCAAACAAAAGTTGTAGCCAACAATTAAATAAACCACTTTTACCTTAACACTTATCACCTCATCTCTTTTGTTTTTGTTCAATAAACCGAGAAAGATTTTTTTGATATATTTTGGGAATCACTCCTTAACTGTAGCTTTATTATCGATTCAATCAAACAAAGCTTTAAACAAAAGTTGCAGAGAACAAAAAAATACGCAATTTTATGACACTCCCAGCGACCGAGCCAAGTTTTGCGGGCTTTTCTAAACTCGAAATTTTACTTCATGCGCCACGCGTATTAAACACTGATTTCAAGTGAAGTTTAAAATATAGAACATATTAACTTAATCAAAAAATGTCTCAAATAAAAGGTGTAGCCAAGGAAAAAACACAAAACATTTCTATAAACAATTGTAACCTTAGCTATTTTGTTTTTGTTCAAGAAACGAGAAAGTCTAGCCTAGATTTATTCCTTAACTGTAGCTTTATTATCGATTCAATCAAACAAAGCTTTAAACAAAAGTTGCAGACAACAAAACAATGCGCAATTTTGTGATAATTTGAAAATTTACGAACGAATGACTTCCACTCCCAGACTAAGCATGAAGTAAAATTTCGAGTTTAGAAAAGCCCGCAAAATTTGGCTCGGTCGCGCCGCGACCGAGCCAAATTTTGCGGGCTTTTCTAAACTCGAAATGTTACTTCATGCGCCACGCGTATTAAACACTGATTTCAAGTGAAGTTTAAAATATAGAAACATATTAACTTAATCAAAAAATGTCTCAAATAAAAGATGTAGCCAAGGAAAAAACACACAACTTTTGTATAAACAATTTTAACCTTAGCTATTTTGTTTTTGTTCAAGAAACGACAAAGTCTAGCCCAAATTTATTCCTTAACTGTAGCTTTATTCTCGATTCAATCAAACAAAGCTTCAAACAAAAGTTGCAGACAACGAAAAAATACACAATTTTATGATAATTTGAAAATTTACAAACGAGTGACTTCCACTCCCAGACTAAGCATGAAGTAAAATTTTGAGTTTAGAAAAGCCCTGAGCAAAATTTGGCTCGGTCGCGCAGCGACCGAGCCAAATTTTGCGGGCTTTTCTAAACTCGAAATTTTACATCATGCGCCACGCGTATTAAACACTGATTTTAAGTGAAGTTTAAAATATAGAAACATATTAACTTAATCAAAAAATGTCTCAAATAAAAAGTGTAGCCAATGAAAAAACACAAAACTTTTCCATAAACAATTTTAACCTTAGCTATTTTGTTTTTGATCAAGAAACGAGAAAGTCTAGCCTAGATTTATTCCTTAACTGTAGCTTTATTATCGATTCAATCAAACAAAGCTTTAAACAAAAGTTGCAGACAACAAAAAAATACGCAATTTTGTGATAATTTGAAAATTTACGAACGAATGACTTCCACTCCCAGACTAAGCATGAAGTAAAATTTCGAGTTTAGAAAAGCCCTCAGCAAAATTTGGCTCGGTCGCGCAGCGACCGAGCCAAATTTTGCGGGCTTTTCTAAACTCGAAATGTTACTTCTTGAGCCACGCGTATTAAACACTGATTTCAAGTGAAGTTTAAAATATAGAAACATATTAACTTAATCAAAAAATGTCTCAAATAAAAGATGTAGCCAAGGAAAAAACACACAACTTTTGTATAAACAATTTTAACCTTAGCTATTTTGTTTTTGATCAAGAAACGACAAAGTCTAGCCCAAATTTATTCCTTAACTGTAGCTTTATTCTCGATTCAATCAAACAAAGCTTCAAACAAAAGTTGCAGACAACGAAAAAATACACAATTTTATGATAATTTGAAAATTTACAAACGAGTGACTTCCACTCCCAGACTAAGCATGAAGTAAAATTTTGAGTTTAGAAAAGCCCTGAGCAAAATTTGGCTCGGTCGCGCAGCGACCGAGCCAAATTTTGCGGGCTTTTCTAAACTCGAAATTTTACATCATGCGCCACGCGTATTAAACACTGATTTTAAGTGAAGTTTAAAATATAGAAACATATTAACTTAATCAAAAAATGTCTCAAATAAAAAGTGTAGCCAAGGAAAAAACACAAAACTTTTCCATAAACAATTTTAACCTTAGCTATTTTGTTTTTGATTAAGAAACGAGAAAGTCTAGCCTAGATTTATTCCTTAACTGTAGCTTTATTATCGATTCAATCAAACAAAGCTTTAAACAAAAGTTGCAGACAACAAAAAAATACGCAATTTTGTGATAATTTGAAAATTTACGAACGAGTGACTTCCACTTCCAGACTAAGCATGAAGTAAAATTTCGAGTTTAGACCGGCCCTGAGCAAAATTTGGCTCGGTCGCGCAGCGACCGAGCCAAATTTTGCGGGCTTTTCTAAACTCGAAATTTTACTTCATGCGCCACGCGTATTAAACACTGATTTCAAGTGATGTTTAAAATATAGACACATATTAAATTAATCAAAAAATGTCTCAAATAAAAGATGTAGCCAAGGAAAAAACTAGCTATTTTGTTTTTGATCAAGAAACGAGTAAGTCTAGCCCAGATTTATTCCTTTAGTAATAATGTCATTTAATGTAAAGAAATGCAGTCTAATATCAAAAAAATAATCTATTATCAAAAATATTATCTAATGCTACCCACTGAGAATAGGCGGCAAAATATTTCAGCCTACCGGCGGCAAAACCGTAAATCCGCCACTGGATACACACGTATCTTCATAGACTATGAAAAGGCTTTTGATAAAGTTCGACATGATACTCTAATAGATCTATTGAAGCAACGAAATATCGACTCTCGAGATATACAGATTATTGAATCGCTCTACTGGAACCAAAGAGCCACGATAAAAGTAGTCAATGACGAATCAGACGAAATACATATACTAAGAGGAGTACGGCAGGGTTGTATATTGTCTCCCATGCTGTTCAATCTATATTCCGAAAAGATATTCAGGGAAGCACTAAGTGAAGATAAAACTGGAATCACAATAAACGACCAGACGGTTAACAATTTAAGGTATGCGGATGATACTGTTATAATGGCAGAAACTCTTGCAGACCTTCAGATATTAACAAACAAGTTAAATGATGTCGGTCTGCAATATGGTTTTAAAATGAACTTGAAAAAGACAAAGTATATGGTAATAACTAAAACCCAAACACAACATCAAGACCTATACATTGACAACACACGTATAGAAAAGACAACTAAATACAAATACCTTGACACATGGATAACCAATACTATAGACCAAACTATAGAAATCAAATGCAGAATTGAAATGGCCAGAAATACATTTCTTAAAATGCGTGCTTTTCTGTGTGATAGGCAAATTAAACTCGATTTGCGTACACGAATGCTTAGAGGTTACGTGTTCTCCATACTACTCTATGGAATGAAAGCATGGACTTTAAAGCAAAATGAAATAAAAAAGCTAGAAGCCTTTGAAGTATGGTGCTACAGACGAATGCTTAAAATATCATGGACGGACAAAATGACAAACATTAAAGTGATGGAACGAATGAACAAAGATCAAGAAATCATACAAACAATAAAAAGAAGAAAGCTGCAATATCTAGGGCACATAACCAGAGGAGCAAAATACGAACTACTCCAACTGATAATGCAGGGGAAGATAATTGGCAAGCGGAACATCGGTAGGCGCAGATGCTCATGGCTGCGTAACCTGAGAGAATGGTATAACACCACATCCCAGGAGTTATTTCGAGCTGCCGCTTCCAAGGTGAAGATAGCGATAATGGTTGCAAACCTCCTGAAAGGAGATGCCACATAAAGAAGAAGAAGAAGGCGGTAATTTTAAATTATATTTTTCCGCAAACCATTTTTATTAAATACATTTTTAAAACCTACATTTTCAATTACAATATCTCTTTCTAAAGCCATAGCCAGGTGAAGGAATTGTTGAGGAGTGCTCTAAAACATAGGTTCTCAACGTTTAAATATTATTATATAATCGTGGCAATGGCTGTTTCAGATTCACGACAGATGGAGTCAAAATAAAAAATGGGGGGCTCTAGAAAAAATATATATTTTCAAAGTTGGTGGGCAAAATAAGTTTGAAAATATTTTGTTTTGTTTTTACCTCTGTAACTTATGCTTTTAGCTATTTGTTTAAACTGTGATCATGCATGTGCCCTAATTTTTAATTGTTTTTATTTATAGTTTTAATGTGTAATTTTGTATTTTTAGTTGTGCTATATTGTGTTTTTTTTTTCTAAATGAACTCTGTTGACTAAGTAAATGAATAAATGTAACCACACGTAAAATGTAAAAAATGTGAGTGTATAAAGCTTTATACACTACTAATAGTGATGGGAATAATCAATTATTTTGAGGAGAGATGTTTTAATAATCGAATAAATTAGTAGTTGAAAATTGGTTGTTAAAATGAGTTATGGAAATAATCGAGATATTTTTAATGATCGATATTTAAATCCACCATCGATGACAAGTGAAAAATGAAGAGCAAAAAGAAAGATCTCACTTCCGTTTTGAAAACATAAATCAACCATCGATTACAAGCGAAGAGCAAAAAAAAGGTTAAACACGAACTATTTCCATTATCGTATCTTGATTGTTCAATCGATACTAATAATCTTTTATTAGATTTAGATTAAGGTGGCAGCACCTCGAAAGAGGTGCGCACTTAGGCCTAGATAGGCCCATTGTGGTACCACAGTTATCCCCTTTCCTGAGTTAATAATCTTATATATATATATAATCAGTATTCCCTTTTACCATATGGTGTCGGGTTAGTTAATAATCTTATATTAGTATATACCAGAGCTGGGCAGGATTCGAATCCTTTTAGAGGATTCAAAAGAGGCATTCGAATACTTTAGTTAAACTGGATTCGTGATCCAGATTCGTTACACTGTTTTAAAAAGATTCCTATTCGAATCCAAATGCGGGTGATTCGAATCCTCATAAAAGGATTCGAATCCTCGTAAAAGGATTGGAATCATCATAAAAGGATTCGAATCCTCGTAAAAGGATTCGAATCATCATAAAAGGATTCGAATCCTCGTAAAAGGATTCGAATCCTCATAAAAGGATTCGAATCCTCGTAAAAGGATTCGAATCCTCGTAAAAGGATTCGAATCCTCATAAAAGGATTCGAATATTTATGAAAGGATTCGAATACTTACAAAAGGATTCGAATAGTTACAAATGGATTCGAATCTTCAAAAATAATTCGAATTAATCGTGAGGATTAACATGAAAAATTTGTTTTGTATGTTTTTAAATTTCTCGTTAAATCACTGTTTTATACGCGTGGCGCATGAAGTAAAATTTCGAGTTTAGAAAAGCCCCGTGAAAATTTGTCTCGGGTCGCTGCGCGACCCGAGACAAATTTTCAACGCGGGGCTTTTCTAAACTCGAAATTTTACTTCATGCTTAGTCTGGAAGTGGACGACACTCGTTTGTAAGTGTAAAATCAAAAATGAAGTAAATGAATGATTTGTGTCAAATTTGACATTTTAATAAATTTTGATGACGTTTGCCAGATTTGAGATTTTTACATGTTTTTCGGTAATTTCGCCAAATATAACATTTTGATGAATTTCGATGATTTCTGTCAACTTTGACAATTTGATAAATTTCAATAATTTCCGTCAAATTTGACATTTTTAATTGTATTTTAAATAATTTCCTCAAATGAGATATTTTTAATGATCGACGTATTCAATCGTATTCTGACGATTTTTGCACAAATTAATATTTTTGAGGTTAGCAATCATATCATATTTTGACAATTTTCACACGGATTGACATTTATGACGTTTCGAATCGTATTTGGACCATTTTCATATGAATTGACATTCCCAATCAAATGTTAATGTCAATTTATAACATTTTTGTAAGATTTTCAACAAATCGATATTTTTATAAAATTATCATCATTTCGAAGTTTTCGTCGATTCACCAAATTTTCATCAGATTTTGCAATATTTCCTCAATTTATCGAATGTTGATGAAATTTTCAATATTTCGAGATTTTTTATTAATTTACGAAAATGTTTATCGATGAAATTTTCGATATTTCGAGATTTTCTCCTCAAATTATATAAAATGTTTATATGTATAATTTTCTATATGTTTATTCAGATTTGTAACGATTTTGAAAAATTATTGACTTATTATTTGAACACACAAATTTGAGATTTTTTTTTTCTTCAAGACATACTTAATCATTTTTGACATTGAATGACATTTTTGATATTTGTTACCTTTTGAGATGACATTTTTGACAATAGATTATATTCTTGATATTAGACTACGTTTCTTGACATTAGATGACATGTTTCACATTAGATGTTACTTTTGATAAACAATGAAATTTTTTACTTTTTTACCATTTCTGATGTTGACATTAAATGACGTATTTGACATTAGATGGCAGTTCTGACATTTTATATTTTTTTACTTTTTTGGCATTAAACAACAATTATGACATTTGATATTTTTGGTATTACATATTTACTTGTTTTATATTAGATGACAATTTTTATATTATTACTTAACTTTTTTGACATTATTACTGATTTTTACAGAAATTTTCGTTTTTGTAACACCGTTTTTGTCAAACTGTCACGTACCGACATAAAATAACAATTTTGACGTAAATCGATTTTATCAACACGCCGAATTTTTGACGTTTTTGATATGTTTTATATTTACGAGATGACATTTTCGTCATTTTGATGTTTTTGCCAATTTTAAATAATTTTGACATATTTTGATAACTTTTAAACTGTAAACAGTTTTAATATGTTTTTATATTTTTAACTTTACTTGAAATCAGTGTTTAATACGCGTGGCGCATGAAGTAACATTTCGAGTTTAGAAAAGCCCCGTGAAAATTTGTCTCGGGTCGCTGCGCGACCCTCAACAAATTTTCTACGCGGGGCTTTTCTAAACTCAAAATTTTACTTCATGCTTAGTCTGGGAGTGGAAGACACTCGTTCGTAAATTTTTGAATTATCATAAAGTTGTGTATTTATTTTCAAAAATCTTTCTCGGTTTATTGAACAAAAACAAAAGAGCTGCGGTGAAAAGTGTTCAGGTAAAAGTGGTTTATTTTTTCGTTGGCTACAACTTTTGTTTGAAACATTTTCTGATTTAGACGTCGAAAGCCATAATCGGTGAGTGGTTGATCTCTACTAGATTTATTAGTTTCTAATTCAGAAACAAAAGAGCTGAGGTGAAAAGTGTTTAGGTAAAAGAGGTTTATTATTTCGTTGGCTGCAACTTTTGTTTCAAACATTTTTTGATCTAGACCTCGAAAGCCATAGTGAAATTCGTTTAATAAAAAAACATCTAATGGTTTCTGGTGATTTTTAATAATAATAATAATAATAATATAGTCTTTATTGTCCAACGGAAAAACCAAAACAGGACAAATTACATTGATCTTTATAAATACAAAATGTAAAGAAAAATCAAATATAAAATATATATGTAAATAAAATATAAACTAAATAGAGAAATTTAGAAAAATAAAAACAGGATAAATTATAGTGATCATTATAAATACAAAAAGTATAGAAAATTAATTATTAAGTATATATATGTAAAACAAAAATGATCCAATTAAAGCAAAATCTGTTAACCTTAAATTTTAAATAAATACTAAGTAGATAAATTCTAAAAAAAAAACAGCATAAGTTGCAATGAACAGTAAAAATACAAAAGGAAAGAAAATTAATTTATATTAATTTATATATATGTGCATACAAACACACACATATACGCACATATACGCATGAAAACAAAAACTAATTAGAAAAATAAAAATAAAATCTGTTAACCTTAACTTAAAATGTTGAAATAACATGAAAAGTAAATTATTATTTAATATCATAGAAAAAGAAGAAAAATAAAATATTTTTAAAATATTTTTAAATAATACTATCCCAAACACCAGAGAGACAAAAATGAAATGATCTGCTACGAACTGAAAATGTCATCAAAATGGCGATTGGCATTACAACACATGTGTGTTAGCGGGGCTTTGGTAAGGATATTAGTTCTACACCTAGGAATTAAAAACGTATTGCTATGGCGAGGTGATATACGCGGAATATTAAAATTAACATTAGCCAGGAGCCAATCACAATCCAGGGTATTGTTGATTAGTTTCTTTAAACAGATAGCACTACAAGAATTTCTGCGGTCCGTAAGTGACATAACATTGTTTTCCATGAGCAGGGTATTGTAGTCAATATTACGAGGTGGATAGATACCGGTGAGTTTATATGATAAAAATTTCAAAAACCACAAAAAACACAAGACGTTTAGACATTTGATAGTATAATTAATATTAAATTACTGAAATAAGTATTTATTTTTTAATATATTCGTAAATATACGGTAAACAATGTAAAATATTTATTTAATTAAAATATTTAGGAAATAACAATACAATAAATTTTATATTATTGTTATTATTATTATACAGGGTGTCCGTATTTCAACAGAATGTATGGGGATCTCGGTTATTTAAAGAGATAGAGAGTCGGTTAAATTGGGGCAAAGTTGCGTAATTTAGGGCCCAATAATAATCCAAAAACAAGTTTGAAATATCTTCTTTCGTAAATGAGATATTGTCAAAAAACCTATTTTTTTAAAATTAGTTTTTATTTTTTATTCAAAAACTATTGAATCCAAACATTTATAACTTTGACATTATAGGCACTTTTTAACGATAAATCTAGTAACATATATTATTTTAAGATAACTATAACATTTACCTAGGGACCATAGCTAAACTTTGTTTTTCTTATGGGCGCCATTTTGGATTTTCATATTTTTTGGAAGAATATTCTTTACTGAATTCAATGATGTACCACACTTGTTTATTGTATATTTTATATGAAAAATTTTAATCTTTTGGTTTTTCAAAGAGTGCCTTGGAAACAGTTGAGGCACTCACTTATTTGGCAACTCCTAGGACCCATAATTTGCTTACATATCACCCCTGAAGACGGCCATTCGACGATATAAACTTTAACAGTTGTGACATATTTTAAAGTAACAAGTGTCTTCCACTCCCAGACTAAGCATGAAGTAAAATTTCGAGTTTAGAAAAGCCCCGCGTAGCGACCCGAGACAAATTTTCACGGGGCTTTTCTAAACTCGAAATTTTACTTCATGCGCCACGCGTATAAACCACTAATTTGAAGTGTAGTTCAAAAACACACAAATACATCTTTAATCAGAGGAACATAGATATTTAGTCTGTTATTTTTTATCAACGATGTTCACTGTTAATAATAAATAATTAGGTTTTGAATATTTTTGTTAAAACAACTGATAACGATATTTATATGTTTAAGGATGGGCGGGTAATGACAAAAGGGGTAAAGGGGTAGGACCGAAGCGGTGGCAGAAGGACAGAGATAAGTGCATAGGAGAGGAAGGGGGAAAACATAGAGGAGGACAAAAGGATAAAGAGGAAGGGTGGTGTGGAGACGACGGAGAAGGGGAGGAGATGAAAGAAAGGAAGATAGCAATTAGTGTATGGAACGTGGCAGGAATAAAATCGAAGATAAAGGAGGACACATGGAAAAGGGACATGGAGGAGTGGATGGTGGGGAAAGACATAGTAGGGATGGTAGAGACGTGGATAGTTAAAGAAGAATGGGAGGAAGTGAAAAGATGGTTGCCAGTGAACTTTAGATGGGAGATGAAGGAAGCAAAGAAAAGTGCAGCAAGAGGAAGGGCGAAAGGGGGGATGATTGTGGGATAGAGGGAGAGCAGGATAGGAGGCAAGGTAGAAACAAGGGAAGGAGGCGAAGGGCTGATGTGGATGAGATGGCGGGAGGCAGGAGAACAAATGAATGTGGGGATAGTCTATGTCAATAAAAACTGGAATGAGGTGAGAAAAGAGATTGACGATAGAACAGGGGAAGCAGGACGGTGGGTGATCATGGGGGATTTTAATGCGAGGATGGGAGAATTGGGAGGAGGGTTTGGGGAGGACGGCATGGAAATAGAAAGGTGATCGCAAGATAAATGTATAAACGGAGATGGGAGGAGGATGAAGGAGTGGACGACGGAAGAAGGTTGGGAAATTCTGAATGGGTGCACAGAAGGAGACTGGGGAGGGAAGAAAACATATGTGAGAGCACAGGGATCAACAGTAATTGACTACGCGATAATCAAGGGAATAGCAAGAGAGGAAGTGAGGAAGATGGAAGTGGAGGAGGTGCTGGAATCGGATCACCTGCCGTTGAGAGTGGAACTAAGGATAGGAAGGAATGAAGAAGGGAAACAGGAGCAAGGAAATGAGAAGCTAGAGAGTGGGAGAGAGGCGATTAAGGCCATGAGGAGGAATTTAGAGAAGGTACAATGGGAGGAGATAAGTTCAATGGAGGAGATGGAGAAGACCATAATAGGATGCGGAAGAAAGATGAAGGGAACAAGGAGGAAGGGGCAAGAGTGGTTTGATGAAGAATGTAAACGAGCGAAGATGGAGGTGAGGAAGGCGGTGAGAGAGTGTGTGGGAGGCGAAGGGTGAGAAAGGAGAGTGGCGGAGGTAAGGAGGAGATATGAGGAGGTATGTGAGAAGAAGAAGCTAGAGGTGGTGGAAAAAGCGAGCGAGAATTTGAGGGAATATAAGAACGAGGCGGAAATGTGGAGAATTTTGAGGAAAGGGGAGAGAAGGAGGCAGGTAGGGGTTTCGCTGAGGGAATGGACAAGGAAATGCAGAGAAGGAAGCGGAATACCAGGGGAGATTGTAGAAAGCAGAGGTGGAGACAGAGGGGAAGAGTTCACGGAGGAGGAGGTGGAGCAGGCGTTCAAGGAAGTGAAGAGTGGAAAGGCGGCAGGGAGGGATGGTCTCAAGGCAGAGATGTCGAAGGAGATTGGGGAAAAGGGGAAGAAAAATTCAGGGAGCTGTTGAATCAGATGTGGAGGGGGGAGGTGAGCTTTCCGGAAGAGTGGAGGTGAGCTTTCCGGAAGAGTGGAGGGTTGGGATGATGTGCCCGGTGTATAAAGGAGGGGATGAGAAGGAGGCCAGTAGCTATAGGGGGGTAACGATAACGAGCATTGGATATAAGATGGCGATGATGGTTGTGAGGAATCGCATGGAGGTGGAGGTGGAGGAAAAGGGGATGCTGCCAGAGACGCAGGGGGGGTTTAGAAGGGGGAGGGGGACGAGGGAGCAGGTTTTTACCCTGGCGCGAATGGTGGAGAGAGTGATGGAAGAGAAAGGATGTGTGTATGCGGTATTTATGGATCTGAAGGCAGCGTATGACTCGGTACCGAGGGGGAGTTTGATAGAGTGCTTGAGAAGGAGAGGAGTGAGTGAGGGGATGGTGGAGTGGGTGAGGAGAGTGTATGAGGAGACATGGGTGGTGGCGAAAGTGGGGAAGGAGGTGTTGGGGTGTTTTAGAACGTGGGAGGGTTTGAGGCAGGGGTGCCCGCTGAGCCCGATGCTCTTTAATGTATATGTGAGTGAATTGGAAGAGGTGATGAGGAAAGGGCAGGCGGGGGGAGTAGTGATGGGTAAAAGGAAGGTATGGATGCTGGCGTATGCGGATGATGTGGTGGTTGTTGCAAGAGAGTATGAAGGGATGAAAGAGATGTTGAAGAGAGTGGAGAGGTTTATGGATAAAAGGGAAATGAATGTGAATGTAGTGAAAACGAAGTGGGTGAAGTTTAGAAATAAAGGGAGGGAGGGGAAGGTGAAAGAATTGGAGTGGAAGGGGGTAGTTATTGAGAGGGTGAAGAGTTTTAAGTATTTGGGGTTTTGGTTTAAAGGAACGGGAGGGTATGAGGAGCATGTGAGGTGGGTGCAGGGTAAGGCGAGGAAGGCGTGGGGAATGGCGTGGGGCAAGTGGATGGGGAACAATGTGACGGTTGCGTGTAAGATATGGGATGCGTGTGTAAGAACGGTGCTAATGTATGGAGTAGAAGTGTGGGGGACGAGAGGGTACGAGGTGATAGAGAGGGAGCAGATGTGGTTCCTGAAGCACATGTTGGGGGTGGAAAGGTCCACGCCTGGCTGCATAGTGCTTCAGGAGACCAACAGAGAGAGGCTAGAGTGGGAGGCAATGGTGAGGGTGGTGAGGTACGAGATGAGATTGTGGGAACTGGATGAGGAGAGATTGGTGAAGGATGTATGGGTGACGATTGTGGGTGGGGGTGAGGGTAGATGGAGGGGGGAGAGGAGGAAAATGTATGAGAGGGTAGGGCTGTCAGAGGCGAAGGTAATGGAGTAGCTAGGAAATGGGGTGAAGATGGATGAGTGGGTGAGGGGGAAAGGGAAGGAGGTGGAAGGGCAGGAAAGGCAAGGGTGTATTGACAGAAGTCAGTATAATGATATGTATGGGAGGTGGCAGGTGTATGGGAGGGTGCCGAAGTATTTGATAGAGAAGGGATGGGGTGGAGAGGATAGGGTGATTGTGGCAAGGGCGAGGTGTGCATTGGAGGAGAGAGGAAGGAAAGTATGGATGGGGGAAGAATATGGAAGGTGTGTGTTGTGTGGACAGGGGAAGGATACGTGGGGACACTTGGCGGAGGAATGTGAGGGGGTGAAAGAGGAGTGGCTGGGAGCGAAAGGGAATAGAAGGGTAGTGGAGTGGATGAGGGAGGATGGGAGCGGGGTAAGGACTTTGGAAAAGCTGGGGAGGAAGAGGGAAAAGAGAAGGGAGGGTAAGAGGGATACGGGAGTGTAACGAGATAATCAAATGTAAATGTAAATGTAAATGTAATGTAAAGTGTGGAGATATGCCAATAAAGGTGTTTTTTTTTTATATGTTAATGGCTATAAAAAATTAATAAAATCAAATTTATTCTTAAACGATTTGTATTCGTGATTCGAAAAAACAGGATTCGAATCTTTGATTCGAATCATATTTATCTCTTACGAATCCTTTATTCGAGTATTCTTGATTCGAATCATATTAGGTGATTCGAATCCTTTTAACGAGGATTCGTCCCAGCTCTGGTATATACTAATTTATTCTTATCTACTAATTTATTACTACAGAGTGTTCTAAATTATCGGGGTACCATTGGTAATTTTGTTATTTTTGGAGCTACGAAGTCGATTAAATTAGCAAACTAGTAGTATTTTTTACGTACATTACGATAGTGTAAACAGAAAAACAAGTTAACCTCAGGTTTCTGATTTATTGGCGAAAACTTTTTAAGGGGATGCCCTGTATATTTTGACATATTTAGAAATAGAAAAAGTACATAAATAAAAAAGTCTAAATAAATGATTATCCTAAAGTTGAAGATAAAGGAGGTCTGGGTCATAAAAATACTGCATTTTTTATAATAGGATTACCTAATCGAAATCAAAGCGGCGATAAAAAAACTATGTCGTATGTTGTCTCAGTATCCATGCTTATTGACGTTTAGCCAATTTTCTTGTATTATCGTAATTTTTGCCATGCCTTTTCGTCATAACGAGAAATGTGACATGTTAGAGTGTTATTTATCATATTCAAAAATGCATTAGTTAATTATTTATTAATTTATTTTTTTTACGTTCTAGTTTAAAATCTTAAGTAATTATTCACGCACACCAAATTTTAGTAAATTGTATAAAAAAGACATTTTTTCAGTCACATTTTAGGACAATGTATTGTGTATTTTTTCTCTTTCTAAATATGTCAAAATATACAGGGCATCCCATTTGAAAAAATGTAGTTTCTACAAATAAATCAAAAACCTGTGGTTCACTTGTTTTTCTATTTACATCATCGTAATGTACGAAAAAAATACTACTAGTTTGCCAATTTAACCGACTTTGTGGCTCCTAAGATAACCAAGTTAGCAATGGTGGTCCGATCATTTAAAACACCCTGTATACTATATTACTTTACACGATTATAATAATTCAATTATATTAGTACATACTAATTTTCACATAATAAACGATTATATCGATATATTTCAAGGAATTTATGTCCTGTTTATGTTGGTTTAAGAAAAACTAATATTCTCTTTCATACCGGCTCTTCGGGAGTGCGTCTTTGTTGAGCCAACGTGGACTCCTCAAGTTCGTCGTTGTAAAACCACCCTTAGTATATATTAAAAACAATAACATTATTTTTACCATGAAAGCCCTTCTGAAATTTTTAAAACTCCCTCCGACGGCCTTTTCTTTGGCCAGTAATTATTGCAATAAAAATAAACTGACAGTTGATAAAACCAAAACCATTATTCCGACAGAGTTTACAAAGTTGAAGACATTTAAATAAAACAAATACCTAAATACATATAATTTATTATGAATAAATATAATCTTAAATACAAACATCTATATCACTTCTTATAAGCTCACAATTTTATGTTAGAGTTAGTGTAAAGTGTGTACACATAAACATATAGAATATATTAGTCTTATCAACGTAAAAAAATAACACATAAAATTGTGCAGCTATAAACACGAGCAATATAACAAAACTTCTCAAAAATATTGCTTACATAACACAGGGGAGTTAAATATGACACTCTTCAACCATACAGAGAATTTTTCTTTTAAGTATACATATCCCAAAGCATACGCTGTAAATTTTCAGGTGTTCGTTATTTTCGTAAAAGTACAATTTGATGTTTCTACCGAGTGCTTCCACTCCCAGATTAAGCTTTAGTAAAATTTCGAGTAAGCCTGAAAATTTTGTTTGGTCACGGTTTAAACAGTATATTTTGAACTTCAGTTGAAATCAGTGTTTTATACGCATGGTGCATGAAATAAAATTTCGAGTTTAGATAAGTCTGAAATTTTACTTAATGCTTAATCTGGGAGTGGAAACACACGTTAGAAACTTCAAATTGAACTTTAATTAATAAGTGTAAACATTCGTTATAAGCTTCAAATTCAACTTAAAAGAAAAATTCCCTGTATATTCATAGTCAACACTTTTTTTGTTTATTGTAACTAAAAACTTACTCTGAATAAAAATAAATGCATCGATATTAAAGATATATGATTTGGCATACTGATTCATAAAGATAAACATATGTGAATGGTTAGTGTATACAAAATATTATATCAAAAGGTGTTTATATGTTTAAAACTGAGTGGTCCATTAGGTTTTTAATTAGAGATGATGACATTCTACAAAGAAAAAAGAAAAACATTGTTAGAGAAAAATAACAATTATTATATACATTCGTTTGCATATTTTATTAAAAAACCATTTATAGTACATTTTTAGTTTTTACATGTGTAAAAGAAGTAGATACTTTACTTACACACAACATTTTAAAATAATATTTTAATCGGTTTTGAAGAGAAGTAGATACTTCACTTACATGCAACATTTTAAAATAATATTTTAATCGGTTATGATTGTTTGAATCTTGATTCCCCTTAACCCATTAAGCGCCATTGATGCGTACACGCAACATTATAAATGTTTGGTTAATTATATTACTAAATAAGTTAATTTAATATATATTATTTGACCTGGCTTGAAAATGTAAGGAGAAAAATGTAAATATTTTGTTATTTAAACATTTCGATTTTTACTCATTTAAAAAAAAATAATGTGAGTGTATTTCTAACTTCACAATATTTCAGTGTTTTATACGCGTGGCACATGAAGTAAAATTTCGAGTTTAGAAAAGCCTGAAAATTTGGTTTGGCCGCTCCGCTTCGCGGAGCGACCAAACCAAATTTTCAGGCTTTTCTAAACTCGAAATTTTATTTCATGCTTAGCCTGGGGGTGGAATCACTCGTTCTAAACTTCATACTGCACGTTTTTATATGAAATTGACCATTGCCTGAAATTTTACAGCATATACATTATGTATATTTAAAAGAAAAATTCACAGTATGTAATACAATAAGTCATTTATAGATACCATAAAAAGAAGTGCAGAATTTTACCTAAAATCAACTTTTAGTAATATATCTATAATTGCTCAGCCGTTAATGGGTTAACCCGGCATTTGACACGTGGGGTCTGACCAAGGTTGTTAAAAAACGATTTTTTTTCATTTTAAATTAATCAGTTCTTTTTTACAAAACGTGTTTTTTTTTCATTGAAACAGTGTTTAAAACATTAACAAATAGGAACATGTTTAAAACGTATTTAAAACATGTTTAAAACATAAAAAATTTAAAACACATTTTAAATCATATTTATACGCACACACTTGTGATATTTTATTGTGATAAAATTGTATGTTTAATAATGTAATTATAAATATCTTCAACAATTTAGATAAAATTTAAAAACATAAACAAAAGAGTTTTAATAAAGTACTTTAAATTAAAGTTTAGCTATTTTAAGATTATAAAAAAATATTTTAAACAAATTTTACTTTTATAACATGTTTAACAAATTTAGATTTTAAAGATATTTAAAACACTGTTTTAAAACAAAGTGTTTTAAACATAACAACCCTGGTTCTGACAGACCCCAACACCTGAAAACACACCTAACTTGGTTAAAACTGATTTTTCTTGTATGCTATAATAAATTGAATGTTGTATTTTAACAATTATTGTTTGATTTTACAAGTGACTACAACATAAAGGTTTGCTCTTAAAGATAATTTAAGATGTCCAAAATCCTAATAGACATTTGTAAAACTAATTTTTGGAGTGGGGTTTGTCAGACCCCACGAATATCTTTCAGACCCCACGTGTTGGAACATGTAAAATATCTATCAGACCCCACGTGTTGGAACATGTAAAATAAATCGACATGTCGGATGCCGGGTCAAATTTGAGGAAATAAACAATCAATATCCAATAGTTTATTCTATACTTTTAATTAAAAATTTCATGTTGATTAAAACTAAAAAATAAACATTTAGATATTAATTGTTTAATTCCTCAAATTTAAGGGGAATTCAAGATTCAAACAATCATACCTTAACAACCGATTAGCATATCACTTTAAAATATTCTATTAATAATTAGGAAATCATTCAGGGCTATTCCGTACCTCAAACGTTAAGTTTAAGTGGACTGTTATGTTAAGATAAAGGTTGTAGATAACAAGCTTAGTGACGTTTGTGTAAAATTTGTATTCCGTATCGATACACAAATTGAACGGCCAACGTTAAAAGACAAGATTCAGACATAAAAAGACATAAAAATTCAGCCTGCTGCTGCGGGAAAAAGCGCGAACTTCTGTCCAAGGACAGTGGAGAAGACAAAAATCTAAATTTGTGAATAGAAAGTAAATTAATCATATTTTAGACGCTTACAACACTATTGAATGAACAAACAGAGGTTTTATTTGAAATCATAATTCGTTTAAAAATATATAACCTAAAAATGTGGCTACAAAATAAGTATTTTCCTCATTATTCTTATACTAAGCTTAAAAATGTTTACTAAATCTCTAAAGTTCACTTCATCAGCATCCATAAATTTTATAGACAATTAATCCAGAAACTGCGAAACCGTTAACATAACATCGACAATTTTGTCCGTGTAATTTTCAAACATTAACTGTAAAATATAACGAGCGTCATGGCACGTAACGTTGAACGTTATAAAAATTTGCGGAGATACGGAATACCAAATCGTCATTTAACGTGAAGAATAACGTACTATTAAACTTAAAGTTTGAGGTAAAGAATAGCTCTGATTATCTACTTACTTTTTGGTCATGTGCTCATAAATGAAGCTCGGAATAATAGTCAAAGTAACGACAGTTCCAGTACCCTCAATCATCTTTGTAATCTCCTTATCTTTCAACCCGATAACATTGACACCATCGACCTCCAATATCTGGTGATTTATCAACAATCCATTCCTAGCGGCCGAAGTATCCTTGACGATGCTGGTAATTTTCCCGTCTTTAAAATGGCAACCAATGTGATTGGTACTGTCCTTATGCATCGTGATGTTCCTCTCGAACGGCCTGTCCCTCACCACCACGTTAATTCCGTTGACGCCGCACTTTTTCAACAAATTGTGCACTTTGTCCATCGTATATCCAGCCATGTCTTCGTTGTTTATCTGGAGGATCTGATCGCCGAAACGGAGGCCGGCTAAAGCGGCCGGGGATTTGGCGATTACCAAATTGACGAATACGCCGTTGTCAATTTTGGCCACTCGCAGCCCGACCTTGCCGTCTTTATCTTTGCAGAGCGTCAGCTGAAAGTAAAAAACGGTTAGAAAGTTGTAACGGTTTACATGGCCGGTTTATACTTGGCGGAGTCCGTTTGTCACTTGCGCTCGTTGCAAACCGACCGATTGGCCCGATAGTGGTGCCACCATTTGCAAGTTGGCTCCAGCCGGAACGACTGGGATCTACGATATAAGTAAAAAAACATACCGAAAGTAAGAGATTATTCGTCTTTATTTTATTAGATTATTATTACTTGTAAGGCATATTCTGGCATGTTGGCCGCAACTACTGCAGTCCCCAGTTCTAATCCCATGTATTCCCCGAGTGCAGGATACAATGCCAAATCAGGAGCAGACGCCGCTACTTTCGGCACTTCATTTTGCTCTATTTGAGCGTAGCTAGGTGGTTGAGCAGCTTGGTACATTTGTGCTTGAGCCGTTATCATCTGGTCCATTTTCATATCTTCTAAGCTCGGGTACAGCGACATCTTGGGAAGTTTGTTTTTATATTCCTAAAAATGCACTGATAAAATTAGCAAAAATCAACCAATAATGGTGGGTTTATATTTAACGTTTACGCCGTTTAAGAGCTTGCTACTTTTCCTAAACCCTCAAACATTGTTTGCACCGACACTTTTTTAAACGGTCGAATTTCAATGATGCCTGATTTTCTGAAAATTGACTACAACTTGCTTTAATTAATTTATCCAAATTGTCACAAAATTGTGATACATAGTTGACAACGTCGACACATATACACATAACCTAGAATTCTTAAACCCCTATATGAACAGCATCATTTCCTTAACAGTAAACACTAAGCGATAATCATTAAACACTATACGTTAAACGTCTTATAAACCTGGCATAGCATTTGTTTGCTAAATATTTTGGCTGTCTAAACTTCGATTGAATTAGACTTTAAGAACCTTACTTTGAAAGAAAATGAAGAAATATTTAATCTGGGGAAATTCAATTAGAGCCAATTGCACTAACAAAATGGACTTGTGGTCATCTCCGATCTGAGCCAAATTAGAACAATAAAATATGCAATTTTAATTTTGAAATCAGGCAGCTTTGTTAATGCACTTAACCCTCTAAATAGTTTATGTAGATGGTGACGATTAAGGACGGGAATTTTTCAAATTTAAGTATTCTTATACTCAAAAACATGCAAATATACTAATTTTGCAAATATTTAAATATTACCATTTTATATATATTTTTAAATAGGATTAAGGATTGTTTGGCGGGACAGCAGCATCAGCCGCACCCACTTAGGCCACAGTCGGGCCCATTGTAGTTCCTCCTCTCCTAGTGGTTAGACCCACTCCGCACTGTCGGCAATTGCCAGAATTTGTGCAGGTTTATTTTAAATAAATATTCAAATACTTCAATTTGAAAAATTCCAAGCATATCTTCGAAAATTATCCTCAATTCTCAAAAATATTAGAATAATAAACACATATCATATATTTATTTTTCGGTACTCATTATGTAAACTAAAACAGCATTTACGTATCATATATTGCACAAAATTTCTAAGAACTTCATGCCAGCACGCTACAAGTGTTCACTCACTTAGGTGCTTTGAACTATTATTGTTACATCTGGATATTCATTACGTTGAGCAGAACACTGCTCAATATAAAAGAAATATATTATAGAACGGATGTTAATTTGTTGAAAATATATGTACTCATGTTATGTAATAATAATAATAATAAAATAAATAATAATAATAATAATAATAAAATAAATAATAATAATAAAATTAATCCAAACATGTATCCTGATTATATTTTACTCTTGGATGAATCCAATATGTTTCTAAGCTTGATATTAAGTCAAAGATAATTAACGAAACCCATAGATTATGAAAATAACTAGAGCTTAATTTTGTTCTCTATTTTCTTTAAGAAATGAGTATTATCACTTAAGGTTCTAATAGCTTCAAACAAGTGTTTTCCACTCCTTGATTAAGCACAAAGTAAAATTTCGAGTTAAGATAAGCCTGAACATTTTCAGGCTTCTCTAAACAAAAATGTACTTCATGCGCCACCCATATAAAACATTGATTTCAAGTGAAGTTTAAAATATACTATTAGGGCAAATTTAAGTATTCAATTACTTATTCAAAAACATTGAAATATTTGAACTATTCGAATAATCAAATATGTGAATAATTAGTGATTGAAATATTCATATATGAATATTTGAATTATTCGTATTCGAATCCCAGCTTTAGCGAGGATGATAAAAAAGCTTCCTATGTAGTTTGAAAAATAATTAATTTTATGAAAACCATATAAGAAGTGCTGACATTAAAAATCATTATCAACAAGTGATTCATAATTGTATTTTAAACTAACTGTTATGCAGTGATGCAAAGATTTAAATATTAAAAAAAAATTGAGAAGGAATTGAATAAACGAATATGGTACGGATATTCAATTATGGGTTTTTAACCATCTAAAGTTACATTTGATCAATATTATCAGCAATTCATTGTACTGCCTTGTAATATTATCATCATTATCAAATTACATAGGAAGCCTTGTTAATCCTTATCTTGTAACACAAATACAGCAAAATGTTTGTTTACAACCAGTGCTACAATTAAAATGACAATTGAGTGGGCACTCAACAAATAAATACACTATTAAATTGAAGAACAGGAAACTAATGCAGTAGATACATTTCAATACAAGGCTATCAATCATTATGATATTGTGCAATAATTTTATGAATTTGGATTAATCACATTAACTAAAAGATGTTATCTCTACATGATAACATTTGAACAGTAATAGCAGTATTTATTAATCTTAGACTGAGAATAGTCTATTCAATCTCTTTGTTAATAATAAATAACGTTACATTTATGAAAACGTAAGCAAATATTCTTGTATGGGAAAAACCCATAGGCCGAATTGTGCAATATGCAAGGGGACACGAAATGGGGGGTTGATTTGTCGATTATCACAATCGGTGACGAGTTTGACAGGAAACGTTAATTACTATAAATAACTTACCGACGACGTCTGAAAGAAACACTAGGCAG
The DNA here is from genome assembly GCA_932526585.2 of Philonthus cognatus. NCBI lineage: Eukaryota > Metazoa > Arthropoda > Insecta > Coleoptera > Staphylinidae > Philonthus > Philonthus cognatus. The sequence goes on along the minus strand of OW052244.1, from coordinate 17,365,812 downwards.
TAATTAAAACCAGGAAAGAGTGCTGCAGACAAGTTTTCTTGATTATATGTGAGTCATGCAACGGGAGAAGGATTGCGCGTATCAGAATGCTATTGTTTGTGTTATTTTGTTCGGCAAGCGGATCTTATCGAACATCCAGACACGCATGATCGGGAGATCACGGAGGCGCGGTTTTTGTTTGCATGTATGGACAATAGGGAGCGCCAATTAACCTCATTAATTAAAAGTATAAGAAACATTGTAAATATTTAAGTAAGGTATTTATAATTATTTCATTAATAGTTAATTAACGTTGCATGTCATTTAATTTATAGTTTTCAAACAATCTACAAAAAATATATAAGTATATTGGGTTGCCTATAACTTAAGTTAATTTATTATTTTTATCAACTTTTATACACTCAATTTTAAATTTTGTTAAATAAAATTTAACAAATATATTAACTTTTAGAGCAAGCAGCATAATTTTTTATTTTATTGTAAAAATAAATATATAATGTAGCTTCAGATGATATATAAATTTTATACTGATTGACTGTTGGCAGCTTTGATAAGATTTTATAAATAATTTTATGCTGCGGCAACTTCGCTTGTAAAACTCGGCAGAAGTAATTACTTTAATTAAAACTAAATATAGGACTTTCACATTTACAAGCACCTACAATATCCTGTCACCCGTTGTATTGAAATCATATAAATACAAATATTTTTTTAATGTAAAATATACCCCTCGCGATTTGACGTAAGTTTGACAGTGTATGTTTTCGTGCAGGTTAATACCATTTGGCATCGCAAGTAAAAACGATGAAGAAATATGATGATGGCTGATCAGTTTCGTAAAGTTGAACAATATTCACCAAAATCCTCACCGAGGGGGGCGCGATCCCCCGTTGTTTCCCGACAAGACTCATCTGGAACATTAAAAACGACGATTCTGCTAGGAAAGAATCCTTCCATCGTCCCCAGTGGTCCCTTCTATTTGATGAAGGAACCACCAGGTAGGAATTTTGTTTATATGTTTTTACTGAAAATAACATGAATATTTGTTGTTGTGACAAATGCATCTTTGGGCTTATTTTAATTACACAATTTCAATATTGTGGAGAATGGTTGGATATTGCCAAGGAACCACCTGATAGTAAATTTATTTTTATCTGCATAAGCACTGGTTCTATTGAAATAAACACTAATTTGAGTTAACAAATGAGTCCTGTATCGTTTAATTTAATCAGAATGCTTTATTTTTTAACAGGTGTAATAGAGTTTTAAGCTATGTTTCTTTTCTGACTTTACATATGGCTTTTTTTTACTTTATTTACAGTAAAAACAACGTGAATGTTAATATTATAATATAAAGAGAGGAGCATTGCTATTAACCGCCATCTGTGCACGTGTATGAATAATGGCCACGAATCCAACATATCTGTACAATAAGCAATGATAAAATATCCTTTTCATAAGTAAATACTTTATTTAAAGTTAAGTCATGATGTAAATTAATATAATAATAAATATATCCAATTCTGTTGCAGTTGGACCCGACCTGCCTGGTTGGTGTTAATTGTATTTACTTATTTTGTATGCAAATTGTTATGGCATCTTATTGATGTTTGATTATTTTAATCGTAGGGGAATCAGATTTAACGGGCGCCACGAATTTGATGGCCTATTATGGTCTCGAGCATTCGTATAGTAAATTCAGTGGAAAAAAATTGAAGGAGCAATTATCATCATTCCTTCCTTCGCTGCCCGGAGTAATCGATTCGCCTGGACAACAGGACAACAGCTCCCTCCGCTCCGTCATCGAGAAGCCACCGATCGGGGGTAAAGAGATCTTACCGTTAACTAGTGTACAGTTGGACGGTTTTCGATTACATCCAGGACCCGTAAGTTTCTTGTTAACCTCACTAAGGTCCACTTTTACAAACATTAGGTATCCCGCTGTTATAGTAGACTCCATTATTTTCCAACCGAACTTAAACTTTCTCTACGTGGCGTTGGAATTTACAAATGCTGTTGTAATTATTTATACAGTCTTCACTCTATTGCAAGTGCACCTGCAATCAAACATATTGGATAAAGTAGTGGTGAGTGTGCATTGACGGCGAGGTATCTCATGCCTTAGAAACCGCGTATCGTAGACTCGAAGTAACTGTGATTCACCTAACGTCGTTTTGCTCTCAGATTTTAAAATCACAGCTAGTTGCTTAACCCATAGCCAACATTAACAGAGGAATACCTAATATTTGTAAAAGTGGACCTTAAAAAACAATTTACCTACCATATGTTTTTTCAACACCTTGTGATAAAAGGGCATTGGTTGATTAATGTTTTCGATTACAGTTACCGGAACAATATCGTTACGCGAACCACGCACCGATCAAAAAGCACAAAAACAAACACAAAAAGCACAAGCACAAAGAGGGCGGGCCGCCCAGCCAGGAGACACCTGTAACGGAGGTGGGGCCCGACACGCACGAGAAGAAGCATAAAAAGCAGAAGAGGCACGACGACGACAAGGAGCGGAAGAAGCGGAAAAAGGAGAAGAAGCGGAAGAAACAGAAACACAGTCCTGAGCACAGCGGCGGGATGACGCCCAGTCAGCACGGCAGCAATTAACGATTACCTTTGTACAAAACACTTTTCTTTTTATCATAGTTTTTAAGGCTAAAAGAATTATTTAATTATACTCGTATCGTGTAATATTGAAATATCTTAAAGAAATAAATATTTATATTGAACATTTATTTGATCTTCTTTTTTTAATAACAACAAATTAATTATTAACATACAAAAAATTTATTATTAAAGATTCTTCAGGTATATATATCCCTATGAACACGGTTTAAATCTGAAGCTTTTAATGAGAGTTTCCACTCCCAGATTAATCATGAAGTAAAATTTTGAGTTCAGGTAAGCCAAAGCGGAGCGATCAAACCAAATGTTCAGGCTTCTCTAAACTCGAAATTTTACTTCATGTGCGACGCTTAATAATGACTCAAATATTGTGAAGTTCGAAATAGACCATTTATTTTTGATATCGCATTAATAACTTTAGAAAGCCGTTAGAAGCTTCAAAACGAACACTTTTATAAAACTAACAAATTCCTTTTGCATAATTAAGAGAAAAATTCTCTCTATGTAAGTACAAACAATATTCAAACTATTTTTTCAAACATTTATTTTAAATTAATTTATTTATAATTATTTTAAACTAATTTCAAAATAAAATATGGTAAAAATGGTACTCTTATGTTGAAATATATCTTACAGTTATTGATATTTCTATGTTTGACCATTTCAAGTTTGCCGCCAGTAAGTTATACCAACTTAAATTCAACCGAACAGATTGGTTGAATTATGAATAATAATAGGTATTTACACACTGAAATATAGTAATACTGGAACGCGCACTGCCTATGATCGCTGGGTTAAGAAAGCGAGCCGAGAGAGACAGCGACCAAAGGGTCTTGTGTCATTGTCTCACGCTCCTCGCGCATGCGCATTAGAACTAAAGTCAGGCGGCGTACATCACGGCACAAAAGTACGACGGAGACACAAGACCCGTTACTCGCTATCTCTGTCGGCTCGCGCTGGCGTCGCCAGAGCGCGTTCCAGTATTACTATATTTCAGTGTATTTACATTGATCGATATACAGGGATTTATCACTACATATTTTGAAATCGCAAGATTTGATTAGACGAATTAGACGAAATTTGTTGAATTTATTATCGTAAGGTCAAGCATAAGGGATATATTTTAAACTTTACAATATTTCGTTTTACATGAATCCCAAAATTTTAGGCACTCAATATTTTTCAAAATCATTCAATTCAATATGTACAGGCCTTTGGTAGCGAGTGCTTCCACTCTTGGTTAAGACTGCAGTATTATTTCGAGTTTAGAAAAACCTTAAACCAAATTTTCAGGCTTCTCTAAACTCGAAATTTTAGTTGATGCGCCACGCGTATAAAATATAAAAGTTTGGAAAAGCCTAAAAATTTAGTTTGGTCGCTTCGCTTCGCTACGCGACAAAACCAAATTTTTAGCGTTTTCTAAACTCGAAATTTTAGTTCATGCTTAACCTAGAAGTGGAAACACTTATTAGAACCTTCAAACTGGACGCTCTTAAAAAGTTCTACCTAAAAAAAAATTCCTGTAGCATAAATGTCATGAAAATTCCATTAAATTATTACTAGTTTGTAAAATAAGTCCTGTTTTAAAATAAAAACAAACAATATTTACAAATTTCCCGCCACACAAGGGAGCGCCACTGTAGTGCTCAATCGACCCCGCTTGTTTCAGCAACCCCATTTCCATTTCTCACTCGTTCCCGTTCCGTTTTCTGAAACAGACGTACAACAAGATGGCCGACAACCGTAAGTAAAATCCACAATTTTCACACTAATCATTGCCCATCCGGAATGTTCACTGTTATAATTATCTACCTAATAATATACTTCATCTATATCCTCCAATATTTCCTCGACATATGTGAAAATAACCCGCATTTTCTCAAAAGCATCATCTGACGCCCGGGATAATGGCCGACTGCGGTACACTTTTAAATAATCTGATTCGCTTTTGGATAGTTTATTTGGTTTAATTATTCTAGAATACGGTGGTTATGGAGGTGGTGGAGGCGGCGGCGGGGGAGGAGGCGGTGGAGGTTATGCCGATTATTCCCAGCCTCCACCTTCGACGACTTATCCGAATAGCTATGGCTCCTCTGGGGGCGGCGGCGGCGATGGCGGATATAATTCCGGAAACTCCGGCGGCAGTTGGAATCAGAACAGTTCCCGCGGAGGCGGCGGTGGAGGATACGGAGGAAATCAAGGTACGTGAGAAAATTGACCTATTTTTAGAACGCTGATACGTGTTTTTTTAATGTAATGGACGTGATTATTGATAAAGGAGTGGCCTTTGTTTATTTTGTTTGCTAATCAATATTTGTTGGTTTCGAAGCATAAACAAACTTTGTTTACAAAAATAGATTTATGAAATATCTTTATATCTACAATTTATTGCAATAACAATTTTACTTTAACAAAGTCATACTGAAATGATTATGAATAATAATTTAAAGCTTTTTTCATTTATCTTATGATTGTTTACATATCCTGAGAAGCTTTAAATATTCAGGGACTAATCTAATCATTAACCCATTTGATCCCAAGATCTTTTGCTCATAAAACAATTCTTTTCATTTTATTAAGTTGAAAATGTATCAATATATTACTGCTTTGCAAAAAAACAAATAAAGAAGGGGGAACACAATCTATTTTTGGTAAAAATGTATGCAGGAATGCTGTCAGAGTTATGCGCAACGCGTACATCAGCGGTCCTAAGAATGATAATGTGACCCGCTCATGGCTGACTGGGTGGAGTGGCTGATTCTTCTTAACCCGCCATTTAACAGACTCCACCTAAAAACAACTTGGTTAAAATTGATTTTTTTTGTATGTCTAATTAATTGAATATTGTATTTTAACAATTATTGTTTGATGCTACAGGTAACTATATAACTAACATAAAGGTTTGCTCTTGTTATCTTAAAGAAGTCCAAAACTCTAATAGACATTTGTAAAACTAATTTTTGGAGTGGGGTTTGTCAGACCCTACATGTCGGACATGTAAAATAAATGCACATGTCAGATGCCGAGTTAAGCAAGCTCAAAAACTCACAAGGTAAAATTTCACTCAACCCATAATACACTTTTTTTTATAAAAACATTGATAATTTGATTAGGGTCAACAGTGAAGCAGTTTTAAATGTTTATTAGACATGAATATATTTTTTATGTACTGATAAAATATATTCATGTCTAATAAACATAAAAATTACTTCACCGTTCACCGTAATTAAAAGAACAATGTTTTTATAAAAAAAAAAGTGTATTATGGGTTGAGCGAAATTTGAACTCGTGAGTTTCTAGACATGCTTTAGCAGAATCAGGTGCTCTATCCAGTCGGCCACGTTCGTCCAAGAAAATGGTGTGTTGATTATCGAAATAGATAAAATGTTCGCTCTTGGGCCAATATCATTGATAAAATCGTTACACTATAATCGTAATTAAAATGTATTTTGACGTAGGCATGGTGGTAATGATACTTGATTTATTACTGCTTCCTTCTATGTCAAAGATTAAATTGAAGATTGATAGTCCCTTGGTTTTTACTAATAAGCTAAGGGGTAGAACATCTTTCATACAGTGCTATAAACGGTGAACTTCACTGCTATTTATTCGCCACTCAATTTATAGCGAGGTTAGTAATTTTTGCTAAATAAAGTTGGCATTTCGAAGTTTGTGTCGGATGTAGGTGACGGCTAGCCATGCGATCCTTTTTGACAAACTAGTCGGTTCGAGACTATCGTTGAAACTGATCCATTCTTAATTATGATACGAAGCGCTAGAGCGATGGTGGGGGCCTAAATACGGAGCTACGTTTGTGGTGTTGTTGATTTTGACCACAAAACATGGACATAAGATCACCAAATGGCCGATGTAGTGTACCGGTAAGGTCACGTGACCTGGCTTGCGGTGGTCTAGATCAATTTTACGCTTAGGAGTTTAAATTTATAAAACTTTAAAAAAATAGTAAACAAGTAAGATTTTCATACAACCTGGCCAGTACACACTTTAGAAATAATCTCATCGACCTGTGAAAAAATCCGCTCGATTAGGTCAAACCAGGGGGGTGTGCTGTAGGTTAAGATTTTTGGAAAACAAAATTGATACAAAATCAATTAGTTTATAAACTCGTAAATATAGAAATTTAAAACTTTTCTTGTTAAAATATTACTTAAACATGTAAATTCTTACGATAAATATTTATTTTATCAAATTTTGGCAGCACAGCCGGGGTCAATCCACCTGAGATTTTTCCGTCACCATAAGGGCCTGTGTATTGTCTAATGTTTTTTTTTTGTTTTTTCAAGGAGGTGGCGGCGGTGGCTATGGAGGAGGTGGCCAAAGTGGAGGTGGAAATTACAATTCTAATGGAAGTTATGGTGGTGGTGGCGGCGGCGGCGGGGGCGGTGGTTATGGCAATTCCGGAGGTGGTGGTTATGGTGGTAAGTTTATTGTTCATTTTCGTTATAGAATCTCCAGATACAAATTTCCAATATCACCATGAATTCATTTGTAAATTGATAACTTTGTTCCCATTCTGACAATAATCGTAAACTTATTATAGTTCTGATTATGTATAATGTCTAATATGGGTATATTAAAATTTCTATTAAACGCATGATGTCATCTTGTGGCATACGTGTATCCTGTCTGGAAAAACATTTTCTCATATTTTAACTACTACCTTCATAAACGATCGAACATTTTCTAATAACACGTGAAAACAGCCATAGTTATTTTTAATATTTAAGGGTGGCAGTATCCGGTAATTTCTCTTTGGCGTTCCGATTACGTTTGTCAATTAGTGTATTTTGTGTTTCTCTTAATTTATCTTATTTTCACCATTAAAAATATAGTACGACAAACATTACTTCCCGATGCACAGTGGTGAAATTGTGGCGGGAAAAAGAATGGACGCACTCGATAGGTTCGTGGTGAGTTCAGTCTCGCTCATGTTTGTTTGCATGGTGCATGGTATATGGTTCGATTCTTTGTGAAGGCTCTGTATTTGCAAATAAATTTTGGAAGCTAATATTCTGTGATACATGTCGACATTTACTTTTATTAAACCATTTTTATTATTTTATGTACACTTTTTTAAATTATGCATTGTAATTTTTAAGGTCGTGACCGTGGTGGCGGTGGTGACTATAATAGAGATGGCGGTGACCGTCGTGGTGGTGGTGGAGGCTACGGGTAAGTTACGCCCTTTTAAATTTTAATTCTTAGTGTGAAAGAGAGCGTCAACGAAAATTGGTTGTTCTCAACTCCTTGCTCGTGTTTATAACACGATTAAAAGAGCAAGCCTGCGTGAAAGGTATTAAAATATTTCAAGACTTTTATTAATTCCATCGATATTTAATTCATAGTATCTAAAGTCGTCTTGAAGTATCTGTGTAGTATTATTTCCCAAAATCAATCTGGCCAATGGGGAGGCGGGCTGCCTAGAGCGTGAAATTCGAGAATCTGAACAAGAGGAACCTACAGTTGCCCTGAGTACAATCTGAGACAAAAATCGGGCAGTTTATTACTAGTGTAGAGAAAGTCGACGTTCGGCTTGTCGCTTGCTGCCAGGGACATGTGTGCCTTCCGCAGGGGACGCACACAGTTTTAAATTCCATTATTTTATTGTTATTTATATGTCAAAACGCCCTTTTCTCGCCCTACGTCCGCCCATTTGTCATGACGCAACTAGCCAGATTGAGTTTGGAGGAATAATTAAGTAATTGTGGTAATTTCAAACAAAATTCACAGATTTTTTTCCCTACAAGTTAAATTGTGTTTTACCGGTTGGACAATAGATAGAGTAACAAGAAAAATTAAGGCGCTTAGAAGAAAAAGGGTGTAATTTACTTTTTTTTAATTGGATTACATGCAATGGAAAGTTATTTTAATAATTATTTTTGTTTGGACGATCTATTTTTTTTTTTAATTTTTAATGTAATGCACATGCTGTAAATTTTCCTACATTCGTTGTTTATTTAAGAGTCTAATTTGAAGTTTCTAGTTAGTGTTTCCACTCCCAGGTTAAGCATGAAACTCGAAATTTTACTTCATGGGCCATGTGCATGTAAAGTGTAAACACTTGAGTATTTCAGGTTCAAAATATGCTGCTTACTTCACAATATATAAATGTTTTATGCCAGTCGCGCATGAAGTAAAATTTCGAGTTTAGAAAAGCTTGAAACCAAATTTTCAGGCATTTCTAAACTCGAAATTTTACTTCATGCTTAGTCTGGGAGTGGAAAACACTTGTTTAAAGCTTCAATTTGAATACTTCAAAATAAACGAATATCGAAAGATTTACAGCTTATATAGTACATCGGGATATGTATACTTAAAATAAAAACCCTTGTATATCTTGAACTTAATCTGAGTTTACTACATCCCTTTGCTTCTAGGTGATTCAATTGTTTTTCCTGTACATTTTAAATAAAATCCCCCAGCATGGGATTAACTCATATTAACCCGAAATATTTTTTTATGGTTATGTACAACTAATTATATTCTTTTACATGACTATTTGTATTTAAAATGCTATACACCATGTCCTTTATCATTATCCAACATTAATGACATTAATATTTTATGTTATTTTACTAACAAATCAATGTCGAATGTTGTTGCCATAAAGTGGCAACTGTGGGTTAATATGGGTTAATTGAAAAATTAATCGATTCTCGATGGTAATACTATGAATTAAATAATTTATAACATTTTGTGTTTTCAAGTGATTTGATTTTAATACGAATATGGTTCAACTTTTCAGAAGGTTTTTATTTTCGTGTAATAATTTAATCATGTCTTGACACGACAGTTCGAAGGTATACAAATTAGGGTTTCACGAATTTACAAAACTTTAGGGGTCAAAAAGTGTAAAGGTTACTTTCAACGAGGGTTACATGAAAACATTTGTTTATACTTATACTTTCAACGAGGGTTACATAAAAACATTTTGTTTATATGGTTCGCAAAGGAAATTGAATTTTTTGAGGGTTTCAACACAAATACCATTGCTTTATCGGTTTACTAAATAGTATTAATAGATAATAAACAGAGTGGTTTTCATCAGAGGCAAATTTGTGGAAAATGTAAGGTTGTAACAACTGGTTAATTAATTTATAGATTCGGGGTGTTAAAAATAATATTTTGGTTTGCTAGAATGCTTGTTCAGGGTAATTTCTAATGGTTATTTAAATATAAAGGACCAGTTGCATAAAAGTTTTGAATGGTGTGTTCATCTCTGAACAGAAGATTGAAATTACATGTTCTATTATTCCAATATCAGTTCAGAGAAAAGAACTCTGTTCAAAACTTTGATGAAATGGTTATTAATTAATGTATTTGATAAGTCGTTCTGAGTAAATATTGGTGGTTTATTATACGTAACTATTAAGGTATTTGTTTAACTAAAAGGTGTTAAAAATAAAAGAGGACTTTAAATTGTGTAAGGGTAATAAAAGAAAGGTATTCAGATAACTAAGGGTTTTACCAGGCATTAAAATAATTATCAAGGGTTATTAAATAAAGGTATATCAATATTGCCTCTTGGTGCCCAAGGTAGTGTGTATCTGAAGGTTAATTTTGATGCATATAAAAAAAGTTACACAAAGGGGGTGCATGCTGACAAAATACTCTGGACATGACTCACAGACGGACGGACGTACGACTGTAATTTCCAGATGAAGAACTGAAACTGTTAAGACTAGTCTCGGTAGTAATGGCCAACAAACCGTTGGTGCCTCCTCGATGTCTCTTCAAGTACTGATCGTTTGCTTCTGTTTTAGAGGTGGCGGAAGGGGTGGTTACAAAGGTAAAAGCACCAGACCTAATGTTGGCTGGTGCCATTTTTGTACACACTATTTTATATTTATATATACATATATTATTGGTACATCATTGTTTTTTTGCGTAGAAAAGAAAGAGCTATGTATTTTCTCTTTACATGTTATTAGAGTTTATTCTATTTAACTGGGCGAGGAAGGCAGACATCTGGATAGATATTTTAATGTCTGTGTAGTTCATCTGCGTGACTAATAAAATAATTTGCCTAAATATAACTACATCTCAATATCGTAATGTACTTTCGATAAGTTAAACAAGTTGCTTCAAAAGTTTTATATAGACTAATGTAATCAATTTGTCGCCTAGCTAAAAGAAATGAGTTCTAGATAAAAGTAGCTAAATTAAGTAATAATATAGAACGGTTATACAGAAAATATTCTCCAATTGTATTGCATTAAATACAAACATTAAATGTTAAATTTCAGACATCTACAGCTCTAAATTTGGGCCGCTGAATACGTAGAGTCGCATAAATCAGCTAATTGATATTCTATTGGCTTCCTGGTTTTCTACGTTCACTAGATCATTTTACGTGGTCGGCGGCCCAACCATAGTGTCAAGAATTGTAATTTATCCTAATTCATGTTTTTTTTTTTATATTATTTTAGTTTTTTATAAATGCCCTAAGTCATTATATCAAAGAAGTGATACTATTTTAAAGTTAATTTAGAAATACTGAACTAATTGTGATTAGCTGATTTTTTTTAGACGTTTCAGTGTATGTGACACTAAATTTTTGATATCATAATTTGCTTTACAAAATCATATCCCAAACAGATTGAATTTAAGAAATGAAAAACATGCAGGAAGATTTGGGCTAAAAGACAATTACTTTTGTATAGCTTTTTAAGCAATTGTTTAATTTAATAAACAATTATAAAGACAACTGGTTTTGAATTTTTCTCGAAGGGTCTGGTAGCGAAAGTGTTAAGCTTTTTCTAGGATAATTTATTTCAATAAATTGTAGTATACATTTTGATTTTAAATATATTTACTTAAAATATTTGTGCAAAAAATAATAACATGTAAAGATAAAAACAATTTATAGGAAAACAATATAATTTATTCATGCTTGTTAATGTCATTTATTGTAACTGTTTTTGCACCACTTAAAATTTAGCTCGCCTTAAAATTTGAACTTTTAAGTATTGCATACAGTTGTAATTTATTTTTCATTCACTATGATAGCTCTTTCTTCCCGCCAGTTGTTTAATAGTGGCTAATCTTAGACTTGGTTTAAACTACATCATGGCGAATGTTATTTAAACTCGGTTTAAGCTTTTAAACCACTATCGAACAACGAGCTCTTGATGGTTTTCAACTTGTATTGTTTGTTATTTTTAATGGAAGATTGCGGTGCAAAATTTAAGCACGAACTTGGCTTCGTGCCTTTGGTTGTTCTGGTGAAATAAAAAAAAATTAAAGAATAGAAAAAAAAACAAAGTTCAGCAGCGTTTGCGTAAATTGCGTGCAAATAGTTCCACATGATAAGAGTAATAATAATTTGGTGTAAACTTCTGTGGATTCAAATTAAAGCATAAATCAGTAGTATTTCGGTTATGAAGGGGCGTAGGGCTCATGGTGTTTTTCAATTACAGGTGGTTCGGGTGAAATGGTCGTGCAGGAAGACACTGTCTTCGTTTCTGGAATGGATTCCTCGATCAACGAAAATGATATTGAAGATCATTTCGGTTCAATTGGAGTCATTAAGGTAAAACGATCAAATTTTATATACAGTGGAGCGTCGATAATCCGGATAATTTGTGACTGGACCCTGTCTGGATTATCAAGAAAGTCCGGATTTTAGAAAAGAACCAAAAAAATGTCGCTTGAGTTCATAAAAAAAGAAAACTTGCTAAAACCGTTAATAATTCACATTAGGGGTTAAATAATTGGAGCAGATAAATAAAATCATTAATTATTATGAACTTATAATGTATTTTAATAAAAAAAAAATATATAGCCCAGCCTGTAGCATCAACGCTTTTGTTTGACAAATGTGTATGTATTCACTTCAATTTTTTTTTACCCGATTTGAATCCAGATTATCGACGGTCCGGATCATCGTCGCTCTACTGTATTAAAAGAGATACTGAGATTCATTAGATTAATTGTCAAATAATCTTTATTTCACCATGTCTAGTAATAATATTTCTATTATTTTATGGTTCTCTAAAAGTTTTCATTTTTATGATTCGTTCAATTTTATATCGGACATGCGAATCTGAACCTGCTAATCACAAATACTAAAAAAGGATTCGTAATTAAAAATTAAGATTCCATATTATTGCAATAAAATGATGTATGTGTTTTTGAACTTCAAGTTAAATCAGTGTTTTGACTACGGCTGAAAATTTTTAAAATTGATATATTCAAATACTTATTTTAAAAGATATTCAAACTATTCGAATATTTATTCTAAAAAATATTCCAATATTTCAAATATTTCAATGTTTTTGAATGAATATCCGAGATACTTCAATTTTAAAAATTCGAATAACCAAGTATATATTTTAACTCTATATTAATGTTTTACATGCCTGGCGCATGAAGTAAATATTTCGAGTTTAGAAAAGCCTGAAATATTTACTTCTTGCTTAAGCAAGGATTGGAAAACCCTCGTTTAAAAATTATTAAAACCTTTAATGACAACACCATATTCTCTAAACGATAAGGTAATCAACTAAACTCATTAAGATTAGGAAAATAACTAGTTAACTTTCCTATTTTCTTTGGTATTGTCATTAAGGTTCTACTAGCTGTCGAACAAGTATTTTCCACTCCCAGATTAAGCATGAAGTAAAATTTCAAGTTTAGAAAAGCCTGAAAATTTGGTTTGGTGCGCAGTGGTCAATTTTTGGCAGGAAAAGGAATACGCACACTTGATAGGTTCCTGGCGAGTTCAGTCTTGCTCATGTTTATTGTTCGCTCTTTCTCTGTGTGTCTATCCAACTTAAATTTGCCGTGCTATATTCGATATAGAATCACTTACAATTATAAAAAGTAGATATTTTTAAAATAAATAATGAATCATTTGTTGTTTTTATAAAAGCATTGAATTTGAAACTTCAAACGAGTGTCGTTTCCACTTCTTAATAATAATTAAATGCGGTTGCACTCTGTGCTTGGGATTTTTAGTTGCCCAGGTTCAATTTGAAAGTCCGCTATAGTGAAAACTGGCAACTATTCCTGTTTTTAATACTAAATATTACTAACAACTATTCTGCCAGGAACAGTTTATAATAATAAATACTTTTTCTATATGTATAAACTTTGTTCATATTTTATTCTCAACGCAGTAGACTTGTTTTTTTTGCCTCCTTGTAGTAGCATGTTGTATTTTTCACAGTAATAAATGAAGTATGTTGTTAACCTATAATTTCAATAATACGTTATTTATTTATTAAAATAATATTATAATACATGTGAATAAGGGATATTATAATATGCAACATTGCAATACACATAACCAAAAAAATTCAACTTTTTTACTACCAACAAAAATGTCACCCTAACAAAGCCTTCTGCGGTGAGAATAAAATGTAAACACAGTATACTTTGTAATAAAATTGTGGCAAGATTGTTGGATAAAGTATCGTTATTAATTACAGACTGACAAAAAAACAATGAAAAAGAAGATTTGGTTGTACAAGGATAAACAGACGGGCGATTCCAAGGGAGAAGCTACTGTTACTTACGACGATCCTAACGCTGCCCGCTCTGCCATTTCGTGGTTTGACGGCAAAGAATTCCGTGGAAATACCATTAAGGTCCAAATGGCCACCAAGAGAGATAATTGGAGTGGTGGTCGGGGAGGTGGACGTGGTGGTGGCGGAGGCGGTGGACGAGGTGGTGGAGGAGGAGGCGGTGGTGGCTATGGCGGAGGAGGCCGTGGTGGTAACAGAGATGGAGGTACGTTTTTTTCATTTAACTTTTACAACTTTTTTAAATATCCAAATAAATATCCCAATTCGACCATTATCTTGAATAACTTAATATTCTTGATTATTATCATTATTATTGAATGGGTATAATAAAACAGTTATCTATTAAAACTCATGGCGTCATGAAATTGTGGCATACGTGAATCCTGTCTGGATAAACATTTAGTATAAATAAGACTTAAACAAATCACTCATGCACGGAAAAGGGGGTACAAGTTGAAAAAGGCGTTTTCAGATATGATTACATTTAACTTACCACTCACTCGAAAAATCAATTAAATGCTACCTAGATATTTTTCACATTACGTTAATAGAAATTACGATTCCTTGAGACTTACACCCCTTTGCACAAATAAGGATATTGCATTTCTAGAGGTATTACAACTAGTGATGCAAGTGGGCCCACGCTAGCTGCAGCCCGATCGCAAGTCCTGTTAAAATTGGCAATTGACTATTATACCCTAATCCCCGTGCATGAGCGAAATATTCCACAGAAATTTGTTGAACTTTTTTAGTATTGATTTCTCAAAAAATGTTATTCTTCATAAAAATTGGTGCTAGATCTAAAACAGATAAAAAAAAAAGACAAAACAAATCACATAGGAATTTAAATAATTAATTATTATTATTTATTTCATGAAATTGTTAAAGTTTCTTAATTTCAGTAAAAATAACATTTTTTGTTGGTTAAGACAGTATGTCATTTGCAGGAGAGTCAGACCGTAATGCATATTGCATTTTTTGACAATAGTCCAACCAGCCGCGGTTAGATGACGGTGATCGTGAACTAATAATGAATTTTCAAATGAGTTTTGCGAGCTTAATCGGCCATTATTCAAATTTTTAAGTATTTACGATTTTATTCACAATAATTAATACATCCATTTGCGCATATGCAGTTTTTAAAGGTGTGGTGTCCATGTATCAGTGAACTTTGATATTAAGGTTTTCACATCTACACACACACCAACATATAGCCTTGCGCATTTGTGTTTCTGAACATAGGCTAATCATTTGTTTGGTCTTTTTTATATTTTAGATCATGCAACAACTTTTATAAAGAATACAATTTTCTGAGAAATCAATACTAAAATATTTTTCCATATGTTGCTTATTTACGTGGACACATTTTAATACTTATTTCAAAATTTAATAGGTGGTGGTGGAGGAGGTGGTGGCAGAGATAGAGAAGCAAGAGACGGTGACTGGAGGTGCCCCAACCCGGATTGCGGCAACACCAACTTTGCCTGGAGGAACCAGTGCAATCGATGCAACGAAGATAAGCCGGAAGGTGCCGGAGGTGGTGGCGGAGGCGGCGGCGGTGGTGGTGGCCGAGGAGGAGGTGACCGTCGCGGAGGCGGCGGCTTTAGGGGTGGAAACGACCGGCGCGGCGGGGGCGGTTTCGGAGGAGGAAGGGGCGGTGGCGGCGGTCGCGGATTCGGTGGAGGTCGTGGTGGCGGCGGCGGTGGAAGGGACGGCGGCGGCCGCGATGGCGGCAGGCCCAGACCGTATTGAATGCATTTTATAAATGTATAGATTCTTTATTTTATAATTACAAAATTTGTATATTTTAAAAATTTGACTATATTAGTTGAATATTGTGACTGTATGTAATGATATTTCTCATTTCTTAAGTTAAATTAAATTTTTCTATAATAATTGTTTTTTTAATTTCTATTTCTCTCGTGATGCAATAATAAGCACTTCACACTATCATTAGCTTCCATATAAATTTAGAAAAATACCTCTCTAAATTTGTAAGAATAGAATGTAATTCTCGTCATATGAATTGGCATTTTTTAAAGTATTGAATCAGGTATTGAATCAAAGTGTCTATGCTGAGATTTGAATACGAATAATTCAAATGGTCGAATTTTCAAATATGAATATTTGAATCTCTAAGTTATTCGCATATTTGCAAATTTTTTTGAACGAATTAAATATTCTTCATGTATGGTTTATAGCAGAGCTGGGCAGGATTCGAATCCTTTTAGAGGATTCAAAAGAGGCATTCGAATACTCTAGTTCAACTGGATTCGTGATCCGGATTCGTTACATTTTTTTAAGAGGATTCGTATTCGAGTCTAAATGTGGGTGATTCGAATCCTTATAAAAGGCAAATAAGACAATTAACTTTGTATAACTGAGGATTTTATTGTGACTATAGTTTCGACAACTTTAACTTGCCATCAAACATAAAGTAGTACTTTATGTTTGATAATGACAAGTTAAAGTTTGTAATGATTCGACCCTAGGTATTATACAAATTTATAATTTTACCCTTTTATTTATTTACCAGGTCGTAGTTTGTGTCAATATGCATTATCGTAAATACTGTGTCTTTATTCCCTTTATTTTTGACTAGGAGGATGTGTGGACAATAAATAAAACAGGATATGAGCTTAACGTATGCAAAGTTTATTGACCTTTCATGACATTTCTAATGAATTGATATGTCTTATATTATTTATATTCACAAAATATATTACTCAATGTTTATGCTTAGAAGTCATGTGCATTTGGTTAAACTCAAAAAAATGTATGACTACTTGTGGGAGCAAAATTAACTAACCCCTGCATTCGCATTACGAGATGGGAAACCCACAAAAACCATCTCGGAGTTAGCATCACACACTCGACACACTTGCGATTAGTTAGTGGGACAATCTCTCACATCGGCCCTACACATCAATCGCCATTCATTTTCGATTAATGAGCGGAACGACCTTTCACCTCGTTCCACTCATAATCGAGTTATTTTTTTCTTGTGATTAGTTAGTAGGACACTTAGCGCAATACTAACTCGGATTGCCCTAACACATCAATCGACTGTTTCGATTAGTTAGTAGGACATACCTCGTTTTCTCGCTCAATTCGGCCTTACACATCAACCACCATACATCCCTCATTCGTGTGGTTAGTTAGTAGGACACTTAGTGCAATACTAACTCGGATTGGCCTAACATTTAAATCGACTGTTTCGATTAGTTAGTAGGACATACCTCGTTTTCTCGCTAAATTCGGCCTTACACATCAACCACCATACATCCCTCATTCTCATCCCCCCCCATCTTCCCCCTTTCTCAAATGTTTAAATTATTTCGCTGGTTTTGTTTGTTTGATTTTAACTTAGTCGGTTTGATGTAGAATTAATTTTACTTTTACGTGATAGTCTCTCCAACGTTGTTATCCCTAACTCCATTCTCTAACTCTCAATACTTAACTCTTTTCATCAACATTACTTCACTAACTCACATCCCACTGAAACTTCCCATTCTCAACTGTCCCCATTTACATTCAGATACTGACTGTCCCGGTCCCAAAACTAACTGATTTTTAGAATCGTTTCTTTGCTGTTCTCAAAGTTCTCCCCTCCCCAAATGTTGTTGCTTAGCCTTTATCTACTACCATATATGGTCACAAAACCCATCCCTCTCTTACGTCAACTTAATTTCCCTGACTGCACAATTGTTGTAATTGCGTTCGTTAAACCCTGAACTGAATATTTCTGTATATGGTAGCATTTCTCCACGCGCTGGAACTTGTTCATTATTTTAAGGCGATGCTGCATTTGTTATTTCTTTCACATAAAAAGTTTTGATCGACTAATGTTATTCTCGTATTTACTGGATGTTGATTTTTCTTTATTATTTTCTTGGGTGATTTTTGTATTAATATTTTAATTTAATTTCGTCAAAAATAATATTTGCACATGACCCCTACTGACCTATTACAAGTTGTCGAAACTATAGTCACAATAAAATCCTCAGTTATACAAACAAAGTTAATTGTCTTATTTGTGTAAATAATGATGTATAACGAAGTAGAAGCCACCACAGTGAACAGTGAACACATTATAAAAGGATTCGAATCCTTGTAAAAGGATTCGAATCCTTGTAAAAGGATTCTGTTGTCCTGCCCACGGATGGGAGGGATAACAGTAGGTTATGTCAGACTCTTACTGACTAAAACCCCCTCTTGTACGTCAAGTCCAATAAAGAACTTTTTATACTTTATAGGAAGAAGTAGTAAAAATGGCTTTGTAGAAAATTGACTGGTGTGAGTACTATAGCAGTATTCATATATTGGTTTCGGGTAGGTGGGGTAGCATTTAGGAAAGAGAAGGTTTAAAGTTTTACAACTTTAGGCCTTTTCTTTTTCTCCCAAAAATTAAATAACTACTTCAGGATTGTCGGAAGCCATTTGTTTGGATTTGTGTTATTATTGGTTCTGGGATTCTTGGGTTTGGCCAAGGGTTGTGATAGTGGGAGCGAGCTTAACGATCAAGGTAAGGAGCGCTACCAGATTGGGATCAAGTAACGCTTCTGGGAGTTGTGGGTATTGCGGGATTTAAGGGATTTTATTGGGGGCCGCCGTTTGTGCTTGCGGCGGCGGTTGGGGTTCGGTTTGTGGCTGAGTTTGCCCCTGAGGTTTGACTACAGAGGAGTAGCTCTTGGTTGACCGGTTTTACGGGTATTAGGAGCATCCGCGATTGAAGTGATTTTAGCCCTTGAGGCCGGCGGTATTTATTTGGTTTTTGGTCAACCCTCTTACGTCTTACCCCTCTGGCGACCACCAACTTTCGTTGGCCGAAAGAAAAAAAGGCCAAAATAAATAGTAAATATTAATGTTTTGAAATACAAAATATGTCATTATATGCGCGATATGATTCTGCGTCCTGGCATATACGACATATTTTGATTCGAGCTATGAACGGGGTTTAATAGACGTTTAATTTAATTAAGCCGAAGGGGTTGACCGAATTTGCCTAAAACTAATACCAACGATGTGGAATGATAAAGCGCATCGTTTGGTATACCTAGCAACAATATGCATAAACAATTACGCCTACCAACTCCAAAAAACATATAAACAATAGGGGTGTTATGCCTGGACTTAGAAAATGTATAATAATAAGGAAAATACTGAATAAAAGTTTATGAAACTTCGTCCAAGCATAACGGGGAGCATAGTAATTGTTTATACATATTTGTTGCTATGTGGAACCTCGTCTAAAAGCAAATTAGTAACAATTTAATATCATGACAGCTCGCGGTTTATATCCTTCTGGTTCGAACTAACCATATCGTGTTTGGTGTCGTTCGAATCGTCTTCTTCTCAGTTATCCGATGAGGGCTGTGACGTTCGCGTATGTATTCTACATACGCGAACCACGTATGGGATGTTCCTATCCCTTGCATTCGGCGGTTTTATAACCCCTGACGTCCCGCCCGATTCTTTTGTGCTTCGCACGTACGTTTCGCTCGCGCGATCGGGCCGGTCGCAGGTAGCGGCGTCCCATCGCAGATGTGGCGAACTCGGGGTTAACCGGGAAATCCGTATATATTTTGGACAACCCTGGAACTGGAAATAGCGGATGCCGTAGAGTTCTATCCTTGGATGGCCGAGAGGAGTTTTGAGCTGTCTGATGTTCGAGGGCGCTATTTGGCGAGATTCCACCTGGATAGGCAACCTATCTAACTTAAATAATATCAATGTATGGCGCGAACTTTACTCATTTGGAAAATAAAAGAGTATGGAGCAATATTGTGTACTGAAAAATAGAATGAGGTGAATTGGGACCGTTGTTCCGAATATTAAAATATGTAACAAAGTACCGCCCGTGGTTATGTTGCAGCTGAAATATTGCTGACTGAACAAGTTGACGACGCTTACGGAAAAGCGCCGGTAACAGACTGACAACGGGTAGGGAGAGAGCTTTTAACTGCCTCACTATCCATTCGTCGGAGATCGAAGTGTCAACACTTCGCAGCACAACTTTGAGGTCTTTTTCCTCGCTGAGGGCGTACGTGTAAAAGTTCAATTTGAAGCTATAAACGAGTGTTTTCCACTCCCAGGCTAAGCATGAAGTAAAATTTCGAGTTTAGAAAAGCCCTGTGAAAATTTGTCGAGGGTCGCGCAGCGACCCGAGACAAATTTTCTGGGTTTTTCTAAACTCGAAATTTTACTTCATGCGCCACGCGTACAAAACCAAAATATTGTGAATTTATGTATATTTGAACCTCACTTGAAATCAGTGTTTTATACGCGTGGCGCATGAAGTAAAATTTCGAGTTTAGAAAAGCCCAGAAAATTTGTCTCGGGTCGCTGCGCGACCCTCGACAAATTTTCACAGGGCTTTTCTAAACTCGAAATTTTACTTCATGCTTAGTCTGGGAGTGGAAAAACTCGTTAGAAGCTTCAAATCTAACACTTTTGGTAAAACGACGAATGCATGAAAATTCACATAGTATACATGTTGTTGTTGCGGAGGTACCGGATTACGCAACGATAGTTGTCAGCAGACTGCACTTGGAATTTCATGCAGCGGACGAAGAATTTACATTTGAGGCAGTTTACGCCTAATCTGGTTAAATCTCCGGAAATCTTTTCCCAGAGATTTTTATAGTGGATTATGATAGGTGGAGGGGTGTTTTTGAAATGCTCGAAACCTTCGTTCGAGGCTGCGATCTGATCGATCGATGGTAATTCGGTCTTTTTGACGACCGTGGTGGTGTAGGTAATGGTTGGTTTTTCGGGTAGTTTTGCCTGGGGTTGCGGCTTAGGAGACGGTTTTTGGCTAACCTTCAGAGTGGCGGAGGCGCGCACCAGGCTAGCGGGCGGAGGAGGGATGTTTGCCGGTGAGCGGCGCTGTCTTTTTTGGACAGGAATGAAGTCGTCTTCGTCGAGGACGTCCTCGACGAAGGCGGGAGAGGGAGTGCGTGGTTCGCTAAGAGCAGGCGAAAAGAATGGGCTGGAGGATCGGGTTCCGTCAGGGGCTTGGTGGGACATTACGTCCATGATTTCCTCGCTGTAATCAGCGGGACGTGGGTTGCGGAGTAGGAGTAGCTGTTGGAGTTGCTGATTTGCAACATTTGCAAAGCGGAGTTGCTCGGTCAAGGCGGCGAGTTGCGCGTCCTTGGAGCGGGATTGTTCGGCAAAAGAGCGGGATTGTTCGGCAAAGGAGGTGGTAAGGGCGGTGATTTGCCATTGCAGTTCGCGGATCTCATGGTTAAAATCTGGGTCGGTGGACTCTTGGGGTTGCTGGCTCCTGGAGGAGCAAAGGGGGTCGGAGGAATTTTCGGGGTCTGTGAACCGTTTGCCACCCCTGGACTTACCCATGGCCGGAAAACGGGGGTTGGGTAGGCACCGGGTTCAATAAAGTCCCCCGGGCCTGCTTATTATTAAGCGGAATCAAGCTCTGAGTTTGTTGAGTGCAACACTCTGAAACTTGACTGCCTCCCGACAATCTCCAAGCGCTCCTCGCGGAAATCAAGGCAGATTCTCGGTTAGCGTGCAATGATAAGCGTGCTTAATTTCTTAAAACCTAAACAGGTCCCCCTGCAAAGGTCGTAAGAAATTTTCTCGTTCGCGCCTTCCGGTGTCAGGGCAGTATAAAATACGCGCTAACCACGGAGACGTTCTCCACACCGAAAGGGAAAAAGATTACAGGGTGTTGGATGTTTTGAAAAGAAAACTACTATTCTAAAAGAACAGCAATATTCCCCAGAGCACCTTTATCTGTAAAATAGCTAAAAAGCTTAAGAATAATTAATAGCAAAGAAAGCAGCTCGAAAGCGACGGAGAGAGCTTCAGAGAGGAGAGACGAACAACCTGACTGTTCGCCGTCTCAAGTCTGAATGCGACTGGCGATTGATTTTTTTTTTTTTGTGGAGAGAGGAGGAGAAAATCCTCATGAATACCTTCTGTTATCTTGCCCACGGATGGGAGGGATAACAGTAGGTTATGTCAGACTCTTACTGACTAAAACCCCCTCTTGTATGTCAAGTCCAATAAAGAACTTTTTATACTTTATAGGAAGAAGTAGTAAAAATGGCTTTGTAGAAATTGACTGGTGTGAGTACTATAGCAGTATTCATATATTGGTTTCGGGTGGATGGGGTAGGATTTAGGAAGGAATCGGTTTAAAGTTTCACTACTTTAAACTTTTTTTCCTAAAAATTAAGTGACAACGTCTAGGTGGAGTGGACGTTTTTTCCTGGTTCGGAAATTTTCAGGTACACCTAAGTGATCCTGGAGGAGGGAGACGTCGAATTTCGAGCAGTTTTTAATCGCCAAATCGCGAATGAAAACCTGGAGTTTTGGCACTTTCGATTCGCTTTGTAACTGGACATTACTGATAAACCACGGAGCTCCTACGATCCGGCGGATCATGACGCTCTGCGTGGCTTCCAGTTTGTTCATCTGCGTTTGTGAGATATGGATCCACGAGGGACATCCGTAAGTCAATTTTGACCTGATGATAGCTTTGTAAATGTGAATTTTACTAGCTAGGAAGAGAGTGCTATTTGTAAGCAGAAGTGACTTTAGTTGCCTGAAGGCGCATTTTGCTTTTCTGATTGCAGAGTTAACATGATTTGTCCAGTTTAGGTGTCTGTCCATTTGTAAACCAAGGTATCTCACTTAGTTTACCCATGGAATTTGTGTGCCTCTGAAGGTGGGGTTATCTTGGGGGGTGTTTCTGGTTTGAGTGAAGTAGATAGCCTGGCTTTTCTCTGGGTTAATAGAGATACACCATTCATCTGTCCACTCTTTCAGTTCATTGAGTGCGGCCTGGATTTTAGAAATACTGTGTGGCATATTTTTACCACGGTACAGATAAGCGGTGTCATCTGCATACTGGGCCGTTAAGATGTTATTCGGAGTTGGGAGGTCATGTACAAAGATGTTAAACAGGAGTGGGGAAACTGACGATTGAGCGAGTTGCGGCCCGCTTTATAGGGTGTTCTGGTCGTGGTGGAGCACGTGATCGGTGACGAAAACGGGTAGGAGTAGAGTTCTAGCGAGGGTGGTGGCTGAACGCGGCGGGTGCGGTGCTTTGGCTACCTGCTAAGGGTCGCGCGCTCGGTACGGCTTTGGCGTGTTTGTTACAAATTTTATAATTTTTTACGTGTTTTGTAATTTGCCTGCTGATTTTGACAAATTTAATGTTATTCAGTGAATTTTTTATTTACGTAAATTTCAGGCATTAGTCGATTTTATAATACAGTTCAATTTGAAGTTGTAAACGAGTGTTTTCATTCCCAGGCTAAGCATGAAGTAAAATTTCGAGTTTAGAAAAGCCCCGTGAAAATTTGTCGAGGGTCGCGCAGCGACCCGAGACAAATTTTCGGGCTTTTCTAAACTCGAAATTTTACTTCATGCGCCACGCGTACAAAACACTGATTTGAAGTGGAGTTCAGAAACACACACAAATACATATTTAACCAGTGTAAGTCAGATATTTAGTCTGTTATCAACGATGTTTAGTGGTAATAATAAATAATTAGGTTTTGAATATTTTTGCTAAAACAACTGGTAACGATATTTATATATTACTGGTTGCAAAAATATAAAATCAAATTTATTCTTAAAGGATTTGTATTCGTGATTCGAAAAAATAGGATTCGAATCTTCGATTCGAATCATATTTATCTCTTACGAATTCTTTATTCGGAATTCGTCCCAGCTCTGGTTTATAGTAATCATGTGTTTTGGCAGTTACATTTTTGGGCATTTTATGACAACTATAATTTTTTGCAGTTAGAAATAAAATATGTAGTCTTTTGCTTTTGAAATTTTCAAAAAATGTGAATTATCGGTGTTTTATTTTATTTTTTAACATAGGATTCCACTTCCAGATTAAGTCAATTTTCAGGCTCTTTTTAAACTTGAAATTTAACTTCATGCGCCACGCGTATAAAACATCAATTTAATGTGAAGTTAAAAATGTATTATATAAAAAATGAGCGAAATTTTACCTAATTTGAGTTGGCAGCTCGAAATTCGATTTTATGCAGTTGGCTACCATAGATTAAAGATGTTGGCTACCATAGATTAAATTAGATTGATAACTCATAGGGGGCTCCACGTATCATGATTTTAGTTAACCGACCCACTCGATGGGACAGCGCTGCAATAGCAAATGACGTCATTGGGCGCGGGGAGCAGGCGGGCTTCTTGCTAAGTGGGGTGTGCGGTACAAGGGGTCAAACATTGAATGGAGGGTGCGGTGCGGGGAACATCGCACGATATTAAATTACCGTGCGATGCGAAAAATAACAAAGACCTAATGAACATGTTAAATGTATATTTTAAAAGTTATTACAAATATATTTCACTATATGTCAAAACCTAATTACATTTCACTTCTCAACAAAATGTCTGCAGTTCGTCAAAAAATGCATCTTAGAAATGAAATAAGAGGTCTCCTTATCCGGATAAGGATGTTGGCGTAAGTAGTGTTCCATACAGTGAATTTTTCTCTAAGGTAAACATATGCACAAGCTGTAAATTTTCCGGCATTCGTTGTTTTTCAAAAGATTTCAATAGAAAGCTTTAAACGAGTGTTTTCCACTCCCAGACTAAGCATGAAGTAAAATTTCGAGTTTAGAAAAGCCCCGTGAAAATTTGTCGAGGGTCGCGCAGCGACCCGAGACAAATTTTCTGGGCTTTTCTAAACTCGAAATTTTACTTCATGCGCCACGCGTATAAAACACTAAAATATTGTGAAATTTATGTATATTCGAATTTCACTTGAAATCTGTGTTTTATATGCGTGGCGCATGAAGTAAAATTTCGAGTTTAGAAAAGCCCAGAAAATTTGTCTCGGGTCGCTGCGCGACCCTCGACAAATTTTCACGGGGCTTTTCTAAACTCGAAATTTTACTTCATGCTTAGTCTGGGAGTAGAAAACACTCATTTAAAGCTTTAAATTGAACTTAAAAAAAACAAGGAATATCTAAAGATTTACAGAGTTTAGAATTGGAATACGTATACTTAAAAGAAAACTCCCTGTATGTATAAATACAAATAAAATATTTCCAGAAGAAAGTTATTGTTACTGCAAAAATGGTCAGCAAAAATTTTAAAGGGAAAAGTATTTGGTACATAGTGAAACTCATTTCGTAAATCGGGAAATCTTTTGACTTATATTTGACAAGGTGAAAGATATTTGGGATATAGTGAATCTTATTTGAACAATAGTAAAATGCAATAGAAAAACCGTGTAATTGAATTTAAGGCATTATTTTATGTTCTGGGATCGTACTTTGTACTTTGTATGCTCCTAGCCCGGTGTGAAGAAAATCTCCACGTCCATGGTTGTTTCATGCATGGTACTTGAAGTTCATTCACGAATGCTAGGAAGAAATAAAGAGAAATAATGTAGACATACTAAATGTGTTTGACTACAGATTTAATTAAAAGAATAAACAATGGCTTAAAAATTTAAAATATTACATAAACTTACGGTTTTAATTATTAATGTTAACGCCCATCCCTAAAGATTCAGAATTGCTTAATCCAACAATAACGGGGATATGATGAAAATATCCACGACCATGGATATTTAGTATACTTGAAGATCATCCACATGTACTAAGAAGAAATAAAGAGAAATAATGTAGTAACACCCTGGTTTTAAATTTGTGTGACTGTAGACTTATTTAAATAATACACAATAGGTTAAAATTTAAAAATATTATATAAACTTACGGTTGTAATTATTTATATTTATTAACGCTCATCTCGAGACGATTTCGCCTTATCGGCATTTTTGTGCCTTCAGATCCGACGGATCTGACAGCTGTTGATTGAAAATGAGCCCACGCTAGAAATTGCGGTAAATTTGAAATTCCGACATATGCGCCCTCCCATCGAGTGGGTCGGTCAACTATATATATGAATTTACAGAATCATATGGAGTCGACTGGGTCTGTTGGCTACCATGATGACATTTCTTCTCGTGCAACAGGTTGTTTTTTTTTTATCATAACGTTTATAAGATTTCCTATGCTCATAACAACAAAATAAAAGTGATTTTTAAATAACATTATCAGCAAAACGGCGAGTTGCAACAAGAAAGTAATGAATCAAGAAATAAACGTATCTACCAAATAATATTGCACCTGTGTAAAAACCCGGCAAAATGCGCGAGGGAAAAAAGTGCAAGGTGACGAATTTTGGCGATCCCCATTTGTTCTTCGTGCTGTATGACGATAACCAAGTAGCCATTAATGATTTGGAGAAAAATCTGGAAAAGCGATTCATCAATACAATCGAGCAGTTTCCGAAAGCAGATCAGGTTTGTATATTGAGGTTATGTTCGTTCATTGTTTGAAATTCATACCAGGAAATTAGTCTATTCAATCTTTTTGGTTTGCAATTAGCTGATTACTTCTTCTTAAATTCTTATACCCTTTCAGGTGTTGGATGGGGCTTCTGATTCCTATGTACCCGTTGCTTCCTGTCTCTTGCTATTATTTTAATTTCTTGTAACGTTATTCCCTTCTTCATCCCAGTTTCTTGAATTTGGTCAATGCATTGATCAAATTCAAGAAATAATTAGCTGGGGGGCAATTCATAGCATCCATGCGATTTGTCATCAGCGAGAAGTTGCACTGAAATTACGTCATTTTACTTTATACTGTTTTGGTAAATTCTTTCCAAAACGACGTCTTTTCAGTGCAACTTCTCACCGATGACAAATTGCATCGGTGCTGTGAATAGCCGCCCAGTTACATACAATCAAAAACAGCAAATTAAGCTTAGCATACATTGAAAACTCTCTTTTATCTTCTAGATCTATGTTGTAAAGCACGAAGGCAAATACAAAAGAGCCGTTGCTCTTTCGAAACCAAAGTCTTACTATTTTTGTTGGCTTGTCGATTACGGCGAACTTGTGTGGGAAAAAACGTTGTACACGTTGCCGGCACATTGTGATTTAAAACCATTGTCGATTAAAGCTGGTTTAAATAAAACAGTAGGGCTTGAGACAGTAAGTTTATTATTTCCTTATCTTTTTATTACTTTGGTACATTTTGATTCGACATACTTAATAATAATAAGTTTATTTAGCACTTCTTTTATAAACAAAATTGTTTAACTACTTTTACAATGTATATCTGTCAATTACTTCCGAACCTTGTAAGTCCTGAATAACAAACTTAAAGGAGACATAAAATACTACTTAATTATTATATGAGATGAGTAATCCTTCTGATTTTTTTTATGGTACATATAACTTGATTATGAGTGATTTTAATAAGTATTTCAAGTAGTAATGTCGGTAAATTTATAATATCTGACTTAGAAGGATTTTTTTTTTAAAAATAGCGACAGTGGAGGTTTCTGCAGTAGTTGATTGATATATACAGGCAATAGAGATATCCAGGATGCTGTTACTAGGTGTGGTTCGACTTTAGGTACACAAACCAAATTTAAGCATATTTTTGTCATTTTTTTGTTTTATATTATTCATTGTTTATGATTTCAATTGCTTGTTACATTTATTTACTAAACAATCAAGAAAAATAGTAGCAGGTAACGGAACACAGCGTGTATGCCTGAGTCGAGATTGCCGAATATATTATAAGTTCAGGTTTTTTTCTAACCTAGAAAAATATACAGTAACAAGTAATTAACACGTTGATCGCCGCGCAGCATTTACTTGTGCCGCAGTTAAATTTGCATTTAGGCCTGGCAGCATGTACCTTGTGCCGCATCCAGAAACAACTTTTAAAAAATCGTGGCTTGCTGCCTTTGGCCTGAGCGTAAAAAGGTAATATTTTTATTTTTATATAGGTAGCGATCAACGTGTTAACAAAATACTAATAGCTCAACGTCACCAAAGTATAGTGTATAGAAAGTCATTAACAGGGGAGAAGAATCGTGAAATGTCATCAGGGTTATTTATCACCTATAAGAAAACAAACTGTGAAACGACATACGCATGTGCAGACACCCTGTACACGTTACGAGATATGAGCCTTTTAGAGCACTGCAGGAGCTGCGGGGCGTACTTCTAGTCCCATGCAGTAGATAAGATGCCAGATAACTATACTTTAGTGGCATTGCTGTTAGCCTACTACAAATGCAGCAGTTTTTGAATGTTTTACATACATAGTCCCAGCAAATGTTAGATAATAATAAACTTTGTTTTTCTAACAGAAGATAAACACTGTCTTTTTTCTTAACATGACCAAACTTAGGCTGTATTTACTGCGAACAGTTGCAGTCCTGCTTTACCAGTAGGGTATTTTAAACATCAAATTTTGAGATGTTGGTAAATGATTATCAATGTGACAAATAAATCATAAATTGTCACGATGCAGAGACTTCCAAAAAAGAGAACGCTACAACTTGCAACTTTACAACACATACAGGGATTTTTTCTTTTAAGTATACTTTCACATATTCTATATAAATATTTGAAAAATGAATGAACATGTGATCAGAACTAAGCAGTATATTTTGAACTTCACTTTAAATCAGTGTTTTATACGCGTGGCGCATGAAGTAAAATTTCGAGTTTAGAAAAGCCTGATTTGTCTTGGTCGCTCCGCTGCGCTACGCGACCAAGACAAATTTTCAGGCTTTTCTAAACTCGAAATTTTACTTCATGCTTAGTCTGGGAGTGGAAAACACTCGTTAGAGTTTTTAAAGTGAAAGTTGGTAATAAGATCACGAGTGTCTGAAAATTTACATTGAAAAATCGTAACATGTATACCTAATAAAAAAATTCCTTGTATTTAGAACTTTTTTAAAATTTGAACATATAAATGGGCAGATAATAAAGAAGACAGATATATTCCTCAGCAAGGAATATTACCTGATCCTCAGAGACACTTTATTAAATTGGTAGTAGATACAAATAATTTGAGGCGGTGATAGGTTAATACATTTGTAATCGTAATCTTTGTGAGTTAATTGAATTGTCATATTAATGTCAGATTTCCCTTCACATAATCTACAAATTTTAAGTTGATTTACAACATAAAGTGATTAATCTTGTCCTTACCTAAAACACGCATTCTGAATGACACCACTAAATTCTTAAAAAGTCAAATTTGATTGGTCATGTTAAAAAAAATAGATTATACATTATAATAGATTATACATTATAATAGATTATACATAATTGTAATTTTTTTTTATTTAACAGTACATTGGTGAAACTGGTAATATAGAATTTAAAACCTCGAATAAATTTTCATCAGGGGCTTGTAATGCTGTAAAAAATCTAATAAGAAGTGCCAAAGAAGTGTACTTTAAAGAGGAGCTTGTTGTTAGTAATGTACACTTCGGGGAAATCTATTTAATAATGAAAGACGGATCGTCCGTAAACCTAATTGAAAATGTGAAGAAGAAACAAACTTTGGCAGTGGATGAAACTCTATTCAATAAAAGTAAGTGGATGGGATGGCGAACGAAACGAATTTTGATGTTATTTGTTAATTTTTTTTTTAGTGATAGCCAAATCAACGGAATTCATTGATTACAAACATTTACCAGAGGATGTCGGAGTCGGAAGGGGATACAGCCGAAACAGCCGTAAATTACTCGCAAAGGTACGTCATCAAATGAAATAAGAATATTCCTCTATCATCGACTTTTCTATTTCTAACAAAACTCATTTTTGTTTTTACAAAGTTAAAGATGAGAAACTTATCCAAGATACAAAGTTAAAATTTGTAAAAAGAGTCTTTTGTTTGGGTTATATTATATCAATAGTCTCTATTGTTTATGTTATTTTTTTATCATATATTTTCTGTTATTATTTCGAAATTAATTTGATTGATCTATATTTTTATAAATAAATTTAGTTATATATTGCAATATTTGCTTTAATTACTCCGATTATCTCCAAAAATCCGAACCTCTTTGCCAAATATGGTGAACTTGTTGGTCCTATCTTAATCTTTCTATTTTAACCAATTATATAAATTGAGTTTTTTTATCCATTCGGAAAATGTTGGGCTTCAAACTATCGTTGTTTTTTTTTTTGTTCGTTAATTAAAGATTCGGTATCTTTAAAGTGACCATACGTCCCTTTTTGGGTGGGACAGTCTTGCTCCCCAGCGAAAGGAAAATTTTCCCACTTTCTCAACAGATTAAAGGATAATTTAAATAATATAAATAAGTACAAGGTTTTGACTTAAACTATTAATAAGTATTTTTTTACAAAATTCTTTAGGCTTTGATGAAAAAAAAAAAAATTTAACGCTAGGTATCTTGTAATATATAAGGTTTAAACATGCATATCTTGTTTCGCGGGCTTCTTTGAAGACTCTAATTCAAATAAACATGTCCGATTTTAGTTATTTACAAAACTACAGCTGATTTAAATTTTTCGAAATATATAATTATAATTGATACAATTTAACAATATAAATATAACTGAATAATAAAATAACATAATATTGTGCAATCATTTAAAATATAAATTAGAGCAGCCTTTAAATTTTAAATTAGATTGGCACAAGTGACTGTTAACACATAGTTTACCTTAACCTCAAATTTATTCCATCATTCAATTAGCCTTCTGGGCAAACGCTCAACAAAAACGCCGCCTACTCTAATTTATAATTTAAATAGTCGCACTTTACATAATGGAATAACACTTTGTTGTAGAAAAATATTAAAAGTGACTCAAAATCTACAACTATAAAAAAAAGACCTTTATTAGTATAATAATACATAATGATTATAATCTACACTAATCGCTACCCCCTCTCTTCTTCTTGCTTTCCCTCTCTTTCCCCAACCTCTCCAGCGTACTTACCCCGACCCCATCCTCTCTCATCCATTCCGTCACTCTTTTACTCCCTCTTATTCCCATCCATTCCTCCTCCACCCCCTCCCACTCCTCTGCCAAATGACTTCACGTATCCCTCCCCCGTTCACACATTACACACTTCCCATACTCTTCCCCCATCCACACCTTCTTTCTCTCTCCCCTGGCCCACACCTTGCCCTCGCCAGCACCACCCGTTCCTCCCTACTCCATCCCACCTCCACCAAATACCTCGGCATTCTCCCATGCACCTGCCACCTCCCGTACCTATCGTTGCATTCACTCCTCTCTATACACCCCTGTCTTTCCTGTACTTCCACCTCCTTTTCTTTCACCCACGCATCTACCTTCACCCCATTCCCCAGCCATTCCATCACCTTTGTCTCCGACAAACCCACCCTCTAAGCATTCTCCTTCTCTCGCTCCTCCATCTACCCTCTATCCCATTCACGCACCCACACCGCCTTCACCAATCTCTCTTCCTCCAGATCCCATAACTTCATCTCATACCTAGCCATTCTCACCATTTCCTCACACTCTAGTTTCTCTCTATTCGTCTCCTGAAGTACTATGTATCCGGATGTTGACCTTTCCACCCCTAACATACGCTTCAGGAACCACAACTGTTCCCTCTCCATACACTCATACCCTCTCGTCCCCCCATACTTCCACCCCATACATTAACACTGGCCTCACACACGCATCCCATACTTTACACGCCACTCTTACATTTTCCCTATCCACTTCCCCCACTTTTCCCACGCTATCCCCCACGCCTTTCTAGCCTTCACCTGTACCCACCTCACATGCTCCTCACACCCTCCTGTCCCTTTGAACATAAACCCTCACTCAAATTTCTTTACCCTCCCCTCCCTCCCTTTATTTCTGAATCTCATCCATTTCGTTTTTCTAACATTTACGCTCAACCCCCTCTTATCCATAAACCTCTCCGCCCTTTTCAGCATATCCTTCATTCTTTCCCACTCTCTTCTACAACTAATTTATCTTGATTAATTTAATTGTTTCAATGGCTGTTTAAACTGATCTTTGTAAGACGAATTGGTTGTAAATTTGTGAAAAGAATTTTTAATATTTAAATAAAATAAGATAACACAAATTAAACTTCACATTAAAACAGTGTTTTATACGGGTGGTGCATGAAGTAAAATTTCAAGTTTAGGCAAGCCTGAAAACGTGTCAAATATTCTGAAGTTTAAAAATGCTGCTTATTTCACAATATGTTAGTATTTTAAAACTGTGGCAAATAAAGTAAAATTTCGAGTTTAGAAAAAACTGAAAATTTGGATTTGCCGGGCTCGCTTCGCGCCGCCCGGCAAATCCAGGCTTTTCTAAACTCGAAATTTTACTTCATGCTTAATCTGGGAGTGGAAATCTGTGTTAAAAAATACAACAAAACACTAATAATTGAGATTTCTTAAGAGTTAATTAAATTAAGTGTGACATATTTTAGTTGTAATATTCTTTCGATTAGAAAATGTATTAGGTCAGCTTGGTTTGGTTTTAAGTATTTCTAGGTAAGAGTTTTAAAATATTTAAATCCTTTGAGATGAAAATGACACACATTGACAGAATTGTCAAAGTATTTCAATTGTTTTCCAAAAAAAGGTCAAAATTCTTCAATTTGCTTTATTATAGTTGTATGTTCCTACAGGGAATTTTTCTTTGAAATACTCGGTACGTTTTTAGATATTCATTGATTTTATAAAATTGAAATTTGAACCTTTAAACAAGTGTTTTTCACTCTCAGATTAAGCATGAAGTAAAATTTCGAGTTTAGAAACCCTGAAAATTTTCAGGCTTTTCTAAACTCGAAATTTTACTTCATGTGCCACCGGTTTAAAATACTAACATATTGTGAAGTAAGCAGAATATTTTGAACTTCGCAATATTTAACACGTTGATCGTCATCTTTATAACAATAAAAATATTACCTCAGGCCGCTGCTTAAGTTTTTGTTCCAATTATTTTATTTTGAACTTCGCAATATTTGAAGGGAAATAAACGTTCAAGCCACCTAATTTATATGGCTATGTTATATAGTTAGACTAGTTCTAAACCAGGTAGGTTGGCTGAGCTGAGGCTGGGTGATCGACGGGGGGAAGCACAATAGGCCTAATGAGGCCTAAGTGCAGTGCAGAAATGCGCACTCCCCAAAGAACCAGAACCAGTTATACTAGTTCCACGGCACGGGCAGCATGATACTTTAAAAGTTGTTTCTGGATGCCTCACAACGTGTTAAGTGTTTAACACGGCTATGCGACCAATCCAAATATTCAGGCTTTATTGAACTCGAAATTTTACTTCATGCTCAATCTGGGAGTGGAAACACTCGGTAGAAGCTTCAAATTGAACGCTTTTCAAAGACGATGAATGCCCTAAAATTTGCAGTGTATTCTTAAGAGATACATTTCCTGAATCTCGTCACCTGCATATTTTAAAAGCATGTTCTCAAAATAATAACCTAAAAAAAGTTCTTTACTTCAACATTAGCAATGATTGGCCAGTTTCATAATTACGCTTTAAATATTTAAAAACGACTTATAATGTTGTTTAACTTACGTGTTTGTATACAGACATGAATTTTTTTTGTTTTTATAAAAAAAAGCCTCTATTGGCATTATAGTACATTACATCTACACTAATCGCTGCCCCCTCTCTTCCTCCTGCTTTCTCTCTCTTCCCCCAACTTCTCCAGCGTCCTTACCCCGGCCCCATCCTTTCTCATCCATTCCTTCACTCTTCTATTCCCTCTAATTCCCACCCATTCCTCCTCCACCCCCTCGCACTCCTCCGCCAAATGACCACGTATCCCTCCCCCGCTAACACATTACACACTTCCCATACTTTTCCCCCATCCACATCTTCCTTCTTCTCTCCCCTGACTCACACCTCGCCCTCTTCAGCGCCACCCTTTCCTTCCTACTCCATCCCCCCTCCACCAATACCTCGGCTCGGCATTCTCCTATGCACCTGCCACCTCCCGTACCTATCGTTGTATTCACTCCTCTCTATACACCCCTGTCTTTCCTGTACTTCCACCTCGTTCTCCTTCTCTTTCACCCACGCATCCACCTTTACCCCATTCCCCAGCCATTCCATCACCTTCGTCTCCGACAAACCCACCCTCTCATACATTCTCCTTCTCTCGCTCCTCCATCTACCCTCTCTCCCATTCTTCTTCCAGATCCCATACTTTCATCTCATAACTAGCCATTCTCACCATTTCCTCACACTCTAGTTTTTCTCTATTCGTTATCTGAAGGACTATGTATCCGGGTGTCGACCTTTCCACCCCCAACATACGCTTCAAGAACCACAACTGCTCCCTTGTTTTTATAAAATACTATCATATAAAATGGGCTTAATATTAGTTTTTGTTATAAAATATCATTTTCAGCCAATCGAATCGAGTGAAGAGCAAGTGAAGTCCTGGCTGGCGTCAACTTCACATGAAATCTCCGTGCTCACGGAATCTTGCGCATCGCACATGCCGGATAGCAGCGACACAGATTCAAATCCTCCGGAGAGCAAAGAAAACATTCTTTTAAAAAAAACTCCGCAGAGCGTGATGAAAATGCGCGAATCCCTCGATTCAAGCAAACAATTTTCAGTCAGCGATGTGAGTTTCAATTCTAGCAAACAATCTTGGTACAACGGTAAAACTTTCAAACCAAGCAAACAATTGTCGGACAGTGATGCGACTTTTAATTTGAACAAAAAATCTTTCGACAATAGCGCAACTTTTAGTTCGAGCAAACAATCTTTGAACAATGGCGTAATTTTCAATTCGAGGAAACAATCTTTGAACAAGGACGCAACTTTTAAACTGAGCAAACAATCGTCGGATTGTGGTGCGACTTTCAATTCAAGTACACAATCTTTGAACAATGGCGAAACTTTTAATTCGAGGAAACAATCTGTAGGCACAGGCGCAACTTTTAATTCGAGCAAACAATCGTCGGATTGTGGGGCGACTTTTAATTCGAGTACACAATCTTTGGACAATGGTGCAACTTTCAATTCAAGGAAACAATCAGTAGGCACGGGCGCAACATTTAATTCGAGCAAACAATCTTTGAACAATAGCACAACTTGCAAACTGAGCAAACAATCGTCCGACAGTGATTCGACTTTCGATTCGAGCAAACAATCTTTGGACAAGGGTGCAATTTACAATTCAAGCCGACAATCTTCGAACAATGGTGCCACCTTTAATTCGAGTAAACAATCTTCGCACAATGCGGCGACTTTCAAACCGAGCAAACAATCTTTCGATAGTGATGCCACTTCCAAGTCAAGCAAACAATCTTTGGACAGTGGCACGATCTTCAGGCCGACTCCAAAAGACATCTTGCAAGAATGCAAGTCGAGCAACAGCAGTATAATGAGCGCGATCAGAAAAATGAAACTGAACTCAAATTCCGTCCGGAGCACATCTTCTGATGTCAGCGCGAAGACCACGGATTCGGACTCCGAAATCGCAGTTTCCGAAACGTCCGAGAGGTTTTTGAAAAATACCGACGATAGCGAGGAAGAGAGTTTCGTCAATAACGGCAAATCGGTCGTGAAGAACTTCAGGTGCAATTGTGCGGATTGCGTGGATTGGGATGAAATGGATTTCGATACAAAACCTGAGGAATTCAAAGTTAGGAAGATTAAGTGTATCGTTAGGCCCGGGTTGCTGATGAGGGAGGAGGATCAAGAAAAAAATCCTTGTTTGAAATCTTCGAGTGAGCTGGACGAATTCTCTACTTTAAAGAAGATGTCCGTGCCGAATATACTGGTGCACGGGTGAGATTAGTTTTGTTTTAGAAAAAATGTTAAATGTTTGCTTTTGAACTAATTTCTTACTTTCATGTTTATACAGTTAGGGAAAAATGCACCAAACACGTTGAACTGATTCAACTCTGAACTCGAGTTCAAAGTAACAATATAAATTGCCACTTTGAACTTAAGTTCAGCTTCAACTCGAGTTCAAAGAAATAATATGAAATGTCACCTTGAACTCGAGTTCAAAGAAATAATATGAAATGTCACCTTGAACTCGAGTTCAAAGTAACAATAGGATTTGTCATCTTGAACCCCAGTTCAAAGAAATAATATGAAATGCCACCTTGACTCAAGTTCAAAGCAACAATAGGAACTGTCATCTTGAACTCGAGTTCAACTTGAACCCAAGTTCAACGGTTTTGGTGCAACTGGGGTTTAGATAACACCATCGTTTGTTTTCTATGTTTATATCATTTTTAAAGAATAAATAAATGAAATAGGCGACGGTAAAACGTAAGTTTTGTAAAATTGTAAAAAAACCTATTTATTCAGTAAATCTTCCAATTATTTTAGTATTGTTTCCTCTTCCAGATTAAGCATTAATTTGCTCTTCCAATTATTTTTATTGATTTGCTCTTCTGATTATTTTAGGATTGTCATACCGTTCCCACAAAAGTACGTCACCGATGTGCCATTCATCGAGCCCATACACAGAAGCCTGCGCACATTAAAGATCGAAAAATGCATGCACGTGCAGCAGTACGGGTGGCCGGCGATCATGCGCGGCATGAACTTGTGCGTGGTGAACATCGCCAATAATGGAAAGACTATGACTTACGTCGCTGCGCTCTGCTCCCTTCTAATGGAAGCCGACAGGTACCACAGTTTGCCTAATGACAACGGGCCGAAAGCCATCGTTTTGTGTACCGAATCGAGGGACGTCGAGAAGGTGTACAAGAAGTTTTATGATGTGCAAGCAAACACAAGATCACCTATAAAATTGAAGTTTATTCAAGCTATTGCTCCGTTAAATCCACCACTTATGGTAAATACTTGTTAAGTGTAGACTACTTAGGAATTTATATTTCTTCTAGATTAGTTAATTTTTGGTGCAAAACACGTTGAACTGGTTCATTTCTGAACTCACGTTTAAAGTGACGTTACAACAATTGAGAACTAACGCATTCGAATACGCCACCTGGTGGCAGGAACAAATATTAGAGAAAGGAGTACTGTTATAGGCAACTTATGTATTGTGCTTTATTTGGCTTATAAATGTTGAAATTGAACCTAACATGTGTAAAATCCCTGCTAAATTATTGCTCATAGGTGCACAATTACATAGCAAGTTGAAATATGGCACTTAGCATCCGTAGATGTCTAAATTGTGAATAGAATTGAAGGTTATGTTTTGCATCAGTTTTGTATTAACTAATGAAAATGGGATTATTTTTTAATAAGTGAGTTAAGTATTAGTGAAAACGAGTGGTGCAGCTTACGTATTATGTCTGAAGAAGAAATAAAAATTAATTTTACTTTTTATTACCGCGCAACGTGTTAATTTTCCCCATTTATCGTGAATAACATTAAAATGATCACCTTCAAAAAACGGTCCTGGCATTGCTTCCGAGACAAAATTTAAGATCTGCCATTCACTTGAAATATCTATGTTTCTATTTTGCACTGTTACTAAATTTTCCTTAATTAAAAGCCGGAACAGCAGATCGACAGTACTCCTTCCGCCAGCACTCTCATTGGTTATGTTAGTTCTCAATAGAAACTGTGATTTCGAATTAAAAATAATAATAAACAGATAAACATTTCATTATTTAACATTTGCAGTCACAGTTCAAATCGGCACACGACGTCTTGATAACGACACCGGCCGTCCTCATCACATTTTTATCGAAGAACACGTTCAACCTGAAAAGGCTCTGCCATCTGGTGGTCGAGAACGTCGATGAAATCTTCCGCAGCCACATGCCGCTTGACAGAATTCTAAACGTCGTGCAGGAGATGTTGAAGCACAGGACGTGCTCGAAACAAGTGCAGTTCGTATGCACTGCTCAGCACTGGACGTCCCCGATCGAGAATCTGATGAAGAGGATGAATTCAGTGCCGCTCATAGTCATCGGGAATCCCATCGAGGCCGCCATGTACGGTCGTTCCGACATATGCATTGTTGAAGTGCAATCGAACTCTAAGCATTCTAAATTATACGGTGAGCATTTTACAGTAGAACGCTAGTAAATTTAATTTGACTATTTTACAAGCCCACAGATTTTATTTGATAACCCTCTTTATAAAGGGTAATTTAGATTAAATTGTCGTGTATTCAAAGGTCTATAAAACAAAAACGAAGACATTTTAAAAAAGAAACTTGATAACGTGAAAACTTAATACATTAAACATACCTTACTGGAGAATATAAAAAAAAAAAAAAAGAAAAAAAAAGGAAAGACCTTTATTGGCATATCTTAATATCTTACAGACTATTTACAATTCATTCGTTATTTCTCCATTTCCGTATCCCTCCTACCCTCCCTTCTCTTTTCCCTCTCCCTCCCCAGCTTTTCCAACGTCCTTACCCCGATCCCATCCTCTCTCATCCACTCCACTACCCTTCTATTCCCTTTCGCTCCCAGCCACTCCTCTTTCACCCCCTCACATTCCTCCGCCAAGTGTCCCCACGTATCCTTCCCCTGTCCACACAACACACACCTTCCATATTCTTCCCCCATCCATACTTTCCTTCCTCTCTCCTCCGATCCACACCTCGCCCTTGCCACAATCACCCTATCCTCTCTACCCCATCCCTTCTCTATCAAATACTTCGGCACTCTTCCATACACCTGCCACCTCCCATACATATCATTATACTCACTTCTCTCAATACGCCCTTGCCTTTCTTGCCCTTCCACCTCCTTCCCTTTCCCCCTCACCCACTCATCCACCTTCACCCCATTTCCTAGCCATTCCATTACCTTCGCCTCCGACAGCCCTACCCTCTCATACATTTTCCTCCTCTCCCCCCTCCATCTACCCTCACCCCCACACACACTCGTCACCCATACATCCTTCACCAATCTCTCTTCCTCCATTTCCCACAATCTCATCTCGTACCTCACCACCCTCACCATTGCCTCCCACTCTAGCCTCTCTCTGTTCGTCTCCTGAAGCACTATGTAGCTGGGCGTGGACCTCTCCACCCCCAACATGCGCTTCAGGAACCACATCTGCTCCCTCTATCAGCTCGTACCCTTTCGTCCCCCACACTTCCACTCCATACATTAGCACCGATCTCACACACGCATCCCATATTTTACACGCAACCGTCATATTGTTCCCCATCCACTTCCCCCACTTGCCCCACGCCTTCCTCGCCTTACTCTGCACCTACTGGAGAATATAATCACTCTTTATTTGCACTTTCAGATATCATCAAAGATAATTACAGAGTCTACAAAACCCTAGTGGTTTGCAAAAAGGAGGAGATTAAAGCACTCGAGGAGCTTTTTCAGCTCTCCGGTATTAGCATGCTAATTGCCGATGAAAGCATGACGGGTCAGGATATCATAGAAATACACAAGTCTTGGAATTCGAGATCTGGAGGTGAACATGTCGGTGAGTATTTAAACTTCTTTTTTAGTTCTAATCAAAATCGATATTTTTAAACTAATGTTTATTAATACACAGGGGTTTTCTCATCTAAATACCGGGTGATTCATTTAACCTTGTATATCTCGCAAAATACGCATCTTTTGGGAATGCTTAATCAAGCATTCCAAATGCTAGGGGCTCACGTTAATTAATCACCTCAGAGGTAACAGAAACCGACTACGCCCATGTCGTTGATCCTGGATTACGTACAAAGTAGTTTATGTACGGTTGCTTCGTATAAAAAGAAAAAGTTGTTGAGTCATTTAAAAAAAAAATTGGATGAAAAGTACATAGTTTTCGACGTAGTATCCGAATATGAGATAAAAAATAGGGGTTCCTATTTAAGATTTCAAAGTTACACCATGCCTCGCCTACAGGGAAGGTGGGGAAGTTCCAATTTTAACTAAACGGATTTCTCACAAAAAAATACTAAACTATGGATCCTGCTATTTTTTCTGTACGATGCGTATTTATTGAGATATACGCTATTCCTGGTTAAATTAATCACCCAGTATACATACCCCAATATACTGTATACACTGTAAATTTTCAGATATTCGTCGTATATGATAAGAGTTCAAATTGAAGCTTCAAACAAGTGTTTTCCACTCCCAGACTAAGCATGAAGTAAAATTTCGAGTTTAGAAAAGCCTGAAAATTTGGTTTGGTCGCGTAGCGAAGCGGAGCGACCAAACCAAATTCAGGCTTTTCTAAACTCGAAATTTTACTTCATGCGCCACGCTTCAAAACACTGATTTCAAGTAAAGTTAAAAATGTACTACTAAAGCAGTATAATTGGAACTTCACGTTAAATCAGTGTTTTATACGCGCATGAAGTAAAATTTCGAGTTTATAAAAGTCTGAAAATTTGGTTTCGTTGCTCCGCTTCGCAACGCGACCAAACCAAACTTTGACGCTTGTCTAAACTCGAATTTTACTTCATGTTTAGTCGGGAAGTGGAAAGTTTCAAATTGAACTATAAAAAACGAATGAATTATCAACCTGTTTTATAATTGCAACTTTCAGTATTAATTTGCACCGATTTCGTGTTAATGACCCAGATGAACGTCCGGGATTGTTCCATTCTCGTTAACTACACTCTTCAAACTAGTTGGACTAATTTTGTTAAAAGATGGTCGTGTCTAATAGACAATTATAAGTGTCCATTAAATGATAATCGGGTAAACAATTTTGCATAGCACTATTATTTTAATTACTATAAAAGTTAACCATTAAATTATCTCAATTAATTCAAATTTTAGGATAGCTTTACTTGTAAAATATACGTCTTCATTGATGAGAATTCAGGAAAGGAAATAACAAAAATTGTTAGTTATTTCCAAACACTCGGAATTACATTACCATCGAACATCATCGAGTACTGTGAGGTAAGACATTTTAGTTCAAATGTTTAAGCACCAGTAGCGGCTCGTGAGCTTTTCTTGTGGTGAGGTAAATATATCTGTCCCAAAAGGGGAACAATCACGAACAAAGTGTAACTTGTTTTTTTTAAAAGTACCATTTCATATACTCTTTTAGCGCCGTTCGATTCAAAATTTACTTCTCTATCGATTTTATTAATAATTTGTTTTAGTAGACGTAACAAGATTTTCTTAAAAACCTAGAAACTTATGAATAAAAATTGTTAACAAGACAAAAGTCTGCCTAAAAGATGAAATTTTCAATTTGGAGAAACACGATGTTTGCATTTCGAACGGCCATTTATTAAAACGGCCTACATTTTTTAAATTTTTGTAGCCTTTTTGTGCCATACTCACTCATAACTATTGGAAAATGTCAAATGTATTTAATTATCTAATAACACAAATCAGGGCACGCTTTTATTTTATATAAATTTTATATAAAATTTATCATCATCACAATCGGTTGATTCGAGACTAATAAACATAATATTGTATGTGAGACTGTCTGAAAACAAGCCATCATGTCAAATGCTGACGGTTAATTCAGTACAAGCTGTGTGAGACTTGCCTCACCAGCTCGGCTTAAATTGTGATTTCAATGCGACGATCAACAGAGGCGTTACATACAGAGAGTTTTATGTAACACCGAACATACTAAAATGTACTTAATGTTAATTTTCCTATGTTCGATGTGTACTGGGACGCATCAAAGCATTGAGTACGATGTGATTGGCTAGGATTTCTAATGGTAATATAGTCAACCCAATGTACACTCTTCACGTCAAAAATATATTAAATTTGTCAATTATTATGTCAACCACAATATGTTGTATTATGAATATTTTAGTACAACAGAATGGTTATCAACTTTTGTTATATTTTTAATCAGTAAAATACTAGTTAAAGAAGGTAAGAAGATATAAACGCTTCATCAGTAAACACAATTTTTCGCAACATTTTGTTGTTTAATTTAACATATTAAATACAATTTTCCGGAAGAGTGGAGGGTTGGGATGATGTGTCCGGTGTATAAAGAAGGGAATGAGAAGGAGGCCAGTAGCTATAGGGGGTTAACGATAACGAGCATTGGATATAAGCTGGCGATGATGGTAGTGAGGAATCGCATGGAGGTGAAGG
The DNA here is from genome assembly GCA_932526585.2 of Philonthus cognatus. Classification (NCBI taxonomy): domain Eukaryota; kingdom Metazoa; phylum Arthropoda; class Insecta; order Coleoptera; family Staphylinidae; genus Philonthus; species Philonthus cognatus. The sequence goes on along the minus strand of OW052244.1, from coordinate 17,323,801 downwards.
TGGAGGAAAAGGGGATACTACCAGAGACGCAGGGGGGGTTTAGAAGGGGGAGGGGGACGAGGGAGCAGGTCTTTACCCTGGCGCGAATGGTGGAGAGAGTGATGGAAGAGAAAGGATGTGTGTATGCGGTATTTATGGATCTGAAGGCAGCATATGACTCAGTGGGGGAGTTTGATAGAGTGCTTGAGGAGAGGAGTGAGTGAGGGGATGGTGGAGTGGGTGAGGAGAGTGTATGAGGAGACATGGGTGGTGGCGAAAGTGGGGAAGGAGGTGTCGGGGTGTTTTAGAACGTGGGAGGGTTTGAGGCAGGGGTGCCCGCTGAGCCCGATGCTCTTTAATGTATATGTGAGTGAATTGGAAGAGGTGATGAGGAAAGGGCAGGCGGGGGGAGTGGTGATGGGTAAAAGTAAAGTATGGATGTTGGCATATGCGGATGACGTTGTGTTAGTGGCAAGAGAGTATGAAGGGATGAAAGAGATGTTGAAGAGAATGGAGAGGTTTATGGATAGAAGAGGAATGAATGTGAATGTAGTGAAAACGAAGTGGGTGAAGTTTAGAAATAAAGGGAGAGAGGGAAAGGTGAAAGAATTGGAGTGGAAGGGGGTAGTTATTGAGAGGGTTAAAACTTTCAAGTATTTAGGGTTTTGGTATAAAGGAACGGGAGGGTATGAGGAGCATGTGAGGTGGGTGCAGAGGAAGGCGTGGGGAATGGCGTGGGGCAAGTAGGGGAAGTGGATGGGGAACAATATAACGGTTGGGTGTAAAATATGGGATGCGTGTGTGAGATCGGTGCTAATGTATGGAGTGGAAGTGTGGGGGACGAGAGGGTACGAGCTGATAGAGAGGGAGCAGATGTGGTTCCTGAAGCGCATGTTGGGGGTGGAGAGGTCCACGCCCAGCTACATAGTGCTTCAGGAGACGAACAGAGAGAGGCTAGAGTGGGAGGCAGTGGTGAGGGTGGTGAGGTACGAGATGAGATTGTGGGAAATGGAGGAAGAGAGATTGGTGAAGGATGTATGGGTGACGAGTGTGTGTGGGGGTGAGGGTAGATGGAGGGGGGAGAGGAGGAAAATGTATGAGAGGGTAGGGCTGTCGGAGGCGAAGGTAATGGAATGGCTAGGAAATGAGGTGAAGGTGGGTGAGGGGGAAAGGAAAGGAGGTGGAAGGGCATGAAAGGCAAGGGCGTATTGAGAGAAGTGAGTATAATGATATGTATGGCAGGTGTATGGAAGAGTGCCGAAGTATTTGATAGAGAAGGGATGGGGTAGAGAGGATAGGGTGATTGTGGCAAGGGCGAGGTGTGGATCGGAGGAGAGAGGAAGGAAAGTATGGATGGGGGAAGAATATGGAAGGTGTGTGTTGTGTGGACAGGGAAAGGATACGTGGGGACACTTGGCGGAGGAATGTGAGGGGGTGAAAGAGGAGTGGCTGGGAGCGAAAGGGAATAGAAGGGTAGTGGAGTGGATGAGAGAGGATGGGATCGGGGTAAGGACGTTGGAAAAGCTGGGGAGGGAGAGGGAAAAGAGAAGGGAGGGTAAGAGGGATACGGGAATGGAGGAATAACGACTCAAAAAAGTTTAATGTTGTTATACAGTAACTAGCAATGTTGAAATTTGTAGGATCTAAACTAAAATTCTTGTAGAACTCCTACTTACAAAGGATTTTTAAATATTAAATGATTTTGCAATAGTAAGGATATTATTAGACACTCTTCGACATAACAGAAATTGTTTAATTTCATCTCTTCCAATAATATCGACGGACTTCTAACTCCTCGCTTGTGAAATTTATCCAAACAAACTGTTCTACAAGGTTCGAAATGGTTGAATTAAATGGTAGTCTGAGTGAACAGAACATTTTTCAGAAAATAAATCATGGGAATTTCTTGAACTGTTTTCTCCATGGTATAAGTTTACCAGAATATTCTTTTCCTCCTTTGTATACATTATTGATATGTTTAATTCTCCGTTCTTCGTCTACGTCTGCCTCAAGTGCTAGAACAGCAAATATCACTTGCTTGCGATAACTGACAGATTTCATTTATTTTTGAAGAGAAGAGTGTAAATTGGGTTGACTATATTACAATTAGAAATCGTAGCCAATCACATCGCACTCAATGCTTTGATGCGTCCCAGTACACATCGAACATAGGAAAATTAACATTGAGTACATTTTAGTATGTTCGGTGTTACATAAAACTCTTTGTATGAGCATATACACCGATAAAATTAAATATAATATTAATACAATGTGTAATATATAAAAACACTAGATTTCTTGGTGAGGCACTTGCCCCTCATGACCAGCCGCCACTGTAAAGGACAGTAAGTTGCGTAGAATATGTCTACATTCCGTCTTATTATTTTTTTTGTTATCATTGACCATTTACTAGAGCTGGGAATTTTTTAAATTTAAATATTTGAAAATACACGTTGTTCCCTGAAATTTTGAATATGATTAACCCATTAAGCGCCGTTGATGCATACACGCAACATTATTAATTTTTGGTTATTAAATTACTAAATAAATTAATTTGATATATTATATTATTTGACCTGACTTGAAAATGTATGAAGAAAAATGTAAATATTTTGTTATTTAAATATTTCGATTGTTACTCATTTAAAAAAAAAATAATGTGAATGTATTTCTAACTTCACAATATTTCAGCGTTTTATGCGCGTGGCGCATGAAGTAAAATTTCGAGTTTAGAAAAGCCTGAAAATTTGGTTTGGCCGCTCCGCTTCGCGGACTGCTTACTTCACAATATGTTAGTATTTTAAACCGGTGGCGCATGAAGTAAAATTTCGAGTTTAGAAAAGCCTGAAAATTTGGATTTGCCGGGCTCGCTTCGTTCCGCCCGGCAATTCCAAATTTTCAGGCTTTTCTAAACTCGAAATTTTACTTCATGCTTAGTCTGGGAGTGGAATCACCCGTTCTAAACTTCATACTGCACGTTTTTATATGAAATCGGTGAATGCCTGAAATTTTACAGCATATACACTATGTGTATTTAAAAGAAAAATTCACAGTATTTAATACAATAAGTCATTCATAGATATCATAAAAAGAAGTGCAGAATTTTACCTAAAATCAACTTTTAGAGTTATCTATATAATTGCTTGGCCGTTAATCGGTTAATGTAGTTTGTTGGTCCCATAAATTTTGAATACGGGCACTTGAATCCATTACTTGGCACTAGTTACTGCACTCATTTTTTGCATAGCTGACACAAATATTTTAACGAACTAAACAACAGGTAATAATTAGTAATTTCTAATTTGTAATAAAACAGGGAATCAAAGTAAAAAATATTTACACGATATTTTAATAATACAAATTATACCTGAATTGTAACAAACATAATGCTAACTTAACGAATAACAAATAGCTACAATGTTTATCTTATTAAATGTTCGAAAACATCTCCTTGTTGAACCAAACAATATCTCAGACGATCATAAAATTCTTGTCGTTTATATCTTAACGTCGCAGGAGTGATATTTTGAGTAACTTCAAGAATTAATCTGAGGTCATCCACGTTGTTAGCTCTTTAATGCTGATGGGTAATATTTGGTTGAAATATCCTCTAGCAGGACATGCATTTTGTAGTAACAATCATTGCAACCTATTATAATAACTGAGAAGAACTAAATCACAGTGCCTACAAACACATTACATTACTCATGTTCAAAATATCAGGAGACAACGTGTATATTCAAAAAATATTGAAATTATTAAATTAAGTGGATGTTATTTTTCCATTTTTTTAAGACAGATAAAATTATTGGAATCTGTTTAAACTTTGGTATTATTTTCTTCATATTTTCAACTACAGGTGAGTTATTTCCTATAAAAATGTCCAAGCTGTCCGATCTGCCATCCATCGAAGGTTGTCATTAGAGTTGGTCATTTGCAGGAACTGTAACTCAAACAATTATCGACCGATAGTTTTGCAACACATAAAGAGAGTTTTATGTAACACCGAACATTTTCATAACGATAATTTTTCTTTGAAGTGTCCATATGCATACGTTGCACATCTTCTGATGCTCGGTTTATTAAAAAAACAAAAAAAAAGACCTTTATTGGCATATCTTACAGACTATTTACAATTAATTCATTCGTTATTACTCCATTTCCGTATCCCTCTTACCCTCCCTTCTCTTTTCCCTCTCCCTCCCCAGCTTTTCCAACGTCCTTACCCCGATCCCATCCTCTCTCATCCACTCCACTACCCTTCTATTCCCTTTCGCTCCCAGCCACTCCTCTTTCACCCCCTCACATTCCTCCGCCAAGTGTCCCCACGTATCCTTCCCCTGTCCACACAACACACACCTTCCATATTCTTCCCCCATCCATACTTTCCTTCCTCTCTCCTCCGATCCACACCTCGCCCTTGCCACAATCACCCTATCCTCTCTACCCCATCCCTTCTCTATCAAATACTTCGGCACTCTTCCATACACCTGCCACCTCCCATACATATCATTATACTCACTTCTCTCAATACGCCCTTGCCTTTCTTGCCCTTCCACCTCCTTCCCTTTCCCCCTCACCCACTCATCCACCTTCACCCCATTTCCTAGCCATTCCATTACCTTCGCCTCTGACAGCCCTACCCTCTCATACATTTTCCTCCTCTCCCCCCTCCATCTACCCTCACCCCCACACACACTCGTCACCCATACATCCTTCACCAAACTCTCTTCCTCCATTTCCCACAATCTCATCTCGTACCTCACCACCCTCACCATTGCCTTCCACTCTAGCCTCTCTCTGTTCGTCTCCTGAAGCACTATGTAGCTGGGCGTGGACCTCTCCACCCCCAACATGCGCTTCAGGAACCACATCTGCTCCCTCTCTATCAGCTCGTACTCTTTCGTCCCCCACACTTCCACTCCATACATTAGCACCGATCTCACACACGCATCCCATATTTTACACGCAACCGTCATATTGTTCCCCATCCACTTCCCCCACTTGCCCCACGCCATTCCCCACGCCTTCCTCGCCTTACTCTGCACCCACCTCACATGCTCCTCATACCCTCCCGTTCCTTTAAACCAAAACCCTAAATACTTGAAAGTTTTAACCCTCTCAATAACTACCCCCTTCCACTCCAATTCTTTCACCTTCCCCTCTCTCCCTTTATTTCTAAACTTCACCCACTTCGTTTTCACTACATTCACATTCATTCCTCTTCTATCCATAAACCTCTCCACTCTCTTCAACATCTCTTTCATCCCTTCATACTCTCTTGCCACTAACACAATGTCATCCGCATATGCCAACATCCATACTTTACTTTTACCCATCACCACTCCCCCTGCCTGCCCTTTCCTCATCACCTCTTCCAATTCACTCACATATACATTAAAGAGCATCGGGCTCAGCAGGCACCCCTGCCTCAAACCCTCCCACGTTTTAAAACACCCCGACACCTCCTTCCCCACTTTCGCCACCACCCATGTCTCCTCATACACTCTCCTCACCCACTCCACCATCCCCTCACTCACTCCTCTCCTTCTCAAGCACTCTATCAAACTCCCCCTCGGCACCGAGTCATACGCTGCCTTCAGATCCATTAATACCGCATACACACATCCTTTCTCTTCCATCACTCTCTCCACCATTCGCGCCAGGGTAAAAACCTGCTCCCTCGTCCCCCTCCCCCCCTCGGTTTATTAAAAGAATTCAATTTGAAGCTTTAAGCGAGTGTTTTCCACTCCCAGGCTAAGCATGAAGTAAAATTTCGAGTTTAGAAAAGCCTGAAAATTTGGTTTGGTCGCGAAGCGCGGAGCGGCCAAACCAAATTTTCGGGCTTTTCTAAACTCGAAATTTTACTTCATGCGCCACCGGTACAAAACACTGATTCAATGTAAAGTTTAGCGGTTTGTTTTAAACTTCGTAATATGTCAGTGTTTTCTACCGGTGGCGCATGAAGTAAAATTTCGAGTTTAGAAAAGCCTGAAAATTTGGTTTGGCCGCTCCGCCCTTTGCGCTACGCGACAAAACCAAATTTTCAGGCTTTTCTAAACTCGAAATTTACTTCATGCTTAGCTTGGGAGTGGAAAACACTCGCTTAAAGCTTCAAATTAAATTCTTTTAATAATAATTTAATTTCTAAACTTGAAATTTTACTTCATGCTTAGCCTGCTAGTGGAAAACACTCGCTTAAAGCTTCAAATTAAATTCTTTTAATATTCCGAGAATCGAAAAATGTGCAACGTATGCATATGGATACTTAAAAAAAAAAATCTCGTTATGAAAATGTTCGATGTTACATAAAACTCTCTGTATGAAAACCTTTGTTACTAAATTTTGAAGAACATGAACTGACTAGAGGAACCATATCTTCATTAACACATTCACTGCCAGGACGTTTTTGTCTATGTTTCTCGCCAAGGCACGCATTAGAAATGCTTGGCGGATTCTGAAGACAAACAATTACTCAGAGCGGACATGATAAGTGGTAAAATTTATCATGATCGCTCGCCATGACAAGGCGGTCATTATTGACGATCCCTCCATGACAGACACAGACACCTGTGGGGCTATTGTATGAGTACAATCTTTTATAATTTCCAAAATTTCCAAATGAATTTTTCAAGATTTTAAACCATATAAAGATATAATTACAAAATTCGTGTCAAGACGTCAGTGACACGAATTTTGTATTTATATATTGTTTTTGTAAATTAAATTCACTTGGTTTTGTTCAGTGACTGCTCATGATCTAATGAAGTGGGTTGGCCGAATGTATTTCGGCGCACGCGCACTGAGACTAAACGGCCAGCCGTACCGAACCATACACCTTCGCTAGAACGATACTGTAAATTAAATAATTTCGCCCGACTTTAAAAAATAGAAAGAGAATAATCTCGGAATTACAATAACATTTTTAAACATGTTATATACATAATAATGTTATATAATTAAATAATTATAGTTATACACATTTTTAAATCACATCAGTTGTTTAACAATATTTAAAAATGCAAGATATGTTCTGATTTGTTAAATAAAATTAAAGACGAATATTATCTTTTAACTGTTTTTTTAATACCGGTTAATTGTTGGCCTTAATGACCAGTTTCTATTAAAGTAAATGCCTATTTTACTTTTAAATTAAATAATATGAAAATTATCAGAAATACATGGGTAAATAAATCAACTAGTTATAGAATGTGATGTATTAAGTAACCGAATTTGAATTGTGCATCGACACAGGCATCGGTGTATTGCGTGGAAGAACGGCGAGTACGGCCCCGGCAAACTTGCCGTACTCGAGTAAACCATTTGTGGACGTACGTTCACCCTGCATGTGAAATGCAATGACAGAAACTGCACTAATACTTGTGACGACGTAGCGCTTGCATTAATCTTCATAATCTGAAAATCTACGGCTGGCCAATTTTGCGGATACGAAGTTGCTTAGTAAACATATTTTAAATTAAAATATATTTGTACATTTATCGGCCTTATGCTGAGTGCTTATTATTACTACATACTAGCCTACTATGTATTAATTACAAAAAATGCGCAATATTTATTTCTGAATATGTTAAATCAAATTTACTGGTACGGCCCTGCCGACCCTGCCATCTCTGACGAGCCGTCACTGGTTTTGTTTCACTTATATGTATTTTACCTTTGTACTAGTTTCGGCTCAATGCTATTATCAAGAATGATGTACAAATGGATTTGTCTGGAAATATATACATTTTTTTGTTTTATTGGGCAATAAGGACATTTAATATTGGGTTTATTCTTACCCACTTTTAAGGCTTTTGAAATGTCTCAACCCTCTTGATCATTCTTCATAATGGCATTAAGCCGATACTAGAAATAAATAAAATACATAAACAAAATTAAATAAATTAATTTAATTTACAAAACGAATATATTTGAAAATGTTTTACCAAGGTATATATGATACATATCTTAGAGTTATTAAAACTAGTCTAACAGACTAACCATTAATTTTACAATGATAGATATTGATTGATGGAATATGGTTTTTTGAGTTACGTAAAGATATAAATTAAACTTAAATGAAAACACTAACACTTTCTTCACAATGCAAAATAAAAACTTATTGTGAAGACAGTGTTAGTGTTTTCATTCAAGTTTAATTGATTGATGGGTTGTAAATGAGCCTAAGTTCATTTGGCAGTGTTGTGGAACCATGGATTCTATTACATGATGGAAGGGAATGTGCAAAGTAACTGCATTAAAAGATTTGGTTTTGGCAATGTTATGATTGTCAGTTTTTCTGCTGCCACTGAACATTCTTTTTGCATAGTGCTAAAATGAGCTAGCATATTAGTATACATTGTGCAAAGTTCTAAATTATTAAAAATTAAACCAAATTAAATTGGTGATTGAGAAGTTTCATTAGACTAGATTTTGGATAAATTTGTAAATTGTTGATTTATAATATATTTCATGTAAATAATGTTATATCTAAATTATCATTGTAGTCATTTTGTCGAAAAAACATCAACTAGTAATAAGAGTGATTGATAAAATTTAGAGGGGTCGTTCCGCTTCGCTTCGTGACCAATCCAAACTTTTTGGCTTTTCTAAACTCGAAACATTTACTTGCTTAATCAAGGAGTGGAAAACCCTTGTTAAAAAACTATTAAAACATTTGAAGACTACAGCAGATTCTTACAAAAAATGAACACCAGGGTTTCTGTTTGTTTTACATTTTGTTTAAGAAATCAGTGTTGTCATTAAAGGTTCTAATAGCTGTCGAACAAGTGTTTTCCACTCCTTCATTAAGCATGAAGTAAAATTTCAAGTTTAGAAAAACCTGAAAATTTGGTTTGGTCACGAACCGTACCGTAGCGACCAAACCAAATTTTTAGGCTTCTCTAAACTCGAAATTTTACCTCATGCGTCAAGTCATAAATCACTAATTTTAAATGAAGTTTAAAATATACTAATAAGGCTGGACATTTTTCGAATTGAAGTATTCAGTTATTCATTCGAAAACATGAAATACACACACCGGCAAAATTAAAGGAACGGATACAACATTTATTTTATTCATTAAATTTCTTTTTTTACTGGCTAGATCTAGACGGCGTCGCATTTCCTACTACCATATGTCATTTTTTAAAACATTGGTTAAAACTTGAGACTTGTAATTACATGTTGACATCTCTTTAAGTTGTATAGTATTGTGTTAATTGTTGCCTTACATTTGAAACGCGTGTTTTCTTTGGACAAAAGTTCGTATTTTTTAATAAGTTATCGTTCGAATTTGTTTTTTTTATTTACAATCGTCAATGTGGTTATCAACCAGTTAATAATGGGTGATTTAGCACCGACTGATATCGCTAGGGCAATAGAAATGATCGAAAATGGTCGGACCTTCCGAGAGGTTGCCCAAATGTTTGGAAATTCAAAATCAACGATCCATCGCAGTGTTACCCGTTGGAGACAGACTGGTTTGTATGTCAGAAGACGAAGTCAGGGTAGAAAACGCTCAACCACTGCCATAGATGATCGATTTATAGCGTTGCAAACACTGCGGAACAGACGTCAAACTGCAGTTCAAACAAGAAATGTACTGGAAGAAGTTCGTGGAACCAATATAAGTGAACGTTCAGTAAGAAGAAGACTTAAAGAAGTTGGTTTGAAGTCGTATGTGCCAATAAAAGCCCCAAAACTTCAGAGAGGACATCGAGTAGCGCGACTAGACTTCGCTCGAGAATACCAGCATTGGAATAATGACAAATGGGGTCATGTTTTGTTTACGGATGAGAGCCGTTTCTGAGTAAATTCGATTGACGGTAGGGAAAGATTGTATCGACGTCAAGGAGAACAAAATGCACCTTTTAATTTTACTCCTGCTGTCTCTTTTGGTGGAGGCTCAGTTATGGTATGGGGCGGCGTATATTTAGGGGCACGCACAGAGTTGGTGGTGATTCAGGACGGCACTTTAAATGCGGATAGGTACATTAGGGATATCCTGCAAGACCATGTGATACCTTTCGCTCCACATATTGGGGAAAATTTTGTCTTAATGCAAGACAATGCTCGTCCGCACGTCGCTCGCTGTGTAATTGCCTATTTAAACCAAATGGGTATAACAAAAATAAATTGGCCAGCATGTTCTCCGCACCTGAATCCGATTGAACATGTCTGGGACACACTAGGTAGACGACTTAGGTCAAGAATTCCTGCTGTCCAAAACACAGAAGAAGTGAAAGCTGCTTTAATTGAAGAATGGGATAATTTGCCTCAAGAAATGATCGACGGCGTCATCAGAAGTATGGGAAGGCGGATGACTGCAGTCATAAGGGCTCGTGGAGGCACTACACGATATTAATAAAATAATATGTTTAATTTCTCTTATTTATTACATGTTTAAACAAAGTCAAAGTGTATAATTCTTCTAGAGCAAAAACGCTACTTTTTGGTTTATTTTTTTAAGAGGTTTCACAATGGCACATAGCTTTGCAAAAGGAACTGCTATTAGTTAGTTTACCTTGGTTGTACGACATGCCGCTGAAATTGCCCAAAAAAAAGTTGCACGGAGAAAAAAATATCGAATTTATCTGCGTTCCTTTACTTTTGCCGGTGTGTGTATTTAAATTATTAAAATATTTAAATATTCGAATATTCATTAAAAAACATATCAAATATTTAATTATACCAAGTATTTAAATATTCTAATTATTTTAATATTTGAACTATTAAATATTCAAATATTTAGATATTTAAATATCCAAATTTGGTTATTCAAATTCAAATTTTGATGTTCGAATATTTAAATATTTGGATATTCTAATATTCATATTCATATTTCAATATTCAACTATTTTAATTATTTGTATGCGAATCCCAGTCTTACTTTCTATGTGGTGTAAAACATTCTTTCATATAATAAACTCTAAAGAGAGTTATAATCTAAATATCGATCAACTACTTCTGAAACCTCATAAGTCCCGATTGTTTTTTAAATTTCCTCGTAAGTTAGATATTATCAATTTACTAAAATTAGTATACACCATCTTCTCAAAATACTTATTTTTTGTTACAGAAATATAAAAATTCCGTTGAAAAGCAAAAAATTAAAGACAAACTCGTGCTTTGCCAAAACTGGAAACAAAAAACCATTTGCTCAACGAGCAACTGCCCCAACCGCCACATCCTCAATCCCGAGCTAGACAACACCTCGAGCCGCAACATATCCGGCACCCTGAAATTCCAAGTCGATTACATCAACAGCGTAAATAGCTTCAAAATAGTTCCTCGGCTGTTTAAAACAGGAAAGGGCGAAGTGCACGAATTCGATGACACCAGGCCTGAAATCGAAAGATTGCTGAAGGGAATGAAGATGAAAGAGTTTGCGATGAACATCGAAGTCGGCGGGACGTATTTACTGGAGGAGGATGGGATGTACATTCGGTGTGTCGTTAAGAGGATAGTCGAACATGATTTGATTACGAAAATGGCGTCGAAGGTTTTGATTGAGGGTGTCGATAGGGGATGCTGTAAACGGGTTTTGACTGGTAATTTGTTTGAGATGCCGGATAATCTAAAAGATATTCCTTCTTCGTGTAAGTTTTCTATTATAATCGGTTTATTAAAAGCAAATCAATTATTAAACCGCTTTCTGTAGAAAGAAACTAACTCAAGTTTCAAACCACATAAAAATAAATTTTTTCTAAACTCTGTTTTTATTAATATGACTAAACTTAGGGTGTATTTACTGCGAATAATTGTAGTCCTGCTTCAACAGTGTATTTTAAACACCAAATTTTGAGATGTTGGTAAATGATTATCAATGCGACAAATAAATCATTTGTTAAATCTACGACTTGCAACTTTACAACACATACAGGGATTTTTTTTTAAGTATACTTTCACATATTCCATATAAACATTTGTAAAATTAATGAACATGTGATCAGAACTAATATAAATTTATATTTTGAACTTTAAATCAGTGTTTTATACGCGTGGCGCATGAAGTAAAATTTCGAGTTTAGAAAAGCCTAATTTGGCTCGGTCGCTCCGCTTCGCTACGCGCCCGAGCCAAATTTTTAGGCTTTTCTAAACTCGAAATTTTACTTCATGCTTAGTCTGGGAGTGGAAAACACTCGTTAGAGTTTTAAAATTGAAAGTTTTTAGTAAGGTCATGAATATCTAAAAATTTACATTGAAAAATCGTAACATGTATACCTAAACGAAAAATTCCTTGTATTTAGAACTTTTTTAAAATTTGAACATATTAATGGGCAGATAATAAAGAAGACAGATATTCCTGAGCAAGGAATGTAACCTGATTCTCCTACTCTACTTGATCCTCAGAGACACTTTATCTTTATTAAATTAGTAGTAGATACGGCTAATGTGTAGAACAGGGTACGTACTCCATTTTTGATACGTTTTCATGGTTTCCATACACTCACTCCAGTGGTTCTTAACAGATTATTTATATGGATCTGTGTGCTGCTGTGTATGTGTGTGTGTGCTTTAAGATCAAAAATCAAATGTCAAAAATTAAAAGAATCGAATATTTGTAACTTTGATAATCGACACTTTTCAGCATCGCGAATGGTCTCGTTGTGCCGGGTGTGTGTTCGTACGTCGGAATTGACCTATCCGGGGGGCCCATTCGGGCTTTGGAACGCAAGTCCAGTATAAAAGGAATTTCACGATTGATTTTTTAACCACTCACTAAAAATTGAATCTGAATTTTCGCTTTGAATTTGATAAAAAAAAGCTTACAAAAGAATACGAATACACAACTTACATTTTAAGGTTATTTATAAACAAAAAATAATGTATTCTATTGCAAACCTTTCTACTAATCTAACCTAAGTATTTAAAGTCGCTAACATGCGCAAAGATACTGCTGCTTCGTTTCTCTCACCTGATAAGTGTTAGCATTGCAAAGAGATGAGTAGTTTACTCTATTAAAAACCTTTTTCTTAATCTAACCTAACCTAGAAGTACATGAAATATGCACAGTGCCCAAAGAGATAGAAGCAATTTATTCTATTGCAAACCTTTCTCATAACAACAATTTATTCTATTGCAAACCTTTCTACTAACCTAACCTAACCAAACCTAAAAGTATGTAAAATTGCTAGCGTGTGCAAAGATACTTAAGCAATGTTTTCAATTTGAAACCTTCCACTTAAGCCACAAACTAGTAGAAATGGCTTAACCACGGTTAACTATCTGCGGTGCAAGTGGGTATTGGATAAAAGTCATATGCTTTTACCTACACAGAGTATTGTTCTGTAATGTGTTGTTTACTTTTACACACAACGGCACTCGGCGGCACAGTGAAAATTTATATTCCGATTTATAGATATTTTAATTCGGCAATTGATCGGGATCAAACTTGTACTAACGTGTCGGGCGTACGATTTTATGTCGGTTTTGTCCCATCTGAGGGTTTGATTCGGTGTAACGTGTGCCGAGCGCACAAAGTTGAAAATTTTTGACAATTTGTCAGGTTTGGTGGGCCATTGTAAAAATTGTATTTATTTAAAATACACACACAATCACACACACATATATCCACATGTTGAGAACCACTGAAGTGGGTGCTGCTGCGCATGCGCGAACCTGTCAAAATCGACCATGTACCCTAGGCGGTGATAGGTAAATACATTTGTAATCGAAAACTTTGTGAGTTAATTGAATTGTCATATTAATGTCAGATTTCCCTTCACATAACCTACAAAATAAAAGTTGATTTATAACATAACATGTGATTAATCTTCTTCTAATCTAAAACATACAACCTGTATCACACCACTAAAATCTTCAAATGTCAAATTTGATTGGTCATATTTAATAAAAACAGATTATAGACATCCTTATTTTTTTTTATAATTTTATTTGCAAAATACATGTTCTGCGTATATTTACAAAAAATTCCAATTTCATTACGTGTTAATTAACCGAGAACATAGGGCTCAACTTTATTTAAATTAGGGGCTTAAAGGGTTGATATATTTAATTTTTACTTGCTTTGCTATATAAATATAGGTTTTATTTATTACCTGTTTTTTTTTCAAATGTTTATATACTCAATAACATTAGAAGCGTAACACCCAGAAGGAGTTATTATTTCAACTTGATTTTTTGCCAGTATGGTAGTCTTACATCAAGAATAAAATGATTACATTTTCAAGAAATTTTATTAAAAAACAATCTAAAAAAAATTAATAATGTGTTTGGCGACCCCTTTGCTGTATACACTCCTGTAGACGTCTGGGCATCGACAAAATGAGATGGTCGATGTCTTCTTGAGGCATCTCGTTCCAAGCAACTTGAATTTCATCGATCAACTGTGGTAGAGTCTGTGGAGGATGGTGCAAAGAGAATATTCTTCTTCCCATGATATCCCACACATGTTCAATGGGATTTAAATCCAGCGAGGGGGGCGGCCACGCCAAAACATTAACACCAGCTTCATTAAGAAAGTTCATAGTTCGACGAGCAATATGGGGACGTGCGTTATCTTGTTGAAAAAGTACGTCTGGGCGGCCATCTAAATAAGGCAACAAAGTCGGTCGTATGACGTCTTCAACATAACGCGCAGCTGTCATACTGCCTCGAATGAATACAAGAGGTGATCGACTACCATAAGCAATAGCCCTCCAAACCATTACTCCAGCAGTCCTGTGTACATGCCTCTCAATAGCAAACCTAAGATCAGGTCGTTCTCCACGGTAGCGTCGTACCCTTCTACGGCCATCATGCGTGCCTAGACAAAATCGTGATTCATCGCTGAATACGACATCGTGCCATTCTGCCTCCCAATGCTGCCCTTCTCTGCACTAGTCCAACCTTTAGCGACAGTGTCTCGCTGTTAAAGGAAGCACTAATCTTGGATGGTACGAAAGAAGCCCAAAGGATTGAATGCGGCGATATAAGGTTCGCATACTAACGGGCCTACCTTCTTCTCCAATCCATTGATCACCGATTTGACGCGTAGTAGCGAAACGGTCTTCTTCTTGCTCCTCTACCTTCTTCTGTCCATACCTGATACACACGTATTACAGTTGCTGCAGTGGAATCAATACGGCGGGCAATTTCGCGATAGGACATACCGACATCTCGATAAGCAACAACTCGACCCCGGTCAAAATCGCTCAAATGGTGATATTGTGGACGTCTTCGGACTCGAGGCATTTTATTTAAGCTTAACACACTCAACGGAAACACGAAAACTAAAAACATCTGTACTAAACAGCTCATATAAATAGTTTTATCAAAAAAGAAAAAGTGAAATTTTTTTTTTTCACAATAAATATAAAAGGCACAAGGTTGAAATTGTTATCAATGTATGCTTTAAATATAGTCACTCTGTTGCTAAAATATGAATTCAAAAAAATCATTCCTTCTTGGTGATACGCTTCTAATGTCATTGAGTATATAAAGCCAATCCATTTCTATACATCGTTAAAGTTGATCTTTGTAAAAATATATCAAAAATGTAGGTACTTCTTTTTTAGCATTTTTATTATTATCTTGGTAAATAATTGTGATAAAGATCTGATTTTCTCATTAGTTATAAAAAAAACATGCCAACGAATGTAAACCTGTATTCATATTTCTTCTGTATTTAAAATACAGGGGGTCCCGTCATAGCACCTAAAACAAAGGAGGCGGCGGGGGCAGACCAAAGTCTTCGGACGGCGGATGTCTGAAAGGGACGATTGTCCAAGTCGGAGTTGTAGACCTTCTTGAGGTAACCTCCGTGTCCCTATCTTGGATAGGGCTAACCTACACACGGCGGGGTTGACTCAGCCCTGGTGCTTGTCGCCGCTAAATGAGGAGTCGGGGGTGGGCCTTGAAAAGCCCAGGGGTGCCTACTCACCCCTCCGGTCCACACGTGGGTTGGTCTCCGGCGGACAGTGGTTCGCAGATATGGCGGTGATCCACCGGTCCTTAGACGGACGCTCGAAAGGTATACACCGAAAGGTAAAAACCCGAGCACACCAAGTCTGTATTTAAAATACAGCACTCGGAAGTCACATGCCTCGCTCTTTGAAAAGGATAGTATAGATGTACAGGGTTATTCAAAATAAAGGAACAGATTTCAAACATTTATTTCTTCCAAACTACAAAAGGTAGAACCATAATTCCAACGTTCCTGGACAGACGAAAGTTTAAAATTTGAGCAGTTTAGCCAGAAGTTCCAACACCGGTCGCATTGGCGCTGTTGCTTGTCATGTTAATTGTCTGTAGAAAAATGGCTACACAACAAGAAAAAGCATTTTGTGTGATGCAATTAGCAAAACTAGAGTCCATTATTATTTATTATTATTTATTTATAACAATCAACGGACGAATCCAGTTACAGATTGATTACAAGATATGAAACATTACAAAAATAAAGATTAACACTAAACAATAATGGAAAAAACAGTATACACAAAATACAATACAATACAAATCAAGTTGAAGATCGCCTTAGAAGATATGCAATTAAATATGTCAATATCCGGATAAGGTGATAAAACATTATTATATAATGAACACATTGAATATACTGGTGACTTGAGCATAATATTTGTATTTGGGATTGATAACTGGAACAGACGTTTGTTCCCTATATTAACAGGCACATTAATATTAATTCGTGCAAGTAAATCAGAGCAATCCATACGATTGTTGAGTATTTTATACAAGGTGGTCACTGCATGCGATTTTCGGCGATTTTCTAGGGAGTGTAAGTTGAATTCACGCAATAGTTCAAAATAATTATAATCATAATCAGTCCCAGGATATGAACCAAACTTCTTAAATAGATATTTGACAAATTTCTTCTGGATGGCCTCGACCATCAAAGAATATTTTGCGTAGTATGGATCCCAAACGCAACAGGCATATTCAAGTTTAGATCTTACAAACGAGTAGTATAGTATTTTAATGGCATCGATATTCTTAAAAGGTTTAGTATTTCGTATTATGAAGCCCAACGAGCGATTTGCGGTCGATACTACTTTCATGACATGACTATTAAAAGATAGTTTCTTGTCAAATAACACTCCCAAGTCTTTGAAAGTCTCAACACGGGATAATACAGAGCCATTAATCATGTAATCGAACGTTATTTGTGACTTATTCCTAGTATAAGACAATGTCTTACATTTTAAAACGTTTAAAGTGATGCTGTTGTTCTTGCACCACGTTACTATCAGGTCGAGATTATGCTGAAGATACACACAATCGTCTAAAGTATTTATAGGATGATAGATTTTCAAATCGTCTGCAAACATTAACATGTTATGATTAACTACATCAGCAATATCATTTATAAAGCAATTAAACAGTACCGGTCCGAGGTTGGAGCCTTGGGGGACACCCGAAGAAGCAATAAATTGATGAGACTTAAACCCTTTGTATTCTACAAATAACAGTCTGTTGGTAAGGTAATTGTAAAGTAAATTACATAGGTTTGTTGAGAGCCCAATTAGGCTTAGCTTATTTACAAGTATTCCGTGATCGATTCTATCAAAAGCTTTTGATATATCGGTGTAAATTACGTCGACTTGGATTCGGTTGTCTAAATAATCCGAGAGAGTTTGCGTCATTTGCAAAATGTTGGATAACGTTGATTTATTAGGTCTAAACCCATGTTGCCTAGATGATAATTTGTTATTAATGTAGGGATTAATGAATTTACATAATATCAGCTCAAAGCATTTAGCAACATTTGAGATGATAGCTATAGGTCGATAATTAAGGACATCTCTTTTATTACCAGATTTAAAAACGGATACAATGCTCGTACTTCTCCAGCGGTTAGGAACGGTATTGTGAAGGAGACATAAATTAAATATATGAGATAGAGGAAATGCAAGCATATTGCGGCAATCCTTAAGTACTACCGCAGGGATACCATCAGGGCCCGCGGTGACTTTATTACTTAGCTTACTAAGGGCATCAATTACTAAATCATCTGTAACCTTAGAAATGCTAATAAAATCATTTACAGTGTTAAGGTTATTATAAACAGCATTAATAACAGGTTTAGTGGAAACAGTAAATGATTTAGAAAAGTGTGCGGCAAATGCATTCACTATATCAGGTGGTGAAGATAGAGAAAGATTTTCATATTCCATGACAGGAGGGATAGAGGATTCATGGCGGATGCAATTGATAAAGTTCCAGAACTTGCCCGGTTCCTTGGAAATCTTGGCTTCAGTATCACTTATAAAAGAGGTATAATCAGCTTCGGAAAGCAATTTTACTTCTGACCTTAAATTAGAGTATCGAATTTTAAAAAAACTGAATTGAAGTTTAAAGGCACGTTTAATAAACAACCCCCTCGTCGTAAGCAGATTTACTAGTGGCAACGATGGTTGCATCTGGAAACAGAAAAGCACGGGACGTTCACGCACATCAAATGAAAATGTGGAGCGTATTCGTATTTCGAAAGGAGACCAAAAAAAAAAAAAAAAAAAAGAACGTGTAATACATAGTGCTTATATTAAATGCATAAAAATTTGAATTTTTCTTTTTCCAGGAACGTTGGAATTGTGTTTCTATCTTTTGTAGTTTGGGAGAAATTAATATTTGAAATCTGTTCCTTTATTTTGCATAGCCCTGTATTACCCAAAATAGGCACTTGCGCGGTAGAAAAGCATTTCCCGAACATAGGCAATATAGTCCTAAAAATGTTGGGCCGTAAATGTACCATTCGGTGCTGGCTCTCGCAGAGATAACACCATTGAAATCCTCCGCGAGTTCCTTTGTTTCAAATAAATGTGCGCCCAACGTAGTCAGGTTCCACTTTCTCATTTTTTGAGCAGCGCAAATACACTAACGGCGCACGTTCTGCGCATGAGATTGCCTAATTTGAAAAATTCCACTATAGTTCCTTATGCAGAAAGCCGTTTAATTTTTAATGAAAATTATTCAAAAAATCAAATCAAAAGTTTACCTATTGTTATTTCTAGATTAGTATATGTTTTTTAATTGTTGATATATTTTTGTTTGAAACATTATGTTTATTAAATTGAGAAAAAATGTGAAGCTGTCATAAATTAATTATTTATTATTTTTTTTAGTAATGGAATTAATTATCGTGAATATTACACCGCTTAACAAAGAAAAATCTTGGTCAGATCGTGCGAGAAAGCAGCTGGTGAACATTTTCGACGAGCACAAAAACGCGAACAATTACTACACCGGCAAAGTCGCCCTTCACATAGGCAACACCGTGTGGATGGAGAATTTCCAAATACACCTGCAGTTATCTACCGTGGAACAGCCCTTAACCTGTTTTACACTGTTACCGTATCTGACCAAGGAGAACATCGCCAAAGTGGAAAAAAGTCAATTGGCGAAGTTCTACGAGGAATGCGACAAGTACGGTCTGCCGAAACCCGAGTACGATATGAATGCTGAGGTTAAAGTGGTGGTGAAACAGGCCCAGCCCCAGTGGGCTTTTCTGCCGGATGAAGGGTTTAACCCCGTTACATTTTCCAGTGGGTTTTCTCCCAGGAAATTCTTTGTTAAGCTTAAGAAGTTTAGTGATTTGTAAGTGAAGTACCTGCATATTATTTTTATTACTATATTCGATATTGCGGTGCATCAAGTTTTGTGTTTTATTTTAAGTATTCAAGTCAATTACAGTATACAACAGATATTTTATTACACTAAAAAAGACTGTTATTCCTTACTTCACTTTTTAAAAAGTAAAAAGTGATGTAAGTAATAACAGGCTTTTTTTGTGTAATAATCACTTCACGTAAACTCAAAAACATACATATATTTAATTTACCAAAGTTAAAATATACATTTTTCTTGTCATCAAAGTAAAAATCCATTTATTCATTGGATTTTTTAGGTGCAGCATTTTCGATGGTATTTTCAAGTAAAGTAACATTTTTGTGAATGAAATAACTTCTTTATTTAAAATGATATTGACATGCTGTAAAAACTGAATTATGCACTTTTTTAAGTAGAATACGCTGACCATATTTTTGAAAAGATTACAAACAATGCAATCAATCGACTGAAGTCATGGCAAACTATGATTTGTATTTAAAATAATAACTTTAGGTCATATCTCGTGAAAGTTAAACTTTAAATAAAAATTGTCAGCATATTCTACTTAAGAAAGTTTTAACGATATGTCAATATCTGTTTAAATAAAGAAGTTATTTTGTTATTTCAAAATTGCTAAATTTTTAGTTTTGACGTGTAACTTAAAAAACAGTTGAAAATTAGGCACATGAAATATGCTGCAA
The DNA here is from genome assembly GCA_932526585.2 of Philonthus cognatus. Classification (NCBI taxonomy): domain Eukaryota; kingdom Metazoa; phylum Arthropoda; class Insecta; order Coleoptera; family Staphylinidae; genus Philonthus; species Philonthus cognatus. The sequence goes on along the minus strand of OW052244.1, from coordinate 17,303,552 downwards.
AAAAGAGCTCTGGAAGTATATATTAGTTTTTACCAGGGTTGTTGAAAAAACGTTTATTTCATTTTAATTAAAACAAACAGTTTTTTTTAACAAAACGTGTTTTTTTCATTGAAACAGCGTTTAAAACATTAACAATTAAACACATGTTTAAACACGTTTCAAACGTGTTTAAAACAGAATATACAGGGTATTTTTCTTTTGAGTATACATATCCCGATAATTACAGCGTTTTTTTAAATTTGCTGGAATTCGTTGTTTAAAAGTGGTTAATTTGAGACTTTGAACGAGTGTTTTCCACTCCCAGACTAAGCATGAAGTAAAATTTCGAGTTTAGAAAAGCCTGAGAATTTGGATTGGCCGCGTAGCGAAGCGGAGCGGCCAATCCAAATTAGGCTTTTCTAAACTCGAAATTTTACTTCATGCGCCACGCTTAGAAACACTAATTTACAGTAAAGTTAAAAAAACACACACATAAAGCAACGATTATAGGCAACCTAATATACGTTAGAGTTATTGGGTTGCCTATAATCACTGTTTTAAACAATTTGTTCAGCGCAGAATTTGACTCACGTTTTATTCACATCTACATATTGGATTGCTAAAACGGTATATTTTAAACCTTGCGATATTTCAGTGTTATATACGTGTGGCGCATTAAGTAAAATTTCAAGATTATACGTTGTAGGTTATTCACCTCAATTTTTGCTTCATTAATTAAGCGAGTAGTAGTGCAGCGCGAGCTAAAATACTGTTGCCAATAGCTTCAGAATAGCAACAAATCCTTGTGGGATTGTTTGCAGCCCCAGATGACAGGGGATGGCCGAGGCACGGGCAGATTAAGGTTCCTAACCCCAAAAGCACATGTCTAGAAAATCCCCTAAACAGGCAACCACGAGCCATGTCTAAGTGCCAAGAGTGCGGAAAAATCATTACCAAATACGAAGACAGTATAAAATGTAAAATGAGATGCGAAGATGCATTCCACCTAGAGTGCATACAAATGTCCATCGGGACCCTGAACCAATTGAATTCAAGTGGCGAAATAAAAAACTGGAGCTGCAATAAGTGCAACGTCGAAAACACAACCCCACAAATTAGCAAGGAAGAAAGCGGCGAAAGCAACCAAGGAAAAGAAAGCGAGGCACAACCGCAACCAACACCAAACAAACATCCCTTAAAGAAATATACACAACAAATCTTCCACAACAGCATGTTTCAAAAAACAGGCGACAGGCCACGTTCACAATCGTTAAATGAAAACCCAAATACGACAAACAAAAACCAATCAACGGGAGGAACCAGCAACTCAACACCACCTAGCCACAAACAGACCTTACTCGACTGGCAAGAAGTAACCAACAGAAAGAGACGAAGAATAAAGAGCCCAGGGGAAAAAAACCAGTCACAATCAGATAAAAGAGACTACTGGCTGGGTACAGCAAACAGATTCAGCCATCTAGAAAATGAAGATAACGTACCAGCCGAAATCCAGGTAAACAATAATGCTAACGAACCTAAACCACCACCCATATTTATCGAGGGAGTTGAGAACATCAAGCCACTTATAGAACAACTAGATATAACCGCCAAAAACATGTACATACTCAAAGTTATAGGTAGTGAACAAGTCAAAGTGCAACCCAAAACAGCAGAAGCATACTCGGAAATCACAAAAGTCCTAATAGAAAAAGGAACCAGATTCCATACCTTCAAATTAAAACAAAACAAAACATTTAAAGTGGTACTAAAGAACCTACACTATTCCACAAATGTGACAGAAATCAAAGAAAACATAGAAACCCTAGGGCATTTAGTGACCAACGTTTGGAACGCACGGAGTAACAAAACAAAACGCCCACTGCCAATGTTTTTCATCGACCTGCAACAAAACGAAAATAATAAAGAAATATACAAAACAACTTTACTCATGAACTCAAGCGTTATCTTTGAAGCATATCAGCCAAAAAGAGAAATCCCGCAATGCACTAGGTGCCAAAGATTTGGCCACACCAAAAACTTTTGCCAAAGAGAACCAAGATGCGTCAAATGCGCCGAGACCCACACGACAGCAACCTGCCCGCGGAAAGAACCAAACAACCAAGTAAAGTGTGTTAACTGCGAAGAAAACCACCCTGCCAACTACAGAGGATGCATCATACACAAGCAACTACAACAAAAACTCTACCCCAAACTTAGAGAAAGGAACCTCAACCGACAGGACACCAACCAGCAATATGTAGAACCAGGGACCAGCTATGCAGAGAAAACAACCCAACATAACAACGCAAACCAAACAACTATGGAAACACAAAACGATATGCAAGAGTTAAAAATTATGATGAAAACTCTTATAACACAAATGGGAACCATGATGAATCTCATCACCACCCTCGTCAACAAATTACCACAATGACGCAATTACTCAAAATTGTAGAGTGGAATGCCAACGGCCTGTGCCAACATGCACAAGAAATGAAAGCCTACCTAATAGAAAATAAAATAGACATCATACTAATTGCAGAAACACGTTTCACCGCAAAATCCCACATTAGTATACCAAAATATAATTTATACCATACAAATCATCCCGACGGAACAGCCCATGGTGGAACAGCAATAATTATTCGCAGCAACATAAAACACAGCGAACTAGAAAACTATGCAAGCGAACACATCCAAGCCACAACAATTACAGTAAACACAGCCAGAGGTAACATAGTAGTGTCCGCAGTTTATTGTCCCCCAAAACATAAGAACAAACGGCAAGAATATTCAAACTTCTTAAAGACACTTGGCAACAAATGTATAGCAGGAGGGGACTATAATGCCAAGCACAAAGCCTGGGGTGCAAGATTGGTAAACACCAAAGGAAGAGAACTTCTTGCTGCAATGAACATAAACAGCATGAACCCGGTGGCAACAGGCGAACCCACCCACTGGCCAAGCGATCCAAACAAAACACCAGATGCCCTAGACTTCTTCATAACAAAAGGAATCAACCCAAAGCTTATGAAAATTGAATCAAGCCTGGACTTATCCTCAGACCACACACCAGTAATATTAACGGTACTCACAGAACCAACCAACCAGGATAAACAGACCACCCTATGGAACGGCAACATCAACTGGGAAGCATTCCAAACAAAAACAGACCAACTAATAAACCTAAAAATTCCCCTAAAGACGCCTATCGACATAGAAGTAGCGCTGGAAAATCTGACAAAGTCCATACAAAACGCGGCATGGGAATCAACACCACAAAGACCCAGCAACAAAAGGGATGAAAACCCAATAATAATAAAAGATAAAATATCTGAAAAACGAAAGTTACGCAGGACCTGGCAAATCACAAAAGCACCAGAAGACAAAAGAAAACTTAATAGAGCATGCCGCGAACTAAAGGCACTATTGGTGACCAATAAAAACCAATCAGTAGAAACATACCTCGAAAATCTATCACCCTCTCTTGCCAGCAACTACTCACTCTGGCGGGCAACAAGGAAACTCAACAGACCACTTCTACCAATCCCCCCCATAAAGGACCAAAACGGAAAATGGGCCAGAAACGATGAAGAAAAGGCCATTGCATTTGCCCAACACCTGACTGGAGTATTCAAACCATTTGATATTGATGACCAAGATAGCACGGAAGAAATATCGAACTTCCTTGAGACCCCATTCCAAATGGACATACCTACAAAACCCTTCAAATATTGCGAAGTCAAACAAACAATTTTAAAAGGTACCAACCCCAAAAAAGCACCTGGGTATGACTAAATAACTGGACGGATAACCATGATCGCCAAACCGGGCAAAAACGAAAATGAAATAAACTCATACCGACCAATAAGTCTACTGCCAGTACTGTCCAAAATTTTAGAAAAACTACTGCTCACCAGGCTGGATCCCATCCTAACACGACAAAAGCTAATTCCCAACCATCAATTTGGGTTTAGAAAAAAACATAGCACAATCGAACAGGTGCACAGGGTAGTAAAACAAATCAGCAACGACATCGAGAATAAGAGATTCTGCTCGGCAGCCTTCATTGACGTCAGCCAAGCATTTGACAAAGTGTGGCATACTGGCCTACTCTACAAATTAAAACAAAATCTTCCCTATCACTTGTACGAACTATTAAAATCATACTTAACCAACAGATTTTTTCTAGTAAAAGTACGGTCGGAATACACGGACCTAAACCACATCAGCTCTGGGGTCCCGCAAGGAAGCGTATTGGGACCAATACTCTACCTTCTATACACTTCAGATCTCCCTACTACAATGCTAACCACAGTCTCCACCTTCGCAGATGACACGGCAATACTGGCTTCCCACTGCAATCACAACATAGCATCAGGAAACCTGCAAACCCATCTAAATAAAATAGAGGTATGGATGAAGAAATGGAAGATAAAGGCAAATGAGACCAAATCTACACACGTAACATTTACAACAAAGAGAGACCAATGCCCCCCTGTCACCCTAAACAACCATCAGTTATCACAAACTGACAGCGCAAAATACCTAGGTATGCACCTAGACAGACGTTTAACGTGGAAAACACACATTTTTAATAAGAGGAAACAACTGGGGCTCAGGTGGCAACAACTATACTGGATCATCGGCAAAAAGTCCAAAGTTACTCTTCAAAACAAACTGCTCGTGTACAAAGCAATCATAAAGCCCATCTGGACTTATGGGATCCAGCTCTGGGGATCAGCCTCCCACTCCAACCTGGAAATAATCCGGAGATTCCAGAGCAAAGCACTTAGAAGCATGACAAACGCCCCATGGTACGTCCCAAACAAAACAATAGATAAAGACCTGCAAATTCCCACCATCCAAAGTGAAATCAAGAAATATTGTGCTACATACCAACGTAGAATATCATCACACCCAAACGAACTTGCAAGAAACCTATTCAATACTAGCGGTGAAGTGCGCAGACTTAAACGTTTCAAGCCAACAGACTTAACAACAAGATTCGCCTAATGAACTAAGTGCTCGCTATAAAAGGAAACAATTCATAGGAATTATTACCTACTACATCGAACTCACAAAACTAACAAATCATTTACCTATTGTCAACATTCAAGACAGATTGTAAATAAACTGGAGTAATAAAAAAAATAAAAAAAAAAAAAAAACCTAATTTGGATTGGCAGCTCCGCTTTGCTATGCGGCCAATTCAAATTTTTAGGCTTTTCTAAACTAGAAATTTTACTTCATGTGTAATCTTAGAGTGGAAAACACTTGCTAGTCAGCTATTAGAGCCGTTAATGGCAACACTGATTTTTTAAAGATATATATTCTTTATGAGCTTTGTTAATTATCTTGTTAATTTTTTTAAGAATCTGGTGTAGTGGTTATAGGTTTTATTAGTTTTTTAAAGAGGGTTTTTTAATCCTCGATTAAGCATGAAGTAAATATTTCACGCTTCTCTAAACTTGAAATATTCACTTCGTGCACCATGCGTGTAAACACTGATTTAATATGAAATTAAAAAAATATACTTAGTTATTGTTAATCTATCACAAGATTAAAATAAAATAATGACACGTTTTAATTAATGCTAGGAATTTTTTTAATTGAAAATAAGAAAATCAATTACTCTGTATTAGATATGGGTCGTTCGTGAATGATTCGTTTAAATGAACTGATTCCGTATTTCAAGAAGAATTGATTCGTTAATGATTCCTTCACTCGAGACGATTTTGGTCGAGTGGAACCGTATTCCCGATCCGGATTTATACATGCGGTTTGAATCCGCCCGAATCGGATGACTAACTCGTTTGCTTGAATTCGCGCACAACTTTAACTCAGTTTTGTACATGCGATCTGAATCTGAATCTGCCTGAATCAGATGACTATTTTGTTCGCTCAAATACGCGCACAACTTCAACTCCGGTTTATACATGTGGTCTGAATCCGCTCGAAACGATTCTTCACTATTTGCAGAAACGAACCCATTACCCCAGCCTTTATTGGTATTTTGTACGTCGCATATATTCTGTGATTTGCCTCATAAGTAGAGAACAAACATTAGCTGATAAAACTACGTTATCAGCTAATGTTTGTTCTCTACTTATGAGACAAATCACAGAATATATGCGAGATGAATTCAAGCCCCCGAAGTTTTATTTGGAACAGCTTTGCTAAACTTTCGACTGAAAAGGCAAAATTATTTGATAATTTAAAAATAAATATATAACATTTTGAATTATAGTTAGATTTGTATATGTTTGTTCTATTTTTTATACACATATCTTTCGAATAAACCTATCATCTTTGCTTAAATTATACAAGTCGTACAAGTCAATTCCTTTAAAACGGTATTCGCTTGTTCAACTGACATCATTGGGCGGTTGTCGATCTCGGTGCCGTTCGGTATGGAACGAACATATAGGATTATTATTATCATTATTATTAGTATTATTATTCAATTTTGCACGTAGTTAATTGACGGTATGTAAATGGTCACGGTTTATGAAACAAGTGTCTATCATCACTACAGAGGGAGATTGAGGCGAGAACAAACTATATTATTATTATTATAAGTGATTCGTTTACGAACGATTCATAAAGAACGATTCACTTTTAAGAAATGATTCAGTTGATTCGAATCACCTAAAAGATTCGAACTTCCCATATCTAATCTGTATAATCATAATAGTCAGTAAATATACATTTTATTAGATTATTTGGATTGCAGATATGTGAATTTAGAGGATTCTATTAAGAAACTGGTTCAACAAAGGGCTTTACATCTGAAGCCAGAGGAAATTATCGCCGGTAATTATTATTTAGCTCCTGATCCCGAAGACGAATCAGTCTATTCCAGAGCGATTGTTACAAATGTAATGGAGGAAACGGCTGATTGCTTTTATGTGGATTTTGGCGATGTCGCTTACATCTCACTCAAAGATATCAAGTTCCTTCCCGATGATTATATCACAAGATTACCATTCCAGGTAAATAACAGTTTTTTTTATCAATTAATCTAATAAAATAGTCTCTTATTAAATGCAAACTTTTAAACAAAGTTTTTATTAATTTAACCCTCATGATTGGGAATTAAATTACAAATGTTTCATAGCTCAAAGACCTAAGCAAAACTGAAATCTAGTAGTTATGATCAACACCGATGGATGAAAATATTTGAACATTTTAATTTTATCTTGTTGTAAAAATCATGCAATAGAGGGTTATTTCATTTAGGATCGCTTCTACGATTAATAGTTACACCTTCAGTAACTTAACACAGGGATCAAACGTTGGGTGGTGATTCTATGATTGCGATGTAAAGCATTGTTGGGAGTAAAACTGAGTTACCTCACTATCAGTCTAGCCCATGCTCGAAGCATGAGGTAAATTTGTGTAAATTCCACTAGTTCTGCCATTTATGTTTTGGTTTGTTGTGGTGCGCCTCGTATCTTGATTGTAAAATCCAAAGACCGTTTACAAATGGTTTAAACTAGAAAGTACTGTACCACAGGACTACTTTGCTAAAGCTGCAACTCTCGATTGTAGAAGCGGCTACAATCGAGAGTTGCAGCTTAGTATTTCAATATATACCACAAAGTAATGGCTTCAACAATGACATTTTTTATATTTCATATTAATTTTATTTCAGTGTATAGAATGCAGTTTACACGGAGTGGACCCCGTGGAAGAAGAATGGACCGACTCGGCACTCGACATCCTCTACCAGTACTGTTTCGAGAGCAACAGCAGCGATTTCAGGACTCTCTACACGCTAACGATGAGAGAGGAGGCCGGAAATTATCTGGGGAACATGAAATACACCGTTCAGCTCTACTATTATTTGGAAAACGTCCAGAAGATGATAAACAGCGTAATGATAGACAGCGGTGTCGCCATTCCCAACCGGAACGAACCACTCGATCTAGAAGCTAAATTAGTGGTCGAGGACAATCAGGGTGAATCGGATGAAGATCGTTTAGAAGAAGAAGGAGAAAGAGTGGTTGTAGATGTATCGAGCGAAGATGAAATCGATAACTTTGATTTTGTTTATCCAGATGGGCATGAGTTTTTCACTGACATAGGTTTTAAAATGCCACAGGTAATATATTTCATTTCTGTATTTACGGAATTCACCTTTAGTATTATACTCTGGTTACATTTTATTCTCACCGCAGTAGGCTTGTTTTTTTGCTCCTTATATTGGCATGTTGTATTTTTGATAGTCATGATTGAAGTAAACTCTGTTTTTTTTTAATATGAGCAAACTTAGGGTGTATATACTGCGAACAGTTGCAGTCCTGCTTTAACAGTAGGGTATTTTAAACATCAAAATTTGAAATGTTGGTAAATGATTATCAATGTGACAAATAAATCATAATCTGTCAAATAAATACTTTCACATATTCCATATTAACATTTGTAAAATTAATAAACCATTGATCAGAACTAAGCAGTATATTTTGAACTTCACTTTAAATCAGTGTTTTATACGCGTGGCGCATGAAGTAAAATTTCGAGTTTAGAAAAGCCTGATTTGGCTTGGTCGCTCCGCTGCGCTACGCGACCAAGCCAAATTTTCAGGCTTTTCTAAACTCGAAATTTTACTTCATGCTTAGTCTGGGAGTGGAAAACATTTGTTAGAGTTTTTAAATTGAAAGTTTTTATTAAGATCACGAATGTCTGAAAATTTACATTGAAAAATCGTAACATTTATACCTAAAAGAAAAATTCCTTGTATTTAGAACTGTTTTAAAATTTGAACATATAAATGGGCAGATAAGTGCAACATTAAAAACAATAACAGTGAATGTAGAACAAATGCACTAATGTGTTTCACAATCATGATTAAATATCATAATCATAATAAATAAAGCGGGATAAACGAATTATAACGCAATTATGTCCAAGAAATTTATTCCAAATACTCCAAACAAGCAAGTACTATATAATACCTTGCAATCTGAAAGAAAAGAAAATAGCAAAACAATTGAGGACTTGACCAAAACAGTTGAGGACTTGAAGCAACAAACGGCTGCTATTCAAAAAAAATATCAACAATTATTAAATACACAAAACCAACAACTACAGCAGCAGCAGCAAGAATTGACAGAAGAATACCACACCGATGAAGAAGAATTAGCTCGAGAGACAGGGTGGATTCGTGCGAAAAATACTAAGAAAAGAAAATTGAATACCTCACTGACACCACCAAAACAAAGCACCAGCAGAGCCAATGTCGAAAAACCCAAAAAAAAAAATACTTGCACCTCCACCTATCATAGTGGACATCAATAATAATTTTAATGAACTTCATGTTATGGTAAGCGAAATTCCTAACGCTCAGATTAAAGTCATTAATGATAAACACATTAAAATTAATGTCCAAGATGAGACAGAGTTTAAAAAGCTCTCAGCAGCATTGAACGAAAAAGAATATCTTTGGCATTCTTACGAGAATAAGCAAAATAGGCCGATTAAAGTTATGGCCAACAAGCTGTATCATTCCATAAACCCAGATAATATTATCCAGGAAATGAAAAAACGTGGCTACAAACTCATTGCAGCCACCCCCAAACTAAAATACGGTACAAAACAACCTCTAAATATGTTTATGCTCTCATTCAACCACGATGAGAGTGTTGATAAAATCTATGGAATAAAAGATATATTAGGAGTAGGAGTTGAAATCCTGCCCTTGAGAAAATCCAGACTTGTGCCGCAATGCAAGAAATGTCAAGCATATGGTCATACGCAAAAATACTGCACCATGGAACCGCGCTGTGTCAGATGTACCGGGAAGCACTTGACAATAAACTGTGATAAACCTAAAAATGCTCAACCAAAATGTATTCACTGTGGTGGAGAACACCCGGCTAACTACAGAGGATGCATGGTTGCAAAAGAAATGCAAAAGTTAAAAGACAAACGCAATAAAAAAACAATCCTTCCTAAACAGCCACAGAGAAATGACCAACAAGTACCTGTAGCCAGCACAATTACAGAGGAAAAGTCATACAGACAAGCAGTCATTAACAAGTCCGAAAATAATAATAAAAATGAATCCCAAAAGCAAGATCAAAACGCTTTCATTCAAAGCACTCTTCAGCAGATTATGGAGAAATTAACAAAAATGGATGAACGTATAAGCAGACTTGAACATAGCACTAAAGGAGCTATTCCCAAAAACTCCAATGTCAAGTAACCTTACGATTATGGAATGGAATGCCAATGGACTCTTGCAACACCAACAAGAATTGCAAGCAATCCTAGATATACAAAATATTGACATATGTCTTATTTCCGAGACTCATTTTACAAGAGAGACCTTTATCAAATTCAATGGATATAAGGTATATCATACCATACATCCTGGAAATTCAGCCAGAGGTGGTAGTGCTATCATAATCAAGGAAACAATTAAACATAACCAAGATATGGGATATAAAACAGATGAATTTCAAGCCGCTTCTGTAAATGTTAAAACAAAAACATACGATATCACTGTCTCTGCAGTCTACTGTCCGCCTAGACATGCTCTCAAAAAAGAACAATATTTAGACTTTCTAAATAAACAGGGATATAGATTTATCATTGGAGGCGACTTTAATGTTAAACACATTCAATGGGGATCTAGACTGACAACTGCAAAAGGAAAGGAACTACTACAGGCAGTCAACCAACTAAAATGCGAAACAATTTCAAGTGGCAAACCAACATACTGGCCTACAGATCCTAATAAAATTCCAGATTTAATTGATTTTTTTCATAACACGAAATGTGTCTGTTAACTACATGCACGTAGAAGAGGCTTGGGATATGAATTCTGACCATTCTCCGATCGTCCTCACTCTAAGCGATAGTATTATACAAAAGGAAATACCTGCTAGATTGACCAACAAATTTACCGATTGGCAGAGCTTTAAACTTCAACTTGAAGACACTATCAACTTGTCATCCTCAATAAGAAACGAAGACCAGCTAGACTATGAAGCGCAAAAATTTGTTGATAATATCCAACAAGCTACATGGGATAATACCCCTATTATTACCCCACGAACCAAACGTAATATTTACCCCAAAGAAATTCGAGCTCTTATTTTCGAAAAGAGAAGACTCAGAAGAATCTGGCACCAATCTAGATGCCCAGCAGATAAAACTAAAGTAAATAACGCAACACAACAACTCAAAAGAGAGATTCAAAAAATTAAAAATGACTCTATTAGTGAATATCTAAGTGGACTAACAAATGACGGTAAAACTGATTATTCACTCTGGAAAGCTACTAAGAGACTGAAGAGACCAATCTTGCAGAATTCTCCAATTAGAAGTGCAGATGGGACATATGCAAAAAGCAATAATCAAAAGGCTAATAGGTTTGCCGAATATCTTGAATGGACTTTCCAACCGAATGAGGGTGTAGCCATTCTGGACTGGGAAAATATTACCCAGGAAGAAGGTGAAATCAGACCCTCTACCCCAAGAGAAATTGAAATGATAATTAAAGATCACATTAACACTAAGAAAGCTCCAGGATTTGACTTAATTACTGGCGAAATTCTGAAACAACTACCTCGTAAAGCAATAGTAAAACTTACATATCTTATTAATGCATCGTTTAGATTAAAACATGTTCCTAAGATATGGAAAGTAGCAGAAGTGATAATGATTCCTAAACCTGGAAAACCACCAAATGAAGTTTCTTCGTACAGACCAATCTCTTTATTACCTGTAATCTCAAAAATGTTTGAAAAAATACTTTTTAAAAGATTAAAACCAATTATTGAAGGCAAAAACATAATACCAGAACATCAGTTTGGCTTCAGAGAATGTCATTCAACTATAGATCAAGTCCACAGAATAACGAACGTAATTGAAAAGTCACTGGAAGAAAGAAAGGTTTGCTCTACTATCTTTCTTGATGTAGCGCAAGCTTTTGACAAAGTGTGGCACGACGGACTTAAATACAAATTAAGAAAACATCTACCCAGACTATATTCACAAATACTAGAATCATACATTTCAGATAGAGTTTTCAGAATTAAGCAGGAAGATGCTTACTCTGAACTAAAAGAAATAAAGGCAGGTGTGCCACAGGGCAGTGTGCTAGGACCAGTCCTCTACCTATTATACACCAGCGATATACCTGAATTAGACCATGATATGATAGCCACATTTGCCGACGACACTGCTATATTGGCTGTAGGCAAAGATCACGAAGAAGCAGCAGTAAATCTGCAAACCTCGATAAATAAAATTAACATCTGGACTAAGCAATGGCGAATCAAATTGAATGAGACTAAATCGGTCCACGTCAATTTCACAAATAAAAGAAATCAACATATCCCTGTTAGTATGAATGATATCCAGGTACCATATGCTGATACAGCAAAATATTTGGGTTTTACACTGGACGCTAAGCTACGCTGGAGAGCTCATGTCAAAAAGAAAAAAGAAGAACTGGACACCAAATTTCGAAAAATGTATTGGCTGCTTGGTCGGAACTCCACCCTGTCAATCTACAATAAATTACTGCTGTATAAATAAATTCTTAAGCTCGTATGGACATATGGCATCCAGCTGTGGGGTTGTGCCAAAAAGAGCAATATAGAAATAATCCAGCGATACCAAAATGAGGAGTATTGTCAATGCTCCTTGGTATTTCCGAAACAGTGACCTCCACAGGGACTTGGAAATGGATACTGTTAATGAGACAATACACAAGTTTGCCAAGAGTCATGAACAGCGACTTCTTCAACACGTCAACATCGAAGCCATCCAGCGCCTCGATAACACGAATTTGACCAGAAGACTACAGCGGACTAAACCGTTCGAGTTAGTTTAATATTGTGTTAGTGCAAAAGCAGAGCATAGTGCTAGTGTACACATTAATTAGTGTAATTAAGTTATTAAAATCTAAGGGATACTAATGAGTAAACCCTTAGTATTAAACCTTTAGTAAATTAAGTTAGCTAAATATTACTCATTGATCCATTTGTGATCAGATTGTAATTATAGTAAAATACAACTAAGTGTTTTGCAAATAATAAAAAAAAAAAATAATAATAAATGGGCAGATAATAAAGAAGATAGATATTTCTAAGTAAGGAATGTTACCTGATCCTCCTATCCTACTTGATCCTCAGAGGTACTTTATTAAATTAGTAGTAGATACAAATAATTTAAGGCGGTGATAGGTAAATACATTTGTAATCGGAATCATTGTGAATTAATTGAATTGTCATATTAATGTCAGATTTCCCTTCACATAACCTACAAATTAAAAGTTGATTTACAACATAACATATGATTAATCTTCTCCTAACGCAAAACACATAACCTGCACTACACCACTAAACTCTTGAAATGCCAAATTTGATTGGTCATATTAAAATAAAACAGATTATATGCTGGTATCCTATAATTTCAATAAAACTTTGCCAAATACTAACTATTGTAATATTTTTACATTACACATAACCAAAAAAATGTAATGACATAACAAAATTGTTAGTAACTCTTCTTACTACTAACATCACCCTAACAAAGTCACCCTAACAATGTCTACTGCGGTGAGAATAAAATGTGAACAGAGTATACAAATAATTGCTTATGCTATGACAAGTTTATAATTTGACTGCTCAATGTAAAATGTACTCATGTTAATAATTCACTCTGTATCATGAGATATTTAAATTAAATCAACTATTTGACAATACGAATAATACTTGAGTATTCGTAATAAATTTGATGAATACAAACATTTTAAAAAATACGTTGGAGACAGGCCATTGTTGTTTTAAGTAACACTTTTGTTAATTTTGATTTTAGCCTTCTAACGCTATCAGATCAAAAGAACCATCTTCAAACAAACAAATAGAAAACAGTTTACCAGAAGAGCCATCTTCAAACAAACAAATAGAAGACAGTTTACCAAATGAACCATCTTCAAGCAAACAAACAGAAGGCGGTTTACCCGAGATGAAAGCCTTGCCGCTATCTCATACTTACACACCGAGTGTGGAATGGTATCAAACTGACGACATTGTAAAACTGTGGATAAAAGTGCCAGTACCCGATTACCAGATAAAATTGATTTCTAGACGCATATTAAGTTTTAGGTTAGTCTCTTTTTTGACATTAACAATAACTATAATAATAATAAAAATAAACAGTCCGTTATACTTTTACTTGTAACAACAAACCTACAGGAAGTTTTCGTTTTAAGTATACATACATATCCCGATGTGTAGTAGGTACATTTTGAGACATGTGTTGTTTTTGCAAAGCATTCAACAAGAGTTTTCACTTCCCGATTAAGCATATTCCTTGGTTTTTTAAAAGAGTTCAATTTGAAGCTTAAAACGAGAGTTTTCCACTTCCAGATTAAGCATAAAGTAAAATTTTAGGCTTTTCTAAACTCGAAATTTTACTTCATGCTTAACCAGTATTCTAAATCAGTATATTTTGAACTTTACTTGAAATCAGTGTTTTATACGGGCGGCGCATGAAGTAAAATTTCGAGTTTAGTGAAGCCTGAAAATGTTTAGGCTTTTCTAAACTCGAAATTTTACTTTATGCTTAACCAAGGAGTGGAAAAACTTGTTAGTAGTTTCATAATTGATTGAACACTTATAAAAACAACAAAAGCCTGAACATTTGCAAAGTATGCATTGGGATATGTATACTTAGAAAAATCACTGTATAATTTAACAATTATAAAAGGTCAAGTAGTATTTGATTTGATTATTATTATTAATAATAATAATAACATATATATTATTCTCTTTCTTTTTATTATAGCACTGAATACAGCGATAGAATTTACACATTGAAACTCTCATTATTCGACCTCGTGCAGAAGTCAATTCGCCACGAGGCGGGTGCATTTTCTGTAAATGTCGTGCTGACGAAAATAAAACAAGTCGAGTGGCCACGTTTAATCCTATCCTCCGAGGCCAACAAAAAAATTAAGTACAACGTGGACAAACTGCAGGTGTCCGATGATGAAGATTACAGTCTTTTGGATCGTGTAATGCAAAGAAAAAAGAAAGCCGCAGAAGCCGCTAAAGCTGATGAAGACGATGAGGACTATTACGATGAATTAGGTTCTGATTATTCGGATTCCGATTTTTCAGATTCCAGTAGTGAGGACTGACTGTTTTATACAGTAAATATTGGTTTTTTTTTGTTTTAAGACAGTAGCCAAGTGTTCAAATAATAAGAGACATGTTTAAGGTATCCTACAAATTTATAACATTCTTATATTCTAGAATTTTGACTTAATCAAAGGTTTAAAGGGTGCAAATGGGCCCATTTGCACCCTTTAAACCTTTGATTAAGTCAAAATTCTAGAATATAAGAATGTTATAAATTTGTAAGATACCCTAAACATGTCTCTTAGGCCCATTTGCACCCTTTAAACCTTTAAGTCAAAATTCTAGAATATAAGAATGTTATAAATTTGTAAGATACCCTAAACATGTCTCTTTTATCAATATGCAACTGTGTAATGAATTAATACAATTGTTGTGTTTTTAAGAAGTACTAGTCACTGATTAAGTTAATGAGTTGAGTGTAAATAGGAATTTCTTACCAGTCGAAGTCAATTCGTTGGAGAATCGAGCGGGGCGAGTGACGATTCCAATTTTTGTCCGAGACCGGTAATTGTTACTGTTCGTGATGTTTATAACATAATTATTATGAACTACAGTGACTTAATTGAATACAGTGGCAACAACTGTGGTATTCTTTTTGCTTGTTTGTAAGTAATTTTGACCCAATATGGCTGACGAACAGCGGATTAGCTAAAGTTTGTCACAGCAATTCCGTCTTAAGATGGAGCTTTTTTTCACTCCAAAATTGACCTCAAAAATTCGCAACAGTAAATAGAATCAATCTAAAGCCGTTAATTTGAGGTATTAACCATTATATGTTCCTATTTCAAAATTAAGGAGATAACCCCCGCACTCATCAGATAAAATTGTTGGGAGTTTGAAGCCAACAGTTGGGGAATTTTCCAATGAATGCACTAGGTCCATTGATCAGAGACAACAGTTGAGAGTTCACTGCCAACTGTTCGGGAATTCTCTGATGATCGGACTGTTAATTGTAAACGTATTTTGAATTTTGCAATTGTACAAAATAAACCGATTGGTGTTAGAGGGACCATGGATTTGATAAAGGTTACGTGGAATTTTCGGTTAGATGCATAGTTAGGTGGGCGGAGTAGCGTTCACCAGATACCAATGAAAGTGTAAGAAAAGTCCAAATATGTGTAGAGTACATTTTTTTGATGAATGTGCCCAATGGGACAATTCATCAAAGACAACAGATGGGAGTTTGCTGCCAACTGTTCCGGAATTCTCTGATGACCGGACTGTTAATCGTTAACGTGCTTGAAATTTTTGCAATCATGCAAAATAGACCGATAGGTGTTAAGGAGTTAAAGTTTTTAAAATGGCCGAGTACTGTTTATCAGATACCAACATGCATCACAAACAAATCCAAACATGTTGAATGTAGAACATTTTGATGAACAGACCCATTGACAATTTCGATGTTACACTCGCTCTCTCAATTAAATATCAGATGTTTGTATCATAACCTAA
Source organism: Philonthus cognatus (assembly GCA_932526585.2). Classification (NCBI taxonomy): domain Eukaryota; kingdom Metazoa; phylum Arthropoda; class Insecta; order Coleoptera; family Staphylinidae; genus Philonthus; species Philonthus cognatus. Next base: position 17,286,957 of record OW052244.1, on the reverse strand, counting down.
TTTCTTGATTCATTTTGACTCAATGTGCCGGATGACAGGGAATTGTCGCCTCTGTGTTTAATTAACAAGTTAACTGCCATAGTATATATTGCAAAAATCGCCTGTAGGCCAGGAGGTTTTTTGTATTTTAAGACGATGTATAATGATAAATTAAACTTTACGCTAATAAAACTATTCATCAAATATATTTCTAGTATTGATATTGGCAAATAAACTTTACTAGCCAATGTGATCCATTACACATGTAAATATTCTAATGTAGCAGTCATTTAGCACCTAGAGATCGTAATTATCATGACTACTTATCGGACTACCTATCGGGACTGCTCTGGCACAGGCGGATTGTTATACAGCGGTCCCAAGGGACCGCTGTGGCATGTCTTAAGTCACTGTATTATAAACATGTTACTGACATTTTCTTAAATTTGATTACTGAAATTTGACACCTGTCATTTGTAATAGAGCTGTTTTTATCAGTGGCTATGAATAGTAAGTTTCATTCACCATTAAGTAAAACAATAAGTAAAACTTAAGTTATATTTACCAGTTTGTTATTCATAGCATCTTGGTAAACACAACCTATCATTCTGGAAAGTATTATAAAATCTATCGTGCAAAAAATACTTAAATTATATATATCTATTTTTTAATAACGTCTACATACTTTTTAGATTCTTTTCATAGCACGTTCTAGTGTTTACTAACATGGGTGCTTTGAACTATTATTGTTAGACTTCGATATTCTTTTTTACTATTCTGTTTCTTGTTATGTATTAAAAAAATATTTATACATAGTTAGACCAGCTAGACATTTTCTAATTTTATACGGATATACACAACTAAAACTATACAATAAAAAAAATACAAGTATTGCCTACAAATTATATTGTAGCTGGAAATATTGTAGAAAGAGGGGAATACCTGGCAACGCTCAATTATATGCATTCCGTAAATATCCATAAAATATATTGTAGTTTATAAATATCGATATATACAGGGTTATTAAAAAAAAGGAAACAGATTTCAATCATTTATTTCTTCCAAACTACAAAAGGTAGAACCATAATTTCAACATTCCTGGACAGACAAAAATTTAAAATTTGATCAGTCCAGCAAGAAGTTCCAACCACGGCCGCATTGGTGCTGTTGCTTATCATGTTGATTGTCTTTAGTAAAATGGTTACAATTAGCAAAACTAGAGTCTATTATTGAAGTTCAACGTGCTTTTTGCCGCCAGTTTAATAAACAACAGCCTGATCATAAGCAAATTTACCGTATTTTCATCCCCCCTATGCCTGACACTCTTGAAAATCTGCGACATCGAATTGTTGAAGCTGTGAATTCGATAACTAAAGACCAGCTGATTCGTGTGTTTCAAGAAATGAGCCACCGTTTTAATATTTGTTGTGTAGCACATGGTGCTCATATTGAATGCAAAAAATTTAACTATTCTCTTTCCAAGAACGTTCGAATTGTGTTTCTATCTTTTGTAGTTTGGAAGAAATAAATGTTTGAAATCTGTTCCTTTATTTTGAATAACCCTATATATCGTTATAAATATTGTGATAGATATCGAGCCCTGCATAGAAATATAATATAATGTTAACCATAACTTATTTATTGAATGTGCATTTACTAAATGAACGATCTTAAAATGAATATGTAGGTTGGTCTCTTGTAGTGATATCATCCAAAGTATTTGATGTAGTCTAAAGAACTGTGGTGGTCTCCTTTGTAACGCGCATATTACTTATAATTTTCTCATGGTGAGTTTGATCTATATTTAAGTATGGATCGGAAATTTTCAAGAAGTTGTTACTCTTCCAGTCCACTTTTAGTTAAATGCCTTACGGCCGTTGATCTATTTGAGTGATTCATAATTTTTTTCTCACTGGTGTCAAGCTCAATTTCAGCAGTGGCACATTTTGTCCATTGTGCGGTAGTGCTCTTTTTAAGCGGTACTTTAACGTACCATTTGTCAGCTTCAGTCTTCATATTCCTCAACTTTTTTGAAATTAATTTATTAAAAGTCTTACTTGGCACTCATCTTTATTGTTTATGTTTTTAGCCAGTCACTTACTATTAGCACATCTACTAACTCTTCCTTGATGTATTTTTATTAAAAATTTACGGCCTCTCCATCTCTTCATGCCAATTCAACAGCAGCAATGTAATAATATTTACGCTGTAGTCCTTTCGGTGTGTCTTCATTACACAACGATATGATGTGATATTTACCGGCATTGAACTAATTTTTTGTTTTTCTGGAATGTAAAGTTTACCTTTTCGTGCCACGGGCATCACAAGCTTGTTAAATAAAATATTTTCAAATCGATCGAAGTTTATATTATATTCTGTGTTGAATTTTATTTCAATCTTTTTGTCTTTTGCCTTTTCATATTTAGACACCAGTCTTTAAAAATGAATGCTAAATGCTTAAGCTGGTTTTTAAAGGCGTTATGTTCGAAAGCAGAAAACACAAAACCTCGGTGACTGCAGTACTAGTGCACACTGGGGCAGCAAGCAGAAAATGCTATTAAAATTTAGTTCAACATTTCTGACTTTGCAAAAATCATCGAAAATGCTAAAGAGTTTATGGGTGTTGCATTTGTTCAATTAGTTGACAGACACAATCGAAAAATATCTGCAATTGGTAGCAGAGGTGTTATCAGAAGTGATAATCGCCCTCGACCAGGGCAATTATCACTTATGAATGACATTGGTGTTCTAGGATTTTGTGAAATGCTTTGTGAGATAAAAATGTAGCAATTCCATTGGTCTCTTATTTTTGAAAATACTGTTATTATATTTACTTCTATAGCTTATATTTTAATTGTATTTAATATTTTTCATACCATATTTGTGTATTATTTGTAATTAATTTGGTCTGTTTACATTTCTCTGTTATTGGATGTTTAATAGAGCGTTGTAACAAATCAAATTCAATAAGATTTTAAATTTTTCATTGTATAATTCAATATCCGAGGTGTATTTGCATGGGAAGTAGTTGTTTCAATGGATATTTATCGTCTTAAGTTGTCTTATTAATTAGGACATTGCATTTTTACGAATAACATTTTTGTAATTTTATACAGAGAGTTTTATGTAACACCGAACATGCTAAAATGTACTCAATGTTAATTTTCCTATGTTCGATGTGTACTGGGACGCATCAAAGCATTGAGTGTGATGTGATTGGCTACGATTTCTAATTGTAATATAGTCAACCCAATTTACACCTTCCCTTCAAAAATAAATGTACCCCGTCAGTTATCGCAAGCAAATGATATTTGCTGTTCTAGCACTTGAAGCAGACGTAGACGAAGAACGGAGAGTTGAACACATCAATAATATTTACAAAGAAGGAAAACATTTTTTTGGTAAACTTATACCATGGAGAAAACAGTATAAAAAATTCCCATGAATCGTTTACTGTAGAATTTTCTGATTGACTAATACCATTTATTTCAACCATTTCGAACCTTATAAAACAGTTACTTTGGATACATTTTATGAGCGAGGTGTTAGAAGTCCGTCGATATTATTGGAAGAGATGAAATTAAACAATTATGTTATGTCGAAGAGTATCCAATAATATCCTTACTATTGCAAAATTATTTAATATTTAATAATTGTCTGTACATAAGAGTTCTACAAGGATTTAAGTTTAGGTCCTAGAAATTCCAACATTATTAGTTGCCGTATGATAAAATTAAGCGATAAAATGTTTGTAAAATTATATTTAATATGTTAAATTAAACAACGAAATGTTGCGATTGTGTTTACTTCTTTAGCTTCTTTAATTAGTATTTTACTGATTAAAAATATAACAACAGTTAATAAGCATTCCGTTGAACTAAAATATTCAAAATACAGCATATTGCGGTTGATATAATAATTGACAAATTTAAATTATTTTTGACAGGAAGAGTGTACATTGGGTTGACTATATTATCATTATCGTAGCCAATCACATCGTACTCAATGCTTTGATACGTCCAAGTACACATCGAACATAGGAAAATTTACATTGAGTACATTCTAGCATGTTCGGTGTTACATAAAACTCTCTGTATATTATATTGGATGTTATCTGTTGAGAAATAATCTATTATTATTATGCTTAAATTGTTAGCCATTCAGTCATGACTAAGTTTTGTATGTGTTTAATTTCAATGGACGATTAGTCAAATGCCTCAAATCAGTGTTTTCAAAACTGTGGAACACGTATCACTGGTAACACGCCAAAGAATTTTAAAGGGGTACGCAGCGGAATAATGGGCGGGCTTAAAGTAATGAGTAATGTGTATAATTTAGCTAGCTCAGAAATAAATGACAATTGTTAGTTTGACAGACGCTGCAATTTCTGCCAGGTTAGTTTTTATTGTTTATAGCGTTACTAGTAATTTTCTTTTTTCTAAATGAATTTATTTCTTTCTTAAACAAAAAGCCCAAAAGTGAAGTTATAGATAACTTTAAAGACGAGACAATACCAATTTCCACAGTTTATCGGGCTGTCAAGAGATGGAAAGCAGGTCTGCCTGCAAAAGTGCTTCCTAAAACGGGTATACCTTCAATTTTAAGCAAGACATAGTGAAACAAAGTGGTAAAAACTGTTGAAACCGTTTTCCAAAATGTGTTGGGCAAGGTTACTTCAAAGAAAAATTGAAGAAGGTGAACCTTTTTGAAACTTCTAATGACTTCGTCTTCTTAAAATATGTAGGTTTTGATTATGTTTATTATATCTTACGTGATAAGTACTAAGAGTATGTCAAATTAATAGGGGCGAAGTTGGGCATCAAATTTTAGAGTTAAAGAATTTTTCTTCCTTGGTGTGCGGGCGAACAGGCCATAAATTAGGACTTGGTGTTCAGGGCCCTCCCAATATAAACAAACACTTGAGTTCGGTTAGAAGATTCATTTTTATAATTTTTATATTTCTCTGCTTATTCAGAAATATCTACTGCCAGTAAAAAGTGTAACGGGCCATGGGTAGTACAAAATTATTTTTCATTCTAAATTAATTATTGTTATTAGTAATCGAATTAAATATATAATCAACTGTAATATAACAAGTGGTATGATTATCATCAATTATATTCATGAGTGAAATCGAGCTGCAGATTCAACGAGCCCGAAGGGCGAGTTGAATGTACTGCTCCGGTTTCACGAATGAATATTATCGATTATTAATAATACCACGAGTTATATTCGATGAGAGAATATAACGAATTTCGCATATTTCTGTCTTGGAAACCTCACCCTATTGCCCGATTGACATTTTTAATTATCGACTGTTAGATTTGACAAACGACCAAAACAAGGTGACAGGATTCTATCATCGCTGTGATAATATGTATCTATGGAAATAAGCAATTCTGAGTGGAGGGTATGTAGTCATGTGATGCTGAAGTTATATTCTTAATCAAACACAACTAATATCTGTTTCAAAAGTTTTGCCCCTCGGCTATTTCATAAATAAGTGCACACTTTTTGGGGGTACTTCAGGAATTTTAGCGAATTTCACACATATTATAAAGGCTATCAAGATATGGTTTTGGTTGTTACTAGAGGTTAAACAAATGATTGTGTCAAAAGTTATAACAATATAAACTTTTAGTACACTTTTATTTTAAACTCAAAAATATCGTAAACCGTTACTGATACAAAAAAAGAATATGTTGTGATTTCATTGGTGAATATGTTGTGATTCCATTGGTGTATTTCTTCAATAATCATCTTTTAAAAATAAACATAAGAGCAATATAACAAAATTGAATTTGTGTTCAGTATTCCGGTACCGGATACCCACAGACCTATCTCATCAGTGTGGTCAAATGCAATTTTAAAATTTGTTTTCTGGTTTTACAAACAGAGTTTAGCTCGTTTGAGAACGAAACAGTGACTTGTATGTGCACTTTGTGCATTCCTATCATTGATGATGCCACTATAGAGCATTAGATGGCGTTAGCTATCGAATTCCTTAATAGTCTATGTAACATATTTTCATTTTGGTTTTTGTCCTTCACAAATATTAGATATGTAAGTAGTTAAATTCCTTAATCTTCACTGTTTTATTTTGATTCTAAATGTACATTTCAGGCACAATGTGCCCTTTTTCAATAGTTTAACGTATTTGACAATTAGTAAATAAACATTAAAATAAATTTTGTTTGCGCAAACAAGTGCGATTGATTTTAAAACAGATAAAGGCCGGCTAGTTAAGGGAATAATATAAAGAGTGGGTTATTTAACGGACTTAAATCGAAATTTAGATATTGTTTATATTGACCTTTAAATGAAAAAAAGGTACCCAAAATAATGAAAACATATTTTCTTTATCTCGATTTGTTTTCGAGAAATTCGCTACACGCAATATCAGACACGAATTTCCCCCTTTTAACACATTTTTGAAAAACCGACCTCAGATTATATAGGTTTCAATATATACTGTAATACCTATCTGGCAGATGAAGGCGTACCAGATGCAATAAAACCGAAACCAACAAATATGACTTCTAAGAGTATAAGTCATATTTACTTATCACGTAAGATATATTGCATTTGTTTTGTTACTATATTTTGTTTTGAATGAATTATTAATTCTCATTACTTTATGCCCACCCATTACACCAAAGCAAAATTTGTATACCTAAGTTCTTATATTTAACTTCCAGAATGTTATTTTTTTTAAATTATTTTTAATTATAAATTTGAGAATTATATTTATGTTGTATTTTTGTATAAATAAAATAGAAGTATATGAATTTTAAATAATTATATGCTGAAAGTTTGGGAAACACTGCTTTAAGAGCGTATTCACACATGGCAACTAAAAGGCACAAAAAAAACTCCTGTACGTGTGAATACGTCAATTTGATTCTGTACTTTGTGACCAGCAGTCACGCCACATTTTGTGGCGTGGTTGTGTGTAAATGCTACTATTTACGTGCAGTCTTCGTCATTTGTCTGGTGTTTGTAGTGAGACAAAAAAATTCCAAGTGTGAATATGTTCTAAATTATAAAAATCAAACTACCTACTCTCAAAATGTCCATCATTTTGCTCCTTTTTTGTCATTTCATGTAAAAGCAATTGACATTTATTAAGGTTTTAAATCTTATTTTTTCTCGTCCCAATCCTTGGTCAAATACTAGCTACGCCCATGATTGAGATCATTTTGGTTCCTGTGGTCTCAAAATGAGTTGTATTAATTGTAAAATTAAGAGATAAAACAAATTCAAAGTACACTGGTTTATGAATTATTGAATTGTATAATTTTATTTTTTGTTATTGATTTTGTTTTATATAATATATTAAATTATGATAATGTTTGAAATATTAATTAGATTTTGTTTTATACAGGGTGGCGCAAAACTACCGATATGGTTTGAATGTTTAATAACTTTTTTATTTAATGGTTAATTATTATTATTATTTTTTTGTTATACAGTATAAAAAATTATATCCCGCAAGTGGTGGCCATTTTCGGCTTTGCACATTCGTGCTCTTTCCAGTACATTTTCCATAACTTTTCGTAAAATTTCTGGTGTTATTGCTTGAATTTCATTGCGAATATTTTGTTTAAGCTCTAGTTTGGTCGCTGGCTTATTTACGTATACCCTTTCTTTCAAATAACCCCAAAGAAAACAGTCTGGAGCTGTTAAATCCGGTGAACGTGGGGGTCAATTGAAATCGCTTCTGCGCGATATAATGCGTTCGCCAAAGAGGTCCCGTAACAGAGCCATTGTGTCCCTTGCAGTGTGAGCTGTGGCTCCATCTTGTTGGAACCACAGCTGTGGATGGTTTTCTACAGCTGGCCTCAAAAAATTGTCCAGCATCGTTCGATATTCAGCACCATTAACCGTAATTGAGGCGCCCTGTGCATTTTAAAAAAAATATGGACCAATCATCCTTTCAGACAATACACCGCACCAAACAGTACACTTAAGTGGGTGTAATTGTCGCTGATGAACTGTTCTTGGATTCTCCGTAGCCCATATCCTTCAATTTTGCTTGTTTACGAAACCATTCAATTGGAAATTGGCTTCATCGCTCATTATCAAATTGTTAATGAAATCGCGATTTTCTTCTGCTTTTTGTCAGAATGAAATGGCATAATCAAGCCGTTGTTGGTAGTCTATCGGCTTCAATTCTTGCATAAGCTGAACCTTATACGGGAACATGTGCAATGTGGTCAAAATCCTCTGACGGACCTCCGCAATAGCCCCAGTTGTGCCGAACGTCTTCTTGTTGATGTTTCTGGACTGTCCTGCACACTATCCACAACCCGTGGGATATTTTCGTCAGTGTGGACCGTACGTGGACTTCCAGTACATGGAAGGTGTCTTACTGTACCATGTTGTCGAAAATTTGCAACCAGGCGGTTTATTGTTGATGCTGAAGGTCCAGTACGCACATTAAAAAAACGACGATAAGCACACTGCGTCAAAACAATTGACTGTTGATTTTCAAAATAAAATTCTACAATTTTTGATCGCTGTTCTGTTGTGTACTGTTCCATTTCAAATTCCCCAAGTTTTCTTCACAAAATTCTGAAATAAAAATAAAAATATATAAATAAATTATAAAGTTATTAAACATTCAAACCATATTGGTAGTTTTGTGCCACCCTATAGCTACGCCCATGATTGAGATCATTTTGGTTCCTGTGGTCTTAAAATGAGTTGTATTAACTGTAAAATTAAGAGATGAAACAAATTTAAAGTAGACTGGTTTATGAATAATTGAATTGTATAATCTTATTTTTTGTTATTGATTTTGTTTTATATAATATATAAAATTACGATAATGTTTGAAATATTAATTAGATTTTGTTTTATATTTATTTTTGATTTTTCCTTTATTATTATTAGTTCATAATGTTACACCAAGTGATAACTGAGATAGTTACTTAAGACATTTTATATTTAAGTGAAAGTTTATTTTTGGATAGATATTTTTGTAATAATTACATTTATTTTTGTAAATATAATAAAAATAACCTGTAAAAGCTATAGTGTAGCGAGATATTAAAACAATACATATATGTTAAAATTCATAAGTGTTTTATTAAATTTAATACATTTTTAATTCCAAGTTTCGATAAGGTAATTCAGGGGTGCCCAACTTTTTGCCTTAATGATGAGCAATAGAACGGTTCATATATTTTCACGCACAATAGGTTTGATCGTTTGTACTGCTATAAGTTGATGTTAGTTCAAGTTTGTGACATCACAGTTCAAGTTAATGTAACTTTATATTTACAATTGCAGGCTTGCAGTTCACGTAATGAACAGATTCAGTGTAAAAAGTGCTGTTCATTTAACGAGCAGTTTAATGAGTGATTGTTTACACATTTTCACACACAAAGAATTTGCCATTTTGCGCTTGGGCTGCATTCACACTTGCTTAGCGCCGCAGGTTGGACAGCCCTAAAGTAATTTGAAATTAAAGACAGCTTTCCACACCACCCTAACAAAACAGTTCCGAAACATTAAACATATTTTGATTTCTCTTTCTCGATTTGAAATGAAACAAATAGATAATAAAAAGTGTTTCATTTGTGAAACAAATTGGTTTTCTTGTAATCTATTTGTATCAATTCAAATCGAGAGAGAGAGAGAAATAAATCACTTGATTACATTTTGTCTTTAATTTAAATACTGAAAATGTAATCACTTCCCTAAGTAAATTACTTAGACAAAATAAATGTTTGTATAATTTATTAACGTGAAATCAAATATAAGTAGTGTACATTTTGAACTTCACTTGAAACTGTGTTCTATAAGGGCGGCGCATGCAGTAAAATTTCGAGTTTAAAAAAAGCCTGAAAATTTGGATTGGTCACGTCATGCTTAATCTAGATTTCAAAATACTTGTTAGAAGCTTCAAATTAAACGCTTTTGTAAAAACAATTAATGTTAAGGGGAATATAACAGTGGTCTGAAATTTAATGTTAGGTTTATTTAAAAACTAAAGGTCCTAGAAAGTTGAAATTTTGACAGCGTATATTAAGCCCAATTATCTAGTAAAATATCGAAGTACTTTTTTTTTAACAATTTGCTTTCAGAGGTATGAAAAAAATAATGTTATATTTTTCAAAATTAAAAAAATATTCCCATATCTTACTAGTTTATACTATAAGGAATATAATGTGAAAATTTCATAAAGATGCGATAACTCATGCCCGAGTCAGGTTAAAATAAAAATATTGAAAAATAAGACCGTAAAATACCGCCGCCTTGCGGATCTTCTCTTAGTTGAACGCGTTGTATACTCATCTGCACAATTATTGGAGGGGCGAGCAGCATGCGGCCAGCGTTTATCCCTGGGCCGGTGAATGCTGTGCGGCTTCGCGTTTGTTTTTCTTTTCTTTTTTCAATCATAGTTAACAAAAACGGCTCGCGATTTACGTTTTTCGACCAAGCGGTTGGTTTTTTAAAAAACGTTTTATTTAATTATATATTTTTTATTACACATAAGTACTGAATTACAACAACAATACGCGCGAATACTAATTACAGGCTGGAACTCTATCAGGAACTGACTACAATAGCATGCATTAGATTATATATAAGAGTAAATGCGAATAATGCAAAGATAACATTTAATAGAATAAGCATAATTATCTATCATAAGGAATGCATTGAGAGAGATACGTAACTCCTTCCCACTTAGAGGGTGCTTTATATTTTTGATAAATATAAAGGATTTTCTAAATTTTGTATAGGTTCATGATTCGCATTTAAACTATGTTTGTTTACAATATAAGGGATAATAACATATTTATAAAGAATAAAACATACACATACAATTACAATAATAGATAATATAATAGTCCAAACACTAATATTATGAAAGTTGTTCACTCTTTTCGGCGATAAATATTTAATCTGCTTAACATGATCTTGTAACTTTTTAAGTTTATCTGGTTTAATATCACTTATTTCAATTGTCGCAATTTCACTTAACTTATTTTTATTGTCAATTACAATATTAGGAAGTAATATAGGCGAACTATAAGATTCAACACTATAACTATTAATAAAGTTCATTTCTTTGGTAGAAAAACTACAATTGTGTGGTAAGTTAAATAAAAAGTTGCCTTTTAAATTTAAAATATTTTCAGTTTTACAATTAGTATTTATTTTAGTAAAATTTTGAAAGATTCCTATATAATGGGAATTATCTACTTGTTCAATAATAAAGTTAGGTATATTAATTGATTGATAATTACATGAGCTATAATTATTTGTAAGTTGTAAAATTTGAAAAATACAATCAGTTTGTTTTTGACTATTAACAAGATCATTATTTGCGCAAAAGTAAGTACCATTTAGATTTCTGCATTTCTCAGCTGTGTACATGTAATAATTTTTATATGTAACTAAATATTTTTCAATCGGGATTAAGGTTTGATATTGGTTATTTGAGTTTAAAATAGGAATAGGATACAATTGGTAATAATTATAAATCTCTGAGCGAACAATAGGAATGGAAAGTACAAAAGTAACACGTGAATTTGAAATGTATGTTTTAACATCTAGAATTTCATAAAATTTATACATTGATTCTAAATTTATCGGAAACATAAGGTTTTCTTCTGATATATATGATAAAGTTGTTGATAAAGTAGTTCTGTAGGTTTAATAATTGAGTTATGAGCGATACCAATTTTTGCAAAAGTTACAGCATTTTCTAAATCCTGTAATAGTTGAATAATCATATTCAAAGTTGCGTTTATTTGATCCAACAGATTTTTAAGAATTATGAATTGATCATTATCAAAAAGTCTTTCATTTGCGTCTTTAGTAATTTTATTCATTTGATCTTTTAAAGTATTTTCATTTTGTTGAATCGAAGATATTGAATTATTAAAAGTTTGAATAATTTCATTTGAAAGTGATATTTGTTGATTTACAGTATCAATGATTTGATTTTGATTTTCTTGTAATGTCTTTATATAAGTATCATATTTTATAGCATCATTAGCATCTAAATTTCCAGTGATTGATTTCAATATACTACCAAGACCATCTATTAAACCGCGTTTGCTTCGTTTTAAGTGAGGCATAAAATTTAACAGTTTTTGTTTCGCATGATTAATTTGGAATAATACAATTTTTTCATAATTTCCTAATTCTTCATGATATCTAGAATGTAAGTATTTTATAGTATTATTAATTTTAAAATAATGTTTACTAATTAGTACAATCTCATCGCTTATATATTAATTTTAGCTTTTCCAATTTTGAAAGGTAGAATACCTGGGTTGTCCTTTAAGTTTGTTATTTCAATGTCGGCGAATATTATTGGGATAATTAATCTGTAACAAAAATCTTATATTATTTTGATGGACGTTTAATTTGATCTTTATGTATTTTAGGGCGTACGTTAGTAGAGCATTATTATCTTGAACAGATTGTATAGTATGTGGTTCATATACATTTTTTGATTTATTTCTATTATATTGTTTTACATATACTCTATCTTCTTCTTCTACATCAACGTCAGGTTCTAAATTCCTATTTCTATTTGAGATTATTTTATCTTTATGTTCAATCAGTTTTTTATTTAGTTTACTATATATTAATTTTGATTGATCTCTATGTTTTTGAACATAGTCACTAACAAGTTGTTGTTCTATATTTAAATCAAAAGGATTATTATTTTCAATGTGTCCAGAAATTACTTCCGATGGTGTTAATTTAGTAGCGGAGTGAATCGAATTGTTATAACCTAAAATTGCGTATAACATTTTATTTATTATTGGTTCAATAGAAAATTCACTATTATTTAAAATACGAATATGTTCAATAATTGTTGAATGGAATCGTTCTATTATTCCGTTCGACTGAGGGTGATACGGTGTACAAAAATGTATTTCTATTTTATGAAGTTTTAATAAATCATTAATTATTGAATTTTTAAATTCTTGACCATTATCTGAAATAATTTGTTTAGGGATTTGATGGTGTGAAAAGTAGTTTAATAAGGAATTTACAATTTCTACTGAATTCAGTGAATTTAAAGGATAAGCTTGCCCATATTTAGAGAATGAATCTACAATTGTTAAAAACTTTTGTTTTTCAATTTGAAAAGTATCAATATGTATAATTTCAAAAGGTTTACTTGCAGTAGGGGTTATACTTAATTGTAACTTGACTGGATTTCTATCATATTTAGAGACTTTACAAATTTCACATGTTTTAATATATTTTTGAATAGCTTTACGTAAATTTGGATAATAGTATTTATTTTTTATTTTATTCTCTGTTTCATCAATACCTCTATGGTTTGATTTTCCTTCATGATGATTCATAATTACATTTTCAAGTTCCTCTTCATTTTCGATATCAATTAATTTTGTTAAACAACGCTTAAATTTATACGAGGGATATTTAAAAGTTTTTCTTACTATCTCGCAAAATGGTTCATAATTAGTACATTCTTCAAAATATATATAATATACGACATCGGGAACAATATATTCTTTTATAAAATTAATTATATCTTTATTGAAACTTATTGAGGATAATTGTACAATAAATTTTTGCTTATCGAATAATTTTATAACCTTTATTTTTGCTGGGGAGTGGTAAACGTATTGGAAAATAATTTGATTTTTTCCATGATTTAGAGGGGAATCAATAATAGGGACATCGACTATCGGATGTTCATCTTGATTAGAATGAATGGTTCCTTGTGTTATATGTTGATCTTCGTTTTCAGATTGTGAATTAATTTCTATTATTTCATCTAGTTGATGATGTTCATTTTCATCAATATTAGCTTGTACCGATTGATTATCAATTTCTATATCTCCCAAGGGATTTCTTTCAAGTTTTCTATTAAATTGTTCAATATAATCTTTTAATTCGTTAATATTTAATTCCGCATTATTATTCTCTTTTCTATTTAAATGTTGAGTTCTAAACTTTTCTAAATCTAATTTATGTTCATAGGGTTGAACATCTAAATTGAAGTTATTTATTTCATCAATACTATGGATAAAAATTTTAATATTAACGTCATTAAATATGTACATTAACATTTTTCTTACGATAGAAAAATTTAACTTATCTAATCCTGAGCCTATTTTGGGCATCGCTAGTTTATTAATATTTTTATTAATACATAACTTCTTTAAATTAATTAATGTGTTGAACATATCTTCATATGAGGGTTTCTCGAAACATTTATTTTTAGTAACTAAATATAAAATATATCTATTATTATCTTTTAAGAAACATACTTTATTTTTTATAGGTTTTTGTAAAAATAAAATATCTTTATTCTTAAATTTCTTATTAAATAGTTTTGCTGTACCTTGTCCCATTTTCAAATCTGCGCTAACACAATGTGCTAATGAATATTTAGAATTAAAAAGATTTCCATTTAAATCCTTTACATTTGTATTTTTTATTTTGTTAGTCTTTGCTAATTTATTAAACATTTTAAAATTATGTTTTGAATGATTACTCAAGAGTTCATATTTACCTTTGGTTGCTACAGGAGTATTATTTTCATTATTATTTATTCGATTATTACTCGAGAATTCAATATTTATTTCATTTGTTACAGGAGTAAAATCAATATTATCTTTATCATTTTTATTATTATTATTTTTATTTTTATTGGGACTATGTATTTCATAATTATTATTATCAAACTTAATAGCTTTTATTGGAACAAAGAAATTTAAATCTATTGGTTTTGGGTTCTTATTTAATATTTCAATATTTGCAAAATTATTTTTAGCAATTGTTAGAGTTTCGGGTATTTCTAAATTATTAAAATTATTATGAGGAATAATTATTTCTCCATTATTAATATCTACAGGTACATTAATTATATGTTTTGTATGCGGTTCTAAATGTAATACACAAATTGGTTTTTGATATTTTAAATTAATTTTTGTTCTAGGAGTATACAGTATAGAATTTTCAAAATCAATTTTTACTTTTAATGTTTTTAATAAATCCATTCCAATCAACCCATCATATTTATTATGAAATTTAAATAAATAAAATTTAAAAAAACTATTCCGAAGATTAAATTCATCCGGAGTAGGAATGATTATTATATTTTTATGTTGTGTTGTATGGAATGCTGTTGAAACTACAAAAGGTTCTTCAACAATTTCATTATAGAAATATTTTTTAGCAATTTCAGGATTCATAAAAGATTTATTAGAGCCTGAATCAATTAAAAATTTCAAAATATTTTCATTATTAAATTTAATTTCTATATACGGTAAACCTTCATCTCCTAATATTAAATTTTCTACCTCTGTAATTTTTCTTGTTCGGCCAAGTGAAAATTTTGATTATCATTATTATTATTATTAATATTGCTTCTAGATGCACTAGGTTGATCAAAATCTTGATAATTTGTTGTTTCTGTATTATATAATTCTTCCGCAATATAATTTAATTTTGGTTGATAACTTTGATAATTAGGTCGGTGAAAATTAGTATTTCTAGTTTGAACACTCATTGGAGTTTGTCTAAAATTTTGATTTTGGTATCTTGGTTTCCATGCATTTTGTGGTTTAAAGACTTGGTTATTGGTAAGAAATCGATTATTTACATTTCTTGGTTGTAATTGAATTGGTTGACTTGGAAATTGTGAATTTTGTCTATTAAAATTATTAAAATTTTGGTAATTATTATTATTATTATTATTATTATTATGTCTTATTGGATTCCATGGAGGAATAAATCTTTGATTTAAATTATTAAGATTATCATTGTTATATCTAAAACTATTATTATTTCTGGAAAAATTATTTCTACTTTGATTATTATTAACTGGTTTAAAATTGTGTTTGTTTTGAGATTGCAAATAATAAATGTTTTCTTCTTGATTAACAAATTGGAGTGCTTCAGCTAAGTCTGCTGGTCTCATAGAACGAATAGTGGTACCTAAAGGATCTTTTAAGCCTGCTAGAAAAGTTTTCAAAGCTAAACTTTTATACAAATCATTTTTTAAATCTCGGTTATTTACTGACTGTTCATGAATATTTACGTATGAGCATATTATGTTTAACATTTCTAAGCATCTTTCATAAAATTGAGTAGGCGTTTCATTAATATTTTGTTTTAAACTAATTAAATCTCTATTTAAACAAGCCTCGTCTCTTGGATCAGAAAAATTACGAATAAGAACATTTTTTAAACTATCAAAATCATTAATACGGTTGACATTAACAACAAGTTTCGCTCTCCCTGTAAGTTTATTAATTAAGCTATTTAATATAAAGTTATTCAGAAAAACATTTTGATTATTATAAAATGTATCTATAATTGTTTGTGACACTTCTATAAAATGATTCAATTCATTTGCATTTCCATTAAATTCTGGAACGCATTTTAAAAATTCTGGGCTAAATTGTGCCATTTCGTCTAAATATAAATTATTTAATAAATCTAATAAATTATGTTGTAAATTATTGTAAGTAATATTCATACGAGTTAGGAGTTAATGGAAGAGAAGGGATAGAATTTTGTGAACTGTCAGAATTAGTTGACATAAAATAAAACTGATTTTTGAGAAAAATGCAAAAATTTTAATTCGACTTACATTAAAAACACTGTCTTCATTCTTGAATATTTATCCTAAAATGGTGTTGCTGAGTTGAGTTGTGGTGAGTTCTGATTTCGAGTTGCCTTCGCAGGTGTTGTTACAGTTGTGTAAAGTTGCTGGATAGGACTATGGGAACTGCCTTGGAGTACTGTGCCTCTCGATCCTTGATTTTTGTTTCTTCTGGACTCTGGAAACTATGCCTCTGGTCCTTTGTTTATTTTTGGAACTATGCCTTGGTTCAATAAGTTCTTCAGTAAATACTTCAGTGTATTAGTAATGCTTTTAAACACTTTCTGGGTTCACTACGAAAGTCCACAGATTTTTGGTTTTAATTTTTAAGCACTTTTCACTAATTTTTTCACTGGAACTTATCCGTTACGACTGCGCCATTTACGTTTTTCGACCAAGCGGTTGGTTTTTTAAAAAACGTTTTTATTTAATTATATATTTTTTATTACACATAAGTACTGAATTACAACAACAATACGCGCAAATACTAATTACAGGCTGGAACTCTATCAGGAACTGACTACAATAGCATGCATTAGATTATATATAAGAGTAAATGCGAATAATGCAAAGATAACATTTAATAGAATAAGCATAATTATCTATCATAAGGAATGCATTGAGAGAGATACGTAACTCGCGTCGCGCGTCGTTAGCATTTGTTCTCGTAAAATTAATATTTCCCAATTATAATCGATATTTTATTGTACTAGTGTTTTATTTTTATGCTTTCTGACTACTAATGGAATAAGTATTTTTTTATACTGCATGTTCACTAATATAGAAAACACGAAATGTTTCACTAATTTAAATAAAGATGTGTAATATACCTTTAATATTGGCTTCCCTAAATATTTGACAGTGTCGGTATTATTAAATTATTTTTAAAGTTTTTTAAGCTGATTAATAAGCCAGTAGCAATCAAATAACAATCAGTCTTGTTCAAATCATTATTTCGTCTTAAATCTTTCGTTGTTAAAGCAGCTGTTAAATGCCATTAAACTTCTCACAATAAAACTATTAAATTGTAAAGTTTCTAGCAACCAGACCTATTTGAACCAACTGCGACTTCATGAACGAATCAATGATATCAAAACTATAAGAATAGTAAGAATAACGTCACTAATATGACGTTGTTGTTACAAATCAACTATTTTTTACTGAGCACAGGTAATATATGTTTGACGAATGTTTAAAAAAATGTAGGGTTTAACTGCGTGCATATTCATTGTTAATTATTTTAGAAAAAAATAGAACTAGAATAATAATAAGGTAGTTATTATAACGCATTTCAAATAACAAGCTTCTTGCTCAACATTGCACCGAACCCAATATATTTTTTAAGGCCCGGCTTGGCCCGACCCGGTCATAAAATAAGAGAGATTGAGTTTTGCCTGACCCGGCCCGGTCAACATTTCAGGTCTAAATAAATAAAAAATATACTTATTTGATTATAGGCGTAGTTTTTAGAAAAAGTAAGTAAAAATATATAAAATTAAGATTTAAATATTGAATATGATACGGGAAAATCGCCTAAGAAACATTCAGGCCCGTGCAGTGCTCCAATTGACATATCTTCCCTTAATATTTTAGATGACAAATCTCAAATATATTTTTTGTTGAGTATAAAATGTCTGCCTGAAGTCATTTTATTATTTATTTGTTGCATTCATAAAAACTAGAATATTTGATAAAATAAAAATTGAAATTCTCCCGAAAATTTGGGGTATTTACCCAATTTGACAGAGGCCAAATTAATACACATTATTTTTATGGCCATAGCAATTAGGAAAGATAATATTCCTATATAAAAAATATCATTGAAAATCCTATGTTCCGCGTTTTTTTATACAGGGTGTCTACGGTAAACCGTTCGTTAAAAGTTTTTTGGGGTTGCCGTTGCACTAAAAATTTGAAAAACATCCTTGTTATACGGTTAAATCAGTTCTCCTCATGTGAAATATTTTCAACTCTATATCACTTCCGGTTCCACCGGAAGTAGCACCAAATTTGTTATTTCAAATAGAACACCCTATATATTAGTCATTTTTTATTCCTCGATTAAATTGCAACATATTTTATTCAAATATATGTACACTTATCTCTTATAGTTTTGAAGCAAAAAAAATATTTCTAAAATTTTGACCTCTAAAAGGCATCTTGAAATCTGTCTGTAACTTCTCTTAAGAATAAGATAAAAATATGATTTAAATCTCTACTTGTACCTAGGGGATGCCTCTATAGGTATATTGATTCGCAACTGAATTTTAGTTAGCAAGTAGAAATGTTTTTGTTTTGTCGCGTATGTAATGCAAAATGTCAAATAATAACAGTATATTACGTAACCAGAGTAGTATCCAGTATATTACATATGAGCGGACATGTTGCGCACGAGCCGCGCAGCGGCGAGTGCAGTATTCCGCGAGTATGTAATTGCCATACCACTCGAGAAACGTACGATACTTTACCTACGCCCTAACAAAATAAACAATGAGCATTAAAGAACAACTTATTTATTGTAATAATTTTTAATAGTACCATGACAATGATGGAAACTAAATTACTACTTGAATAATATGCAGGGAATAGAGCTGTACATTTTCCGCCATTCGTTGTTTTTTAAAAGAGTTCAATTGGAGCTCTAAACGAGTGTTTTCCACTCTCAGACTAAGCATGAAGTAAAATTTCGAGTTTAGAAAAGCCCTGTGAAAATTTGTCGAGGGTCGCGCAGCGACCCGAGACAAATTTTCTGGGCTTTTCTAAACTCGAAATTTTACTTCATGCGCCACGCGTATAAGACACTAAAATATTGTGAAATTTATTTATATTCGAACTTCAGTTGAAATCTGTGTTTTATACGCGTGGCGCATGAAGTAAAATTTCGAGTTTAGAAAAGCCCAGAAAATTTGTCTCGGGTCGCTGCGCGACCCTCGACAAATTTTCACGGGGCTTTTCTAAACTCGAAATTTTACTTCATGCTTAGTCTGGGAGTGGAAAACACTCGTTTAGAGCTTCAAATTGAACCATTAAAAAAAACAACGAATAACTAAAGATTTAAAGAAAACAAGCTGAATTTGGTATACTTATTTTAAAGAAAAACTCCCTATACATCAAAGAAATGTCATTACCCTGCATAAATGCGACGAAAAACGAATATTCGAAATAATTCGAAAACTACTCGCTTTAGAAGTATAGTTGTATAATACTTTTTTGTAGGAAATTTTCCCCCTAATCGTACTACGTGATAAAAATTGGATCATTCCATTAAAAAAAAAAGAATTACTTGATATTGAAGAGAGCACTTAGATATTGACATTTTAAGAACACTTATTGTCAAAATTGACAGTTTCCAATTAATTTACTCATAGAGGCATTCTCTAGGTACAAGTAGAGATATAAATCATATGTTTATCTTATTCTTAAGAGAAGTTACAGACAGATTTCGAGATGCCTTTTAAAGGTCAAAATTTTAGAAATATTTTTTTTTCTTGAAAACTATAAGAGATAAGTGTACATATGTTTGAATAAAATATGTTGCAATTTAAACGAGAAACCCAAAAAATTGCTAATAAGTAGGGTGTTCTATTTAAAATAACAAATTTGGTGCTACTTCCGGTGGAGCCGGAAGTGCTAGAAAGTTGAAATATTGCACATGGGGAGAACTGATTCAACCATATGCCAAGGATTGTTTTCCAATTTTTAGTGCAACGGCAACCCCATAAACTTTTAACGAATGGTTTAGCGTAGACACCCTGTATATATCCGGCATATAAATATTTACAAGGAGCTTATGAACATGAATTATTTTATTATTATACTTTTAAGAAATAATCTCTAATTTAATAAAATAAAACACATAGTTTGTTCGGCTGTCGAAATTTTAGTCTTAAAAGAAAAAATAATGTGTTATAATGACAAGAATAAGAATCATCGGTTTTGTAAATACCGAAAAATAACACAGGATCCGATAACGCTTTCTAACGAATGAAAAACAACACATAGCTTGTATGTATTATCAGCGTGTTTAAATAATACGAATCGACACTTTCCTTAGATCCGCCTTTTTTATACGCTTTTTTTTCGTCTATTCCACGCGACGCGATATCCCACCCGTTCATGCCAAGGAGCAATGCACAAATGCACAGCGAGCTGCCGCTTTTCTCTCTGACTGTATTCGCCCCACTTGTCCTGTAAATTTGGAATCGGATGAGCTACTCTAAACTATGTGGGTCTTTCCAACACGATCGGCGTGTTACACTGCAATAATCCCCTTAAGAAATTTACAACTTCACCAGGACATGTAAACTAAAAATAAAAATAATCCTGTATGAAAAACTAATATTAGTTGAGATTTTTTTTTTTGAAGAATGTTAAAATTGATTGAATTCTGTGTAAATTCAGTGAATTTTATAACTGAATAATTTTTTTTTATTTTGCACATTATTATTACTCGTATTTTCTGGTCATTTTCTTTTTATTTTACTTCAACTTTTATTTATTTAAAAATCGTGTCGAGATGATTTAATTGTCTATATACAAAAAGTTGAAAAGCAAACTTATCTTTTTTCTGGAAAAATGTTTGCCTCGCTGAGACTTTTCCAAATATTCATTGAATCAACTATTTAAATATCTGAAAAAGTGTCAGAAAAACGATAAATTCACTATTGTAAATATTCTGCAAATTATTGGAAAATTCAATTTTACTTTATGATATAAAAGTAAGAGAATAATAATCCATCCATTTTGGTACAAATACTTTTTTCAAACTCTCTCTGAATGCAATGGAATTCAATTTCTCTTTATAAAATTTAAACAACTACAATTTTTGAAAAATACTTGTCAATTTGAATCTGTATAAAGTATGATCAAGTATTCACCTAATTTGCCTAAACTTATTGAATTTTATGACGATTAGACATGCTGATCGTTGATTTTCTTTAACTCTACTAAGAATTAATATTAAATTAAATATCTTCGTATTTATTAAGTTTGCAATTATATTGGAACGAGTGCTTTTTAAGCATGATGTAAATGTTTCCAGTTTAGAAAAGCCCGAAATTCTAGCTCGGGCGCGTTGCGAAGCGGAGCAACCGAGCCAAATTAGGCTTTTCTAAACTCGAAATTTTACTTTATGCGCTACGCGTGTAAAACGCTGGTCTTCATGTGAAATCCTTAACTAATTTAACAAGTGCAATAAGTTTAGTTCTACATCAGTTATCAATTGTTTAAATGACTGGAGAAGTGCTATAATGGAAACATCACAATTTTTTTTGTATATAGGGTGTCCCTATTTCAACAGGATGTATAGGGATCTCGGTTATTTGAAGAGATAGCGAGTCGTTTAAATTAGGGCAAATTTGCGTATTTTAGGGTCCAATAATAATCTAAAAATAAAATTGAAATATCATCTTTAGTTTTCGAGATATTGTTTTGTTTTTATTTTTTTATTCAAAAACTATTGAATCTAGAGATTTACAACGTTGACATTATAGGCACTTTTTAACGAGAAATCTAGTAACATATTTTATTTTAAGATAACTATAACATTTAGCCGGGGACCGTAACCAACTGTTGTTTTCTTATGGGCGCCATTTTGGATATTCATATTTGTTGAAAGAGTTTTTTCCTGAATTCAATGATGTATCACACTTATAGTTTATTATAGATTTAATATGTACAATTTTAATCTTTTGTTTTTTGTAAAAAGTGCTTTGAAAACAGTTGATGAACTCACTTATTTGACAACTCCTAGGGCCCATAATTTTCTTACATAGCACCCCCGAGGACGGGCGTCCAGCTGATTTATTACTGTACTGATAGAAAATGTATTTGTTTATAAACAAAATCCTGGTAAAAGGTTTTCATCAGTGTTACTAATAACTATAATAAAACTAAGTTTTTTAATAGAGTAATACAAAATTAAAGAAATTCATTTCTCTTGACATAAAACGTATACGTTAGATTCGTAAAGTATATCCGAAAATTAAACACATTTATATCCAAAAATTAGACAAAAATTCAAAAATGGTTTACAATTATTTACCAAATGTTGGTTTAGAATTGCTCTAGTTCTGACACACAGATACACTTCAAACGAAATTCGTGCTTTCCTGTGTGAATAATAAACTTTTATCCTTGCTTTTGATTTGAACACGACACTTTTTTTAGTTCATGTTTTGTGTGATAATCGACACTTATTATTATTAGTACAAAAAATTGATAGTTATTAATTAATTTTAACTGCTAATATTGAATGACTGCTGTCAAGATTTTGTTGATTAGCCCATTACCGGCCGATCAATTATACAAGGTGGCCACAAAAGGTGTGATAATCTTCAGGTAGAGTGGTTCATTGATTAATTTCAAGCAGAAAATTTAAGTAAAAAAATATTGTATTGTGGCTTATAACTCCTCACGAGCCAATTTAAAGAAATGTAAATTTGGCAACAATGGATCAAACAAGTGTTTAATTTAATAATAATCATAAATTTAACAAATCTACAAAAATTAATATTTGAAGTATACATCGAAAATGAAAGCTTAAAGTAAATGTTCAAATTGATAACCATCCGTTTCTAAGCAGATCTGGAGCCGTCGTGGGATAGAATTAATTACTCGGAGCAACATCTCTTCAGTAATTTATTCCACTGCAACACGAATTCTATTCATGACGTCTACATTGTCCACTGGAGGTGTTGCATACACCTTTTCTTTTAAAAATCCCCAGACGAAAAAATCAAGTGCATTCATATCCGACGACCTTGCTGACCATAGTATGGGTCCATTGCGCCCAATCCATCTATTTGGAAAATGTTCGTCCAACCATTCTCTTGAAATTCTTGCTGTATGAGGTGGTGCACCATCATGCATGTACAGCATGTTGTTTACTAAATTTAGTGGAACATTCTCCAAAACTTCTTCTAAAATATTTACATAATTTAAGGCATTTAATCTTTGATGAATAAAAAAGGCCCAATTACACGTAAATTTAGAATACCAAGCCAGACGTTAACTGAAAATTTCCTTTGATGTCCCATTTCTCTAACCGCCCGAGGATTTTCTTCTGCCCAAAAGTGATAATTATGACAATTAAATACCCCATCTCTAGTGAATGTACATTCATCACTCCAAAGAATTTTAAATACAAAATTTGGTTCTTCCCGAATTTGATCTAAAATCCTGTCACAAAACATACGTCTACGCTCGTTATCATTTTCATACAGTGGTTGAACTTTTCTTGCATGAAATGGACGCATTCGATTTTCTTTCAATACTGCATGGACTGTTGTTTTACTGGGGACATTTAACTGTTGAGCTATTTGTCTCGTACTAATATTGGGATCTTCTTGAACTGCATTCAATATCTGTTCTTCTAGGTGAACAGTGCGACGTTCCTTAGGTCTCCCTCCATCTATGTTATTATAAACGAACGACCCAAAAGTACGTAGCCTTTGGTCTAATTTTCTAAACGTATTTACGCAGGGCTGTTGGCGATTTGGATATCTTCTTTGGTACTCATCTTTGGCACTAGTTGCATTACCATTGCAGAATCCAAATATCATGTACATATCTGCATACTTGTTGAATGTATACATCTTTAAAAAGTATGATGAACTTATACAAACTTACACAAATAAATTATGACAAGTATATGTCAAAGTCAAGTGAAATTTAATAAGGTTACATATGAAAATACATAGTTGCCAGGTCTATTTTTATTAAAAAAACGCTTCTGAAGAAGTTATTAATTTGTTAAAGTTTCCAATTTATTTATCACCTATGTCATTTAAATTTTACAAATGTGTAATTGATTGTAAGTTCTATTGATTTTTTCCAAAATAATAGAAAATAACACTAATTTCCAGAGATACGTTTAATATTTTAACGACCTCGTGAGATGTTACGAGGAAGAATACAATATTTTTTTATTTAGAATTTTTATCCAAAATTAATCAACGAATCACACTACCTGAAGATTATCACACCTTTTCACATAATGTATACGGCGTAAATGTAAGGCATTCGTCGATTTTGTATAAAAACGTGCAATATAAAGTTTAGAACAAGTATTTCCACTCCCAGACTAAGCATGAAGTAAAATTTCGAGTTTAGAAAAGCCCCGCGTAGAAAATTTGTCGAGGGTCGCGCCAGCGACCCGAGACAAATTTTAACGGGGCTTTTCTAAACTCGAAATTTTACTTCATGCGCCACGCGTATAAAACACTGAAATATTGTGAAGTAGAAATACACTGAAAACATTATTTTAAATTAGTAATAATCGCGATATTTAAGTAACAAAATATTTACGTTTTTCTTCATACATTTTCAAGTCAAGTCAAATAATATAATATATCAAATTAACTTATTAAGTAATTTAATTAATATAAAATTAATAATGTTGCGTATATGCATCAATGGCGCCTA
Organism: Philonthus cognatus; assembly: GCA_932526585.2. Lineage (NCBI taxonomy): Eukaryota > Metazoa > Arthropoda > Insecta > Coleoptera > Staphylinidae > Philonthus > Philonthus cognatus. The sequence goes on along the minus strand of OW052244.1, from coordinate 17,261,936 downwards.
ATGGGTTAATAGATGTGACGTCATTGTCTCCAGGGCACTCTTTATAAAAGATATATAAATATTATAATTTTCAATATCAAATCTAAAATAAAATATAACCCTTCAAACATTCATCACCACCACATCCTCTTGGTTCTCGAAATGGAGACTAAAAATAAATCCAAGCAAATGCCAACTGCTCCTATCCTACCATCGCATTCCTCCAAACAATCCCTTCTCAGTTATGATTAACAACTACACAATTTACACATCCCCCTCCTGCAAATACCTAGGAATCCTCATTGATCCCAAATGATCTTTCAAGGAGCACACATTAGCCATTAAAAATAAAATCAAATGTAGATCAAAACACTTTCGCTGCCTTACATATAGAGCTGAAGGCATTAATAAAACAACAGCTACTAGAATATACAAAATGATATGCCGTCCGTTGTTGGATTACAGTTCAATCCTGTATACCAACCCTTGTACTCGCACCCTCAATAACCTACAAGTATCCGAAAGATCCGCACTCCGTATATTAACCAAACTCCGACATGGCGAAAATAATTTAAAAATTAAATTTATAAATGATTTGCCCATAATTGTTACTCATAACCAACGCTCGGTTACGCCATCAACTTCAAAAAACAATTAAAGTCATGCGGCAAGCAGAATTCGCTCAGTCAAGTACCTTCCTGTATTTATTACCAGAATGTTCGCGGATTAGCCACTAAGACTCAAACGCTACTAGAAGGTATATTAGCGTCTGATTATGAAATATTTACATTCACAGAGACTTGGCTGATCGAAAGCATATATGATGCTGAATTGTTTCCATCTAACTATTCTGTCTTTAGGGTCGATAGAGCAGAGAAAAAGGGTGGTGGTTGTTTAATTGCTGCAGGCCAAAAATACCTTCCAAGGCGTTTGAATAATGTTACGCTGTTAAATGTTAATGTTGAAATAGTTGGTATCAAATTGTTAATTAATAACATTTATACCAATATTATCTGTTTATACCTCCTGCTTCCCCGACTGCCTGTTATAATGAAATGTTCAACTTAATAGATGACACCGTTGATTTTTCTTTACCTACTTTAATAGTTGGAGATTTTAAATTACCAAATTTTGTATGTTATAATAGGAATAAGTCTCAGATCTCTTCGCAAACGGAATCACTGATTAATTCTATAAAATATTAAATTATCCAAGCTAATACTATTTTAAATTCAAATAATCGACTTTTAGATCTGATTCTGCATACAACCGATATTGCAGTTGAAACTGAGGTAGTATCTGAGCCATTAGTACCTGTTGATAAATATCACCCACCCATAATTTTTGAAATTACGCTAAATAATAATCCGCCAGGAAAGTTTAGAAATCAAGACATTGAAGCACAATACAATTTTAGAAGAGCCAATTTTCCTTTATTATATCAGACACTACAAGATTACAACTGGAATGAGGTAATTTCTATAAAAGATCCCAATGTAGCTTGTTCAGTTCTCTATACAAATTTGCACGCGATATTTGACGCTAGCGTTCCTAAAATTAAATCTACTATCAAGAAAAAATATCCTACTTGGTTCTCAAAAAATACAATAAAGCTGATCATATCTAAAACTCGATACATACAACTTCAGAAGCGATCAAAAGCCAAAAGGTATACTTCCTTAATCAGAAACAAACGAAGGCAGATTAAATTAGAAATCTCTAAGGATTACAGCGAATATGTATCATGTGTTGAGCAGTCTATAAAAAATGATCCCAAAAATTTTTTTTAGTTTGTGAACAATAAAAAATCTTCATCTAGGATCCCGGGAATTATGAACTATAATAACAAAGTCTTAGAAACTGAACAGGAAATTGTAAATAGTTTCGCTGATTTTTTTAATAGTGTATTTAGATCTAACGATATTCCTGTTAACTATCAATGGTTGCCCTCCCAATATCACCTAGGGTTTAACATACACAAAATTACTGAAGAAGATGTTATTGCCGGGTCCAAGATTCTGAAAGCGAAGTTCACTGCTGGCTCTGATAAAATACCGTCCTTTTTAGTAAAAGACTGCATGCCATCTTTTGTAAAACCACTGACCCACATTTTTAATTTAATTTTAAAATCATCATTGTTCCCAGATTTGTGGAAAAGAGCTCGAATATGCCCTGTACACAAATCCGGAGACAAAAATTTAATAGTTAACTACCGACCAATAGCCTTATTAAATAATTTCTCAAAGATATTTAAAGCTGTGTTAACGTCAAAAATTTATCAGCATGTACAAAATCATTTTACACCTTTCCAACACGGCTTCATTCGTGGCCGCTCAACAGCCACAAACCTATTTAACTTTGTACAGTTCCTGTATGAAGTAATTGATAGGCGTGGTCAAGTAGATGCCATATATTTAGATTTTAAAAAGGCTTTTGACAGCATCAACCACAACGTCATAATCAGTAAACTCAATAACTTCGGCTTTTCTCCTTCTTTATGTTTTTTAATGAAATTTTACCTAGTTAATCGCAGTCAGTATGTAGAGTATAACGGATTCGAATCCCCTGTTTTTATCCCTACAAGTGGTGTACCACAAGGGTCAAATTTAGGCCCTTTAATATTTATTTGTTTTATCAACGACATAGTGGATGGCATTGAATCAAATATCTTGTTGTACGCTGATGGCTGACAGTATCGCCTTAACTAATGACCTTGATCGCATTCAAGATTGGTGTAGTTCCAATGACTTATGCCTTAACTTTAATAAATGCAATTTCGTGAGCTTCAACAGAAAATTAAATCCAATACCCTTTGACTACTTTATCTCTGGTCATGGAATAACGGGCAGTCGAACGGTGAAGGATCTTGGAGTTCTGCTGGACAGCAAATTAACATTCCAGGAGCACATTAGCAAGATGTGTAATGCCAGCTATAGAATGTTAGGATTCATTGCTCGTAATTCGAAGGACTTGAAGAGCACCGAAGCATTAACAAAAATGTATAACACGTTTGTGCGAACCAAACTTGAATACTGCTCTATAATCTGGGAACCGCATGGCCACTGTTAAATTGCTCAAATTGAAAACATCCAGCGAAAATTCTTAAAGATACTGTATTTTAAAAAACACCGTATTTATCCCATTCGAAATTACGACCACAGCAAGCTGCTTCAAGAGTTTGATATGCCAACTTTAGAATCACGCAGGCAACTATCTTCTTTATTATTTCTATTTAAATTATTACATAATCGCATTGATGATATAAACTTACTTTCTACACTTAACTTCTATGTCCCTAGGTTAAACTCTAGGTGATCCCACACCTTTGCGTATCCTACATCTAGAACAAATGCTCTTTATTACTCTCCTTTAGTTCGAATCATTCGAAATTGCAATAACAACCCAAATATTGATATATTCAATGTAACGCCCCAGCTAATCAGGAATGCATTTTTATAAGTATTTATCTATAGCGCAGAAACTTATATATATCCATACTTCAAGATTTATACACTCCAAATTTTCCATGTTTTCTTTATATGTATTATTATTAGTAATAGTTACACTATATTTTAGATATCATTATACATTTCTCTGTAATTGGAAGTAATTCCGTTGAGAAATAAATCATTATTATTATTTAATTTCGGCACACTTCCTCAGCACTGGTGCTGGGAAAAAAATGCACCTTCCCCTCGCGGGGTCATGGGCGGGGAAGGCTCTGTGGAGACTGGGTTCTTCTTGCTCCGTAGTTGAGCTGCTGTACTCTAGGAAGTGGTATTTTGTTCTACATATATAGATGTTCGATTTGCACATTGAACGGACTTCAGCGTCAAGTTCTTCTGTGCATTAGTCAATGTTAAGGAACCTTCTAACGATGTGACACGTATCAAGTATGACTGATTTTTGGATTTTCGGTATCAAGTTTTTAATTTTCAGTATATCCAATTGTGTTATTAGTGACTTTGGGACAATTCCCGTGGCTGATACTACTAGAGGTCTAATGGTTACATTTTTGAGCTTCCACATTTGTTTGATCTCATATGCTAGCTCCGTGTATTTATTTATTTTTATGGCCTGTGTTGTTTGTATGTTATTGTTGAGCGGAACAGCAATGTCGATTATTTCGACTGTTTTGGATAGTTTATCATAAACTAGAAGATCAGGTCGGTTGGCTTTTATTTTAATGTCTGTTCTGATTTCCCGGTCCCAGTACATTTTAAATCGGTCGTTTTCTAATACGGCTTGAGGTTCGAATTTATAATATGCTTCTGAGGTCGTTAGAAGATCTAATAATTTTGCCAGTTCTTGATGGATTATTTTGGCAACGTTATTGTGTCGTTTGGTATAATCCATGTGTGCGAGTGTTGTGCACCCGTTTATGATGTGGTCGATTGTTTCTGCGCTTACGTTGCATCTTCTGCACTTATCGATAATATTTTCTTTGAGGATATATTTTCGATAGTTTCTTGTTGCTATGACACGGTCTTGTATTGCCATCATAAAGCCTTTTGTCTCCCCAAATGGGCATCCTTTCTTCAGCCAGATGTTTGATGCTTCTCTGTCGATGTGATCTTCATTTAGATAGTTTGGGTGTGTTCCGTGAAGCTGTTTCTATTATTATTATTATTATTATTATCCACTTAAGGGGGTATTACCACTAGGATAGCGTTTTTTTACGGTTTTTCAGATTATTTTTTTTTGTAAATTTAATACATGAGATCTTGCGGTTTCTTGCAACTTCTTTATAGATTCATGAACTATAAAAAATGAATTTTAATTCTTTTCAATCGTCCGGCTTGACCTCTAAATCTGGCCTCAAATAAGTCCGTGTCCGCTGAATTTTTCCTCATGGCCGGAAAGATTTTTTTGATTATGTGATTTGAAACGTAAAATGAATTAGTAGTCATTAATCTGTATTAAATTATCTGGAGTTTGAACCACCGACAATAAAAAATCTCGATAAATAACAAAATGGAGGCCATTCGAAAAAAGTGGTCCCTTTTTGCCCCCCTTTTTCTGACTTTAAGGCTCTATGAAAAATATCAAACATTAATATATTTGAATGACGGTGGTTCAAACTCCAGAGGAACAGGTGGAGAACCGAAAACTAAAAGTTCAAGTCGATCCGTTTCATAGTTTGAAAAGAAAGTTTCCGGCCAGCGAAAAAAAAAGTGGTTTCGAGAAAAACGCGTTTAAAGTTTTGACACAAGTTTTAACTATTTTTGGAGATTTTTGGCTTTAGTCAGCTATGCCAGTTCCGTACAGTAGGCCCTCCTCTTCCTCTAAAAACTGGGTTTGAATGATTTGCTCCTGTCAGCGTTGTTGGATGGCCTTCTGAGCTGCTGGAGTTAGGCAAAATTCGTCCCACGTCTCGCGTTCCGCACCGGAAGGCCTTGGCCTGCAGGCCGATATAGATTCCCAGTGTCTCCATCGTCTTAAAAACTGCCGAGTATCCGTCGTTGAAGATGCTGGTAGCTATGAAAGATGCGATAGCGACGGTTTTTGTACCACAGTTGAGGTGCTTCGAAGTCAGCTTTCAAACACAAGCATTAAAACTTCCGTTTGAGTTCTGCGTATTTCCACCCAGCCACCTACTCAGCATTGTTTACTTCAACAAGCAAAAAACTAACTAACGAATTCGCGTATTCTAAAACGATTTTGTGGTATAAAATTAGATGCTATCAAGTATCATAATATGCAAAAAAAAATAAAATCATTTTTTTAAAACTTCCGAATGGTAATACCCCCTTAATCCATTATATAATCCTTCAAACACCCTTCTCTATGAAACCACAAATGTAGTCCCCATTGAAGACAGACTTCGGTTTCTCGCCGAACGATTTGCATGCAATGAACAAAACTTCGAAATTCTAACAAAAATGTGCATCCACAGAAATCCCAATATACCTCCTAAATTCAAAAAACCCCACACAACCCTCTTTGAATATATATCCTCCTTCCATCAGCCTAACCTACAGTAAAATATAAAATTAATAAGACTGGGCAGAAAGACTTATAGTCGATAGCCCTTATGAGTAACATAGGATTCATAACTACAATTAAATGTTTATGTATATACTGATAATTTATAATGTTAACTGATAATAAAGATATTGATATATATAAAATATAAGTGTGATACATCACTGAATTCAGAAAAAAATATCCTTTCAAAAAATATAATAATCCAAAATGGCACCCATAAGAAAAACAAAATATGCTACTAGATTCCTCATTAAAAATTGCCTCTATAATGTCAAAGTTTTAAATGTCCAAACTCAGTAGTTTTAAATAAAAAAAATAAAAACGATTTTTCAAAAAATTAGTTTTTGCTGATATTTCGAAAACGAAAGAAGATATTTAAATTTTTTTTTCAGATTATTGGTAGGCCCTAAAATACGCAACTTTGCCCCAATTTAACCGACTCTCTATCTCTTCAAACAACTGAGATCCCGATACCTTCTGTCGAAATACGGACACCCTGTATAGAATTTCGCGTGTTTTTATTATGTGGTTTGTGAGGATGTGTTGGTTGTACAGATTCGAAATTGAGAATATTTTGTTTTTTTGTGTGTCTATTAATTCAAATTTTAGTGAGTAAATTTATTTTTGTATGGAATTCCGCGTATTTTTGTTGTGTTTTGTGAGAGGATGTTGTTTTTACAGATTCTTGCAGCGGCGGCAGTAGGCTATCCTGCGCTGGGGTGCGAGTATTACCTTGGCGCCCCTAAGTTATTCAGAAAATGTCTATACATATATTCACAATTTGGCATTAAAAACTGTATCGACTGGAATAGACAATTTTTATTTGAGGGCTTACAAACAACACATTTTGTCATGTTATAATTTATTTACATACAAAAACAGATACTAAAAATAACAAAAAAATATCATATGTTCAATAAAAAAAACCTCTAGAGTGTCATGGAAAATATTGTAAATTGGCAACTCTAAAATGATATATTATAATTATTATGCCTGACGTTTTATATGTCAAATTCTAAAGCGCGTATCCAACTATAATTTTAAAAAAGATAAAATTATGGCACACTTGGTTTTTTTTTATTGTACATACGATACATTCACAAAAAATCCACTTTTCGTGCTTTTGTATTGGCAAAATCCTTAATAATGTCATTGCTTTCGATGTGCATTTCGTGTTCAATACTAATTAACGCTAAATAAGTTAGTCTACTTTGCAATGATGTCGATCTAAGATATTTTTTTATGAATTTTCATTTTGAAAAAGACCTTTCACTTTGTGCCACTGTAACTGCCAATGTTAAATAAATTCTTAGCGCGGTAGATACATTTGGAATTATTGAAATTAAATTATAAGAAATAAGATAGTTCAAAATTTGTAACGGGGCAGTGCAATTTGGATCGGCCGAAGAGGCGCGCGCGGTGAGCTAGGAGCGTGGGAGAGAGTCGCCCTCTGGCCCCTTATACGCGGAAGGCTTCTGAAGCACACAGACCGGACATACAAAATTGCCCCCCGGAAATCGAACCCAGGATCTTTCGATTTGTAGTCAAGCTCATTATTACTGTTCGGCCACAGAGGTACTCTAGAGAAGAATAGGTCCACTACCGCTAAAAAAGGTTTTAGCCACTTTTCACAAATGCGTCTGTACAAATCTGGTTGATTTATTCATAAATTATCACCACGAAGTCCATACTAATCAAATCAGAACTTTCCGATAATAGTATATTATGCAACGATCATTTAATGGCAGCTAGTGTCGTAATGAATACGAGTGTTTTAATAGCCATTAAATGAGAGTTGCATACACTATTTTTTCTACGACTACTTGCAATAGAAAAATAATAAGTTTTATATTCAAAATTTATTAAATTTATATTCAACTTATAAATTATTTTTATACACTACATTATATGAAAAAAAAATAAATTACAATATATGAGAACTTTGCAAACAAAAATGACAGGATTTTAATCATTCTTTTTGATTTATACTAATATTTTGAATTGTACAGTTATTAAAATGAATCTGTGGCACTTTCGGTAGTTCTGAAACAATGTTGGTGGATGTTGTTATTGATGCTGATGGAGTTTATAAAATTGTTTGTTTGGCTGTGTTCTATCAAATTCAAAAGTTGATTGGCTACGTTGACTTTATTTTGGATTGACTCGTCAATATAGTTTTCAGCCACTGCGGTGGATTTCCACCCACCGTGGCGTTTTAGCGAGGTGATGTCACCACCAGCATCAACCAATACTGTGGCAGAACTGCGACGAAAGCAGTGTCCGATGTATAAGTTGGGATCTGGAAGATTTAAGTACCTAGCAATTTCTTTGCCCATATTTCCAAACTTGTTTATTCCTACGTTTTGTACTGTACATTTTCCATTTGTATAATTTGTAAAAAAAGATGGGGTTATACAATGTTGTTGACGAAGATTCATGTAGTTCTTGCATATACCGTAATATTTTCCGGTAACTGAAAATTTTCGCGTTGTTTTTGTTTTAGTATCACTAATTGTGACTAAAATAGTTGTTCCAAAATCATTTACGTCTTTTAATTCCAACTTGTGCAGCTCATGCCTTCTACAAGCTCCCATAACACCAAAGATACATACTACCTATGAAAACAACAGTTTAAAATATAAATTTTAAACTAAAATTAACTTACCTTGGTCAATAAATATTTTACGTCTTGGGCTTCACCAATAAATTGCTTTATTTCATCAGTGGTAAAGGTTTTAGATTTTTTGGGACAATATCCTTCAGATTTTCTTTTTAACAAGGCAAGCAATTTGAAATATTTGGATATGTCCACTTTGTGTTTAATGGATAAAGTTGATTTAATAATGGAATAATGAGTCCATAAAGTTGTGGATTTTAATTTCTTGCACAATTCATCGAAATAAACTAATAATACATTTTCAGAAAAGCTGCTAACCTTATTTTTATTCCTCCATTCCATAAACTGAGAGTAACATTTTTCATAAATTTTGCCGATTTTACTGGTAGTAAATTATTTGAGGTTTTTGAGGCTTGTTCTACAATCTTCGGAGGAGTTAGATTTTCAATTTCACTATCACTATCGCTCATTTTTGTCGATGTTTATACAATTACGTACGTTGACAAATTGACAATTTTAAATTGTCATTCCATCATACCCAGCATGAGCTTGCTACGATGTGAATGAAAATATGAAAATCTGTATCGAAATGAAAATCTGTATCGAAATGAAAATCTGTATCGAAATGACCCTCATTTCGATACAAGTAGTAACTGTCTAATAAATCAATTTAAGTATAGGAGTAGAAAAACATATTTTTTATGCAATTGGATCTAAAATCGAATTATAGGTACTAGAAATCTGCACTAAAATGGCACTTTATAAGACTAGGCATTAAATACTTGGCAAGGTTTTCGGTATAATGAGGTGGTGAGCAATTGCACAATATTATTGTTCTGATTTTTAATACAAACGGATTATTAGTTAAAAAGATTAATTAAATTAAATAAAACTGTATAATTCATTGAACAATTGCCTTAAATTTGCATAGCGCCAAGGCACACAAAATTTTGACATTACATATTTACGTAGTTTTGTAACTAGGAAACTCATCACGTCCGTTTTAAACTATAACATATTTTGTGTGCTTAATATTATTGCACAGAAGTGTACGTTTTATATGTAAAATTTTAATCTTTTAGTTTTTCAAAGAGTGCCTTGGAAACAGTTGAGTAACTCACTTATTTGGCAACTCCTAGGAGCCATAATTCGCGTACATATCACCTCTGAAGACGGGCATCCGACGATACATACTTTACCAGTTGTGACATATTTTAAAGTAACGAGTGTCTTCCACTCCCAGACTAAGCATGAAGTAAAATTTCGATTTTAGAAAAGCCCCGCGTAGAAAATTTGTCGAGGGTCGCGCAGCGACCCGAGACAAATTTTCACGGGGCTTTTCTAAACTCGAAATTTTACTTCATGCGCCACGCGTATAAGCCACTGATTTGAAGTGTAGTTCAAAAGCACACAAATACATCTTTAATCAGAGTAACACAGGTATTTAGTCTGTTATCAACGATGTTCAGTGTTAATAATAAATAATAAGATTTTGAATATTTTTGTTAAAACAACTGATAACGATATTTATATGTTAATGGGTGTAAAAAAATAATAAAATTAAATTTATTCATAAACGATTTGTATTCGTGATTCGAAAAAACAGGATTGCCCAGACTAAGCATGAAGTAAAATTTCGAGTTTAGAAAAGCCCCGCGTAGAAAATTTGTCGAGGGTCGCGCAGCGACCCGAGACAAATTTTCACGGGGCTTTTCTAAACTCGAAATTTTACTTCATGCGCCACGCCTATAAGCCACTGATTTGAAGTGTAGTTCAAAAGCACACAAATACATCTTTAATCAGAGTAACACAGGTATTTAGTCTGTTATCAACGATGTTCAGTGTTAATATTAAATAATTAGGTTTTGAATATTTTTGTTAAAACAACTGAAAACGATATTTATATGTTAATGGGTGTAAAAAAATAATAAAATTATATTTATTCATCAACGATTTGTATTCGTGATTCGAAAAAACAGGATTCGAATCTTTGATTCGAATCATATTTATCTCTTACGAATCCTTTATTCGAGTATTCGTGATTCGAATCATATTAGGTGATTCGGATTCGTGATTCGAATCCTATTTACGATGATTCGTACCAGCTCTGGTATTTACCTCGACACTAAAGTTTCTTTCCATTACTCCTTTGGTTTATTTGCCTCGGCCCAGAGTCGTAATAAAAAGATCAACTTTCGTGCCTTGATAAAAAAAATAACTATTTAATCGATAGTAGTTTTTTTCTCACGTCTGACCTATTTGATCTCGCAATCGTAATAATGATTATCAATTTCTTTGCCAAATTTCTTCGTTTTATGATTTACAATTGCCGCGCCGCCAAATTAAAGGCGCCCGCCAAATCAAAGCCGCCCCGCCAATTTAAAGTCGCCCCACCAAATTAAAGGCGCCCCGCCGTATGCAGGCGATCGCCATTTTTAGCGCTGTATTTTTTTTCAAACGAAGCACTTCATGTACTAGAGTAAGTCGGTAGAGTTTATATTTAGCAAGCACAGAAGCACACACGATTGGGGTTCATTTTTCCCCTAAAATTTTTCCCCCGGTAAATTTTCCCCTTATATTTTTCCCCCGAATTAATATTCCCCCAAATTAATATTCCCTTAATCTAATTTTCCCCCAAATGAATAATAACGCAACAATCAAATTAATTAAGTTATATTACAAAATTTATAAAGTTATATTACAACCAATATTTCGTAAATAATCTAAAAGTTTGTCTTCCTCCCTGTAATCATCATATTTCGCGACTATGTTTTTGATTCGACGTTCAATCCATCTCTGGTCATGCGATTTGGCTCTTCTAATGGGCTGTCCTAGCGAGAGTTGTCGCATCATGGTCATGACAAGTGTTTGTACTCCATGATTAAGCATGATGTAAAATTTCGAGATAAGAAATGTCTGAAAATTTGGATTTGTCGGTGCAAGCGAAGCGAAGCCCGGCTAATCCAAATTTTTAGGCTTTTCTAAACTCGAAATTTTACATCATGCACTAGACGTAGAAAACACTGATTTAAAGTTAAAAATTTAGTGATTGTAATATTTATATTTGAGTATTCGAATATTTGAATTATTTATATTTATATACTCAATGACATTAGAAGCGTAACACCAAGAAGGAATGATTTTTTTGAATTCATATTTTAGCAACAGAGTGACTATATTTAAAGCATACATTGATAATAATTTTAACCTTGTGCCTTTTATATTTGTTGTGAAAAAAAAAATATTTCACTTTTTCTTTTTTGATAAAACTATTTATATGAGCTGTTTAGTACAGATGTTTTTAGTTTTCGTGTTTACGTTGAGTGTGTTAAGCTTAAATAAAATGCCTCGAGTCCGAAGACGTCCACAATATCACCATTTGAGCGATTTTGACCGGGGTCGAGTTGTTGCTTATCGAGATGTCGGTATGTCCTATCGCGAAATTGCCCGCCGTATTGATTCCACTGCAGCAACTGTAATACGTGTGTATCAGGTATGGACAGAAGAAGGTAGAGGAGCAAGAAGAAGACCAATTGGTCAACCAAGGCGTACCACAGAACGTCAAGATCGGCGCTTAAGACAAATAGCCCTGCGAGACCGTTTCGCTACTACGCGTCAAATCGGTGATCAATGGATTGGAGAAGAAGGTAGGCCCGTTAGTATGCGAACCTTATATCGCCGCATTCAATCCTTTGGGCTTCTTTCGTACCGTCCAAGATTAGTGCTTCCTTTAACAGCGAGACACTGTCGCCAAAGGTTGGACTGGTGCAGAGAACGGCAGCATTGGGAGGCAGAATGGCACGATGACGTATTCAGCGATGAATCACGATTTTGTCTAGGCACGCATGATGGCCGTAGAAGGGTACGACGCTATTGAGAGGCATGTACACAGGACTGCTGGAGTAATGGTTTGGGGGGCTATTGCTTATGGTAGTCTGCGCGTTATGTTGAAGACGTCATACGACCGACTTTGTTGCCTTATTTAGATGGCCGCCCAGACGTACTTTTTCAACAAGATAACGCACGTCCCCATATTGCTCGTCGAACTATGAACTTTCTTAATGAAGCTGGTGTTAATGTTTTGGCGTGGCCGCCCCGTTCGCCGGATTTAAATCCCATTGAACATGTGTGGGATATCATGGGAAGAAGAATATTCTCTTTGCACCATCCTCCACAGACTCTAGCACAGTTGATCGATGAAATTCATGTTGCTTGGAACGAGATGCCTCAAGAAGACATCGACCATCTCATTTTGTCGATGCCCAGACGTCTACAGGAGTGTATACAGCAAAGGGGTCGCCAAACACATTATTAATTTTTTTTAGATTGTTTTTTAATAAAATTTCTTGAAAATGTAATCATTTTATTCTTGATGTAAGACTACCATACTGGCAAAAAATCAAGTTAAAATAATAACTCCTTCTGGGTGTTACGCTTCTAATGTCATTGAGTATACAAAATATCATATTTTTCAAATATTAATAAAAATAAAAACAAAAGAGTTCTACTTAGCTCAAATATATTCAACGCAACTGATATTTAAGCTATAACTTTTCAACTTCTAATTGAGACTAATTAACATCAAATTCTGATAAAACAATTTCCCATTGGAACTTAAAACATTGCTGTCAATTAAAACACAATCGAATTGGGAATAAGCAATTTAACATTTTTAGTTTCTTGTTATTTAGTCTGGGGAGTTTTAGGTGAAACACCCTTTATATTCCTTAAATATTAAAAAAAAAATCCTTTGAGTTTGGCTTATATAACATTTGCTACAATCATTGCACGCAATTGAATACATTTCTGAGTCTAAGTTTCATCTTCTTATGAAAATAATAGCCGGGGGAAAATTTGAGGGGAAAATTAATAGCGCGGGGAAAAATAACCTAGGGGAAAAATGACCCCCAACGAGCACACACACGAAGCGAGCGCGGAAATTCTCAAAAAAAATTATTGTATGTAAGGGAATAATAGTTCGGTGGTACGAGTATACCTAAACAGTGATGGAATTGACTCGGTCAATCAATGACCACTCAAAGTAAAACAAACAGCTAAGGCCCAGATCTTCGGCGCCCCCCAGGACTTGGCGCCTGGATTATTGCTAATAACTTATAGATTGTTGCTAAAAACTTATTAACTCTTGCTAATAATAGCGTTCGTTTGAAATTAGTATCAAAAACAAAATCCTGTGAATAAAATCAATACTTTTTTTTAGAAAGTCTTGTTCAAGAAGTGATTATCTCGTTGTAGTGTATAATTTACAAAAAGGACTTGTTTAAATTTTAAGTTTCAATCGCAAAAAAATAATAGTGTTAGGTATTAATTTCTGTAAGCGTGTTGCTGTTTAAAACAATATGTCAGTGTGCGCGTTCCTAAATCCTCTCCTTTTTATATACTTTTTCTAAGTAAAATTCGATTTAATTGAATTTTCTCGGTCATTGCATCTTGCCAATTTCGATGTATAATTCACACGCACATGTAATTTTACAATAATCAGAAATCATTTCTGGTTGTTGTAAAATTACATAAACGATTTGCCTCTTACAAAAGGAAAATCTGTATTTCATACAAATCCTTTATATAATTTTACAATAATCAGAAATCATTGCTGGTTATTGTAAAATTACATAAAGGAATTGCCTCTTACAACAAGAAAATTATTACACGCTGGTTATGGTTGTAGCCATTTATTTACAAATGTACAGAATCGTATAAGAATATATGTGATGGTATGTGGTGTAGCTGTCGGTGCGGAGAGCGGGCGTGGGCGGCTAGGGTTTCTTCACGGCAGCTAGGGGTTGTTCCAGGCGTAGGGCTGGGTGATGTCGAGCGGTTCTCGGTTAATGTCTTGACGCGGTACCGGGTGTAGCGTAGTCACGGGCTGGGGTTTCAGGCGGTGAGCAGCGTAATCGTGGTTCGTAGCGTAGAGTATTTAGTAAGCCGAGTAGACGAGCGTTACTAAAGAGAGCTGTTAGGCCGAGAAGACGAGCGCTAACAGGCTGACGATTGTAAGGGCGGCTTCCCCTTAAGTAGGGTGCGATGCTGGTGTATGAGTGAGTGGGAGTGGAGAGGGATGCTGTCCTTCCCTGGTAGGGGTACGACGCGGTTCGGCGGCCGCCTTGGCTACCTGCGAAGGGTCGCGCGCTTGGCGCGGACTCGGGGTGGACGTTACACTCTCCCCCTCTGGTGCTGATATCGTCCCGATGAAGTAACCAGTTTAGATTTGGTTCTTGCGTGGATGTCCTCTTCGTCGGATGGGATGGATTGGCTTTAGCTCTGTTAAGTTTTCAATAAATGGGGTGAGAGCGACTTCATAGGTAGTAGCTCCTTTTCCTTGGATGATGACGTAGGGCCCGTCTCTTTTAGGGGCAAATTTCGAGGTGAAGTGATCCTTTGCTCGACTTAGGAGACGTGTGTCAACCCAGACATGATCTCCTGGTTGATACTCGGGTGAAGGTCTCCGGGTGGCATTTGCATACTTCTTGCGGTCGTCCTGCTTCTCATCTGCCAGTTGCTGAGCGGCTTCCAGGGTGTCAGCTAACTGGAGAAGGTGTGGAGTAACCTCGGCAACGAAGTTCTCTGCTGAGACGATGGTCCTTAGGTCTCTGCTCACATCTTCGGCAGTTCGTAGGGTTCTTCCGAAGGTGAGGTAAGCAGCGCTATGTCCTGTGATGCTGGTGACGTGGGTATTCATAGCGAATCTGATGGCGGCTAATTTCGTAGGCCAGGAATCGTGCTGTGTTCCCAATAGGATCGAAAGCTGAGTTTTCATATCCCTATTCTTCCTTTCCACCTGGTTAGCTTGCGGGTGGTATGACGGGGTGAAGTGGTGATGTACTCTTAGGCTGTACATCACTTGTTGCATAACAGCACTAACGAACTGGGTCCCGTTATCGGATATGCAGCGGCGAGGAATTCCGTAACGTAGAAAGACCTAATTTATGAAAGCTGTGGCGCATTCTGTGGCCGTGGCTTTCTGCAATGGCAGGATTTCGACCCATTTGCTGGCGACGTCTTCCACTATGAGAATAGTGGTGTATCCCTCTGGTGACTTAGGCAGTGGTCCAAATAAGTCAAACGAAATCGTCTCGAAGCGCTGATTCGGGGCTGTAGTCTGGACTAATCCTGCGGGCTTCAGGTTACTTGGTTTGTAACGCTGACATTCGATGCAATTTTTGAGGTATTTTGCAATATCTCTCATCTTTTTCCAATAGTAACGTTGCGACAGTCTGTGGTAGATTCCATAGAATCCATAATGTCCTGCGGTCGGGTTATCGTGGAATTCTTTCAGCAGGGCTGGCACTTCTTCTTTCGCGATACATTGCTGAGCATCCTCGTTGTCGATGGTCGGGGTATATCGATGTAACACTCCCTTTTCGAGGAGGTACCCTTTCTTGTTCCAATAGACTGCATTTTCCGTTTTCGGTTGTGCTTCAAGGGCGTCAATAATTTTCTTCAAATTTTCGTCCTGATATTGTGTCCTCCGGATATCGGCAGCTCCTCGTTGCGGAACATCGACCTGAACTAAGCTGATTTCGGTGATGTTGTGGCTCGGTATCCTGGATAGGGCATCGGCAACGAAATTTGATCTTCCGGGGATGTATTTGATAGTAATGTCGAACGGCTGTAGTTGCAAAGTCCATCTGGCTAGATGTCCTGTAGGTGCTTTCAAGGACATCAACCAACGTAGGGCTTGGTGATCTGTGGCGATGGTGATCGGTGAGCCCTCGACGTATCCCCTAAATTTACTCAAGGCCCATACTATAGCTAGAGCTTCTCGCTCCGTCGTGGTATAGTTCTGTTCAGCGGGTGTGAGCAAGCGGCTGATGTACTCCATCGGATGTTCTTCTAGTCCCTCCCCCTGGACTAAAACTGCTCCGAGAGCGAAGTCGCTAGCGTCACTTCTTATTAGGAACGGCTTCTCGAAGGCGGCTGGTCTCAGGATTGAGGCAGTAGTTAGCAGCGTTTTCAATTGTTCCATTGCGGCTTGCTGTGTCTCCCCCCATTTCCAGGTGGTATTCTTCTTAAAAAGGTGGGTAATCGGCCTGCTCAGGTCGGCGAAGCCGGGGATGAATCTGCGGTACCACGAACAGGTTTGGATGAATGATACGGCTTCCTTGCGATCCCGGGGGCTTTTCCACGTGGCAATTGCGAGAATGCGCTCCGGATCCGTGGCGATTCCTCCGTTTGAAATGACGTGGCCCAGATATTTTATCCTTTCTGAACACAAGTTCGTCTTCTCTCTGTTTGCCGACATCGACATCTTAGTTATGAGCTCAAGGACATCCTTCAGGTCCTGAAGATGCTGTTAGAAGGTGTTAGAGAGAAGAATAATGTCGTCTAGGTAGGCGAGCATTCGGACGTGGGGCACCTTGGCTCGGAGGCGGTCTATCATTGTCCGCTGGAAAGTAGCGGGCGCGTTTCGGAGTCCGAACGGCATTCGTTTGAACTCAAATAGTCCAAAGGGGCAGGTAAACGCGGTTTTCTCCTTGTACTCGGTTGCTACCGGAATCTGCCAGTATCCACTTCTCAGGTCAATGGTTGACGTGTATTTTCCTGTTGACCCGTTGTGCAGTAGGTCATCCATCCGCGGAAGCGGGTACCTGTCGGGTATTGTTACGGCATTCAATGCCCTGTAATCGACACAGAGGCGAGAGGTACCATCTTTCTTAGGTACCATGACGACGGGTGACGCCCACGGTGATGACGACGATTAAATAATGTGATCTTCTAGGAGTTGCTGAATTTGCTGCTCCAACTCCTCTTTCTTGGGTGGCGACATCCGATAAGGCCGGGTGCTGACAGGTTCGTTTTTCTCCGTGTTGATGTGACGTCGTCCCAAGGTGGTAGGCGGTTTCGCGCTTCTAAATGCTTCCTCGTTGTTGTCAAGCATGTGATTAATTTTCATTTATTCCTCCGGATTTAGGGAAGATCCTTCGTCGGGCCGCAATGTAAGAGAGATTGTAGCAATGTCCATTGGACACGGGTAAAATTGAAAAAATGTCTCTTCGTCGGGCTGGATTTTCCTCGGTGGCTCCGGGCAAAGGCATTCTTTGGGTTCGCCTATACTTGGACTGACGGCTGGTTTTTCCATTCTAGGTCTCGCAGCGTCATAATGTGGGTGCGTGTCTCCTGTGAATGTCCAAGTTTTCTGGCCCATGTCGATTGAAATGGCTGCCTGCTCCATGAAATCCGTTCCTAAAATGGTTTCGCGGGTCTGGCTGTCCGGTAGTACACAAAATGTTGTTGGAACGATTTTGTTTTTAATTATGACGTCGACATTGGTTTTCAGAATGGTATCTCTTGTCGTATGCCCATTGGCGAATGAAATGTCCCCTGTTTCCGTCCTGAATCGATGGCCGTTTCTCTTTAGCGCATCGTATAATTTTAGAGAGGCAACGGTGACATGGGAGCCGGTGTCGAAGAGTGCATACTCCGGCTTCCCATTCACATTAATGAACACGTGCGGTCTGCGTGGGTCTACGGCTATTGCGATGGAGGAGATGTGGTTTTGTCTTTGCGCATTGCAAGTCGTGCGTTTGCTGCGTATCGTATTTGGTTTTCCACACCCGTAGCATTGAAAGTGGTTCTTTTCGGTGGGGGCGGCGGTTTCGCGCAGCTTCTTGCGGCATTCCTCCACTCTGTGGCCGTGATTCTTGCAGTACGCGCACTTCAATTTCTCCTGGACATGGTTTGTTCCTGCACGGGCTTCCTCTTCTAGGAGTGTTTCAGAATTTTTGGCTGAGTTTAGCAGTTCGTCGTAAAATCCGAACGAATCTCGTGGATTTTTTTTTCTTATGTCCAGGTGTAGCAGGCCGTAGATTGCGTCCAATTGCAATACTGCCTCGATGTGTCCGTTCAGTTTGCTGAACAGCGCTCTTTTCTTTATTACGAACTGGTCGGTGTTCATTGGTCTGTATTGCTTTTCTTCAAAGATTTGTTGGAAAATCTTGAAGTTCGGGATTTGCGGGGCAAATGCATTCCGAACAGCGGTGATGAGCTGGTCCCAGGTTGTGATTTCTGCTTTTATTCCTTCCCACCAGTTGTTTGCGGGTCCCTCTAGGAGAAGCTGAAAACCTGTGATCGCGTCTGCTTCCGTCACGTGTTCGGCGTTCTTTTACACGGTTATAGTGCTGATAAAAGATTCGACAATATGGCTCTCGGTTTCTCCCTTAAACCGTGCTGTGCATTTCGAAAAACTTCCTCTCACGACAGGTTGTTGTGGAATTTCTAACATCCTGTTCATTATAGCTTGGAACTGCGCCTCCGTCATCACTATAATTGCCATATTCCTCGTGATTCTTCTTGTACTTGTTTCGGCCACGCGTTGGGCGCCAGTTTATAACACGCTGGTTATGGTTGTAGCCGATTATTTACAAATGTACAGAATCGTATAAGAATATATGTGATGGTATGTGGTGTAGCTGTCGGTGCGGAAAGCGGGCGTGGGCGGCTAGGGTTTCTTCACGGCAGCTAGGGGTTGTTCCAGGCGTAGGGCTGGGTGATGTCGAGCGGTTCTCGGTTAATGTCTTGACGCGGTACCGGGTGTAGCGTAGTCACGGGCTGGGGTTTCAGGCGGTGAGCAGCGTAATCGTGGTTCGTAGCGTAGAGTATTTAGTAAGCCGAGTAGACGAGCGTTACTAAAGAGAGCTGTTAGGCCGAGAAGACGAGCGCTAACAGACTGACGATTGTAAGGGCGGCTTCCCCTTAAGTAGGGTGCGATGCTGGTGTATGAGTGAGTGGGAGTGGAGAGGGATGCTGTCCTTCCCTGGTAGGGGTACGACGCGGTTCGGCGGCCGCCTTGGCTACCTGCGAAGGGTCGCGCGCTTGGCGCGGACTCGGGGTGGACGTTACAAAATCTGTATTTTATACAAATCCTTTATATCATTTTACAATTATCAGAAATTATTGTTGGTTATTATAAAATTTACATAAAGGATTTGTCTCTTACAAAAGGAAAATCTGTATCTCATACAAATCCCTTATATAATTTTACAATTATCAGAAATCATTGCTGGTTATTGTAAAATTACATAAAGGATTTGCCTCTTACAAAAGGAAAATTTGTATTTTATACAAATCCTTTACATAATTTTACAGTTATCAGAAATCATTGTTGGTTATTGTAAAATTACATAAAGGATTTGTCTCTTACAAAATAAAAATCTGTATCTCATACAAATCCTCTATGTAATTTTACAATACCCAGCAGAGCTGGGACGAATCCTCGTAAGAAGGATTCGAATCACGAATCCGAATCACCTAATATGATTAGAATCACGAATATTCGAATAAAGGATTCGTAAGATATAAATATGATTCGAATCAAAAATTTGAATCCTGTTTTTTCGAATCACGAATACAAATCCTTTAAGAATAAATTTGGTTTTATTATTTTTGTTCAAGTATTTATATATAAATATCGTTACCAGTTGTTTTACCAAAAATATTTAAAACCTAATTATTTATTATTAACACTGAATATCGTTGATAATAGACTAAACATCTGATTCCCTGTTACTCTGATTGAAGATGTATTTGTGTGTTTCTGAACTTCACTTCACTTCAGTGTTTTGTACGCGTGGCGCATGAAGTAAAATTTCGAGTTTAGAAAAGCCCGAAAATTTGTCTCGGGTCGCTGCGCGACCCTCGATAAATTTTCACGGGGCTTTTCTAAACTCGAAATTTTACTTCATGCTCAGTCTAGGAGTGGAAAACACTCGTTTTAAGCTTCAAATTGAGCTTTATTATAAAATCGACGAATGCTTGAAAATTACGTAGATAAAAAATTCACTGAATATCATTAAAACTGGGAAAGCCAGATAAAAGTCATGAAATTATATTCAAATTGATCAAAACACTAGCAAAAAAGCTATATGACATTATTATATTTGTCAAAATCAGCAGGCAAATTACAAAACACGTAAAAATTTATAAAATTATAAAATAACTTAAATATTGACAAAATCAATAAAAAACAATTTAACAAAATGGAGGTTTCCCACAGAAGAAAGTTATATTAAAAGGCCAGGGAAAAGAAAATTGAATCAGGGAAATTTTGGAAAAATTTAGCATTTTAGTTTGTGGCTACCACGTCAGTTTTACTTCAAATAATATTAAACATAATTTTGGAAACTAGATTATTATCTTTGAAGTTTCGAACGAGCGTTTCCACTCCCTGTGGGTCTTTTTGAAATTTCGCATTCAGCACAACAAACCACAAACCTTGCAAGCCTTGAAAGCCAACATTGAAGAAGAAATCACCGATTTGGGGCCAGATGTTTAATGAACAACAATTCAAAATGTTGTAAAACGAGCACAATCAACATCAACTCAGGAGATGGTCATTTGACCGATATCATTTTTTAACTTTATATTATCAATTTTACATCTTTAAATTAACATTCAGTCAAAACATTGCCCACTTTTTTTATTTCTAATAAAATGGCAGCCAATTCATAATATGATATTACTTTTGCCTTATATTATACGAGACAAAAAGTTTATATCTTAAGAAATGTTAATTTTTGATTTTCAACATAGATTTACAGTCCTTGTTGTTTAACATAGATTTACAGTAAAATATAGAGTTTAGAAAATTCTGTATATTTGGTTTAGTTGCGCAGCGAAACGGATTAAACATTGAAATATTGTGAAATTGAAAATATACTGGTTTTTACTTATTATGTTTGAATTTCAGTATATATGGAAAAATAATAATAAACGGGGAGGAGTATATTTGGAATAGAAAAGAAAAGGCTGTATCCAAGAAGGACGAACAGCAGAGTCAAAAAAACTAAATTATGCACCCAATAAAACAACAACTTTAGAGGGCACGAAACAGGCAATGACAAAGGAAAAGAAGATGCTTCCACGGGATCGAACTAAGAGACCGGGGAAGCAGGACTGGAAGGTGGTAAACAAAATCGTTACCTACAGATCAGTAAGTTGGGTGGTCAAATCCTTCTAACCATACAAAGCACCAGGAATAGATGGGGTCTTCCCTGTCGTACTCCAAAAAGGCTTGGAGAAAGTAATCCTCCACCTTATAAGACTATTCAGGGCGAGCCTAGCGTGGAATTACATTTCAACTAGCTGGTCGGAAGTAAAGGTAGTCTATCTACCTAAGGTGGGAAAACAGATCCCCTACCAAAATCCTTCCGACCTATAAGCCTGATGTCATTTATCCTAAAGACCCTGGAAAAGGTGCTGGATGGCTACATCAGGAGGGAGATACTGAGTATTAACCCTCTTAGTGTGCACCAGTATGCCTACCAAAAGGGGAAGTCAACGGACTTGGCGCTGAATAACCTAGCCGGGAAAGTTGCGCAAACCCTGGACTACAAGGGAATTGCGGTAACAGCTTTCCTGGACATAGAAGGGGCCTTCAACGCTGCTCTGACGGGATCACTCTGCAAATCCGCGAAGGACAGAGGGGTTCCCCGGCTATTACAGGCTGGATCAGAGCAATGCTCGACACCAGAACCGTGACAACGTCACTATGTGGCGACACGGTCAAGCTGAGGACTGCCAGGGGATGCCCGCAGGGAGGGGTTCTTTCCCCCCTGCTGTGGTCTTTACTGGTAGACGATCTGCTTGCAATAATAGATACGCTTGACGTCGAAGTGCAAGCGTAAACCCTAGCAAAACATTAGTTGTCCCGTTCACGAGAAAGAGGATCCTGAAAGTGAGACCTCTTACTCTACGGGGAGAAACCATACCATTTGTGGAGGAGGCGAAGTATCTAGGAATCACCCTGGATAAATCGCTGAACTGGAACTCCCACTTGGACAAGACAATCCGCAAAGCAAGGTACGCCCTGTGGACGTGCCATAGAATTTGCGGGAAGTCATGGGGATTAAACCCCAAGCAAATGTACTGGCTATATGGTTCGGTCATAAAACCAATAATAACCTATGGCAGTATCGCCTGGTGGCCGATTACAACTCGAAAAACGACCATATCAAGGCTCTCCTCACTGCAGAGAATGGCGACAGTGGCGGTAACTGGAGCCATACGCACTACCCCATCAGCGGCTCTAGAAATGCTACTGAACCTCACCCCCTGCATATCCTAATACAGGGCGAGGCCAGATTAGCAACGTATCGATATCACCACGCGGCCCTATTGGATCCGAAGGTGATAGTCTTCATACCAAATGGGCTGTCAACTGCCATTGAGGCGGATGACACCCTAAGTATGAGGACTGACTACGCAGTCACGGACTACTGCGAGGATCAGCCGTACAAGGTCCTGTTCCCAAGCAGGGACGACTGGGAGCGACACAAAATCACCCCAGAAAAGGCTGATTCCTACTGGTACACTGACGGCTCAAAACTGTCCACTGGAACAGGAGCCTCAGTCGTCGGACCAAGGACTGAACTTTACTACAGCCTTGGCAGGTATGCTACCATACTTCAGGCTGAAATATACGCCATTGAAATGTGCGCCCACGAAATCCTTTCAAAGGGTTGGATGGGCAGGACAATAAAAATATGCTCGGACAGCCAGGCGGCCCTTAGGGCCCTGGCATCTTCTAGATGCTCCTCGCTGGCTGTACGGAACTGCAAGGAAGCCCTCTGCCAAATGGCACAGGTAAACGGGGTCAGTCTGATGTGGGTGCCAAGCCACTCTGGCGTAAAGGGAAACGAATTAGCCGATTCCCTAGCCAGAGAGGGGGCGCGTACAGCCTACATCGGACCAGACCCCGCTCTGGGGATACCCAGATCAACAGATAGAGACCGTAACAACGGATGGATGAGACACGAGGCACAGGATTTCTGGCAAAACCGCCCTGGAATGAGACATTTCAGAGCGGTAACAAGTGGACCATCTGCGGCCAGGACGGCCTCATAGTTGAAGCTGAGCAGATCAGATGTTCACACATTAACTGCTCTCTTCACTGGACACAGCCGTCTAAGGCATCACCTTAATAAACTAGGACTAAGCGACACCACTGAGTGCCGCCTATGCCTAGAGGATGATGAAACAGCAGAGCACGTCATATGTGCCTGTCCAGCTGGCAACCAGATCAGGACCACGGTGTTTGGCACACCGAAGCTAAACCTAAAGGACCTGGAAAAAACTTCACCTGACAAGATCCTTGACTTCATCAAGAAGATGGACTTGGAAGGTGAGCTGTAAGGTCGGATGTTCGACCTTAATTGTGAGCCACAATAGATCCTTGCGGTCGCAGTGGAGGGTAGCATAACTACCCACTCACTTTCAATTGAATAGAATAGAAGGAAAAGAAGAGAAGAAAAAAAGAATCAACTGGAAAACAAGATAAAAGCAACTATACTAGAAACTGAGAAAGAAGAAATTAAAAAGAAGCACAAATTGTTAATGGGTACATGGAATATCAGAGGAATGAAAAATAAAGAAAGAGAGATAGAAGAAGAATTTGCAAGGATAGGACTACATATATTGGCATTAACAGAAACAAAAAGAAAGGGGAAAGAGGTGATTAAAACGGCAAAGGGACATTTAATAGTATATAGCGGTGTAAATGAGAATGAAAGAGCAGCTTGTAGCGTGGGATGCATAATTAATGAATGCTTAGTAAAGGATATAAAAGATTACAGATACATATCAGAGAGAATACTATCTATAAAAATTTATTTATTAATAACATAATCATAGCATATGCACCAAATGATGATGCTCCAACGGATCAAAAAGATGAATTCTGGAATAAAATGAATGAAATAACAGACGATTGCAAAGAAGATATTATGATATTGGGAGACTTTAATGCTAGAGTTGGTAAACGCGATGATATGTACAAGCGAGTGATTGGAACTAACGGCGAGAACATCAGAAACAATAATGGGAAAAGGTTATTAAATTTCTGTATATTAAATGATTTAATGATAACAAACACGTGGTTCAAACACAAAGATATACACTCATACACAAGGGAGATGGTGAGCAGAGCTGAAAGATCAATTATAGACTATATATTGATAAGAAGAAATAATTAAGAGTAAGAAGAGGAGCTGAGATTGGTAGTGACCACTATTTATTAACTATGCAAACACAGGCGACCGAAATGACAGCAAAAATATCAGACAACAAAACTGAAATAAAATATGAGAACATACGAACATATAAATTGAATGAACCGGATACAGCAAACCTATACAAAAAACAACTAAATTAGAAATGGAAAGAAATAGAAACGAATTGGGAAATATCAGAATTGTGGAATTATTACAAACAGAATATACTGAATACAGCAGCAGAAGTTTGTGGCACAAGTAAGAAAAATAGCAACAAAAAAACAGACAGCATGGTGGACCGAAGAAATTAAAGGAGAGGTAAAAAAAAAAACAACTTTAGAATAAATACATCTCAAATAAAAACGATGAAAATTATAATATGTATAAAAAAAGTAGACAAACAGTAAAATCGCTTATAAAAAGAGAAAAAATAGAAATGTGGAATAAGTTTGGAAAAAAACTGGAAACGGACAGCAAAACGAATGCAAAACTATTTTATGGGGCATTAAAAACAATGATAAACCCCAATAACAGAAGTGAAGGAATACATATAAAAGACAAGGGGGGTAGAAAATTGATAAATGTGGAGGAAGTAATGACGAGGTGAAGGGAATACTTCATGGAACTACTAACAACTGAACAGGACAATGGAAGTAAAATAAAGATGAATTACGACAAAGAAAGTATGGAACCAATAATAAGCAAAGAAGAGTTGAGGCAAGCAATTAGAAAATTGAAGAATGGAAAGGCCCCAGGCCGCGACAGGTTAAATGCAGAAATGATTAAGCAAATAGACGAAAACGGTTTTGAAATATTAACAAAAATAATTAATAAAGTGTGGACAGAAGAAACTATACCAACAGAGTGGACAGATACGTTATTGGTGCCAATATACAAAAGTGGAGACAAACAGAACTGTAATAACTATAGAGGAATCAACCTAATTAACACCATCATGAAAATACTAGAACTGATTATTGAAACGCGGATAAGAATTAAATTAGAACACAAACTACAAGATGCGCAATGTGGATTTAGGAACGGTAGAAGCATTCAAGACCATATTTTCACGATTAGACAAATTACAGAGAAAATGTAACAACAACAAACAAGTATATATCTGGCCTTCATCGATATACAAAAAGCATTTGATACAGTAAACAGAGAGAAAATATGGAGTATATTAGACAAACACCAATTAGACCATAAACTGATTAGACTAATAAGAACAATTTATAACAACACAACATATATAATTAACAACAACAGAACATCAGACCCATTTAAAACAAACGAAGGATTAAGACAAGGTGGCGGACTCAGCCCTTTGTTATTCATCATTTTTATGGATGAAATTATAAAAAAAAAGTAATGCGCACTCTAAACAAATGTACGTGGGACACTACAAGTTGAATCCAGTGAATATATCGGAGAGAGTGTTTGCAGATGACGTAGTATTATTCTGTAAAAGTAGAGAAGACCTGCAACATAACCTCCTGATATGGAAAAACACACTTGACAATTACGGAATGAAAATTAACCAGGAGAAGACCAAGGTAATGATAATAGGTGAAAATGAGAACTTAAATATAAGAATAGAAGGAAGGAAGGAAGGAAAAAGTAGAATGCTACAAATATCTAGGAGTGAATATAGATGCGAACGGGAAAAATGACACCGAAATTAACAAAAGGGCTGAGAACACGTTAAAGATATACCATGCAATGAAAAGTGAATTCCTAAATAAGAAAGAAATAACTGCAGAAACAAAAATGAAAGTGTTTAAATCAATATATAGGCCAATACTCACCTTCGGATGCGAGACTTGGACAATGAACAATGAACAGAAAAGCAAGATACAGGCGGTCGATATGAAATACTTGAGATGCATCAAAGGAGTAACAAGACTGGATAGAATACGAAATACACATATAAGAAAAGAACTAGAAGTAGAAGATATACAAACATGTATAAACAGAAGACAGCTAAGTTGGTGGGGACATCTGCAACGAATGAAAGACAATAGAATGGCAAAGAGAGTATGGCAGGCACGGACTACGAAGAAAAGGAAACCGGGACGACCAAGAAAAACGTGGAACGAAGGGATAGCCAACATACTAAAGGAAAAACAATTAATAATTGAGGAAGCCAGGAAGACAGCAATTGACAAGAAAAATTGGAGAATAATAGTTTACGACACACAGACACAGACATTAATTAGATTAATGCACCCAACACCTGAAAGGGTATAAGGGTTTTGATAATATATATATATATATATATCTATATATATATATATATATATATATATATATATATATATATATGTTTGAATTTCATAGCAAATTCTGTTTGATTTTATTAGAAATATCTATGTTCCGAGAAATACAGGGAGTTTTTCTGACGTCACACATGAAATTCCTCGCATGACGTAAAAAGTCAATGCAATTAAACTAACAAGGTCAATTCGGTTTTAAATTAAGACAACCTTTTACACTAACTACCTTGATTGCTGACGTCACGAGTGTAAGTCCTCACGTGACGTCAACAATCAAGGTAATTAAACAATACAAGGTCGGCTCGGTTTAAATCAAGACAAACTTACTTACACACCTTGGTTGATGTCGTCACGCGTGGAAATCCGTACATGACGTCAAAACCAAGATCATTACTGTGCAAGGTTGTCTCGATTAAACCGAGCCAACCTTATCACGATACATGACGTCAAAATCAAAGTCATTACTGTATAAGGTCGAATCGGTTTAACCTAAGACAGTCTTGTACAAGGTTGTCTTTATTTAAACGAGTGTTTTCCACTCCCAGACTAAGCATGAAGTAAAATTTCGAGTTTAGAAAAGCCCCGTGAAAATGTTTTGGGCTTTTCTAAACTCGAAATTTTACTTCATGCGCCACGCGTATAAAACAGTGATTTAACAAGAAATTTAAAAACACATAAAAGACATTTTTCATGTTAATCCTCACAATTAATTCGAATTATTGTTGACAATTCAAATCCTTTTGTAAGTATTCGAATCTTTTAATAAATATTCGAATCTTTTTATAAATATTCGAATCCTTTCATAAGGATTCGAATCCTTTATCCTTTTATATGGATTCGAATCACCCACATTTGGATTCGAATACGAATCCTCTTAAAAAAATGTAACGAATCCGAATCACGAATCCAGTTGAACTAATAAAGTATTCGAATGTCTCCTTTGAATCCTCTATAAGGATTCGAATCCAGGATTCAAATCCTGAATGATTCGAATCCTGCCCAGCTCTGATACCTAGAAATAATTTCTAATTATTCTAAAATGACATAAAAATGTGTTTAGGATACAAATGTTCCTGTTATTAAAGACAAATCCTTAATGTAATGTTACAATCAACAAAATGTGTCATTTTTTAAAATTATCTTTTTCCTTAAAATAAAATCTTCAATGAATAAAACTGCAATTTAATGATGTTATTAAAAGGTAATAATTGTTTTGCATCGGATTTGGATCGACTTATCTGGAACGCGACCCTTTTTTGTTGTTTACTCTAAAATCGTGCACGCAGTGTATACTTTACCTAAGTCGATTAGCAGCTGTTTTTCGATTCGGTGGGATCCTGGATGACGCGAGTGATTTTTAGAAATATCGCAATCTTCCCGATCAAATGAATTAATTAACGCGAGTGATTAAGTGCAAGTACGCGTAGCATACATCCGGATTACCTTCCGGTGTTAAACGTTATCGAAAACCGTTTGATTTGTGCTTTGTTTGTTGGATTTAAAATGATGTGTTCAAGTCAGTGTGATTATAAAAGGTCTGTTAGAATGCATCCAGCTGAAGTCGTTGTGTAGTATTATGTTTTTTTTTGTAATAAACGATTAACTGAATTTTTAATTATTATTTTTTTCTATTAAACCAATAATTGATGGGTTCCGCCGAAGAAGGTTGTAAGCGCTAACTTTTGCGGAGTAGGATTATACGGAATATCCTATTGAGTGTTCCTCTCATTTTTAGGTTTTAAATGACAAACACGTTTTTTGTTTGCCATTTAAAACCTAGAAATGAAAGGAAAAATCAATAGGATATTCGGATATTTCGTATAAACTTACTTCGCAAAAATTGGCGCCCTCAACGTTATTCGGCGGACCCCTTCAATTGTTATAATAATTCAATCAAAGTTAATCGCGTACAGCGAATTTTGCTTTTAAATATACATATCCCAATTTGTAAAATTTCACATATTTGATGTTCTTTGAAATGCGTTCAATTTGGAGTGTTTTCACTCTCAGATTAAGTATGAAGTAACATTTCGAGTTTAGAAAAACCTTAAAATTTGGTTCAGGCTTTTCAAAACTCGAAATTTTACTTTATGCGCCACGCGTATAATACACTGATTTTATTCTTGAATCTTGGAGGCGTTCGCTTCGTGGTATGTTTTCAATTTGATATAAAGAAAACACTTAACTTTTTTATACCACTTTTATTTTACGTTTGTGACTAGTTTCAATTACACGGTAATTATTGTCAAATGAAGTACTTAGAATATGAGTTAGACAGGTATATATATTAAATTTAATAAGCCTCGAAGAGAGGGGTGTACATCAGGTCAACCTGGCCTTTAAGGATGGAAATTCCAGGATTAATTTTTGCTTTGTGGATTTCAAGGGCTTCTAGTAAATCAACTTTTCTACCTTTTTCGGTAAATGGATTACCGAAAGTACATCTTTGCCGAAATTATGGTTTGTTTCTAACAAATGATTTGCAAAAGTTAAATTATCATGTTTTAACTTGCATGATCGATGATGATGGTTGTGGAGGAGTGTACATCGGACAATCAGGTGGTAATTTTCAAACCCGATTAAAAGAACATAATCGATCATTCAAGTTAAAACATGATAATTCAACTTTTGCGAATCATTTGTTAGAACGAAACCATAATTTCGGCAAGAATGTACTTTCGGTAATCCATCTCACTGAAAAAGGTAGAAAAATGGATTTACTGGAAGCCCTTGAAATCCACAAAGCAAAAATTAATCCGGGAATTTCCATCCTTAACGACCAGGTTGACCTGTTGTACACCCTTCTCTTCGAAGCTTTCTAAATTTAATGTGCAGGGTGATTCAGTTTGGTGGGTTCTAACTTTATATTTGAGCGACATATTTCTAAATTTTATAGAAATTCTAATGGTGGTAAAATGTATCCTCCGTGGTTTAATTCGGAGATTATAAATTTAATAAAATCTAAAAATAGGCTGCATAAACAAATATGGAAATCAACTAATTCTTCTGTAATTGACAATTATAAATATATCAGAAAGCGCGTAAGGGACACAACTTCTGAGGCATTTAATAACTTTATCTTTGACACCGAAAATATGATATCTACAGAACCTAAGAAATTTTGGTCTTATGTCAATATGAAACTAAAGAAATCTAGGATTCCTGGAGTAATGGTACATGGAGAAAAAACATTGGATTCGCCCTCTCAGATTCTGGAAGGATTTGCAGAATTATTTGGGAGTGTGTATCAACCGTCGAATGGTAGTGAAGTGCAATTGTTTCATGGTAGTGCTGATGTTATGGGAAACTTCAAAGTTGATGAAGAAAGTATTATTTTACATCTAATGAAAATTAAACCAAATATCACAATGGGCCCTGATAAAGTTCTTGATTTTCTTCTTAAGGATTGTGCATCACAACTCGCGAACCCTCTTCTATTTATTTTTAATTTAATATTAAATACCCATGTATTTCCCGAGAGTTGGAAATTGTCACGTTTATGTCCGGTTTTTAAATCTGGGTCTAAATCAGATATTAAGAACTATAGACCGATTGCTATTATTTCCAATTTTTCGAAAGTGTTTGAGGGTATACTTTGCAATTATATTCGCGGAATCATTGAGCAGTCAATATCACCTCGGCAACATGGTTTTATGCGCAAACGAAACACTCAATCAAACTTATTATGTATTACCCAATTTATTTCTACAACCACTAGTTCGTGGTTCACAGGTTGATGTTATTTATACAGCAAATATAATATTCCATCCAATGTAATATCTATTATTTGTTCATATTTGTCTAGCCGTCGGTTGTATATTGAGTATATGAATTGTCGGTCTAAATCATTTGTAACCACAAGTGGTGTCCCTCAAGGGTCGAACTTGGGACTCTTATTATTTTTAATATTTATAAATGAAGTCGCCAGTATCTTGGACTGTGAATTTTTGATGTATGCAGATGACGTAAAGTTGTATAGAGTTATTGATTCATTGAATGATTGTTTAGTGTTATAAAATAATTTGGACTCATTGTCATCATGGTGTTCACGAAACGGTTTAAATATAAATCCGTCCAAATGTCGGATCTTGTCTTATGGGCGGTCGCGAAGCATGGTTGATTACCAAAACCAACTTAATGGCACCTCTATACAGAAGGATAGTAAATTTAAGGATCTTGGTGTGACTTTTGATACCAAATTAACTTTCGACATTCACGTACAAACTATCGTTAATGAATCATATAAACTGCTTGGGTTTATAATGCGCAACTGTCATGAATTTAAACGTACTGATGCTGCCATCGAAACTTTATGAATCGTTTATTGTAAGCAAAATGAATTATTGCGCTTGTGTTTGGATACCCGGTTATAAATATTACATATATGTTAGAAAAAGTTCAAAGACGATTTGCCAGGTACTTGTATTTTTGTAAGTACCATACGTACCCGGACTATAATATCTCTTATGAAATGCTACTTCTCGAGTTCAATATGCTATCAATATATACTCAATGACATTAGAAGCGTAACACCCAGAAGGAGTTATTATTTTAACTTGATTTTTTGCCAGTATGGTAGTCTTACATCAAGAATAAAATGATTACATTTTCAAGAAATTTTATTAAAAAAACAATCTAAAAAAAAAATAATAATGTGTTTGGCGACCCCTTTGCTGTATACACTCCTGTAGACGTCTGGGCATCGACAAAATGGGATGTTCGATGTCTTCTTGAGGCATCTCGTTCCAAGCAACTTGAATTTCATCGATCAACTGTGCTAGAGTCTGTGGAGGATGGTGCAAAGAGAATATTCTTCTTCCCATGATATCCCACACATGTTCAATGGGTTTTAAATCCGGCGAACGGGGCGGCCACGCCAAAACATTAACACCAGCTTCATTAAGAAAGTTCATAGTTCGACGAGCAATATGGGGACGTGCGTTATCTTGTTGAAAAAGTACGTCTGGGCGGCCATCTAAATAAGGCAACAAAGTCGGTCGTATGACGTCTTCAACATAACGCGCAGCTGTCATACTGCCTCGAATGAATACAAGAGGTGATCGACTACCATAAGCAATAGCCCCCAAACCATTACTCCAGCAGTCCTGTGTACATGCCTCTCAATAGCAAACCTAAGATCAGGTCGTTCTCCACGGTAGCGTCGTACCCTTCTACGGCCATCATGCGTGCCTAGACAAAATCGTGATTCATCGCTGAATACGACATCGTGCCATTCTGCCTCCCAATGCTGCCGTTCTCTGCACCAGTCCAACCTTTTGCGACAGTGTCTCGCTGTTAAAGGAAGCACTAATCTTGGACGGTACGAAAGAAGCCCAAAGGATTGAATGCGGCGATATAATGTTCGCATACTAACGGGCCTACCTTCTTCTCCAATCCATTGATCACCGATTTGACGCGCAGTAGCGAAACGGTCTCGCAGGGCTATTTGTCTTAAGCGCCGATCTTGACGTTCTGTGGTACGCCTTGGTTGACCAATTGGTCTTCTTCTTGCTCCTCTACCTTCTACTGTCCATACCTGATACACACGTATTACAGTTGCTGCAGTGGAATCAATACGGCGGGCAATTTCGCGATAGGACATACCGACATCTCGATAAGCAACAACTCGACCCCGGTCAAAATCGCTCAAATGGTGATATTGTGGACGTCTTCGGACTCGAGGCATTTTATTTAAGCTTAACACACTCAACGGAAACACGAAAACTAAAAACATCTGTACTAAACAGCTCATATAAATAGCGTTAACTTGTTTCTCATTGATCACTTGGTAAAACATTTCTATTAATATATAGGTATTTGATTGAAATCCACTTGGTTTGTTTTACTAATAAATTGTTTTATTTTCAACTAGTTTCGGCTTAATGCCATTTTCAAGAATGGTGTACAAAAGAGCAAAATTGATTATATATACTAGATGTCGGCATAAGCGCTCTAATTATCGGGGAATTCCAAAGGTCCTCTTTGTCATTGACCACGTTTCTTCCCGCCTTTATGGCTTTACTTATTTCTAAACCCTCCCGATAATTCAAAACTAATCCCTTATTACCCGAATGCAACATTTTACAGTCGTTTGAGCTGAAAAAGTGATTAGCCGTGATGCAATGTTTTGCGAACCCCGTGGTCTGTTTATTATTTAGAATATCTTTCCTATGTTCTTTTAATCGCGTTTCAAAAGACCTGCTCGTTTGTCCTATATATATTGCATCGCAGTCATCACATTTCAGCTCATATACTCCGCTTTTTTTTAATATGACTATTGTCTGTTTTAATTTTAGTATTCACTAATATTTTCCCTAAGTTAACAGAATTAGTCAAAATTATGTTATTGTCCTTTCCCTTAACTGTTTGTTTAATTTTCTGTGAGAGGTTATTGACGTATTCTAATCTATTCCAGTAGGTTTTCTGTATTTTTGTCGCACTATAAAAATACTTTCGCAATTGTTTTTGTTTTTTCTTTTTAATCATTTGATCAACTAATGCCTGTTTATAACCGTTATTTTTTGCTATTGTTTTAATTGTGTCTAGTTCGATTTGATAAGCTATTTTACTAAGTGGATTATTAATTAATCTGTGTATAAATGAATGAAAAGTACTATATTTAATTTGGTTGTGTGCGTTTGAGTTTATAGGTATTATTGTATCCGTACATGTTTCTTTTCTAAATATTTTATATGTTAGTGTATCGTTGGATGATTTCGTAATCGTTAAATCTAAAAAGTTAAGACTATTGTTAAGTTCCTTTTCTATAGTAAATTGAATTTGACTATTTAATGAATTTAAATATTTTGTAAAAATTTCTAACTGTCTTATTGACCCTGTCCATATGCAGAAAATATCATCTACATATCTCTTCCAAAATTGAATATGTTTGCTTTCTGGTTGTTTTAGTAAATTACTTTCCAAATCATCCATAAAGATTTCTGACATTAAAGGGGACAACGGTGATCCCATTGGTAGTCCATCTGATTGAATATATATATCCCCATTGAACTCAAAGTAGCATTGATTAATGCAAATGTCTATTAAACATTTTAATTCCTTTTTATGTGATTCTAGATTGGCAGTGTTTTGAATTTTTTGGTTTAGAATATTTTTCAACTCTTCTGTCGGTATTGATGTGAAGAGACTTTTCACGTCAAACGAAATTAATTTAGCATTTGGAGGAAATTACACTTCTTTTAGTTTATTTACCAAATCTATTGAATATTTTATTGAATGTTGAGGTTTGAAGTTAATGAACGAAGGAATTAAGTTATTTAAGAATTTACATAATTTATAAGTCGGAGCGTATAAATATGAAACTACCGGACGTATTGGTAGACCTTCCTTATGGATTTTAGGTAATCCATAAAGAACCGGTGCTTTAGGGTTCATTACTGTTAGTTTTTGTCTATCCCTATCTGAAATTAAATGTATGCTTTGTCTTAATGCTTTTTTGAGTTCAGTCTGATATTTAATTGTTGGATCTATTTTTCTGATTTTAAAAATATCTGTTTTCAATAAGTTTTCTGTTTTTTGAATATAATCTGTTTTACTCATTATGGTTACGGTGTTCCCTTTGTCAGCTTTACACAGAATTAGGTTATTATTTTTTAGTTTATTCTTTATATTGGTTAATGTTTGTCTATCTGAATTACGGAATTTATTTTTAAAATGCGATTTTTTGTGATTTATAATTAGTTTTGAATTATTACATTTGGCAATTGTTCTAACTTCTGCATCGGATATTTTATTACAAATTATCTCTGAGTTTATACCTACTGCCTCGAGTGATGATTTTGAAGTAATTTGTGGACTGTATTTTAAACCTTTCTCAAGTAAAGGTTCAGTATTATCAAATTGAGTGTCAGTTAAATTTACAATTCTGGGAAAGAACCTAACATTACTTTGCTCACCGCTAATGTTAATATTCACTTGAAATTTATCACTATTGACTTTATCACTGTTCACTTTTTCGATTCGGAGTTTTGATACTTTTTCTTTCTGCTTCTTAAAATGTTCAAATGATGCGTTCCTGGCTTCTTCCCGGGATGTGGAGTCGATGTAGTCAAATTCTATCGGGTGCAGTTTCATGATGAGCCTTATGTGTAGTAATTTTATCATTTCCGATAGGGTATCTCGCTGTTTGTATCATTTTTTCATTTCTAATGAAATCCACATCTGGTAAGCTGCTTTTACTACTTCTTTGGACTCTGTTGATTGGTGGTTGCACTGAACTTTCATGTATCTTGGTTTTAGTTTTTCACGAAGACATATTTTATTGAAGATGATGTGGTTGTTCGCTCTTGCAAATTTAATTAGATTTCTTTTTACATGGTAATGAGTTTTGCTTCACAGGCACTTAATATATCGTTAACTTGTTTCTCATTGATCACTTGGTAAAACATTTCTATTAATATATAGGTATTTGATTGAAATTCACTTGGTTTGTTTTACTAATAAATTGTTTTATTTTCAACTAGTTTTGGCTTAATGCCATTTTCAAAAATGGTGTACAAAAGAGCAAAATTGATTATATATACTTGATGTCGGCATTTCAGGTAATAAGCGCTCTAATTATCGGAGAATTCCAAAGGTCCTCGTTGTCATTGACCACGTTTTTTCCCGCCTTTATGGCTTTACTTATTTCTAAACCCTCCCGATAATTCAAAACTAATCCCTTATTACCCGAATGCAACATTTTACAGTCGTTTGAGCTGAAAAAGTGATTAGCCATGATGCAATGTTTTGCGAACCCCGTGGTCTGTTTATTATTTAGAATATCTTTCCTATGTTCTTTTAATCGCGTTTCAAAAGACCTGCCCGTTTGTCCTATATATATTGCATCGCAGTCATCACATTTCAGCTCATATACTCCGCTTTTTTTAATATGCCTATTGTCTGTTTTAATTTTATTATTCACTAATATTTTTCCTAAGTCAACAGAATTAGTCAAAATTATGTTATTGTCCTTTCCCTTAACTGTTTGTTTAATTTTCTGTGAGAGGTTATTGACGTATTCTAATCTATTCCAGTAGGTTTTCTCTATTTTTGTCACACTATAAAAATACTTCCGTAATTGTTTTTGTTTTTTCTTTTTAATCATTTGATCAACTAATGCCTGTTTATAACCGTTATTTTTTGCTATTGTTTTAATTGTGTTTAGTTCGATTTGATAATCTATTTTACTAAGTGGAATATTAATTAATCTGTGTATAAATGAATGAAAAGTACTATATTTAATTTGGTTGTGTGTGTTTGAGTTTATAGGTATTATTGTATCCGTACATGTTTCTTTTCTAAATATTTTATATGTTAGTGTATTGTTGGATGATTTCGTAATCGTTAAATCTAAAAAGTTAAGACTATTGTTAAGTTCCTTTTCTATAGTAAATTGAATTTGACTATTTAATGAATTTAAATATTTTGTAAAAATTTCTAACTGTCTTATTGACCCTGTCCATATGTAGAAAATATCATCTACATATCTTTTCCAAAATTGAATATGTTTGCTTTCTGGTTGTTTTAGTAAATTACTTTCGAAATCATCCATAAAGATTTCTGACATTAAAGGGGACAACGGTGATCCCATTGGTAGTCCATCTGATTGAATATACACTGGCGAAAGAAATTAACGCATCATTTGTGATTTTTTTGATATCTTGGAATCGAGTTTTCTTTGAACACAAACATATTTTTACAATAAGAAATCTTATCAAGCATGCTGTTTTACATGTTGTGTTTTGTCTTTTGTTCTCATGGTTTTCTGTCAATAAATAAAATGAAGCACTTTTCATTATTCTGACTGTAAGAAAGGTTCATAAAATTTCTTTTTGAGTTTGTTTTCAAGTAATTGTTAAAATTAAGTGCTAAATAGTGAAGAATGAATATGGATAGACGTCCGAATCTTAATTTAAGCAGTGAAGAAGCTGTTACACTTGCAGAAGAAGGAGTCAGCGTTACATCAGTCAGCGTCTTGGTGTTAATCAATCGACCGTATCCCGTGTCTTGAAGAGACATCGGGAAACTCAGGCATACTCAAAAAGGCCAGGACAAGGGAGAAATAGGGCCACAACTGCTGTTCAAGACCGTTTTTTAATACGCGAACGGTTTATTACGGCTCCTAGGCTACAAAATATGCTCGCAGAGATCCACAATGTTCATGTAAGTTCCGTTACCATCAGAAAAAGGTTACGTGGTTTTAATTTAACTCCGAAAACAGCGGCAAAAGGACCACAATTAACCGCAGACCATCGCAGAGCCAGGTTAACATTTGCGCAAGAACATGTAAACTGGTTACAGGCCGATTGGGCTAATGTTATGTTTAGCGACGAGTCCAGATTTTGTCTTTACGGCAGTGACAGACGAATGCATGTGTACAGACGGCCAGGTGAACGTTATGCGCAGTGTAACATTGTTCCGACTGTTATGTTTGGTGGAGGCTCTGTTATGGTGTGGGGTGGTATCACTTTAGAGGCTCGTACGGAGTTGGTGGTCATACCAAGAGGAAGCATCACGGCAGCGTCTTATATTGCAAACATTTTAGAACCATCCGTAATGCCTTTTGCTCCCTTTGGAGGAAACGATTTCCTGTTTATGCATGACAATGCAAAACCACACAGTGCCCGAATTGTACAACAGTATCTTGACCTAGTGGGTATCAACACAGTGCAATGGCCAGCCAGGAGTCCCGATCTTAATCCGATCGAACAC
This sequence comes from Philonthus cognatus, assembly GCA_932526585.2. Classification (NCBI taxonomy): domain Eukaryota; kingdom Metazoa; phylum Arthropoda; class Insecta; order Coleoptera; family Staphylinidae; genus Philonthus; species Philonthus cognatus. Next base: position 17,224,359 of record OW052244.1, on the reverse strand, counting down.
CTATGGGACGCGATGGGCAGACGCCTTAGAGCACTTCCTCGGCGTCCAAGCACTCAACAAGAGCTTGGACAAAGATTGCAGGAAATTTGGGAAGATATTAACCAGGATGAAATTGGATCATTAATTAACAGTATGAGCCGTCGCTGTCAGGCAGTTATTCGAGCAAGAGGAGGAAACACTAGATATTAAGTCTTATCATCACATGTTAACTTTTTTCCTCTTTTTATTTATGACATTATTTTAGTCATTAATGAAAGAAAATGTGCTGAAAATCATTATTATAGTTCAGTTGGTTTTGTTGTATTTTTTTTGGTTTTTAAACTTCAAAACTTTATTTTGAAATTAAAAAAATTAATGTGATGCGTTAATTTCTTTCGCCAGTGTATATATCCCCATTGAACTCAAAGTAGCATTGATTAATGCAAATATCTATTAAACATTTTTGCTCTTTTGTACACCATTCTTGAAAATGGCATTAAGCCGAAACTAGTTGAAAATAAAACAATTTATTAGTAAAACAAACCAAGTGAATTTCAATCAAATACCTATATATTCATATAAATAGTTTTATCAAAAAAAAAAGTGAAATATTTTTTTTTCACAATAAATATAAAAGGCACAAGGTTGAAATTGTTATCAATGTATGCTTTAAATATAGTCACTCTGTTGCTAAAATATGAATTCAAAAAAATCATTCCTTCTTGGTGTTACGCTTCTAATGTCATTGAGTATACAACAGACATAGATATGTGCAAATATATGAACTGTATAAATTAATTCATTATAACACCGATAATAGTGAGTTTCTTCATCAACTTAATTTTGCGGTTCCACGACTATCCAGTCGTAATAATCAATCGTTTCATTTTTCAACCCCTCGTACCACGCATTATTCATTTTCGCCTCTAGTTTATATGTTACGTAGATACCATGAGGTACAGTATGCTGTCGATATATTTAATCTATCGAAATCAGACTTCATTGCATCATTAAAATCATCTTTACTGTAATTACAATTCTAGCGCATATTACATTTTGATTATCGTTTTTACACTCTACTCAATTAATATAGTTTTAATTTTACTTAGTTATTTTATGTTATAATTAATATTGTTATTTTTGTATGTTCCTTTGTAATCAGGCTTCGGCCTGTAAGGGAAATAAATATTATTATTATTATTATTTTGTGAGTAAAGTATAACAAATCCTATATATTTGTAAACGGCAGAAAATTCTCTATTTAATGGATAATTTACCGGTAAATCACAATATCACGTTGTTTTAAGGGCAAAGCTCATTAAGTGCTTGGGAAATTAATACCACTTGAGATCATCGATATCCGTCAATTTTCTACTTTTTGGCACTTTTATTGTCAAACGATTTGACGGGTTTTAAAAAAAGAAATAGGTTTGAGATGAATAATAAATGTATTAAATTTTGTATTGTGGAGGCTTCTACTTCGTTATACAAGTTAATTTATTAATAAAAACAGAGTTAAAACGCTTTTTATTGATAAATAAGTTTATCATTTTTTTCAAATGTTAAACAAAATTAGAAAAATAAACAGGATGAGCTTTTTTCATGTTCTCTATGGGGATCTCGGAAACTATACGAGATAGAGAAACGGTTAAATGGGCAGCGTAGTGCAGTTTTACCAGCTAATTAAAAAGACAGTTGCAACATTTTCAAAAAAGTCAAGGGTAACTAGATAATTTGAAAAAATGTAAAAAGTGTAGATTTTTTCAAATCGATTTTTCTCAGTTATTAAAAGAGATAGATAAAATACTGTAAATAGCAAAGATTTACATAATTGTACACTAAATAATAAAATGTTATCAGATATTTTATACTGACATTAGTTTTCAAGATATAAGACAAACTTGCATTTTTTCAGATGGAAACCATAGTTGGCTATGCCATCATTAATAAGGGATTTTTTTTGACATACTTATTTGTAAAAATAAGTGAGTTGTTAACAAATTTTTATTTTTTACAACAAAAAAATATGTTGAATTAATTTCTCACTTAACCCGTGGTGAAACATATTTAATTAATAGTAGAACTTTGATTTAATAAACACTTGGTTTGATTTAATCAGTGAAACAAACCAAGTGTTTTAATCAAAGTTTTACTATCAACAAAAAAATAGTTGGCCATGATAAAATGATAATTATAAAATAATTATAGCTTTTTCAATATTGGAGTTTGTTAAATTTTTGTCAAATAAGTTTATTTAGAAGTTATGTGTAGAAAGAAATGGAAATTTGTAGGAAATAATATCCATAAAATATCAATTGTTTTTAACATTAAATTAATTGATAAAAATACAAAAATGAATCAAACTGTTACAAACAATCGCAATTGTTTTCATTATAGTCATTATTTCATGGCTAACTATTTTTTTTTGTAAATAAAACAGAAAATAGTTAATAACCAAGTTAACTTTGTTAATAAGTATGTCAAGTGATATATCTGATTAAAGAAAAAAATATTCCTTTTCTAATGATGACATATCCAATTATTGTTTAAATTAAAATAAATGCAAGTTTGTGTTATATCAAACATATGTCGATAGATAAAATCTGATAACACTTTATTATTTAGTGTGAAATTATCTAAAACGTTTCCATTAACAGTTTTTTTAATCTCTTTTAACTACCGAGGAAAATCGGTTTAAAAAATCGACACTTTTCACATTTTTCATAATATCTAGTTACCCTTGGCCAAAGAGGATAATATACTATCCTCTTTGGTATTAAGTTGATTATCAGTTGTTTTGATGATGAAACGAGTGTCTTTCACTCCCAGGTTAAGCATGAAGTAAAATTTCGAGTTTAGAAAAGCCTTAAAATTTCGTTTGGTCGCTCCAAACTATTTTTTATCATATGGTACGATTGGGGGGAAAATTTCCTAGAAAAAAGTATTTACAACTATACTCCTAAAGTAAATAATTTTCAAATTATTTCGAAAATTCGTTTTTCGTCGCATTTATGCAGGGTATAGAGCGCGCATAAGTCGCAATTGAATTTTAGTAGGCAAGTAGTATGCTTTTGTTTTGTCGCGATAGTATTTTGAAATGTCAAATAATAAAAAGAATTTGTACAAAGTTTTACAGAAATCAACAAAATGAATAATTACACAAATCAACAAATTATCAATTTATTCTTCATAAATGGCAACTGCCAATTGAACAAAATTTGATTCCAATCTTCTAAATCTTGTTTTATTCATCGGCGACAAATGTGGATAAGTTTCATTAAATACTCTACATGTTCGAGTAACAATTCTATCGCAGTTGCCATGTATAAAGAATAATGGTACGCTTATTGGGTTAACCCATTAACGGCCGAGTGATAGAGTTAACTCTAAATGTTGAATTTAGGTCCAATTCTGCACTATTTTATGATTTCTATAAATGACTTTGTTGTATTATATACTGTGAATTTTTCGCTTAAATATAAATAGTGTATACGCTGTAAACTTTCAGGCATTCGTCGATTTTATATAAAAACGTGCAATATGAAGTTTTGAACGAGTGTTTCCACTCCCAGACTAAGCATGAAGTAAAATTTCGAGTTTAGAAAAGCCCCGCGTAGAAAATTTGTCGAGGGTCGCGCAGCGACCTGAGACAAATTTTCACGGGGCTTTTCTAAACTCGAAATTTTACTTTATGCGCCACGCGTATAAAACACTGAAATATTGTGAAGTTAGAATTACACTGCCTTTTTTTTAATAATTGAGTAATCGAAATATTTAAATAACAAAACATTTACCTTTTTCTTCGCACATTTTCAAATCAGATCAAATAATATAACATATTAAATTAACGTATTTTGTAATTTACTTAACAAAATAATAATAATGTTGCGTGTATCAATGGCGCTTAATGGGTTAAAGTTGAATTAATTATTTTTACATTTTTTTCAGTTTATTCCAATTTCCTGTTTATTTATTTAGTTTGGTGAGAGAATGACCTGGGCCCGAATTCACAGTACCGATGCAATTTGTCATTGGTGATAAGTTGCACTAAAATGATTTTATCCAACCGTTTGGATTAAAATTACGTCATTTCATGCAATTTGTCATCGGTGAGAAGGTGCAGTGAAATTACTTCATTTTGGGAAGAATTTACCCAAACGTTTGAAGTAAAATAACGTCATTTCATGCAATTTGTCATCGGTGAGAAGTTGCACAGAAATGAAGTCATTTTGGGAAGAAATTATGCAACCGTTTGGAGTTAAATGACGCCATTTCAGTGCAACTTCTCACCGATGACAAATTGCATCGGTACTGTGAATACGGACCCTGATTTTACATTTTGGGAAGAATTTACAAAAAAAATGATTTTATCAACCGTTTGGATTGAAATTACGTCATTTCATGCAATTTGTCATCGGTGAGAAGTTGCAGTGAAATTACGGCATTTTGGGAAGAATTTACCCAAACGTTTGAAGTAAAATAACGTCTTTTCATGAAATTTGTCATCGGTGAGAAGTTGCACTGAAATGAAGTCATTTTGAGAAGAAATTATGCAACCGTTTGGAGATAAATGACGTCATTTCAGTGCAACTTCTCACCGATGACAAATTGCATCGGTACTGTGAATACGGACCCTGATTTTACATTTTGCATATAAACTGTGCATATTACAGTAAATCTGTTGGGTAACTCAAATATTCATTGTTTAATTTCGGGGCATTAGTTTGCCCCTGTCGGAGCATTAGTTTGGGAAGTAGTTGTTTCAATGAATTTTTGGAATAGTCTCAACGAGACTAAATTTTTGTAGAAAGTCGATATTTTATGCTAAATCGTTTTTAATTATTTATTAGGATTTTATTCATATTAATCGAAATGTAAACCATATTTGTTTAATTTATCAACAATTAAACTATTAAACAATCCAATCAATTCCGGGCCCATTTCAGTGTTGTACTGTCCAGTCACGCCCTTTCTCATAAACGAATATTCCCTGCTGTCTTCCTCGGTACAAAGATTATTCAAACAGTCGACTTCTTTCACTTTAATATTATTTTTCCTGACCGAGCGAAGCAAGTTGTGATGTTTTAAACTTTCGTTGTGTTTCATACTTTCGAAACTCAAATGCTTCAGCAGCTTTTGTCGATCGTCTGTGATTTTTATTCCTAAGAATTCGTGGACTTTATCCAGTACGGTGTTCATGTCTCTTTTCATGTCCTCGAATTTCAGGAATAGGATGTTTGGTTCGTTGCGGTTGTTCCAGTAACTGAGGATGTTTTCAGCGAAAGGACACCAAATATCTGAAAGGAATAACGCCTCATGTTTTAGATAGCAATGTCTACAAAATATGAACGAGCATCCCAAAAATTCTAAGAACAGTCAAAACATAATAATCGATACAATAATCAATGTACATAATAAATCAATACAATAATCGATGCTAATAATTGACTAATGTATTTATTGTATCTGGATTATTTCCATCACTAATTAGAATATATTTTAAATTAACACAGTTTAATATTCTTGTACATTGTTGTCTCTGCTAAGAACAAAAAACTCGCAGTGGTTCTTGATAAAAAAAGGTTAAGAAACACTGATTTGAAGTGTTGTGTTGGAGTTGCATCATGTATCATCCTCATTAATTAAATATTTATAAACCTAAATATAATACTAACATTTATCTTTTAAAATTACTTCACAGAAATCGGAAAATTCCCCTTCAAATGATTTGCAATATTTCGATTGGTGATAAAATGATATGCAAGCATCCATTGGATTTCTCGCAACGTGTATTATCTAAAAAAAATATAAAAATATTATTAATGTGTTAAATAATATTGCCTTACATTCAAAGTTAAACACTTGAATATTTATTTTAGTAGAATATTGAAATAACATAAATATAGAACATCTTTATTCAGACAATTACAATATAGTAATATAATAGGTATATTATATTATTTATTTATTTATATACAATATGGGGTTAGTCTGTCTGGGCTATCGACCAGAGGTCTTTCTGCCCTGTTTTGAATATAATTTATTTGAAAAAATGTAGCTGAGTGCTGAGCTTGTGAACTGTCTTGATGAACGGAACAAATTAATTGATGTATAGTGAGAGGAGGAATTTTATTGGATATTTAGGTTTCTAAGAATACAGAATTTGTGTAGGAGCTCTAGGTTGTAGGTGTATGCAACGAATTTTTCGCTGAGGGTTAATATGCGTTGGGAGATTGGTGTTACTTGGGTAGTTTCGTAAAGGATGTTGTTTGAGGGATTATGGAGAGGATCCGTTGGGTGTCTAGGTTTTGTGAGGATTTGTAGTGCTAATCTTTCGGCTACTTGAATATTGCGTGAAATTAAAGGACGGATATAAAGGAATAAAATTGCACCGCAACCTAACAAGGGCCGGCATATCGTTTTATATATTTTAACTGCTGTTTTTGTGAAAATGCCTTCGTGTTTATACCTCAAGGATCTAAAATGCCTAGTCCTTGTTTTGATTTTGGTTTTGATGAAATTCGATGCCTTGGTTTACAGGAATTGGATTGATGGGACTGTTGAAGCGTGGGAGATAAGGGCAGCGTCATCAGCAAAGAGGAGGGCGTATTTCGTTGGATTGAAGTATGAAGGGTTGGGATTGAATATGTCACAGCAAAATATGTTGTAAAGTATTGGGGATAGAGGAGAGCCTTGTACCTTGTAGGAGGGAGAATGAGCTACAGTTTGGCAAATTCTTATTTGACAGGATCTATCTGTTAGGGATTGGAAAAAAGGATTATTACATGCTTTATGATATTAAGGATGTAGCATTTGTATAGGAGGACAATATGCCAAACTGTATCAAAAGCTTTAGTTATTTGAAGAAAAGTGATACTTGTTTTTTGACCTTCTAGATGCATGGTTTGTATATTCGAGGTTAATATGGAAAGAGGTATTATAATTAATTTTTTGGGGAGAAATTCCAACTTATATTGATAGATGGAATTTATTTATGGAGTTTTTGTTTAATAATCCACTGAGCAAAAAACAAACAAATAACGTTATTTTAACATTGTAGCAACATTAAACGTTGTTTTAATGTTGATGAAACATAACTTAAATGTGTTTGCTCAGTGGGAAGGGATTCAAAGTGTGAAATGACATATTTATTATTAATTCGCGATAACTTTTAATAATGTATCATAAACATAAAATAAAATATAAAAGGATTTTTTATTTTAAGTGTATATGCGCTGGAATTTTAAAACAGCAATATTAAATTGGATAAAATAAACATACAGAGAGTTTTTCTTTTAAGTATACATATAATATGCGCTGCAAATTTTCAAATAATTATTGTTTGTGAAAGGCGTTCAAATTAAAGCTTTAAACGAGTGTCCTTTACTCCCAGACTAAGCATGAAGTAAAATTGCTTTAAAGCTTTGAAAACCTGGAATTACGCGTAGAATTAATAAGAGTTTAGGATGATGTGAGCAGGAAATGGAATTATTTTTCTGTTAGATTTATGTTAGAAAATTGATTAATAAAATAAATGTCTGCTTTAGAGCTATAAAATCTTTAAATTATGCCTAGAAATAAACAGAGTTTGAGATGATGTGAGCAGGACTTAAATTAAGCAATTATACAGATAATGATTGTAATTCAAAGTGAGATTTTAAGTGATCTTGGTTTAATTTGTTGGAGTTATGATCTAAAACTGTTAAGAAAAAAATAAATGTTTGCCTTTTCCATGGATTTATTAGAGTTAAATTATATTAATAATCTATTATTCAGAATTAATTAGAATGTATTATCTCTATATTTTATTCAGTAATAATGTCCTTCTATGATGGCTGTAATTTTCACGAATAATTCATGAATTTAATGTCTGCTTATAACATCTTAAAAACTCTGATTATGAGGTAATTGATATACAAGGTGGACAGAAAATGAGTGAAAATGCTTAGGTAACTTGGCTCATTAATTAATTTAGAGTAGAACATCCAAATAAAAAAAAAATATTGTATGGTTCTTCATTACGCTCACCGCGCTATTGAAATTTTAAAGATGTCACAAGAAATCAGGGATATTTTTTAAATGTTTTGATTAAAATAATATCTATCATCAACCAGCTTTACATTACAAATGCTAATTTAATGTTTAGTCGATTGTTAACGGCAGAAACTGTATACAGAATGTTAAAAACAAATTCGAGTCACTTATTTTTAATATTAATGGTCTTAGTATAAATTAAATTGCCAATTCTTGGTTGCAGAATACTTCAAACATTAAAAGTGCGATTCTTTTCGCAATCTACAACAAGTCAGTCTTACAAAGACTATATCAATATTTGTTTGATATAGTCTTTGTAAGACTGACTTGTTGTAGATTGCGAAAAGAATCGCACTTTTAATGTTTGAAGTATTCTGCAACCAAGAATTGGCAATTTAATTTATACTAATGTTTGAACGGTAACGTGACCGCCAGTCTAAGGTGTCAAATTGTTTAGAGGGAATGGCAAAGCTATACTGAGGAGAGATAAATCTCGAAACGCGTCTATAGATGGCCTGAATAATTTGACCCAAATTGTTACATTTGCAGTACGTTGCTGTATGTAACAGCAAACACTTGTTGTATAATTCAATGTCCGTCGGGGTATTAGCCCGGGAAGTAGTTGTTTCAATGAGTGTTTGATATAGTCTTTGTAAGACTGACTTGTTGTAGATTGCGAAAAGAATCGCACTTTTAATGTTTGATTAATGGTCTTGTTAGGCTTACTAAATATTCATAGAATATTTTCTGTAGTTTTTTATTTTTAAAATATTTTTAAAATTTTAATTTTTTAAAAATATTTTATGTACTCAAAATTAATTAACGAATCGCACTACGTAAAGCTTTTCACTTATTTTTTGGCCACCTTGTATTTAAAAAGAAAAAAGTCACCTCTTTTATTTTTATATTTGAATACTTCCTTATTAAATAAATAGGGAAATATTCAATAATAAAAATAAAAATGCGACTTTTTGCTTTTTAAATCTATCATATACTTTATAATTAGAGTTTACTAATATGATATAAGCAGACATTAAATTCAGGAAGTATTCGTGCAAATTACGGATATTCAAAAATATTATTAGATTCGTAGGTGGATTTTGAAATTAAGAAAAAAAAAAAAACTGAAATTATGAGTATAATAAATTAGGGTTTACGATAATATCAGCATAAATTAAATTTAGGAATTATGCACAGTCTAAGTGAGATTTTATGTGAAGTTATTGAATTTTTTGTTGGACGCATGTTTAAAAACATCAAATCCCACGTATGCAATAACTTTAAAATAAAACACTATTACGCACCTTTGGTCGTTTTTCAAAATGTTGTATTTGATTCGGTAAGAGATCCCATGGTAAATGTGTTTTAATAAACCTTGGTCTTTTCATTTGTTTTATAAATTCAATAGAATTCGTTAAATGATCAAATTCTAGTCCGATGTTAATCGATGAACTCCTAAAATTAAATGTCATCATTAATTTCAGCGTATTATTATTATTTATTTAAAGAGGTAAATAAAAAAAGTTTACTTAATAAATGAGTCGTGCAGATGCAAAAGCAGCCATACGTGTTTTGACAAACTTGTGGCAAAATGATAAAAACCTATTTTGCACCATCTTTTAAACTAATTAAAATAGTGTTAGATGGGCGTTGTATTGAATCGGGACAAGAAATATTATGTAAATTAAGTAAAAAGTTTAAAAGTTTTGCAACTGCAAAAAATATGTCTGCAACGGAGAAATGCAGCAGGTTTTCCGTTCATCAAGATTTTTCGAACTTAATTTTAAAAAGGTTTAGGATGAGTTTTGAAGATCAATTAATTTTAAAAATTGTAGCATAAGACGAGTAGAATCTAGGGATAGCAAAACCTTAAAATCAAATAAAATATATGGCTGGTTTTGCATCTGGGCGACTCAAATGGAAGTTATAAATTTAAACGATATTTGCATAAAATCACAATTAATATAAGGTCAATGACATGTTAATGTAATTTTTGTAAATTATGTAATTTGTCATTTCGTGAAACATACAGGGATTTTTTCTTTTTAGTATACTTTCACATAATTCATATAAACATTTGTAAAATTATTGAACTTGTAATCAAAACTAAGAAGTATATTTTGAACCATACTTTAAATCACTGTTTTATACGTGTGGCGCATGAAGTAAAATTTCGACTTTAGAAAAGCCTTAAAATTTGGTTTGGACGCGTAGCGCTACGCGACCAAACCAAATTTTCAGGCTTTTCTAAACTAGAAATTTTACTTCATGCTTAATCTGGAATTGGAAACACTCGTTAGAGGTTTCAAATTCAAAGTTTTTCAAAAAACCACGAATGTCTGAAAATTTGCATAGAAAAATCGTGATGTGTATACCCAAAAGAAAAATTCCCTTTATGTAAGGAAACGATGAGAGGAACAACACTTAGTATTGTTTAAAAAATTACTAACTTTATTCCGACTACTTCCGGCTTGTTAAACTCTTTTCAAAATAATAATTTGTGTATTTTAAATGATCTAGCTTATGATGCTTATACGCTTGTACATTTTTAGCTGCAACTTCTTATTCTGCAC